>CM077667.1:385324592-386574592 GCA_039707655.1 Elymus sibiricus
TGTCATTTTAGAGTTAACCTATCTAAGTATGCCATTTTTTTGCTAACCTAGGAAAATTATGTAAGTATAGGTCATTATTGTGCTTACCTTGGTAATTATGCCATTTTTGAGCTAAATTAGGTAAGTATATGCCATTTTAGAAGAAGAAGAAGACAAGAAGAAGACAAGAAGAAGAACAAGAAAAGAAGACTAGAAGAAAAAGACTAGAAGAAGAAGAAGAAGGTGTTTACCCTTTTCCTTCTCATTCTTCTTCTTTTATTCTTTCCTTTTCTTCTCTTTCTTCTTCTATTCTTTCTTTTTCTCCTCTTCCTTGTTTTTCTTCTTCTTATTCCTTATTTGTGTCATTTTAGAGCTTACATAGGTAATTATGCCATTTTTGAGCTAACTAAGCTTATTATGTCAATTTGGAGGAAAATAAGGTAAGTATAGGTCATTTTTGTGCTAACATAAGTAATTATGCCATTTTTTAGCTAATTAAGCATATTAAGTCATTTTGGAGCTAAATAGGTCATTTTGGAGCATATTAAATCATTTTGGAGCTAAATAGGTCATTTTGGAGCATATTAAGTCATTTTGGAGCTAAATAGGTCATTTTGGAGCATATTAAGTAATTTTGGAGCTAAATATGTCATTTTGGAGCAAAATTGGTCATTTTAGAGCTAAATATGCTCCAAAATGACTTAATATGCTCCAAAATGACTTAATATGCTCCTAAATGACTTAATATGCTCCTAAATGACTTAATAGGTCATTTTGGAGCTAAATAGGTCATTTGAGAGCTAATTAAGGTTATTATGTCATTTTTAGCTAGCTAAGCATATAAATCCATTTTTGGAGGAATAAATGCTAAGTATAGGTCATTTTAGAGCTATCCTAGGTTAAATAGGTCATTTTGGAGCTAATTAAGGTTGTTATGTCATTTTTAGCTAGGTAAGCATATTGAGTCATTTTGGAGGAATAAATGGTAAGTATATAGGTCACTTTAGAGCTATCCTAGGTTAAATAGGTCATTTTTGAGCTAATTAAGGTTATTATGTCATTTTTGAGCTACCTAACCATATAAATTCATTTTTGGAGGAAAAAATGCTAAGTATAGGTCATTTTAGAGCTTTCCTAGGTTAAATGGGTCGTTTGAGAGCTAATTAAGGTTGTTATGTTCTTTTTGAGCTAGCTAAGCATATTAAGTCATTTTGGAGGAATAAATGCTAAGTATAGGTCATTTTAGAGCTATCCTAGGTTAAATGGGTCATTTGAGAGCTAATTAAGGTTATTATGTCATTTTTGAGCTAGCTAAGCATATAAATCCATTTTTGGAGAAATAAATGCTAAGTATACGTCATTTTAGAGCTATCCTAGGTTAATAGGTCATTTTGGAGCTAATTAATGTTGTTATGTCATTTTTTAGCTAGCTAAGCATATTGAGTCATTTTGTTAAGCTAAACACTTGGGAAAACTTACCGTCATCACTTAGATGTAGGTGAAGGACCGGTCGCGCCAGTGGCAGACGGAGAAGCATCGGTCGATGCTTGTCGGGAGTTATGCTGCACCAAAGATCATTTGCAGTGTATCGTTAGCATGATGCAACTCAAATGTGAAGACTAGTAACTAATGACCATTCAAATGAAACTCACCGTGCCCGCCGGAGCAATGACTGGCATCGGCGGAGGGGTCGTGCCATTCTTTTCGCACATGCTCTGCACATTTGGTTTTCTCGAGTCAGTCATATTAGTTAGTAATGAAAGGAACATTACGTGCATGATTTGGCTAATATGCAGAAGAAACTTACCACGAAGAGCTCGTATAGGGCCCGTTGACCCGCCTCGTTCCGGTTCCTCTCCTCCTCCAATAGCTTAGTCGTCCTCTCCTCCGCCTCCCTCTCCCTCGCCGCCGCCTGCCGTCTCTCTTCCTCTAGAAGCGCCTAGGTCCTCGCTTCTGCTTCCTCAAGAGCAGCCTGGGTCTTCGCTCTCTCTGCCTCAATAGTAGCCTGCAACACCACTCGTTAGCATTGTAATCATCGACGGCCGCACACACAATGTAATGGAGGAAAGGTATCTGAGTCCGTATAACTAACCTGGAATTCGAGCTCCATTGGCCGTGCACGAGGCCTTATCTCAGGATCGGAGCTGGTCTGGCGCTTCTTGATCTGCGGGAGAGTGCTAGTACAACGTATCAGTCCATCCCCAATGGCTAACAAGCCATGGTGCCTCCCGCCACCAGATATCATCACCAGCTTTGGATCAAGAGGTTGCTGGCTCGGGTTAAACTCCGGCCCTTTCCTCGCCTTCCCCTCGTCTCTGTACCTCACAAGCTTGTTGTGGGAGGCGCGGTTGCTGAATTTATCTGGATCATCGAGGTCAGACTCAGAGAATGCCTTGGCCTTCTTGTACGAGGCAGTATTGGACATGGCATAGAGGTCGAATAGCTCTGGCACTGGAGCCTTGTTGTGCCGCGCCTAAAAGAGAGGAACAGAGTATTAGTTAAGGGCTCAAGCTAGCATGAAGAATGAATTTGCATGAATCATGAAGCAAACCACATACCCAGTTTTCCCCGAACCCACGTAGGTTGACGCTGCCTAGATGGTGTGGGACACCTTTCATTTGGGCACGCTTCTCCTTTGCACCGTCGTGGACGTTGCGCCATTGGGGAGTGCACCACTCATCCACCAACGCCTCCCAACAGTCCATCCTATCCGCACACCATCTCGGGGGCACCTAAGTTAAGCAAGAGAAATTTGAGCGCTACGCATACGAATCAAATCAAGGAACTAAGTACAAGGCCTTAAGAATAGGTAATTACCTTCATGTACTTCTCCTTACTCAGATAGTTGAGGCGACACTTCTCTTTTTTCCTCCGAATACCAGTCGAGGCGTAGTAGTCTCGAATAGCCTGCGTCCGAGCCTCGTGCCGAAAGTTTTGAAGTAGGCGCCTGCACTCGTTGTCGATAACCCGAGCCGCGGCCTCCTCCTGTCCCTCAGCACACCTGTAGAAGGTCTGCAATCAAACAAGAAAACACGGATTAGTACAATCACTAGGGTTGCCAATCAAAGAAGAAAACACAACGTAGACGGCAAAGGAGAAATTACCCAAAACGTCTGGATCACAATGTCGGCGACCGTGTGGCACTCGACATCGCCGATCCTATGCCCCGGCGGGGCCGGGGCAGCCAAGTAGTGCTCCCAGGTCATTCCTAGCTCTGGAACCCGGCCCTCACCGGGCAACGTGACCCACCCCGGGAAGCTGTGGCGACAAATCACGCCAAGGACACTGTTGGGCTTGCGGCAACCAGGCCCGTGTGTCCAAGACCTGCAGTATGACAAGGCCAACGCATTAGATATTCGAAGAAACGTGAAGACAAAAGGTTAAAAAAGAGTAAATGCACTTACTTCTCCCCCTGCGGCGCAATCAACCACCTCTGGTCGGGGGTCGCCGGGGTGGGCGGGAGCTTTGTACCACCACGCTGGTAGACTTTGCGCCCCTCAACCCACTCACTCTCGCTATAGCTATCAGAACTATAGCCACCCTCAGCACGGCCACTCGACGAGCCCGCACCTGGGTTCTGCTGCGACTCAGCGTGATCCCCAGTCTCGTGGGACGAAGGCTCGGTGGCCCGACGCTCGTCGGCCCCAGGCTCGTCGGCCGTAGGCGCGTCTGTCGTAGCCTCGTCTGTCGTAGGCTCGTCGGCCTGAGGCTCGTGGACCGGAGTCCGAGACGGCTGCACCTCAGGCTGCTCCATCTCAGACGGAGCACTCCTGTGGTCGGGTGAATCAGCTGGGGGTGGCGGCGAGGAAGGCGTAGTAGCAGCCTTCCTACCTCTCCCGCCGCCACGTCCACCTCTATCAACCTTCTTCCCCCCCGACCTCTCCCGGTCGAAGAAGAAGCACCCGCCGGTGTCTGCATACTGAGATCCAGCGCTCTCCGGAGGTGGTGGGGTGGGATGGAAGTACCCCTCCCACCACGCGCCGAGGAAGGAGCCTCGGAGCGCTCTCGACCCGCGCCCACCATCTGTCAACACCTGCAATGACAAAGAGTAAACGAAGTTAGTACAACATTAAAAAAATGAATACCTGACATGAATATAATTTAAGTGTATCATCATCATGAACATAATAAAAAATTGAATACCTAACATGAACCAATTAATAATATATATGTACATAATAATAATTGAATACCTGACATGAACTATAATATTAATCTTCATCGTCATCATTAATAAAATCGGGAAATATACTTCCTAACTCATAATTCACAAATATATGACCCCATCGGCCTCTGGAAGGCCGAAGAGCACCTTTTCGGTCAACAGGAGGCCGAAGAGGTGTCGGGGGTCGGGGGTGTCGTGTCTGGGTGGCGTGGTGTCGGGGTGTCGTGGTGTCGGGGTGTCGGGGTGTCGTGTCGGGGTCGGGGTGTCGGGGGGTGTCGTGTCTGGGTGTCGTGGTGTCGGGGTGTCAGGGGTGTCGGGGTCGGGGTCGGGGTCGGGGTGTCGGGGGGTGTCGTGTCTGGGTGTCGTGGTGTCGCGGTGTCAGGGGTGTCGGGGTGTCGGGGTCGGGGTGCCGTGTCGGGGTCGGGGTGTCGGGTCGGGGTCGGGGTGCCGTGTCCGTGTCGGGGTGTCGGGTCGGGGTCGGGGTCGGGGTGCCGTGCCGGGGTCGGGGTGTCGGGTCGGGGTCGGGTTGTCGGGTCGGGGTCGGGGTGCCGTGTCGGGGTCGGGATCGAGGTCGGGGTGTCGGGGTCGGGGTGTCGGGTCGGGGTCGGGTTGTCGGGTCGGGGTCGAGGTGCCGTGTCGGGGTCGGGGTTTTTTCTCTTTTTTTCTTTTCTTCTTCTTCCTCTTCTTTCTTTTCTTCCTTTTCTTCCTTTTTTTTCCTTCTTCTTCTTCTTCTTCTTCCTCCTCCTTTCCTTTTTCCTCTTCTTCTTCTCCTCCTCTCCTCTTTTTTCTTCTTCTTCTTCCTCTTCTTCTTTTTTCTTCTCCTCCTCCTCCTCTTCTTCTTCTTCCTTTCCTTTTTTCCTCTTCTTCTTCTCCCCCTCTCCTCTTTTTTTCTTCTTCTTCTTCTTTTTTCTTCTCCTCCTCCTCTTCTTCTGTTTCTTCTTCTTATTATTATTTTTTGTTCTTTTTCTTTTTTCTTTTTCCTTTTTTTTCATCTTCTTTTCTTCTTTTTTTTCTTCTAGGTTTTTTTTCTACCTAAATGTCTAAATATTTTTTCCTATTTACCCAAACACCTAAACAACTATTTGCAAAACATCTAAAAACAGAAAACTAAAAATCTAATTAGAAAAACAGAAAAAAAAATTAAAAGGGGGGCAGGGGAAGCTCACCAGAGAGGGGCAGGGGGCAGGGCGGCCGACGGCGAGGAGAGGAGGCCGCCGGGGAGGGGGCGGCGGCGGCAGGAGGGCCGTGAGGAGGGGGCGGCGCCGCGGTGGTGGAGGTGCGCCACGGGGAGGGGGGCAGGCGGTGGTGGAGGGTGGGGAGGGGGCGGCGGCGAGAGGGCGGGGAGGGGGCGGCGAGAGGGCGGGGAGGGGGCGGTGGCGGCGGCGGCGAGAGAGGGGAATGGGCGCGGGTGTGAGAAAGAGAGAGAGGCGGGAGGCGCGGGGGGATGGCAAAAATTAAGCCCCCTCTTTGCCGTCTGCCAGCAGACGGCAAAGAAGTGGCCCGTGTGACCTGGCAATTGCAGTACCAAGTGGGGCCCACTTTGTTCTTTGCCGTCTGCTGGCAGACGGCAAAGAGTTGCCGTCTGCCAGCAGACGGCACAGAAGTGCAGATGGCAAAGAGCCTCTTTGCCATCAGCATGTTCTTTGCCGTCTGCTTTATAAAAGCAGACGGCAAATATCCTCTTTGCCATCTGCCAGCAGACGGCAAAGAGCTGGCAGATGGCAAAGTCCCTGATTCCAGTAGTGTTAGAATGGTTTCAAAGGGGTAAAAGTGGAGAAGAAAGTCTCGCATCAACTAGGCATATCAACGGGCTATGGAGATGCCCATCAATAGATTTCAATGCGAGGTGTAGGGATTGCCATGCAACGGATGCACTAGAGCTATAAGTGTATGAAAGCTCAACTGAAGCTAAGTGTGTGTGCATCCAACTTGCTTTCTCATGAAGACCTCAAGCATTTGAGGAAGCCCGTCATCGGAATATACAAGCCAAGTTCTATAATAAAAAATTCCCACTAGCATATGAAAGTGACAAAACAAGAGACTCCTTATATGAAGAACATGGTGCCACTTTGAGGCACACGTGTGGAAAAAGAAATAGTAGCACTGTCCCTTCTCTCTTTTCTCTCATTTTCTTTTTTTTCTTTTTTTCTTTCTTTTTTTTTCTTTTATTTTTCGTCCGGAGTATCATCCCAACTTGTGGGGGAATCAATGTCTCCATCATCCTTTCCTCACTGAGACAGTGCCCTAATAATGATGATTATCACACTTTTATTTACTTATAACTCGATATGAAAAACTATAGTATGACTCTATATGAATGCCTCTGGCAGTGTACCAGGATGTGCAATGACCAAGCATAACATATAGTGTACCGAGACGGGTAGGAATAGGTTTTTTTGTCGATACAGAGAGTTGCCGCGGTGGAGCGGAAGTTCTATCTTTATTTCTGGGGTTTCTAGGATTTATAGGATTTTTCAGCGTTGGAATCACGTGCATCGGAGCCACGTGGGCCCCACAACCCATCAGGGCGCGACCTGGGGGGGGGGGGGGCGCCCTGATGGCTTGTGGCCCACAAGTGGCTCCCTTCCGGTGGTTCTTCGCTCCAATATTTCTTATTTCCTCCAGAAAAAATCATCAAAAAGTTTCGGGAGATTCCGAGAACTTTCATTTTCTGCACAAAAGCAACACCACGGTAATTCTGCTAAGAACAACGTCAGTCCGGTTTAGTTCTAAATAAATCATATAAAGTGCATCAAAACCATATATAAGTATTATAAACATAGGCAATCATGGCATGAATACTTCATAAATTATCGATATGTTGGAGACGTATCAACATCCCCAAGCTTAATTCCTACTCGTCCTCGAGTAGGTAACTGATAAAAGAAGTAATTTATGAAGTGTGAATGCTAGCATAATGTATAATATTGATCAATGATAATTCCAATCACTTTTTCTAGCATCATAACCAGCAATTTTTTTTCATAAAAATCATCATGATTGAGTAGCAAGTTATTCACATGTTATGGTTCAAACAATGCATTCTCTTGAAACTTAACAACCTATGTTCTTAGTCATCAAACAATTTCAATGCATTATCAAGTATAAGTAAGAGCTCCACATACTCAATTATCATATATTCTTCTATGATTGCTAATACTCAAGGCATATTTTTAGAACAAACAACATCCATCGAACACAGAGAAATATAGGGGCTTAATGTTTCGCCTCCCAACGTACTTATCATGAAGATAATTGTCAACAATAATGAATCATGATCAAATATATTTGATTGGATATATATGTTTGGATCTTTCCCACCACATGATGCTTGCCAACTAATATATTGAGGTTGGAATAAGAAGTTGACTCAACATGAATAGTAAATAACATGAAAGTAAATAGATTGTCCCTTCGCAGAGGGAAGCAGGAATTTGCAAAGGTGCCAGAGCTCATTGTTTTAAAACAGAGATGAATATGTAATTTTGAGTGGTATACTTTTCCTGTCAACGTCACAATAGAGTTTTCAATATCTTCCATGCTAATCACATTATTGGCGGTTCCCAAACAGAATTGAAATTTTACTCCCCCTCCACCATTCAAACACATTCCATGGCTGGCCGAATCCATGGTTGCCCTCCAAACAATCAACTTTCTTGGGGGAGTTCTTGTTTATTTATTTTTCTATTATGCAGGACTGGGCATCCTTTTTACCAGCCTCTCTCATGCATTGACAAGTGAAAAAACACTTATCCTGAGAATAACCCGCTTAGCATGGAATATAATGACCGCCCCGTCGCCCCATGAGCGATACGAGCACACAAAACGGATGTTTATTTGAATGTTTAGAGGTGGCACATGCAAACTTACTTGGAATGGCAGTGAAATACCATATATATAGGTAGGCATGGTGGACTCTCATGGAAGAAACTTGGCTCAAGGATTTGGATGCACATGTAGTATTTCTACTTAGTACGAAGTTTTGGCTAGCAAAAGGTTCTAAACAAGCACCCCATGTTGGAGGATCCATAACGATATAACTTCTATGCAAATATACCCAAACATAACCATTACGTTGTCTTTCTTGTCCAACTTCAACTATTTGATCATGTGTGAGAATAGTTAATGGGTATTCACAATCATAAAAGATGTCCAAGATAATATATTTGTATGTGAAAGTTCTCTTTCTTATACTAATCATTCATGAATTGCTTGCATAACCAATACTATGATTGTCAAACTTCAATAGATATTAATTTTTAAACCAAATTTGAAACTAATACTAAGCATAAATCACATGGATAATTTCAGATTTATGATATTTCAATTCATTCAATGTTTACTCTCAGGATATAAGTGAAGCACAAGAGTTAATTTCGAACAACTCTCAAAAGATATAAGTGAAGATCAATGAGTAGTCAAACAATAAAGTAGATATTTTAGGACTCTCTCTCTCTCTCTCAATAAAGATTTTCAGACTGAGTATTTTATTCAAGAAGCAAACAAAACAAAAATACACTCGAAGAATAGCACACATCATGTGAACAAATAAAAGTTTAGGCTCAACATATATAGGCTAACCGATAGTTGACGAAGGGAGGTGGGATGCGTAGCATACCCAAGCTTAGATGCTTGAGACTTCTTGAAATATTTACTTGGGGAGCCTTGGGCATCCCCAAGCTTGAGCTTTTGTATCTCTTTCAATCCTCTCATATCCCTGTTTCACCTAGGTCTCAAAAACTTCATCCACAGAAAACTTGAAAAGAACTTGTGAGATAGGTTAGTGCATATAAAAATAAATCAACACTTTATGTACTGCCAAGACAAGTTGCACAATAATTTTCAAACATTATCTACTGTATACTATCATTTCCACAATTTATATCTACCAATATAAGTCATGAAAACCATAGGAGAAGTAGATAACAAAACTATGACAGCAATCTGTCTAAACAGGACAGTCTGTAGCAATTAATTTACAAAGTGAACTTATGTATCTCTAAAAATTATGAAAATTTAGGACATGATAAATAATTTATATGAAAATACTGTGTAAATTTTTTAGAAACTTTCCACGTTCCAGTAAAATACGAAAATTCAAACACTACAACAAAAGTTTCTATTTTTACATAGCACACATAAAACATGCAATTCAAGCATCCTAAAAGCAATTCTTGGAACTTGTTATTGAAAAACAAGATTATAAATAATACCAAGCAAATACTAACGAAATAAAATGATGCTCCAAGCAAAACACATATTATGTGACGAATAAAAATATAGCTCTAAGTAACATATACCGATAGTGTTGAAGACGAAAGAGGGGATGCCTTCCGAGGCATCCCCAAGCTTAGGCGCTTGAGTCTTCCTTGTATATTACCTTGGGGGTGCCTTGGGCATCCCCAATCTTAGGTTCTTGTCACTCCTTATTCTCCTCATGTCGGTGTCTCACCCAAAACTTGAAAACTTCAATCACACAAAACTTAACGGAACTTTGTGAGATGGGTTAGTATAATAAATAAAGATCATTCACTTAGGTACTGTCAAGACAAGATTCATAATTGTTATCACATAGTACCTACTGTATTCTACCATTCCCATAATGTATATCACTAAATATAAGCTATGGGAACACTAAAACAAGCAAACTATGCATGCAAAACAGAATCTGTCAAAAACATAACAGTCTGTGAAGATCTATAGTATAACTATATTTCCCCGTCTCTACAAAATCTAAAAAATTAGGAAAACGAAAAGGATTTGCATAGAAAAACTGTGTAAAAATTTCAGAATTTTTGACTCTCCAGTAAAATCAGAGAAATTTTGCACTCTACGTAAAAGTTTCTGTTTTTGCGCAGAATCAAACTAACAAGTATCTACACTATCCCAAAGGCTTTACTTGGCACTTTATTGAAATAAATGACACAAAACACGATTAGTACAGTATATTAATCATGTGAACACACAAAAATAGAATGTAAAAGTGTTGGGTTGTCTCCTAACAAGCGCTTTCCTTTAAAGCCTTTTAGCTAGGCATGATGATTTCAATGATGCTCACATAAAAAGTAGTAATTGAAACATGCAAGAGAGCATCATGAATCTCATGACAAGCACATTTAAGTCTAACCCACTTCCTATGCATAGGGATTTTGTGAGCAAACAATTTATGGGAGCAAGAATCAACTAGCATAGGAAGGCAAAACAAGCATATCTTCAAGATTTTCAACAATGGAGAGGAAACTTGATATTATTGCAATTCCTACAAGCATATGTTCCTCCCTCATAATAAATTTCAGTAGCATCATGAAGGAATTCAACAATATAACTATCACATAAAGCATTATCTTCATGATTCACAAGCATAGAAAATTTATTACTCTCCCCACAAGCAAACTTCTCATACATAATAGTGGGAGTATCATAGGAGACTTGAATGCTAGAAATTGTTTCCTCATTAAAAGAGTGATGTTCAGAGAAAGGGTATTCATAATTATGACAAGTTTTATAATAATAATAATCACTACTTTTTATAACATAAGTATCATCACAATAATCATCATAAGTAGTAACATGGTTCTCATCATAAATGGGAGGCATGCAATCATCATAGCAAATTTGATCATTCAAAGTAGGGGGACTAAAAAGAGCATCTACATTATGCATAGCATCCCCAAGCTTGGGACACACATCAATTGCATCAAATATATTCTCAAATATGTCATTCTCATCAAGCATAGCATCCCCAAGCTTATGGGTTTGCATATCATTAGGATAATCATCAATAGCATGAATAGCACCAATAGTGTAACAATTATTATCATCATAATTTTCCAAGTTGGTGCCAAAAAGATTTTCAATATTATAAGGAGTATCATTATCTTCCCAATCATCCTCATCACAACAAGTAGTAGGCATAACAAAATAATCATCAAGTGTATCATCATCCACACTACTTTCGTATTTATTCTCAACAATGATAGGAGAAAGATTATTTGAGAGGGATACCTTTTTACGTTTACCTTTTCTTCTCTTCTCCTCCTTTCCCACATTTTGTGTGGGTTTATGTAATTTTTCCGAGCTTCTTATTGAAGAGATTGGTCCGATGGGAAGCTCTTCATTGCAACCTGATTCATCACGAGAAACAATAGGACGGTATTTGGAGACCTTTACCCTTTCATTAGTTTTCCTTTTATATTCTATTGGTTTCTCATTATTTCTATAGTTGGCAATATAAGCATTCTCATTGCAATTCACTACGCAAAACATATAGTTTCTTGTAGATTAGTTGCATTATTATTTGTGACAATGAATATATCAAACCAATCATTTTTATGTGATAATTCTTCACACCCCAAAAATAAGCAAAGTTCATTATAGAGTTCATGGGAGATCAAATTACCACAATATTTGGAAACGGTTCGGTCATGAAAAAGCATGCATTGGAAATTAAGATGACCAATTCTATTGCAAAGTTCACAAGTAATGGGATGAAGAGAGCATAATCTTGTGGCATGTTCACCTATCACTTTAAGCCACCAATTAGTTTGATCATGTTTATGCTTCTTACAAAATCTATCGTCCCTATATGGCATGTCTTTGCAAATTTTATTCACTCCACAAAAATCGACATGCTTATAGGAAACCTTTTTATCATGACGAGTGCAATCATCATTAGCATCATGGATATTCATAGAATTCATACTAACAATATTGCTATCATGCTCAGCATTCAAGGAATTCTCATTCTGTATTTTCATAAACTCTTCCTCTACCAATTGAGCACAATTTTCCAAACCATCATTTTCACGAAAGACATTAAAAAGACGAAACAATTGAGGCAATCAAAATTCCATTTTTGTAGTTTTATTTTATAAAACCAAACTAGTGAAAAACAAGAAACTAAAAGATTTAATTGCAAGATCTAAAGATATACCTTCAAGCACTCACCTCCCCGGCAACGGCACCCGAAAATGGCTTGATGTCTACTACGCAACTTTATTCTTGTAGAATTTGTTGGGCTTGCAAGCGCAGAGTTTTGTAGGCCAATAACAATTTTCCCTCAAGTGGATGACCTAAGGTTTATCAATCCGTGGGAGGTGTAGGATGAAGATGGTCTCTCTCAAACAACCCTACAATCAAATACAAGAAATCTCTTGTGTCCCCAACACACCCAATACAATGGTAAATTGTATAGGTGCCCTAGTTCGGCGAAGAGATGGTGATCCAAGTGCAATATGGATGGTAGATATAGGTTTTTGTAATATGAAAATATAAAAACAGCAAGGTAACAAGTAGAAAACAGCGAACAAAACGATATATAAATGCTTGGAAACAAGGCCTAGGGTTCATACTTTCACTAGTGCAATCTCCCAACAATGCTAACATAGTTGAATCATATGATCATACCTCAACGTGCAACAAAGAGTCACTCCAAAGTTCCTATCTAGCGGAGAACAATAAGATGAAATTGGCGTAGGTAGTACAACCACCTCAAATTTATTCTTCCCGATCAATCTTTTGAGCTATTCCTATAAGTTTCACAAACAGCCCTAGAGTTCGTACTAAAATAACACCAATGACACATATAAATCCACCCTAATGTCACCTAGATACTCCAATGTCACCTCAAGTATCCATGGGTAAATTATGCGACATGCATCAAACAATTTCATATCTATCATATTCAATCCAACACAAAGAACTTCAAGGAGCACCCCAAGATTTCTATCAGAGAACGTAGGACAAGAACGTGTATCAACCCCTATGCATAGATTACCCCAATGTCACCTCGGGAATCCGCAAGTTGAGTACCAAAACATACATCAAGTGAATCAATAGAACACCTCATGGTCACCACGGGTATCCACATGCAAGACATATATCAAGTGTTCTCAAATCCAATATTCAATCCAATATAACGAGATCTCAAAGGGAAAGATTCAATTCATCACAACAAGGTAGCAAGGAAATAATATCATATGATCCGACTATATTAACAAAGCTCGTGATACATCAAGATCGTGACATCTCAAGAACACGAGAGAGAGAGAGAGAGATTGAACACATAGCTACTGGTACATACCCTCAGCCCCGAGGGTGAACTACTCCCTCCTCGTCATGGCCTCCGTCGGGATGATGAAGATGGCCACCGCTGATGGTTTCACCTCTCCGGCAGGGTACTTGAACGGATCCAGATTTGTTTTTCATCGATACAGAGAGTTGCGGCGGCGGAGCGGAAGTTCTCTCTTTATTTCTGGGGTTTCTGGGATTTATAGGATTTTTCAGTGTTGGAATCACGCGCAACGAAGCCACGTGGGCCTCGCAAGCCATCACGGCGCGACCTGGAGGGGCGCCCTAATGGCTTGTGGCCCACAGGTGGCTCCCCTCCGGTGGTTCTTTGCTCCAATATTGCTTATTTCCTCCAGAAAAAATCATGAAAAAGTTTCGGGCGATTCCAAGAACTTTCATTTTCTGCACAAAAATAACACCACGGTAATTCTGCTGAAAACATCGTTGGTCCGGGTTAGTTCTAAATAAATCATATAAGGTGCATCAAAACCATATAAAAGTATTGTAAACATAGGCAATCATGGCATGAATACTTCATAAATTATCAATACGTTGGAGACGTATCAGAGCGTATCATGTCACAGGGTTTGGATGCACCGGCGAAGTTTGCACCGATCCTCGAGGTGAGAATGGGCAATGCACGGTACCGAAGAGGCTAGCAAATATGAGGTGGTGCGAGTGCGTACATCCATGGATTCACATTAGTAATAAAGAACTCACATACTTATTGCAAAGTTTTATTAGCTCTCTCGAAGCAAAGTACTATTCGCATGCCCCTAGGGAGGAGGTTGGGAGGAGTTAACCATTGCGCGCCTCCGACTTAAACTGCACTAGGATTTCAACGAGGAATAAGAATTCTCACACATCATCACCATGCCATACAAAATATTTAGATGAACAACAAGTTAACACCCTCTAATTCACAATATTCTTACTAACCAATGATCATGCACTCATGCCCTTTCACATTACCACATCAATATCATTAACCCATAATTCTCTTTTATGTGCTACATGTGGTTTTGATTATGCACTCATTGGATACCTATTATTTTTGGACTAGTATTATAACCCATGCAAATTACCGTCACTATTTATTAACTCTCAAACAAATATAAGTAAAGAACGAGAGTGCAATTATTTCTATAAAATCTATACGCCACCGTGCTCTAAAAGATATAAGTGAAGTACTAGAGCAACTGCTAAGCTCAAAAGATATAAGTGAAGCACAAAGAGTATTCTAATAAATTATGATGATCTTGTGTCTCTCTCAAGTGGGTGTGTCCATAAAACAATGATTGTGGAATACTAAAGCAAAAGCAAACTAAAGCAAACGACGCTCCAAGCAAAACTCATATCATGTGATGAAGAAAAATATAGCTCCAAGTGACATACCGATGGATTGAGACGAAAGAGGGGATGCCTTCCAGGGCATCCCCAAGCTTAGACGCTCAATGGACATCATAATACATGTGCTTCACTCCATGTCCATAAATATCCTTGTACTTGTTCCTTTTGTGGGACTAACCTATGTAGGTGAGAAGAGTACAAAACAACAAGGATGGCTCCCAACTCAAGATGATCTTCATCAACAATGACCATCCACTACTACAACACCAACATGAAGTCTTCTACGACAAAATCCAAGGTTAGTTTGTCCCTCTTAGGGGGGATGTCACATCAAGGGGGAGCTTTACTCTAAGACTTGAGTCAAAGCATCTCACAAGATGTGAACACATTAAAAGCTTTATGTAAAAGTGTCAACCCCACTTATGCTTAAACGATGAGTATGACCTATGATCAAGTATTCTTGCTTGGTTCCTAAGTCAATATACTCATATATAGATGACTCCATCATCTACAAAGTGCTTGGTAGATACTAGAGTGGTTATGCATGTTTGACATATTTTATTTGACATCATATTGTGTGAGCATGTTGGTATGCATATTTTTCTCCATTTGACGACATCCAATTGTTGTTCTATTTGGGCTTTATTTTTCTGGCCAATTGGATCTACAAGAATGCCTAGGTACCCCCCTCTAGCTATCTATGCTTTCTCATCTCAAATTCTATTCATGCTTCTTCACAAAATTTGAGCAAGCACTTTTCGGACCCTCCAGGTGAGGATTACTCGGAGCCACCGATTCGACAAGGGCCGACTTCCAAAACCTCCCAAGTGTTTCTCGGTGTGACCAATGATACGTATCAAATATATCTACTTTTCCAAACACTTTTGCTCTCGTTTTGTCCTCTAATTTGCATGATTTGAATGAAACTAACCCGGACTGACGCTGTTTTTAGCAGAACTACCTTGGTGTTATTTTTGTGCAGAAATAAAAGTTCTCAAAATTGGGCGAAACTTTTTGTGGATTTTTTCTTGAATATATAAGGAATTTTGGAGTGAAGAGCTGCCGGAGGGGGTGGACCAGAAGGCCACCACGCAACCGGCCGCCCCCCTAGGGGCGCGGCCAAATGGCTTGTGGGGCCCTCGTGGCCCCTCCGACCCTAATTCCAACTCCATAAATTAACATCCGCGGAGAAAAAAAATTAGAGAGAAGATTCCATCGTGTTTCACGAGACAAAGCCGCCACCACCTCCCGTTCTTCCTCCGGAGGGCTGATCTGGAGCCTGTTTTGGGCTCCGGAGAGGGGAAATCGTCGTCGTCGTCATCACCAACCCTTCTCCATCAACACCGCCATGATGCTCACCACCGGGAGTGAGTAATTCTTTTGTAGGTTTGCTGGACAGTGGTGGGATTGGATGGAATTGATCATGTAATCGAGTTAAGTTTGATAGGGATTGATCCCTAGTATCCACTATGTTCTGAGATTTTGATGTTACTATGACTTTGCTATGCTTAATGCTTGTCAATAGGGCCCGAGTGCCTTGATTTCAGATCTGAACCTATTATGTTTTCATGAATATAAGAGTGATTTGGATCCTATCTTGCAAGTTATATGTACCTATTACATGTCATGATCCACATACCCCAAGGTGACAATAATTGGGATTCTTTCTGGTGATTGCCGTAGTTTGAGGAGTTCATGTGTTAATGCTTTGTTCTGGTTCTCTATTAAAAGGAGGCCTTAATATCCCTTTGTTTCCAATAGGACCCCGCTGCCACGGGAGGGTAGGACAAAAGATGTCATGCAAGTTCTTATCGCAAGCACATATGACTATATACGGAATACATGCCAACATTACATTGATGAATTGGAGCTAGTTCTGTGTCGCCCTAGTGTGTAACTGTTATATGATCAATGTCATCTAAATCATTATCCGTCACCGATCCACGTTCCTACGTGTTACATACACTGAATCTTGCCAAGTTACTATTGCTATTGTGACTGTCACACTTGCTACAAAACTGCTACTGTCACTATTACTGTTACTTTTGCTACTAGTATTTGCCGTGCTACTAAATCTTTGCTGCAGAGAAATATCCTCGGTGCGGTTGAATTGACAACTCAACTGTCAAGGCCAATAAATATTCTTTGGCTCCCCTTGTGTCGAATCAATAAATTAGGGTGAAATACTACCCGTGAAGACTGTTGCGATCCCCTACACTTGTGGGTTATCAAGACCTTTTTCTGGCGCCGTTGCCGGGGAGCATAGCTCTATTTATTGTGTTAACTGAAGGATATCCAATTGCTACAATGATAAATATGAAAGACAACCGAACTAAGATCGTCCCCTCTTGCACGAGAGGAGGTAAGGAACTTCCATCTAGCTCTGCTTTTGATTCACCTTCTGTTTTGAATCAGCTTGTTACACCACCACCTGTTGATCGTCCTGATATGTCACATGAACTTGATGATGCTACTTCTGAAATTAATGATGAAACTATTGCTACACATGTTGAAACTGAACCTGTGCCACTAAATGAATTACTTGATGCTCATATTGCTAAAGCTAGAGAACTTGAGAATGCTGAAATTGAGGAAGACTTTGAATCACCTATTACCCCTCGCTCACCTAATAGATATGAATTGCCTTTTGTACTCGAAGGTTATGTTATGGATGATGAGGTAGCTAGGGACATTCTTGCTTGTGAAAATAGAGATGATGTGAAGAAACTATTATGCAAACTAAAAGAAAAATCTATGATGGAGAAAATGAAACGTGATCCTAAATTTGCTACTTCTCCTATATTTGTTACTGATAGGGATTATGAGTTCTCTGTCGACCCTGAGTTAATTCCTATAGTAGAGTCTGATCCTTTCCATGGTTATGAAAATGAACTGTTGTCGAACACCTTATGAAACTGAATGATATTGCTGCTCTGTTTACCAATGAAGAAAAGATTCGCTACTATTATATCCTTAAGCTTTTTCCTTTCTCGCTAAAAGGCCAAGCCAAGGAATGGATCTTATCACTTACTCCTAGTTGCATACGTAGTCCCCAGGATATGCTTCAACACTTTTCTGCAAAATATTTTCCTGCTCATAAGAAACAAGTTGCCTTACAGGAAATATTTAACTTTGCTCAAATTGAAGAAGAGAATCTCCCTCAAGCTTGGGGGAGGCTTCTCCGGTTACTACGAGCTTTGCCTGATTGTCCACTTGAGAGGAATGAAATACTTGATATTTTTTATAATGGACTAACTGATGCTTCTAGGGATTTCCTAGATAGTTGTGCTGGATGTGTTTTCAGGGAAAGAACTGTTGGACAAGCTGAAGAATTATTGAACAACATAATGCAAAATGCCGATGATTGGACACTCCCTGAACCACCTTCAGAACCTATTAAATAGAAGAGAGGTATTCTATTTCTCAGTCCCAAAGATATGCAAGAATCAAAAAGATCTATGAAAGAAAAAGGTATTAAAACTGAGGATGTCAAGAAATTACCACCTATTGAAGAAATACATGGACTTGATACCCCGACACAGGTAGTAAAGGTAAACTCTCTCCGTTCCTTTAATAAAAGTGATATACCTTATACTAGGCTCCTGAACAATGCTTCGATGAATTTGATAATTACGTTGTTAAGCAAGAACATTTCAACAAATATGTTAAGAATCAATTGCAACGTAATGCTATGATGATAGATCGCTTAAGTGACTTGATGTTTAGAATTGCAAATGATGTGAAAGGTTTAGGCAAACATGCTTCTATGGTTCACACTCAACTAGACCAAGTCACTAAATCACAAAATGATTTGCTTGCTGAAATGAATAATATAAATGATCATGCTATTAGAGTAGTGACTAGAGGAGGTAGATGACAACGACGGTAAGTATTTCCCTCAGTTATGAAACCAAGGCATCGAACCAGTAGGAGGACCACCAACACTACGTAAACAGAACCTGCACACAAAGAACAAATACTTGCAACCCGACGCGAAAGAGAGGTTGTCAATCTCTCTACGGTCAAAAGATAGATTAGGATATGATAGATTGGATATATAGATCTCTCAAGAACACAAAATAAAAAGGGCAGCAAGGTATTTTTGGGTTTTAGGAATAATAGATCTGAAAACAAAAGCGGCAAAAAGATAGATCGGAAAGCAATATGTTGGAAAAGTAGATCTGGGGGCCGTAGGTCTCACTAGTGGCTTCTCTCATGAGTATAGTACACGGTGGGTGAACAAATTACTGTTGAGTAATTGATAGAAGATCAAATAATCATGACGATATCCAAGGCAATGATCATTATATAGGCATCAATTCCAAGATTTGTAGACCAAAACGATTCTGCATCTACTACTATTACTCCACACATCGACCGCTATCCAGCATGCATCTAGTGTATTAAGTTCATAGAAAAACGGAGTAGTGCAATAAGAACGGTGACATGATGTAAACAAGATCTATTCATGTAGGAATAGACCCCATCTTGTTATCCTTAATAGCAACGATACATGTGTGCCTCGCTGCCCCTTATGTCACTGGGAGAGGACACCGCAAGATCGAACCCATCACAAAGCACCTCTTCCCATGGCAAGAAAAATCGATCTAGTTGGCCTAACTAAACCAAATATTTGAAGAAGAAATACGAGGATATAAGTAATCATGCATATAAGAGATCAAAGAAGACTCAAATAATATTCATGGATAGAAACTGATCATGAACTCAAAATTCATCGGATCCCAACAAACACACCGCAAAAAGTTTACATCAAATAGATCTCCAAGAGACCATTGTATTGAGAATCAAAAGAGAGAGAGAGAGAGAGAGGAAGCCATCTAGCTATGACCTACAGACCCGTAGGTCTATGGTGGACTACTCACGCATCATCGGAGAGGCACCAATGAGGATGATGAACCCCTCCGTGATGGTGTTAGATTGGATCTCGCGGTTCTGGAACTTGCGGCAGCTGGATGTGTTTTTCGTCGACTCCCTTAGGATTTCTGGAATATCTGGGAATTTATAGGCATCAGAGGTAGTGGAGAGGCATCCCGAGGAGGGCACAACTCATCAGGGCGCGCCCAGGGCCTCTGGAGCGCCCTGGTGGGTTGTGGTCTCCTCGGACCTCCCCTCTGGTACTTCTTTGGCCCATTGGATGTCTTCTGGACCAAAAAAATCTCCAAAAAGTTTCGTCGCGATTGGACTCCGTTTGGTACTGATATTCTGCGAAGTAAAAAACAAGCAAAAACAGCAACTGGCACTTCGGCACTATCTCAATAGGTTAGTCTCAAAAAATTATATAAAGTTGCTATAAAATGATTTTAAAACATCCAAGAATAATAATATAACAACATGGAACAAGCAAAAAATATAGATACGTTGGAGACGTATCAATGACCCAAGAACCTCTTTACCTGAAGATCACCCTAAAAGAATTGCGCAAGATTCTTAGAAAATTAATGAAGATACACCTAGTTCATCTAGGAAGCAGAAGAAAAAGAAAAATGATAGGAACTTGCATGCCTCTAGTGAACCTGTTATAGAAAAACCTGTTGAGAAAAACAATGAAGTTTCTGTTTCTGATGCTGAGACTCAGTCTGGTAGTGAGCATACACCTAGTGATAATGAAAATGATAATAATGATGATGATGCTCATATAGATGATCAACTAGATAATAACAAAGAAAATGATAATGATGTAGAAATTCAACCTGATGAGGATCTTGATAACCCACCTTCTAAAACTAAACGTTATGATAAGAGAGACTTTGTTGCTAGGAAACATGGAAGGGAAAGAGAGCCATGGGTTCAAAAACATATGCCATTCCCTCGTAAAGCCACTAAAAGTAAAGATGAGGAAGGTTTTGAGTGCTTTGCTGAAATGATTAGACCTGTCCATTTACGCACTCGCTTGACTGATATATTGAAAATGCCTCCATATGCTAAGTATATGAAAGATATTATCACTAATAAAAGAAAGATACCTGAAACTGAAATTGCCACCATGCTTGCTAATTATTCTTTTGATGGTGGAGTATCTAAGTAGTTGGGGGATCGAGGTATACCCACATTACCTTGCTATATTAAAAGGAATTATGTTAAAACTGCTTTATGTGATTTAGGGGCCGGTGTTAGTGTTATGCCTTTCTCCCTTTATAAAAGACTTGAATTGAGTAAACTCACACCTACTGAGATATCTTTGCAAATGGCTGATAAATCCACTGCTTTACCTATTGGAATTTGCGAGGACGTTCCCGTCATGGTTGCAAATGTTACTATCTTAACATACTTTGTTATTCTTGATATGCCGGAGGACGACAATATGTCGTTCATCCGTAGACCTTTTCTAAATACTGCAGGGGCTGTTATAGATTGCAATAAAAGCAAGGTCACCTTTCATATCAATGGCAAGCAACATACCGTGCATTTTCCGAGGAAGCAAACTTTGGTTAATAATATTAATGTCATTGATCCTTTTCCCACGATTATCATTGGGGATATTACAATTTCTCTCCCTACTGCCAAGAAGAAGAAATATTATAATCTTATTGTTGGGGAGATACAAATCCCAATTGAGGTAACCTAGTGACATATGAAGATTCTTCGGTTTAATGTTAATCGAAAACATTTATTAATAAGACTTGATCAACCTTATTAATGAATTCTTTTCGAAAGACATGAGATTGATGAATTGAATATTCACAACTCTCTGTATCACAAGTTTATATTATGTTTTCTTAGTAAAAATAAAAATAAAATTCTATGAAATTCCTGTTTTCTGTTTTCCCCGTGCATGAAAAATACCTCAAAAATAAAGTCTCAGATTTCCACGAAATTTCAACATGAATTTTTCTGGAATAAATAAAAAAAATTGGTGTAAAAATTACTGCAGGGGGCATGCGAGTGGGCCACCACGCAACAGGCCGCGCCCCCTAGGGGCGCGTCCGGTTGGCTTGTGGGGCCCACAGGGGCCCCCTGCCTTATCTCTTCCTCCCACTCCTTCTCCTACCTCTAGAAAAAAATTCTCTAGCCATCTCTCTCCCGTGTTCTTTACCCAGAAAGTGAAATTTTCGATCTCTTTGCTCGGAACTCTGTTTCCAAAACTGTTTTCAGGAATTGTTCCTTTGTATGTGACTCTCCCATTCCTCCAATTAGTTTTTGTTTTAGTGGTTTATATTTTGCATAAGTTGCTGCACTTGGTGCTATAGAAAATAAGCTTGCATGTCTAATTCTTTGAGTTCCAAGTAGTGGGAATGCTTGATATGTCCTCTAGGCATCCATATCAGTAGTTTCTATCAATCTTGCAAAGTTTTATTGACATAATCTTGTGGCCCAAAAATTTCAGAAATTTGTTCTTAGTAGAATGAACTTTCTATGGAAAGCTTCTTCAAGCCGGAGCCCCAAGGGAGTTTCTAGGAGGATTCAGGATAGCGATATCAACCTCCCTTGCAATGCGGAAGTTAGGCCTTGGGAATGGCCACATATACCCTTCATGAGTGAAGCGCATTTTTATGAAGAGTTCATGCAATTTGTTGCCAATGCCGGGTTAACTAGCTTCTTCGCAGATAAGTGTGACCAACACTATCTCCTTACTAATTCCTTCATGCAAAACTTTTACTTCGTTAATACATCCGGTGCTCCCATGGTACGATTTGCTCTATACGCTGAGAACTACGAGTTACCTCTGCATGAATTTTGTGAAATATGTCTGCTTCCCTCTGATGAGGGAGTGCGTGAACCTAAAGATGAGGAGTTTGAGGACTTTATTCATACCTTAACTGTAGGGGAAACCAGGGGCGTTTCACACACCAGAGCCACTAGTTTGCATTTTCCATCTATGCATTATTTTTCTCTGGTTATAGGAAAATGCATAACTGCTATGGAGCAGGGTGGTGCGCTCAGCGCCCCCACCCTCGCTATTTTACGCTATGCACTTTATGGCGATAACACTAGTGCAGCCGCGTGCTATACAAATGGTTTTAACCCCTTTTCGTGATGTAGTCTTAAACCGTCGTCTTGCATGTGTGGGCGATAGGGGGGTCTATCCCACACGACAGGGAAAACCCGTCGGCGATGCCTGCACCTGGTCACACACGATGGGCAAAAATATATCGTTTGCGATTGGAAGGGCCATCACAAACAGACATATTGGGGAAGACGTCTGAGATGATCTTAGCATCCCACACAGGGAATCCCAAGGGTACGTTTCCGTTTGTATTGCAGATCACACACAATTTTCTGCATAACATCGTTGGAGATAGGGGTGGTTATCACACACGATACTTATAATTCTGTCGTTTGCGTTACTCAAAACACCACTCACAGTGTCTAGAAGAAACTGTTTGGCATTGGGCTGCCCATCACACACACTAGCTATGTGAAAACGTTTGTGATTAGGTGTCCTAACACACACAGTTGTCGACCAGAATTCATGTGTGATTTCTCACCGATCCAACACGCCAACTTTCTAGAAACCGTGTGGGTTTGTTCAGGTCATCGCCCACGGTGTTGTCTTAGAAACCGTCTGCAATGGGAACCCCAATATCAGCCTGATTGCTCTATTATTTATAATCCATTTAGCAATCAAATTAACATTTCATATCAACCACAGAATATATTTCTTATTCGTAGTACGGCAACGAGGAT
Source organism: Elymus sibiricus (assembly GCA_039707655.1). NCBI lineage: Eukaryota > Viridiplantae > Streptophyta > Magnoliopsida > Poales > Poaceae > Elymus > Elymus sibiricus. The sequence goes on from CM077667.1 coordinate 385,347,802, forward strand.
TTCATAATTGAATTACATCAGGGTACAACATCATATAGGCATATACTGCCTAGCTACCCAGTTGCACAACCAGGCAAAGATTCAAATGCAACATCTAAAACCTTTGGAAATTAAGTATCATCATAGACGGTAAATAGACAGATGAATCTCATCTAGAAAATTGTTAAAGCAGAAGGCGAATATTGAGCCTTCAATGATGTTGAAGGTCCTCGCAACTTTAGGCCAGTGCCTGTGGATGATTGCCCGCCCATCCTTCGTTCTCTTAAGGAAGACTTCAAGATTATACCGTGGGTGTTGTATGAATACATTCATCGCTTCTTGATCATACAGGTGGTTTGAGACGTAATCATCGATGAACTGCCTTGGGAAGGACTGAAAACAAACATACGCATAAATATCTTTTCTAAAATTTGAAATGGCGCAAAGGGAAAAGGACAAGGTGAAAGAGATGGTACCATCCTATAGTTGACTGATGTCTTCTTCATTGTGCAGACAAACATCTTGTTATTTTTCGTAGCTAGTTTCTTTATCTTAACAATCTTTCTGAGTTTCTTGATTTGACTGATATTCAAGGACACCTAATTTCCCCACATGCAAAAAGGGTCGAACAGTGGGTCTAAACCTCTTACAGCAGGACCTACATGTGCAAGAACAAATTATTAAAAACATTAATATTACAATGGTTTCTGCAATTGCACAATAATGTGCTATTAGCCAAACGACCATGGATGTGCAAACCTCGATGGTAAACTTCAGTGTCCCCCATTGTTTCCCCCTGCAACATATTTAAGACAAATATTGATCAGGTTACAAGTGATATTTGGCATACTATCAGTGAAATATGTTAATGGAAAATAAACACATTGAGGATCCAACAGATTAGTTCGAGCCACATGGAAAAGCCAGTTATCTAAACCAAGCGTGCTAAGAACTAGGAAATATAGCAATTCTATATGTTTCACATGTATTTAGTACATCTAAATTCGATTTATTCGTCACATGCATAACAATACAAAATCAACAATCGTACATCACATTTCAGAATTGAATTAAATAGTTAAATGATCACCACAACAAATGAACGAAACAGTTAACTAAGCACCACATTGCACACTAGAACATACTAGAAGGTCAGGTCGCAGTAGCATTACATTGGACATTTCACTAGAGTTTCTAAATGAAAGGCAGTAGTGGCACACGCAACACATAAATGAAACATGCTTAACCAGCGTAGCTAGGTGAACATAGGTCCTTAGTGATAAAGCTAAGAAAAACAAGCTATTCCTCATCGTCGAAGATATCGATGATGATGGGCTCCTTCAACTTGGAAGAGGGCGAGGCCTCCACACCGTGGGTGCATCCCTCATAGTGGTGAGTGGCCTGATCCTGCCCGGCACCAACATGCCTGCTCTGGAGTTGAGGTAAGCACGGGCACGCTGAGAAAACACATTGAAGTCTTCCTCGAACGCACCAGTGGTGCCCTCGAGAAAAGACCATGAGCCGTCGTTTATAGCAGCCAACCGCGTGGCGGTGTCAGCACGCGAGGCGTCGACGGTGGCCTCGACGATGAGGTGCTCTGATATGTCTCCAACGTATATATAATTTTTGATTGTTCCATGCTATTATATTATCGGTTTTGGATGTTTATATGCATTAATATGCTATTTTATATTATTTCTGGGACTAACCTGTTAACCTAGAGCCCAGTGCCAGTTTCTGTTTTTTCCTTGTTTTTGAGTTTTACAGAAAAGGAATATCAAACGGAGTCCAAACGGAATAAAAAATTACGGTGATTTTTTATGGACCAGAAGAGACCCACGGGGCATCGGAGTTGGGCCAGAAGAACCACGAGGCAGCCACAAGCCTAGGGGGTGCCCCCCCCCTAGGGCGCGCCCCCCTGGCTTGTCGTCGCCTCGTGGCCCCCCTTGACGTGAGACCGACGCCAAAAATTCTTATAAATACCCAAACCTCCGAAAAGAAACCTAGATCGGGAGTTCCGCTGCTGCAAGCCTCTGTAGCCATGAAAAACCAATCGGGAGCCCGTTCCGGCCCCCTGCCGGAGGGGGAAACCATCACTGGAGGCCATCTTCATCATCCCGGCGGTCTCCATGACGAGGAGGGAGTAGTTCACCCTCGGGGCTGAGGGTATGTACCAGTAGCTATGTGTTTGATCTCTCTCTCTCGTGTTCTTGAGATGACACGATCTTGATGAATTGACATGTACCGCGAGCTTTATTAATATAGATGAATCATATGGAGTTTTCCCCTCTCTATCTTCTTGTGATGAATTGAGTTTTCCCTTTGAAGTTTTCTTATCGGATTGAGTCTTTAAGGATTTGAGAACACTTGATGTATGTCTTGCGATGGGATATCCGTGGTGAAAATGGGATGTTCTATTGATCCACTTGATGTATGTTTTGGTGATCAACTTGCGGGTTCCGTGACCTTGGGAATCTATGCATAGGGGTTGGCACATGTTTTCGTCTTGACTCTCCGGTAGAAACTTTGGGGCACTCTTTGAAGTTCTTTGTGTTGGATTGAACATGATGAATCTGAAATTATGTGATGCATATCATATAATCAAGCCCATGGGTACTCGTGGTGACATTGGAGTATCTAGGTGACACTAGGGTTTTGGTTGATGTGTATCTTAAGGTGTTATTTTAGTACAAACTCTAGGGCTGTTCGTGACACTTATAGGGATAGCTCATAAGATTGATCGGAAAAGATAACTTTGAGGTGGTTTCGTACCCTACAATAATTTCTTCGTTTGTTCTCCGCTATTTGTGACTTTGGAGTGAACTCTTTGTCGCACGTGAGGGATTTACATATGATTCAACGATGTCAGTATTGTTGAGAGAACTTGCACTAGTGAAAGTAAGAACCCTAGGCCTTGTTTCTAAGCATTGCAATACCATTTGTGCTCACTTTTATCATTAGTTACCTTGCTGTTTTTATATTTTCAGATTACAAAAAACTATATCTACTATCCATATTACACTTGTATCACCATCTCTTCGCCGAACTAGTGCACCTATACAATTTACCATTGTATTGGGTGTGTTGGGGACACAAGATACTCTTTGTTATTTGGTTGCAGGGTTGTTTGAGAGAGACCATCTTCATCCTACGCCTCCCATGGATTGATAAACCTTAGGTCATCCACTTGAGGGAATTTTGCTACTGTCCTACAAAACTCTGCGCTTGGAGGCCCAACACGAGTCTACAAGAAGAAGGTTGTGTAGTAGACATCAAGCTCTTTTCTGGCGCCGTTGCCGGGGAGGTGAGTGCTTGAAGGTATATCTTTAGATCTTGCAATTAAATCTTTTAGTTTCTTGTTTTTCACTAGTTTGGTTTTATAAAAGAAAACTACAAAAAAAATGGAGTTTAGGTTGCATCAATTGGTTCGTCTTTTTAATGTCTTTCGTGAAAATGATGGTTTGGAAAATTGTGCTCAATTGGTAGAGGAAGAATTTATGAAAATAGTTGATGAGAATTCCTTGAATGATGAGCATGATATAAATATTGTTAGTATGAATTCTCTGAATATTCATGATGCTAATGATATGCAAAGCCACAAGCTTGGGGATGCTATGTTTGATGAATATGATATTTTTAGTCCCCCAAGTTTTGATGAGCAAAACTATTATGATGATGGCATGCCTCCTATCTATGATGATTATTGTGATGACATGTATGCTATAAACAGTGATAGTAACCATGAAACTTGTCATCACGATTTCAATATTCTAAGTGGTTATGTCAATCAAGTATCTCACGATAGTTATTTTGTTGAGTTTGCTCCCACTATTATGAATGAGAAGAAAATTGCTTATGTGGAGAGTGACAAATTTTCTATGCTTGTGGATCATGAAGATAATGCTTTATGTGATAGTTATGTTGTGAAATTCCTTCATGATGCTACTGAAATTTATTATGAGGGAGGAACTTATGCTTCTACATATTGCAATAATATCAAGTTTCCTCTCTATGTGTTCAAAGTTTTGAAGTTATGCTTGTTTTGCCTTCCTATGCTAGTTGATTCTTGCTCCCTTAAATTGTTTGCTCACAAAATCCCTATGCATAGGAAATGGGTTATACTTAAATGTGCTAGTCATATGCTTCATGATGCTCCTGTTATGTTTCAATTCTTATCTTTTATGTGAGCATCATTGAAATCATCATGCCTAGCTAAAAAGGCATTAAAGAAAAGCGCTTGTTGGGAGACAACCCAATATTTATACCTACTGTTTTTACGTGTACACATGATTAAGCTACTGTATAATCATGTTTTATAGCTTTTGTTTCAATAAAGTGCCAAGTAAAGCCTTTGGGATAGTGTGGATGATAGTTGACTTGATTCTGTGCAAAAACAGAAACTTTTGCTCTCAGTCCAGGAATTTTGTAAATTCACTGGAACGTGATTTTCATCTGAATTTTTTACACATGATTTATATACAAATTGCCTATATTTTCCTAATTTTTCAGAATTTTTAGAGACAGGTAAGTATGGTTACGCTACAGATCTTTACAGACTGTTCTGTTTTTGACAGATTCTGTTTTGCATGCATAGTTTGCTTGTTTTAGTGTTCCCATAGCTTATATTCAGTGATATAAATTATGAGAATAGTAGAATATAGTAGGTATCATGTGGGAACAATTATGAATCTTTTCTTGACAGTACCTAAGTGAATGATCTATCTTTATTACACTAACCCTTCTCACAAAGTTCCGTTAAGTTTTGTGTGATTGAAGTTTTCAAGTTTTGGGTGAGACACCGATATGAGGAGAATAAGGAGTGACAAGAACCTAAGATTAGGGATACCCAAGGCACTCCCAAGGTAATATCCAAGGAATACTCAAGCGTCTAAGCTTGGGGATGCCCCGGAAGGCATCCCCTCTTTCGCCTTCAACACTATCGGTATATCTTACTTGGAGCTATATTTTTATTCGTCACATAATATGAGTTTTGCTTGGAGCGTCATTTTATTTTGTTTTTATCTGTTAGGTGTTATTTATAATCTTGTTTTTCAATAAAAAGTTCCAAGAATTGTCTTAGGATGCTTGCATTGCATGTTTTGATGTGTGCTGTGTGAAAACAGAAACTTTTGCTGTAGTATTTGAATTTTCATATTTTACTGGAACGTGGAAAGTTTCTGAAATTTTTACAAAGTATTTTCATATAAATTAGTTAGCATGTCCTAAATTTTTATAATTTTTTGAGTTACAGAATACACTGGTTTAATAGATTGCTACAGACTGCTCTGTTTGGACAGATTGCTGTCATAGTTTTGTTATCTACTGATCCTATAGTTTCCATAGCCTATATTGGTAGATATAAATGGTGGAAATGATAGTAAACAGTAGATAATGTTTGAAAATTATTGTTCAACTTGTCTTGGGAGTACATGAAGTGTTGATTTGTTCTTATGTGTACTAACCTATCTCACGAGTTCTTTTTGAGTTTTGTGTGGATGAAGTTTTTGAGACTTAGGTGAAACCGGGATATGAGAGGATTGAACGAGATTCACAAGTTCAAGCTTGGGGATGCCCAAGGCACCCCAAGTAAATATTTCAAGAAGTCTCAAGCATCCAAGCTTGGGGATGCCCCGGTTGGCATCCCACCTTTCTTCTTCAACAATTATCGGTTAGTATCGGTTGAACCTAAGTTTTTGCTTCTTCACATGATATATGCTATCCTTGGAATGTCATTTTTTTTTTGCTGTTTGAATAAAAAACTCAGATCTGAAAATATTTATTGAGAGAGAGCCCTCACATAGCTACTTGATTGTTTACCTACTCATTAATCTTCACTTATATCTTTTGGAGTAGTTTGTCAATTTGCTCTAGTACTTCACTTATATCTTTTTAGAGCACGGCGGTGGTTTCATTTTATAGAAATTGATGAACTCTCATGCTTCACTTATATTATTTTGAGAGTCTCTAAACAGCATGGTAATTTGCTTAGGTTATGAATTTAGTCCTAATATGATGGGCATCCAAGAGAGATATAATAAAAACTTTAATATAAAGTGCATTGAATACTATGAGAAGTTTGAATCCTTATGATTGTTTTGAGATATAAAGATTGTGATATTAGAGACATGCTAGTGAGTAATTGTGGATTGGTAGAAATACTTGTGTTAAAGTTTGTGATTCCTGTAGCATGCACGTATGGTGAACCGTTATGTGACGAAGTCGGAGCATGATTTATTATTGATTGCCTTCCTTTGTGTGGAGGTCGGGATCACGCGATGGTTAACTCCCACCAACCCTTCCCCTAGGAGCATGCGTGTAGTACTTTGTTTTGATGACTAATAGACTTTTGCAATAAGTATGTGAGTTCTTTATGACTAATGTTGAGTCCATGGATTATACGCACTCTCACCCTTCCACCCTTGCTAGCCTCTCTAGTACCGCGCAACTTTCGCCGGTGCATTAAACCCACCATATACCTTCCTCAAAACAGCCACCATACCTACCTATTATGGCATTTCCATAAGCCATTCCGAGATATATTGGCATGCAACTTCCATCGCTCCGTTTATGACATGCATCATCATTGTCATATTGCTTTGCATGATCATGTATTTGACATCATATTTGTGGCAAAGCCACCGTTCATATTTTTTTATACATGTCACTCTTGAGTCATTGCACATCCCGGTACACCGCCGGAGGCATTCATATAGAGTCATATTTTTTCTAAGTATCGAGTTGAAATTCTTGAGTTGTAAGTAAATAAAAGTGTGATGATCATCATTATAGAGCATTGTCCCATGTGAGGAAAGGATGATGGAGACTATGATTCCCTCACAAGTCGGGATGAGTCTCCGGACTTTACAAAAAATAAAAGAGGCCAGAGAAGCCCAAATAAAAAAAAGAGGCCAAAGATGCCCACCAAAAAAAAGAAAAAAAAATGAAAAAAAGGAAATAAAAAAATGAGAGAAAAGAGAGAAGGGGCAATGCTACTAGCCCTTTTCCACACTTGTGCTTCAAAGTAGCACCATGATCTTCATGATAGAGAGTCTCCTATATTGTCACTTTCATATACTAGTGGGAATTTTTCATTATAGAACTTGTCTTGTATATTCCAATGACGGGCTTCCTCAAAATTGCCCTAGGTCTTCGTGAGCAAGCGAGTTGGATGCACACCCACTTAGTTTCTTTTTGAGATTTCATACACTTATAGCTCTAGTGCACCCGTTGCATGGCAATCCCTACTCACTCACATTGATATCTATTGATGGGCATCTCCATAGCCCGTTGATACGCCTAGTTGATATGAGACTATCTCCTTCTTTTTGTATTCTCCACAACCACCATATTCTATTCCACCTATAGTGCTATATCCATGGCTCACGCTCATGTATTACGTGAGAGTTGAAAAAGTTTGAGAATACTAAAGTATGAAACAATTGCTTGGCTAAAACCGGGGTTGTGCATGATTTAATACTTTGTGTGATGAAGATGGAGCATAGCCAGATTATATGATTTTGTAGGGATAACTTTCTTTGGCCATGTTATTTTGAGAAGACATGATTGCTTTATTAGTATGCTTGAAGTATTATTGTTTTTATGTCAACATTAAACTTTTGTTTTGAATCATATGGATCTGAATATTCATGCCACAATAAAGAAAATTACATGGATGAATATGTTAGGTAGCATTCCACATCAAAAATTCTGTTTTTATCATTTACCTACTCGAGGACGAGCAGGAATTAAGCTTGGGGATGCTTGATATGTCTCCAACGTATCTATAATTTTTGATTGTTCCATGCTATTATATTATCGGTTTTGGATGTTTTATATGCATTAATATGCTATTTTATATTATTTTTTGGACTAACCTGTTAACCTAGAGCCCAGTGCCAGTTTCTATTTTTTCCTTGTTTTTGAGTTTTACAGAAAAGGAATATCAAACGGAGTCCAAACGGAATAAAAATTTACGGTGATTTTTTATGGACCAGAAGAGACCCACGGGGCATTGGAGTTGGGCCAGAAGAGCCACGAGGCAGCCACAAGCCTAGGGGGCGCGCCCCCCTGGCTTGTCGTCGCCTCGTGGCCCCCCTTGACGTGAGACCGACGCCAAAAATTCTTATAAATACCCAAACCTCCGAAAAGAAACCTAGATCGGGAGTTTCGCCGCCGCAAGCCTCTGTAGCCACGAAAAACCAATCGGGAGCCCGTTCCGGCACCCTGCCAGAGGGGGAAACCATCACCGAAGGCCATCTTCATCATCCCGACGGTCTCCATGACGAGGAGGGAGTAGTTCACCCTCGGGGCTGAGGGTATGTACCAGTAGCTATGTGTTTGATCTCTCTCTCTCGTGTTCTTGAGATGACACGATCTTGATGTACCGCGAGCTTTATTAATATAGATGAATCATATGGAGTTTTCCCCTCTCTATCTTCTTGTGATGAATTGATTTTTCCCTTTGAAGTTTTCTTATCGGATTGAGTCTTTAAGGATTTGAGAACACTTGATGTATGTCTTGCGATGGGATATCCGTGGTGACAATGGGATGTTCTATTGATCCACTTGATGTATGTTTTGGTGATCAACTTGCGGGTTCCGTGACCTTGGGAATCTATGCATAGGGGTTGGCACATGTTTTTGTCTTGACTCTCCGGTAGAAACTTTGGGGCACTCTTTGAAGTTCTTTGTGTTGGATTGAACATGATGAATCTGAAATTATGCGATGCATATCATATAATCAAGCCCATGGGTACTCGTGGTGACATTGGAGTATCTAGGTGACACTAGGGTTTTGGTTGATGTGTATCTTAAGGTGTTATTTTAGTACGAACTCTAGGCCTGTTCGTGACACTTATAGGGATAGCTCATAAGATTGATCGGAAAAGATAACTTTGAGGTGGTTTCGTACCCTACAATAATTTCTTCGTTTGTTCTCCGCTATTTGTGACTTTGGAGTGAACTCTTTGTCTCACGTGAGGGATTTACATATGATTCAACGATGTCAGTATTGTTGAGAGAACTTGCACTAGTACCATACTCTTTGTTATTTGGTTGCAGGGTTGTTTGAGAGAGACCATCTTCATCCTACGCCTCCCATGGATTGATAAACCTTAGGTCATCCACTTGAGGGAAATTTACTACTGTCCTACAAAACTCTGCGCTTGGAGGCCCAACACGAGTCTACAAGAAGAAGGTTGTGTAGTAGACATCATGCTCCTCCAAGATCTGAGGGGCGGTACGCATGGAAGCCATAGCTGCCTCATCTGCGCGTGCAACCGTGATTTATTTCTCTGTAGCCAAATGCTCTTTGAGATCCTGGCTATACTGCGTGCACCATGGGTTTCGGTGGCGATTATTTGGAGGATGGGGCTATGATTTGGGTGGAAGGTGTTGCGCTGGTCGGGCCATGTGGGATGGAGGAGGAGGGGGTGAGGGGGTATTGGGGAGGTATGGATTACCTGACTAGATGGAGGTGGCCGAGCAGCAGGAAGGAGCGTCGCCGGCGAGGAGGCGACGCTGCAAGCAAGCAGTGAAGGTTTGAACTAGGAAAGGTAGAGGAAAAGGGGGGAAATGTGGCTTTTGATTGGTACCGGGGGGCGAGGGAGGTAGATATTTCCGCGGCAGCCCAAAATTTTCATTTGGCGAAGAATAGTTCTCAATATCAACACATCACATACGAAACCTATGCTATACCCCGTGTGTAATGAACTTGGACGTGCAAATGTTTGTCTCCAAGCTTCCGACGTAAGATTGTGTACTACATTGCACACGGTTTGTTCCAAAAAATTGTGTGTGATGAACTTCAATTTCATTTTCAATTGGAAGATGGAATGGGGATATGCCGGCACATTTTTTGTCCGAATTTCCCTGGTTACAGTGGTCATCCACGTCGTCGCAGAATTTAACATCAATTACTAATTTGGGTACTGCACAAAAGAGCCTACACCACAGCCCGCACTTACTTAATCGAGCAATTAAACAGAGCTGGTTGAGCTAAACATTACTCTAACAAAAGACCAACGCTCTAAACAAAGACTAATGTTCCGCCTGACACTCGTCGATCTCCGCCGCATCCTCCATGACCAGCTCGCGCTCGGACCTCTAGGGGAAGGGGCTCCATGGCATCCATCGCCACATACTCTGCAAGCATTTCGCTGTCCGCGTCCGCCATCTCTTTGGAAAAAGCCGCCACGAGTTTGGTGTGGGCGGCCGCGGTCTGTGCATTGACGGCCTCCATCTTGGCAAGGGAGGCTACCGACGAATGGACAGCTGCTCGAGCGCTCTCGGCAATTGCCAACTCTTCGGACGTGAGTTGCCGACCGTTGTCGGAGAAGGCCGCTGCTATTTGTGCGGTGATCGACACGAGCTGGGCATGGGCGGCATCGGCATAGGCATGGGCAGCCGCCATGAGGGCTACGCGGCCATCGAGGAACGGACAGCTGCTGTGCCATTCTCGCCATTTGCTATCCCGGTCGCGGATGTTGCTACCGCCATCTCAGATGCAGCAGTAGCCCTTTCGGCGGCTGCAGCCGCCCTGTCGGAGAGTGCGGGCGCGCTCAAGGATGTTGTGAGCGCGTTCATGGATGATGCAGCCGTGCTCGGGCTGGAGTGGGTCGCCAAAGATGCCCTCACAACGCGGATCCACGTCCCCATCTTTCACCGGCGACGCTTGAACAGTACAGTGGTCTTGGGGAACAAGTGTGACTGTGTGGTTGACGCACCGGCGGTGGACTGAAGCTTCCGGCCTAAGCCATATATGAGGATTGGCCCAAGATATTTTTATACCACATCACACACGTTTCATGATCAAGAACTGTTTGCGATGTATTTGATTTTCATATTGCTTTGAAACGAAAAATGAAGTTACATTGGCAATTGAAGGTGTTTGGATGGCAATAACATTTATATGCAGTGAACTTGCAGCTATAGGACTGTGTGTTAAATATGGAATTATTCAGGTTTGTTTTGGCCCTTTTTAACATTTAAAGAGTTTTTTAGACATTACATGTGCATAGTTCAAATTTGAATTGTAGTTAAGCACATACTAGAGTGCACCTGAATGGGTTGAAAATCATCTATTTGTCACTGGATACATGTTTTGGTCCCATGCAAGAAATGGAAATGAAACGAATTCCAAACCTCTCGGTATTTTGGCTCGGCCGTAGACTTTGAGAAGCTGTGTTTCCAAATTCCAGTAAATCCAAATATCGTGAGAAATTCATTAAACTTGGCATGGTGTCATGTCATGGCGCATGTGTGTTGTGGTAAAAACAATGCCTAGTTTGGGACAAGGTTTGGCACAAACCTCTTACAAACCGAAGATTCTCACAAGAAGTCACGTGGTTCCAGTAGGGAAAGTTCACATTTTATGTGCGAAACAACATCCGATGTCTCTTCTCGCCTTGAATTTATTTCTAGAGTCTCCATAGAGTAACATGAATGTGTCGTGCGAAAAAATGGAATCTTACAGAGTTCGTTTGGCCTTTTAAGTACATTAATTGAGTTTTCTAGGCATTCAATGTGCATAATTCAAATTTGAACTACAATCACACGGTCCAGCTCATGAAAATATGTCGAAAAACCATATACGTTTCCCTGGCTGTATGTTTAGGTCCCACACAAGAAATGGGAATGAATTTCAAACATATCATCGTCTTGGCTCGACCGCAAACATCGGGAAACTTAGTTTTTAAATTCATGTAAATGCAAACCTCGACAGAAATTCATGAAATTTGGGCATGGTGCCATCAATTGCCCTGTTGTGTGTGTTGTGGTAAAAAAATGTCCAATTTTGGACAAGTTTTGGCACAAAGGCTCTGACAAACCAAAGGTTCTCACAAGAAAGTCGTGTGTTCCGATAGGGAAAGTTCACATTTTATGTGCGAAACAATATCTGTTGTCTCTTCTCGCCTTGAATTTATTTCTGGAGTCACCATAGAGCAACACATGACAGTCATGCTAAATTGTGGATTTTTTCCAGGGTTCGTGAGACCTATTTAACACATTAATTGAGTTTTCTAGCCGTTTAATGTGCATAATTCAAATTTGAACTACAATCACAAGGTCCAACACATGAAAAATAGGTTGAAAAAATATATGCCTTTCTTTGGATGCATGTTTAGGTCCCACGCAAGAAATGGGAATGGATTTCTAACATCTCATTGACTGTTGGCTCGACTGCAAACATTGAGATAGTTGGTTTTCAAATTCCCGTAAATCCAAAACTCGTCAGAAATTCATGAAACTTGGCATGGTGTTGTGACAAGGGCACACATATGTTGTGGTAAAAAATTGTCCAAATTGGACATGTTCTTGCACAATCCCCTTACAAATCGGAGATCCTCACAAGAAGCTTTGTGGTTTCGATAGGGAACATTATATATGCATGTCACATATGCGGGCGAAAATACATCTGATGCCTGTTCTCTCCTTGATTTTCTTTATAGAAACAACATAGACATGTTGGTGCGAAGTGCAAAAATATGAATAAATTAAGGGATAATCTAGCTTTTAAATACATTAATTGAGTTTTTGGTGCATTATTTAATGGGCATATTTCAAATTTGATCTACAATCACAAGGTCCGGGGCGGCAAAATGGATTGAAAAATCATATATGTATCCTTGGATGCATGTGTTAGGCCACATGCAAGAAATGAGAACGAATTTCAAATATATAAGCATGTTGGCTCGACCATAAACATTGAGAAACTTGGTTTCCAAATTGTCGTAAATCCAAAACTCCGTCAGAAATTCATGAAACTTGGAATGGTGTCATGACAAGGCACACATATGCCGTGGTAAAAAAATACCAACTTGGACATGTTTTGTCACAAGCCTCTTACAAACCGGAGGTTCTCACTATTGGAAATATGCCCTAGAGGCAATAATAAATTGGTTATTATTATATTTCCCTATTTATGATAATCGTTTATTATCCATGATATAATTGTATTGATTGGAAACTCAAATACATGTGTGGATACGTAGAAAACACTGTGTCCCTAGTATGCCTCTAGTAGACTAGCTCGTTGATCAAAGATGGTCAAGGTTTCCTGGCCATAGACATGAGATGTCATTTGATAATGGGATCACATCATTAGGAGAATGATGTGATGGACAAGACCCAAACTATGAACGTAGCATATGGTAATGTCAGTTTATTGCTATTGTTTTCTGCATGTCAAAGTATCTGTTCCTATGACCATGAGATCATGCAACTCACTGACACCGGAGGAGTACCTTGTGTGTATCCAACATTGCAACGTAACTGGGTGACTATAAAGATGCTCTACAGGTATCTCCGAGGGTGTCTGTTGAGTGGGCATGGATCAAGACTGGGATTTGTTACTCCGTGTGACGGAGAGGTATCTCGGGGCCCACTCGGTAATACAACATCACAACAAGCCTTGCAAGCAATGTGACTAAAGTGTTAGCCACGGGATCTTGTATTACGGAACGAGTAAAGAGACTTGCCGGTAACGAGATTGAACTAGGTATAGAGATACCGACGATTGAATCTCGGGCAAGTAACATACCGAAGAACAAAGGGAACAGCGTACGGGATTAACTGAATCCTTGACATAGAGGTTCAACCGATAAAGATCTTCGTAGAATATGTAGGAACCAATATGGGCATCTAGGTCCCGCTATTGGTTATTGACCGCAGATGTGTCTCGGTCATGTCTACATAGTTCTCGAACCCGCAGGGTCTGCACACTTAAGGTTAGGTGACGTTTCGGTAGTATAGAGTTATGAATGGTGGTGACCGAAGGTTGTTCGGAGTCCCGGATGAGATCCCGGACGTCACGAGGAGCTCCGGAATGGTCCGGAGGTAAAGATTGATATATAGGAAGTCCCGTTTTGGCCACCGGAAAAGTTTCGGGTATTTCGGTAGTGTACCGGGAGTGCCGGGAGGGTACCGGGGGACCATCGCGAGGGGCCTCTTGCCCCACAGGGTCTCATGGGCTGTGGTAGGAGTAAAACCAGCCCCTAGTGGGCTGGCCGAACCCCCCACTAAGGCCCATGCGGCTAGGGGTGGGAAAACCCAAAGGTGGAAAGAGTTTCCAAGTGGGGGAGGAGGAATCCTACTCCTAGTAGGATTGGAGTTGGACTCCTCCACCTCCTCACTTCGGCCGCACCTAGGGGCAGCCCTAGGGGCGTCGGCCTCCCTCCCCTTCCTCCTATATATACTGGAGGGGAGAGAGGGCAGCCGCACAAGAAAACCCTAAGCCACGGTGCAACCCTCTCTCCCCAATAGATCAAGTCCTCTAGTTTTCAGCAGTGCTTAGGCGAAGCCCTGCTGGAATAGTTCCACCACCACCGCCGCTGCGCCGTCGCGCTGCCGGAGAACTCATCTACCTCTCCGCTCCCTCTTGCTAGATCAAGAAGGCGGAGATCGTCATCGAGCTGTACGTGTGCTGAACGCGGAGGTGCCGTCCGTTCGGCACTAGTTTGGAAGGACTGTGATTGGATCGCGGGACGGATCATGATTGGATCGCGAGACGGATCGTGATGGGATCGCGGGACGGCTTGCGATTTGGATCGCGAAGACGTTCGACTACATCAACCGCGTTTCTTAACGCTTCCGCTTAGCGATCTACAAGGGTATGTAGATTCACTCTCCCTCTCATAGATGCTCATCACCATGGATAGATCTTGTGTGTGCGTAGGAAATTTTTTGTTTCCCATGCAACGTTCCCCAACAGTGGCATCATGTGCTAGGTCTATATGTAGATGAGATCATGAGTAGAACACAAAGGAGTTTGTGGGCGTTGATGCTCAGATTGCTTCCTCCCTTGGTCTTTTCTTGATTCAGCGGTATTGTGGGATGAAGCGGCCCGGACCAACATTACTCGTACGCTTACGAGAGACCGGTTCCATCAACTGACATGTAACCTTGTTGCATAAAGATGGCTGGCGGGTGTCTGTCTCTCCCACTTTAGTTGGATCGGATTTGACAAAGGCGGTCCTTGAGAAGGTTGAATAGCAATTTGTGTATCACCGTTGTGGTTTTTGCGTAGGTAAGAATCGTTCTTGCTAGATACCCGTAGCAGCCACGTAAAACATGCAACAACAATTAGAGGACGTCTAACTTGTTTTTGCAGGGTATGTTGTGATGTGATATGGCCAATTACATGATGAGATATATGTGATGTATGAGATGATCATGTATTGTATAGAATATCACAACTTGCATGTCGATGAGTACAGCAACCGGCAGGAGCCATAGGGTTGTCTTTAATTTATTTTCGCCGTTTTGCTTTACTTTATCGCTATGAGTTAGCAATAGTCGTAGAAGCAACAGTTGGCGCGACAACCTCATGGCGACACGTTGATGGAGATCAAGATGATGGAGATCATGGTGTCATGCCGGTGACGATGGAGATCATGCCGGTGCTTTGGAGATGGAGATCAAAAGCACAAGTTCATGGCCATATCATGTCACTTATGATTTGCATGTGATGTTAATCCTTTTATGCATCTTATTATGCTTAGGACGATGGTAGAATTATAAGGTGATCCCTCACTAAAATTTCAAGATAAAATTGTGTTCTCCCCGAGTGTGCACCGTTGCGAAAGTTCGTCGTTTCGAGACACCACGTGATGATCGGGTGTGATAGACTCCACGTTCGCATACAACGGGTGCAAGCCAGTGTTGCACATGCCGAACACTCGGGTTAAACTTGACGAGCCTAGCATGTACAGACATGGCCTCGGAACACAAGAGACCGAAAGGTCGAACATGAGTCATATAGTAGATATGATCAACATGGAGATGTTCACCATTGAAACCACCTCATCTCACATGATGATCGGACTTGGGTTGGTGAATATGGATCATGTAACACTCGGATGACCGGAGGGATGTCAATTTGAGTGGGAGTTCTTAAGTAATATGATTAATTTAACTCATTATCTTGAACATAGTCAAAATGTCTTTGCAAATTATGTTGTAGATTACTAGCTCGCGCTGTAGCTCCCTTGACTTTTTATATGTTCCTAGAGAAATAGAGTTGAAATATGATGGTAGCAATAATGCGGACTGGGTCCGTGATCTGAGGATTGTCCTCATTGCTGCACAGAAGGCTTATGTCCTTAATGCACCGCTCGGTGCGCCACCCCCTCAAGCGTCGTCTGTAGATGTTGTGAACATCTGACAGGCACGTTCTGATGACTACTTGATAGTTCAGTGCGTCATGCATTACGTCTTAGAATTGAGGCTCCAAAACGTTTTGAACGTCACGGAACATATGAGATGTTCTAAGAGCTGAAATTGGGATCTCAGGCTCGTGCCCGTGTTGAGAGGTATGAGACCTTCAACAAGATTCTTTGCCAGCAAGATGAAGGAAAATAGCTCAATTGGTGAGCATGTGCTCAGATTGTCTGGGTGCTACAATCACTTGAATCGAGTGGGAGTTGATCTTCCAGATAAGACAGTGGTTGATATAGTTCTCCAAGTCACTGCCACAAAGCTGCTAGAGCTTCGTGTTGAACTATGAAATGCCAGGGATGGAAATAATGATCCCCGAGCTATTCGCGATTTTTGACACCGCGAAGGTAGAAATCAAGAAGGAGCATCAAGTGTTGATGGTTAGTAAAACCACTAGTTTCAAGAAGGGCAAGGGCAAGAAGGGAAAACTTCGAGAATGGCAAGCCAGTTGCTGCTCCAGTGAAGAAACCCAAGGTTGAACCCAAACCCGAGACTAAGTGCTACTATTATGTGGAGAACGGTCGCAGAAGCGGAACAACCGTAGATACTTGGTAGATAAGAAGGCTGGCAACGTCGACAGAAGTATATTTGATATACGTGTTATTGATGTGTACCTTACTGGTACTCCTAGTAGCACTTGGGTATTGGATACCGGTTAGGTTGCTAAATGTTAGTAACTCGAAATAAAAGCTACGGAATAAATGGAGGCTAGCTAAGGGTGAGGTGACGATGAGTGTTGGAAGTGTTTCCAAGGTTGATGTGATCACCATCGCACGCTCTCTCTACCTTCGGGATTAGTGATGAAACTAAATAAATGTTATTTGGTGTTTGCGTTGAGCATGAACGTGATTAGATCATGTTTATTGCAATACGGTTATTCATTTAAGTTAGAGAATAATGGTTATTCTGTTTACATGAATAATACCTTCAATGGTCATGCACCCAATGAGAATGGTTTATTGAATCTTGATCGTAGTAATACACATGTTCATAATATTGATGCCAAAAGATACAAAGTTAATAATGATAGTACCACATACTTGTGGGACTGCCGCTAAATGTCATATTGGTGTAAAAACGCATGACGAAACTCCATGCTGATGGATCTTTGGACTCATTCGATTTCGAATCGGTTGAGACATGCGGACCATGCCTCACGGGCAAGATGACTAAGACCCCGTTTTCCGGTATGATGGAGCGGGCAAGTAACTTATTGGAAATGATACATGTTGATGTATTCGGTCCAATGAGTGTTGTAGCGTACGGTGGATATCGTTATTTTTCCTACCTTCACTGATGATTTGAGTAGATATGGGTATATTTACTTAATGAAACACAAGTCTGAAACGTTTGAAAAGTTCAAACAAATTCAGAGTGAAGTTTGAGATCATCGTGACAAGAAGATAAAATGTCTACGATATGATCGTGGAGGTGAATATCTGAGTTACGAGTTTGGTATAGAACTTAAGACAATGTGGAAGTTGTTTCACAACTCAGGCCACCTGGAACACCATAGTGTGATGGTGTGTCCGAACGTCGTAGTCGTGCTCTATTGGATATGGTGCGAACTATGATGTCTCTTATCGATTTGCCACTATCGTTTTGGGGTTATGCATTAGAGACAACTACATTCACTTTAAAAGGGGCACCATCTAAGTCCGTTGAGATGACACCGTATGAATTTTGGTTTGGCGGAAACCTAAGCTATCATTTCTTAATGTTTGGGGCTGCGACGCTTATGTGAAAAAGGGTTTTCACCTAATGAGCTCGAACCCAAAGCGGACAAATGCATCTTCATAGAATACCCTAACGTAACAGTTGGGTAAACCTTCTATCTTAGATCCAAGCACAAAGTGTTTGTTGCTAAAAGCAGGTCCTTTCTCGAGAAAGAGTTTCTCTCGAAAGAATTGAGTGGGAGGAAGATAGAACTTGATGAGGTTGTTGAACCTTTGTTTCAACCAGAGAGTAACGCAGCGCAGAAAGTTGTTTCTGTGGAGCCTACGGTAGTTGAAGAGGAAGTTAATGATGATGATCATGAAGCTTCGGATCAAAGTTACTATCGAACCTCGTAGGTCGACAAGGACGCGTACTGCTCCTGAGTGGTACGGCAACCCTGTCTTAGAGGTCATGTTGTTGGACAACGATGAACCTACGAGCTATGGAGAAGCGATGATGGGCCCGGATTCCGAGAAATGGTTAGAGGCCATGAAATCCGAGATGGGATCCATGTATGAAAACAAAGTATGGGCTTTGGAAGTATTACCTGAAGGGCAAAAGGCCATTCAGAACAAATGGATCTTTAAAAGGAAGACGGACGCGGACGGTAATGTCACCGTCTACAAAGCTGAACTTGTGGCAAAGGGTTTTTCACAAGTTGAAGGAGTTGACTACGATGAGACTTTCTCACCCATAGCGATGCTAAAGTCTGTTGGAATTATGTTAGCAGTTGCTGCATTTTTCGATTATGAAATCTGGAAGATGGATGTCAAAACATCGTTTCCTTAACGGTTTCCGTGAGGAAAGGTTGTATGTGATACAACCAGAAGGTTTTGTCAGTCCTAAGGATGCTAAAATGTATGCAAGCTCCAGCGATCCTTCTATGGACTGGAGCAAGCATCTCGGAGTTGGAATATACGCTTTGATGAGGTGATCAAAGTTTTTGGGTCTATACAAAGTTTATGAGAAACTTGTATTTACAATAAAGTGAGTGGGAGCACTATAGAATTTCTGATGAGTATATGTGGATGACATATTGTTGATCGGAAATGATGTAGAATTTCTGGAAAGCATAAAGGGTCGTTTGAAAGGAGTTTTTCAAAGGAAGACTTGGAATGAAGCTATTTAAATATTGGGCATCAGGATCTATAGAGATAGATCAAGACGTCTGATAAGACTTTCAATGAGTACATACCTTGACAAGATTTTGAAAGAGTTCAAAATGGATCAGTCAAAGAAAGAGTTCTTGCCTGATTTGTAAGGTCTGGAGTTGAGTGAGACTCAAAGCTCGACCACGGCAGAAGAAAGAGAAAGGACGAAGGTCGTCCCCTATGCCTTATCCATAGGCTCTGTATAGTATGCCATGCTGTGTACCGCACCTGGTGTGTGCCTTGCCATGAGTCTGTCAAGGGGTACAAGAGTGGTCCAGGAGTGGATCACTGGACATCGGTCAAGATTATCCATAGTAACTAGAGGACTAAGGAAATGTTTCTCGATTATGGAGGTGATAAAGAGTTCGTCGTAAAGGGTTACGTCGATGCAAGCTTTAACACGAATCCGGATGACTCTGAGTAGCAATCCGGATACGTATAGTGGAGCAGCCATTTGGAATAGCTCCAAGTGGAGCGTGGTAGCATCTGTAGTATGACATATAGATTTGCAAAGAACACACGGATCTGAATGTTATAGACTGTTGACTAAAGACCTCTCTCACATGCAAAGCATGATCGAACCCCAGAACTCATTGGGTATTAGATACATTACAAATGTAAATCACATAGTGATGTGAGCTAGATTATTGACTCTAGTGCAAGTGGGAGACTGTTGGAAATATGCCCTAGAGGCAATAATAAATTGGTTATTATTATATTTCCCTGTTTATGATAATCGTTTATTATCCATGCTATAATTGTATTGATTGGAAACTCAAATACATGTGTGGATACATAGACAACACTGTGTCCCTAGTATGCCTCTAGTAGACTAGCTCGTTGATCAAAGATGGTCAAGGTTTCCTAGCCATAGACATGAGATGTCATTTGATAACGGGATCACATCATTAGGAGAATGATGTGATGGACAAGACCCAAACTATGAACGTAGCATATGGTCGTGTCAGTTTATTGCTATTGTTTTCTGCATGTCAAAGTATTTGTTCCTATGACCATGAGATTATGCAACTCACTGACACCGGAGGAGTACCTTGTGTGTATCAAACGTCGTAACGTAACTGGGGTGACTATAAAGATGCTCTACAGGTATCTCCGAGGGTGTCTGTTGAGTGGGCATGGATCAAGACTGGGATTTGTTACTCCGTGTGACGGAGAGGTATCTCGGGGCCCACTCGGTAATACAACATCACAACAAGACTTGCAAGCAATGTGACTAAAGTGTTAGCCACGGGATCTTGTATTACGGAACGAGTAAAGAGACTTGCCGGTAACGAGATTGAACTAGGTATAGAGATACCGACGATCGAATCTCGGGCAAGTAACATACCGAAGAACAAAGGGAACAACGTACGGGATTAACTGAATCCTTGACATAGAGGTTCAACCGATAAAGATCTTCGTAGAATATGTAGGAACCAATATGGGCATTCAGGTCCCGCTATTGGTTATTGACCGCAGAGGTGTCTCGGTCATGTCTACATAGTTCTCGAACCCGCAGGGTCTGCAGACTTAAGGTTAGGTGACGTTTCGGTAGTATAGAGTTATGAATGGTGGTGACCGAATGTTGTTCGGAGTCCCGGATGAGATCCCGGACGTTACGAGGAGCTCCGGAGGTAAAGATTGATATATAGGAAGTCCCGTTTTGGCTACCGGAAAAGTTTCGGGTATTTCGGTAGTGTACCGGGAGTGCCGGGAGGGTACCGGGGGACCATCGGGAGGGGCCTCTCGCCCCAAAGGGTCTCATGGGCTGTGGGAGGAGTCAAACCAGCCCCTAGTGGGCTGGCCGAACCCCCCCACTAAGGCCCATGCGGCTAGGGGTGGGAAAACCCAAAGGTGGAAAGAGTTTCCAAGTGGGGGAGGAGGAATCCTACTCCTAGTAGGATTGGAGTTGGACTCCTCCACCTCCCCACTTTGGCCGCACCTAGGGGCAGCCCTAGGGGCGCCGGCCTCCCGCCCCTTCCTCCTATATATACTGGAGGGGAGAGAGGGCAGCCGCACAAGAATACCCTAAGCCACGGTGCAACCCTCTCTCCCCAATAGATCAAGTCCTCTAGTTTTCAGCAGTGCTTAGGCGAAGCCCTGCTGGAATAGTTCCACCACCACCGCCGCCGCGCCGTCGCGCTGCCGGAGAACTCATCTACCTCTCCGCTCCCTCTTGCTGGATCAAGAAGGCGGAGATCGTCATCGAGCTGTACGTGTGCTGAACGCGGAGGTGCCGTCCGTTCGGCACTAGTTTGGAAGGACCGTGATTGGATCGCGGGACGGATCGTGATTGGATCGCGAGACGGATCATGATGGGATCGCGGGACGGCTTGCGATTTGGATCGCGAAGACGCTCGACTACATCAACCGCGTTTCTTAACGCTTCCGCTTAGAGATCTACAAGGGTATGTAGATTCACTCTCCCTCTCGTAGATGCTCATCACCATGGATAGATCTTGTGTGTGCGTAGGAATTTTTTTGTTTCCCATGCAACGTTCCCCAACACTCACACAATAAGCTACGTCCAGTGGTTCCGTTAGGGAACATATGCATGCCACATCTGCAGGTGAAACGACATCCGATGCCTCTTCTCTCCTTGATTTTTTTCTAGAAACAACATAAAGCAATAGGTGTGTACTGCAAAAATATGAAATTATTAAGGGTTCGTATGCCTTTTTTATACATTAATTGAGTTTTATGTGCATTTAATGTACATAATTCAAATATGAACTACAGTCACATGGTCTATGTTGGGCAGGGCCTCGTCATATAAAGCACAAATATGTTGTGGTATTTTTAGTGTCCACTTTGAGAGAAAGAGCAAGCATTATTAATAGCCAACAAAGGCATCTTGGAACAAAAATTTGTCACGTTACCATCGCAAACAGGCGTATTATTTATAATTCATGGACCATTTACGTGCGGGCCACGTGTCGCTATCTGTATTGGCAAGGAGGTAGCGTGGGGACAGGTGTTTGAGTATATGGGTGACGTGCGAGCAGTGTCCTGCGCACGCTCATCGGGGTGTTGTGTCCTTTGCCAGTCGTCAAAGACGTTTCAGACTAAATACCCGTATGCAAACCGAGGGCAATTGTTCCTTCCCTACAAAGCCAAGTGAAAATCTGGCGCGAAGGAATTTTTTCATTGCATCATCGCAAACAGTTGTGAATGATGACCCGTGTGCCTTCCCTATGCTACACCTTGTACTGGTGCTAACTGCTAAGGTTGCCATGTATGTAAAAAAACTTAATGTGGGAAGGTGATTAAGGAGAGATATGAGTTTGGTGACCACATGAAGAAACAATGCCAAGCGCGTGAACCTTGGCAAAACACTTAAATGAAGGAAACTCACCAATGCATGCAAGAGTTTAGTTGCTAAGTCATTAAATGAAGGAACTTTAGCAACAATGCATTTAATACACTAAGCACCCCATGTAAGCACCGATCGATGCATTGGCAGCAGGAGTCAGGTAAGATTCAAATCTGTCATATTGGGTAAATTTTCATTTGTCAAATTGGAAACACTGAGATTTGTCCAATTTTGCAGGAACAAAATCACCATTATGGTGCAATTATGCAACTGAAATTCAGTAAACATAGATTTCATTCATAGATCAGGCATTAGTTTTTGTACAAAATAGTTCAACTCAACAGCTGAATCGAACAAACTTTTCCCCATTTGTTGCCAACCACGTACTGAAATAGCTAGTTCAACTTATATACTAGCTAATTTAAAGTAGGTGGGACAGTTCAACCATATCCATAGTTAGATGAACTGAACAAAATAGCCCCTAAATACTACTCCGGAGGGGCTTCGTGCTACTACCAGCAGCCTTCTCCTCTGCCGAGCGCGTTCAGTAAGAGGCAGAGCAGGAGAAGCCTACCGACAAGATGTAGGAGTTGAATTCGTCGGCTGCCGCTGCTGCCCTCCGCTGCACCTGACGCGTCTCCTCGAAGCGGTAGGACTCAGCGTAGATCTCCTCATTCCATGCCATAGCTACGGCGTCTGCTGCGGCCATGACAGCGGTGAGCCTCTTTGCGTGCTCGACCTGGTGTTCCTCCTCCTCATGTAGGAAGTTGATGTAGCGCGCTAGGCCACTGACGCAAAAGTCGAGCGGCTGTGCTTCGACGGCGGCCTCCTCCTCTCGCCTTCGGGCCGTGGTGGTGGAGCGGGTGATGGCCCCGGTGGCTGACCGTGGGGTGGCTGCCAAGGCGGATGCTGGTGTGGTGGCGGCCAAGGAGGCAGCTGGTGGGGTGGCGAAAACAGTGGCCTGCTATGGGGTGGGGGCCACGACGGTCGCCGGCAGCAGTTGCCTTCGGGCAAATGTGGAGGAGCATGTGGTGGGTGCCCTATGCACAACCAACAAGGACGCCACACGCACTACACGCTTCCGGGTACTGCGCCGCCGACGTGGTGCAGCCTCCTAGCTGGAGCTGCCCTCTGGCGGAGTGGCGGAGCGACGACGACGGACAGGTGCCATTGGCGATTGGGGGAGAAGCAAACTTGGGAAGCTACGGGTAGGGAGGGGATGAATGCGATGTGGAGGCACCGGTCGTGAGGGTTTATAAATAAGGCGGCCAAGGCGAGCCGGGCAGGAAACTTGCGCGCGTTCCTGCGCGGTTGAACGGGAAAGGGAAGCCCAAAAGAAATGCCGCGCTCTCCCGATGCATTGGGTGATTGGGGGATTTCAGCGAGCCGGGCGGGGAGCTTGCGTGGGAACCTGCGTGGGAACCTGTGATACGTCTCCAACATATCTACTTTTCCTCACTCCTTTGCCCTTGTTTTGGACTCTAATTTGCATGATTTGAATGGAACTAACACGGACTAACGCTGTTTTCTGCAGAACTACCATGGTGTTGTTTTTGTGCAGAAATAAAAGTTCTCGGAATGGAACGAAACTTTTTGGAGAATTATTTCAGAATAAATGAGAATTATTGGAGCCAAAATCCACCGAAGAGGGGGGCCAGGGTGAGCACCACCCACCAGGGCGCGCTAGGCCCCCTGGGCGCGCCCTGGTGGGTTGTGCCCACCTCGTGGCCCCACTTGCCCTAATTCTGCCACTATAAATTCCTATTTTCGGAGAAAAAAAACAGAGAGAAAGTTTCATCACGTTTTACGATACGGAGCCGCCGCCACCTCCTGTTCTTCATCGGGAGGCCAGATCTGGAGCCCGTTTGGGGCTCCGGAGAGGGGAATCTTTGGTCTTCGTCATCACCAACCCTTCTCCACCGCCAATTCCATGATGCTCCCCACTGGGAGTGAGTAATTCCTTCGTAGGCTTGCTGGTCGGTGAGGAGTTGGATGAGATTCATCATGTAATCGAGTTAGTTTTGTTAGGGCTTGATCCCTAGTATCCACTATGTTCTGAGATTGATGTTGCTATGACTTTGCTATGCCTAATGTTTGTCACTAGGGCCCGAGTGCCATGATTTCAGATCTGAACCGTTTATGTTATCATCTCTATATCTATGTTCTTGATCCGATCTTGCCTAGTCATATGCACCTATTACGTGTTATGATCCCTCAACCCCATAGTGACAATATTTGGGATACTTCGCGGTGATGACCGTAGTTTGAGGAGTTCATGTATTCACCATGTGTTAATGCTTTGTTCCGGTTCTCTATTCAAAGGAGGCTTTAATATCCCTTAGTTTCCTTATGGACCCCGCTACCACGGGAGGGTAGGACAAAATATGTCATGCAAGTTCTTTTCATAAGCACGTATGACTATTTACGGAATACATGCCTACATTACATTGATGAACTGGAGCTAGTTCTGTATCGCCCTAGGTTATGACTGTTACATGACAAATATCATCCAATGAGTTACCGATCCAGTGCCTACGACCTTTCCACTTATTATTTTTGCTAAGTTACTACTACTATTGCTGCTGTTCCAACTCCTACAAAACTATTGCTACTTCTGTTACCGCTACTGTTACTGTCACTACTGCTATCAAACTATCATATTACTGTGCTACTGATCACTCTGCTGCAGATATTTAATCTCCAGGTGTGGTTGAATTGACAACTCAACTGCTAATACTCTCAAGTATTCTTTGGCTCCCCTTGTGTCGAATCTATAAATTTGGGTTGAATACTCTACCCTCGAAAACTGTTGCGATCCCCTATACTTGTGGGTTATCAAGACCTTTTTCTGGCGCCGTTGCCGGGGAGCATAGCAATATTTGTTCAGTCACTTGGGATTTATATCAATATATCATTATGAAGAATCTGAAGGATCCGAAGACTATGATTTTTCCCTCTAAGACGAGGGGAGGTAAGGAACTGCCATCTAGCTCTGCACTTGAATCACCTTCTGTTATGAGTAAGCTTGCAACACCACCACATACTAGTAATCCTGATATGTCACAAGTTATTGATGATGCTACCTCTGCTATGAATTATGCTATTGATGATGCTAGTACCATGCTTGATGATAATGTGCCACTAGGAGAATTTCTTGATGAACAAATTGCTAGAGCTAAAGAGAATGAAACTACTGAAATTGATGAGACTGCTGAAACTGACGAAGCTTATGAAACTGATGATGATTATGAAACACCTACTAGTCCTAGATCTCCTAAGTTTGAAATGCCTAAGATACCTGAAGGTTATGTTATGGACGAAGAGATAACTAGAGAAATTCTTTCTTGCAAGGATAGAAACGATCTTAAGAATTTGCTACGCAAGTATAAGGAAAAGACTTTGAATGCTAGAATGAAATGTGATCCTAAGTTTGCTACTTCACCTATCTTTGTTACCGATAAGGATTATGAGTTCTCTGTCGACCCAGAGTTAATTACTTTGGTTGAATCTGATCTTTTCCATGGTTATGAAACTGAAACTGTAGTGGCACACCTTACTAAGCTGAATGATATAGCCACCCTCTTTGCTCATGATGAGAAGATTCGCTACTATTATATCCTTAAGTTATTTCCGTTCTCATTAAAGGGTGATGCTAAGACATGGTACAATACTCTCGCTCCTGGTTGTGTGCGTAGTCCCCAGGATATGATCTACTACTTCTCTGAAAAATATTTTCCTGCTCATAAGAAACAAGCTGCCTTATAGGAAATATTTAACTTTGTGCAAATTGAAGAAGATAGTCTCCCACAAGCTTGGGGGAGGCTTCTCCAGTTGCTTAATGCTTTGCCTGATCATCCCCTCAAGAAAAATGAAATACTTGATATCTTTTATAATGGACTAACCGATGCTTCTAGGGACTTCCTAGATAGTTGTGCTGGTTGTGTTTTCAGGGAACGAACTATTGAACAAGCTAAGGAATTATTGAATAACATATTCAAGAATTATGATGATTGGACTCTCCCTGAACCACCGCCTAAAACCACTCCGAAGAAGAGGGGTGTCTTATTTCTCAGTCCTGAAGATATGCAAGAGGCAAAGAAATCTATGAAGGAAAAATGTATTAAAGCTGAGGATGTTAAGAATTTGCCACCTATTGAAGAAATACACGGCCTTGACACACCACCACCTCCACAGGTGGTAGAGGTAAATTCTTTATTAAAGTTTAATGAAAGTGACATTCCTCACAATTAACATCCTAGTCAATGCTTATATGAGTTTGACAACTATATTATGAAGCAAGATCATTTCAATGCTCATGTTCTGAAACAATTGAAATATAATTCTGATATGATTGCTCGCTTGAGTGACTTCCTATTTAGAATCAGTAATGACGTTAGAGGTGTAGGAAAGCATGCCTCTATGGTTCAAACTCAGTTAGAACAAGTTTCTAAGTCTCAAAAACAATTGCTTGATGAAATGAATAATAATATGCATGATTTTGCTGCTAGAGTAGTAACTAGAGGGGGTAGAATGACCCAAGAACCACTTTATCCTGAGGGTCATCCTAAAAGAATTGAACAAGATTCTCAGAAAAGTAATCATGATGCACCTAGTCCTTCTAAGAAGAAAAAGAAAAAGAAAAATGATAGGACTTTGCATACCTCTAGTGAACCTGAGACACAAAAACCTTCTGATAATAATGATGTCTCTATTACTGATGCTGAAACTCAATCTGGTAGTGAACATTCACCTAGTGCTAATGAAAATGATAATGATGATGTTCACGATGATGCCCAACCTAGTAATGATAAAGAACCAGATAATGATGTTGAAATAGAGCCTGCTCCTGATCTTGATAACCCACAACCTAAAAATAAACGGTATGATAAAAGAGACTTTGTGGCTAGGAAACATGGTAAAGAAAGAGAGCCATGGGTTCAAAAACCCATGCCCTTTCCACCTAAGCCATCTAAGAAAAAGGATGATGAAGAATTTGAGCACTTTGTTGAAATGATTAGGCCAGTCTTTTTGCGTACCCGCTTAACCGATATTTTGAAGATGGCCCCTTATGCAAAGTATATGAAAGACATCATCACAAATAAAAGAAAGATACTTGAAGATGAAATCTCCACCATGCTAGCTAATTATTCTTTTAAGGACGGAGTACCTAAAAAACTTGGAGATCCTGGAATACCAACTATACCTTGCTCCATCAAAAGAAACTATGTCAAAACTACTTTGTGTGATTTGGGAGCCGGTGTTAGTGTTATGCCTTTCTCCTTATATAAAAGACTTGATTTGAATAAAATCACACCTACTGAGATATCATTGCAAATGGCTGACAAATCAATGGCCATACCTATCGGTATTTGTGAGGATGTGCCCGTTGTTATTGAAATGTTACTATCTTAACGGACTTGGTTATTCTTGAGATGCCTGAGGACGACAACATGTCGATTATCCTTGGTAGACCCTCTTTGAATACTGCAGGGGCTGTTATTGATTGCAATAAAAGCAAAGTCACTTTTCATATCAATGGCAATGAGCATACGGTGCACTTTCCGAAGAAAAAATTCCAAGTGAATGGTATAAATGTTATTGAAGAATCTCCGACCATCACTATTGGAAGTTTTCAATTACCTCTACCTACTACCAAAAAGAAATATGATATACTTATTGTTGGGGATATGCGCATCCCCATTGAGGTAACTTAGTGTTTTACGAAAGTTCTTCGGTTTCATGCTAATTGGAAGTGATTGTTAATAAGACTTGATCAACCTTATTAATGGATCATTTTTGAGAGGTATGAAGTCGATGAATCTAGTAAGCACAACTCCCTGCTCCCACTTTTTATTTTCTGTTTTAGTTAGTCAAATAAAATAAAATGCCATGTTTATCCTGTTTTCTGTTTTCTCCGTGCAATAAAAAAATGACCCAAAAATAAAAATTCTCAGAATGCCCTGAAAATTTAACACGATTGTTTTCCGAATATTTATGAATTTTTGGTGCAAATACCACCAGAGGGGGGTGCACCTGGTGCCCACAAGACACCAGGGCGCGCCAGCACCCCCAGGCGTGCCCTGGTGGGTTGTGGCCCCCACGTGCCCCCCCTCACTTATCTCTTTAGCCCACATCATCACGTACCTCCAGGAAAAAATCACCACAGCCACCATTTTCGTGTTCTTGCTCTCAAACCCGCGGATTTCGATCTCTTTGCTCGAAGCTCTGTTTCCGAAACTGTTTGGAAGGATTGCTACTTGGTATGTGACTCCTCCATTGCTCCAATTAGTTTTTGTTTTAGTGGTTTATTTTTAGAGTAATTAGCTACTCTTGGTGCTACTGTAGATGATCTTGCATGATGAATTCTTAGAGTTCTAAGTAGTTTGAATGCTTAATATGGCCTCTATGCATACTTAGGAGTAGTTGCTAACAATCTTACAAAGTTTTGTTGACAAAATTTTTGTGGACTAAATTTTTTCAGAATTTTTATAGGAATAAAATGCAAATATTTAGGAAGTTCTCCTCAAAGAAAAATGCCAAGGGAGTCATTGGGGAATTATCGGACAATGACCTTCACACCCCAAGAAAGGTGGAGGTGCGGCCGTGTGAATGGACGCACGATGCCTTCATGTAGGAGGCCGAGTTCCATCAAGAGTTCGCTCAGTTTGTTGCAAACGCTGGGTTAACCGAGTTCCTCGCAGCTAAGTGTGACCAATATCACATCCTTACAAATTCCTTTGTGCAAAGCTTTAATTATCTAGGGAGAAACAACTCTCCTGAAGTGCAGTTTAATCTTTATGCTGAAACTTACACAATGTCACTAACTGACTTCTGTAACATATGCTTGATCCCTTCTGATGGGGACTTGAGAGTACCTAGGCCATCTGAGTTTGAGGATTTTCTCCTCGCGTTAACCGTGGGTGAGGATAGAGGCGTGTCGAGTGCCACTGCTACTAGCTTGTAGTTTCCCTCAGTACATTATTTCGCTTTGGTTATCACTAAGTGTTTAACCGCTAGGGAGAAGGTCGGCGCACTCAGTGCTACTGACCTTGCTATTTTACGTCGTGCACTTTATGATGATCACGCCTTTTGTATGGGAGCTATTATTGCTCGACGCTTACATCTTAACAAAACTAAGGGAAAGATACATGGTGGTATTTATGCTACTCGCTTAGCGAGACACTTTAGAATTCCATTTCGCCCACATGATTATCTCTTATCCCAAGTTTACCTTGATCATAAGTCACTGCAGGCTCACCAATTCCTTGATGTAACTGACTCTCCACGTGATATTCATTATAACCTAGTATTTAGCAAGGAAACACGTGATGTTATTCCGTTGCCTGCACCTGCTTTGTTTGATCCTATTGCCAGGAACGGATACAGGATTATGCCAGATGACATTATAGCTTATCGGAACAACCTAGCAGCTGCTGAGGAGGAGCCCCAGGGGTGGGATGCTCAAGTGCCGCCTCCGCCTCACTACGATTGGGACCGGACGGCTACTACGGATGGTGATTACCGAGCTAGGCCAAAAGCCTAAGCTTGGGGAAGTACGTATTTCCACCAACATTACATTCATGTTCACATAGTTCACTCCAGTTGTCAGTGTTCATACTTTTTCATTGTAATATCCATGCTAGATTTGTTTTCTCGCTTTCTTCTTGTGTGTTTGAAAAACTTTGAGAAAATCCAAAAATATTTCCTACTTCTTTTTAGCTTAGTTTAATTGTTGCATCAAAAGAAAACCCAAAAAGATTTCTCGCTTCTTCTTTTGCTTGTTGGGAGCTTTCCCGTGTAAATAGTTTTTCTCATTTTTTGTTTTTCCTCTTTAATTTGCTTTCTTCAAGAAAAACCAGAAACTCCAAAAATATTTCAGTGTGTTTCTCTGAATTTCTTTTCTCTTCATTTTGAGACGTACCAAGGAGAAGACCACAATGAAATTGTTGAGTGGCTCTCGTCTGCATTATTGTTTATCTAAAAAGGAGCCCATATTACCTTATCTTCTCCTGTTGAATAAAATGTTGCAGATTCCAGGTTAGTCCACGGCACTCTTGCACTATTATTATTTTCTTATCATCCGATCGTGCAAGTGAAAGGCAATGATGACGATATTTGATGAATTGACTGTGGTAGAGAAAAGCGGGTATGAATTCAACTTGTTTTTGTTTTTGTAAATATGTTTAACCTAGTATCCCTTGATTCAGCATATTATGATCGAACATGTTTGTAATGACCATTAGAGATTATAGTTGTTCATGCCATGCTTAAGTAGCTAGGAGTGGATAATGATTTATCTTGGGTGTCAACATGCATTAAAATGGTTGTGATGCGGTATGATGATATGGTATCCTCCTCTGAATGTTTCAAGTGGCTTGACTTGGCACATGTTCACGCATGTAGTAGAATCAAAACCAACATAGCCTTCATGATATTTATGTTCATGGTGTCCATATCCTACTCATGCTGGTATTCAATGTTGATTATATGTAATGCATGTTCATGACCGTTTTTGCTCTCTAGCTGGCCGCTTCTCAATCTAATTGCTAGCCTTCGCCTGTACTAAGAGGAAATACTGCTTGTGCATCAAAACCCTTAAACCAAGTTATGCCAGATGAGTCCACTATACCTACCTATATGCGGTATTACCCTGCCATTCCAAGTAAATTTGCATGTGCCACCTCTAAAAATTCAAACGAACATCTATTTTGTGTGTCTGGACCGCTCATGGAGCGACAGGGGGCGGTCAGTATCTTCCATGCTAAGCGGGTTATTCTCATGATGAGTGTTTATTCACTTGTCCTTACACGAGAGGGGCGGTAATAGGGATTCCCAGTCCCGAAATAAAAAATAAAAAATAATTAAACAAAACTCCCCCAGGAATGTTGTTGGTTTGGACGGTACCCGTGGATGCGACTCACCGTGGAGTGTGATTTTTGGTGGAGGGGGAGTAAACCTTTACTTTTACCGCTTGGGAACCGCCGCTAATTTGTTTAGCATGGAAGATATTGATAACTCTTGGTCGTGACGTTGACAGGAAGGGTGTACCTCCCAAAATTATACTTATCTCTGTTTTAAACTTTGAGCTCTGGCACCGCTGCAAATCCATGCTTCCCTCTGCGAAGGGACTTTCTATTTACTTTTATGTTGAGTCATCACCTTCTCAAATAAGCGCCAGACCTGAGAGCACTATTGTGTATAGTTGATGTTGGCTGCAGCATGACTGGATCTTTTCTACCATGAATTACAATGTTTAGTCGCTGCTTGAACTTTGTAGGTGCTCTGCATTTATGTTTTGCGGTCTCAGAAAGGGCTAGCGAGATACCACTATTGTCATATTGTATCATGATTGTTTTGACAAAGTGTTGGTGCTTTAGATATCTTATTATTGCTCGCTAGTTGCTTACGTTATTGATATGAGTAAATATAATTTCTAAGAGTTATTGTTGACATGGTTAGTCATAATCTTTGCTGAAAACCTGGGTGCTACTTAAGCATATATATGTGTAAACAAGAACAAAAGAGTTCATAAAAGTTTTTCTTTATCAATTTCAGTTTGTCAACTGAATTGCTTGAGGACAAGCAAAGGTTTAAGCTTGGGGGAGTTGATACATCTCCAACGTATCTACTTTTCCTCACTCTTTTGCCCTTGTTTTGGACTCTAATTTGCATGATTTGAATGGAACTAACCCGGACTGACGTTGTTTTCAGCAGAACTACCATGGTGTTGTTTTTGTGCAGAAATAAAAGTTCTCGGAATGGAACGAAACTTTTTGGAGAATTATTTCAGAATAAATGAGAATTATTGGAGCCAAAATCCACCGAAGAGTGGGGCCAGGGTGAGCATCACCCACCAGGGCGCGCCAGGCCCCCTGGGCGCGCCCTGGTGGGTTGTGCCCACCTCATGGCCCCACTTGCCCTAATTCTGCCACTATAAATTCCTATTTTCGGAGAAAAAAAATCAGAGAGAAAGTTTCATCACGTTTTACGATACGGAGCCGCCGCCACCTCCTGTTCTTCATCGGGAGGCCAAATCTGGAGCCCGTTTGGGGCTCCGGAGAGGGGAATCTCCGGTCTTCGTCATCACCAACCCTTCTTCATCGCCAATTCCATGATGCTCCCCACCAGGAGTGAGTAATTCCTCCGTAGGATTGCTGGTCGGTGAGGAGTTGGATGAGATTCATCGTGTAATCGAGTTAGTTTTGTTAGGGCTTGATCCCTAGTATCCACTATGTTCTGAGATTGATGTTGCTATGACTTTGCTATGCCTAATGCTTGTCACTAGGGCCCGAGTGCCATGATTTCAGATCTGAACCGTTTATGTTATCATCTCTATATCTATGTTCTTGATCCGATCTTGCCTAGTCATATGCACCTATTACATGTTATGATCCGTCAACCCCATAGTGACAATATTTGGTATACTTCGCGGTGATGACCGTAGTTTGAGGAGTTCATGTATTCACCATGTGTTAATGCTTTGTTCCGGTTCTCTATTAAAAGGAGGCCTCAATATCAGTTAGTTTCCTTATGGACCCCGCTGCCACGGGAGGGTAGGATGAAAGATGTCATGCAAGTTCTTTTCATAAGCACGTATGACTATTTACGGAATACATGCCTACATTACATTGATGAACTGGAGCTAGTTCTGTATCGCCCTAGGTTATGACTGTTACATGATGAATATCATCCAATGAGTTACCGATCCAGTGCCTACGACCTTTCCACTTATTGTTCTTGCTAAGTTACTATTGCTGTTGTTGCTGTTCCAACTGCTACAAAACTATTGCTACTACTGTAACCGCTACTGTTACTGTCACTACTGCTATCAAATTATCATATTACTGTGCTACTGATCACTCTGCTGTAGATATTTAATCTCTAGGTGTAGTTGAATTGACAACTCAACTGCTAATACTCTCAAGTATTCTTTGGCTCCCCTTGTGTCGAATCTATAAATTTGGGTTGAATACTCTACCCTCGAAAACTGTTGCGATCCCCTATACTTGTGGGTTATCAACCTGTGCGCTCCCGAAGCATACTTTGGAATCCTCGGGCAGCACCACGGTGACAAGACGGGACAGAGGTGGGAGAAATGACAAGTACACAAATGGTTCATAATAAAAAACCGTTTGCGTTTTACTACAAAGCAAACAGTCGTTCTGTACGCACCGTCGCGAATTAATCTACGCATGAGGCAGTTGATTTGGCCGCGACGCGATGTGCTCGTGTCCGTGCGTGCTCGCTCTGCCGGCATCCACGCGCGAACGGTCACGTACATTCGGGGCGCCATATGCATGCGGTTGTGCCGCTCTCGGCGCCACCATGCAGTTAAGCGCTGCAAAAACTGCCATGCGGACGTGCCGAAATTCCAGGCCGTCCGGCACAATTTATTCCCATGGCCATTTACCTTCATCTCTTCCACCTTCTGATCGCGCCACACAGCACAAGAACCAGACCCACGATCTCTTCATCGCTTCAACCTTCTCGTGCGGATCCAATGGCGACTGCCGGCGCCGAGCGGCAGTTCGCCAAAATTGTCAAAGTGGACACCCACATCAGGAAGACGAACCTCTCGGTGGTGTACACCAACGACCCGGTCGTGGTGGTGAACTCCATCAACATGTTGGAGCAGCTTCTTGCTGAGGATGACAAGTACAAAGTGATGGCTTCGACCTCAAGTACACCGGCGGTCGTGCCG
Source organism: Elymus sibiricus (assembly GCA_039707655.1). Lineage (NCBI taxonomy): Eukaryota > Viridiplantae > Streptophyta > Magnoliopsida > Poales > Poaceae > Elymus > Elymus sibiricus. Next base: position 385,381,877 of record CM077667.1, read on the forward strand.
AGCATGACCAGAAGGTTGCCGTCGCCCAGTTGTGTGTGCGCCATCATGTGCTCGATTACCACTACTGCCTGGCCACAAGTCCTTGTGAGCGTTTCGCCAGGTTTGTCAGTAGCCCCGACTACAGGTTCGCAACGGTGGACACCACCAATGATCTAAAGGTGCTCAAGACTTTGGGCTTGTCCTGCCAGAAGCTTGTGAACATCCAAGGTCAGTACAGGGTCTGGGGCGGCAAGAAGAAGAAGCAGAAGGACTCCCTGGTTGACCTCGCCGCGGCCATCATCGACCCCTACTACAAAGACATGATGGCTGAGTGCCACAAGGACAAGTCTGCTAGGCACAAGGCCTGGGTGCACGAACTGGATGAAGAACACATCAAGTACGCGGCCAAGGACGCGTACAGAAGGTACGAGATGTACAGGAGGATCATAGACATGAGAAAGTGCCTCCTTCCTGCAGACGGCGAGGGATAGCCACAAGCAGAGCAGTGTCGACAACCTTCGTCAGAAGAATAGTATGATTTGGTGATCATCTACTTCTTGTAAATTTATATTGAGGAATGTACATGTGTTGTGTAGTCACTTCTGTAACTGGATGTTCAAGTTGGTTATGCAACAATAATGTTGGTGTTCTGTAGACAGAGCATATAGATGTTGTGCAAACAGAGCAAATCACATCTCATGCAATTATTAGCAGCAACCGTCTGCCCACAACACACACAGGTTGTGAGGAGAATTGTTTGGGTTATTTTTGGTCTTCCCACACAATTCTGATGAATGAACTGTTTGCCGGGTACCCACAACACACACGGTTGTCAGGATGAATCGTTTGGGTTATTATTGGTCTTCCCAAACAATTCTGATGAATGAACTGTTTGCCGGGTATCACACACGCTTTCTTAGGCTAACTCGATTGTGTTCTGCTGGATCAGCGCAAACAGTTTGTCCGAGTGAATTGTATGCCGCACTACGCACACATATGTAGTTTTTAACCGTTTCTGTTATATTCCATAATCACAAACAGTTCATAAGAACAAACTGTATGCGACGCATCACACAGGCAACTATTTTTTGAATCGTATTTTATGGTTCCTCCATCGCTCACTGTTTTAGTAAGCGGAGCTTGAACTATACCATTTGCGATTGATGGATCGCACACAGTTTCGTCGAAGGGTCTCTGATTGATGTCGTCTTTGGACCATCCTGCAGTAGTGTAATGCTTACAACCTAGGAGCTATTGTTGCGTGCCGCTTGCATCTTAACCGAACTAAAGGTAAAATTCGTGGTGGTATTTATGCTGCGTGCTTGGCTAGGCGCTTTGAGGTGGCAATACGCCCTACTGATTATTTGTTGCCTAAGGTGCACCTCGACCATCAATCTATGGAGGAACACCAGTTTCTCTGGAAACCCGAATCACTACAACCCCTTCGTTACAGCCTAGTGTTTAGCAAGAAGACTTGCGATATTATTCCTTTGTCTGCACCTTCTTTGTTTAACTATCATGCCAGGAACGGATACAGAATAATGCCAGAGGACATCATTGCTTACCAGAACGAGCTTGCTGCTGCGGAGGCCGAGGCCCAGGCATGGGACTCTCGGGTACCTCGGCGGAAGTACTTTCCTGGACCTGACGGCTACTACCAGTGGTGATTACCAAGCTAGGCAAAAGCCTAAGCTTGGGGGAGTACGCATTTCTCACCGACATTACATTCATGTTCTCACACTTTAAACAAATTGTCGGTGTTCATCCTCTTTCTTTGTATATCCATGTTAGCTTTATTTTCCGCTTTCTTCTTGTGTGTTTGAAAAACTTTGAAAATCCAAAAATATTTCTCGCTTATTTTCGGTTCTTTTCTTTTCCTCATTTCTTCAGCTGTAGTACTAAAAAGAAAACCCAAAAAGATTTCCTTTGCTTGTTGGGAGCTTTCCCGTGTAAATAATTTTTCTCGTTCTTGTTTTTCCCTTAGTTCCTTTGCTTGCTTAAGAAAAAACAAAAACTCCAAAATATTTCAGTGTGTTTCTCTGAATTTCTTTTCTTTTGTTGAGTTGTTGAAAGGAGAAGACCACGATGAAAATGTTAAGTGGCTCTCATATGCTTTATTGATGATCTAACAGAGAGCCAATTTTACCTTGTCTTCTCCTTTGTCTTAAACTGCCCTGCAGATTCCAGCTTAGACCACGGCATTCTTGCACTGTTATTATTATCACACCGTTCGATCGTGCAAGTGAAAGGCAATAATGACGATATTTGATGAAGTGACTGTGGCAAAGGAAGCTGGTATGTACTCTTCTTGTTTTCTGTTTTTTAATATGTTTAGCCAGTTTGATCCTGATTCGGTATATCATGAGTAAACATTTTTGTGATGACAATTAGAGATTATAGCTTCTCATGCCATGCCTAAATAGCTAGGAGTTAATAATGATTTATCTTGTGTGTCAACATGCATTAAAATGGTTATAATATGGTATGGTAGTATGGTATCTCCGTCTGAGAAATTCAAGCGGTTTGACTTGGCCCATGTGCAAACATGTAATTGAATCAAAACCAATATAGCCTTCATGATGTTTAAATTCAGAGTGTTCATATCCTACTCATGCTACATCCAATGTTAATTATTCAAAATGCATGTTCATGACAATTGTTGCTGTCTAGCTGGTCGCTTCTCAACCTATTGCTAGCCTTCACCTATACTAAGCGGAAATGCTGCTTGTGCATCCAAATCCTTAAACCAAGTTATTCCACATGAGTCCACCATACCTACCTATATGCGGTATTACCCTGCCGTTCCAAGTAAATTTGCATGTGCCATCTCTAAATATTCAAATAAACATCCATTTTTGTGCACTCATCTCGCTCATGGAGCGACGGGGCAGTCAATATTTTCCATGCTAAGCAAGTTATTCTCAGGACAGTCGTTTATTCGCCGTCATTGTACGAGAGAGGCTGGTAAGAGGGATGCCCAGTCCCACATAATCAAAATAAATTACACCAACTCCTTGGGGCAGTTGATTGTTTGGAGGGCAACCGTGGATTCGGCCACCATGGAATGTGTTTGGATGGTGGATAGGAGTAAACTTTACTATTCTATTTGGGAACCGCCAATAATGAGTTTAACATGGAAAATGTTGAAAACCTTTGTCGTAACGTTGACAAGAAAAGTGCAACGCTCAAAAATTATACTTTCACCCTTGTTTTAAGCTTCGAGCTCTGGCACCTCTGCAAATCAATGCTTCCCTCTGCGAAGGGCCTATCTATTTACTTTTATGTTGAGTCATCATCCTCTTACTAAAAGCACCAGACCCGAGAGCACTATTGTCATTCTTATGCATTTAGTTTAGTTAATGTTGGATATGAGCATGACTGGATCTTTTCTACCCTAAATTATAATGTTTAGTCGCTGCTTGGATCTCAGAGGTGCTCTGCATTTATGTTTTGCGGTCTCACAAAGGGCTAGCGAAATACCATGTCACCATATTGTATTATGCGTGTTTTTATAAATTGTTGTCATAGGAGATGTTTTATTATTGCTTTCTAGCTGGTTATGTTTTGCCATGAGTTAATATAATATCATTTGTTGTCATGGACGTGTCTATCTATGATTTATGCTGAAAACTTGAGCATGTGTATAATAACGAGACCAAAAGAGTTTGTAAAAGTTTTCTTTATCACTTTCAGTTTACCAACTGAATTGCTTGAGGACAAGCAATGAGTTAAGCTTGGGGGATTTGATACGTCTCAAACGTATCTACTTTTCCAAACACTTTTGCTCTGGTTTTGTCCTCTAATTTGCATGATTTGAATGAAACTAACCCGGACTGACGCTGTTTTCAGCAGAACTACCTTGGTGTTATTTTTGTGCAGAAATAAAAGTTCTCGGAATTGGACGAAACTTTTTGTGGATTTTTTCGGGAATATATAAGGAATTTTGGAGCATAGAGCTGCCGGAGGGGGTGGACCAGAAGGCCACCACGCAACCGGCCGCGCGGCCAGATGGCTTGTGGGGCCCTCGTGGCCCCTTCGCCCCTAATTCCAACTCCATAAATTCACATCCGTGGAGAAAAAAATCAAAGAGAAGATTTCATCGCGTTTCATGAGACGGAGCCACCACCACCTCCTGTTCTTCCTCTGGAGGGCTGATCTGGAGCCTGTTTTGGGCTCCGTAGAAGGAAAATCGCCGCCGTCGTCATCACCAACCCTTCTCCATCAACACCGCCATGATGCTCACCACCGGGAGTGAGTAATTCCTTTGTAGGCTTGCTGGAAGGTGGTGGGATTGGATGGAATTGATCATGTAATCGATTTAAGTTTGATAGGGCTTGATCCCTAGTATCCACTATGTTCTGAGATTGATGTTACTATGACTTTGCTATGCTTAATGCTTATCACTAGGGCCCGAGTGTCATGATTTCAGATATGAACCTATTATGGTTTCATGAATATAAGAGTGATTCGGATCCTATCTTGCAAGTTATATGTACCTATTACGTGTCATGATCCGCATACCCCAAGGTGACAATAATTGGGATTCTTTCCGGTGATTGCCGTAGTTTGAGGAGTTCATGTATTCACCATGTGTTAATGCTTTGTTCCAGTTCTCTATTAAAAGAAGGCCTTAACATCCCTTAGTTTCCAATAGGACCCCGCTGCCACGGGAGGGTAGGACAAATGATGTCATGCAAGTTCTTATCGCAATAACGTATGACTATATACGGAATACATGCCTACATTACTTTGATGAATTGGAGCTAGTTCTGTGCCGCCCTAGTGTGTAACTGTTATATGACCAATGTCATCTAAATCATTATCCATCACCGATCCACGTGCCTACGCGTTACATATACTGAATCTTGCCAAGTTACTATTGCTATTGTTACTGACACACTTGCTACAAAACTGCTACTGCCACTATTACTGTTACTTTTGCTACTACTATTTGTCGTGCTACTAAATCTTTGCTACAGAGAGATATCCTTGGTGCGGCTGAATTTACAACTCAAATGTCAAGGCCAATAAATATTCTTTGGCTCCCCTTTTGTCGAATCAATAAATTAGGGTGAAATACTACCCGTGAAGACTGTTACGATCCCCTACACTTGTGGGTTATCAAGCAATACTTCAAACTCAGTTCCATCGAAGCACTAGGGTTGATATGTTTTTCTACCTCGATAGCACGGTCTATAAATCTCGGCGTCACCGAGTTGTTCTATCAACAGACAGTTATACATCTCGGTGGAACCGATGTTTCTGGCTCGGTGTCACCGACAGCGGATGGGTATATATATCCGTGGGTCCGTACTTTGAAAATTACTTCAAACCTACGACTCCCGCACCCAACTGCTATCGCCGCCCGTGTCTCCGGACAACCTCCATTGTCTCCCGTGCGACCTAACCGCTGGAATCCGTATCCGTCAACGGAATCTTCTCCACCATTGCCTCCGTAGCAAAGATCCGCCAAGTTAGGGTAAATATTCGACCCCTCGTGCACTCCAAGCTCCAATTCATGCGTATTAGGATTTGTTCCTCTTCTTGCCACATTTTGCAATGTTACCATTGATACGTCTCCAACGTATCTATAATTTTTGCTTGTTTCATGATGTTATATTATCATTCTTGGATGTTTTACAATCATTTTATAGCAACTTTATATCATTTTTTGGGACTAACCTATTGACATAGTGCCAAGTGCAAGTTTCTGTTTTTTGCTTGTTTTTTACTTCGCAGAATATCAGTACCAAACGGAGTCCAATCGTGACGAAACTTTTTGGAGATTTTTTTGGACTAGAAGGAAGCCAGTGGGCCAAAGAAGTACCCAGGAGGGAGCCCAGGCGGCCCATAAGACACCAGGGCGCGCCAGAGGCCCCGGGCGTGCCCTGGTGGGTTGTGGCCGCCTCGGGAGTCCCCTCCACCGCCTCTCAGATCTAGAAATACACAAATATTCTAGAAACCCTAGAGGAGTCGACGAAAAATACTTCCAGCCGCCGCAAGTTCCAGAACCGCGAGATCCAATCTAACACCATCACGGAGGGGTTCAACATCCTCATTGGTGCCTCTCCGATGATGCGTGAGTAGTCCACCATAGACCTACGGGTCCGTAGGCAATAGCTAGATGGCTCTCTCTCTCTCTCTTTTGATTCTCAATACAATGGTCTCTTGGAGATCTATTTGATGTAATGACTTTTTGTGGTGTGTTTGTTGGGATCCGATGAATTTTGAGTTGATGATCAGTTTCTATCCATGAATATTATTTGAGTCTTCTTTGATCTCTTATATGCATGATTACTTATAGCCTCGTATTTCTTCTTCGAATATTTGGTTTAGTTAGGCCAACTAGATCGATTTCTCTTGCCATGGGAAGAGGTGCTTTGCGATGGGTTTGATCTTGCGGTGTCCTCCCCCAGTGACAGAAGGGGCAGCGAGGCACGCATGTATCGTTGCTATTAAGGATAACAAGATGGGGTCTATTCCTGCATGAATAGATCTTGTCTACATCATGTCACCATTCTTATTGCATTACTCCATTTTTCCATGAACTTAATACACTAGATGCATGCTGGATAGCGGTCGATGTTTGGAGTAATAGTAGTAGATGCAGAATCGTTTCGGTCTACTAATCTTGGACGTGATGCCTATATAATGACCATCGCCTTGGATATCGTCATGATTATTTGATCTTCTATCAATTGCCCAACAGTAATTTGTTTACCCACCGTGTGCTATACTCATGAGAGAAGCCACTAGTGAAACCTACGGCTCCCGGGTCTACTTTTCCAACATATTGCTTTCCGATCTATCTTTTGCTGCCTTTTGTTTTCAGATCTATTATTCCAAAAACCCAAAAATACTTTGCCGCACTTTTTATTTGCCTCTTTTATTTTGTGTTCTTGAGCGATCTATCTATCCAATCTATTACAATCTCATCTATCTTTTTACCGTAGAGAGATTGACAACCTCTCTTACGCGTCGGGTTGCAAGTATTTGTTCTTTGTGTGCAGGTACCGTTTACATAGTGTTGCGTGGTTCTCCTACTGGTTCAATAACCTTGGTTTCATAACTGAGGGAAATACTTACTGTCACTGTGCTGCATCATCCCTTCCTCTTTGGGGAAATACCGACACAGTCTCAACCCACGTCAAAGGAATTTCTGGCGCCGTTGCCGGGGAGGAGGTGCGAAAGTACTCTCTCTTCAACTTGCCAATCTCTGGCGCCGGGCAGACATCATCAACATGTATCAGGTTCCTAATCACAAATCTCATCTCCTTGCAATTTACATTATTTGCCATTTGCCTCTCGTTTTCCACTCCCCCACTTCACAAATATTTGCCGTTTTATTCGCCCTCTTTTTTGTTCGCCTTTTTTCTCGCCGAATCTCTTTTTGTTTGCTTGTGTTGCCATGTGCCTTCTATTTGCTTGCATCTTCGCTTGCTAAAAATCTATTGATATGGATCCTCATCCACTTGCTAATCTTATCAAAAGAACAAATTATGATGAACCAATTGCTAGTGAGTTGAGTGCACTTGATTATCACTATGAAGTTTTGTTTGAAATCATGAATCTGGAAATTTTGATGAAGTGTTGAAAGAAGAAATTTATAAGGTGATTCATGATGGCTCCTTTATTGAAAAGCATGATTGCAATGTTGCTAGTATGAATTCTCTAAATATCCATGATGCTAATGATATGCAAAGCCAAAAGCTTGGGGATGCTATGTTTGATGAAGATGATATTTTCAGTCCCCCAAGTTTTGATGAGAAAATTTATTATGATGATTGCATGCCTCCTATTTATGATGATGGTGATGACACGTATGCTATAATGAGTAATGATAACCATGAAACTTATCATCATGGTTTTAATTTGCAATGTGTTTATGTCAATCAAGTGTCTCATGATAGTTTTTTGTTGAGTTTGCTCCCACTACCATGGATGAAAAGGAATTTGCTTATGTGGAGAGTAATGAAAATTATATGTTTGTGCATCATGAAAAGAATGATTTATGTGATAGTTATATTGTTGAATTCCTTCACGATGCTAAATTTATTATGAGGGAGGAACATATGCTTCTAGGACTTGCAATAATATCAAGTTTCCTCTCTATGTGTTCAAAGTTTTGAAGTTATGCTTGTTTTGCCTTCCTATGCTAGTTGATTCTTGTTCCCATAAATTGTTTGCTCACAAAATCCCTATGAATAGGAAGTGGGTTAGACTTAAATGTGTTTTTCATGAGATTCATGATGCTCTTTTGCATATTTAAATTACTACTTTTTATGTGAGCATCATTGAAATCATCATGCCTAGCTAGGGGCGTAAAACGATAGCGCTTGTTGGGAGGCAACCCAATGAAAAAAATTATTTTCACCTTTTTCTTTATGTTCTTGAGTGTTGACACAATTATTCTACTGTTATGATTGTGTTTTTTATGTTTTAATTAGTGTTGGTGCCAAGTAAAGCATTTAGGATGATTCACAAGATGAGTAGAAACAATGCTGAATCTGAAACAGAAACTTTGACTCCAGTGCAGGAATTTTCATTTTTTTATTGGAGCATGATAATGATCTGAAATTTCAACACAGTATTTCTATACAAATTCTTTACGTTTTCCTAATTTTTCAGAATTTTTAGAGTCACATAAGTATGGTTAGAGTACAGATTACTACCGACTGTTCTGTTTTTGACAGATTCTGTTTTCGTTGCATTGTGTGCTTGTTTTGATGAATCTATGGTTTGTATTGAAGGGTATAAGCCATGGTAAAGTTAGAATACAGTAGATATAATGCAATAATAAAATATGAATGGGTTTGCAACAGTACTTAGAGTGGTGATTTGCTTTATTATACTATCGGATCTCACGAAGGTTTTGTTGAGTTTTGTGTGATTAAAGTTTTCAAGTTTTGGGTGAGATCACGATGGATGAAGGAATAAGGAGTGAAAGGAGCCTAAGCTTGGGGATGCTACAGAACCCCCAAGAAAATATCCAAGGAGAAATAAGCAACTAAGCTTGTGGATGCCCCGAGTGTCATCCCCTCTTTCTTCTAACGTCCATCGGTATTTTACTTGGAGCTATATTTTATTCGTCACATATCATGAGTTTTGCTTGGAGAGTCTTGTATTATTTGAGTCTTTTCTTGTTTTGCTTTTTAGTTTGTCAATAGTATCCTTGCTGGACACACCTATTTGAGAGATCCAAAATTATGCTATGATTTGTTAGAATTGCTCTATATGCTTCACTTAATTTTTTTATGCTATGGAATTGCTCAATGTGCTTCACTTATATCTTTTTGAGCACGGTGTGCTTTAAATTTTTGAAGAAATACTCTCATGCTTCACTTAGATTAATTTGAGAGTTAGTAATTTTTGTAGAAATTCTCTCATGCTTCACTTATACTATTTTGAGAGACGAAAGTTTTATGCTCATGTTCTTCACTTAAATTTGTTTGAGCTTGTCAAAAGCAATGGCAATATATGAAACTAGTCCCAAAGTGGTAGATATTCAAGAGGGATATAATAAAAACTTTCATGAAGATAATTGGACAAATTAAACTTGATTCCTTGTAATAGTTTTGAGACATGATGATAGTAATATGAAGTCATGTTGGTGAGTAATTATGCTGTAGTAAGTATATTGGTGTTAAGATTTGTGATTCCCTATGCAAGCACGAAAGTCAATAGTTATGCAAAGAAATTACATCCTACTTATGTTGCATTATTCGGTGTTAGTTATACTTAATGCCCGTTTATGTGAATTTTCGTTTCTTGGTTGGTTGCTTCTCAATCTATTTGCTAGCCTCCACTTGTATTAAGTAGAAATATTACTTGTGCATCCAAAATCCTTAAACCCAGTTTTGCCTTATGAGTCCACCATACCTACCTATATGTTGTATTTCCATCCCATTCTAAGCAAATTCGTATGTGCCATCTCTAATTTTCAAAATGAATTTCCTATTTCTGTGCTCGGACCGCTCATGAAACGGTAGGGGGTGTCCAATATGTTTCCATGCTAGATGTGTTATTCTCAAGATGAGTGTTTATTCACTTGTCATTGCACGAGAGTACGGCGGTAATAGGGTTGCCCAGTCCCGAAATGAAAAAGAAATTTACTTTATGTTGTCAAATAATAAATTCCTTGGAATGTGTTGGTATGGAAGGCAACCCTGGATACTGCTAGCCATGGATTGTGAAAGAATGGTGGAAAAAGGAATAAACTTTACTTTATGTTTGGGAACCGCCTATGATGTATCTAGCATGGAAAGTATTGAGAACTACTCGGTCGTTTTCGTTGACAGGAAAGGCATGCCACCCAAAATATTTCTCTCTCTCAATTTAAGCTTTGAGATCTGGCACCTCTACAAATCAATAGTTCCCTCTGCAAAGGGCTCATCTATTTACTTTATGCAATTTTTATTTTTAATTTGAGTCTCCATCTTCTCTTATAAAGCACCAACCAGGGGGCACTATGATCATACTTTTGCATTGGGTGTTGTTAATATTTGAGTGTGTTTCATGAATGGATCAATGATTGAGCATGTTGGGCTAGGGATAACTTTCTTTAGTGTTGATATTTTGAAAGACATGGTTGCTTGTTGGCATGCTTGAGTATTAAAGTCTTTATGTCAAAACTAGACTATTGCTTTGAACCATCTAAAAGTCCAAATGTCCATGCTACAAAAGAAAAGAATATGTGATGAACATGTTAGGCAGCATTCCACATCAAAAATTCTGTTTTTATCATTTACCTACTTGAGGACGAGTAGGAATTAAGCTTGGGGATGCTGATACGTCTCCAACGTATCTATAATCATTGGTGCAACGACGTGCTATACAAACGGTTTTTAACCCCTTTCCGCGACGTACTTTCAAACCGTCGCCTTGCATGTGTGGGCGACAGGGGGGTCCATCCCACACGACACAGAATAATCGTCGGCGATGGTGTCCAACGAACGGAAACTTTTGGCAAAACTAAGCGTATGGGATGTCCGCATCTATCACAAACGAGAGTCACCGGTCAACCGTTTGAGATATGGTGGACTTCCCATACGACCCATCCTTGCAACTCGTGTGAGATCACACTAACATCGCACGCGTTATTCTGTGGCTCACCGTTTACGATGTGCACCTAATCACAAACAGTTCACGATTATGAACCGTGTATGATAAGGGGTATATCACAAACACTTATATTGGACGAACCGTTGGCGATATTTAACTAAGACTATAATTTAACCGTCATACAAGTATCGGATAGGTTTAAGAAACATCGTACTCGCGTCCGACATGATAAGTGTCGCACGCGCTATTCTGTGGTCCAACGTTTGCGATGCATACTACATCACAAATAGTTCATTATTTTAAACTGTGTGCGACAGAGATTGTATCAACAACGTTGCATTCGGTTGCACCGTTTGTTATATTATCTGAAATCACACACGGTTCGCAAACGGCAACTGTGCGCATGGTCGCGCACGTTTTCTATCTGTGAAACGTGTCGGATCTTGAGGTATATCACAAACATTGAGACTTACAAACCGTGTGCGGCGTAATGACCCGTAGAGCATTTTTTTTATTATTTTAATCGCTACAATTTAAAATTGTACATAATTTGAATTTGAAAGCAGGGAATAGCTTTTTACATATACATAGATAGGTTCATCAACCAATGCATTATTCCATTCACAGGTACATACGCTCAAGAATTACGTCAACGAAAGAATTACATAAGCACCAAATAAAGAATGATGAACGACGGTTGAATACTTGTATTAAAGACGGCAAAGAAAGAGGCGAAATATATTCTGATTGCTGTAAAAGGTGAAGTGGAATGCCCGTAGTGTGCCCTCCTCCATGTCGTCTGCACACACGACTCTAGCCCAATCCCTTGTGATGGTCGACCGCCCATCCTTCAATATCTTCATGACTTCCAGATAGTCATTCTAGTCTGGTAGAAATACATGTACATTTGCATGTCCAACAATCATATAGTTTGAGAGGTGATCTTGGGTAGACTGCGTTGGGAACCACATAGTCATTCATATTGGTATTGTTGAAATTGCATAGAACGTAACATGTGCTTAAACATCAAATTCTATGATTGAACATCACGTTGTTAGAAAACCGAAATAAATAGGGGCATGTAAACTACACCAGCTTTAACAGGAACCAATTGTATAATTGAACAACCAAATCTAGCAATTGAAGCTGGACATATGTTCACTACAAACAACCAAAAACAGCTAAACAAGGTATATGCTCACTACAGACAACCAAACATAGGCGTTCGTGAAATTGAACTGAAAAATTCATACTCGAGCATAGGGCGCACTTGTCGACGACAAGTTGTTGTCGTCAATGAGACCTGACTTGGTAGCTGACGATGCCAAAACATCGCCATATATCGCGACTTCCATAAATGACAAAAGGGTCCCGTTGGCGATGAAGGAAAATTCCTGACAGCAAAGCAGAGTAGATCAGATGCATAGTACAAACAACCAAATATAGGTATATGCTAACTATAGACAACCAAACATAGGCAGTGAAATTGAACTGAACAATTCATACTCCAGCATATCAAATTGCACTTTTGAACGTTACAATTCATACTCCAGCATAGCACATTCCTGACAGCAAAGCAGAGTAGATCAGAGGCATACTACAAACAACCAAATAGAGCAATTGAAACTGGACAAATCATAACCACAAACCACCAAAAAACCTTTAAAGGAAGCATATGCTCGCTACAACAAACTTAACAGCAACCGAACAACCATTCATATCAGTATTGTTGAAATTGCATAGAAGGTAGAACGCATCATGTGCTTAAACATCAAATTGTATGATTCAACATCACATTGTGAGAAAGCTGAAATAAACAGGGGCGTGTTAAATACACCAGCTTTAACGGGAACCAATTGTATGATTGAACAACCAAATCTAGCAATGAAACTGGACATATGTTCACTACAAACAACCACATATCACGCTAAACAAGGTATATGCTCACTACAGACAACCAAACGCATCAGCACTGAAATTGGACTGAACAATTCATACTCCGGCATATCAAATTGCACTTTTGAACAATTCATACCCCTTGGAATAGCCTGGAGTGGGGGTGCGCACCTTGCGCTCCCTGTTGTGGCAGCTTATCTCCTTGCCTTTGGAAGAGCACGTCTGCAGGGTGACGTCCCTGATGTCGTGGATGGGCTATTTCCCCATGGAAGAGACAGATAGGGTGCCTTGTCGTCGTCGTCGTCAATGAGGTCTGACTTGGCAGCTGACGATGCCGAGCCACTGCCATATATATAGAACACGACCTTCAGTAATAACAAAAGGGTGTAGGACCGAAAGTATGTCTAGAGGGGGGGGGGTGATTAGACTACTTGACCAAATAAAGTTTTGCCTTTTCCCAAATTTTAGTGGTTGCAGTTTTAGCATTTCATGGCAAGTCAAGTACACCCTACACATGCGAGTCTAAGAGTATAGCAGCGGAAAGTAACAACAAGTATGTATAGAAAGGATAGGGTAGGAGGATCAAACGCAATTGTAGACACGATGATTTTTTTTCCATGGTTCCGATAGGTGGTGCTATCGTACATCCACGTTTATGGAGTCTTCAACCCACGGAGGGTAACGGTCGCGAGAGTCCACGAAGGGCTCCACCCATAAGGGTCCACGAAGTAGCAACCACAGAGGGCTCCACCCATAAGGGTCCACGAAGGACTAGCCTCACTATGGGTAGATCTTCACGAAGTAGGCAATCTCCTTGCCCTTACAAACTTGTTGGTTCACTCCACAACACGAAGTAGGAGGCTCCCAAGCGACACCTAACCAATCTAGGAGGCACCACCCTCCAAAAGGTAATAGGCTCGGTAATGACGATGAACTCCTTGCTCTTGTGCTTCAAGATGATAGACTCCTCAACACACAATCACTCTCTCACAGATTTGGCTTGGTGGAAGAGATGGGATTGGTGGAAAGCAACTTGGGGAGGCTAGAAATCAAAATCCATATGGTTGGAGTGGAAGATCTTGACCTCAACACAAGAATAGGTGGTTCTCTCTCAGAAAACTGGATGGGGCAAGTATGGAATAGTTCTGAGTGCTTCTCTTTCGAGTAGGTGGTGGTGGAGGGGTATATATAGGCATCCCCAAAAATCCAACCGTTACACACAAAATGACCAACTCGGTGACACCGATGTGTTAATCTCGGTGGTACCGAAGTGACCAAAAGGTGGCAACTTTTGAATCTCGGTGAGACCGATATAGGAAACTCAGTTGCACCGATAAGGTGACCAACGGTCAGATTGACAATCTCGGTGACGCCGATCCAACAATCTCGGTTGTACCGATATTGTGAATTTGCATAACAGAAAGTTGGCAACCTAAACTCGGTGGCACCGGCATGGAATCGGTTGCACCGAAGTGGCTAGGGTTTGGCTTAGTCTGTCTGAGGTTTAGAATCGGTGGCACCGGAATGGAAATGTTGGTTGCACCGAATTTGAATATATGGCTTTGGACAGACTTTGGTGGGAGAGCTTGTGGGTGTTTTTGGTGACTATCACTTGTGCACGTATGAGCATTTTGTTCACCAACAAAACCTTACCCCCTTTTAATAGTATTGGCTTTCCTATGGACTCAAAGTGATTTCTCACAAATGTAAAATGTAGAGTCCTCTTGCTTGAAGCTTTGCCAACCTATTTCCTTGCATCTTGGGGTATTCCACAATCTCCACAATCCTTTTGCCATCCCTATCATTGAACTTTTCCTGAAATATACTTAGTGGAAACATTAGTTCAATGACTTATATGTTGTTATTAATTACCAAAACCACCAAGGGAGCAAATGTGCTTTCAAAGGGTCTCGATGGCGATGAAGGCAAAATCCTAACAGCGAAGCAGAGTAGATCAGCGCGGGGGGGGGGGGGGGGGGCATGTAGGAGATCCAAGGAGGTATGAGAAGTATAATCGTCGCTTTGAGAAGTATGTGATAAGCAAGAGCTCCCCCTAAATTTGTGCATTAATTTGAATTTGCGTTTGAATGCAAATGCAAAATCGATTAGGTACATGGGGCACTTCTTCCATGTGACATACAACTTGGTGGTTTGCGGTAATAATTAGAATGAACATCATAGCACAACACTATCAAGCAAAGGTGAATGATCATCTCATAAGCATTAAGATGATAGGAAATAGTAGCACAACACATAAAACGTATGATCAAACACCACAAACATGAGTTCAACACAAGCAACCAAAAGACAATTGTTTTGAAATAGCAAATAAAAACCAAACGCTCTCTCACTCGAAGCCTAAAGATCTATATACACTTCTCCCCCTTTGGCAACAAGTTACCAAAAAGTTCAAAGGCATATATCTAAGCGTTCTTGGGCTGATCTCCTCCGGTTGTTGATGAAGGAGTCGAGAGAACAACGTCGGCGAAGATCTCTGCAGATGTCGTGGATGGAGTTGGAGTGGCAACTGGAGGAACTAGAGCTGATGGAGCAGGAGCTGAGGTGAAAGTGGCTGGAGCTGATGAAGAGGGCCTCAAGTCTGGAGCTGGCACAGTGGCTAATCTGGCCTGGGTGGTAAACTGTGTGCCTGGCCTGAGAGGTGATCCATCCTCATCATCATCATCATCTGAAGAAGTCTGAGGAAGAGGCACTGAGTCAACTTCCTTCTTGAGCTCATTAACTGTTCTAGTCAGCCCATCCACCTTATCATTAAGGGTCTTGATCCTGTTCTCGAAGATCCTCACAAGACTGTTCTGGTTGTCCAGAATCCCCTTAATGTCCTTCTTCATGTCCTGAACTGATGAGATCAAAAGATCCATTTGCTCGTTCCTGGATCTGGGGACTTGAGCACTAGTGGCTCTAGCTGCCTCTGCTTCTGCCTGAGATGCAGTAGATGTGGGATGTTCAGCATCCATCACCACAACATTGTCCTCGAGATCTGGCTGTAGGGGCAAGTGGGGACGATCTGGAGCAAAAATGTGCTTTTCCAACTTTGAGTTGATGAGCATCTGGATATAGGGTGCATAACAGCAAGAGCGCTTCTGATCAGCAGCAACCCTCTTGACTGTCTCAACAATCAAGTCCATGACTCTAATCCTAGTGTGTCTGTCAAGGTGGATCAACATATTAATGGAGTAGCCTCGGATCATCTTGTCATCTCCTGACTTGGGCATCAAAGTATGCCTCAGAATGGTGTTCATGGTGCGGAGGCCAGCCTGAAGAAAGTAAATAGATCCTAGCCTGTGAGACTTCACGTTAGCAGCAGGGATCTCCTTATACATGTTGGCCATAGCATTGTGGCTCTCCTTGGATTCTGAGTAGACATCCAAATCACCATCCTGTGCTTCTGGGACTCCTAAGATAGCAGCCCACTCCTCAACAGAAGACTCGTACCTTGCACCTTCAGTCATCCATACAATCCTACCATCTCCATAGAAATGAGCAGTGGAGTAGAATTGCATGATCATCTCATCATTCCAAGCGGTGAACTCTCTGCCAACAAACTCATCCAAACCAATGCAGTGGAAATTGTCTTGGACACTTGGAAAGTAGTCCTCATTCTCCTTGATGAATTTCCAGTCAACAAACCGCATATCGCTCATAGCTGGACTCTTGTCAAAAAGCACAGTCTCATAGAAATCCTGTTGCTCTTTGGTGTAGAATCTGTAGTCCACAGCTGTCTTCTTCCTTTGGGCATATGGATCAGTAGCTCTCCATGCCCTCAAGCCAGAGTCCTTCCTCTTCTTCAAATTCTCAGCAAGTGGGTAGCTGGCATTATGTACTGGAAGGTGTGGCCTAAGCTTCATTAGGGCAGACATAGCATCCTCATCCTCAACTCTGGAGGTGGTTCCTTTGTTCTTCTCAGATGCTGGTATTTGCCTTGACAATCTCTTGGGCTTCTCAGCAGCAGGCTTCTTTGCAGCAGACTTAGTGCTCTTGGAAGTTCCAGTCTTTGGCATAGCATCAGACATAAGCTTCTTTTTCTTCTTGGGAGGGGCTTTTTCAACATGTTCTTCCTCCTCCTCAGCATCAGCAGCAGCAGCCTCCTCAGGGTCCTCAAACATGGAGGTCTGCCTGCTAATAGCATAAACAATCCTTTTCCTGGCACCCTTCTTCTCACCTGCCTTCTTAGGCAATGACTTCTTTGGGGGTGACTCAAGGTGAAGAGCCATCTTTGTCCTAACACCTTCAGGTGCTCTCCTAGCTTCAGAGCTAGCATAGACTTTGCAAACAACTCTCCTGGAAGAAGTAGCTTCACTTGCAGACTTCTTGGCAGCCTTCTCTTGCTTCTTAGCAAGAACCTCTTCTGGAACGAAGTCTGAATCCTCTTCATCTGAATTCAGTTTCTTCCTAGCCCTTGTTGCAGCCTTGGGCAAACCATGGGAACTGGGAGTGCCTGGATCTGAAGATGAACTAGACTCAGGACTAGTGCCTGAATCCATCTCAACACTCTGCTCTCTGAAGTTGTTCTCACTGTCCTCACCACTTGACATACTGACCCTGTGAATAGAGTATAGAGGAGCAGAAGAAGATGAGTCATCACAAAATGAGGCTGGTTTTTGAAAGATTGAACAAAAGATTTTCAAGATTTTGCATTCTGTCACATGAAAATAGGTACATCCGAAGTAAAATTATCGGTGCCACCGAGACTGACTATCTCATTAACAGAAACTTGGCACTCTTTTCGGTGGGACCAAAAAGAAGTACTCGGTTTCACCGAGACAGTTCTCAGCAACACAGACAGACAAATCGGTGAGACCGATTTGTTCACTTCGGTTCTACCGAGTTTCATCGGGCGAAAGGCAAACCCTAGAAAATCGATGGTTCGCTAATCTACGGAGTTTTCTTGTGGATAGAAAGCTGTGCAAACTGTGGCTTATAGAGAAAAACAACTTTATTGCGCAAGAATCGGACGGGAGCGCAAGAAAGATCGAATCCGTACCCTAGCTCGGTGATGGATCCGCTACGACGGCGACGGCGGCGAAGATGCCCGTCGACGGCGAGGATTCCCAGCGGCGGAGAGGCTCGGGAAGGCAAGGCGATGACCAGGGGGTCCTTCTGCGGCAGCTTAGGGTTTGGGGCGCGACGATTTGAAGATTGAAATTTCGAACCGTCGGGACCACAGACTATATACCATTCACTGTCGGTGATACCGAGTCTAAATTTTTGGTGTCACCGAGTTCCTCAACTGTCAGCTGACAGGGAAACTCGATGTAACCGAGAATATGGAATCGGTAGTACCGACATAGAAAACCAGATCAACCCTAGGCATTCGGTGAGACCGAGAATTGTGGGTTGGTTCGACCGAGATGCACTTGGGAGGTTTTAATGGTCAGTCCTTGTCGATACGGAACTCCGAGTGCTCCACACACAGAGGGATCGAAAAGTACTTGTTCAAATTTTGTGATGCAGCATGAATAGAATATGAGGTGAGAAAGCATAGATAGCTAAAGAGTGGTCCTAGGCATTCTTGTCCATCCAATTGGCAAAAGATAAAACAAAAGCCAAATAACAACAATTGGATGTCCTTGAATGAGAAAACAAATGCAGACCAACATGCTCACACAATAAGATGTCAAATGAAATCATGGCAAACATGCACAAACACACTAGCATCTAACAAGCACTAGGGCGATGATGAAGTCATCTATATATGAGTATTTGACTTAGGAGCCAAGTAAGAATACTTGATCATAGGTCATACTCATCGTTTAAGCACAAGTGGGGTTACCACTTTTACAAAAAGCATTTAATGTTGTCACATACTAAGAGATGCTTAGACTCAAGTCTTAGAGTAAAGCTCCCCCTTGATGTGACATCACCCCATAAGAGGGATAAACTAACCTTGGGTTTTGTCGATGAAGACTTCATGTTGGTGAGGTAGTGGTGGATGCTCAAGGTTGATGAAGATCACCAAGAGTTGGGAGCATCCTTGTTGTTTCCTTACTCTTCTCACCTACATGGGTTAGTCCCAACACACAAGAGACAAATACAAGGATATCTATGGACATGGAGTGCAAAGCATGTGTTATGATGTCCATTGATTTGTTGATTACCTTGTCCCTTGCTTACCTTTGAGGGAATGTGTGACTCCTTGAATTACTGCATAGAGTTGATGTTGATTGCAAATAATTCTTGCCAATAATGAATGTGAGTGAATTTCATTGGCGGAGTCACCCCTCAAGAACTTACTAGTTCTTCTTCTTGGGAACCCACATCAAGTTGATGGGTATCCTTGGTGTTGTCGTAGCCTTTATAGAAGTTGAGCTTGACGTTGCCTTGGGAACCCACTCCACCATAGCTAGGGATTCATCTTCATATGAGTCAATGTCCTCTTGAAGCTTGTTCTTGCCCTTGAGCTTGTGGTCTTGTGGTGGAAGGTCATCTTGAGTGCTTGTCCCCTTGGGAAGAGTATTTTCATACTTCTCCTTTTGAGGAACAAACTTGGGCTCGGGATATTGACCTTCTTCCCATTCAACTCCATTTGCGTTGAAGTAGCCAACACCACGATTCTTCCGGTATCCTCCGTGCTTGCGTACAATTTCCTCAAATTGCTTACACCCGGAAAGACTCTTGTAGATACCTTTCTCTATAATTCCTTTCAATAAAGCATTTTCTTGCTCAAGTGTAACTTGGCTAAGAGAGTCATCATTAGTGGAATCAATAGAACTACTAGGAGCAACATCATTAGGTTTAGCATTTTTATTGTTGCTACTAGATGAAGAACCTTTCTTGCCATTGTTATTAGTTTGTTTAGATTTAACTTGTGGCATGAAAGTAGACAAGAGTAGTCGTTTGGCTAGATAAGATGAAGTCTTCTTTCGGAGACCGTCATTGATAGCTTTAAGAAACTCATGCTCTTGCTCCAAATTGAGCTTCTCGAAGCGTAGCTTCTCATGAGTTCTTATAAGCTCTCTATGATCTTCAAGAGTAGATTCATGAGCTAACTTAAGAGTGTTTAGTTCTTTAGTTGGTTCTTCTATTTTCATCTTATCATCATCAATTGACTTATCTTAACTAGCATGAGAATTATCAAGTTCATTTTGACTAACATCACTAGTTTTATCAAATAGCAACTCATCATCACAAAGCAAGTCATCTTCATCACTATTGAAATCAAGATACTCGGGGTGTGATACCTTGGGGCCTTTAGCCATGAAGCAACTTCCACTCCCTTCATTTGGTGAGTCAAATAGATCATGGGAGTTGGTAGTCACTAGAGCAATTCCGGCAACACCATCATCTTGACTATAGTCGGAGTCGGAGTGATAGCTTCTCTCGGAGTTGTTGTCGGAGTCGGAGCCGGAAACCCATTCACCAACATGAGCTTGATGTTTCCTTCTTGTGTAGCTCTTGGTGTACTTGTCCTTCTTCTCCGAATCTCTACTTCTCCTTGAGTGTCTTCGTTCATAACGATCATCTCTACTTCTTCTCTCTCTTTGAGGTGATTCATTCCTTGAGCTTCGTCTTCTTGGTGACTCTTCTCTTCGTTTGTAGGGAGCCGTGCACTCATTGGAGTAGTGTCCGGGCTTCCCACAATTGTAGCAATTGCGGTCACGACTTGACGAATGCTTCTCATCATATCTTGAGTTGGAGCTTCTTTCTTTGCCTCTATTCTTGTAGAACTTGTTGAATTTCTTGACCATGAGACTTATCTCTTCATTGGTGACAAGGTTGTTGCTTGAAGTTGCGGGAGCATCACTTGTGGCTTTGTAAGCACCGCTAGACTTGTGATGAAGCTCTTCCTTGTCTTTGAGTGTCATCTCATGAGCAACAATCCTTCCAATGACTTCCGTAGGCTTGAGATCTTTGTAGTTTGGCATCATTTGGATCAATGTGCACACGATGTCGTATCTCTCATCCAAAGCTCTAAGTATCTTCTTGATGATGAATTTGTCGGTCATTTCTTCGCTTCCTAAGCCGGCAATCTCATTTGTGATGAGAGCTAGCCTAGAGTACATCTCTGCGACTCCTTCACCATCCTTCATCTTGAACTTGTCGAGCTGACCTTGAAGAACATATAAACTTGGATTCTCTCACGGACTCGGTTCCTTCGTGCATATCAACCAAAGTATCCCAAATCTCTTTTGTATTCTCAAGACGGCTGATTTTGTTGAATTCTTCTGGCCATAGACAGTTGAATAGAATGGAGCACGCTTGAGCGTTGTATTGTAACATTTTCAATTCTTCCGCAGTCGCTTCACGATCCGGTTCCTTTCCATCACCAAAGAATTCACCTTGCAAGCAAACACGAACAACAGCCCAAACGGCGGGGTTATGACCAAGAATATGCATTTTCATTTTGTGCTTCCAACTAGCAAAATTAGTGCCATCAAAGTACGGACCTCTACGGTGATAATTACCCTCACTAGACGCCATACTCTCCTAGGTTGTGAGACCAATGCAATGGAGACCAAAGCTCTGATACCACTTGTAGGACCGAAAGTATGTCTAGAAGGGGGGTGATTAGACTACTTGACCAAATAAAAGTTTTGCCTTTTCCCAAATTTTAGTGGTTGCAGTTTTAGCATTTCATGGCAAGTCAAGTACACCCTACACATGCGAGTCTAAGAGTATAGCAGCGGAAAGTAACAACAAGCATGTATAGAAAGGATAGGGTAGGAGGATCAAACGCAATTGTAGACACGATGATTTTTTCCCGTGGTTTCGATAGGTGGTGCTATCGTACATCCACGTTTATGGAGTCTTCAACCCACTGAGGGTAACGGTCGCGAGAGTCCACGGAGGGCTCCCCCCATAAGGGTCCACGAAGTAGCAACCTTGACTATTCCATAACGGCTTCTGTCCACGAAGGACTAGCCTCACTATGGGTAGATCTTCACGAAGTAGGCGATCTCCTTGCCCTTACAAACTTCTTGGTTCACTCCACAACACGAAGTAGGAGGCTCCCAAGTGACACCTAACCAATCTAGGAGGCACCACCCTCCAAAAGGTAATAGGCTCGGTAATGACGATGAACTCCTTGCTCTTGTGCTTCAAGATGATAGACTCCTCAACACACAATCACTCTCTCACAGATTTGGCTTGGTGGAAGAGATGGGATTGGTGGAAAGCAACTTGGGGAGGCTAGAAATCAAGATCCATATGGTTGGAGTGGATGATCTTGACCTCAACACAAGAATAGGTGGTTCTCTCTCAGAAAACTGGATGGGGCAAGTATGGAATAGTTCTGAGTGCTTCTCTTTCGAGTAGGTGGTGGTGGAGGGGTATATATAGGCATCCCCAAAAATCCAACCGTTACACACAAAATGACCAACTCGGTGACACCGATGTGTTAATCTCGGTGGTACCGAAGTGACCAAAAGGTGGCAACTTTTGAATCTCGATGAGACCGATATAGGAAACTCGGTTGCACCGATAAGGTGACCAACGGTCAGATTGACAATCTCGGTGACGCTGATCCAACAATCTCGGTTTTACCGATATTGTGAATTTGCATAACAGAAAGTTGGCAACCTAAACTCGGTGGCACCGGTATGGAATCAGTTGCACCAAAGTGGCTAGTGTTTGGCTTAGTCTGTCTGAGGTTTAGAATCGGTGGCACCGGAATGGAAATGTTGGTTGCACCGAATTTGAATATATGGCTTTGGACAGACTTTGGTGGGAGAGCTTGTGGGCGTTTTTGGTGACTATCACTTGTGCACGTATGAGCATTTTGTTCACCAACAAAACCTTACCCCCTTTTAATAGTATTGGCTTTCCTATGGACTCAAAGTGATTTCTCACAAATGTAAAATGTAGAGTCCTCTTGCTTGAAGCTTCGCCAACCTATTTCCTTGCATCTTGGGGTATTCCACAATCTCCACAATCCTTTTGCCATCCCTATCATTGAACTTTTCCTGAAATATACTTAGTGGAAACATTAGTTCAATGACTTATATGTTGTTATTAATTACCAAAACCACCAAGGGAGCAAATGTGCTTTCAAAGGGTCTCGATGGCGATGAAGGCAAAATCCTAACAGCGAAGCAGAGTAGATCAGCGCGGGGGGGGGGGGCATGTAGGAGATCCAAGGAGGTTGAACCCGAAGGGGCGGGGGTGATATACTTAACGTGTGTCATAGCCCGCGTCTGGGGGCCTCGGCGGCCACCTCGCCGTCGTCCAGCGGACAGTCCTCGATATACCTCTTTTTGGCCATTCGATCCTCCAGCTCCCCGGGATGAGGCAGCGACGCTCTGGAGTGTGGGTGAGGATGGGGATGGGGATCTGCGGGGAAGAGGGTGCTTCGCAGGCCGACATTACAGGGTGGACCAGAGTTGTGCGTGCGTTATTCGACATGGAGGAGCACTACTGTCGATTGCACGGACGACTCTAGTCCAACCCCCTTGTGATGGATCTTCATGAGGACTTCGAGATAGTCACGGGAAGGCCTGCAGAGGATGATGGTGGAGTCGGGGGGGGGGGGGCGGCGGCGGGCTAGCTATGGTTCGAGCAAGGGAGAGGAGTGGTGCGAGCGGGAGCGGAGGTTTTCCTTTTTTTTACGTTATCTGAGCAGAGGTTTTGTGGTGGGGCGGGGGTGTCGGAGAAACGACACCTATGGGATCGCGAGGATCCCTTTACGATTCGGCAAGGGGAAAGGTTTGCACAGAGAGCAGAACTGACGACCAACACGCGGGGATTTTCCTAGGTTCGGGCCGCAAAGAAGCGTAAAACCCTACTCCTGCTTGGTTGTATTAGGTGTGTTCTAGCTCAGTTCTAAGAGCGCTACATTAGCAGCTACACATACAGAATGAGCTCCAAAAGATCCATCCCCTGTAGCTATGCCTTGGGCCTCCTTTTATACTCTCAAAGGGGTCACCAACAGTGGCGAAGTACAAAGGTGGCGTACAGTAACTACAAGAGGTGTAAAGTATCTACAGTGTTATCATACCTAACGCTGGCGGTTTGGGACAAGAACCTTTAATGCTCCGTTGAGGTGTCCCTAGCTTTCTTGGGGCTGGAAAAAGGGGCCGTCCCATCGCACCGCTTAAACCCATCCACCGCTAGCGCCTGACACGTTACCAGGAGGACAATAGCTAAAGGACAAGCTGATGACCGCACTAGAGCGATGACAGGGCAGCGAAGGCTTGCCGGGTGCGATCCTTGCCGGGGCTACGAGCCATCCCGGCAAGATCTTGCCGGGGCTCCAGCCTTCAGCCTTCAATCTTCTGATTATTATTGTCTTGAATGCCTTCTCATCCCGGCAAAGGGCCTTGCCGGGGAATTCGGTCCTTCCCCCAAGCTCAGTAGCAAGGAGGCTTGCCGAGGGCTGGTACGCACACGGCATGGTCTTGCCGGCTTCAGGAGTCCTACCGCGGTCGCCCGCGCACAAGTCAGGGTAATAGATACCCTGGTTTTTAGTACACTGACAGGAGCCCCTGGGCCTGGGCCACACATGCGCGCGCGACGCTTGTTGGGCTAGGCCCAAAACAGTGCGCGGGCACACGCGACCGCAGTTTTTTTGTAATAATGACAGTTGATGGCTTCTCCCCTCGTTGCATGCATTTGTGTTTCCCGCTGTCCGCCGACAAACATCTTGCCGGCTGAGCTCTCTGACACGCCCTCAACGGGAGCGCAGCACTCCGGAGAGGTGCGCTTGCCGGAGTATGCGTCAGAGGCCTTGCCGGGCCTTGGGCTTGCCGGTGATGCACAGGCTTATTCCCGGTTGCATCTCCCGCCTGGAAACTGTAACTTGCCGGGGAGCTCTCTGGCACGTTCTCAACGGGAGCGCAGCACTCCGAAGAGGTGCGCTTGCCGGAGTGTGCGCCAAAGGCCTTGCCGGGCCTTGGGCTTGCCGGCAGGGTGGCATATAGAGCAAGATGACGGCAGGGGTCGCGGGCTCAAAAAGGAGCGCCGTGTCGTGCGATAAAGAGCCAGCCCCCGGGCTTCCCGTAAAGGATATCGCGGGTGCTATGCTCGATTCATGCACCATCCTTGCCGTCCCTTCCACCTACCGCGGATGCCTCACTGCTGCCTCGTCGACCTCCAGCACGGCGCCCTCGGCTTCCCAGAAGTGAAGTACTTTTGCGCATATATGTTGCTGCAATCGCACACACAAAATAAGTAATTCGTCTTAGTCAAACCAATCTTTATGCACGCAATACATGTTTATTTATGCTAAGATAAATGTTCGCTCTCCTCTTGATTAAGCCCGTCCTCGTACACATCTTACATCCTACGCCATCCAGAAACCTTGCCGGCGCGTGCATTTGCCGCGAGCGCTTTGAGGAACGGGTCCTTAGCAGCCTGCTGGAAATGCCGCAGCCGGCAAGGCGCCTTGCCGGGCCAAAACGCAGCTGCTAAGTTTGCCGAGCGGACTCGAGGCGAAACCAGAGCGCGGGTTATCCACGGCAAAGTTCCTCCGCGTGAAGATTGATGTACAAGGACGGAAGAATCAATCAAGACAACCCACGCTTGCCGGATGACTTTCCGGTGCGCACGCCCCAGTTGGCAGCGCTCGAGGAACGGGTCCTTAGCAGCTGGCCGGGGACGCCGCCTCCCGGAAAGGTTAACCTTCCCAAAGCTTGCGCAGCTGTCCATGTTGTCGAGCGGACTCGAGACAACTCGGGGCGCTACTGGCTCTGGAAGGCTCCTTCGCGTGTTGGTTTAAGGAGCGAGTGAAGATAGCAAAAGAAACATTATTGGTACAGATCTTTGTGACTTATCTTTTCTGCCATCCATCTCGCATAGCGAGGTTGCACTCGTGGTGACGGCCGGCGGCTTGCTCTCAAGAAGGTTATTCCTTAGGGCACTGCCAGCCCCCGAGCTCGCCTTCCATGCCTCAGCCCGACCGCCGTGAAGCCCTTTTTCTTGGGGGGCATAACGATGATGGTGATGAAGAAACTGAAGCGCTAATCACCAGATCAGATCCGCACAGCCTTCACCCCTACCTGGCGCACCAAAGATGTCGGAGAAATGACACCTATGGGATCGCGAGGATCCCTTTACGATTCGGCAAGGGGAAAGGTTTGCACAGAGAGCAGAACTGACGATCAACACGCGGTGATTTTCCCAGGTTCGGGCCGCAAAGATGCGTAAAACCCTACTCCTGCTTGGTTGTATTAGGTGTGTTCTAGCTCAGTTCTAAGAGCGCTACAGTAGCAGCTACACATACAGAATGAGCTCCAAAAGATCCATCCCCTGTAGCTACGCCTTGGGCCTCCTTTTATACTCTCAAAGGGGTCACCAATAGTGGCGAAGTACAAAGGTGGCATACAGTAACTACAAGAGGTGTAAAGTATCTACAGTGTTATCATACCTAACACTGGCGGTTTGGGACAAGAACCTTTAATGCTCCGTTGAGGTGTCCCTAGCTTTCTTGGGGCTAGAAAAAGGGGCCGTCCCATCGCACCGCTTAAGCCCATCCACCGCTAGCGCCTGACACGTTACCAGGAGGACAACAGCTAAAGGACAAGCTGATGACCGCACTGGAGCGATGACAGGGCAGCGAAGGCTTGCCGGGTGCGATCCTTGCCGGGGCTACGAGCCATCCCGGCAAGATCTTGCCGGGGCTCCAGCCTTCAGCCTTCAATCTTCTGATTATTATTGTCTTGAATGCCTTCTCATCCCGGCAAAGGGCCTTGCGGGGGAATTCGGTCCTTCCCCCAAGCTCAGTAGCAAGGAGGCTTGCCGGGGGCTGGTACGCACCTGATATGGTCTTGCCGGCTCCAGGAATCCTGCCGCGGTCGCCCGCGCACAAGTCAGGGTAATAGATACCCTGGTTTTTAGTACACTGACAGGGGGGTAGGTGGTGTTTGAGGAAATGTCGCACGGCTACTGAAAATTTTACTAGGCGGGAGTGCCGGGACTACTGAAAATTTAGATTACGGGATTGAAGCGGCACGGCCAGGATGGGAGCAACAAACATCGCACACAGCCGAAACATAATAAGTGTGTGCTATCAAATAGGAAA
This sequence comes from Elymus sibiricus, assembly GCA_039707655.1. NCBI lineage: Eukaryota > Viridiplantae > Streptophyta > Magnoliopsida > Poales > Poaceae > Elymus > Elymus sibiricus. The sequence continues at coordinate 385,408,785 of CM077667.1, forward strand.
AACCCACGAAACCGCCATTTTTCAAATGGCTCAAGGTGGTAGATATTTTTACGCGGGAAGTCTCGTGGAACCCAATCGTGTCCGGCGCCCACCAGTGGACCGTGTTGATGTGCCAGCGGCGGATGGAATGGTTTCTATTGAGTGTACAATCGCAAACGGTTGTTACATTCGAATCGTTTGCTATATACTCCTGGAATAATAATATAAAGGAGTATTTCGTCAAAAAAAATGCTGGAAAGGGGTCAGAACACATACACGTCTGCGTTGTCTAAAAAAACATACACGCCTGCATGTGGAACAAAAATATGTATGCACAGGGTGGTTTGATCGTTCAAAATACCCAATGCGCAACTTTGATGTGGCACATGTCTCCTCTGTCGCCACTTCGTGTCGGTGGAGGGGGAATCCTAGCCACGAATACATGCCCCCAAACAGGTATTGCGTATCACTCATGTCGTAACATGAAAATGAAACATATACATGAATCCAGCATGGTCAAACCACCCCATCTCTTTTCCGGTCAAAGGTGGACTATGGCCCATGCGCCTCGAAACACGGACATCCCGACCAAAGAATCAACACTTTTGGTCAAAACCTCTCCCGTTGTCGGTCGAAAGGATGGACTACCACCGAGGCCCATGAATGGGCGTGGCGCCAATAATTAACCACGCGGTGGAGTGTCGAAGATAGCCATCACCCGTTGGTGGTGCAAACATGTGTACGGAAATGTTGTGTTGCGTTTGAATTCATTAATATATACCTCATGTGCAACTTTGATGGGTCACATGCTTTGGAACGGGAAAGTCCCCCCCCCCCCCCCCCCGAGCGAGTGTTCATGATGCGTACAACTAGTATGCCGAGCGTCAATGGGAACGATTCACGCATTCGTAGGCGTGTGCTCAGACTTGGCTAAGGAAACTCAAATGACCTATATAATGTATACCATAACACAAAACAATTGAAGATTCCACCATGGTAACCTCTCTCTCGTTGTTAGTCAATGTGATGGACATCCACGCGGGCCCAGTAATGGACTTTCCAACGACAACCACGCGAAGGAGTATCCAAAGACAATCACCATCGTCTAAGCGTGGATCAAACATATGCATGAAGTGTTGTGTGATGTTTACATACCCAGCACACAAAATTTAGCGTGGCACACCTTCCTCGTGAATCTTAAAGTCCGCACGGAAAGCGAGGTTCATGATGGTATATATATATACCCCCCCCCCATTCGAGCCGGTGGGAGAGAAATTCATGCGTACACTACACGCACTCAAATTATACCATGTAATCTCACACCCATGGCCTACCGCAAACATCGACCAAAAAAGAATCCACAATAATTAACCTCTCTCGTTGCGGTACAAAAGTACGCGAGGCCACAGATGGGAGTGACACTAATAATTGTGCGAGGGGGGCGGTGTCCGAGGACAGCCACCGCCTCCATGCTGCCCTAACATATGTACGAAGGTGTTGTGTGATGTTTTGAATACCCAATGCACATCTTTCATGTGGAACCTTCGCAAATCAGAAAAAACGGAGGTTCACAACTTGTACAATGAGCACGCGCATGGACACATGCGCCCAAACTCTCGTCCGTAATGTCGCCATGATATTCGCCGAAACATGGACTAAGATGAATCCACCTTTGATCAAACCCCTCGCGCGCGCGCCATCAAAGGTGATAGACCACGCGGGGGCAACGAATTGGTGTGTCGGTGGTAATCACATGAGTGAGTGTACGAGGACCACCTCCACATGCATGAGACACAAACATATGCATGAAAAGGTCATGATCGAGATGCTTTAAATATATACCCAATGCACGACTTTTGACGTGGCATGTGTGCCTCACCTGAAGCTGTCAATGGTTAGAACCGTTACCCGCATCCCCATGGGTGTTTGCTATATTAGGGCATGGAGAAGTGTAAGCTTGAACTCCCATGGGGAAGATGGTGGGTCAAATACCTTACCCAGCGTGCAGGACGAGGATGGGGATGGGATATACATAGCATTACCCTCCTTAACCATGAAGTACTTACATGTGGGCTCTCAAATTAGTAGACCCCACGTAATTTGCGACCTCGGTCACCCAAATTTCCACAGATCCCACCCATCTGGCCCAAATATCCCTAAGAAATCCCAAACTTAGCCACAACATATTGTTTATTTGCGTTGGAGTACTATTTTTTTTACTGAAATACTATCGAATGTTGTTGTTAAATGCATGTTGGGTTTCCCCAAGGGGATAAAGAAGTGGCAACGGGGATGGGAAACATTTTATCCCCGCACATGGGTATGGAGACGGTGACGGGAATGGGAGGGCGGTGATCGGGACGGGGATGGGAAACATTTTATCCCCACGCACGGGTACGGAGACGGTGACAGGAATGCGAGGGCGGTGATGGGGACGGGGATGGGACTCCAATATACCCGCCTGAGTAATCCCCGTTGTCAGCTTGATGCCTAACTAACCGGACAACCCCACGTGGTGGGCACATACGACGCGTATTGTGTGCCGGACGCCACACCCCCATTCGTCCCACCACACCACCGTCACTTCGAGGCATGCATGTCAAACTTTTTTATGTAGTGCACATGTGACAATAGGAGTGTAGTGTTAAAATTCGATTTGTAAAGAACATTAAGACATTATATACATCAAATTGATTCCTTAGGTATTTAATTTGTAAAATTCAAATTTGAACTATATGCACACACGGTTGTGCGCCCGAATGGATTTGATTTTTTTTGTTGGGTGCATGTTTAGTCCCCATGGAAGGAAAAACAACAAATTTCGAACATCTCGGGGCCGCAAACATTGACTCTTGGCTATCAATTTGTGGCAAACACCCAGCTAAGCTAGAATTCATGAAACATTGACATGATTTCATGATATGAAATTTATAGGTCGTGGTAAATAAATCGTCCAATTTGAGAGAAGTTTTCATCTAAGCTTCTTGCAAACGGGGGCTTATTAATAAATGCAACACAGAACCGTCACGTTTACATCGCAAACGGTTTACTAGTCCAAACTTTTTTTATTTACTCCGCGTATTAGTGTTGGATAAAGTCAAGCTTTGTAAACTTTGACCAAATTTAGAAAAAAATGTTAACGTTTACAATTAAATTTTTTTGCCATTTGATTCTTTATTGAATGTACATTCACATCATATATATTTGTCATGGTAATTATTTCTATTTCTTTCTTTAAAGTTGGTCAAACTGTATCGAGCGCGATCCTTGCACGCAGATACGATTTGACGGGACGCATGCTAGCAGCAGGTCGCCTCGCAGGCTGACCGGGATGCGTGTGAGAAGGTGGTTGAATTGATGGGAGGCGTGTTCGCTAAGCAGTTTTGCAGGGAGACGTGTCATCAGACGTGTGAGTTGACGGTGCGCATGCCAGCAGTCCGGTGCACAGGCGCCTCACCAGGAGGAGAGCCGTCCCTTTAAACTGCCGTCCGCCTCCTTATTATGTCCCAACTCCTCTTTATTAACCGCGCCCGAGCCGTCGGCTTTAACATTCTCGCTACACACAATCCTGTCTCACCCCCCAGCATCCTCGCCGCCGTTCTCAATCGTCATCAGCGGCCTCCCTGCACCATGGGAGGTAGTAACCACGTCGGTGCCGGCGAAGCACCCGAGCACAGTGTGAAGGTGGGCACAGAGATTACCGTCGTCGGAGATGACGTATCGCGCGGATAGCAACGCGGCCTTAACATTGTTGCCGCCGCCGCGCTACCCCAGCCGGAACCGGTGGTCCACAGCGACTCTGACTTACACTCCAGTGACGACAACGACTCGGACGGAGAACTGGTTGGTCATATATACCCATTTTTGGTAAATCCATATGATAGGCTGATTGGTTTGCTACCAAAACATGGCATGCCAACTTTTGGCACCAAATCAATTAGCTTCGATTTAGGGTTTACGTTGTCGCATGATATAGTATGTTTCATAAACTTTGCCTTGCGAATTCGCATTATAAAATATATGGACGTCACATTTTTTACTATGTATAGGTGCTATTTGACGATGTGGACAGCGAGGATGAAGACGTCCATGAGAGGTTCAAGAGGCAAAGGCTCAGAGAGCTTATGGCTGGAAAGTATAACAAGTGTGTCAGGAAGAATGGGGGATATGGATGCCCGTTCTGCAACCATAAGATTAACAACACATACTCGAGTGTTCTGGCGCATGCAAGAGGACGAGCCTTTGGCTCCTTCAAGCAGAAGTATTCTCGCAGGATAGCGCATGCCGCGTACGCACAGTTCCTGGAGAATCTTAACCATCAAGCATGAAGATGAGATGTTGGATTGACTGTTTCGAAAAAAATGTTGGATTGAATCTATCTAGTTTGTGTGTATTATATCTATGCTTGTGTATTATATTTTTCCCTGAGATTGAAACTGTGTGACGACTTTCATTATGCGGTATCTCCATCACACCGGAGTCCTAGTTTACTTGAGAGTAATATTTAAATAGGATTTATCACACACGGTTGGATCTAATAAACCATTTCCTCCGAAGCACATTATTCTAGGACAGGATCCCTCAGCACCACTTGAAAAAAAAACTCAGCACCCACACGTCACAAAAACCTCGCCTGCTCCCCTCCCCCTCCCCCACCCCACCCAGTAGCACCTACACTAACACTAGTACTCCGGGACTCTCCATGCATGTCACCGCCTACCCCCGCGGAAACCACTTAGCTCGACGCCTGTCGCCGCCGCCGGCTGCCGCAAAACGCCACCGCATATCTCCACTGCCGATTGCCGCGGCCTATCGGCACTGACTTTCTCGACGCTGCTCGCTGTCGACCCAGCTCGCCCGATTGGGGACTCTTTTGTACTGGTTTTTTTCCCATGAAGAACCAGGTAACTAATCTACTGAAATACTTCCGCTCATCTCTTATCCCAGTCTATCGGCCCTTTTTAATCACCCGTTCGAAATCACCGTGGATTCATGTTCTTCTAGCTGATTTGAGGGTTTTCATTCATAGAGTGTACAGTGCAAGGACACATCAGGGCTATGCGGCCAAAAAACTGAGGAGTTCCATCTCACCGTACCAGACGACTTCACAGAGCGCACGGTATGTTCAATATCACACTACCTGGGTTGACATGCATGGCCTATTCTTTTTCTGAACCTATACTATAGATTGCTACATTTGGATAAAAGGTGCCACATGCAGCATTTACGTCAAATGTGATTTCTTCTTCTTCTTATCCTTCTCCTTCTATATTAGGCAAATTAATGTTGTATTGTTCTTTCGTTTACTCTCATATATATTTGCACGACATCATGGTTGCATTATCTGTTAATTGTAATTTTTTGTCCTTTCTAATCAACTGATGTGCATGCTGTTTTTCTAACTACTACTCTCATACTATCACGTTACCAGGTTCTATAACAATCTTATCATTTCCTGCAGTACATCCCTTGCACTGCAACGACAACTGTAGTGCTAAATCTTTGCCTTTACATAACTGAAGACTCCAGGGATGTCATATTGAGCACAAACCATGGATTTACAATCGTCGTTTCTGTAAAAATTGATGAAGATTGTCACTCCTACTTTGAAGAATGCATTTGGGGAGAAATTTCTAAGTTTTATGTACTGAAAGCTGGCACTAAAATTACGCTGCACCTAAAAGAGCCTTACCATACGATAAATGCTAACTTCCTCGACGACATTCTCCATACATGCTATGTTGGAAGTAAGTGTTCTTTGTAGTATCTGCATGTTGACTTGCGTAGCAATATCAATGTAACTGTGTAGTATTTCAGCAACCAATTGGAATTTCATTTTCTTAATCTGTTAAAACTGTTCCTACCTAGTAAGTAGTAACTTGTAATTACCAATGCACTATTCTTCTACCCTGATCTAGCTACATAATAACTATCCTCCCACTGCTCCACTCTTGACAGAAAGATACGTCGGCGGCCATTCTCCGGACGTGGATGTCGAGGTTGCCAACAAGCGGAGGCGGGCTGAGCCACAAACACAAGCGTGTCCGATAGGCGTAGACTTCATCAGCAGCCTCCCCGACGATATGTTGAGAGTCATCATCTTCCTCCTCCCTATCGAAGATGGCGTGCTCACATCCGTCCTCTCTTGGCACTGGCGCCCCCTATGGCATTGCGCCCCTCTCGGCATCATCAGTGAGCACATGCTTTGCACTGGCTATCGCACACGCTTGGATGCATTATCCCAGATCCTCGGCACGCACTGTGGCCCAATCAAAGGCCTTACCATGGGCAAGTTCCGTTCCAATGGCTAGGACCGAGCCAAGCTTGATGAGTGGTTCTTATCGCCAGCCCTAGATCATCTCGAGGAGCTCCATTTTAATGATGGACATATGCGCCCGCTGCCACCCTCCGCGCTGCGCCTCGCGCCAATGCTGCGCTTCGCAAGGTCCTTGAACTGCCATTTCTCCCAGATTAACACCAATCCCGCTCTTTTGCTACCTCGACTGAAGCACCTTGAGCTCGTCGCCGTCTGCATTCCCAACGACGACATCGAGCGCCTGCTCCGTGGCTGTATTGCGCTCGAGTACCTTCATATTCAGGCGATCACTGGGTTGAGTAGCCTCCACATCACCTCCATGAGTCTCCGGGCAATTTGTGTGTATTGCTGGTGTTGCAACAGGAGATCGCACAAGGTGAATCACCAAATGGTCATTGTGGACGTGCCTTTACTTGAGAGATTACTTGTTGATCAACAAGGTCCAACAAGAATCACGGTCATTCATGCACCAAAATTGACAGTGTTTGGCTACTCGCCCGTCAACTTATCCGAACTTGTTTTTGGATCCATAACCGTCCAGGTACAACAATCGCCCTCTTCTCATTCTTGAATTAACATTTTTTCTCTCTATTAAAGATGTATGTTCGTCTGTCATCCAGAAAATCATATCGACAAGCTTGACCCCGTATCTACGCGGAGTGAAGGTCTTAGTAGTAGAATCTATCGGCCCCGACCTGGACCAAGTTGTCAGATTGCTGAGATTCTTTCCGTGCCTGGAGAAGCTATATGTCGAGGTGATGCTCTTTCATGTTAAATTTTAACCACGGGAGTTCAAATTTTGAAACCCTGCAAATCATAAGAGGTCCGTTGTGTGTCCAAGCACTAACACATTCTCTTCTTTCACGGTTAGGCTCAGTAGTGGATAATGTGATATAATATAACAATCCCAACGAATGCCTTGATCTCCATCTCTCAGAAATTACTTTGAACTCCTACCGAGGGACCTTACCGGAGATTATATTCGCCAGGTTCTTTGTTGTGAGAGCAAGTGTGCTAAAGATAATGAGATTTTCCCTACATTTAGCGCGCAGAAAAGAATGGTTTGATGATCAGCTCCGGCGACTAGGACAGAATGGAAAACTCTCTGCAGAAGCTCAATTTCGTTTTGTAACTTCATTTGGCAGACTATTCGGAAGTCCTAATGCCAAGCCCATAAATGACATGTCAGTGGCGGATCCCTTTGCAGAAATATTGAAGTTGCGAAACTAGTAGTAATATCTGTATGAACCTATCATATATGTTCATGTTCAGCTGATCAGCGCGGGCGTCTAGAGCTGCATGACAAAGTTTCCTGCATAAGCTGAATTTCATTTCTATTATCGGTTTGAACCTTGTAATCTTTGAATTTGAGCCTTGTAATGCTGGAATTTGAACCTTTATAGTATTTCTGTCATTTGTGATACAACCATGCAAATGACATCTTATGAGGGAGACTCTTATTTTGGTAGTACTATCTTTTCCTTAGTATGCAATGGCCGATTAATATCTGGACATCAATATGCAATTGACGATTAATATCACAGACCTTAAGAAGCAGAACCACGACCGAGGGTATCCTGCGCGGCTCCAATGGCATTCCCAGTGGCTGCCGACGACGAGCGCCAGTTCACCATGTATGCCATAGTGGACACACCCTGTCGGTTCGTGGTGTACACCAAACATCTGTTCTGGATGGAGAACTCCAACGTCATGGACCTGTTACTTGACGAGGACAAGTATAGTGTGGTCTGGTTCGATCTCGCGTCCCACCGCGTGCTCTGCTCTCGCGTCCCTGCGCGTGCTCTGCTCTCGCGCCCCTGCGAGTTCTCTGCTCTCGCGCCACTCCGCGCGTGCTCTGCCAGCGGTTGGGGCCGGCCTACGATCACGTTTGGGGCTCCATATGCATGCGGTTGCGCCACGCGCGTCGCCCCATGCAGTTACGTGCTCCACGACTGAATCACGCGCTGCAAAAACTGCCATCCGGACGTGCCGGTTTTCCAGGTCGTCCGGCCCCCATTTATACCCACGACCATTAACCATAGTCTCTTCATGCTTTCGATCGCGCCCCACAACACAATAAGCACACCCTGGACGACGCATACAAAGAGGATGTCCAGCGGCGCTCAAATGGAGTTCGGCGTGCATCATGTGGAGACCCACATGAGGAAGACGAACCTCACGGTGGTGTACACCAACGACCCGGGCATGGTGGAGGACTCCATCGACACCATGGAGCAGCTGCTTGATGCGGATGACAAGTATAAAGTGGTCCGCTTCGACCTCGCTTACACCGGCGGTCGTGCCGGGCATGATCAGAAGGTTGCCGTCGCCCAGTTGTGCGTGGGCCAACACGTCCTCCTCTACCACTACTGCCTGGCCACAGTGCCTTGCGATCGTTTCACCAGGTTTGTCAACATCCCCGACTACAGGTTCGCTACGGTGGACAGCGCCAACGATCCAAAGGTGCTCAAGACTTTGGGCTTGGCCTGCCAGAAGCTTGTCGACATCCGCGGCCACTACAGGGTCTAGGGCAGGAAGAAGGACATGGACTCCCATGTTGACCTGGCCGAGGCCATCATCGACACCTACTACGCTGACATGAAGGCTGAGTGCGACAAGAACAAGCCTGTCTGGCACAGGGGCTGGGTGAAGAAACTGGATGAATATCACCTCCAGACTGCGGCCAAGCAAGCGTACACATGCTACGAGATGTTCAGGCGGATCGTTGACATGAGGAAGTGCCTCCTACCTGAAGACAACGAGGGATCGAGCAAGCATCACAAGAAGTAGATGATTTGATGATCGCTTCTCAATTCTCATACTCCCTCTATGCAGAAATATTCATAGTTTTAGAGGGATAAGTTTATTATGCATGTAATAGTTTATTAAGGTGTGCGCCAATGTTATGTGTGTATTGGATGCTTAATTTGGTTATGCAATCATGTTCTTCTAAATAGAGCATAGATGTTTGTGGGCAGATTGAGCAAATCACATCGCATACGGAATAAAAAACCAAATCCGTCGGTGATGATTTCATCAGTCCCTGACAGTTCTTTATCCGGAACCATTTGCCCACAACACATCCGAGTGGCATGTGTACATCACACACATCTTGATCTGAGAAACCGTTTGTGTTATTTTTGCTTATCGCACACAGTTCATCCCAGTGGCCTGTATGCTGTCTATCACACACATCTTGATCTATGTAACCATTTATGTTATTTTACCTCATCACAAACAGTTCATCCGAGTGACCTGTATGCCATCTAACGCACACGTGATCATCTGGACAATCGTTTGTGTTCTGCTTGATCAGCGCAAACAGTTTATCAGGGTGAACTGTATGCCGTACATCGTACACACTTGTATTTTTATAAGCGTTTGTGTTATATTACCCAATCGCAAACAGTTTATCTAGGCCAACTGTTTGCCAAACATCGCACACGCAACTATTTTTTAGATCGTATTTGATGGATACTCCATGGCACACAGTTTACGTCATTAGCGACGGAGCTATAACTATACCGTTTGCGATTTGTTCATCGCACACAGTTTTGTCGAAGGGTCTCTGATTGATGTGTCGCGTTAGCAGCATCCTACAGTAGTGAATTTTTGCTTGTTTCATGCTGTTATATTATCATTCTTGGATGTTTTACAATAACTTTATAGCAACTTTATATCATTTTTTGGGACTAACCTATTGACAAAGTGCCAAGTGCCAATTGCTGTTTTTTACTTCGCAGAATATCAGTACCAAACAGAGTCCAATCGCGACGAAACTTTTTGGAGATTTTTTTTGGACCATAAGGAAGCCAGTGGGCCAAAGAAGTACCCAGGAGGGAGCCCAGGCGGCCCACAACACACCAGGGTGCGCCGGAGGCCCCGGGCGCGCCCTGGTGGGTTGTGGCCACCTCGGGAGCCCCCTTCACCGCCTCTGAGCTCTATAAATACCCAAATATTCCAGAAACCCTAGAGGAGTCGACGAAAAATACTTCCAGTCGCCGCAAGTTCCAGAACCGCGAGATCCAATCTAATACCATCACGGAGGGGTTCACCATCCTCATTGGTGCCTCTCCGTTGATGCGTGAGTAGTCCACCATAGACCTACGGGTCCGTAGGCAGTAGCTAGATGGATCTCTCTCTCTCTCTCTCTTTTGATTCTCAATACAATGGTCTCTTGGAAATCTATTTGATGTAATGACTTTTTGCGGTGTGTTTGTTGGGATCCGATGAATTTTGAGTTCATGATCAGTTTCTATCCATGAATATTATTTGAGTCTTCTTTGATCTCTTATATGCATGATTACTTATAGCCTCGTATTTCTTATTCTAATCTTTGGTTTAGTTAGACCAACTAGATTGATTTTTCTTGCCATGGGAATAGGTGCTTTGTGATGGGTTCGATCTTGTGGTGTCCTCTCCCAGTGATAGAAGGGGCAGCGAGGCACACATGTATCATTGCTATTAAGGATAACAAGATGGGGTCTATTCCTACATGAATAGATCTTGTCTACATCATGTCACCGGTCTTATTGCATTACTCCGTTTTTCCATGAACTTAATACACTAGATGCATGTTGGATAGCGGTCGATGTGTGGAGTAATAGTAGTAGATGCAGAATCATTTCGGTCTACTAATCTTGGACGTGATGCCTATATAATGATCATCGCCTTTGATATCGTCATGATTATTTGATCTTCTATCAATTGCCCAACAGTAATTTGTTTACCCACCGTGTGCTATACTCATGAGAGAAGCCACTAGTGAAACCTACGGCCCCCGGGTCTACTTTTCCAACATATTGCTTTCCGATCTATCTTTTGCCACTTTTTGTTTTCAGATCTATTATTCCAAAAACCCAAAAATACCTTGTTGCACTTTTTATTTGCCTCTTTTATTTTGTGATCTTGAGCTATATATCTATCCAATCTATTACAATCTAATCTATCTTTTTACCGTGGAGAGATTGACAACCTCTCTTACGCGTCGGGTTGCAAGTATTTGTTCTTTGTGTGCAGGTACCGTTTACATAGTGTTGTGTGGTTCTCCTACTAGTTCGATAACCTTGGTTTCATAACTTAGGAAAATACTTACCGTCGCTGTACTGCATCATCCCTTCCTCTTTGGGGATATACCGACGCAGTCTCAAGCCATGTCACCCATCAACGAGAAAATTCCTTATAATAGGTCAAACGAGAAAATTTAGGGTTAAGTCTCCGCCGTATGCAGTTTCGGAGTCACCAAGTCGAAACATCTCGGCGCCACCGATGTGGGTTCACCCACAGCACAAAGGACTTGTCGGTGAAACCGAAAGTTCCTATCGGTGTCACCAAAATGGAGTTTCAGGGTTTCTGAGCACAACTTCGGTGAGACCGAGTCACACTTCGTGAAACCGAAACTGTGTGACCAAGTTTTTGTTTGTGTTGTTTGTTGACTCAGAAGCTCCGAAACTTAAAACTCGGTGGAACCGAACTTCATACCGTGAATACCTGATACTAACTTTTTGAGTTCAAACTGCAAAAACTTCTGAATTTTGTGATGCTCATCCATTATGGTCCTCTATATCTAATTCACAGGGTCCGTGCTCAGCTTTGTCAGGATCAGATGATAGCAAGAATGACCTCAGAGAGCATAGTGTGGATCTTGATGCAGGCGCTAGTCCTGAGGCCAAATTTTCAGACCCTAGAACTCCGAGTTCTCATGGCTAGCCCAAGGAAGCCACCAGGGCTAGGAAGAAGAATAATTCAAATGAGGAGGATGCTGATTTCATTCCAGATGAGGCTACATCAAAGAGAAAACCTTTCAGAAAGGAGTATGCAAGCTCTGAAGCCAGAAAGGCTCCTAAGTCTGCTAAGGGTGGGATGACACTTACTCTTGAGTCCCCAAACACTTCCAAGCAAATAAAGTCAATGGCTAAGAAGCTAGGGCAGAAGAAGATAAGGAAGAGAACCATCCATGTGGTTGGGAGGCCAAACTCCATGTATGAAGGCCCTGGAGAGAATGAAGAAGAGGAAGAGGAGGTCCCAGCTGCAAACCCTCCTCCTTCCAAGCAGAGGAAATTGATGGCAGATGCTATGCCTAAGCCTGCTCCTAAGGCCAAACCCTCAGCTCCCAAGGCCAAGCCAGCTGCCCCCAAGCCCAAGAGGACCACAAGAGCCATTCTTGCCGCAGACAAGAACAAGGGTTCTACTTCCAAAGATGCTACTTAGAAGAAGAAGATGTTGCTGTTTTGAGGAAGCTTAGACCTCACCTGCCTGATCACAATGATGACCATCCCATAGCAGAGAACATGAAGGAGAGGAAGGATCAAGGTCTCAAGAAGTGGAGAGCCAGTGATCCCTATGCTGTCAGGAGAAGGACTGTTGTTGATGCTCGCTTTCATACCAAGGAGCAATAGGACTTCTATGAGACTGTTCTGCTTGACAAGAGCCCTGCTGTCAGTGACATGAGGTTTGTTGATTGGAAGTACATCATGAAAAATGAAGACTACTTCCCCCATGTCCAAGAGAACTTCAAGATGATAGACATTGATGAGTTTGTTGGCAGAGAGATGACTACCTGGGATGATGAGATGATAATGCAATTCTACTCCACCGCACACTTCTATCCAGATGGCAGGATATTATGGATGACTGAAGGCACCAGGTACCAGTGAACTGTTGATGAGTGGGTGATACGTCTCCATCGTATCTATAATTTTGATTGCTTCATGCCAATATTCTACAACTTTCATATACTTTTGGCAACATTTTATATTATTTTTGGGACTAACTTACTTATCCAGTGCCAAGTGCCAGTTCCTGTTTTTTTTGTGTTTTTTGTTTCGCAGAAATTCCATATCAAACAAAGTCCAAATGCGATAAAAATTTACGGAGATTTTTTCTTTGGAATATATGTGAATTTTGGTAGTCGAAATCAACGCAAGACAGTGCCCGAGGGAGGCACAAGCCAACAGGGCGCAGCCTGGGAGGTCGCGCCCTGATGGCTTGTGCCTCCCCCTTAAGTCAGTTGGGGCTCTCCTCCAAAATTCCTTATATATTCCCGAAAAAATCCAAAAAAAGTTTCTTCCAATTCCGAGAACTTTTATTTCTACACAAACATAACACCAAGGTAGTTCTGCTGAAAACAGCGTCAGTCCGGGTTAGTTTCATTCAAATCATGCAAATTAGAGGACAAAACCAGAGCAAAAGTGTTTGGAAAAGTAGATACGTTTGAGACGTATCAAATCCCCCAAGCTTAACTCATTGCTTGTCCTCAAGAAATTCAGTTGATAAACTGAAAGTGATAAAGAAAACTTTTACAAACTCTTTTGTTCTCGTTATTATACACATGCTTGGCTAGTGCTCAAGTTTTCAGCATAAATCATAGATAGACACGTCCATGACAACAAATAGATATTATATTAACTCATGGCAAAACATAACCAGCTAGAAAGCAATAATAAAACATCTCCTATGACAACAATTTATCAAAACACGCATAATACAATATGGTGACATGGTATTTCGCTAGCCCTTTTTGAGACCGCAAAACATAAATGCAGAGCACCTCTGAGATCCAAGCAGCGACTAAACATTATAATTCAGGGTAGAAAAGATCCAATCATGCTCATATCCAACATTAACTAAACTAAATGCATAAGAATGACAATAGTGCTCTTGGGTCTAGTGCTTTTAGTAAGAGGATGATGACTCAACATAAAAGTAAATAGATAGGACCTTCGCAGAGGGAAGCATTGAGCTCGAAGCTTAAAACAAGGGTGAAAGTATAATTTTTGAGCGGTGTACTTTTCTTGTCAACGTTACGACAAAGGTTTTCAACATTTTCCATGCTAAACTCATTATTGGCGGTTCCCAAATAGAATAATAAAGTTTACTCCTATCCACCATCCAAACACATTCCATGGCTGGCCGAATCTATGGTTGCCCTCCAAACAATGAACTGTCCCAAGGAGTTGGTGTAATTTATTTTGATTATGTGGGACTGGGCATCCCTCTTACCAGCCTCTCTCGTGCAATGACGGCGAATAAACGACCGTCCTGAGAATAACTTGCTTAGCATGGAAAATATTGACCGCCCTGTCGCTCCATGAGCGAGACGAGTGCACAAAAATGGATGTTTATTTGAATATTTAGAGATGGCACATGCAAATTTACTTGGAACGGCAGGGTAATACCACATAGAGGTAGGTATGGTGGACTCATGTGGAATAACTTAGTGTGGCGCCCCGCCTGATTACCATTGTAGCCAGACGGTCGCCACGCATACCAGCCCAGAAAATCACTCTGGCATGCGCATTTACAACAAGTATCATGAACACAGGCATTTCTATTAATGGATATATAAGTCTTACATGATCTATTACAAGAGGTGATGGCAGCGGAAAGGCTCTATCTAAGGCAGCATGGTCTTGGTGCGGCTCCAATCCACAGGGATCTGACTAGGTTACTCTTCTAGCCCGCGAACGCTCCGGCTCCTCGTCGATGGACGACGGATCCTTTTGTCCCGCTAGTGGTGTTGCTGGGTGGGGTAGCGAGTAGTACCAACAGAAGGCTCGGTTTCCATGGCCTGGAAGTAACTGCTTCGGTTTTATTGTGATACTTCGTACCTTGACTGTCATGGGTAAGACATCCTTTGCTGGTACTTGGCTCACGTGCTCGTATGGCCTCGAGTGGGTGGGATGACTTTCTTTTTGCCGTGTCAGAATGCTCAGTCTGGCTGTGGGTTCCATACTGATGTTTCTCTCTGCCTTAGGCATTCTGACTTTGTCCTAGGTGTTCCACAATCCAGTATGACCAGGTTATTACTGTCGCATTCCTAACTGAAATGTTAGAATGCTCAGTCTGGCTGTTGATGCTGACGTGCTTTGAGCCATTCTATCTGAATGTCTTGTTTCAAACTCTATCGCTTGTGGAGAGGATTCTGTTATATATAGCCTCTGTAGTCCTTGTTTTGACCACTGAGCTAAGGATAGTATTGCTAACATCCGGTGTATCTTTCGGAGTATGGCCCCTTATCTTGGTTGATGGCCCATATTCATGACGGGTGCGGCAATCTCACTTGTAACCGCAGGTAGTGCATTGTTGTGGCCGAATATGCAAGAGTCTGACGAGGATTGGTAATACCACTCTGTGAAACTGTATCTTGTTGACCGTCACGGAGGTTGTTTGTACACCACTTCCTTGTTCTTGAGGGTTCCTTTGATGGACCTGTAATGACTTGCCAACACGGCTCCTTGATTGTTTTCCCCGTTTGTCGGGCTTGTTCTCATAACTTACTCTTGCATACCTCGTAGGGAATGTTGTGCTCATATCCTTTCTTGAAGTATGGGGCCACTGTTTCTCTGGACACAGTCATTCCCGTGTACGAGTGGCTCACATAAACTGATCCACTCGACTGCATGCTCACAACACATGCAGGGGTAAGATAATTCCTTTCATGACCACTGAGTTCTGAGGCGGATGTGTGTCCAGACTAGTTCGTGCTCCTGACAAGCTTATTGTAGGCACGATGACGTGTTGAAGAAGACTGAATTCCTTCTGCTCGAAGCTTCTGCCAGAGTAGTGTGCTGAAGAAGGCTGGGTGTCGTGCCTCAAAAGTTTTCCTTCATGTGTCTTACTGCGGAAGGTCGGGTGCCTTATGCCGGAAGTTTTCCGCGGTAGCACGCTGTGGAAGATGGGAGTGCCGTATCCCAGAAGGATCTCTCACCGAGTTGCGTACCGAGGAAGATTGGCAGTCTGGTATCGTAAGCTCTTCTTGGTAGCTTGCGGGGGAAGGCTGGGTTCCTTATACCAGAAGCCTTGTGTGCACAGTCGGATCTATGGCCGATTCTGGCTTCCTTCCGAAGTATCTGGAATTTTACCCATAGCAGAGCCAAAACTTGATATAGGCCATACCTTGACTGAAGATATTCCATTGGACATGCACATCGCTTGTCCTTCTGCTGGTCTGATTATTGTTGCTATAAAGGTTGGATGACTGATGCAGACCTCATGTTCACAATTAATCCTGAATACCATATGTTGCCGGTAGTACATAGTCGGCGGATAATTCCATTTGATTTAGTTGGGCTTCCAAGCATTTGAAGTTCTCATTGATTCTAGGCAACCGTAAACTCATCCATATTTCTCGCAAACCTTGTTCACAGTGCCCAGAAAACTTTGTATTTGTACCTGTGAACTTCAAAATATGCTTTGAAATTTGTATCATCATACCAGAGTTTAGTTGTTGCTCTCGGCACCTTCACATTATGTCTTCTGTGGGTAATAAATGATTCTTGGGTCCACTGAGAAAAGACTCAAGGTTCACCCCACTGACTGAAATAATCCTTGTATCGCGGACGGAATAATTTGTCCTTACTGATGTTCATTCTTAGTAGCTCATCTGCCTGTTCCTTAGGCATGATCTGTTCTGAGGCCAACTTTCTTAGGTATATTCTGGCCTTGTCTGTCGCACGCATATTCTGCTTCTGACCCATTCTTTATTCCTGAAAGATCCGGTGATAATATTCTGAATACCAGGCAGTTGGCTTGGATTGACTTTTGCTGAATTGGGATTATTGGGTATTATCCAAGTTGTATGCTGATCTTCTTAGGCAGCTCTTGCGGATGGATCCAGTCGGAGCGAAGAAACGGAATCGACAAAAGAAACAAGAACCGCGAAAAACCAAAAAGCAAATAAAACTCAAATTTTTGCGGACCTTACACATGTGGCCAAGGATCCACTAGTATAACTAGTATAGCGCACTCGATGCACCTCTAAGGATTTAGAAGCGAAACCACACAATGCTCCTGGTAGCACTGGTGTCAAGCTCCTACTACTTCCTTAGGAGCATCACACTCGACGCGGGACCATAGCCAAAGTGGCTTAGTCAACGTTCCTAAGGTTGTCGAGGAGAGATAGAATTTATAAGCGTTTCCCAAAGGAAACTAGAGTAAGAAGAGAAATGCCATGGTTAGCAAGCAGGGTAAGGATATCTGGTTTACCTAGGGGTTTCAGGGCTCACGGGTCGTTGCCGGGTGCGAGCATTTCACACCGGAGGCAAGGGCCGTGATAGTTGGGGTCTGATGGAGCCAGAGACATATGGGGTTGCCTTATGATCAATAGTAGCCGTGCCAGGTGGCAAAGATGGCTGAAATCCATCTGGGCTGTCTACTGAACACAAGACAATGAAGTCTGGCTAGGGTAACCTATAGTCAGCCTGGCTGCTCTGATACCATCCGTTGTGGCGCCCCGCCTGATTACCACTGTAGCCAGACGGTCGCCATGCATACCAGCCCAGGAAATCACTCTGGCATGCGCGTTTACAACAAGTATCATGAACACAGGCATTTCTATTAATGGATATATAAGTCTTACATGATCTATTACAAGAGGTGATGGCAGCGGAAAGGCTCTATCTAAGGCAGCATGATCTTGGTGCGGCTCCAATCCACAGGGATCTGACTATGTTACTCTTCTAGCCCGCGAACGCTCCGGCTCCTCGTCGACGGACGACGGATCCTTATGTGAACCTGGCCACGTTAAAGGTCGCTGAGTACTTTTGAATGTACTCGCAAGCAAACCAAACTAACATATACAACAAGCAAAGCAATCCATGGCATTCAAGCATGCATTTGTTATTAGAGCAACATTAATTATCATGGCATAACAGGATTATCTAGCAAGATAACTACTGAAGTAAAGACAGTAAAGTAAAGCATACTAAGTAAATATTTCATACTCCGAACATTCTCACGATCCAATCTGAATCTGATCCAAATCCAGTCCAAATCATGTGGTCATCCGACCACTCATCTCATAGCCATCCCATGGCTAACCTATCATATTCCTGACATCATCTAATTTCTGCACCAGACGAGTTCTTCCATCATTATTATCATTATTACGGTTGACCACCTAGTGAGGTCTGGACGGGCTGTCCAATACCGTGGACGCGGCTATTCGAATAGATTTTACACTCTGCGGAGGTTGCGCACTTTACCCACACCATGGAGCACCTGGCCTCGTGATCCCATTCGGGTGGACCAGCGTTGCTCCAACTAAACCCGCCTGACCCGTGACTCTCCCATCATACCACCGGCATTCATCCTCCCCTGGATTCCTGCCCTGGGTGGCCTCTGTGTCACCTCGTGACACCTGCCACCGTCGTGGCCAAACTAAACTGTCCCAAACGCGGACGCCGGCACAAAACTCAACTGGGCTCACAAGGTTATCGCCGCCTATCGGGCCAGGGTAGCGCGCGCGCATAACCTTCCCTGTCTGGAGGTACCGGTGAAAGAGCACGTGATCAGACCAAGTCAAGGCCATCCCATACCGGCAAATGTGGTTGCACGGATAAGCCCGGACAGGTGACTCTAGATCAACCGACTAGGTTTAGCCTTAGCAAGATTTAACAAGCATGGTTATCTCTCACGACAACTTGAGATGGCAGCTACTATACATTTAAATAAATTACTTTAAATTGTCACATAGCAAACTATGTAAGTAATGTAAACCGTAAGTGCAATCTAGCAGAAGTTTAATTATTTCTATTATGGGCATAATCATTAATTAAACACGCAAGAATAACACAGAGCAATGCTTTAGGGCATATATCAGATGGTCTGCTTGCCTGGGGTCGAAGAATACTCCGGGAAGAAGTGCGGAGAGTCCGTGGAAGAGATCGCCGGGAACCGTTCTCTCTCGGAGAGGGCTGATCGAAGGGCAAGGGCAAAATGGTCATTTTCACAGTGTGAACACATTGTGAAAGTGATGCCAAAAGAACGGTCTTGACGAGACGAAGATGTGAGCGTTGGTTTCACCTCGATCGGAGTTTCGAGCGAAAAGTTGTGGCCGTTCACTTTTTAGGCAGAAGAGTGCCCTAACCAGCGAACGTTCACAATTTAAAAGATTCGGCCGGCGGCAGAGAGAGAAAGCGTATTTGCTGAAATACGCTTTCCACGAAGGGAAAGCACACTTCAGTGTGTTGCAGCAGTTGTTTACGCTTTCGAAAGCAGAAAGTGTATTCCAGTGGAATACGTTTCCACTTAAACAGCGCGGGCCCGGGGTTGACTTGGCTGATAGGCTGACAGGCGGGTCCCACCGCTGACCTCTCTCTCTCCTCTGCCTCCTTATTCTTCCTCCCGTGGGTGCCCGCGGAGCAGAGACAGAACGCCGGCGCCGGCACTTGTCCGGCCGGCGGCGGCCATCTCCAGAGGCGCTCCGGCCACCGACGGAAAGAGGAGGAGGCGCCGCATCCGTCTGCCCATAGCACGGCCACCGGAGAGCGCCAAGGCGAGCGAGACGACGGCCGTGATGGGCGGCGGCTTCGGCCGGAGCTGGGAACGGTGGCCTGATGGCGGAGGGGTGGGGCCGAGGCTCTAGGGAGGGCCGCGGTGACGAGGGGAGGGCAGAGGTGGTGGTTAGAGGGAGGGAGAGGCTCGGGCTCGACCGAATTTAGGAGGGGCTCGGCGGCGGCCATGGCGGCGGTGAGGGAAAATTGGGGCACCGGGTCTAGCTCCGATGGCTAGGAGGGAAGCTGAGAGGGAGAGGAGGAGGCCACGGGTGTTTGCGGTGCTCGGGGAGGGCTCGGGCCGCGGCTTTTATAGCCGGCCGAGCGGGTGGATAGGGACGGTCGTCGTGGCGTTCCTATCGTCGCCCTGGAGCTCCGGTGACACTGAAAGCACAACATGCTACCTTGGTGGTTTTGATAATTCATGACAACATACATTGTCTCTTGGACTAATACTTTTACCTAGTGTATTTCAGATAAAGTCCACAGAGAGGGTTGGCAAAAGGATTGTGGAGATTGTGGAATACCCCAAGATGCAAGGAAATAGGTTAGCAAAGCTTCAAGGAAGAGGACTCTACATTTTATTTTGTGAGAAATCACTTTGAGTCCATAGGAAAGCCAATACTATTAAAAGGGGGTAAGGTTTTGTTGGTGAACAAAATGCTCATACGAGCACAAGTGATAGTCACCAAAAACACCCACAAGCTCTCCCACCAAAGTCTGTCCAAAGCCAAATACTCAAAATCGGTGCAACCAACATTTCCATCCCGGTGCCACCAATTCTCAACCTCAGACAGACTCAGCCAAACCCTAGCCACTTCGGTGCAACCGATTCAATCCCGGTGCCACCGAGTTTAGGTTGCCAACTCTCTGTTACGCAAATTCACAATATCGGTACCACCGAGATTGTTGGATTGGCGTCACCGAGATTGTCAATCTGACTGTTGGTTACCTTATCGGTGCAACCAAGTTTCCTATATCGGTCTCATCGAGATTCAAAAGTTGCCACCTTTTGGTCACTTCGGTACCACCGAGATTTACACATCGGTGCCACCGAGTTGGTCATTTTGTGTGTAACGGTTGGATTTTTGGGGATGCCTATATATACCCCTCCACCACCACCTACTCGAAAGTGAAGCACTCAGAACTATTCCATACTTGCCCCATCCAGTTTTCTGAGAGAGAACCACCTATTCTTGTTTTGAGGTCAAGATCTTCCACTCCAACCATATGGATCTTGATTTCTAGCCTCCCCAAGTTGCTTTCCACCAATCCCATCTCTTCCACCAAGCCAAATCTGTGAGAGAGTGATTGTGTGTTGAGGAGTCTATCATCTTGAAGCACAAGAGCAAGGAGTTCATCGACATTACCGAGCCTATTACCTTTTTGAGGGTGGTGCCTCCTAGATTGGTTAGGTGTCGCTTGGGAGCCTCCTACTTCGTGTTGTGGAGTTGAACCAAGAAGTTTGTAAGGGCAAGGAGATCGCCTACTTCGTGAAGATCTACCCATAGTGAGGCTAGTCCTTCGTGGACAGAAGCCGTTATGGAATAGTCAAGGTTGCTACTTCGTGGACCCTTATGGGTGGAGCCCTCCGTGGACTCTCGCGACTGTTACCCTCCGTGGGTTGAAGACTCCATAAACGTGGACGTACGATAGCACCACCTATCGGAACCATGGGAAAAATCCTTGCGTCTCCAATTTTGTTTGATCTTCATATCTCTACTCTTTACTTCATGTGCAATGTCTTTACTTTCCGCTGCCATATTTGTTGACATGCATGTGTACGGCTATTAGACTTGCTATAACTGTTAAAATCTGCCAACCAATTAACTTGGGAAAAGGTTAGGTTTTAAATTCCTGCTAGTAGTCTATTCACCCCCCTCTAGACACTCTTCTAGTGATCCCTCAATTGGTATCAGAGCTTTGGTCTCCATTGCTTCGGTCTAATCACCGAGGAGGAAGATGGATGTGTCTAGTATAGGAAGTTTGAGTTGTAGAGTGCCTATTCTTGATGGAGAGTACTATAGTCAATGGAAATCCTTGATGCTTGAGCTGTTTAATGAATTTAAATTGAGCAAATTTGTTAAGAGCCCCTATGTACCTCCCATTGATCCTTTGCATCCCACACACGAAGAGGAAGTTGATATGCTATGCAATCTTAGAACTGTCAATCTCATTGTTAGAGCTTTGCCTAGAAATGTGCTCAATCAAATGAAGAATTTTGTATGTGCTTACACTTTGTGGAATGACTTGGAGAAACGATATCCAAGTTATTCATTGAGTAATCTTGATGAAATTCTTCATAAAACTATTGCCTTCCACAAAATGACGCCTAGTGATCCTAAATTTGATGATTGTCTATTTGAGCTTAGAGACCTCATGCGTGCTAAAGGAGATGTCACAACTATCAACAATATCATTATAGAAGTCCTTTGCATTCATAAACTTGAACATTGTCATGATCACCATCCTAACAAATCTCTTGTTCTTTATGACGAGGATTTTCCACTTGATGATGACAATGTGGAACATGGCTACTATGATGAAGATGAGCTGTTCGACATCGAGTATGAGAAGATCATGAAGAATCTAAGTCTCATGGCAAACTTCAATGATTACATGTCCGGAGGAAAAGAGTGGATTCTCGATAGCGGATGTACCGATCATATGACCGGA
Organism: Elymus sibiricus; assembly: GCA_039707655.1. Taxonomy (NCBI): domain Eukaryota; kingdom Viridiplantae; phylum Streptophyta; class Magnoliopsida; order Poales; family Poaceae; genus Elymus; species Elymus sibiricus. The sequence continues at coordinate 385,431,030 of CM077667.1, forward strand.
GATAGAGAGATGTTTGAAGAGATCACACCAAACCATGGACCACGAAGGTACGTAACGTTTGGAGACAACTCCAAGGGTAAGGTACTTGGTCTTGGTAAGGTGGCCATATCCCATGATAGCTCTATCCAAAATGTTATGCTTGTTGAATCTCTTGGCTACAATCTTCTTTCCGTATCTAGACTTGCTGACTTTGGTTTTAATGTGCTATTCACGAAAGTAGATTGCCAAGTGTTTCGTCAAGATAATCATAAAATGGTCTTTACCGGTTTCCGTAGAGGTGATCTATACATTGTTGACTTCACTAAGAGATCCAAACCTCGCACTTGTTTAATTGCTAAATCCTCTAAAGGTTGGCTTTGGCATAGAAGACTAGGACATGTTGGCATGCGTAATTTAGACAAGCTTATCAAAGGTGATCATATACTTGGTGTTAAAGATGTTATATTTGACAAAGATAGACTTTGTAGTGCTTGTCAAGCTGGAGAGCAAGTAGGTGGAAGTCATCCCGTTAAGAATATCATGACTACTAGGAGACCACTCGAGTTACTTCACATGGATCTTTTTGGTCCCAACGCTTACAAGAGTCTCGGTGGAAATTCCTATGGTCTAGTTATAGTTGATGATTTTTCCAGATTTACGTGGGTATTCTTTCTTGATGATAAGTTGCAGGTTCAAAAGATCTTCAAGAACTTCGCTCGCAAAGCGCAAAATCAGTTTGAAGTGAAGATCAAGAAGGTTCGGAGCGATAATGGATCGGAGTTCAAGAACACCCATGTGGATACCTTCCTTGACGAAGAAGGCGTCTCACATGAGTTCTCGGCTACGTACACGCCTCAACAAAATGGAGTTGTTGAGAGGAAGAACCGAACGCTCATTGAGATGGCAAGAACGATGCTTGACGAATACAAGATGCCAAGACACTTTTGGGCAGAAGCCGTGGAAACAGCATGTCATGCCACAAACCGACTTTACTTGCACAAGCTTCTCGGTAAAACGGCATACGAGCTACTCATCGGTAACAAACCCCAAGTTGGATACTTCGGGTATTCGGCTCAAAGTGCTACATTCTTGATAAGCATCGTCGTACTAAATTTGCTCCTAAATCTCATGAAGGATTCCTACTTGGTTACGGATCGAACTCTCACACTTACCGTGTCTACAACAAATTCACTCGAAAAGTTGAAGAGACGGTAGATGTGAAGTTTGATGAATCTAATGGTTCGCAAGTCGAACAATTGCCAAATGATGTAGGTGATAAGGACCCTTCGGAAGCTATCCAAGATTTGCCCATCGGCAAGATTCATCCCATGGAGGTGAAGGAAAGTACTTCATCAACACAAGTGGAAGCCCTTGCTTCACGTCAAGGTGAACCACAACATGACATGGAGGCATCCACAAGCGGTACACGACAAGATGATGAAGAGGAGGAAGTGCATCATGAAGATCCACCACAACCACCTTCACCACCACCTCAAGGGAACGACACCATCAACGACAACGAAGATGAAGGAGATGATGATGAAGAAGAAGAAGCTCCACCATCTAACAAGCCCAAGCTACCCCGAGTTCGAGCACAAGTGACCAAGAACCATCCCCTAAACCAAATCTTTGGTGACATCCAAACCGGGAGAATCACTCGCTCTAAAACTCGTCTAGCTAACTTTTGTGAGCATTATTCTTTCATCTCTAGCATTGAGCCCTTGAAGGTAGAACAAGCTCTTGAAGACGCGGATTGGGTGAACGCGATGCATGAAGAGCTTCACAACTTCGAGAGGAACGAAGTGTGGACACTCGTGGAGAAGTCCAAGGATGAGCAAAACATCATCGGAACCAAATGGGTGTTTCGGAACAAGCAAGACGAAGACGGTCAAGTCGTGCGCAACAAGGCTCATCTCGTAGCCCAAGGATATACGCAAGTCGAAGGTATGGACTACGGTGAGACCTACGCCCCCGTTGCTAGACTTGAAGCTATTCGCATTCTTCTTGCCTATGCTAATCACCATGATATCACGCTTTATCAAATGGACATTAAAAGTGCCTTTTTGAATGGTGAGATTGAAGAAGAAGTCTATGTTAAGCAACCACCTGGTTTTGTGAATCCTAAGAAACCTAATCATGTTTACAAGCTTCGTAAAGCCCTTTATGGTCTTAAACAAGCCCCTCGTGCTTGGTACAAATGCTTAACGAAGTTTCTCATTGAAAAAGGTTTTGAAATTGGTAAAATTGACGCAACCTTGTTCACTAAGAGAGTTAATGGTGAATTATTTGTATGCCAAATCTATGTGGATGATATTATCTTTGGATCTACTAACCCACAATTTAGTGAAAGATTTGGAAGGTTGATGTCCGAGAAGTATGAGATGTCTATGATGTGTGAGCTGAAATTCTTTCTTGGTTTGCAAATCAAGCAAATGAAAGAAGGAACTTTCATCTCACAAACTAAGTATACCAAGGACTTGATCAAGAAGTTCAACATGCAAGAGTGCAAAGGTATGAAAACCCCCATGCCTACTAGCGGACATGTTGATCTTACCAAGGAGGATGAACCGGTTGATCAAAAGGTTTATCGATCTATGATTGGTTCATTGCTATATCTATGTGCCTCTCGTCCCGATATTATGCTTAGTGTTTGCATGTGTGCTAGATATCAAGCTGCACCTAAAGAGTGTCATCTTTTGGCCGTGAAATGTATTGTGAGATATTTGATACAAACACCAAACTTTGGCATTTGGTATCCCAAAGGATCTTCCTTTAACCTTGTTGGCTATTCCGATTCGGATTATGCCGGTGACAAGGTTGATAGAAAATCCACCTCGGTTACTTGTCAATTTTTGGGTAGATCTCTTGTGTCTTGGTCCTCCAAGAAACAAAACTCGGTATCTTTATCCACTGCCGAAGCTGAGTATATCGCTGCTTGATCTTGTTGTGCACAATTACTATGGATGACACAAACGCTTAAGGATTATGGAATCCATGTTAAAAATGTTCCATTACTTTGTGACAATGAAAGTGCTATTAAAATTGGTCATAATCCTGTGCAACATTCTCGAACAAAACATATTCAAGTTCGACATCATTTCATCCGTGATCATGTTGCCAAAGGAGATATTAATCTTAAGCATGTTCGCACTAACAAGCAATTGGCCGATATCTTTACCAAGCCACTTGATGAGAAAACATTTTGTTATTTGAGGAGTGAGTTGAACATCATTGATGCTTCAAACTTGAGCTAGACTCACTCGGTTGCATGCAAGGGCATAAGCTTTCTTGATATTTCAATGTTGATCCTAACATGTTATCTTGTGCCATGGAATTCTATGCTCCCTTGTATTGCATCTAATCTTTTGTAGGTACTTGGAAGAACTTCATTCCACAAGATTGCCATCAACTCCAATCATAAGCAATCTTGTCATGACCAAGTATCCACAACCCCTCTTGATGATGGAAGGAAGAAGACACCTCAACCATATCCTTGACATACATTTATAATTCTTAATTTGGTATCATGTCAAATGGATATATCTATTGCCCTTCCTTGCATGACTAACCTTTGTAGGTGACAAGTGTACTAAAATGAGAAGGATTGCTCCCAACTCAAGATGATCTTCATCAACCTCGAGCATCCTCAACAAGGTCACCTACGAGCAACGTCATCAACATCACTCAAAGGTATGTACTCATATCCTTGAAAAGGCTCTGCTCCAAGTCATGAGCTAAAGCAACTCAAGTGATATGAAGACATTAAAATGCTTAATCGAAAAATGGTAACCCCATTTTGAGCTTAACGATGAGTATGACCTATGATCAAGTATTCTTACTTGGCTCCTATGTCAATATACTCTAATATAGGTGACCTAGTCACCGCCCATCATCTAGTTAAGTATCTTGTTTGGTTCATTCTCTATTTTGCAAAGATTTCTTGAAACCACTCAAATCTTCTCTAGTTGATATTTTTCTGTAAGAAATTTTGCATTCCCTTTGAAAAAGTTCTCTGTTGACGCCTTGAAAACAGAAACTTGGTCCCTTATTTCTGTTGCTGTTTTTAGCCTCGGAGCCGCCGATACATATTTCTCGGTTCTGCCGAAATTGCAGATAAACTGCACTACAAAACTTCGGTACCACCGATTGATCTGTCTCGGAGTCACCGATTTTTTCTTTTCTTATTTGTTTTTTTTTCAAATCTATGTTTCTTTTGCAATCCTACAAGCAATACTACTGTTACTTCGATGATCCCGTTAATATATATATATATATATATATATATATATATATATATATATATATATATATATATATCGGGGGAGAATAACAAAAGATAATCTTAGGGAGAGAATTTCTTTATTCAAGGATCCCTACCTTAACGGAAGAAGGGGGAGAATAACAAAATCTTACAACATCTCAAAGGGAGAGAAACTATTTTCCATGATTCCCTCAGTTTTCATTTCTATGAACCCTACATTCAGTGACCCTTGTTCTCAAGGATCCCTTCTCAGTCAATGATCCCTGTATCTATCCCTGCTTTTGACCTTTTTGGAAATTAATGCCAAAGGGGGAGAAGAACAAAGCTTCATGCTAAAGGGGAGATACATGCTTATGCAAAGGGGGAGAGCCAATATCAATATTCATACTCACTTAAACAAGGGGAGAATATCAAAGTAGGGGGAGAAGACAAATTTGGAAGTTTACCCTTCTCACCCTATCCAATCCCAATATCTACATGCTGAGATTCAGGGGGAGAGGATGTTCTACTATTGTCATATCTAAGGGGAGAAATAAATAATTTCGGAGACATATCAATCTTAAGAAATGCTATCTTCTATATGTTCTCCATATCTTGGTACTGTTGAGTTCTATTGCCTTGTTGTTTGGTAGAATACTCTTGTGTTTTCTAACATTGTTTTCTCAAGTGTGTTTCTACTACTATAATGCTCAAGAACTCAAGGTAAGTATATGCATCATACCCTTGATCAAGATGATCTCTTGCTCCTTGCACATATTGTTTGCAAGAGTGAAGTCTTGAACAAGGATACATCTCATTCATATATGTTTGATGCATATGGCCAAGATACACATGACTTATTATATCCCTTCATCCATATGTGTGTCCATGCATTCCAAAACAACTATCCTTTAAAGGATTGCACACATTTAGGGGGAGCAAATCTAAGTCATGTGTCTCTCAAAGTCTTCATTATATCCATGCATATCTTTATTTGAAGCTTTGATTGTATGTTGTCATCAATTACCAAAAAGGGGGAGAATGAAAGCACAACATGCTCCCTTGGTGGTTTTGATAATTCATGACAACATACATTGTCTCTTGGACTAATACTTTTACCTAGTGTATTTCAGATAAAGTCCACAGAGAGGGTTGGCAAAAGGATTGTGGAGATTGTGGAATACCCCAAGATGCAAGGAAATAGGTTGGCAAAGCTTCAAGGAAGAGGACTCTACATTTTACTTTGTGAGAAATCACTTTGAGTCCATAGGAAAGCCAATACTATTAAAAGGGGGTAAGGTTTTGTTGGTGAACAAAATGCTCATACGTGCACAAGTGATAGTCACCAAAAACACCCACAAGCTCTCCCACCAAAGTTTGTCCAAAGCCAAATACTCAAAATCGGCGCAACCAACATTTCCATCCCGGTGCCACCGATTCTCAACCTCAGACAGACTCAGCCAAACCCTAGCCACTTCGGTGCAACCGATTCAATCCCGGTGCCATCGAGTTTAGGTTGCCAACTCTCTGTTACGCAAATTCACAATATCGGTACCACCAAGATTGTTGGATCGGCATCACCGAGATTGTCAATCTGACCGTTGGTTACCTTATCGGTGCAACCGAGTTTCCTATATCGGTCTCACCGAGATTCAAAAGTTGCCACCTTTTGGTCACTTCGGTACCACCGAGATTTACACATCGGTGTCACCGAGTTGGTCATTTTGTGTGTAACGGTTGGATTTTTGGGGATGCCTATATATACCCCTCCACCACCACCCACTCGAAAGTGAAGCACTCAGAACTATTCCATACTTGCCCCATCCAGTTTTCTGAGAGAGAACCACCTATTCTTGTGTTGAGGTCAAGATCTTCCACTCCAACCATATGGATCTTGATTTCTAGCCTCCCCAAGTTGCTTTCCACCAATCCCATCTCTTCCACCAAGCCAAATCTGTGAGAGAGTGATTGTGTGTTGAGGAGTCTATCATCTTGAAGCACAAGAGCAAGGAGTTCATCGACATTACCGAGCCTATTACCTTTTTGAGGGTGGTGCCTCCTAGATTGGTTAGGTGTCGCTTGGGAGCCTCCTACTTCGTGTTGTGGAGTTGAACCAAGAAGTTTGTAAGGGCAAGGAGATCGCCTACTTCGTGAAGATCTACCCATAGTGAGGCTAGTCCTTCGTGTATGGAAGCCGTTATGGAATAGTCAAGGTTGCTACTTCGTGGACCCTTATGGGTGGAGCCCTCCGTGGACTCTCGCGACCGTTACCCTCCGTGGGTTGAAGACTCCATAAACGTGGACGTAAGATAGCACCACCTATCGGAACCACGGGAAAAATCCTTGCGTCTCCAATTGTGTTTGATCTTCATATCTCTACTCTTTACTTCATGTGCAATGTCTTTACTTTCCGCTGCCATATTTGTTGACATGCATGTGTAGGGCTGTTATACTTGCTAGACTTGCTATAACTATTAAAATCTGCCAACCAATTAACTTGGGAAATGTTAGGTTTTAAATTCCTGCTAGTAGTCTATTCACCCCCCCTCTAGACATTCTTCTAGTGATCCCTCAATTGGTATCAGAGCTTTGGTCTCCATTGCTTCGGTCTAATCACCGAGTAGGAAGATGGATGTGTCTAGTATAGGAAGTTTGAGTTGTAGAGTGCCTATTCTTGATGGAGAGTACTATAGTCAATGGAAATCCTTGATGCTTGAGTTGTTTAATGAATTTAAATTGAGCAAATTTGTTAAGAGCCCCTATGTACCTCCCATTGATCCTTTGCATCCCACACACGAAGAGGAAGTTGATATGCTATGCAATCTTAGAACTGTCAATCTCATTGTTATAGCTTTGCCTAGAAATGTGCTCAATCAAATGAAGAATTTTGTATGTGCTTACACTTTGTGGAATGACTTGGAGAAATGATATCCAAGTTATTCATTGAGTAATCTTGATGAAATTCTTCATAAAACTATTGCCTTCCACAAAATGACGCCTAGTGATCCTAAATTTGATGATTGTCTATTTGAGCTTAGAGACCTCATGCGTGCTAAAGGAGATGTCACAACTATCAACAATATCATTATAGAAGTCCTTCGCATTCATAAACTTGAACATTGTCATGATCACCATCCTAACAAATCTCTTGTTCTTTATGATGAGGATTTTCCACTTGATGATGACAATGTGGAACATGGCTACTATGATGAAGATGAGCTGTTCGACATCGAGTATGAGAAGATCATGAAGAATCTAAGTCTCATGGCAAACTTCAAGGATTACATGTCCGGAGGAAAAGAGTGGATTCTTGATAGCGGATGTACCGATCATATGACCGGAGATAGAGAGATGTTTGAAGAGATCACACCAAATCATGGACCAAGAAGGTACGTAACGTTTGGAGACAACTCCAAGGGTAAGGTACTTGGTCTTGGTAAGGTGGCCATATCCCATGATAGCTCTATCCAAAATGTTATGCTTGTTGAATCTCTTGGCTACAATCTTCTTTTCGTATCTAGACTTGCTGACTTTGGATTTAATGTGCTATTCACGAAAGTAGATTGCCAAGTGTTTCGTCAAGATAATCATAAAATGGTCTTTACCGGTTTCTGTAGAGGTGATCTATACATTGTTGACTTCACTAAGAGATCCAAACCTCGCACTTGTTTAATTGCTAAATCCTCTAAAGGTTGGCTTTGGCATAGAAGACTAGGACATGTTGGCATGCGTAATTTAGACAAGCTTATCAAAGGTGATCATATACTTGGTGTTAAAGATGTTATCTTTGACAAAGATAGACTTTGTAGTGCTTGTCAAGCTGGAAAGCAAGTAGGTGGAAGTCATCCCGTTAAGAATATCATGACTACTAGGAGACCACGCGGAGGAGGGAGGTGATGTCGGCAAGGGCTCTGGGAGGGTGACGGAGCTTCGGGAGAGCTCGAGGAGAAAAGGACAGAGGAAGACGACGACTGCGACCATGGGTAGAATAGTGACGAAGCTTGTCGCGGCGCGGCGAGGAAGAAACTGGAGGGGGAAGCTACGGGAGAGTGGGTGCGTGTGCAGTGGGGATCTACTGGACATGCTCGGACAAGCGGAGGCTGGCCGGAGGCGATCGCACGGATCTCACAAAGAGCAGAGCACCATTTCTGCATGGCCATTGCTTGGTCACCACGGGCACAACGCGCTCTGGCCCGCGTTTGCTTGTCACACCTTGTCCAAAAGGTCCTTCACTACTCAAATAGATAAGAGAAATGACTGGAAGTAGCTAGGTGGCTCTGGGGTGGAAGAAGCTTGCAGAAGAAGTTCTGACAGCAAGGTGTTTGTAGTGCACCAGAGAGGATTGGCTTGAGGTAATGAGCTGGATTTTGGCATGCAGTGGTGATCCATCAAGGTGAGGAGTCTGGAAAATATTTAGGGCAAATGGATCACTCTAGGTGGCACTTCCTTCACACATGGACAATCTGGTCCAAAAGCTAGAATTTGAAGCTGGGATCAAATGGCTTGATAGATTGGGCTCAAATTTGGTGAAGACCAATGATTTGATGATATTAAGACTCTGTAAAAGTTTCATACCATTTGGGTACACCAAAATGGTACTACCTTCACAGAGCTTTCAAATGGACAAAAACTTAGGAAAATTGCTGGGGAAAAATGGATAGATGAATTGATCTGATTTTTGGTTTCCATGGGTGATTTATCAATGTTAATCACCATGAAAAATTTCAGCTCAAATAGGTCAAGGAATAATGCACTTGCTTTGCAATTTGCCCAACTGGACAGAAATTGCAAATTGATGTTGTGCTCAAAACTTGAACTATGGAACTTGGGTTATTGATGGAAATGGTGAAGATATGGATAGGAGAAGCTCCACAATTTATTTGGGATTTTTCCTGGCCACCAAAATGGTAGTTCCTTTAGAAAGGGCCCAAAATGCAATATTGGCATTAAATAGGAAAAGGCAATTTCCCTTATTTAATTATGGCCAATATTTTTATGGGAGCTCAATATGATCAAAAAGAATATCTCCACAAGTTTTCATGAACTTTGGAGATGGATAGATATTTTCCTGGATTTAATTCCTTTAACTGGCAGAAAAAGGAATTAATTATAAATGAAAAATATTGCAAATGACCTGGCAATATTTTTGCATATCCAGGGTTTATAGATAAAGGATGATCACTGGGAAAAGTTTGGGAGGCAACAGATCAAAGGAAATTGAGGTTCCTTTGTAACTGAAAGGATTAGGGTTTCCCTTCCGGCAACTCGGAAGGTAGGGTTTCGACGGCAAAACCCTAAGAATATATCCTGGGTGGCAAGGTTGGACTGGAGAGAATCTCTGGCTGGATAGGGAAGGCAAGGATAATTGACCATCTTCATATACCCAAGAGCTAGAGAAATCCGATAACACCGACAAAAAAAGACGGGAGTCAAATCCCGCAAAGGAAAAAAAAACAGGGAGCGAAAACCAGGGTGTTACACTTAGTTTAAGGATTTGGATGCACAAGCAGCATTTCCACATAGTACAGGTGAAGGCTAGCAATATGTTGAGAAGCGACCAGCTAGAGAGCAATAACTGTCATGAACACGCATTTTGAATAATTAACATTGGATGTAGCATGAGTAGGATATGAACACTCTGAATTTAAACATCATGAAGGCTATATTGGTTTTGATTCAATTACATGTTTGCACATGGGCCAAGTCAAACCGCTTGAATTTCTCAGACGGAGATACCATACTACCATACCATATTATAACCATTCTAATGCATGTTGACACACAAGATAAATCATTATTAACTCCTAGCTATTTAGGCATGGCATGAGAAGCTATAATCTCTAATTGTCATCACGAACATGTTTACGCATGATATACTGAATCAGGATCAAACTGGCTAAACATATTTACAAAAGCAAAAAACAAGAAGAACTCATACCAGCTTCCTTTGCTACAGTCACTTCATCAAATATCGTCATTATTGCCTTTCACTTGCACGATCGAACGGTGTGATAATAATAATAGTGCAAGAATGTCGTGGACTAAGCTGGAATCTGCAGGGCAGTTTAAGACAAAGGAGAAGACAAGGTAAAATTGGCTCTCTGTTAGATCATCAATAAAGCATATGAGAGCCACTCAACATTTTCATCATTTTCTTCTCCTTTCGACAACTCAAAGAAAGAACAAAAAAATCAGAGAAACACACTGAAATATTTTTCGAGTTTTTGTTTTTTCTTAAGGAAGCAAAGGAACTAAGGGAAAAAAAGAATGATAAAAAATATTTACACGGGAAAGCTCCCAACAAGCAAAGGAAATCTTTTTGGGTTTTCTTTTTAGTACTACAGCTAAAGAAACGAGGAAAAGAAAAGAACCGTAAAGAAATGAGAAATATTTTTGGATTTTCAAAGTTTTTCAAACACACAAGAAGAAAGCGGAAAATAAAGCTAACATGGATATACAAAGAAAGAGGATGAACACCGAGAATTTGTATGAAGTGTGAAAACATGAATGTAATGTCAGTGAGAAATACGTACTCCCCCAAGGTTAGGCTTTTGCCTAGCTTGGTAATCACCACTGGCGATCTGAGTAATAGTTGAAGTGGTAACTCGTGGAGGCATTCTTGGCCTCCTCCTCTGCCAGACGAGCAGCCTCCACCATAGCATTGTGCTCTCGCACCTCGTCCTCAAGAACGTAATATGTTTGCCGAGACTGAAAGTCAAAAAGGGCAGGTGCAGGCAAAAAGATAGGCATGGGCGTGTATTTTCTAAATATTAAGTTGTACTCATAGCCTCTAGGATGTTTCACAAGAAATTCGTGAGAACGCATAGCTTCATAATCTAAATATCGTTCAGGCAAAATGGGATCATTAGGTTGGGGTGCCACTCTGAAATGTGTAGCTACGTGGGACGCATAAATGCCTCCATATAGTCCTCCATTACTAGAGTTGGAGTGCAACTTTCGAGCAACAATTGCACCGAGGTTAAAATGTCGCTCACCCGTCACAGCAGTATGTATAAGGCTTAGATCATGGGCACATAGTGCACTGCACTCCTGTTTTCCTACTACGCATTTCCCATTGAACAATGCAAAGTAACGGATAGAGGGAAATTGTATACTCTTAATTCTAGCCTGCGATACTTCCCTATCTTCCCCCACACAAAGACTTTTGAGAAACGTATTATAAGCAATTGTCGATGGTTTCTCAATTGAACCCCAAAGTGGAAGTTTTCAAGCAATCGAGAACTCTTCTAGGTCCATGCTAAAAGATTCATCATATAATTTAAATAACACCCTATATTTACTCTCTTGAAAGCGAAATCCATCTATGAAAGTACGGGTCTGGTTATAATGTTGGACACACTTATCTGCAAGGAAGTCGGTGAGGCCGGTATTTCAATGAAATGATCAAATTCCTCTTTGATTCCCGCATTTATCATGAACTCATCGCTTGGCCACCGACAGGATTTTGCATCTGCCATGACTATTTGATTAGCTCTGGGCTCTATGTAGCCCTGTCGAACGGAGCTTCCGCTCGACGACTCTCTTGAAGAACGCCTCCTTGAAGCGCTCCTCCTAAAGAAACTCATGTTTCCAGAACAAAATTTTCTGAAATTTTTGAGTCACAAATTAATGTCAACAAAACTCTATAGGAATGGTAGCAACTACTCATAGTGATGCCTAGGGGCCATATCAAGCATTCATATTACTTGGAACCCAATGAATTCAACATGCAAGCTTATTTTCTGTAGCACCAAGTGCAGAAACTTATGCAAAATATAAACCACTAAAACAAAAACTAATTGGAGGAATGGAATAGTCACATACCAAGGAACAATTCCTCAAAACAGTTTCGGAAACCGAGTTCCGAGCAAACAGATCAAAAATTTCACTTTCTGGGTGAAGAACACGTGAGAGAGATGGGTAGAGAATTTTTTTCTAGATGTAGGAGAAGGAGTGGGAGGAAGAGATAAGGCAGGGGGCCCCTATGGGCCCCACAAGCCAACCGGCCGCGCCTTGGTGTAAAAATTACCGGGGGCCCCTAGGGGCTCGGCCTGCTGCGTGGTGGCCCACTGGCATGCCCCCGTGCAGTAATTTTTACACCAATTTTTCTATTTATTCCAGAAAAATTCATGTTAAAATTTTGTGGAAATCTGAGACTTTTTATTTTTGAGGTATTTTTCATGCACGGGCAAAACAGAAAACAGGAATTTCATGGAATTTTATTTTTATTTGTACTAAGAAAACAGAATATAAACTTGTGATACAGAGAGTTGTGAATATTCAATTCATCAATCTCATGTGTTTCGAAAAGAATTCATTAATAAGGTTGATCAAGCCTTATTAATAAACGTTTACGATTAACATGAAACTGAAGAATCATCATATGTCACTAGGTTACCTCAATTGGGATTTGTATCTCCCCAACAATATAATATTTCTTCTTCTTGGCAGTAGGGAGAGAAATTGTAATATCCCCAATGATAATCGTGGGAAAAAGATCAATGACATTAATATTATTAACCAAAGTTTGCTTCCTGGGAAAATGCATGGTATGTTGCTTGCCATTGATATGAAAGGTGACCTTGCTTTTATTGCAATCTATAATAGCCCCTGCAATATTTAGAAAAGGTCTACCAAAGATGATCGACATATTGTCGTCCTCCGGCATATCAAGAATAACAAAGTCTGTTAAGATAGTAACATTTGAAACCACGACGGGAATGTCCTCGCAAATTCCAATAGGTAAAGCAGTGGATTTATCGGCCATTTGCAAAGATATCTCAGTAGGTGTGAGTTTACTCAATTCAAGTCTTTTATAAAGAGAGAAAGGCATAACACTTACACCGGCCCCTAAATCACATAAAGCAGTTTTAACATAATTCCTTTCAATAGAGCAAGGTATTGTGGGTATACCCAGATCCCCCAACTTCTTAGGTACTCCACCATCAAAAGAATAATTAGCAAGCATGGTGGCAATTTCAGTTTCAGGTATCTTTCTTTTATTAGTGATAATATCTTTCATATACTTAGCATATGGAGGCATTTTCAATATATCAGTCAAGCGAGTGCGTAAATGGACATGTTTAGTCATTTCAGCAAAGCGCTCAAAATCTTCCTCATCTTTACTTTTAGTGGCCTTACGAGGGAATGGGATAGGTTTTTGAACCCATGGCTCTCTTTCCCTTCCATGTTTCCTAGCAACAAAGTCTCTCTTATCATAACGTTTATTTTTAGAAGGTGGGTTATCAAGATCCTCAGCAGGTTCAATCTCTACATCATTATCATTTTCTTTGTTATTATCTGGTTGAGCATCTATATGAGCATCATTATAATTATTATCATTTTCATTATCACTAGCTAGGTGTATGCTCACTACCAGACTGAGTCTCAGCATCAGAAACAGAAACTTCATTGTTTTTCTCAACAGGTTTTTCTATAACAGGTTCACTAGAGGCATGCAAGTTCCTATCATTTTTCTTTTTTCTTCTTCTTCTAAGATGAACTAGGTGTATCTTCATTATTTTTTTGAGAATCTTGTTCAATTCTTTTAGGGTGACCTTCAAGATAAAGAGGTTCTTAGCTCATTCTACCTCCTCTAGTCACTACTCTAATAGCATGATCATTTATATTATTCATTTCAGCAAGCAAATCATTTTGTGATTTAGCGACTTGGTCTAGTTGAGTATGAACCATAGAAGCATGTTTGCCTAAACCTTTCACATCATTTGCAATTCTAAACATCAAGTCACTTAAGCGATCTATCATCATAGCATTACGTTGCAATTGATTCTTAACATATTTGTTGAAATGTTCTTGCTTAACAACGTAATTATGAAATTCATCCAAGCATTGTTCAGGAGTCCTAGTATAAGGTATATCACTTTTATTACAGGAACGGAGGGAGTTTACCTTTACTACCTGTGTCGGGGTATCAAGTCCATGTATTCCTTCAATAGGTGGTAATTTCTTGACATCCTCAGTTTTAATACCTTTTTCTTTCATAGATCTTTTTGCTTCTTTTATATCTTCAGGACTGAGAAATAGAATACCTCTTTTCTTTTGAATAGGTTCCGAAGGTGGTTCAGGGAGTGTCCAATCATCGACATTTTGCATTATGTTATTCAATAATTCCTCAGCTTATCCAACAGTTCTTTCCCAGAAAACACAACCAGCACAACTATCTAGGTAATCCCTAGAAGCATCAGTTAGTCAATTATAAAAAAATATCAACTATTTCATTCCTCTCAAGTGGACAATCAGGCAAAGCTCGTAATAACCGGAGAAGCCTCCCCCAAGCTTGAGGGAGATAATCTTCTTCAATTTGAGCAACGTTAAATATTTCCTGTAAGGCAGCTTGTTTCTTATGAGCAGCAAAATATTTTGCAGAAAAGTGTTGAAGCATATCCTGGGGACTGCGTATACAACCATGAGTAAGTGATAAGAACCATTCCTTGGCCTCGCCTTTTAGCGAGAAAGGAAAAAGCTTAACGATATAATAGTAGCGAATCTTTTCTTCATAACCATAGAAAGGATAAGACTCTACTATAAGGTGTTCGACAACAGTTTCATTTTCATAACCATGGAAAGGATCAGACTCTACTATAGGAATTAACTCAGGGTGTACAGAGAACTCATAATCCCTATAAGTAACAAATATAGGAGAAGTAGCAAATTTAGGATCACGTTTCATTTTCTTCATCATAGATTTTTCTTTTAGTATGCATAATAGTTTCTTCACATCATCTCTATTTTCACAAGCAAGAATGTCCCTAGCTACCTCATCATCCATAACATAACCTTCGGGTACAAAAGGCAATTCATATCTATTAGGTGAGCGAGGGGTAATAGGTGATTCAAAGTCTTCCTCAATTTCAGCGTTCTCAAGTTCTCTAGATTTAGCAATATGAGCATCAAGTAATTCATTCAGTGGCACATGTTCAGTTTCAACATGTGTAGCAATAGTTTCATCATTAATTTCAGAAGTAGCATCATCAAGTTCATGTGACATATCAGGACGATCAACAGGTGGTGGTGTAACAAGCTGGTTCAAAACAGAAGGTGAATCAAAAGCAGAGCTAGATGGCAGTTCCTTACCTCCTCTCATGCGAGAGGGGACGATCTTAGTTCAATTGTTTTTCAGATTTCTCATAGTAGCAATTGGATATCCTTCAGTTAACACAATAAATAGAGTTGTGCTCCCCGGCAACGGCGCCAGAAAAACGTCTTGATAATCCACAAGTGTAGAGGATCGCAATAGTCTTCACTGGTAGTGTTTCACCCTAATTTATTGATTCGACACAAGGGGAGACAAAGAATATTTATTGGCCTTGATAGTTGAGTTGTCAATTCAACCGCATCGAGGATATCTCTGTGCAGAAAAGATTTAGTAGCACGGCAAATAGTAGTAGCAAAAGTAACGGTAATAGTGACAGTAGCAGTTTTGTAGCAAGTGTGACAGTCTCAATAGCAATAGTAACTTGGCAAGATTCAGTATATGTAACACGTAGGCACGTGGATCGGTGATGGATAATGATTTAGATGACATTGATCATATAACAGTTACACACTAGGGCGACACAGAACTAGCTCCAATTCATCAATGTAATGTAGGCATGTATTCCGTATATAGTCATACGTGCTTGCGACAAGAACTTGCATGACATCTTTTGTCCTACCCTCCCGTGGTAGCGGGGTCCTATTGGAAACTAAGGGATATTAAGGCCTCCTTTTAATAGAGAACCGGAACAAAGCATTAAAACATGGTGAACACATGAACTCCTCAAACTACGGCAATCACCGAAAAGAATACCAATTATTGTCACCTTGGGGTATGCGGATCATGACACGTAATAGGTACATATAACTTGCAAGATAGGATCCAAATCACTCTTATATTCATGAAAACATAATAGGTTCAGATCTGAAATCATGGCACTCGGGCCCTAGTGACAAGCATTAAGCATAGCAAAGTCATAGTAACATCAATCTCAGAACATAGTGGATACTAGGGATCAAGCCCTATCAAACTTAACTCAATTACATGATCAATTCCATCCAATCCCACCACTGTCCAGCAAGCCTACAAAGGAATTACTCACTCCCGGTGGTGAGCATCATGGCAGTGTTGATGGAGAAGGGTTGGTGATGACTACGGCGACGATTTCCCCTCTCCTGAGCCCAAAACAGGCTCCAGATCAGCCCTCCGGAGGAAGAACGGGAGGTGGCGGCGGCTCCGTCTCGTGAAACGCGATGTCTTTGATTTTTTTTCTCTGCGGATGTGAATTTATGGTGTTGGAATTAGGGTCAGAGGGGCCACGAGTGCCCCAAAATTTTCTTCGCTCCAACATTTCCTTATATATTCCAGAAAAAAAATCCACAAAAAGTTTCGTCCAATTCCGAGAACTTTTATTTCTGCACAAAAATAACACCAAGGTAGTTCTGCTGAAAACAACGTCAGTCCGGGTTAGTTTCATTCAAATCATGCAAATTAGAGGACAAAACCAAAGAAAAAGTGTTTGGAAAAGTAGATACGTTTGAGACGTATCATTTATCTATAGATCATTACAGACTGTCCTATTTTTCACAGATTGCTGTTATATTGCTTTGCGTGCTTATGTTTGAATTCTTGTTGAGCCCCATTTATTTGGGATCCATACAATTGTGATAGCATACAGTGGGTAATGTTATATTATAATTATGCAATAATGTTATGGCAGGACATGATGAGATTTGATGATTATGTACTAACGTTTCTAATGAAAGTTCTGTCTAGTTTTGTGTGGATGAAGTGTTCGAAGATTGAGGAGGTATCGATATGATAAGAATAAGGAGAGACAAGAGTTCATGCTTGGGGATGTGCCCAAGGCACCCCAAGTAAATATTCAAGGAGACTCAAGCGTCTAAGCTTGGGGATGACCCGGAAGGCATCCCATCTTTCTTCTTCAACAATTATCGGTATGTCTTGGTTTTTGTTTATTCACATGATATGTATAAATTCTTTGAGCGTCGTGTGCCTTTTATTTTCCTTTTGGAAATGCACCATGCTGGTTTGGGAAAGTCCATGGTTGATTTATAGAATGCTCTTCGCACTTCACTTATATATTTTGAGTATGGCTTTATAGAATGCTTCTTGTGCTTCACTTATATCATTTGAAGTTGGATCCCTGTTTCTCTGCATATAGAAAACCATTGTTTTTAGAATGCTCTTTTGCTTCACTTATATTTATTAGAGCATGTCCAGGTCTTTTGTAGAAAAAAATTAAACTCTCATGCCTCACTTATACCTATTTAGAGAGTCAACGGGAATTGGTCATTTACATGGTTAGTCATAAAATCCTACTATAAACTTGTAAATCACTGAATATGATATGTTCGATTCCTTGCAATGGTTTTGCGACATTAAGATAGTAATATGTGGGTGCACTAGTTGATAATTGTGGATTAGTAAGAATATTGATGTTAAGGTTGGTGATCCTCGAAGCATGCACATATAGTCTCTAGTTATGCGATGAAGTTGGAGCATAATTTATCCTAGATTGAAATCCTTTGTGCTGTTATATTCGGGGGCGTGCGATGGTTAACTCCTACCAACCTCCTCCCTAGGAGCATGCGAGTAGTACTTTGCTTCGAGTGAGCTAATAAAACCTTGCAATAAGTATGTGAGTTCTTTATGACTAATGTGAATCCATAGATATACGCACTCTCACCTCCACATATTTGCTAGCCTCTTCGGTACTGTGCATTGCCCATTCTCACCTCGAGGATCGGTGCAACTTTCTCTGGTGCATCCAAACCATGTGACATGATACGCTCTGTTGCACATAAGACTCACTGTATCTTCCTCAAAAAAGCCACCATACCTACCTATCATGGCATATCCATAGCCATTCCGAGATATATTTCCATGCAACTTCCACCGTCACTTCATATGACTTGTATTTCCATCGTCATATTGCTTTGCATGATTGTAAGATAGCTAGCATGATATTTACATGGCTTGTCCGTTTTTTGATATCTTTCGCTATGCTAGATCATTGCACATCCTGGTACACTGCCAGAGGCATTCATATAGAGTCATATCATCCTATCCGTTTTTCATATCGAGTTGTAAGTAAATAAAAGTGTGATGATCATCATTATTAAAGCATTGTCCCAGTGAGGAAAGGATGATGGAGAATATGATTCCCCCACAAGTCGGGATGAGACTCCAGACGAAAAATGAAAAATGGGGGAGGCCAAATGAGCCCACCACAAAAAAATGGGGGGGGGGGCGAAAAAAAGCCCACCATGTAAAAAAAACAAAAAAAACCAAATGAGAGAAAAAGAGAGAAGGGACTTTGCTACTATCCTTTACCACACTTGTGCCTCAAAGTGGCACCATGTTCTTCATATAGAGAGTCTCTTGTATTGTCATTTCCATATGCTAGTGGGATTTTTTCATTATAGAACTTGGCTTGCATATTCCAATAACGGGCGTCTTCAAATGCCCGAGGTCTTCATGAGCAAGCAAGTTGGATGCACACCCACTTAGCTTCAGTCGAGCTTTCATAAACTTATAGATCTAGTGCTTCCGTTGCATGGCAATCCCTACTCCTCGCATTGATATCTATTGATGGGCATCTCCATAGCCCGTTGATACGCCTAGTTGATGCGAGACTTTCTTCTCCACTTTTACCCCTATGAAACCTACCAGCATTTTCTATTCCACCTTTGTGTTATATCCATGGTTCATGCTCATATATTGCGTGAGTAATAAAAAGCTGGAGTGCGTTAAAAAGTACGATCCAATTTCTTGGTTTGACACCGGGGTGCTCATGATTTATACTTTATGCTAGGAAGCCAAGCATGACAGGTTATATGATTTTGAAAGGGATAGCATTCTCTGGCATTGTTATTTTGAAAGGACATGATTGTTTGCTAGTAAACCTGAGTATGGATGCCTTTTTGTCAAATGATATACTATTGCCTTGAATCACTTGTATCTTAATATTCATGCCATGATTAGACATTTGTTCAAGATTATGTTAGGTGGCATTCCACATAAGAAATTATCTTTTTTCATCATTTACCTACTCGAGGACGAGCAGGAATTAAGCTTGGGGATGCTGATGCGTCTCCGTCGTATCTATAATTTTTGATTACTTCATGCCAATATTCTACAACTTTCATATACTTTTGGCAACATTTTATATTATTTTTGGGACTAACTTACTTATCCAGTGCCCAGTGCAAGTTCCTATTTTTTTGTATGTTTTTTGTTTCAAAAATATTCCATATCAAACGAAGTCGAAACGCGATAAAAATTTACAGAGATTTGTTTTGGAATATACGTTAATTTTGGGAGTCGAAATCAACACAAAACGGTGCCCGAGGGAGGCACAAACCAACAGGGTGCGGCCTGGGGGGCGCCTGGATGGCTTGTGCCTCCCCCTTAAGTTGGTTGGGGCTCTCCTTCAGCCACAAGAAAGATATTTTTGCGATAAAAATCCCCTCAAAATTTCAGCCCGATCGAAGTTACGGATCTCCGGATATTTAAGAAACGATGAAGGGGTCAGAAACCAGTCGCGAAAACAGAAGAGAAACAAAGAGAGAGATACAATCTCGGAGGGGATCCTGCCCTTCGGGAGCCATGGCGACCATGGACCAGAGGGGAAACTCTCCTCTCACCTAGGTAGGAGGCCAAGGAAGAAGAAGAAGGAGGGGGCTCTCTCCCCCTCTCTCCCGGTGGAGCCGGAGCGCCGCCGGGGAAACCATCATGACGGCGATCTACACCAACAACTTCTCTGTCGTCACCACCAACTCTCTCTCCCTCTATGCAGCGGTGTAAAACCTCTCCCCCCCGCTGTAATCTCTACTTAAACATGGTGCTTAATGCTATATATTATTATCTAATGATGTGTGGCTATCCTATGATGTTTGAGTAGATTTCTTTTGTCCTATGGGTTGATTGATGATCGTGATTGGTTTGAGATGTATGTTCTATTTTGGTGCTGTCCTATGGTGCCCACCGTGTCGTGCAAGCATGTGGGATCCCCACTGTAGGGTGTTGCAATATGTTTATGATTCACTTATAGTGGGTGGCTAGAGTGACAGAAGCTCACACCCGAGTAAGGGGATTGTTTACGTATGGGATAAAGGGGACTTGATGTTTAATGCTATGGTTGGGTTTACCTTAATGATTTCTAGTAGTTGTGGATGCTTGCTAGAGGTCCAATCATAAGTTCATATGATCCAAGTACGGAAAGTATGTTAGCGTATGCCTCTCCCTCATATAAAACTGCAACAATGATACCGGTCTAGTTATCGATTGCCTAGGGACAAATCTTTCTCTTGTGCTATAAAAAGCTTTCTACTAAACAATTAACTTATTTAATATTTATCTAAACAACACCTAACTTTTACTTACTTGTCCTTCTAGTTTCTTTCCCGCAAAGTAGTTTCATACTTGTTCTAGTTAAAGTAAGCGTTAGCGTGCGTAGAGTTGTATCGGTGGACGGTATAACTTGAGAGAGTATTAATTCTACCTTTAGCTCCTCGTTGGGTTCGACACTCTTACTTATCGAAAAAGGCTACAAACGATCCCCTACACTTGTGGGTTATCAGTGGGTTACCATCTTAGGAGGCCCAAAGGTGCAAGAAGGTGATTTGGATGTGTACTCTGAATCCAAGATGAATCACAACTCAACGACAAACATGTACACACCAATTCCAAAGGCATACCTAAAGACCCACAAGCTTGGCTTAGTCTACTTTCTGCAAGCAGGACTCACTACCTCCAACACCATGTTGAGGCACACCATGATGCCCAAATCTGGAGATGACAAGATGATCAGTGGATACTCCATCAACATGCTGCATCATGTGGACAATCACACGAGGATCAGAGTGATGGATCTTATTGTTGAGACCATCAAGAGGACAGCTGTCGATCATAAGAGATCTTGTGGATATTCTCCATATATTCAGATGCTCATCAACTCCAAAGTTGGAAAGAGCCACTATCTACTTGATCGACCACATCTGCCCCTCCATCCAGACTTTAAGGATAATGCTGTGGTGATGGATCCATCTCATCCCACTTCATCGACTGCACAGGCAGATATTGAGGCAGAGGCCTAGGCAGAGGTAGCGAGAGCCACTAGTGCTCCAGTCTTGAAGTCGAAGAGTGATAAAATGGCCTATCTAGTCAATACCATTCAAGAAATGGAGAAGATCATCAATGAGCTATTGCAGAACCAGAAGAGTCTTGAGAGTATTGTGGAGACGAAGTTCATCACCTTGATTACAAGGTGACTGAGCTGACCACCACAGTCAACGAACTGAAGCAAGAGGTAGACGCAGTTCCTTTGCGTAGCTCAGATGATGATGATGATGAGAGACCTGCATTGCTAGTCCATACTTATTCAGGACTCAAGTTAGATCTGCTGCTATGCCTGCTCAGGATGTGAAACTTTCAGTGTATGCACCAGCAGCGACTTCTACTATGCCTCCTTCAGCACCTCCAGTGTCAACTCCACAAGCACAGAGGACTTCTGCAGAAGCATTAGCGGACGCTATCTTATCGACTCCTTCCATGACTACCGGAGCAGCTTCATCTCCCCATGGAGGATATCATGCACATAGCGACATTTAGCTCTATAATTTCGAGCTTTTTGGTAACTTGTTGCCAAAGGGGGGATAAAATGTATAGATCATAGGGCTTCGAGAGAGTGAGTTGCTTTTGATGCTTCTCCTTGACTTGAAAACATTTGGCCTATCTTTTGTTCATCTTAAACTTTGTGGTGTTTGATCATACGCTTTGTGATTTGTGTTACTATTTCCTATCCTTGTGTTATTCATATGATGATCATTCAACCATGTTTGGTGTTATGTGCATTGTAATCCATTCATATCATTTATGCGCACCACCAAGATGTATGTGACATGGAAGAGTGACTCATGATCCTAATCGATTGTGCATTTGCATTCAAACGCAAATTTAAAATAATGCACAAATTTAGGGGGAGATCTTGCTTATCACATACTTCTCAAAGGGACGATGCTATACATTGATTATATTTTATGTCGAAGCTTTGAGCTATATGTTGTCATCAATTTCCAAAAAGGGGGAGATTGAAAGCACAACTTCTCCCTAGGTGGTTTTGGTAATTAATGACAACATATATTTCATTGGACTAATGATTTTATCAAGTATCTTTCAGGAAAAGTTCAATGAATGGACTGGCTAGGATTGTGAGGAGATTCCCTAGATGCTTGGAACATCAATTGGCAAAAGCTTCAAGACTCTACATTTTATATTTATGTCAGAAATCACACTTGAGTCCATAGGAAAGCTAATACTATTAGTAGGGGATGAGGTATCTATCATGGTCTGGTTGCTCAAGTGCTTAGAGATTAGCCACCAAAAACCCTCAAGAATTCTCCCACAATATATTATGTCAAATTCCTAAAAGTCAAATTCAGTGCCACCAACTTTCCACATTCGGCCATACCGAGTTTTCCTTAGACAGAACCCAGAGCCAAATCCTAGCAACTTAGTGTAACCAAGTTTTGTGTCGGTACAACCGAAAAGAAGGGACCAACCTTCTGGTATCTATTTGCTAAAAATCGGAATTTCCGAGTTTTGCAAATCGGTGTCACCGAAGTGTGGAACTCCCCAGGTCAATCGAATTGTACTCACCGAGAAGCTGTATATCGGTCTCACCGAAAATCCAGAACTTAGGACATTTTGCACTAGTCGGTGCAACCGAGTTTTTACTTAGGTTCCACCAAGTTGGGCAATAATATTGTAATGGTTGGACTTTTGGAGATGGCTATATATACCCCTCCACCTCCCTCTCACTCATAAAGAGAGCACTCAGAACAAGCCAACACTTCCACCATTAATTTTCTGAGGGAGAACCACCTACTCATGTGTTGAGATCAAGATCTTCCACTCCAACCATATGAATCTTGATTTCTAGCCTCCCCAAGTTGCTTTCCAACCAATCAATATCTTCTACCAAGCCAAATCTGTGAGAGAGTGATTGAGTGTTGAGGAGACTATCTTTTGAAGCACAAGAGCAAGGAGTTCATCATCCATACCACATCTATTACCTTTTGGAGAGTGGTTGTAGCGACCCGACCCGAAACGGTCGAATCTCCGGTGTTTCCGTACCATCCCAAGATCATGCTGGTACACACACGGTACATCAATGTATATATCAATAGTTCAATCACAACTGCTTTATTAATCGAAATCTCATATCGAGTCCTTTATTACAATAAGGATTACAATAAAGTGGCTGAAGGCCAACTCATGAGATAAACTAATCAAAATCTTGCGGAAGCTTCAAAGGTAGTTGAGTCCATCTGACTCCAAGGGCATCTCACCGAGCGTAGAGCGTATCCTCACTCCTGGTCGGAAAAGTACTCTGCAACATGATACGTTGCAGCCATGTAGGTCAGCATATTGAATATGCTGGCAAGTCACAAAAGAGAGGGGGAAATAATCATCTATTCTATATGCATATATGGCAGGTGGGGCTGAAAGTTAAGTTTAGCGTAAAGCAAATTTTCCTACAACAAGAGAGGGGCAAAGCGAAAATTATTACTACCATGTTGGTTGATTAATGAGAAGGTTCCACCAACCATTTCTCATACCCAATAATACCCACATCATTATAATTATTTGTGTTGAGAATTCCTGATAGTTTCAGTTCCTTTGGCTCAAGTTGTCCATGACCGTGGACACGGCTAATCGATTAGGTTTGGTACTCTGCAGAGTTTTGCACACGTTCCCCACAAGATTTGATCGCCTCCGTTGAAGTCCTCGCACTGCAGTGTGTTTGAGAACCGGATGATCAAAACATGGTCTTCTAAAGGGTTCCTCTGAGACACTGTCGGTGCCCATCCTTTCCTACCGTTCGTCTACTTCTCGTAGCACCGCCCGTCCAGAGTCGCCACGATGTCCAACCAAGCCAGAGCCCATAATGGCTTGTGGCTGTGCAGGTAAGCCTCGGGTCTTGAAGTATCCATCCATCTCTTTGTGCCTGGGTGGACCTTTCCGCATGAATACTGGCGCTTCTCCAGCATCATCTAGGCAAATCCACTGGTTTCTCCAGGGTGCCGTTCATACCGTCATCCACCCAGAGGTGTATTGCATCTTGAGGTCTTGAAAATTCTTGGAGTCTTGAGTCTTTATCATTAAGTTCTCACAACACTCATGAAACACTCAACCACACCCCGTCTACTAAAAGCATAGCAAAATAAAATAACGCCCCGGGTCAAAGTAACAAGGGTGTTGGGGTACCTACCACATGATACTACTCAAGTAACCAAATTTCCAAGTACCTACTTTGCATGCAATGGGTGGAAGGGTAGAACTAATGCAATTTGAAAACATAGGTAATAACATGATCAATGTGAACTTGCCTTGCTGACGATCTTCGTACTCGAGTGACTCTAGATAACAAGCCTCGCACTCCGGATGATCTAACGAATCAAACAATTACACAATCAGCATAACCATAACACAACTTACACTAACAGCAAGGTAAACTAATAATACTAAAACAATCAATAGCACAATCAAAAGAAAAGAAAACCAAAACAAATAGAATAAACTAAAAACTCCTAATATTCTAGGAGATAATCACAAAACAAAAACTGGTTGTATTCTGTTTAAAAAACAAAAAACAGAAATAAAAGAAAAACCTATACTACGAACATGCTACGTGGCGGGCTAAGAGTGGATGCGGGTGTGCGCGCGTTAGCTAGTCCGGTGAACGTTCACTAAATAAAAAAAACGGTTCGGGACTAAATAAAATCTAATCGTGGCCGTAGGGGTTAGATCGAACGGGCGAGAGAGGGTAGGGGGTGCTCACAGAGAATTCCGGCGAGGTCGTCGGCGGCCGAGGCGAAGAAGAGGTCGGGGAGGTGGCTCCGATGGTCTCCGGCGATGGTGGAAGCGTCCAGAGGATGGCGGCGAAGCTCCGGCGTCGTCTGGCGTCGTCGGCGGTGGTCGGGGGCGAGGGGGGGTGAGCACCACGAGCTCCGAGAGCTTCGGCCGGGGCCGAACTCCGGCGATGGTGGGGCGGCGTTCTGGCGAGGGAAGCTCGGGATGTTTGGCAAAAACCGAACGAGGAGGGGCTCCTCTATTTATAGGGGCGTCTCGGGGCGAAGATTAGGCAAGGGAGAGGGAGATCCGGTCGGATCCGATCTCGCCGGTGAGGGAAGGAAAGGGGAGGGAGGAAGGAAGGAGAGGGGCGACGGTGGGATCGAACGGGTGGTGGGGTCGGGGCGTCAGTGAGAGAAGAGAGGGGGCAGAACGATCGGGCGGCCGATCCGAATCAAATCGGATCTGGCGAAGTGATCCTAGGCCGGCTCCTATTCCAAATGGGCTGCGGGTACATTTCCGTTTTAAAGTCTTTTTCCTTTTATTTAAAAACAGGAAAGAAAACAAAGAAAGGAAGGAGTAGATAGGGTAAAATATAGAGGTATTATATACCAAAATATTCAGAAAAATAAATGCTACACGATGGACATTTTTCCACGGACAAATAAAATACTTTTTAAAACAGTATTTTTCAGAAATGCCCAAATTTGATTTATATCTTTTGCAAATGTTTTTCAAATAACCCCCTGGTTATTATAGTTCAAAAGTTTCATACAAATACCCCTGGTGTGGAGGGTCATGTTCCTCCTCTCCTATTTGAAATATTTCAGGGGTTTGCAAATTTTTGAAAAGCAAAAGCAAAAGAATAGAAATGAATTTCCATATTTCAAATAAGAACTCCAGATTTTTATTCACTCACAGATATTATGCAAACAATATGATGTGATGCTTAACTATATTACATAACATTCCAAAATGAAATTTTGGGATGTTACAAACCTACCCACCTTAAGATGAATCTCGCCCTCGAGATTCGGGTTGGCTAGAAAATAGGTGCGGGTGGTCTCGACGAAGATCTTCTTCTCGTTCCCAGGTGGCTTCTTCCTCGGTGTGGTGACTCCACAGAACCTTGCAGAACTTGATGATCTTGCTGCGGGTAACTCTGTTGGCTGTCTCGAGGATCCTGACGGGTTTCTCCTCATAGGTCAGATCACTGTCAAGCTGTATGGCCTCTAGGGGTACTGTGTCTCTCAAAGGAATATCAGCCATCTCAGCATGGCATTTCTTCAACTGGGAAACATGGAAGACATCGTGAACTCCGGACAATCCTTCCGGCAATTCCAGCTTATATGCCACTTCGCCTCTACGTTCAAGAATTTTGTAGGGGCCTATAAATCGGGGTGCTAACTTTCCTTTAACACCAAACCTCTTGATTCCTCGAAGTGGGGACACACGGAGATATGCTCGGTCTCCCACTTCGTATGTCACCTCCTTGCGTTTGCTATCAGCATAGCTCTTCTGTCTGGACTGGGCTATCTTTAGTCGGTCACGAATTAACTTGACCTTCTCTTCAGAATCTCGGATAAGATCGGGACCAAAAAGTTTTCGGTCTCCCACACCATCCCACAACAATGGTGTTCTGCACCTCCTTCCATATAAAGCTTCGAAAGGGGCCATCTTCAGACTGGTCTGATAACTATTGTTGTATGAGAACTCTGCATAAGGTAGGTTATCGTCCCAACTAGACCCATAGTCTAGCGCACAAGCTCTCAACATGTCCTCCAGAATCTGGTTGACTCTCTCGGTCTGTCCATCTGCCTGCGGATGAAATGCTGTACTGAACTCCAGCCTTGTACCTAAAGTTTCATGTAACTGATGCCAAAACTTTGAGGTAAATTGTGTTCCTCTATCTGACACGATACTCCTCGGAACTCCATGCAGACATACGATCCTGGTCATATATATCTTGGCTAACTTAGCACTGGTATAGGTGGTCTTCACTGGAATGAAATGAGCCACCTTGGTCAAGCGATCGACCACTACCCAGATGGAATCATAACCTGAACGGGTCCTGGGTAATCCTGTGATGAAGTCCATACCAAGCTTCTCCCATTTCCACTCGGGTATCGGCAAAGGTTGAAGTAACCCTGCTGGTTTCTGATGTTCTGCCTTTACTCGTTGACAAACATCACATACTGCGACATGCTCGGCAATATCCTTCTTCATACCTGTCCACCAGAAACTTTCCTTCAAGTCCAGATACATCTTGGTGTTGCCTGGGTGTATCGAGTATGGCGAATCGTGGGCTTCTTGAAGTATCAACTTCCTGAGCTCTGGGTCATTGGGCACATAGATATGGTCCTCAAACCATAGGGTTCCGTGTTCATCCTCACGAAAACCTTTAGCTTTCCCATCCTTCATTCTTTGCTTTATCTCAGCTATTTCCTTGTCCGACTTCTGGGCTTCACGGATTCTACCGGTCAAAGTGGATTGAATCTCTAGTGTGGCAACATATCCTCTTGGAACTATCTCCAATTTGAGCTCTCTGAGATCGTCGGCTAACTCCTGGGGTAATCCTCCTGCTATGAGTGTGTTCACATAACTCTTACGGCTCAAAGCATCTGCTACAACATTTGCCTTCCCTGGATGGTAGTGCAATCTCATGTCATAGTCCTTGATCAACTCTAGCCATCTCCTCTGTCTGAGGTTCAACTCCTTCTGCGTGAAGATATACTTCAGGCTCTTGTGATCAGTGTAAATATCACAACTATTTCCGATAAGGAAATGTCTCCAGGTCTTGAGTGCGTGCACTACGGCTGCTAACTCAAAATCATGGGTGGCATAGTTCAACTCATGAGGTCGTAGCTGTCTGGATGCATATGCTACAACTTTTCCCTCTTGCATGAGTACTCCTCCAAGTCCTTGACGTAAAGCATCACAATAAACCTGGAAGTCCTTCCGAATGTTCGGCAAAATCAACACTGGGGCTGTGACCAAACGTTTCTTCAACTCCTGGAAACTGGCCTCACATTCCTCGGTCCAAATATACTTAGACTCTTTCTTCAATAACTCCGTCATGGGCTTGGCTATCTTCGAGAAGTTCTCGATAAACCTCCGATAATATCCGGCAAGTCCGAGGAAACTGCGGATCTCCTTAACTGAGGTGGGTGACTTCCACTCGGTAACTGCTGCAACCTTAGCAGGATCCACGGCTATTCCATCTCCAGAAATAATGTGTCCAAGAAATCCAACTTCCTTCAACCAAAATTCGCATTTGCTGAACTTGGCATATAACCGATGCTCTCTGAGCTTCTCCAGAACTAAACGCAAGTGTTCCTTGTGTTCTTCCTCGTTCTTGGAGAATATCAATATATCATCGATGAACACCACGACAAACTTGTCCAGATATTCCATAAATACCTTGTTCATCATACTCATGAAATAGGCAGGAGCATTAGTCAAACCAAAGGACATGACTGTATACTCATATAGGCCATACCTTGTGGTGAAGGCTGTTTTGGGTATATCCTGTTCACGAATTTTCAACTGATGATACCCTGATCGAAGATCGATCTTGGAGAACACTTTGGCTCCAACTAGTTGATCAAACAAGTCGCTAATCATCGGCAGAGGGTACTTGTTCTTGATAGTCACCTCGTTCAATGCACGATAATCGACTACCATTCTCAAGGTTTTATCCTTCTTCTCTACCAAAAGAACTGGGGCTCCCCAAGGTGAAGAACTTGGGCGAATATACCCCTTGTCCAATAACTCCTTAATCTGCTTCTTGATTTCTTCTAAGTCATTTGCGGGCATCCTATAGGGTCTCTTGGATATTGAGGCTGTCCCTGGCAATAACTCAATCAGGAACTCAATCTCTCTATCCGGTGGCATGCCTGGCAATTCCTCCGGGAATACATCTGGGAAGTCTTGTACTACCGGCATTTCCTCCTGAACAACTCCTGTAAGGGAATTCACCCGCGTACTCTTCGGTGTGCGTCGGGATACATACTTAATCCTCTTCTGTTCTGGGGTGGTGAGCAAAATAGACTTGCTGGGACAGTCAAGGTTTCCTTCATACTTGGTCATCCAATCCATGCCTAGGATTACATCCAATCCCTGTGACTCTAAGACGATGAGGTCGGTGGGAAATACATGGTTACCAATGTTGAGTTTCAATGCGTGGCATCCTATCCCTGCCGTCATCATGCCTCCTGGGGAACTGACCTTAATGGGCTGACTAAGGGTTCTAGTGGGAAAACCGTACTTTTCCACAACTACCCTTGATATGAATGAATGAGTTGCACCAGAATCAAAAAGTACCAATACAGGACATGAATGCAACAAAAACTTACCAACCACAGTCTCGGGCTGATCATAGACTTCCTCCACATCAATGTGGTTCACCTGAGCACGGGGAAAAGGATTGGGCTTCTTAGCTGATGAGTTGCCGTTGCCATTGCCGTTTCCATTTCCCTGCTTGTTCTGGGGACATTCAGTGGCATAGTGCCCTGTCTTCTGGCACTTGAAGCAGGTGATATGGCTCAGATCCTTCTGAGCTGGAGCGGGACGGTGCTGGTTGCCATTGCCATTTCCGTTGCCATTTTTGAAATTGCCATTGTTGGGACGATTATTCCCATTTCCTCCATGGTTGTGGCCTCCATGGTTGTGCACGGCATGAGTGTGTCCTCCATACTTACCGGTCCCTGATCCGGTATTCCCTGAGTACGGGGAGTAGCGGGGCTTCTGCTGAGCTCCAGAGTAAGACTTCCCCTGTCCATATTTCCTCTTGCGACTCTCAATTTGCTGCTGCTTACCCTCCAAGATGAGCGCCTTGTCTACCAGCTCCTGGTAGTTGTTGAAAGTAGCCACAATCAGCTGCATGCTCAACTCATCGTTGAGTCCCTCCAGGAACTTCTCTTGCTTGGCTGCATCATTCGCCACATCTCCTGGTGCATAACGAGCCAACATGCTGAATTCGTCCACATATTGGGCCACAGAGCGATTCCCCTGGCGTAAGTTGCGGAACTAACGCTTCTTCAGACTCATGGCTCCAGCTGAGACATGAGCGGTGCGGAAACCCTGCTTGAACTGCTCCCAAGTCACACCGGCCATGGGGTACGTGGTGGTGTAGTTCTCCCACCATGAAGCTGCTGGGCCTTCAAGTTGATGTGCAGCAAAACGCACTTTCTCAGCCTCAGTGCATCCAGCGGTGATGAGTTCCCTCTCCATCTTGCGAAGCCAGTCATCTGCCACAATGGGCTCAGTGCTGCTGGAGAAGGTCGGTGGGTTCAGCCTCAGAAAACGGGTGAGGTTGTCGGCCTGGGGTGGAGGGTTGTTGTTGTTGTTGGCCTGATTCTGAATCAACAGCTGCATCAAGGTATTCTGCTGCTGGATGAGTTGGGCGAGTTCCGGGGGAAAGTTGGTGCTGGGGTCACGTCTCGGAGGCATCTGGTGTTTTCAGAGTGATGAGAATTAGAATAGAACAAGGGTCTAAAGAGAAAATTCACTACCCATATGCAATGCAACAAACATTAACACACCAAACACTCATTCATTTATTCAACTCAAAAGGTTCACACTCGAGATACAAGTCTCATCACAAACGAAACATCGACCTACGATTCAATGAGAAAATAAAAGATACATGGTGGTCATGTCTAAAGTTCTCCTCAAAACTCCATGGTCGTGCGTCCTCCTCCGGTGGTGCTCTCTTCATAGTCGTCCTGGTTGCTGATCAAAGGGGCATCATCACCTTCAGGGTGAAGGTTTTCTCCCATGTCCAGTTGCTCCTCCAGATTTGCAACGAGAGTCTTCAGGTTCTTGATCCTCTCTAAGAAGTCCTTCACTTCATCTTCGTGCTCATAGTGGGCTTCTCGTGCTGCATCTTCGAGTTCAAGTTCACGGGTCTTCAGCTGCTTGATCGTCTTCGTGTCCTTGCATACACGGAGCTCCAGGGTCCTGATGTGTGTCTCCAATGTTTCGACATAAGCACGAATGGGGTCTTCAGTCATGGTGTTTATGATTTCTCCATCTGCACATCTGCGGCAGACCATGCTGAGTCCTGGCGAAATGGGACAGCCTCTGTATTCTTCCTGGATACGTCCGAGGGCGCGGTGAATCGCCATGTTCCTTCCGAGAATCCAGCTGGGTGCCACAAACTTGAAATTTATGGGCTCTCTGCGATTTCCGAATGTCTTTCCGGGGATATGCACCTCGATCCTGTAGCGAGTGTCTGCTGCAAAAGACATGATAGCAGTCCCGGTGATGCTTGGCAGAGCAATCCTTACGTCCTTTGTGATCTGCACCAGCTCTTTGCCGAAAGGCATGGTTGCGTCCGGCTGGCAAAACTCTGTGAACAAAACTGGGTGGAAGGTGGCCATCTAAAAAATGTTGGAAAAATCGGAGAGAAGTCAGAAATGAGCAGATGAGAACATAGGAGAATTTTAAAGACATAAGAAAAATGATTTTCTTCCTAAGGCTTTTCCAATCCTAGAGGTTACGTCCTACGGTCAGCGTGTGCTCTGATACCATATCTGTAGCGACCCGACCCGAAACGGTCGAATCTCCGGTGTTTCCGTACCATCCCAAGATCATGCTGGTACACACACGGTACATCAATGTATATATCAAGAGTTCAATCACAACTGCTTTATTAATCGAAATCTCATATCGAGTCCTTTATTACAATAAGGATTACAATAAAGTGGCTGAAGGCCAACTCATGAGATAAACTAATCAAAATCTTGCGGAAGCTTCAAAGGTAGTTGAGTCCATCTGACTCCAAGGGCATCTCACCGAGCGTAGAGCGTATCCTCACTCCTGGTCGGAAAAGTACTCTGCAACATGATACGTTGCAGCCGTGTAGGTCAGCATATTGAATATGCCGGCAAGTCACAAAAGAGAGGGGGAAATAATCATCTATTCTATATGCATATATGGCAGGTGGGGCTGAAAGTTAAGTTTAGCGTAAAGCAAATTTTCCTACAACAAGAGAGGGGCAAAGCAAAAATTATTACTACCATGTTGGTTGATTAATGAGAAGGTTCCACCAACCATTTCTCATACCCAATAATACCCACATCATTATAATTATTTGTGTTGAGAATTCCTGATAGTTTCAGTTCCTTTGGCTCAAGTTGTCCATGACCGTGGACACGACTAATCGATTAGGTTTGGTACTCTGCAGAGTTTTGCACACGTTCCCCACAAGATTTGATCGCCTCCGTTGAAGTCCTCGCACTGCAGTGTGTTTGAGAACCGAATGATCAAAACATGGTCTTCTAAAGGGTTCCTCTGAGACACTGTCGGTGCCCATCCTTTCCTACCGTTCGTCTACTTCTCGTAGCACCGCCCGTCCAGAGTCGCCACGATGTCCAACCAAGCCAGAGCCCATAATGGCTTGTGGCTGTGCAGGTAAGCCTCGGGTCTTGAAGTATCCATCCATCTCTTTGTGCCTGGGTGGACCTTTCTGCATGAATACTGGCGCTTCTCCAGCATCATCTAGGCAAATCCACTGGTTTCTCCAGGGTGCCGTTCATACCGTCATCCACCCAGAGGTGTATTGCATCTTGAGGTCTTGAAAATTCTTGGAGTCTTGAGTCTTTATCATTAAGTTCTCACAACACTCATGAAACACTCAACCACACCCCGTCTACTAAAAGCATAGCAAAATAAAATAACGCCCCGGGTCAAAGTAACAAGGGTGTTGGGGTACCTACCACATGATACTACTCAAGTAACCAAATTTCCAAGTACCTATTTTGCATGCAATGGGTGGAAGGGTAGAACTAATGCAATTTGAAAACATAGGTAATAACATGATCAATGTGAACTTGCCTTGCTGACGATCTTCGTACTCGAGTGACTCTAGATAACAAGCCTCGCACTCCGGATGATCTAACGAATCAAACAATTACACAATCAGCATAACCATAACACAACTTACACTAACAGCAAGGTAAACTAATAATACTAAAACAATCAATAGCACAATCAAAAGAAAAGAAAACCAAAACAAATAGAAAGCCTCTCAAATTTTGTGGCAAAGCTTCTACTAAAACAAAACATGACAAGAATTGTTTTCAGCAACTAATATATAAATAACAGAAAGTAAAAGTAAAAGTTTTATTAGAAAACAGAAAGTATTTCACCATAAATCTTTTATGCAAAAAAGAACTACTATAAACCTATTATAAAACACCACATAAAGTGGAAACAATGTTTTCCTACTAAAACAAAGAACAAAACAATAAAAATATTTTTATTAACATAAAATAAATCACCTAATGCTAAACAACAGAAACTAAAAGAAATATGACAGAAAGTTAAAATAAAACAGAATTAAAACAAACTAGAACAAAATAAAACAAATTAACCCTAAAAGAAACTAAACAGAATCTGTTTTGCCAAAAACACTATTTTAAAATATACTAAAAATTCCCAAATGGAACAGGGTGATAAAACTAACTAATACAAAACAGTAGCAAAAAGAATCACTCAAAAATATATTTTTAAACTCAAGATATTCAGATTCTAGTGATTTGAACAAATTCAAAATAATTCAAATTTAAATGTCCAGAATTTGAAATCTAAAGCTACTGGCATAAACTACATACAATTTGTGAACTGCTGCAAAAAGAATAAACTAAAAACTCCTAATATTCTAGGAGATAATCACAAAACAAAAACTGGTTGTATTCTGTTTAAAAAACTAAAAACAGAAATAAAAGAAAAACCTATACTACGAACATGCTACGTGGCGGGCTAAGAGTGGATGCGTGTGTGCACGCGTTAGCTAGTCCGGTGAACGTTCACTAAATAAAAAAAAACGGTTCGGGACTAAATAAAATCTAATCGTGGCCGTAGGGGTTAGATCGAACGGGCGAGAGAGGGTAGGGGGTGCTCACAGAGAATTCCGGCGAGGTCGTCGGCGGCCGAGGCGAAGAAGAGGTCGGGGAGGTGGCTCCGATGGTCTCCGGCGATGGTGGAAGCGTCCAGAGGATGGCGGCGAAGCTCCGGCGTCGTCTGGCGTCGTCGGCGGTGGTCGGGGGCGAGGGGGGGTGAGCACCACGAGCTCCGAGAGCTTCGGCTGGGGCCGAACTCCGGCGATGGTGGGGCGGCGTTCTGGCGAGGGAAGCTCGGGATGTTGGGCAAAAACCGAACGAGGAGGAGCTCCTCTATTTATAGGGGCGTCTCGGGGCGAAGATTAGGCAAGGGAGAGGGAGATCCGGTCGGATCCGATCTCGCCGGTGAGGGAAGGAAAGGGGAGGGAGGAAGGAAGGAGAGGGGCGACAGTGGGATCGAACGGGTGGTGGGGTCGGGGCGTCAGTGAGAGAAGAGAGGGGGCAGAACGATCGGGCGGCCGATCCGAATCAAATCGGATCTGGCGAAGGGATCCTGGGCCGGCTCCTATTCCAAATGGGCTGCGGGTACATTTCCGTTTTAAAGTCTTTTTCCTTTTATTTAAAAACAGGAAAGAAAACAAAGAAAGGAAGGAGTAGATAAGGTAAAATATAGAGGTATTATATACCAAAATATTCAGAAAAATAAATGCTACACGATGGACATTTTTCCACGGACAAATAAAATACTTTTTAAAACAGTATTTTTCAGAAATGCCCAAATTTGATTTATATCTTTTGCAAATATTTTTCAAATAACCCCCTGGTTATTATAGTTCAAAAGTTTCATACAAATACCCCTGGTGTGGAGGGTCATGTTCCTCCTCTCCTATTTGAAATATTTCAGGGGTTTGCAAATTTTTGAAAAGCAAAAGCAAAAGAATAGAAATGAATTTCCATATTTCAAATAAGAACTCCAGATTTTTATTCACTCACAGATATTATGCAAACAATATGATGTGATGCTTAACTATATTACATAACATTCCAAAATGAAATTTTGGGATGTTAAAGTGGTGTCTCCTAGATTTGTTAGGTGTCACTTGGGAGCCTCCAATTCGTGTGGAGTTGAACCAAGAAGTTTGTAAGGGCAAGGAGATCGCCTACTTCGTGAAGATCTACCCCGAGTGAGGCTAGTCCTTGGTGGACATAAGCTGTGATGGAATTGATGAGGTTGCTACTTCATGGACCCTTCATGGGCGGAGCCCTCCGTGGACTCACGCAACTGCTACCCTCCATGGGTTGAAGTCTCCATCAACGTGGACGTACAATAGCATCACCTATCGGAACCACAGGAAAAACCTTTGAGTCCCCATTGCGTTTGATCTTCCTATCCCTTCCCTCTACTTACACTTGCATGTATTTACTTTCCGCTGCTATACTCTTAGATTTGCATGTGTAGGGTGTGCTAGACTTGATAGAATTGCTAAAACTTGCCAACCTTTAAAATTGGGAAAATGCTAGATTTTTATTTGGTCAAGTAGTCTAATCACCCCCCTCTAGACATACTTTGGATCCTACAAGTGGTATTAGAGCTTTGGTCTCCATTGCATTGGTTTCACAACCTAGGAGAGTATGGCGTCTAGTGAGGGAAATTACCACCGTAGAGGTCCATATTTTGATGGTACAAACTTTGCTAGTTGGAAGCATAAAATGAAAATGCATATTCTTGGTCATAATCCCGCCGTTTGGGCTGTTGTTCGTGTTGGATTGCAAGGTGAATTCTTTGGTGATGGAAAGGAACCAGATCGTGAAGTGACCGCAGAAGAATTGAAGCAATACAACACTCAAGCATGCGACATTCTATTCAACTGCCTATGCTTCGAAAAGTTCAACAAGATAAGTCGTCTTGAGAATGCAAAGGAAATTTGGGACACTTTGGTTGATATGCATGAAGGAACTGAATCCGTCAGGGAATCTAAGTTGGATGTGCTACAAAGTCAACTTGACAAGTTCAAGATGACGGATCGTGAAGGAGTTGCAGAAATGTACTCTAGGCTTGCTCTCATCACAAATGAAATTTCTGGCTTAGGAAGTGAAGAGATGACCGACAAATTCATCATCAAGAAGATCCTTAGAGCCTTGGATGGAAAATATGACACCGTGTGCACATTGATCCAAATGATGCCAAACTACAAAGATCTCAAGCCTACGGAAGTCATTGGAAGGATTTTTGCTCATATAATGTCACTCGGAGACAAAAAAGAGCTCCACAACAAGTGAAGCGGTGCGTACAAAGCCACAAGTGAATCTCCCGCTACCTCAAGTAACAAGCTTGTTACCAATGAAGAGATAAGCCTCATGGTCAAGTAATTCAACAAGTTCTACAAGAATTGTGGCAAAGAGGGAAGCTCCAACTCAAGATATGAACAGAAGCATTCATCTAGTCGTGACCAAAATTGTTACAATAGTGGAAGACCCGGACTCTTTTCCAATGAGTGCACGGCCCCCTCCAAGAAAAGAGAAGAGTCACCTAGAAGAAGAAGCTCAGGAGATGAGTCACCTCGAAGAGAGAGAAGGAGTAGAGAAGATTGCTATGAACGAAGACCTTCCCGGATGAGGGAGTCCGGGATTAAGGGGTCCTCGGACTGCCGACCTATTTCTCATAGGTCGGGTTAATGGGCCGCTCGTTGAGGATGAGATTAATCGAAGGCCTTGTCACCAAGGAGGAGACCTCAGGAGCCGTGGCGTGTCCGACAAGTTGAAGATGGTAGTTTAGGCATGTTTTCTCTCTCCGGTGGGCAACCGACCATATGTAACCCTAATGACACCTGGTGTCTATATAAGCCAGAGGGTTTTAGATCATACGACACAGAAACTCATCTAGGGTTTTAGCTAGTCGATCTTGAGGTATATCAACTCTGTAACCTCTACACCATCAATATAATCAAGCAGGACGTAGGGTTTTACCTCCATAGGAGGGCTCGAACCTGGGTAAACATCGTCTCCTTCGTCCCTTTGTTACCATCGATCCTAGTCTCACAGCTCGGGACCCCCTACCCGAGATCTGCCGGTTTTGACACCGACATTGGTGCTTTCATTGAGAGTTCCGCTGTGATCGCCAGAGGAATCGATGGCTCGCCTTGCATAAGCAACGAGATCTGCAGCCATGATATTCTCATCCCTGATCAGATCTTCACAGGTGGCGACGTCTCGTCGCACGCCGTCCCGACCGGCCATCTTGGCCAGATCGGAAGCTTTGCCCCCGATCAAGGAATCAGATGCGGAACCCTAGAGTTCGTCGCTGATTCGCGGGGAAAACTTGTCTTGATAGGACCCTCAACTCTCATGGAGGAGCCCGCAGATCCCGACGCCTTGACGTCGAAGACATCGGGCCCCACCTCTGAGGCGGCCTTCACCCTCGGGCTGTCTAGAACGCCCAATCCTGTCGTTGTGACCGGATCCGCTATGGCCGAACAGGACCCGGATCCGCTTTCAAGTAACTCCGGAACTGCCACGCCGCAGATCGACCCCACGCGCTTCAGCGACACACATCCTACCGTCGCCTCGTTCCTAAACGAGCTATTTGATCGGATTCAGACCATGCGTATGACTGACGACCAGACCCCGGTCTATGACCGGATCGGGCTTAAACCCGACGTTAGGGAGATTCTCATCCCCACGGTCACTCACCTAGTCGCCACCGTCGAGTGTCCGGCTGGGGGGTCGTCCCCACAATGACCGGAATTAAAAACGGTTCATACCCCAATCTCTGATCATCGAGGCCTCGCTTGTAACCCAGACCCTGGAGTTCGCTCCGGAGATAGATCGGTATCGGTCTCTGATCTAGCATGCAACTCGGAACCCGTAATTTCGGACTCACATCACGGCGTGGAATCAAAGTTTTTCCCACCGACCACCCAAGTCGAGCACTCAAGCATCACATCAGAGTCCAAGTCTTCGGACTTACGGGATGTTAAACATTTACCAGGAGAGTCGGTTCATCATTTTTGGGCTAGACTCCTCCTCGCTAGAAACAAAGTACGAGGTCTTAGTGACCAGGAGATAATGGCAACCTTCAATCGCAATTGCCACGACGAAGGGATTCTCAACGCCCTGGCTCGTCGGCACATTCGCAACTTCACCGAGCTGTCTGACTTGGTGCAAAAATATTGTGCCATGGAGAGCACCTGGCAAGCCGAGCGGCTACTTTCGGAACCAACCTTTACCGAGTACCCTAGAGGAGACCGGAAAAACAGGATACCTCCGAAGCGGCTAGCCGAACTCGAACCCGCCAAAAAGAGAAATCGGCCCCTTATGGGGGTCAGAACTGTCCTTGACGGGCTATTGGATAAACCATGCCCTATACATTCCGTATTGCTGAACACAAGCCCGACTCACAGCCTTAGAGCCTGCAGGGATGTCAGGCAGGTCGCAAAAAGTGGTGAAGCAAACCTTGAGGCACTACCGCCGAACAAGCGCTCCACATCGCCACCAGAATACAATGCTGAAGTCCTGACGATCTACGAAACGTTCCCCTCAAGGAACAGGAGGAAAAGAGCTCTCAGAGAACTCGAACAGGTCTATCATGTGGTAGCAACAAGTTCATGGGCAGACACACCCATCACCTTCGGAGATACTGACTGACCAACCATCCGTCCCGATCATACACCGGCCGCACTGGTCTTAAACTCCATTGTTGATGGCTTCAGGTTGCATAAAGTGCTAATGGATGGCGGCAGTGGTTTAAACCTTATCTACGAAGATACCCTGGAAAAAATGCAATTCGACCGATCTCGCATCGAGCATAGCAACACAACATTTCGGGGGATCATTCCTGGGAGAGAGGCGCGTTGTTCAGGACGTATCACCCTGGACGTAGTGTTCGGCACGCCCGAAAACTACCGATCTGAAGAACTTCTCTTCCATATCGTGCCCTTCCCTAGCGGCTACCATGCCCTGTTGGGGCGTGACGCCTTCACAAAATTCCAGGCTATACCACATTACGGGTATATGAAGCTCAAGATGCCAGGCCCAAACGGAGTAATCACAATCGCCAGTGATCCGAACATAGCCCTTCGAGCTGAAAACAAAACAGCAGCGCTCGCCCTCGAGGCACTAGCTGAGACCTTCGCTGCAGAAGAACTGACCACATTCCGGTCAACAGTAGATAAGGACGATGTGATCCTTAGCAAAAGGCCCAAATCCATGTCCTTTAAACCTGCAGATGAAATCGTTAAATTCCAGGTACACCCGACGGACCCCAACAAGACAGCTTCCAGCGGAGCTCAGCTGGACCCCATGGTGGACGAAGCACTACGAGCATTCTTACGAGAAAATTGGGACATCTTCGCCTGGCACCCTTCTGATATGCCTGGAATCCCATGGCAGCTAGCAGAACATAGTCTGAACATCATCGCAGGCTTCGAGCCCGTCAAGCAAACTCTGCGCCGCTTTTCCGAGCCCAAACGACAAGCTATTGGTGAAGAATTAGCCAAACTGCTAGAGGCCGGATTCATACGGGAGATTAAGCACCCCGAATGGTTGGCAAACCTGGTGATGGTACCAAAGAAAGACAAATCCTGGCGGCTGTGCGTCGACTTTAAAGACCTCAACAAGGCCTGCCCTAAGGACCCTTTCCCCTTACCACGCATAGACCAGATTATTGACGCCACAGCCGGACACGACTCATTGTGTTTCCTCGACGCTTATTCCGGATACCATCAAATCAAAATGAAGGAATCCGATCGAGCCGCAACCGCATTCATCACCCCCTACGGGCCATTCTGCTTCAACACGATGCCTTTCGGGCTAAAAAATGCTGGGGCTACGTACCAGCGCATGATCCAGACTTGTCTTGCCAAACAAGTCGGTAAAACAGTCAAGGCATACGTGGACGACGTGGCAGTCAAAACCAAACACGTCAGCCAACTGATTGACGACCTAAGGCAAACCTTTGCCAGCCTACGTGAGTACGATATACGACTCAATCCGGAGAAGTGTGTATTCGGAGTTCCCGCTGGTAAACTGCTCGGATTCATCGTTTCCCATAGAGGAATAGAAGCGAATCCGGCCAAGATCCGTGCCCTATCAGAACTTGCAGTTCCCACGGAGCTAAAGCATGTCCAAAGGTTGGCTGGTTGCGTGGCGGCGCTAAGTCGCTTTATCTCCCGCCTTGGTGAAAAGGCTTTACCGCTCTAAAGATTGCTGAAACGGACCAACAATTTCGAATGGACCGATGAAGTAGCGGCTGCGTTAGAAGAAATTAAAACACTGCTGGCAAGTAATCCCATACTCACAGCATCAGGCGCTGGTGAACCCATGTTATTATACATATCGGCCACCAACCAAGTCGTTAGCGCAGTACACGTCGTCGAACGAGAGGAGGAGGGACACAAATTCCGGATTCAGAAGCCGGTCTATTACATGTCAGAAGTACTAACGCAGTGCAAGTCCAGATACCCGCACTACCAGAAGATAGCCTATACAGTATTTATGGCATCACGGAAACTAAGACACTACTTCCAAGAGTGTTCAGTTACGGTGGCATCCGAAGTACCCCTGAACGATATATCAACAACAGGGACGCCACCGGCCGCATAGCCAAATGGGCCATTGAGCTCCTTCCTTTTGAAATTGCCTACAAACCACGATGAGCTATTAAATCTCAGGTGCTGGCAGATTTCCTCGCCGAATGGACAGAGGCCGAGCTCCCCAGGGAATATAGTACATACTCCCATTGGACGATGTACTTTGATGGATCCAAAACTTTGGCCGGACTGGGGGCTGGAGTTATTCTCACATCCCCCACAGGCGACAACGTTCGATACGTGTTGCAGATCATGTATGCCGACTCCAACAATGCAGCCGAATACGAAGCACTCTTGCACGGTCTTCGGATGGCAGCCTCAATGGGCATACAACGGCTGGAGGTACGGGGAGACTCCAACCTGGTCATCTCTCAAATCAACGGCGAATTCGATGCCAAGAACCCGAAGATGGCGGCATATAGAATCGCCGTCCTCAAAATATCCACACAGTTCGAAGGGCTAGAATTCCATCATGTCGCTAGAGACAACAACCAAGTCGCGGACATACTGGCCCGCATGGGGGCCAAACGCGACCCCGTCCCGAAAAACACTTTCCTGGAACGGCTCTTCAAGCCATCAGTGGTTTGGCAGGACGACAATAAGGGCACCGGACCCATCAGTGCGGAAGAGGTTGTTCCCCTATAAACGAACCAGACAACCAAATCATCGGCGGCTCCATAATGGACGAAAAGCCTTCGGCTCACGAGGTCATGGCAATAATCGCGCCATGGACCGAGCCCTTCCTCGCCTACCTTCTTCGCCGAGAGCTCCCCGATGACCAGACAGAGGCGAGACGCATAATTCGGCGATCCAAGGCCTATAAAGTCCACGAGGGTGAGTTATACAAGAAAAGCACCACCGGGGTACTCCAACGGTGCATATCTGATGAAGAAGGAAAGCAGCTTTTGGCTGAAATCCACGCAAGAATGGGCGGCCATCACGCCGCTGCAAGGACCTTAGTAAGCAAGGCCTTCCGGGCTGGATTCTTCTGGCCCACCGCTCGAGCGGATGCCCAGTCGCTGGTCCAATATTGCGTAGGATGCCAACTTTTTGCAAATCAAAGTCACATGCCCCCAACGGCTCTTCGGACTATACCGATCACTTGGCCTTTTGCAGTCTGGGGGCTGGACATGGTCGGACCACTTAAAGGGGGGACCAAGAAAAATAAATACCTACTGGTCATGGTGGACAAGTTCACCAAATGGATCGAAGCAAAACCTGTCAAATCAGCCAAGTCCGGACCAGTAATCGACTTCATATCTGGCGTGGTACACCGTTACGGTGTCCCGCACAGTATAATAACAGACAATGGATCCAACTTCACCACCAAGGAAGTAAAAGACTGGTGCGCAAAAATGGGCATTAAGCTCGATTACGCATCGGTGTATCACCCGCAGACCAATGGACAGGTCGAACGAGCCAACGGCCTCATTATGAGTGGTATTAAGACACGTTTGGTCCGATCTCTTCATGAGTCCAACTGCCATTGGGTGGAGGAACTTGATTCCGTTCTGTGGGGCCTGTGTACCACCACGAATCGATCAACGGGATACACACCGTTCTTCATGGTCTACGGGGCAGAAGCGGTCCTTCCATGTGATATTATTCACGATGCACCAAGGGTGCGCATGTACGAAGAAAAGGAGACCGAGCTAGATTGGCAGGACGACTTGGATGCCTTGGAAGGAGAGCGCGACATAGCTCGGGCTCGCTCTACTTTTTATCAACAGCAGGCCCGGCGTTACCAGAGCAGGGAGGTCAGGGCGAAAGCATATAATGTGGGCGAACTTGTCTTACGGCTCCCGGAGAAGCAGAAGCATAAACTCAATCCCAAATGGGAAGGTCCCTTCATAATTGATGAAGTACTCGCAAGAGGGGCTTACCGTCTTCGGAACCCGCCGGACAACCGCCTCGAACCAAACCCATGGAACGCAGCTCGTCTTCGGCGCTTCTACGGCTAGACTGGTGTCGTCATACTCTTTACCCTCCTTTTTTTTCTTTGTTATTTCCTTTCCCTCCCACCTTCATTTTTGGCAGGTTGGGATTTTCTATCCCCAAGTCTATGTTCGGCTAAACCGATCTTGTATTAAGATTTTCGGCATGCATCCTCAAATGCTAAATCCGAACACAGCACCTAGGGGCTTCTTCCCGAAGCCGATGATCATATATTTTAAGCATCTATTCACATTTATCGTGTATGCACGTTTCCCTTGTCGATTTTTTACGCCATTATATGAATCAATTCGAACTAAGATTTTTGCCAATCTGGGTTGCCTCGCTCCTGTGCTTACCCTCTACGTTCCCGATTGTTCGGCTAGAGGGTAAAGGGAGCACCTCTACGATTGTTACGACCGGGTCATCCGGATACGTACGTCAGATGGGTGAAGCCGAAAGCTAGCTATCTTCAGCAGAAAATCTGTCGGCTACGACGGGATCAACAAATAAAATTACGGTTGTTATCGCCCTTACTACGGCTTCTTTTTTCGCAAAACCCTCTAGTCGCGTACTAAGCAGTATACGGCCTCACTATCTACGATCTACGTAGCAACCTAAAGGAAGGCACCGACAGAGGTACTATTTTCTTTGGAAGATGTTTCTTACGCTAAGCAGTAATATAACATGTATCCCTGTACGCCTTCTGTCTGTTCGTACCAAATGGCCGGATTGCCTGGTTCCTCGAAAGAATTCCCTCTTAATCAAGGGATATTTTATACGGAACACTCCCGAGCTCTCTGCACGGGAGGTCGAAGACGATGGCCGGTTAAGACAAAGTTTACAACACAGATGGAGCAACTTTTTGATTTAAAGTACATAGATACATAGAATCACACATCTGGCTGCTGGTCAAGATTGTCTATTATGGCATCTAGGGTGCAATCTTCCTGCGAGAGACGGGCCGCAGGCATCACTTGGTCGTACACCAAGTGAAGTGGCACTTCTTACCCATAAGCTCCTACTGGCCCAACCCGAGCCATATGCTCGGGGTTAATACCGGTATAACGGGTCTTGATCATTGCCCACGCTTCTCGTGCTCCCTCTCGGCAAGCCGATGTCTTCCATAGCTCGAATCGACTCCGGGCTTCTTTGAACTGATCGGTTAATTCGGCCATCCTTTCCGGAGGCTGCTCGGCAGGCCATAGCGCTTTTATCACGCCCCTCATAGACTTCCGAGCCCGCTCATGCACGGAAGATAGTTCCTTCAGGAGGTTCCCCTGGAAGGAGCTGATCTCTTCTTCAGGCTGCCCAATTAGGAGACCTATACATGGGACAAGGCATGTCCGTTACACCTTATGAAGGGGAGATACCTTTCGACGTTATAATCAAAACTTACCGAACATGCCCCTCTGTAGTTTCTGGTTCTCTTCTTGGGCACGGGCCAATTGAGTCTTTAAATTCTCAATATCTTCGGCCTGCTGTTTGTTTTCCACCTGGAGGCGTTTCTTCTCCTCCAGGTTTCGCTGCAGCGAAAGGCAGCCAGCCTCATACTGGGATTCGGCGTACCTCTGGGATTCTACGCTAAGATCAGCAGAATAGTTATACTCACCATGCGCCTCCCGGGTAAACTTCTTCACTTGTTCAAGCTCGGCCTTCACGGTTTCCACTTGTGCTCGGCTCGCTGCCAATTCATTGGCCAATTGCTCGTTCTGCTGCCTTGAGGCCTGCATCATCCATGCAAGCAATGTGCGGATCCTTAATTCGGTCGTCCCCACCAAATCAAGGCTCGGGGGATACTAGGTTTACATTTATGTCCGGATTTTTAATCACTTACCTTCAGTTTCACAGCCTCGCCGAACCCGGCTCGGGCAGCTCCAAGGTGTGCGTCCGCCGAGCATAGAGCATTGAACTCCTGTTCGTAAAACACCGGGTCGCGCAGGATTCTTCGCCGCCGCCGATGTTTCATCGCGCTCTCTGCTTCGGATTTAGTGACTGATACCTCGTCCCCAGAGTCTTTGGGGGTCGGATTGACCATGGGGGCCTCCGCGGCGGGTTCGGCGTGAGCAGAAGATCTTGATTCATGCATGTTGCCGGGCGTCCCGGCAATGTCTTCAGCAGAGGAGGGTTGTACTCGCTCCCTGAGTAAGTCGAGTAATTCGACATAAGATCTTCTGTGAGATCCTACCGATCATAACAATAATAGATTAAGCGAC
This sequence comes from Elymus sibiricus, assembly GCA_039707655.1. Classification (NCBI taxonomy): domain Eukaryota; kingdom Viridiplantae; phylum Streptophyta; class Magnoliopsida; order Poales; family Poaceae; genus Elymus; species Elymus sibiricus. The sequence continues at coordinate 385,475,705 of CM077667.1, forward strand.
CGAACAAAGTACCTTTTGGTTGATCGAGTGTTCGGCGCCGTCTCCACGACCGGCTCACATGAGGGACTCTTGTTGGCACCCGGCTCGGGCATAGCTGCTGTAGCCGACGTTCGTCGCAAGGACCGGCGGCGCTTGGGAGTGGGAGCCGGTATGTTTGGGTCGACGGAGGACGCCTGCCTTTTGTGGGTAGAATTTTTCTTCTTGCCTGCAGTGGAGGAGGGAATTGATCCGGGGTGATCAGCTATGATGGCCACCTTGAATTGGTCAAGGCTCTCCTGGTAAAAGACACCGTCTTCGTATGCTAGTGATAGCTCCAGATCGTCATGAAATCCTGGATCATCGTCGCGGGAGTAGTTCTCTGGTTGGGGGGCCGGACAGTTGATTGTCTCGGCAAAGCTCCGCCATTCCTGTTTGTGTAGATTAAAAGCGTTAGTCAAAAAGGGCGGATAAATGCCCGAACTTAAGACGCAGAGTCGAAGGGCTTACCCATTCAATAGGGTTGTAACTCGAGTAGCCCTCCTTAACCTACAACTGAACAAAATCTTCTTTTTCTCCTTTGTACAAGTCGGCAAGTGCAGCTGCCAAGGCCACCTGATTGGCAGGCCCAGCTGTCGGGAGCGAGTGGTGTCACTCGTTCCGTTGTATTGCCACAAAGGATGTATCCTTTGTTGAAGAGGTTGGACGCATCGGGAGATGGCGGCGGCCATCACGTCAATCATTGTCAGCTTGTGATGAGCCAGTATCCTTACGTGGGTGGCCAAGCGTCGAACTTCGGCACTGTCCTCTTGGGACGAACTCCTCGGTCGCCAATTATACTTTTTCTTCGGAGGAGTGTCGGAGTATTCGGGCAAGCCCCTCCGAGCTGCATCGAATAGGGGAACGTCCTCGATGTAGAACCACTCCGAAGACCACTCTTCGGATTCCTTCTTCGGTGTCCCCGCTGGGTATCCTGCTCCCGCTATGCGACATACTTCGGCTCCTCCGATTTCCCGAATTGTCTCGCCCCGAGTTCGGGGGACGAGGCAGAAGTACTTCCTCCATAATTCGAAGTGTGCCTCGCAGCCCAAGAACATTTCGCAGAGAGCGACAAAGCCCGAAATGTGCAGAATGGATCTGGGGGTAAGATGATGGAGTTGGATCCCATAGAACTCCAGTAACCCCCTGAGGAAAGGATGAATGGGGAACCCTAGGTCCCGTAAGAGGAAGGGCACAAAGCATACCCGCTCGCCCTGGTTAGGATTGGGGAAATTCTCCGCGAAAGCTTCGCCGTCAAAGGAAGTCAAGCCGGCGCGAGTTGCCGCCAGATCTGAGGAAGGAAGATACCCTTGGGTCTCGAGGTCGCACAACCGGAGGAGGGATACAGAGCAACTCACCCAATCCCTAGGACGGGAGCCGTAAGGGCACGAGCAAGAGCTGGGGGCGCTCGCCATTATTTTGTGATGGTCTCTCGCTTGAAGTTTTTCTTTGAACGGGGAAGAAGAGGAAGCTGCGACCCAGACCGCAATTTAACTTGTTTAGATAAGTGGTGCCTCCCTTGCGGGAGGGGTAGTCTTGTAAAAAGCTGCCGGGCCGCTCGTCTCCCCTCGGCGCACAAGGATCGAGAAGCGCTGAAGGTTATTATATTGGGTCCCGCAAGTTCTCAGCAATCGAGGACTCTCCGATGACGGGATGGTTGCCAAGCCAGAAGAGGTTGAGGGACTCGCCTCGCAAGCCAAATACTTTGACACGTAATATTTTCCGGATATACCTCGGCGTTGGAGGCTAGTCCGGGGGCTACTGAGGGAGTCCGGGATTAAGGGGTCCTCGGACTGCCGACCTATTTCTCATAGGTCGGGTTAATGGGCCGCTCGCTGAGGATGAGATTAATCGAAGGCCTTCTCACCAAGGAGGAGACCTCAGGAGCCGTGGCGTGTCCGACAAGTTGAAGATGGTAGTTTAGGCATGTTTTCTCTCTCCGGTGGGCAACCGACCATATGTAACCCTAATGACCCCTAGTGTCTATACAAGCCAGAGGGTTTTAGATCATACGACACAGAAACTCGTCTAGGGTTTTAGCTAGTCGATCTCGAGGTAGATCAACTCTGTAACCTCTACACCATCAATATAATCAAGCAGGACGTAGGGTTTTACCTCCATAGGAGGGCCCGAACCTGGGTAAACATCGTCTCCTTCGTCCCTTTGTTACCATCGATCCTAGTCTCACAGCTCGGGACCCCCTACCCAAGATCCGCCGGTTTTGACACCGACACCGGAGAAGCAAGGACTCGGAGAAGAAGGACAAATACGCCAAGAGCTACACAAGAAGAGAGAACCACCTACTCATGTGTTGAGATCAAGATCTTCCACTCCAACCATATGAATCTTGATTTATAGCCTCCCAAGGTTGCTTTCCATCCAATCAATCTCTTCTACCAAGCCAAATCTATGAGAGAGTGATTGAGTGTTGAGGAGACTATCTTTTGAAGCACAAGAGCAAGAATCCGTTCCACATCTATTACCTTTTGGAGAGTGGTGTCTCCTAGATTGGTTAGGTGTCACTTGGGAGGCTCCAATTCATGTGGAGTGGAACCAAGAAGTTTGTAAGGGCAAGGAGATCATCTACTTCATGAAGATCTACCCCGAGTGAGGCTAGTCCTTCGTGGTTGTAAGCCGTGATGGAATATACGAGGTTGCTACTTTGTGGACCCTTCGTGGGTGGAGCCCTTCGTGGACTCGCGCAACCACTACCCTCCATGGGTTGAAGTTTCCATCAACGTGGACGTACGATAGCACCACCTATCGGAACCACAGGAAAAATCTTTGAGTCCCCATTGCGTTTGATCTTCCTATCTCTTACCTCTACTTACACTTGCATGTATTTACTTTCCGCTGCTATACTCTTAGATTTACATGTGTAGGGTGTTCTAGACTTGATAAAATTGATAAAACTTGCCAACCTTTAAAATTGGGAAAAGGCTAGATTTTTTATTTGGTCAAGTAGTCTAATCACCCCCCCTCTAGATATACTTTGGATCCTACAGCTATGCTGCATCATCCCCTTCTCTTCGTGCAAAATCCCAACGCAGTTCACAAGTACCAAGAGGGATTTCTGGCGCCGTTGTCAGGGAGTATGACCAAATTCCTATCAAGTACCTTCTCAAAATTATCATTCACTTGTTCTACTTTTTATTTGCTGTGATATTTGCTTTCTATAAAAATCAAAAATATAAAAATATTTATCTTTGCTAGTTTACTTGTTTGCATGCTATACTTGCTAGTTTACTTGCTTCGCTTGTTACTTTGCTTGCTTGAAGTTGCTATCATGCATGATTTTATCATTGAGAAGGATGATGAAGGTAAAACCCCAAAATAGGAAACTCCCCCACAGCGAGATGTTAAAGTTCTTGTTGCGGGGAAGGGGAATAACATAGGGAAAAGCATTACCCAAGAACAGTTCAACTGTACGGGTACCTTGGCTTGCAAGGATACGCCAATTCTTAAAAGCACCAAAAGTTACGCCGATTCTATTTCTGCTCTTGTTCTTAAACTTGAAAGAAGATTTATGCGTACTCACCCTACTTTGCAAAGAATTTTCTATGAGTTGCCGGTCATAAAAGACCCTAGGGCTAAGAAGATAGCCACTCTTATCCTCATGCATGAATTTGACTATATAGTGTGAAAGGCTCAAGATATCTTTGATCACTATAATATAAGTCATGAACATCCTATGATAGATGAAATTTTATATAACGAGGACTATATGATGAGGCATGTGTTTCGAGATAACCATACTTTTGATGAAAATACCAGTAAAGAAGTTCCTCCTATTCATATTATCCAACAAGTTTTCAATGACATCAATAAACAATATTCTTGGATAGTAAGAGAGAATACGGAAGGTTTTATGGAAAGTGTCAGAATCGGGGCTCCGGGGACCCAAACAGGTTCGAACTCTGGGGTGCACTGGTTCTCGAACCCTACTCTCGCTTGCTAACCTACGACAATGCTCCGGTGTGTTCGAGCTTGGGGGAAGAAAAAAGAACACGGTGGTTTACCTAGGTTTAGGCCACCTCGCGGTGTAAAACCCTACTCCTGCTTGTCTGGATTTCGTGGAGATGAGAGTGAATACAAAGGGGGGCGTCCTTGCTACAGTGGCTACCATGTTTCTTTTATACCGGCTCTAGTCCTCTTCCCCCGAAAATATCAGGCGGGAAGGGTTGCCACAAGCGCCAGTTTGAAGAGGGACAGGACTGCACCTTATCCTGACAAAAGTACCCTTCGCCTGCAAAAGCCTCCCTTCATGATGCACTAGTGGGCTCCGGGATGACCTCCGTCCTGGCGAGCCCCTAGCCTTGGCCTTTTTACACCGAACGGGAAATATTTGGGGGTTGCTTTGGGAACCGGCAGGCTGGCCCTGCTCCCTTAGCACCAAAGGGGAAAGTCTTCCTAGCAAAGCCTGCTGCCATTGCTCCGGACATTGCTTTGTAGGGATCGCTGCCCTCACGACGGGGCGGGGCTGCACGGCCCCGTTGAACCACCTTTGACCTATGCGTCCCGAGAAGCCCCCGTGGGGCAACCCCGGGAGACGACCTCGTGAGGGCATCCTCATGAGGCTGGCAGTGACGCCTCTGGCAAAATGCCCCGCGACGCGGGGGCCCTCATGAAGGCCTCTCTCGCAAAGCCTAGCGGCGGGCCGTACTGGGCCTAGGCCGGGCATCGTGTCTTGGGCCTTAGGCAGACGGGCCTGGGTACCCGTAGTCCCAAGGGCCCAACAGTAGCCCCCGAGCCTGTAGCGCACATGACTCCGCCAGCTGGAGGGGCGAAGCGGTGTAGGCTCCAGCAGCCTGCGGGCCAGTCGCGACGCGTGGCGCACGACGGGGCGCGTGGCGCACGACGGGGCGCGGGGCGCCCCCACTTCCCCAAGACGCTTCGGCAACTGCCCAAGCTGGCATAGAGCCTGCCCGTGAAACAGAGCCATCATTACTTCTCCTTGCCTTGCATCCATCTTACAGTGCCTCCCTCCACTGTTTGAAACTCCGTCAGATCCGATCTCGGGCAAAGCGCTCCCCCCGCTTCGCTCGCAACTCTGACGCGTGGATAGCGTCGGCCAGCAAGAAGGCGAAGTCCGTGACTCCGGCCGCAAGCCCTCCGGCTATCGGGCCGGCCCTCTTGCGCTCCTCCATCGCTGGGGAAGAAGACCTAGGTATGGTGCGCCTGCTGATAGCGGGCGACGAGAATGAGGGGAAGGCGACCGTGATCTCGCTCGGTGCGGTGGCACGGGGCGACCTGGGGGCGTCCGCCTATGCCTTCTTCCACCATAGTGTCTATGCTGGGCTGGTCCCGCCGTTCTCAGAATTCTTCTACGCCATCCTCTCCCATTATCAGATACATGCCCCGCACCTCCAGCCCAACTCCTTCCTCCTCCTGTCTATCTTTGACTTCTACCGCGAGGCCTTTGTGGGCGTGAAGCCCTCGGTGGTGCTCTTCCGCCATTTCTTCAGCCTGCGGTTCACCGCTCAAGACCAGCTCTCAGCGTGCGTCTCCTTCGTTGATGTCAAACGTGATAGTATCCGCTTGAAAGCCGGGAAGAAGGTGCAGGGCTATCGGCAGCACTGGTTCTACATGGACGCCCTCCAAGTCAACCTGCTTTTGAGGATCCCGTCGGCCCTTCCTGTGCAGCACCCCGGATGGAGCCACGCGAACCTCACTGACCCGAGGGCAGAGCTTGTCCTAGAGCGGATCATTGCGCACGAGAACGCCCAGTTGTCAGGGGCGATAATCGTCAAGGGATTCTTGGGGCAGCGCATCGCACCGCTTCAGGCGCACTCGCGGCCCGTGTGGGAGTATGCTGGCACCAGGGACGCGATGAGGTTGCACCCCGCTGGCCTGGCGCTTGCAGAGTAAGAAGGGGCTCTGACGGCACTGATCGACATCATCCCCGGCGATCCTCCTGAGGCTGCGTCCCCACTGTATAGCTACGACGACCGAGCGGACCTGGTCGCGCGCATGCCTCCCTTCAACAAATGGAGACTCATGCCGAGCAGCAGCGAGGGGCCGCTGGGGAGCTCCTCCATCACGGCGTCGTCCTCCGGCGATGACGACGATGGTGAGGACTAAGAGGCGACAGAGGAGGAGGAGGACACCGGCCGGGGGCTGCCGCCCAGCCACCACCAGTCCCTGCGCGGATTCGGGGATGATGACGACGATGCTGACGAGCTTCCTCGGGCGACGCCTCCTCGGCCCTTCGACCCGGTGTGGAAAACGGGGGCCAATCCCGCTGGCCCCCAGGCGCCAACCGATGGGGTCCTCACTGGCGAGGTGACCGATGCTCCTGGGGCAAACGCATCCCCTCAAGGGGCTCTCCAGGCCCCCCGGAAGGAAATAGGCCTGACCGGATCACCCAATGATTGCGTCGAGCGCTCCTCAAGCGGCACCAGGGAGGCGCCCGAAGGCAGCGGGGGCGCGCCATCCGCCGCCAAGAAGAAGAGGAAATGGGCCACCGGGGACGAGTAAGTGCTTGAGTTCGTGCTTATGCCTCGCACCTGCGACTTGCTTGTTCATGTTAACTCCTCATCCGCATAGGCGCTGGGGCGACACTGAGGGGAAGGAGAAGAAGACGGACGTTGGGGCGAAGGTGACCCCCGCTCTAAAGAAGATATTGATGCTCGGCCGCGGCCTTGGCGGGCGAGGGGGCGCCTTCCGCCGGGCCGGCACCATCCTGGGCGCATGGGAGTCGCTATATCCGGGCGTGCGAATGTTGTGGTAATGCCCAACTCCTCCACTACGCGGCAAGGGGGGCCAATTGTCGAGGCTGTAGAGGCCCAGCCCCCGGGGCTGCCTACTATGGCTGCGGCGCCCCAACTTGTGGAGAAGGAGTAGGCGCCTCAGCCACCTCCAGCTGTCCTTACTCCCGCAGCAGGGCATGACTCGAGAGGCCTCTTGGGGCCACCCCTGGCCGCGCCTACTTCTGCGGCCGACGAGGCTAACGCGGCAACCCCGCCCGGCGTGCCGCGGGAGCCGATCGCGGAGAAAGGACTAGAGCCCCCGGCGCTCCAAGCAGAGAAAGCAGGGGCCCCTTCGGTTGGGACGACGACCAGTGCTGAGGCGCCGGCGCCCCGCCTGGCTCTCGTGCTCACGAGCCACCGCCCCTTGCTCAGGCAAGGGGCCCTGTCCGATGTCCAGGACGCGCTCGACCGGTTTGGGGGGGGGGGGACTTTCGGGATGCGGAAACACGCCTCAGCGAGGAGCACCTGGAGATCGCCACAAGGTGGCAGTAGCTCGACGTCGCCATTGCGGAGAGCAAGAAGGACATCGCTGAGGCGAAGTTGGCTCACGAGGGCGCCCTTGCCAAGACGGCGGAAGTCACCAGGCGCTGTGAAGAAGCGGAAGCCAGCTTGAAGGCGCTTCGGGACGAGCGGGCTGCGCAGGCGCAGGAGTTCCAGCTGCGGGAAGATGGCCTCAAGGCCCACGAAGCGCAGCTCGCCGATCCCGACGCTGAGCTGACAAAGGTGGCGGCCGATCAGGCCACGGACCGCGGGCGCCTAGAGGCGCTGCAGCGCGAGGTGACCGAGGCCCAGGAGGCCCATACCTAGAGCGTCTCTGAGGCGAGCGCCGAGCTAGATGACGTGGCTTGAGACTGCGTCGGTATTTCCCCAAAGAGGAAGGGATGATGCAGCACAGTGACGGTAAGTATTTCCCTTAGTGATGAAACCAAGGTTATCTAACTAGTAGGAGGATCACCACCACCCAATAAGCAGCACCTGCACACAAACAACAAATACTTGCAACCCGACGCGAAAGAGAGGTTGTTAATCTCTCTACGGTAAAAAGATAGATTAGGTAGTGATAGATAGGAAAGATGGATCTCTCAAGAACACAAAATAAAAAGAGTAAATATGCAGCAATATGTTTTTCGGTTTTTGGTTTTGTAGATATGAAAACAAAGAGTGCAAAAAAGTAGATCGGAAAGCAATATGTTGGAAAAGTAGACCCGGGGGCCGTAGGGTTCACTAGTGGCTTCTCTCATGAGTATAGCGCATGGTGGGTGAACAAATTATTGTTGGGCAATTGATAGAAAATCGAATAGTCATGACGATATCCAAGACGATGATCATTATATAGGCATCACGTCCAAGATAGATAGACCGACTCCTGCCTGCATCTACCACTATTACTCCACACATCGACCGCTATCCAGCTTGCATCTAGTGTATTAAGTTCATGGAAAAACGGAGTAATGCAATAAGAACGATGACATGATGTAGACAAGATCTATTTATGTAGGAATAGACCCCATCTTGTTATCCTTAATAGCAACGATACATGCGTGTCTTGCAGCCCCTTCTGTCACTGGGAAAGAACACCGCAAGATCGAACCCATCACAAAGCACCTCTTCCCATGGCAAGAAAAATCGATCTAGTCGTCCTAACTAAACCAAAGATTCGGAGAAGAAATACGAGGCTATAAGTAATCATGCATATAAGAGATCAAAGAAGACTCAAATAATATTCATGGATAGAAACTGATCATGAACTCAAAATTCATCGGATCCCAACAAAAGCAGCGCAAAAGTTTACATCAAATAGATCTCCAAGAGACCATTGTATTGAGAATCATAAGAGAGAGAGGGGAAGCCATCTAGCTACTGCCTACGGACCCGTAGGTCTATGGTGGACTACTCACGCATCATCGGAGAGGCACCTATGAGGAAGATGAACCCCTCCGTGATGGTGTTTAGATTGGATCTCGAGGTTCTGGAACTTGCGACGGCTGGAATTGTGTTTCATCAACTCCCCTAGGGTTTTTGGAATATTTGGGAATTTATAGGCATCAGAGGCGGTGCGGAGGGGCCCCGTGGAGGGCACAACCCATCAGGGCGCGCCGGGGGCCCCCTGGCGCGCCCTGGTGGGTTGTGCTCTCCACAACCCACCTTCCTGGCTCTTCTTTGGCCAACTGGGTGTCTTCTGGTCCAGAAAAAATCTCCAAAAAGTTTCGTCGCGATTGGACTCCGTTTGGTATTGATTTTCTGCGAAGTAAAAACAAGCAAAAACAGCAACTGGCACTTTGGCACTATGTCAATAGGTTAGTCCCAAAAAATGATATAAAGTTGCTATAAAATGATGGTAAAACATCCAAGAATGATAATATAACAGCATGGAACAAGCAAAAATTATAGATACGTTGGAGACGTATCACAAGACGCCAGGGAGAAGAAGATTCAGGCTAATGCTGACGCGAAAGCGGCGGTGGACCACGCTGCCTTTTCTTCTCTCGAGCTCAAGGCTCGCGCGGCCTTCAGTTCCATGTGCAGGGGGGGAGGGTTTCGAGGCTCCTCTCGCTGCCCCTGACGCTGGCTACGTCGAACTTTCTGCCAGACTCTTGGGGGAGCTCGAGCATACGGCGTGAAAGGTGGACAACATCCTAGAGGAGGAATGACGAGACCTGTTCTCCGGGGCGGCGACCCGAGTCTTCAGCCACCTCCTTCTCCATGACCCGGACTTCAATTTCGATGAGGTGATAGGCTCCGTCCCTGAAGAATCTCACGATCACCTAGCGGCGGCCGTGGAGGGCCATGTGAGCACGCTGCTTGGGAAGTTCTCCTGTGGCGACGACGAGGAGATCGGCGAGGCCGTGGTGGGCGACGACGAGGGCAACAGCGACCCTTCTTCCTGAAGCTTCCTTTTATCATCGTGTAATAGACCAAATCTACCTCGCGGAGGAGTTAAAGCGACGGTTTAGTTTATTGAACGTTTTAGGATTGTAATGACTGCTTGTGACCCGTGGGTTTCCCTTCAGTGCTTGGTTTTTCTCTAGCTTTCCTTCGTGTTCTGCGTCGGCAGGGCCCAGTCCCGTGCATACCTCAGCCCTCGCTGGGTTGCCACGTTGCGGTGCCTACGCAAGGCCAGGAGGTGAGGGGCTTCGGGAGCTAGTGAAGGCCCCTGAGGCGCGAGGCTCAAGAGCCCCCCTTTGACGTACGAGCGGCCCACGTGAGGGAAGACGCAAGCAACGGCGGGGCTATCCCGGGGGAATTCTAATACTTAACTCTTCGCGACACCGGTAAGTTGCATTTAGTCAAGCGCGCTCTGCGTGATCCTTCAAGCGACCCGTCCGTCCCGAGGAGTTTTCCTGCGCAAAAAGGCTTTCTTTTGAAAGAACACGTGCTAGACATGCGCTTGCCAGCTTTTGCTTGGGCATCACGTGAGGAAGCTAGGCACCAAGGGCCTTGGTGGGGTGACGTGCACGGGGGTAGGCCCGCGAGACAAAGCCCGGTCCCTTGGGTTTTTCAGCGCTGTTGGGACTAACCTGAGCACAGGCACCGTGCCCAGTCCTCGCTCACGTGAGGCTCAAGGGGAAACTAGTTAGCGTGTGTCGCGGGAAGAGGTGATGCCCTCGGTTGACCGTCCACCAGCGCGAAGCATGGGGCTTCCACTTGGGCGTGGGCATAGTCGCGGTTCGACAGTTCCGCCAGCGCGTGAGCTTGGGGCTTCCACTTGGGCGTGGGCATAGTCGCGGTTCGACAGTTCCGCCAGCGCTGAGCATGGGGCTTCCACTTGGGCATGGGCGGGAGTCCTCCCGAGGCCAAGAGGTGGCGCTCCGAGAGGCTCTGGGGCGTGTACAGCCCCAACCTCATTCTTACGTGAGAGGGTCATGAACGGTGATAAAAGGAGGGGTCGGATTTTCCAGGCACTAGGCTCATGAACTCCTTCCTCAGTCTTCAGGCAGTTTGCGCCTAGCTCTTCTGGCGCAACTACGCACTCGTGTAATCCTGGGACATGGGGGCGATGCGCGTCGGGCGGTCGTCCCGAGGCCACCATATGGAGAGGTTGAACACCGAGGACCCACTGAGGTGACGTGTGCGGGTCTGGCCTGCCAAACAGAGCTTGGTCACTCGGGTTTGGCGACGCTGAAGGGACGGACTCAAGCACAGACACCATGTCAAGTTCCTCCGTAGGATGAACAAGGGAGGAGTCGTCTGACGTGTAGCGCCCGAGGTGGCGAAACACCTTACTGGCAGTCATACAATATCGGGCCACGCCTTTACTCGCCTGCTCGCGGCAGCTCCATGAAAGGGCAATACACCAAGGACCTCTATGAGGTGACGTGAACGGGAGAAGGCCCGCGAGATAGAGCTCGATCAGTTGGATTTATCAATGCTGCAGGGACGAACCCGAGCACAGACGCCGTGTCAAATCCCCGTCATGGGACGGCCGGGAGAAGGGTCGTGAGGGCGCGGCAAATGCAGGCGGTGATGAAGCACCAGGCGCAAGGCTTAAGCAAGCGTCATGAATTCATTGAAGGGTAACCAAATTCGCTACACAACCAAAAAGTACGGAGGCTACAGGGGGGAACCCTTGATCGCTTGGGGATAATGCATCCCGGAAGGCGCCCTCAATTTTAACAAACCAAAAAGTCACCTGGCAATTGCGCTGCTGCAGGAGCCTCCAGCTGCTTGGCGAAGCGTGCCACGAAGGTCCACCTCTATAGGACAGGTTGGCCCCTAAGGTCTTGGGGGCCCGCGAGGACCCGGCGCCTCGCGAGGCGCCATCGCGAGCTTCATGACCCTTTGGAAGGTGTTGCCAGTATTCTCCAGGACAAAGGGCATACGGGTGTAGACAGTGGCGACACCCCTGCCTCGTCCAGCGTGCGGTGGCAGGAAGAGGCCCTGCGAACTGGCCCTATTGAGGCCCGCGACGTCGACGCACATGCACACCTTTACGTCATCCTCGGGAGCCGCAGCCGTGCCGGTGGGTCGTCCCGGATGACACTGGCCGCGCATCTCCCGAGCCTGTCGCAGCTTGCCGATTTCTCGGGCGATGAACTCTTGCGCTCCTGGTGCTTGGCGCCGCTTCCCTTGCTCGCGGGGGCGCACGTCAAAGCACGCCTCCAAGTGGTGCCTAAGCACCTCCCTCATCACACGGGTCAGGTCAAACGCTTTCCAGGTGGAAGCCCCCGAGCTCGGCCTAAGAGAGGCGCCGGGTGCGCCTTCCTATGCTGGGGGGAGGCAGACACCGGCGAGGGGCATGGGGCTCGCGACGCTGGCGACGGGAGCCGCATTCTTTGCCTCGGGGGCGCGGTCTCACATGGCTTGGCATTTCCCTCGTCATCGAAATGCTCAGCCGCATCAACTTTGTAAGCACGCTCGAGGGAGTAGACCGCGTCCTTCTCGTCGCAGGCGATGGTGATGACGTCGCTATAGCCAGGCATCTTGAGGACGTTGCAGCCATGGTGATTCGCCGCCAAGAACTTGGCCAGCGTCGGGTACCCCATGATTGCATTGTACGGGAGGCCGATGTGTGCCACGTCGAAGTCGATGAGCTCAGTGTGATAGTTTTCGCGTGCGCCGAAAGTGACCAGGAGGAGAACCTGCCCCAGGGGAACGATGGGGGCTTCGGTCACCCCTGGTAGGCATCAGGTGGTCGTAAGGCACCTGGAGTGTCTCGAAGGTCTCCACGGAGAGCACGTTGAGGCCCGTGCCTCCATCAATGAGGGTCTTGGTGACCATGACATTGCTGATGGTGGGGGTGCATAGCATAGGGAGCGCGGCCGCGGCTGCCGTGGACTTGAGGCCGTCCCTGGCGTCGAAGGAGATGGCATATTGCGACCACTTGAGCGGCCGCGGGGCCTCTGGCTTCGGGAGGGCGGCATTCACCTGACGAGAGAACTGCTTGAACATACAGTTGGACGCCGGGGTGTGGGCTCCGCCGAGGATACATGCTATCGCGCGAGGCTCCTGGTAGCCCCCGACCCCTTTGTCGCGCTGGTTGTTCTCGTTACTCCTGGGCGGTGGTGGCAGCGGCGGGAGAGCAGCGTTATCCTGAGGGCGTGCCTCGCGAGGTTGCACACTCCAGGCGTCCTCACGAGGCTGACCATGCCAATTGTCCTCGCGACGCTGCTCGCGCCAGCCCTGGCAGGGGTTGCCGCTGTGGTGTCCCACCTGCCACCGCCGGGGCCCCCTCTGCGGCCGGCGCTACAGTCATTGCGGTCCGGACGCCGTCCGACGCGCTTGTCACGGAGGGACTTGAGCTCCTGACAGTCTTCAATGTTGTGGGTGTGAACGTCGTGGTAGACGCAGAACGAGCGACGGTCCTTCTCGGGCGCGTCACGGTCGCGGCCACGCTTCTGCTCGGGCTCCGCCGCGAGAACGGCTGGACCCTTGCGTTTGACCTCCTTGGCCTTCGCCTTGCTGTCTGATAACCCACAAGTATAGGGGATCGCAACAGTTTTCGAGGATAGAGTATTCAACCCAAATTTATAGATTCGACACAAGGGGAGCCAAAGAATACTTGAGAGTATTAGCAGTTGAGTTGTCAATTCAACCACACCTGGAGATAAATATCTGCAGCAAAGTGATCAGTAGCACAGTAATATGATAGGTTTGATAGCAGTAGCAATAGTAACAGTAGCGGTAACAGTAGTAGCAGTAGTTTTGTAGCAGTTGGAACAGCAGCAACAACAGTAGTAACTTAGCAAGAGCAATAAGTGGAAAGGTCGTAGGCACTGGATCGGTAACGCGTTGGATGATATTCATCATGTAACAGTCATAACCTAGGGCGATACAGAACTAGCTCAGTTCATCAATGTAATGTAGGCATGTATTCCGTAAATAGTCATACGTGCTTATGGAAAAGAACTTGCATGACATCTTTTGTCCTACCCTCCCGTGGCAGCGGGGTCCATAAAGAAACTAAGGGATATTAAGGCCTCCTTTTAATAGAGAACCGGAACAAAGCATTAACACATGGTGAATACATGAACTCCTCAAACTACGGTCATCACCACGAAGTATCCCAAATATTGTCACTATGGGGTTGACGGATCATAACACGTAATAGGTGTATATGACTAGGCAAGATCGGATCAAGAACATTGATATAGAGGTGATAACATAAATGATTCAGATCTGAAATCATGACACTCGGGCCCTAGTGACAAGTATTAGGCATAGCAAAGTCATAGCAACATCAATCTCAGAACATAATGGGTACTAGTGATCAAGCCCTAACAAAACTAACTCGATTACATGATGAATCTCATCCAACTCCTCACCGACCAGAAAGCCTACGAAGGAATTACTCACTCCCGGTGGGGAGCATCATGGAATGGGCGATGAAGAAAGGTTGATGATGACGAAGACCGAAGATTCCCCTCTTCGGAGCCCCAAACGGGCTCCAGATCTGGTCTCCCGATGAAGAACAGGAGGTGGCGGCGGCTCCGTCTCATGAAACGCGATAATTGTTTCTCTCCTATTTTTTCTCCAAATTTAGGAATTTATAGTGACGGAGATAAGTCAAGTGGGGCCACGAGGTGCCCACCACCGACCAGGACACGCCGGGAGGGGGCTGGCGCGCCCTGGTTGGTGCTGTGCACCCTGGATCGGAGGGATCTCTTCCAAGGATCGGGAATTTCGCGAAAGATCAAAGTCGACAACAAGTTCATCAGTCGCGGTTCACACGCGGCCTTAGACATCAAGCAAAGAAGCGCCCAAGGTCAGCGGAGATGACTTCATCGTCGCAACGGATCAACACCCAAGGGCACGATGTCGTTGTTTCTTGGGCGCGGTATCCGGTTCATCACGAGTCGCCGGAAGTAATTTTGGTTGAAAAATTCCCTGCCCATCACTCGCAAGTCAGGAGTTTTACAGTATCCTAAATCGGAGACGTGGTCCATGGACTAAATCAAAATACAAGTCCGATACGTATACCAGCCAGTTGATGCAACAGGCAAGGTCACATACGAGCCATGTTTGATTCGAGTTCCAAAGAAAAAAAAAAGGGGTCGCCAAGTCAAACTACGACCCGGAACAGGATTCTGCCGCCGCAACCCCACATCGCTGGCCTACTTCCACCTTGAGCCGTCGCGGCAGCCATGGTTTTGACCTCGTGCTCAACCCGCATGGCCACGACCGTGGCCGTATCTCCGCCATCCGTCGCCGCCATGACCTCGAGTTGCCTCCGGGTTGCCTCAAACCTCTGCTGTGGTCAACCTGCCGCCGAATTTCCGCCTCCAACCTGCCGGCCTCAGCCGTGCTTCAAGCCGCTGGCCACTTCAGCCGCCTCGCGCCGCTTCAACTCGCCGGCCTCCGTCGGGCCATTGCCTTGCACTGCTCCCGAGCCACCGGTTTCCGTCGAGCCGTGGCAAGCTTCGCTAGTTCGCTGGGTGGCTTCGCCTCCACAACCGTGACCATCCGCTGGATTCCAATTTCGCTTCCGCAGTGAGTCGCCTTGTCGAGCCCCCGCAAGCCGCCTGGCGCTGCCCCGCGTCACGCCAGGCCCTGTCTCCGTCGAGCCGCCCGCGTGCCTGGACCGGATCACCGCTCCGGTCGGCTCCGGTGCCCCCCGCTGGCTCGGCACCTCACTGCAGTGAGTCACCTCAGCTGCCGTTTCGGGCTGCCTCCACCTCCGTCAAGCCACCCCGGCTTTGCTTCAACACACCAGACGCCTCCTCGCAAGATCCATGAGCAGCAGCAAATCACATCTCGTCTCCACCACCTCGTCAACTCGCTGCTGTCGTGGTGCGCCTCGAGCTGCCGCTCCCGCCGACGCCTGCCTGGCACTCGTGGCTTCGTCTCCGAGCCGGATCGTCTCGGGCACGCCTTGAACCGCCCCTTCCGACTCCGCCTCCATCTCGCTCCGCCTGGCCTCTGCCGCCTCGCTGTGTGCCGGCCCGCGCCCGAGCCGCCGCAGTCGCGAACCGCTTCGGCCCCGCCGGCGTGGGCCCGCTGCTGCCGTTACCCACTGGCCGCCCGAGCCGCCTTGCACGTTCGAGCCGCCTCGGCCACGCTTCGCCTCCGGCTGTCGTCGAACCGACGCCGCGCCGCAGTCGCCTCCCCAGCTGTGCTTGCTTTGCCGCGCCTGCAAGTCGTCCCTTCGCCCCGCGTCGGACCACCGCAGCTGTGCGCCGACCCGCACCGCGCCACAGCGCGTGCAAGCCGCCGCGCACTGTTCTACCCCCGCAGGCCGACTCGCCTCCGCTCGCCGCCTCGCCCGCAAGCCGTCGCACCTGCTTCGCCTCGCAGCGCGCCTTCAATGCCGCAGCCGCAAGCCGCCGCACGGGCCTCGCCTCTGCCGTCGACTCGTCGCGTGCATCCGCGTCGGACACGAGCCGGCCTCGCTTATGTCGCCGTCTCACCGCGCGTATCGGTGTTGACTTCGAGCCGGCGTCGCCTCCACCGCTGTGGCTGCTCGCCCTCGAGCCTGGCCACGACCTGGATTCCTCCAGCGCCCGCGACCTCGTTTTGAGGCGCCCGCCTTCGTCGCCTCGCTTGCGCCCCGGCGGCTTCCGGGCCATTGCCGTCCTCCACACCACGACCCGCCTCCGGGTTATCCAAAACCGCCGAGCTTTCTCTGCTGCGCTAGCACCTGTGATGGAGCTCCATAATACACTTGAAGCGGGAAAATTGTTAACTAATGAGAGGGAAAAGCGGAGCGATCTGCATGGCCTTCTGTGGTTGCCTAGGTTATTATTCAGAAGTTGGGAGGGATGGAGCCAACAAAGTTTGCCTTTTTACAATATACAGATCAGGTTTGGCCCCACTATGATGGCATCATGACCCAGCTCTTGAAGGATCTATCCAGCAATGGCAGGTTTATCGGCACACACAACCGCAACCGATGAGCAAATGTTTGACTACGCCAATCAACTGAGAAATGGCATATTGAAGGCCTACTCTGGTATTCTTCAAGGATTCAAGAGTTCTCCTAAGAAACAGACGCTATATACGGATGATTCGTCGTCTGGACGAATCAGGTGAAATCCATCCGGTCTATTTTTATTGATGCATTTTTTCTTTCGAGAAACAATTATTCTGGCTTGTGGTATTTTTTGATGCAGGACAATTGTTCACTGCAAAGAGTGATGGTCGTGTCATGGATATATAGCTCGCGCCACCATTATCATGCGCTGGCATCTGACCGTGTTGTAATGCTCAACGAATGTATGTGCAAGCCGCCGCCTCTGATGCCATGGCCGTCTCTACCGTCCGCCCTCGCGATCTGGTCTACATCAACACACCGGAGCCGCACCTGTCTGCACGAGTCGGTTAGTGAGCGCACGCAAGTCGCCACTCCTGCGGCCCGGTATATTCCAATAAGTCTGGAGCAAAATTATCAGCCTCCGACGGATGGCTCAATGGACAGGCGCACAAGTCGCCGCCACTGCGGTTTAGTTAACTACAACAACCAGCTGGGATGAACCATTGGTCGGGTTATTGACACAGCTCATGCGGGCTCATTTATAACCTGCAGCGGTCAGCCTCAACCTTCTAGGGATTCACATTGCGTTATCAACGCCGAGGGTATACAATGAGTGTTGCGAAGATCATCAAACTCGCCACCTTGCCTCTAGCTTCAACACATTCCAGCATTTCTGCTGTCAACTATATGCCGGGTTATGCCACGGCAAAGTATGGAGAATCTCAAGCCAACTCCTCGAGTCGTCTTAAGACTCGGGGGCTACACAGACATAATTCAGCAAATGTTGCTAGTTTCAGCAAATTCAAGAACCCCGGGTCATTGGAGAAAAATAAACCGATCTCGGGGGCTACTGCCACATTGGTGAAAGCTTAAAAGCTGTCAGGAAATTTCCAGCTGAAAAAGTGCCAAGCAATCTGAGAGTTCCGACTCAAAAGAAGGATTCCAGATTATCAGAAAAGGTTCCGGTTTAAAACCCGCCTCAAGAGAAGTCTGTCTCTCACAAAGTTTTGAGATCTCAATATCCGGCTCAACATCTGGTTCAAAAGGAATTCATCTCTCGCAAGTTCGAGTTTTTAGAAAATTAAAGGTCGCCAAAGAGAACTAGCTGCTATGATGCGCGGTTCAAACATGGGTATCCTGCCTTATTGGCTTATCATATTATGGGTCACTTGGGGGCTTCCTACTCAATGAGTATAGCAATCTTACCCTCTTGATCGGCTTCCACGCCATATTATGGTCACTTGGGGGCTTCCAACTCTATGAGTTTAGCTTTCATACCCTCTTGGCCGGCTTTATATGCCATATTCGAGTTAAACCTGCCTGTTTGCAACTTGCTACTCCGCCATGTGACCCGCCGAACCTTTGACAGTCAATCTTGCTAATAGACCCTGAACTCCATAGTCAATCTCGCATAAAGACTCTGAACTTGTCAAGGTTTAAACGGCGGCTTTTGTCATGAGAGAGCCGGCTTACAGTGAGCTAGGATAAACTCGCCTTGTTTGTTGTAGTCTCTCCGCTATGTGGCCCGTTCGTACTCTTAACAGTCAATCTTTTTAAGACCCTAAACTTGTTAAGGTTTAAACGATGGATATATATCACGTGAGAGCCAGCTTACGAGGTTTTCATGCTTTCATGCCAAGCTTCTTTGAAGCAAAACTTGAGTTTTTCAAAAAACTAAACAGAGCTAGTCTCTTTTTGTCGAGCCTTGAAAGCCGACATTTTTATACTCTATTATCATACACATACATCATCATACATTGCATCATACATTGCATCATCATTGCATCGTCATACCATGCATCATATATGCATGGATATCCTGGTTTATGTTGCAGGAGCCGGTTTTCAAACCGGGTTATATTATTCAAATCTTAAATAGCCAATGTGGCTGGATTTTTATTATGGTTATCATAACCTATATTGGATGATTGAGGTTTTCAAAACCCCTTCAGAGTAATGGTTGTTATTCCCTCATCCAAAAATACCAGCTCACAACAGGGAGCATGGTTCAACATTGATATGCCAAGCATTCAGCAATATTGTCCATATAATGGATATGATTTATTCTGCAATGGAAAGAATAGTCCCGCGTCGCTGTAGGCATACGACCCGGCACTTGGGGGCTACATTATTCAAATCAAGATTATATCAAGTATGCAAGTCCCATGTCGCTGCTCATTATTGCATAATGACCCGGCCCTTGGGGGCTACACATTGCTCATCAAGTCTACATAATCAGCTCTGCAAAAGTCCCTGCTCATTATTGCATAAGGACCCGGCCCTTGGGGGCTACACTGGCTGAAGTATTATGAGCATAATGCAATTACAAGTCCCAGGTTGCTGCAGGCAAGACAACCCGGTACTTGGGGGCTACATATGTGGAACATTCAACTTATGACTGGTGACTCAGACGAACAATCCAGATTTCTCTAGAGTTGCAATATGTATATCAAAGCAGGTCTTAAAGCTATCACTACGTTCTCCTCTTAAGACTTGGGGGCTACAGGTAATATGGTTACAAGGAAGACAACTTAATATCATACGGATTTTTTCATTGAAGTCTGAAGTATTGAAAGTTGGCACAACATCAGACGAATTTTATCAAGCCAAGGCAGTTGAAGATAATAAGGGTTATTTTTTCTAAGGAGCCAGCGTCAGCTTATTGATATGATAGAGATTCAGAATTTTCAGGAGCTGGTTAACTGGTATTTTTGAGTGAACCGGTCTCTTTACATATTCTTATTTCAAGAGTTTAGCATGAATAAATTCAAAGCTAAACTGGGGGCTAATGTTGGGGATATTCCCCACGACCAAGACCCGGCTCATAAGGATAAGCCGCCCTAAGGCTTAAGTCATTTCTGGGTTTAAGTTGCCCTGACGTTAAGTCATCTTTGGACTTAAGCGTCCCTGGTGAGACCCGGCAGGTGAGACCCGGCAGGTGAGACCCGGCAGGTGAGACCCAACAGGTGAGTCCAGACAGTTATGACCCGGCAGACGGTTAAGTCCCGGAGACGAGTCCCTGATGATGAGTCCCTGAAGACGAGTCCCTGAAGATGATTCTTGAAGATAAACCCGGTTATAAGCCGCCCGACTGTAAGCCGCCCGGCTGGAGATAAGAAGCCTGGGACTCAGAAGCCCACGAAGAGAAGCCCGCGAGGGGAAGTCATAATAGGTTAAGTCTTAATCCGATTTGGACTCTACATGTAATACGCCCCTTCAACTTATATAAGGAGGGGTGGGTCACCCCAAGAGGGTCAAGTTTTTAGACGTCTCAATAGACAGGTCTTAGATAGACAAATCTTAGACGACTTCAAGTCATTAGAGATAAACAGATTAGAGGCTCTCGAGATTAGAGGTAGCAAGACAGCACCCTTGTAATCGAGATCACCCTCCATCGGAGGGGCCGAACCTGGGTAAACTCGCGTCTCTCGATTCTGACCAACCCCTCTCAAGTCACCACCTAGTTGCGATGGCCTCACACCTAAGTTCTCTCACGAGGACATCATGCCGTGACAAAACCACGACAACAATAGTGGTATCTCGCTAGCCCTTTCTGAGACCGCAAAACATAAATGCAGAGCACATCCAAAGTTCAAGCAGCGACTAAACATTGTAATTCATGGTAGAAAAGATCCAGTCATGCTGCACCCAACATCAACTATACACAATGCATGAGGATGACAATAGTGCTCTCAGGTCTGGCGCTTATTTGAGAAGGTGATGACTCAACATAAAAGTAAATAGATAGTCCCTTCGCAGAGGGAAGCATGGATTTGCAGCGGTGCCAGAGCTCAAAGTTTAAAACAGAGATAGATATAATTTTGGGAGGTACACCCTTCCTGTCAACGTCATGACCAAGAGTTATCAATATCTTCCATGCTAAACAAATTAGCGGCGGTTCCCAAGCGGTAAAAGTAAAGGTTTACTCCCCCTCGACCAACAATCACACTCCACGGCGAGCCGCATCCACGGGTACCGTCCAAACCAACAACATTCCTGGGGTAGTTTTGTTTAATTATTTTTGATTTTTGATTTCGGGACTGGGAATCCCTATTACCGCCCCTCTCGTGTAAGGACAAGTGAATAAACACTCGTCATGAGAATAACCCGCTTAGCATGGAAGATACTGACCACCCCCTGTCGCTCCATGAGCGGTCCAGGCACACAAAACAGAAGTTTATTTGAAATTTTAGAGGTGGCACATGACAATTTACTTTGGAACGGTAGGGTAATACCGCATATAGGTAGGTATGGTGGACTCATCTGGCATAACTTGGTTTAAGGGTTTTGATGCACAAGCAGTATTTCTGCTTAGTACAGGCGAAGGCTAGCAGTTAGATTGAGAAGCGGCCAGCTAGAGAGCGAAGATGGTCATGAACATGCATTACATATAATCAACATTGAATACTAGCATGAGTAGGATATGGACACCATGAACATAAATATCATGAAGGCTATGTTGGTTTTGATTCAACTACATGCGTGACCATATGCCAAGTCAAGCCACTTGAAACATTCGGAGGAGGATACCATATCATCATACCGCATCACAACCATTTTAATGCATGTTGACACCCAAGATAAATCATTATCCACTCCTAGCTACTTAAGCATGGCATGAACAACTATAATCTCTAATGGTCATTGCATACATGTTTGATCATAATGGGCTAAATCAAGGGATACTAGGTTAAACATATTTACAAAAACAAAAACAAGTTGAGTTCATACCCGCCTTTCTCTGCCACAGTCAATTCATCAAATGTCGTCATTATTGCCTTTCACTTGCATGACCGAACGATAAGAAGATAATAATAGTGCAAGAATGTCGTGGACTATGCTAGAATCTGCAAACATTTTATTCAAGAGGAGAAGACAAGGTAACATGGGTTCTTCGTTAGGTAAACAATAATGCAGATGAGAACCACTCAACAATTTCATCGTGGTCTTCTCCTCCGTATGACTCAAGTAAAAAGAAAAGAATTTCAGAGAAACACACTGAAATATTTTTTGAGTTTTTGGTTTTTCTTGAAGCAAGCAAAACAAAGAAGAAAAAACTAAAACGAGAAAAACTATTTACACGGGAAAGCTCCCAACAAGTAAAAGAAGAAGCGAGAAATCTTTTTGGGTTTTCTTTTAATGCAGCAATTAAACTAAGCTAGAAAGAAAAACTAAAAAGAAGTGGGACATATTTTTGGTTTTTCTCAAAGTTTTTCAAACACACAAGAAGAAAGCGAGAAAACAAATCTAACATGGATATTACAATGAAAAAGTATGAACACCGACAACTGGAATGAAATGCGCGAACATGAATGTAATGTCGGTGGAAATACGTACTCCCCCAAGCTTAGGCTTTTGGCCTAGCTTGGTAATCACCATCCGTATGAATAATAGTCTGGGCGATGGCTCATCGAGAACCTCGGAGCGGACTCCGCGGCCCTCCTAGCAGCTTCGACCTCCATGTTGTACTCATAAGCTTCGCTCTCAAGAACATAATATCTTCCCCTAGTGTGAAAATCAAAGAGAGCAGGAGCAGGCAAAACAACAGGCACAACGGGTTTCGTATTAAATCTCAAGTTATAAGTGTAGTTGGTGGCCGTACCCGTAAGGAACTTATGACGCTTCATATCATCAAAGTCTAAATACTGGGTGGGTAGGATGGGGTCATTAGGCCAAGGTGAAACATTTAATCTCTCAGCTACATGGGAGGCATAAATTCCTCCATAAAAATTACCATTAGCAGCATTAAGCTGCAACCTCCGTGCAACTATTGCACCAAGATTATAATCCTTATTCCCAGTTATGGCAGTTTGTAAGAGACTCAAATCATGAGCACATAAGGTGCTACAGTCTTGTTTGCCTACAATACATTTACCGTTAAAGAACGCAAAATATTGGAGTGATGGAAAATGGATGCTCTTAATTCTCCCTTGTGCAACCCCTCTATCTTCGCCAAAGCAAAGATTAACTAAAATGATGCGTACTCAGATTTTGTGGGTTCATCGAAGTAACCCTCATTTGGAAGTTTGCATGCATCGCTAAACATTTCTAATGGCATGGTAAAGGAACGATCGTATAGGTTAAATGAAACTCTAGACTCACGAGGAAAATATTTGAATTTCTTTGTGAAGGTTTTCGTGAGTTTGAGGTGTTGGGGGCACTTATCTGCGATGAAGGAAGCAAGCCCTGTGTTGTGGATAAATTGATAAAATTCCTCCTTAATACCTGCACCTTCCATGAACTCGTCGCAAGGCCACAAGCATGATTTGGTGGTGGCATCTCGCATCGAGCTTTCGCTTGGTTCAACATAAGACCGTCGAACTGAGTTTCCACTTGACGAGGCTCCCGAGGATCTCCTCCTCGAAGAACTCCTAAAGAATTGCATTTTTATTATTATAAAAATTCTGAAAAAAATTATTCCAAAAAAAATTGTCAACAAAACTTTGTAAGATTGTTAGCAACTACTCCCTAGCATGCATAGAGGCCATATTGAGCATTCACACTACTTAGAACTCTAAGAATTACTCTGAAAACTTTTATTTTTGGGTCATTTTTTTATTGCACGGAGGAAACAGGATAAACATGGTATTTTATTTTATTTGACTAACTAAAACAAAAAATAAAAGATGGGAGCAGAGAGTTGTGCTTACTAGATTCATCGATGTCTTACCTCTCAAAAATGATTCATTAATAAGGTTGATCAAGTCTTATTAACAACCACTTCCGATTAGCATGAAACCGAAGAACTTTCGTAAAACACTAAGTTACCTCAATGGGGATGTGCATATCCCCTACAATAAGTATATCATATTTCTTCTTGGCAGTAGGTAGAGGTAATTGAAAACTTCCAATAGTGATGGTCGGAGATTCTTCAATAACATTTATACCATTCACTTGGAATTGTTTCTTCGGAAAGTGCACCGTGTGCTCATTACCATTGATATGAAAAGTGACTTTGCTTTTATTGCAATCAATAACAGCCCCTGCAGTATTCAAAAAGGGTCTACCAAGGATAATCGACATGTTGTCGTCCTCGGGCATCTCAAGAATAACAAAGTCCGTTAAGATAGTAACATTTGCAACAACAACGGGCACATCCTCACAAATACCGATAGGTATGGCCGTTGATTTGTCAGCCATTTTCAATGATATCTCGGTGGGTGTTTATTCAAATCAAGTCTTTTTTATAAGGAGAAAGGCATAACACTAACACCGGCTCCCAAATCACATAAAGCAGTTTTAACATAGTTTCTTTTGATGGAGCAAGGTATAGTTGGTATTCCAGGATCTCCAAGTTTTTTAGGTACTCCATCCTTAAAAGAATAATTGGCAAGCATGGTGGAGATTTCAGCTTCAGGTATTTTCCTTTTATTAGTGATGATGTCTTTTATATACTTTGCATAAGGGGCCATCTTCAAAATATCAGTCAAACGGGTACGCAAAAAGACTGGCCTAATCATTTTAGCAAAGCGCTCAAATTCTTCATCATCCTTTTTCTTAGATGGCTTAGGTGGAAATGGCATGGCTTTCTGAACCCATGGCTCTCTTTCTCTATCGTGTTTCCTAGCCACAAAGTCTTTCTTATCATACCGCTTATTTTTAGGTTGTGGGTTATCAAGATCAGGGGCATGCTCTATTTCAACATCATTATCTGGTTCTCTATCATTACTAGGTTGAGCATCATCATGAACATCATCATTATCATTTTCATTATCACTAGGTTTATGTTCACTACCAGACTGAGTTTCAACATCGGAAATAGAGACATCATTATTATCAGGAGGTTTTTGTGTCTCATGTTCACTAGAGGTATGCAAAGTCCTATCATTTTTCTTTTTCTTTTTCTTCTTAGAATGACTAGGTGCATCAAGATTAATTCTCTGAGAGTCTTGTTCAATTCTTTTAGGATGACCCTCAGGATAGAGTGGTTCTTGGGTCATTCTTCCTCCTCTAGTTACTACTCTAGCAGCAAAGTCATGCATATTACTATTCCTTTCATCAAGCAATTCTTTTTTAGACTTAGCAACTTGTTCTAACTGAGTTTGAACCATAGAGGCATGCTTTCCTACACATCTAACATCATTACTGATTCTAAATAGCAAGTCACTCAAGCAAGCAATCATATCACAATTGTATTTCAATTGTTTCAGAACATGGGCATTGAAATGAGCTTGCTTCATAATATAGTTGTCAAACTCATATAAGCACTGACTAGGAGGTTTATTGTGAGGGGTGTCACTTTCATTAAACTTTAATTAAGAATTTACCTCTACCACCTGTGGAGGTGGTGGTGTGTCCAGGCCATGTATTTCTTCAATAGGTGGCAAATTCTTAAGATCCTCAGCTTTAATACCTTTTTCCTTCATAGATTTGTTTGCCTCTTGCATATCTTCAGGACTGAGAAATAAGATACCCCTCTTCTTCTAAGTAGGCTTAGCCGGTGGTTCAGGAAGAGTCCAATCATCATAATTCTTCAATACATTATTCAATAATTCCTCAGCTTGTTCAACAGTTCGCTCCCTGAAAACACAACCAACACAACTATCTAGGAAGTCCCTAGAAGCATCGGTTAGTCCATTATAAAAGATATCAAGTATTTCATTCTTCTTAAGAGGATGATCAGGCAAAGCATTAAGCAGCTGGAGAAGCCTCCCCCAAGCTTGTGGGAGACTCTCTTCTTCAATTTGCACAAAGTTAAATATTTCCTGTAAGGCAGCTTGTTTCTTACGAGCAGGAAAATATTTTTCAAAGAAGTAGTAGATCATATCCTGGGAACTACGCACACTACCAGGAGTAAGAGTATTGTACCATGTCTTACCATCACCCTTTAATGAGAACGGAAATAACTTAAGGATATAATAGTAGCGAATCTTCTCATCATGAGCAAAGAGGGTGGCTATATCATTCAGCTTAGTAAGGTGCGCCACTACAGTTTCAGTTTCCTAGCCGTGGAAAGGATTAGATTCAACCAAAGTAATTAACTCTGGGTCGACAGAGAACTCGTAATCCTTATCGGTAACACAGATAGGTGAAGTAGCAATCTTAGGATCACATTTCATTCTAGCATTCAAAGTTTTTTCCTTGTACTTGCATAGCAGTTTCTTAAGATTGTCTCTATCCTTGCAAGAAAGAATTTCTCTACTTATCTCTTCGTCCATAACATAACCTCCAGGCATCTTAGGCATTTCAAACTTAGGAGAGCTAGGACTAATAGGAGTTTCATAATCATAATCAGTTTCATAAGCTTCATCAGTTTCAGCAATTTCATTATCTCTAGCTCTAGCAATTTGTTCATCAAGAAATTCTCCTAGTGGCACATTATCATCAAGCATGGTACTAGCATCATAATAAGCATCATTCATAGTAGAGGCAGCATCATCAATAACTTGCGACATATCAAGATTACTAGCATGTGGTGGTGTTGCAAGCTTACTCATAACAGAAGGTGAATCAAGTGCAGAGCTGGATGGCAGTTCCTTACCTCCCCTCGTAGTAGAGGGAAAAATCTTAATCCTTGGATCCTTCAGATTCTTCATAGTGATAAATTGATATAAATCCCAAGTGACACAACAAATATTTCTATGCTCCCCGGCAACGGCGCCAGAAAAAGGTCTTGATAACCCACAAGTATAGGGGGTCGCAACAGTTTTCGAGGGTAGAGCCAAAGAATACTTGAGAGTATTAGCAGTTGAGTTGTCAATTCAACCACACCTGGAGATAAATATCTGCAGCAAAGTGATCAGTAGCATAGTAATATGATAGGTTTGATAGCAGTAGCAATAGTAACAGTAGCGGTAACAGTAGTAGCAGTAGTTTTGTAGCAGTTGGAACAGCAGCAACAGCAGTAGTAACTTAGCAAGAGCAATAAGTGGAAAGGTCGTAGGCACTGGATCGGTAACTCGTTGGATGATATTCATCATGTAACAGTCATAACCTAGGGCGATACAGAACTAGCTCAGTTCATCAATGCAATGTAGGCATATATTCCGTAAATAGTCATACGTGCTTATGGAAAAGAACTTGCATGACATCTTTTGTCCTACCCTCCCGTGGCAGCGGGGTCCATAAGGAAACTAAGGGATATTAACGCCTCCTTTTAATAGAGAACCGGAACAAAGCATTAACACATGGTGAATACATGAACTCCTCAAACTACGGTCATCACCGCGAAGTATCCCAAATATTGTCACTATGGGGTTGACGGATCATAACACGTAATAGGTGCATATGACTAGGCAAGATCGGATCAAGAACATTGATATAGAGGTGATAACATAAACGGTTTAGATCTGTAATCATGGCACTCGGGCCCTAGTGACAAGCATTAGGCATAGCAAAGTCATAGCAACATCAATCTCAGAACATAATGGGTACTAGTGATCAAGCCCTAACAAAACTAACTCGATTACATGATGAATCTCATCCAACTCCTCACCGACCAGCAAGCCTAGGAAGGAATTACTCACTCCCAGTGGGGAGCATCATGGAATTGGCGATGAAGAAAGGTTGATGATGACGAAGACCAAAGATTCCCCTCTTCGGAGCCCCAAACGGGCTCCAGATCTGGCCTCCCGATGAAGAGCAGGAGGTGGCGGCGGCTCCGTCTCGTGAAATGCGATAATTGTTTCTCTCCTATTTTTTTCTCCAAATTTTGGAATTTATAGTGGCGGAGATAGGTCAAGTGGGGCCACGAGGTGCCCACCACCCACCAGGGCGCGCCGGGAGGGGGCTGGCGCGCCCTGGTGGGTGTTGTGCTCCCTGGGCCCCCTCTCCGGTGGTTTCTGGCTCCAGTATTTTTTATATTTTCCAAAATAAATCTCCGAAAAGTTTCTTTCCATTTCGAGAACTTTTATTTCTGCACAAAAACAACACCATGGCAATTCTGCTGAAAATAGCGTCAGTCCGGGTTAGTTCCATTCAAATCGTGCAAATTAGAGTCCAAACCAAGAGCAAAAGAGTGAGGAAAAGTAGATACCTTGGAGACGTATCACTGTCGTCCGGTGCGGCGTCAGGGTCGTCATGGATGAACAGGCGACCTTCTTCGGCCTTGGCGCATTTGTCGGCGATGTTGAAGAGCTCCAGAGCTGAGCTGAGTCCATCGTTGATGGCGAGCTTTTCGCACATCCGGGCGTCCTTGACACCATTGGAGAATGGCATGATGCTGGCTTCGTCCGAGGCGCACGGGATCTTGTTGCACACCTGGCTGAAGCGTTGGATGTACTTGCGCTTGGTGTCGCCAGGGCGCTGCTTCACGCGCCGCAGTTCGTCGACGGAGGGAGGACAGTCATGTGTGCCCTTGAAGTTGGCGATGAAGAGCTCGCAACGCTCCCTCCAAGAAGAGATCGACTCCTCGGGCAGGTTCATGAGCCAGGAGTGCGCGCCATCCTTGAGGGCCATGGGAAACCAGTTCGGCTTGACCTTCTCGTCGCCGTTCGCCGCCTCGATGCTCAACGCGTAGAGCTGGAGGAACTCCGTGGGGTTAGGGACGCTGTCGTAGCGCGGGGGTAGCTCAGGCTTGAATTGACAGACCAAACCACCCAGCGCAACTCGCGAGTGAAGGCCCGGCAACCCACACTGCTGGTAGGGACGCCTCGTGTGAGCGCTGCCTGATTCTGGCGCCCGGCGGCCGCGACATCCTGGACGATCCGGTTTTGGTGCTGGCGCTGCTGCTCGAGGATCACCCGCCCGTCAGGCAGCGCGCGGTGGACTATCTGGCAGCTGGCCTAGGGTCTTTTTAGGTCTAAAAATAACCCCCGTAAAGTTTGCTCCAATTTGGACTCCATTTGGTATTGATTTTCTGAGAAGTCCAAAAACAGGAACTGGCACTGGGCACTCGGTTAATAGGTTTGTCCCAAAAAAATGATATAAAATAGCATATAATTGCCTATAAAGTATCCAAGATTGATAATATAAAAGCATGGAACAATAAAAAAATTATATATATGTTGGAGACGTATCAGGGTGTAGCAAGTTCCTTCATGATGTCAACATACGATGGAGTACCATATTGTTAAACCTTAATGCTCTTTTTATGTTTAGCTGAGAGTGATCCCCCCTTCTCTTTGCGCTTCTGCTTAAAATAAGCTTCTTGTCGGTCTTGGGGCGAAGTAGTTTCTTCTTGATTTCCTCCACCATGCGAATTGCTTTAGATTCCTTGGTATGCTTTACAAACCTTTTATCTATTAAATGCAAACACTCAGAAAAATCTTTCAAAATATGCAAGGCATGGTCAGTTCCAATATTAAGCTCATGACGAAGATTTTTCATCTCCTTAGTTCTAAGAAAAGATTTAATACTATCGTAAATAGAATCAATTTTCGTCTTTTCTTTTGAACACAAGTACAAACTTTCAGCATTATGTCGGATTCTATCAAGTAGATTCCATGCTCGTGAAATATCAGTCCCCATAAAAGATCCTTTAGAAGCAATATATATTGTCTTCTTACTCTGTGAATCAAGCCCACCATAAACTAAATTCACAATTAGATAGTCAGGATAATGGTGTTCAGGGCATTCAAAGAGTATACCTCGATACCTTATATAGGCAACTACTCCCTCCGTAATCTAATATAAGAGCGTTTAGATCACTATTTTAGTTATCTAAATGCTCTTATATTAGTTTACAGAGGGAGTACTAGTTTTTCACCTGGATACTGTCCAAAACTGCTATTGATCTTCCTTCTTATCTTATATAGTTTTCCTTGAGGGTAATATAAGCATAGAATACAACTGATAATCCAGTTGCTCAAGGTGCTCAAGGGCTAATGTGATAACCAATCTGTAGCTCCCTTCTCAAGTGAGTAAGGAAATATTTCAGCTTTGATCTCATCATTGGTTAAGTCATGTAACTGAGAAGTTCCACAAGTAGTGTTAAATTTTTAATATGTTTATAACGACTTCCAGTTCCGTCACCTCGGAATATATTATCTTTCACCATATTAATAAACCGAGGATTTATCTCATTTAGTTTACCAGGTAGGTCAGGACCAATAGATATAAAGCTCTCTTCTCGAGTTGGTCCTGCAATCAATTCCACACCTAGCTGATAAACTTGTTTTTGAAAGTCCACGGTTGCTCACACTCTACAAAAATTGTTAGAACACAAAATAATTCAAAACTCAAGACTAAACCCAAAAGCGCTCAACTCCCTAGCAACGGTGCTAGAAAAATCTTGATAGCCTGCAAGTGCACATGGTTTAGTTGTAGCCTTTTCAAAGTAAGAGTACCAATCCCACAGGGCGCACAGGAATCAGATTTTTGCCTCTTGTAGTGAATTATTAATCTTTGTGCCTACAGATAGTTGTAGACTTAAGAAAAGTGAGGACAGTAATAATTAGTAATTGAGTAATAGGACAAACTGGAAGTAAGTAACATAAAAGTAAACAAAGAGTAGCTATTAAATGACTAATGAAACAACTGAGGAGTAAGGCATTCTTAGGGAGTCTGGAATCCCCATTGGTTTGTTTCTAGCCCACCTATGCTTAGGCATAGTATGGTATGGATAATTGAGCCACTATTGACGATTATGCTGGGCGGGGCCGGGTACAGAACATTTCCTACTCGAAGTAGACTTCGTGCCATGCACGCCACCATAATAGTCTCTCCTAGAGGGATTACAACTCATGATAATTAAGGGTTACCCCGTGGACACGGCCTCTCTAAGGGTTCTCTGTAATTCCCTGGTCAATTGCAAAGGTTAGGACCAAGAGGTTTTTACTGTCACCCCAAATTACCGACACATCCTAACCGTTTACAACGACAATGATATACTCCGTGGCCATAAGGCACAGATGCTAAGTGGGGCCCCTTCACAATGTGAACGAAGTTATTAAACTAAGCATTCAATGGGGAATATCATATCCAAAAATAATGTTTCAGCTCCTACACATACAAAGGTTCATCCATATCCCCGAGAACTAGGGTTCTACTCACACATGGGGAAAACAAACATCATAATCATGACGATAGAATGCATGGATGGATGATTCATATAACACACAAGATGATCAACTAGGGTTCTTGATGTTACAATGAGAAGGATATAAATGATGATGATGATGACAGTGGTGATGATGATGACAATGAAAGTGGTGATGATGTTGAAGTCGTCATATGCGCGGTGAGGAAGATGGCCCTCTTCTCCTCGCGAATCACTCCTTGGGATGAACTTCAGAGGCTAGGGTTCTGCCTTCTGGACGAGTTTCTGGTGTCTCTGGGCGTCTGATCCATGATACAATTTCACGGGGTGGAAATACTTGATCAGGCGGTAGCAGCGGTACTCCATACGACCGCCCAAACAAGCGGGTGCGGTCGTATGGAACGTCGTCTTTTGATCTGGAGCCTCTGCGATGTTTTCTGCTTTGGCCTGCTTGCTTGATTCTTTTATAGTAGATGATTATCACTTTAAATACGTTATTTCACTACCAGGGCTCTTCTCCATATTATGCCAATTGGTCCAAAAAGCATTACCTGAGGGATTATCAATAAAAAGAAGTGCGCGAACGCGATAAAACTCCACAAAGCCTACAGTGTCGGCATAAAATACTTAGTAAAATTATCACATAAATTGGACCCATCAGCCAACTGCCCCTGGATGCGCTCGTTCAAGCCTCCCTAGCAGGAGGAAGCTTGACATAGAAGAAGTCATAGCCTTGGATCTCATGGATCTTCATCTTGAGCAGCGGTGGAGCTGGTGCTTCCCTGGCCCGACGGTCCATCGCAGAGTGCCCCACTTGCTTGCAGAGGAAGCAGAGAGGAGGGTTGGTGCAGTCCACTTGAAAGTGCCCCGACAGACCTCACTTGAAACATTCAACCGACGCGAATGACGCCGTCGAAGCCTTGCCTGCACCAGAAGGCCCCTGCCTGAACTGCTTTCACTTGTTGGATCCCCATCCATTATTATATCTTCCTTCACCACGGTAGTAGTTACGCTTTGGGTAGTTGGCCCCACCCTCGGGGAGGAATCGTCGTTGTCTCCATGGCCATGCTGGATTTGGCCTCCTCCCCGGAGTTCAGTGTCAGCCTCACAAGTCGCCTCCCGTCCCCATAGACGCACGCGAGCCACCACGCCCTTGTGCCGCCTCCCTTTGCTGCTTGTCCTGTAGTTCGTCCTCCCTGGACTTGTCATCCGATAGACCGAGTTCGTTGAACTGTCGCTTGTGAGACCGGTCATCTCCATGGCTCCCCATGGCCATCACCTGAGCAAAGGATCAAGAGAGAGGAGGGGGAGGAGGAAGGCGACAAATGGATCTAGGCAGAGAGCGTCACCACCGCATGTTAGAGGAAGAGGCTGGAAACCCTAACTCAAGCGAAGTGGCGTCTCGTGGAATCCACAGCCACCATATATAGGGCTTGGCAAACAATGGGACCACACCCACCTGTGGGCCGACCGAGCCAGCAACCGGGCCGCTCGGACCACCGACTGGACCGTCTTGATCACCCACAAGTAAAGGGGGTCAATTATAGCCTTTTTTGATAAGTAAGAGTGTTGAACCAAAGAAGGAGCTAAATGTCGAATTAATATTCCCTTCAAGTTCTATCGACCACCAATACAACTCTACGCACAAGTAACGTTTGCTTTACCTAGAACAAGAATAAAACTACCTTGTAAGTGTAATAGGATAGGTTTGCAAGAATAAAACTAGAAGTACTTAGCTAGATAATAAAAGTTTGTTTGTTTTAGTAGAGAGCTTTTTGAAGAACAATGAGAAAGATTGTCCATGGACAATTAAATATAACACGGTAGATACTTATAATATGTAATGAGGGAGAGGCATACGCTAACATACGTTTCATACTTGGATCACATGCACTTATGATTGGAACTCTAGCAAGCATTCGCAACTACTAAAGATCATTAAGTAACATAGCATTAAGTAACAAGTCCTCTTTACTTCCATACGCAACAACCCCCTTACTAGGGTTTAAGCTGATGTCACTCTCACAACCCACTATAAGTGAATTATAAACGTATTGCAACACCTTACAATGGTAATGCCACATGCTTGCGCGGCACGGAGAGCACCTTAGGACAACATCATATCAACATATAGCTCATATCAATCACACCATACCACAATTAACTCGTAGGTAAAAAAGAATATACTCCAACATCATAGGATGGCCACACATCATTTGGTAATAATATATATCATAAAGCACCATGTTCAAGTAGAGATTATAGCTGGGAGAGAGAGGTTACACCGCTGTAAGGAGAGGGAGAGAGTTGGTGGTGACGGCGGAGAGGTTGGTGGTGTAGATCGTCGTCAAGACGACTCCCTCGACGGCACTCCGGCGTCACTGGAAGAGCGGGGGACAAAGCCCCCCTCCTTCTTCTTCTTCTTCTTCTTTCTTGGCCTCCCCCCAAATGGGAGGAGGGTTTCCCTTATGGTCTTTGGCCTTCATGGCTCCCCGAGGGCAGGAGCCCCTCTGAGATTGAATCTCTCTCTGTTTCTCTTCTGTTTCGCGTTTCTGTTTTCTGGCCATTCACCATTTCTTAAATATTTGGAGATCCATAACTCCGATTGGGCTGAAATTTTGAGGGGATTTTTATCCGGATATTAGTTTGTTGTAGCCGAAGGACACCCCCGACCGACCTACGAGGGAATCACAAGCTCAAGGGGCGCGCCCTGTGAGCTCCTGACTCTCTCGAACATCGTCTGATGTTGATTATTTTTCCCAAAAATCACATATATTCCAAAATAAATCTCCATAAAATTTTATCGCGTTTGGACTTCGTTTGGTATGGATTTTCTAAGAAATAAAAAGCATGCAACAAACAGCAACTGGCACTGGGCACTGGATCAATATGTTAGTCCGAAAAAATCATATAAATTGTTTCCAAAAGTATGTGAAAGTTGTAAAATAATGGCATGAAACAATCAAAAATTATAGATACGACGGAGACGTATCAACATCCTGAAGCTTAATTCCTGCTCGTCCTCGGGTAGGTAAATGATAAAAAGATATTTTTTGATGTGGAATGCTACCTAGCATAATCTAGATCATGTAATCTAATCATGGCATGAATATTAATATACGAGTTATTCAGGGCAATAGTCTATCAATTTGATATTGAAACAATAATATAAAACATGCATGTATTTCAGCATTGCCTCTCATAATAATGGAGCTAAAGGAAACAGCCTCTAAACGCTTAGTTGTGGAAACCATGGCATTCTCTTTCTTCACTGCATAAATATATCAAATCAAGAGTACCCCGGTGCCAAACTAAGCAATTGTATCATACTTTTCACGCTCTTCAGCATTTTGAACTTCACTCAATACATGAGCGTGAGCCGTGGACATATCACTATGGGTGGAAGAGAATGAGGTGGTAGATATCACTAGGAGAAGTCAAAAAGGAAGAAAGGCTCGCATCAACTCGATGGATCAATAGGCAATGGAGAGTCCTATCAATCGATATCAATGCGAGGAGTAAGGATTGCCATGCAATGGACGCACTAGAGGTATATGTCTATGAAATCTCACAATGGAAACTAAGTGGGTGTGCATCCAA
Source organism: Elymus sibiricus (assembly GCA_039707655.1). NCBI lineage: Eukaryota > Viridiplantae > Streptophyta > Magnoliopsida > Poales > Poaceae > Elymus > Elymus sibiricus. The sequence goes on from CM077667.1 coordinate 385,509,894, forward strand.
CTTGCTTGCTCATGAAACCTCAGGCATTTGAGGAAGCCCGTCATCGGAATATACAAGCCGGGTTCTATAATGTAAAAATCCCCACTAGTATATGAAAGTGACAAATCATGGAGACTCTCTATATGAAGAACATGGTGTTGCTTTGAAGAACAAGTGTGGTGAAAGGATAATAGTGTGCCCCCTCTCTCTTTTTCTTTTTTTCGCAGGCTCTTTTTGGCTACTTTTTTGGTGGGCTCTTTTATGCCTCTTTTTTTATATCCTCACAGGTAGGGGCAACACTCTAGGATGCTTCAAACTTTTATTTAATTAAAACTCAATGAACTGAGTGAATATGACTCTATATGAATGCGCCTGGCAGTGTACCAGGATGTGCAATGATCTAGCGTAGCAAAGATATCGAAAAACGGACAAGACATGAAAATATCATGCTAGATATATTACGATCATGCAAAGCAATATGCAAATGAATGCTCAAGTCATGTATATGATGATGATGGAAGTTGCATGGAAATATATCTCGGAATGACTATTGAAATTCCATGATAGGTAGGTACGGTGGCTATTTCGAGGAAGATATAAGGAGGCTTATGTGTGATAGAGCGTATCATATCATGGGGTTTGGATGCACCAGCAAAGTTTGCACCAAATCTCGAGGTGATAAAGGGCAATGCATGGTACCGAAGAGGCTAGCAATATGCAGAAGGGTGAGAGTGTGTGTAATCCATGGACTTACATTAGTCATAAAGAACTCATATACTTATTGTGAAAATTTCAAAGCCCTCGAAGCAAAGTATTACTCGCATGCCCCTAGGGAGGAGGTTGGGAGAAGTTAACCATCGCGCGCGCCCAATTCGAAAAACACAAAGGATCAATCAATGATAAAATATGCTCTGACGTCACAGCTAATGTCGGCGGCCACTGATGTCTACTACACAACCTTCTTCTTGTAGACTCGTGTTGGGCCTCCAAGCGCAGAGTTTTGTAGGACAGTAGCAAATTTCCCTCAAGTGGATGACCTAAGGTTTATCAATCCGTGGGAGGCGTAGGATGAAGATGGTCTCTCTCAAACAACCCTACAACCAAATAACAAAGAGTCTCTTGTGTCCCCAACACACCCAATACAATGGTAAATTGTATAGGTGCACTAGTTCAGCGAAGAGATGGTGATACAAGTGTAATATGGATGGTAGATATAGGTTTTTGTAATCTGAAAATATAAAAACAGCAAGTTAACTAATGATAAAAGTGAGCACAAACGGTATTGCAATGCTTAGAAACAAGGCCTAGGGTTCATACTTTCACTAGTGCAAGTTCTCTCAACAATACTGACATAGTTGAATCATATGTAAATCCCTCACGTGCGACAAAGAGTTCACTCCAAAGTCTCAAATAGCGGAGAACAAACGAAGAAATTATTGTAGGGTACGAAACCACCTCAAAGTTATCTTTTCCGATCAATCTTATGAGCTATCCCTATAAGTGTCACGAATAGCCCTAGAGTTCGTACTAAAATAACACCTTAAGATACACATCAACCAATACCCTAATGTCACCTAGATACTCCAATGTCACCACGAGTAGCCATGGGCTTGACTATACGATATGCATCTCACAATTTCAGATTCATCATGTTCAATCCAACACAAAGAACTTCAAAGAGTGCCCCAAAGTTTCTACCGGAGAGTCAAGACGAAAACATGTGCCAACCCCTATGCATAGATTCCCAAGGTCACGAAACCCGCAAGTTGATCACCAAAACATACATCAAGTGGATCAATAGAACATCCCATTGTCACCACGGATATCCCATCGCAAGACATACATCAAGTGTTCTCAAATCCTTAAAGATTAAATCCGATAAGAAAACTTCAAAGGGAAAACTCAATTCATCACAAGAAGATAGAGAGGGGAAAACTCCATATGATTCATCTATATCAATAAAGCTCGCGGTACATCAAGATCGTGCCATCTCAAGAACACGAGAGAGAGAGATCAAACACATAGCTACTGGTACATACCCTCAGCCCCGAGGGTGAACTACTCCCTCCTCGTCATGGAGACCGCCGGGATGATGAAGATGGCCTCCGGTGATGGTTTCCCCCTCCGGCAGGGTGTCGGAAAGGGCTACCGATTAATTTTTCGTGGCTACAGAGGCTTGCGGCGGCGGAACTCTCGATCTAGGTTTCTTTCTGGGGGTTACAGGATTTATAGGAGTGCTTGGCGTTGGAATCAAGTCAGGGGGACTCCCGTGGGCCCACAAGCCAGGGGGGCGCGCCCCCTAGGCTTGTGGCTGCCTCGGGACTCCTCTCCGGTATCTTTTTGCTCCAGTATTTTTTATATTTTCCAAAAATATTATTCGTAAATTTTCAGCCCATTCCGAGAACTTTTATTTCTGCACAAAAAAACGACACCATGGTAGTTCTGCTGAAAACAGCGTCAGTCCGGGTTAGTTCTAATAAAATCATACCAAAATCATATAAAATTATTGTAAACATGGCATGAATACTTCATAAATTATAGATACGTTGGAGACGTATCAGCATCCCCAAGCTTAATTCCTGCTCGTCCTCGAGTAGGTAAATGATAAAAGAAATAATTTATGAAGTGTGAATGCTAGCAAATGCACAAGTTTGATCAATGATAATTCCAATCACTTTTTCTAGCATCAATATAAACCATAAACAGTAGCTCATCTCATAAAACTTCTCATGAGCAAGTAAAAAGCTATTCACATGTTAAAGTATAGACCAGAAAGTTTCTTGAAAACTAACAAACCATATTCCTAGTCATCGAACAATTGCAATTCATCTTATTTTCAGGAAGGGTCTATGTAAGAGCTTTGATTTAGCAAATTCCACATACTCAACTATCATATAGTCTTCCATGATTATTGACACTCAAAGCATATTTTTAGAACAAATAGCATCCATCGAACACAGAGAAAGATAGGGGCTTAATGTTTCGCCTCCCAACTTATTTATCATATAGATAATTGTCAACAATAATAATTCATGATCAAATATATTTGTGTGGATATATATGTCTAGATCATTCCCCAACACATGATGCTTGCCAAGAGAAAAAGGCGAAATATAGGAAGTGGTGAAGATCACCATGACTCTTGCATAAAGGTAAGTACTAGAAAGTAAAAGATAGGCCCTTCGCAGAGGGAAGCAGAGGTTGTCATGCGCTTTTTGTTTTTGGATGTGCAAACCCTTAAAGCAAAGGAACGTCACGTTGTATTGCCCTTTGTGATAGCAACATTTATTATGCATTCCGTCGCTTTTATTTCTTTACCATCACAAGTTCGTACAACGCTTATTTTCCCTCACAATAAAAGATCATACATATTTAGGAGCAATTTTTATTGCTTTTTGCACCGATGACAACTTACTTGAAGGATCTTAATCAATCCATAGGTAGGTATAGTGGACTCTCATGGCAAAACTGGTTTAAGGGTGTTTGGATGCACAAGTAGTATTTCTACTTGGTGCAGAAGTTTTGGCTAGTATGAGGTGGAAGCAAGCACCACATGTTGGAGGATCCATAACAATATAACTTCTATACAAATATACCCAAACATAACTCATTAAGTTGTCTTCCTTGTCCAATTTCAACTAATTTGCTCGAGTTTGAAAATAATTAATGAGCTCACAATCATAGAAGATGTCCAAGATGGTACATTTATATGTGGAATCTCTCTTCCTTCAATATTCTTTCATGAATTGTTCAAGTGACCAATGCGGTGTTTGCTAACTTTCAATAAATTTTACCACCTATACTTATTGTGTGTGAAGTCATTACTCCCCATGGGATAAGTATATGAAGCATATTTAATTTCAGATTTATGATATTCAATTCATTCAACCATTTACTCATAGGATATAAGTGAAGCACGAGAGTGAATGACAAACTACTCCAAAAAGATATAAGTGAAGATCAATGCATAGTCAACAATTAAATAACTATGTGAAGACTCTCTCATCTAAGAATTTCAGATCTTAAGTATTTTATTAAACAACAAGCAAAAGAAAAAATAGCACTCCAAGAATAGCACGCATCATGTGAACGAATAAGAATTTAGGCTCAACATAGGCTAACCGATAATTGTTGATGAAGAGAGGTGGGATGCGAAGCATCCCCAAGCTTAAATTCTTGAGACTTATTGAAATATTTACTTGGGGTGCCTTGGGCATCCCCAAGCTTGAGCTTTTTTATCTCATTCAATCCTCTCATATCATGGTTTCACCTATTCTCAAAAACTTCATCCACACAAAACTCGAAAAGAACTTGTGAGATAGGTTAGTACACATAATAATAAATCAACTCTTTATGTACTGCAAAGACAAGTTGCACAATAATTTTCAAACATAATCTACTGTTTACTATCATTTCCACAATTTATATCTACCAATATAGGCTATGGAAACTATAGGATAAGTAGATAACGAAACTATGACAGCAATCTGTCCAAACAGAACAGACTGTAGCAATTTATGAAAACAGTGTACTTCTGTAACTCAAAAAATTATGAAAATTTAGGACATGCTAAATAATTTATATGACAACACTGTGTAAAAATTTCAGAAACGTTCCACGTTCCAGTAAAATATGAAAATTCAACCACTATAGCAAAAGTTTCTGTTTTTACACAGCACACATCAAAACATGCAATGCAAGCATCCTAAAGGCAATTCTTGGAACTTTTTATTGAAAAACAAGATTATAAATGACACCTAAAAGAAAACAACAAAATATAATGACGATCCAAGAAAAACACATATTATGTGACGAATAAAAATATAGCTCCAAGTAAGATATACCGATAGTGTTGAAGACGAAAGAGGGGATGCCTTCCGGGACATCCCCAAGCTTAGGCGCTTGAGTCTTCCTTGGATATTACCTTCGGGGTGCCTTGGGAATCCCCAAGCTTAGGTTCTTGTCACTCCTTATTCTCCTCATATCGGTGTCTCTCCCAAAACTTGAAAACTTCAATCACATAAGACTTAACGGAACTCGTGAGAAGGGTTAGTATAATAAATAAAGATAATTCACTTAGGTACCGTCAAGACAAGATTCATAATTGTTCCCACATGATACCTACTGTATTATACCATTACCATAATTTATACCACTAAATATAAGCTATGGAAACACTAAAACAAGCAAACTATGCATGCAAAACAGAATCTGTCAAAAACAGAACAGTCTGTGAAGATCTGTAGTGTAGCCATACTTCCCTATCTCTGAAAATTCTGAAAATATAGGAAAACCTGAAGAATTTGTATATGAAAACTGTGTAAAAATTTCAGATCATTATCACTCTCCAGTAAAAAATGAAAATTCCTGTACTGGATTCAAAAGTTTCTGTTTTGGTTCAGCATCAATTCTACTCATCTTGTGAGTCATCCCAAAGGCTTTACTTGGCACTTTATTGAAATAAAAGGCACAAAACATGATTACTACAGTAGCTTAATCATGTGAAAACACAAAAACATAAAGTAAAAGTGTTGGGTTGGCTCCCAACAAGCGCTTTTCTTTAATGCTTTTTAGCTAGGCATGATGATTTCAATGATGCTCACATAGGAATAATAATTGAAACATGCAAAAGAGCATCATGAATCTCATGACAAGCACATTTAAGTATAACCCACTTCCTATGCATAGGGATTTTGTGAGCAAAAAATTTATGGGAGCAAGAATCAACTAGCATAGGAAGGCAAAACAAGCATAACTTCAAAACTTTGAACACATAGAGAGGAAACTTGATATTATTGCAATTCCTACAAGCATATGTTCCTCCCTCATAATAATTTTCAGTAGCATCATGAACGAATTCTACAATATAACCAGCACATAAAGCATTATTTTCATGATCTACAAGCATAGAAATTTTACTACTCTCCACACAAGCAATTTTCTTCTTATTCATAATAGTGGGAGCAAACTCAACAAAATAACTATCATGACATACTTGATTGACATAACCACTTTGAATATTAAAATCATGATGACAAGTTTCATGGTTACTATCACTCTTTATAGCATACATGTCATCATCGTAATCATCATAGATAGGAGGCATGCCATCATCATAACAAATTTGCTCATCAAAACTTGGGGGACTAAAAATATCATCTTCATCAAACATAGCATCCCCAAGCTTGTGGCTTTGCATATCATTAGCATCATGAATATTCAAGGAATTCATACTAACAACATTGCAATCATGCTCATCATACAAAGATTTAGTTCCAAACATTTTAATAACTTCTTCTTCTAACACTTGAGCACAATTTTCCTTTCCATCATTTTCACGAAAGACATTAAAAAGATGAAGCATATGAGGCAACCTCAATTCCATTTTTTTGTAGTTTTCTTTTATAGAAAACTAGTGATAAAACAAGAAACTAAAAGATTCAATTGCAAGATCTAAAGATATAACTTCAAGCACTCACCTCCCCGGCAACGGCGCCAGAAAAGAGCTTGATGTCTACTACGCAACCTTCTTCTTGTAGACTCGTGTTGGGCCTCCAAGCGCAGAGTTTTGTAGGACAGTAGCAAATTTCCCTCAAGTGGATGACCTAAGGTTTATCAATCCGTGGGAGGCGTAGGATGAAGATGGTCTCTCTCAAACAACCCTGCAACCAAATAACAAAGAGTCTCTTGTGTCCCCAACACACCCAATACAATGGTAAATTGTATAGGTGCACTAGTTCAGCGAAGAGATGGTGATACAAGTGTAATATGGATGGTAGATATAGGTTTTTGTAATCTGAAAATATAAAAACAGCAAGGTAACTAATGATAAAAGTGAGCACAAACGGTATTGCAATGCTTAGAAACAAGGCCTAGGGTTCATACTTTCACTAGTGCAAGTTCTCTCAACAATACTGACATAGTTGAATCATATGTAAATCCCTCACGTGCAACAAAGAGTTCACTCCAAAGTCACAAATAGCGGAGAACAAACGAAGAAATTATTGTAGGGTACGAAACCACCTCAAAGTTATCTTTTCCGATCAATCTTATGAGCTATCCCTATAAGTGTCACGAACAGCCCTAGAGTTCGTACTAAAATAACACCTTAAGATACACATCAACCAATACCCTAATGTCACCTAGATACTCCAATGTCACCAAGAGTAGCCATGGGCTTGATTATACGATATGCATCACACAATTTCAGATTCATCATGTTCAATCCAACACAAAGAACTTCAAAGAGTGCCCCAAAGTTTCTACCGGAGAGTCAAGACGAAAACATGTGCCAACCCCTATGCATAGATTCCCAAGGTCACGGAACCCGCAGGTTGATCACCAAAACATACATCAAATGGATCAATAGAACATCCCATTGTCACCACGGATATCCCATGGCAAGACATACATCAAGTGTTCTTAAATCCTTAAAGATTCAATCCGATAAGAAAACTTCAAAGGGAAAACTCAATTCATCACAAGAAGATAGAGAGGGGAAAACTCCATATGATTCATCTATATCAATAAAGCTCGCGGTACATCAAGATCGTGTCATCTCAAGAACACGAGAGAGAGAGAGATCAAACACATAGCTACTGGTACATACCCTCAGCCCCGAGGGTGAACTACTCCCTCCTCGTCATGGAGACCGCCGGGATGATGAAGATGGCCTCCGGTGATGGTTTCCCCCTCCGGCAGGGTGCCAAAACGGGCTCCCGATTGGTTTTTTGTGGCTACAGAGGCTTGCGGTGGCAGAACTCCTGATCTAGGTTTCTTTCTGGGGGTTACGGGATTTATAGGAGTGCTTGGCGTTGGAATCAAGTCAGGGGGACTCCCGTGGGGCCCACAAGCCAGGGGGGCGCGCCCCCTAGGCTTGTGGCTGCCTCGGGACTCCTCTCCGGTATCTTTTTGCTCCAGTATTTTTTATATTTTTCAAAAATATTCTTCGTAAATTTTCAGCCCATTCCGAGAACTTTTATTTCTGCACAAAAAAACGACACCATGGTAGTTCTGCTGAAAACAGCGTCAGTCCGGGTTAGTTCTAATAAAATCATACCAAAATCATATAAAATTATTGTAAACATGGCATGAATACTTCATAAATTATAGATACGTTGGAGACGTATCAGCCACCACTTTACATGCGTGAGTATTTACTTGAAAGACTTACTTCCCTTAAAACCATTATTAATACTCAACTTTAATTCATTTACTAGCATGCCCAAATATTACCACCTCTATATCGCAAAACTATTGCAAGTAATCGAACATATCATATTCGGTGATCTACAAGTTTTATGTAGGAGATTATGACTAACCATGTGAATGACCAATTCATGTTAACTCTCTAAATATATATAAGTTAAGCATGAGAGTTTAATTCTTTCTAAAAAAGACCATGCTCTAATCAATATAAGTGAATCAAAAGAGCATACTAAAAATAACAATTTTCCAAATGTAGAAAAACGAGAACTTCAAATGATATAAGTGAAGCTCATGAAGCATTCTATAAAGTCATGCTCAAAAGATATAAGTGAGCTGCATAGAGGATTCTATAAATCAACCAAAGACTATACCATACCAGCATGGTGCTGCAACGAAAAAAATGAAAAACAAGCACAAAAGACGCTCCAAGAATTTATGCATATCATGTGAACAAAACAAATACTGAGACATACAGATAATTGTTGACGAAGAAAGATGGGATGTGTTCTGGAGGATCCCCAAGCTTAGATGCTTGAGTCTCCTTGAATATTTACTTGGGGTGCCTTGGGCATTCCCAAGTTTTCTTGCATCTCCTTATTCTTCTCATATCGATACCTGCTCGATCTTCGAACACTTCATCCACACAAAACTTAACAGAACTTTTATCACATGGGTTAGTACATATAACATAAAATTCCATTATGTTTTTCTATAACATTATTGTATAATTATAATCCAACATTAACCACTGTATGCTATCACAATTCTATGGCTCCCAAATCAATGGGGCTCAACAAGATTTCAAACATAACCAGAAAAAGAAACTATAACAACAATTTGTGAAAAACAGGACAATTTGTAAAGATGCATATGAAACATATAATTATGTAACTCCGAAAATTCTAAAACATTAGGATGTAATAAAAAAATAGTACTGTGTAAAAATTTCAGAATATTTCCACGCACCAGTAAAATAAGACAATTCAAATCCTATAGAGAAAGTTTCTGTTTTTGCACATCACACATCAAACAAGCAATTTAAACGTCCTAAAGGTAAATCTTGGCACATTATTTTTATAATACAATGGATTTATACAAGGTATGGTTATATTTGTGAGAAACTTCCATGAAAAATTCTACATTGTTTCCATGAGCATGAACACAAGTGTTCAATGTCGACCCTCACTTCTCCAATGCATAACTTTCCAATCTCTTCTCTTTTTGAAACATTTTAGGTTCCCCTCTATATATTTTTTAAATTTTTTAAAAGCACATAATAAAATAAAATGACTCTCTAAAAATACCTCTACCGTTTTACAAATTATTAGTATACACTTTATTGTCCAGTCTTCTATAGTACAAACATTGCTCGAGCCCGATCTTTCAAAATTTATAAGAATGAAAGCCAATCCTCCTTATTTGTATTTTAACTTAAAAAACCCAAGAAAATTAGTTCCATATTTTGCACACTCCCATTATAACTATAAAATAAACATTTAAAATGAGTTTTGTTAGGTATGATTGTCGTAGTAATGATGTTAATGTGGGTATCACCTGGAATTTAAAATGTGCAAAATTGTATTTATTTACATGGTGTATAAAATCTTCATGTCATTTCTGTTGTGAAACTTAAGTTATTCAAAAGAAGCGGATCAATGGTATATAGCACCTACAATCCCAACTACAAGGTCAACATAAGTTATCTAAATATCAACATTATTTTATAATTAGTTGATGCATAGATGTAAATGTTAATCAGAGTCCTAGCATAATCTTAGATTCATACCTAAATTCCACATCGTCGAGGGAATACAATTAATTTTTATATGTGGAGGTTATTTTTCATATACATGAACCTCCTCAACCTTCATGGTAATTCTCATACCAAATATATGTATCACGTATTCTTTAAGGTTAGATGTTACCTAATATCATACGCAACAATAAAATTTTCTCGCTGCTTTTTGTTGAAAATAATGAAGGTATTACTATACAAAAATGTAGTTGTTAACTTATTCATAATGGAGAAATATCAAAACATCACACCGGTAGAACATCATGAATACTATTGGCATGGACGGAACAAGTTCTGGATTAAGACAGTGGATATTTGGATATAACTTTTTCAATTAAGTTAATCACGTCATGATTTAGTTTGAGTTAAATATGCAAATGCAACATGATAAAAGACACTCAAGACAAATGATATATGGATAGAAACATTAGACACTTATAGACCTATCATGTCATATCAATACGACATGACAACAGTAACACTATTGTGCAACCATAGATGTAAAACCTACCAGTTAAGGTGAATCAACCATAAATATCCAATACACAAGGAATTAATCATGCTACGAAAATAAATACAAAATATATCTACGAATAACCTATTTACTATAATAGTGCTAGCCTTCGCATTTGCGAGGGCCACCTTGCTAGTTTTAATTAACAATGCTTTATAATTAAGTAGTGAGCATAAAGTAATATATATCATGTAACAACAAAGTCTAACTCTCTTCCTATGCCTTGGCATGTCATAAAAGAACAATTCATTTACATAAAGTAATGGCCAACACTAGTGGAGAAAAGCCTAGTTATGGAGTGCCAAAATTGGCCTTGCTGGCGTGCACACCCGACGCCACCAATATGGCGCCATTGTTAAAATATAGTGGTGGTATTGGATCCGACGCCATCAGTATTTGAGATTCTTATGGCATTTCACATATCCAACGCCATCAGTACGGTTCCTCACCTAGCAACACCCAGTGTCACTCGCACGCCAACAACAGCTTTTCAGCGAAAATAATTATACGCACCTACATGTAGCAATTTCCATGACGATCACATAGGTAATTATATAGACCAGGAACAATAGAATGGCCAAACATAGGTAATTATATAGACAAGATCATATCCCACAATAGCCATTGATCTCCACAAACATTTCTACATGCACACAACAAGGTTACTTGACTTAGTCTTTGTCAACATGCACTACACAACAAGGTTACTTGACTTAGTCTTTGTCAACATGCACTACACAACATGGTTACTTGACTTAGTCTTTGTCAATATGCCCAGCCACACACATTCTTTTAAATGATGTCAATGACGATCATCATCCTCAAGTCATGGCGCGTGGTGTTCCTGATAGTACCTATGACAGCTTGTCCATCGTGCAGATTCTTGCCAATGAGGAAGTGTCTCCACAACATCGCGCTTAAGATAATGCGACCGTCCGAGTATGCTACGTATGCACGGGTGAAGATGGAGCCCCTTGTTGTAAGGCATACTCTAGCAAAGCCTGCTTCATCAACCAAAATACCACAACTCATATCTAGACACTTAAACAATTTATGAGGAAAAACACCGATCAATTTACATATATCACTGGATTTTACACTAATATAAGCATATCAATCAGATTCTACACTAATTAAGCATATGAATTGGATTCTCTATATATACATTCGGCATATCAATCATAATCTACACAGCTAATTAATTAAGCACCTTAGTAGATTCCACAGTAAACAAATTAGTACACTAAGTAACTTTTGGAAATATGCCCTAGAGGCAATAATAAAGTGGTTATTATCATATTTCCTTGTTCATGATAATCGTTTATTATCCATGCTATAATTGTATTGACAGAAACTCATATACATGTGTGGATAGATAAACTAGTGAGCCTCTACTAGACTAGATCGTTGATCAAAGATGGTTAAGGTTTCCTAACCATAGACATGAGTTGTCATTTGATAACGGGATCACATCATTAGGAAAATGATGTGATGGACAAGACTCAACCGTAAGCATAGAATTTGATTGTATCACTTAGTTTATTGCTACTGCTTTCTTCATGTCAAGTATCTGTTCCTAAGACCATGAGATCATGCAACTCCCTCGCACCGGAAGAATGCCTTGTGTGTACCAACGTTACTTCATAACTGGGTGATCATAAAGGTGCTCTACAGGTATCTTCAAAGGTGTCGGTTGGGTTGGCATGGATCGAGACTGGGATTTGCCACTCCGTTTGACGGAGAGGTATCTCTGGTCCCTCTCAGTAATACAACATCACAAGAAGCTTGCAAGCAATGTGACTAAGGAGTTAGCCACGGTGTTGGGGATATAACCCCGTGGTGAGACCCGCCCAGGTGGGGCTGGGTCATGTGGTTGGCGGCTTAGCGACAAGGTTTGGCATAAGCTTGTTTAATGGGCCTGGAGGCCTAGAGCCGGAAGATGATATGCAGCCCGGTGGTGTAAGCCGCCAGAGGCGGCTTGTTAGACAAGGCATGTGTAGTTAGAGGTGAGGTCGGTTATCAAGTATAACCCGGCCCGGACTCTTGTAAGCCCAGGGCCCTGACCTGTGTATATAAAGGCAGGTTACCTCGGCGGCTTAGGGCACGAAACATCTGATCGATAGCTAGGTCAGGCGAACTCGCTCCCTTGTAATCAATAACTAGTCAATACAACACAAAGTAGGACGTAGGCTTTTACCTCTTTTCGAGGGGCCGAACCTGGGTAACCCTTGTCTCCCGATTCCGATCAACCCCTTCGAGCTCACCGCCTTAGCGATGGCCTCGAACCTAAGTCCTTTCACTAGGACATCTGCCGTGACAAAACCACGACGGTTGGTGCCCACCGTGGGACTGACGCTCGGTGGTGTGGAGTTCTCGAAGGGATCTCTCCCAGGGATCGAGGGATACGCCGTTGGCAGGATGACCAAGAGTCGCCGCGGCAAGCTCTACATCGACGACGCTGGCTGGGGCCCCGAGGCCGACTCAATCGAGTATGGGCACCGGGTCCCCTTACGTGGAATTCACGTCTTCATCGGCAAGATCGGCGGATCTAAGCCCGGGCCGGACATCTGCACCAACCTCGTCGAGCCGGCCCGGCGCGCGCAACCCGCCTGGGTTAACCCGGGCCGGAAGCGCGTCTTCGTCGGCTTTACCCAAGGCACGAAACTTGAAGTTTCCATGTCACGGGAGGAAACCCTAATCTACTCAGAGGATGGATCCTCGAGCGGGGAGGCGGAATCAATCTACCAGCTTCACAACGGCGGGCTTGGGGGCTACTTCGAGGGATACCCTGAGCCGAAATATCATGAGCCGGAATTTTATGAGCCGCCGAGCCGTGCCGCGGTCTTCATGGCAGGATCGGCACCTGCGCCTGGTAGCACGGCCGCTGGTGTGACCGGATCCGGATCAGGCAGGCCGCCCAGCGTGCTACCGCGAAAAGCTTCCAGCACAAGACACTCAACCTCCCTCAGCAAGACACATGAAGAAAAGCTTCTGGGAAACGATACCCAGCCTTCTTCAGCACGCTACCTTGGCAGAACCTTCGAGCGTAAGAAATTTAGCCTTCTTCAACACGCCCTTGTGCCTACCACAATCTTGTCAGAAACCCGAACTAGCCTGGACACACATCTGCCGCGGAACTCGGTGGTTATGAAAGGAGTTATCCTACACCTGCATATGTTGTGAGCATGCAGTCCAGTGGATTAGTTCATGCGAGCCACTCGTACACGGGAATGATTGTGTTCAGAGAAGCATTGGCCCCATAGTTCAAAGAAGAATGTGAGCACATCAATCCCTACGAGATATGCAAGAGTAACTTGTGAGAACAAGCCCGACACACCGGGAAAACAATCAAGGAGCCGTGTTGGCAGGTCGTTACAGGTCCATTGAAGGAATCCTCAAGAATAAAGAAGTTATGGACAAACAACCTCCATGACGGTCAACAAGATACAGCTTCACAGACAGAGTGGTATTACCAATCCTCGTCACACTCTTGCATATGCCGCCACAACAGTGCACTACTTGCGGTTACAAGCGAGCTTGTCGCACTCAACACGAATATGGGCCATCAACCAAGACAAAAGGCTATGCTCCGAAGGACACACCGGAAGATAGCGATACTATGTTCAGCCAGTGGGCATAGCAAGGACTACAGAGGCTATATACGACAGAGCCATCACCGCAAACAACAGAGTTTGAAACAAGACGTTCGGATAGAATGGCTCAAAGCACGTCTGCACCAACAGCTCCTGGACCTCATGACATCATTGGAATATGAGATTACTGTCTATGATTACTTTGTGATCATGCCTGACATTTCAGTTGGGGATATAGCAGCAATAGCTCGGTCATACCGGATTGTGGATCACCTAAGGACAAAGTCAGAGTGCCTAAGACAGAAGGAAACATCAGTAGGGAACTCACAGCCAAACTGAGCATCCTGACATGGCAAAAAGAAAGCCACTCCCACTCGCTCGAGGTCATACGAGCACGTGAGTCTGGTACCAGAAAAGGGTGTCTTGCCCGAAAAAGTCAGAGTACGAAGTATCGTAATAAGACCCGAAGCAGTCACTTCCAGGCCATGGAAACCGAGCTGTTTGTTATTACCCGCTACCCCACCCAGCAACACCACTATCAGAATAAAAGGGTACACTTGACAGGAAAGAGAAGGATTCAAGGAAGCTGTATGAAAAGACAACACATGGCCCATCAGAAGAGGCAGTTAAAAGGCCAGTGAATCAACAAAGACAAGATCGCGGATGGATCCAAGTCGCGCACAGGTAAGTTCCCCTTTGCCGGGAGGTAAGCCCAGAAATCTTGAGGACGAGCTTTTCTTAAGGGGGGTAGGATTGTAACACCCTGGTTTTCGCTCCTGTTTTTTTTCCTTCGCGGGATTTGACTCCCGCCTTTTTTTTTCTCGGTGTTATTCGATTTTCTCTAGCTCTTGGGTATACGAAGATGGCCATTTAGCCTTGCCTCTCCTATCGAACCAGAGATTCTCTCCAGTCCAACATTGCCACCCAAGATCTATTCTCAGGGTTTTACCATCGAAACCCTACCTTCCGAGTTGCCGGAAGGGAAACCCTGATCCTTGCAGTTACAAAGGAACCCCAATTTCCTTTGATCTGCTGGCTCCGAAACTTCTCCCAGTGATCATCCTACCCTTATAAACCCTGGATATGCAAAAATATTGCCAGGTCATTTGCAATATTTTTCATTTATAATTAATTCCTTTTTCTGCCAGTTAAAGGAATTAAATCCAGGAAAATATCTATCCATCTCCAAAGTTCAAGAAAACTTGTGGAGATATTATTTGTGATCATATTGAGCTCCCATAAAAATATTGGCCATAATTAAATAGGGGAAATTGCCTTTTCCTATTTAATGCCAATATTGCATTTTGGGCCCTTTCTGAAGGAACTACCATTTTGGTAGCCAGGAAAAATCCCAAATAATTTGTGGAGCTTCTCCTATCCATATCTTCATCATTTCCATCAAGAACCCAAGTTCCATAGTTCAAATTTTGAGCACAACATCAATTTGCAAATTCTGTCCAGTTGGGCAAATTGCAATGGAAGTGCTTTATTCCTTTATCTATTTGAGCTGAAATTTTTCATGGTGATTAACATTGCTAAATCACTCATGGAAAAAAATAAGCTCAATCCATCCAACCATTCATCCACAGCAATTTTCTCAAGTTTCTACCCATTTGGAAGCTCTGTGAAGGAAGTACCATTTTGGTATACCCAAATGGTATGAAAATTTTACAGTGGCTTCATATGTTCAAATCATCACTCTACACCAAAATCCAGTTCATTTCATCAAGCCATATGAGTGCCTCTTCAAGATTTAGTTTCTGGACTAGATGTGGCAGTTGTGAAGGAAGTGCATTCAAACTTGGTCCAGATGCCTTCAAAATTTGCCAGCGCTTAGTCCCTCTTATCACATTTCATTTTGACAAAGATCCAGCTCCTCTCTTTCATCCATCTCTCTAGAAACAACCACAAACAGCTTGCTGTTAAATCCTGTTTGTGCAAGTTTCTCCCACCCTAGAGCTTTCCAGTTGATCCCAGCCACTCCTATCATCTATTTGAGCAGTGAGGGGAGTATTGGACAAGGTCCCAGGGCCATTTAATGCCCCGGACACGCGGTGCCCGTGGTGACCACGGGGAGAGCACGCCAAAATGGCGCTCTGCGTGCTGACCGTGTCTGGTCGCGTCGGCAGGCAAGCTCCGGCGTGTCCGGGTGTGTCCTACGGCTCCCCTGCGTCCACGCCGACCCCCTCCAGTAGCTTCCCCCTGCTTCTTCTTCTTCTCCACGCCGCGACGAGCTCCGCCACTGTGCGCCCATGACCGCCGTCGTCATTTTGCTCTGCCTCCTTCCTCCCCGAGCCCTCTCGAATGCACCCGAGGCCTCCCCACCCTCCTGGAGGCCTTGCCAACATCTCCCCCTCTCTCCGCGTGTCCCCGAGCGCCAGTATCCGACTAAGAATGCCACGGCAGTCGTGGTTATCGCCTCGCCGCGGCCAGCTATATATAGGTCGTGCCCGGCCTCGTCGACCTCACTCACGGCCTCTACTCCACCCCAGCTCCCTTCTCAACCAATCACTTGAGCCCGAGGGGCTCTCCTCGCCGCCCACTGCCACCTCGGTCCCCGTCGGCCGCCGCCTAAATTGGCGCAACCTTGAGCTCCATTTTCCCTCATTCCACCACCAGGAGAACCCCCGAGGTCCGGCGAGCCTCCCCAGCCTTTCCCCTCGCCGTCGGAGCTGCTGTGGCCCCGTCTTCTCCAACTCCGGTCGCCGCCTCCTCTGCCTCCGCGGCGCGCCACCGTTCCACCCCTCCCCGGCGCTCCCTTGCGGTCTGGACGGGTTCAACATCGTCCCCTGAAGCCGCCGGTGGCCTCGGCCGAACCGGAGACCGCCGGAGCTGCCATAGCCGTCGCCGGCGTCTCGCTTCACTCCGCCCTCTGCCTCTGCCCGCCACCATGCCACCAGCCACTTCTGCCGCCCGTGCGATCCACCACTGGCCGCGGTGCTCGCCGGCGACCCGAGCCGCGCTGGCACCTGCCCTCGAGGCTCACCGGAGCGTCGCCGGCCATCGGAGCCCGACCTCCCTGCGGCGGCGGCGGGAGAAGCAAGGGAGAAAGAAGGAGGAGGCGGGGGGGAGAGAGAGGTGGGGTGGGACCCGCGCATCGGCGAGCCAGCCACCGGCCCCGCCTCGCCATGCTGGATAAGTGGTGGGGGGGTTGCAGGTGGGCCGGCCCAGCAGCCGCAGTGGCCTGGCTGGCGCCCAGTGGCAGCAGCAGCCGTAGCGCTTTCGGCCCAGAACGGCCTAGCTGCACAGTACAGTTCCTTTTATTATTTTCCAAAAAAAAACCAGTCAAGGACCCAATTGTAAATATTTATTTTACAGGAAGGTCCCTGCCCTTCAAACACTCATATCTTTTTAACCGAGACTCCGATTCAAGTGTAACCAACGCCCACATCTTCAGTTCGTCGAGCCCGTTCCGATGGTATCATTTTCATAATGTTTACACATTCTGAAAATGACCATTTTGCCCTTGCCCTTCATTCAGCCCCTCCGAGAGGGAATCCTTTCCGGCGGATTATCCTGCGAGGCTACCGCACTTCTTCCCGGAGTATTCTTCGACCCCAGGCAAGCCGACCATCTGATATATGCCCTAAAGCATTGCTCTATGTTATTCTTGCGTGTTTAATTAATGATTATGCCCATGATAGAAATAATTAAACTTCTGTTAGATTGCACTTACTGTTTACATTACTTTCATTTACTTGCTATGTAATAATTCATAGTAAATAATTTAAATGCCTAGTTGCTGCCCTCATAAGTTATTGTGGTGAACCACGTGCTTACTTAATGAAAATTAGCCGGTTGATCTAGAGTCACCTGTCCGGGCTTATCCGTGCAACCACATTTGCCAGTATGGGAAGGCCTTGACTTGATCTGATCGCATGCTCTTTCACCGGTACCACCAGACAGGGAGGGTTATGCGTGCATGCTACCCTGATCAAGTAGGCGGCGATAACCCTGTGAGCCCAGTTGTTTATTTGCGCGCGGTCCCCGTTTGGGACAGTTTAGTTTGGCCACGATGGTGGCAGGTGTCACGAGGTGACACAGGGGCCACCCAGGGCTTGACTCCGGGGGAGGATGATTGTCGGTGGTACGATGGGAGAGTCACGGGTCAGGCGGGTTTCGTTGGAGCAACGCTGGTCCACCCGAATGGGATCACGAGGCCAGGCACTACAAGAAATATGCTAACTTGCGACCATCAATATTGGTCGCTGAATGGTCATTGTTTTTCATTTTTGACCTTTTTGTGACCAAAAACAGTTGGTCAAAAGCTGACCGTCTTTAATGAAACTTAACAACCTTCTTTGTGATATGTAAAAGGTCGTTAGCTCTACGACCAATTGTTTTGGTCACCGGGTGCCTACCCAGGCCACATTGGATCCAACGTGGCAAGCTGACGTGGCAAAATTACGACCAATTGAATTGGTCGTTGATAAGAATCAGCCCGGTCCAATTCAATGTCTATATGGGCCGAGCCCAATAATACAACCCATTTAATATATATTTTTTCTCTTAACTTTGGTTAGATATATGGGCTTGGCCCAATAATTCGGCCTTTTTATTTCTGGGTCGTGGCCATTTAACATTGTTTGGGCTATTATATTTTGGAGCTGGACCCACCAATCAGATGGGTCCCACTTGTCATACCGTCACACATTGGACCCACATGACAGAAATTTCAAAATTGCTCAGATTATTTTCATAAGTTGGTCCCACGAGTCAACTTTCCATTTCACTGATTTTCAAATCACATAATCATTATTTCAAATAGAACATAACAAATGTAGTTCATCAAAGAACGTTGAATAAGTCTACTATAATATGTACATAGTCTATTACAATATTATTACAATATTTACAGTCTATTACACATAAACAAAACATACAACTCTTTGGTACACGGCTTATACTTCCTACTTCACTTCCATGCTAGAGCTCTTGTAAATGAGAGGAAACACCATTTTCGAGTATGTTCGTAGAGGCTGAACGAAGGCATCTAACAATAAACCAAAAGAGTTAGAAACAAACTAAAAACAAATATACAAGGCAGCTAGGGACTAAATGCTGAAGCATATGTACATGTAACAGTAACAACCACAACGAATAGCTAGTTAAGATCAAAACAGACAAAATATAACTACACATCACCTCTATCTATTTTGTGTGTACAAGTACAAAAAATTCTGTACCAATAATTATCTTGGACAGACTAAATTGCTGCTGTTATCCAGATAGATCAATCGATCTCATGCTAGGGATGAACATGGAACCTGCCATTTATATTTCAAATGTCAAAGATCATCACTTTAATCATCACATACACAATCAGGTACACAATAATGAGACTGAACGGGTGTTCTTTTTTAGACTGCACAGTCAACTACAACAACAAATGTACAGAATGTTTAGGTACACAAGCATGTGTAGCAAGTATTAAAAGTTCGATCTATTTGGTGAAAGCCACCATTGATCTCGTTCTCACAGCCATACTTACACGCACACATGCAGTTTTAATTAATTAAATGAGCAGGCAACAAAGGCAATTGGAAATCTAGGGGCGGGAGGTAGTGAGAGCAACGCAAGATATACACTACTAGAGGGATGGTCAAGATGTAGGGGATGGAGGTGTCTCACTTGGTTTCAAAATAAGATGCACACAAAGACAACCACATAAATATAGCAGTGCATACTACTATATGCGAACCTATTTAAAATATGGCGAACAGATGGGGATTAGTAAAGGGCATGTTACTTAGCAATTCGGATAAAATAAAATAAAATGTAGTACAATACTTGATGCAAAAATCTTCCAGTATGACGAGACAACAAGTTAACAACATCCACAGTCCACACTGCAGAATACAGTCAATATACCAGCATCGTGAAACAAACTTCCTACCAATAAATTTTACTAATAATCGGCTATTTCAGAAAATAAATCATGAACCATAACTCCTATTAATTACCTACCATTAGTAAGAAAAAATGGCTCAATTACCATCATAAGAACGGTAGGCTTGAGCCCCACATTTATTCGAGATTGACCAAAGAGTGCCACCGAATTACAACAAGTTGCTAACACTACTAAAATAACTAACTTCGGTCAAGGACAACAACGAAGAAGCAGCACCAATTGAGACACACAGCCACGAAGATTCCTGTAAGCCGGAAACGACAACACTGAATCTCAAAAGCTTATGCAGAGAACGACATATAAAACGAGCAAAGGTACTGCTACAACACTGAACCTCACACGCTTATGCAGGGAACAACGTACAGAATGAGCAACAATAGGTGCTATACGACACACTGATTTGTACTATTGCCATCTACACTTGAACTCAACGCCAAAATTCATGGCTGGAAAGAACTGAGCCTGGCACTACTCCCCTAAGCCGGAGAAACGACAACACTGAACCTCGCAAGCTAATGCAGAGAACGGAGTATAAAACAAGCAACGACTACCGCTACATCACACTGATGCGCACTATTTCCATCTACACTGAACCTCAATGCCGATTCGCCGCTGGAAAGAACTGTGCTTGGCCAAGCCAAGCCGAATTCCCGGTCTACAGAGCTCAAATCACGCTAGGAAAACTAGCAAGAGGGGGGAAAATCAACCTTCTGGTCACCACCTCCCGTGGCGGGGAGAATTGATTTTAACCCCCCAGCTCGCACGCCTTCGATCTTATGCCCCCCTCTTCGTTTGCATTTCTCTGAGCCCCCCCCAGATCTGTCTAACTCTTGCTCATACCCCCCTTTGGCATGGTTAACAAGTATGTTAGTATACAACTGTCAAATAGAAATAGGAATAGACAAAAATGCCCCTCAGTTGGAAAGGCACAACCCTGTACAAAATATTTTGCCGTAATCATTACCTTCTACACAAACAGACTGGGAATAATAGTCTCACACTAATTCAATGACAGCACTGGGAATAATAGTCTCACAATAATTCAACGATGGCATAGAGAATAAGTTCAACCATGTTCTACAGGACTTCATGACAGCAAAATAAGTGAGTCTCTACCTCACATGACAGCAAAATAAGCGAGTCTCTACCTCACATACGGGCATAGCAAATAGAAGTGAGTCTCTACCTCACAGAGCAAATAAAAGTGAGTTTGCACCTCACATACACAGCAATAAAAGTGAGTCTCCACTCACACACGAGTTATCACAGCCACCAACAAGTTCACAGGTCGCTTAATTTCTTCCTCTTAGGAGTCATTTTCTTCTTCTTTCCTTTTGCTGGAGATTTTGGTGGTGGAGTAACAGCTTGGCTCCTTGTGACAGGTCCAGGACTAGCTTGAGCTGCAGCTTGGCTTCTTGTGACAGCTCCAGGACTGCTACAACTGGCATTATTTTTGCTCTTGGTTGGTGTAGATGGAACGGCATTGCTAACTGAAACATCAAACCATGGACATGGATTCTTTTTCCCCCTACTTTTCCTACAAAAAGAAGCAATTAGAACTATTTTTATGTAAAAAAAACCATGGTATTATAAATAGAAAATAGCAAGAAGTACTAGTTTGTACCTTTTCTTTGTTCCATTTTGAGGACATCCAGCTTCTCTATGTCCTACCTCCCCGCATTTTTTGCATTTGTTCATGGATCCTTTCCTCGATCCACCTTCCCACCAACTCTTTATCCTCTGTTTACTTGTTCTTCCAGAACCTTTTTTCTTGCCTGTTGGAATTGGTGGACGCAACACAAAGCCTGTATCCACATGTGGCCACTGATTCTTGTCTGTAAGTGGCTCAATTACACCTTCATATGCTGCCCTGAATCAGCTAATTGGGTAGTATTCATGTACATAATCCTCCATGTTAACAAAGTTGCGAGCTTGCAAAACATTTATGAAGGCTAGTGCATGGTCGCAAGGCTTGCCCGTGTGTTGCCATTGCAGACATGTACACTCATGTGTGAGAGTTTTGACAACATGTCTTTCATCCTCTTTGTTAGCATTTCTCACTTCCCCACTCCAATCAGCTGATGCTTTAGCCTTGAGATGTCCTAGTCCTCGAGTCTTTGCATTTAATTGGTGTATGACAAATGGAAGAATTATTCCTATAAATCTTTCTCCAATCATTCTTCTCTTTCTAAATAGTTCCATAATCATCTCTCTAATCTTATCAGCTAGTTGAACAATCGGCAAGTCCTTGATATCTCGCACCCAAGCATTGAAGCATTCAGCGAGATTGTTATTTATGTAGTCACACTTGATGGTAGGGTTGAACATGCACCTCATCCATAACAGATTATGGTGATCCCTATGGTAAGGATATACTTTCTCAGATGCATCAAATACCTTTGCCATGTGATGTTGATATTCTTCCAGCCTATATGCCCTAGCAGCAGGCCACAACCTTCCAAACACATCACCATGAAAATATTTTTGAAAATTATGCCACATATGCCTAAAGCACTCTCGCTGCTCAGCTTGAGGAAAAACCTTCTTAACAGCATTTTCAAGACCCTTGCAAGCATCGGTACAAACAACCAATATCGGAGGGTCTCCTATTGCTTTCTTCACTTGATTCATGAACCAAGCCCAATTATCTCCATTTTCTGACTCAATAAAGCCATATGCCACCGGAAACATCCAATTGTGACCATCCAAAGCAGTGACTATAGCTAGCTGACCATTCCACTTTCCATTTAAGTGAGTTGAATCTATGCTAATATATGGCCTACATCCATTCACAAAACCATCTATGCAAGGCTTGAAAGCGATAAATAGCTTGCTGAAATGTACTTCACCTTTATGTGTTGTTGTATCAATCTCAACAATACTCCCTGGAGACCTCAATTCTATTTCAGCCTTGTAGTTGTACAACATCCTGAAACTTTCTTCCCAACTCCCATATAAGCCGGTTGCTGCCTTTTGTTTGCCTTTCCACACTGTGTGATAGTTAAGTGTGACATGATGCTCATCTTGCAAGTCTTTAAGTATCTTCACAGCACCAACGGTTGGATCCTTCTTCAACATAGCTGCTGCCTTATCAGCCACCCATGATTGACTTGTCATGCTAGTCACTTTTCCACATGTTGAACTACAAATATGCTCCATTTGATGTCTCACAACCTACAGGAAAAAATGGTACAGATCTGAAGGTTATTATCATGACAAAAAAAATGAAGCAAGAAAAAATGAAGCAAGAAACATATAAAGCACAAAAAGGCAATTACCATCACACATTTTTCATCTCTCTGCCAACTAGCAGTTAAAGCCCATTTGCAAGGGTCACCTTTTATGGATTCACCTTTGCAAAAAGCACGAAACCTCCCTGGCTCATTTTTCTTTGTGCCATATTCAAACTCTCCATTGATAGCCCACTGTTTTAAGGCCTTCCTAAATTCAACCATGTTAGGATATGGTGTCCCTATATCCATGAATGGGTTTCGTTCATCCCAGGCAATAAGTGGCTCCTCTGGAGCCTTGTCATCAACAACGATAGCCACGTCTTTGATATCAAGTAAATCAGCCTCCTCATTATGAGTGGGAACAATAGGACCAAGTTGGGTTGCTCTCTCGTCCGACTCTGTTTTTAAACCAAACAGATCGAACATGGCTTTCTCATCTGGTGGTTTTTCATCCCCATCATTTTCTGGTTCAATCACAAGACTTGACCAATCAATAGTAGCACTACCATTTTCTACTCCATTGCATGAGATTGCCACCATGGTTAGGTTTGTCACACTGGATTGATTAGAATCATGCACTGACATTGAATCAATCCTATTCAATATAGACAGAAAAATCAGAAATTTGACACACCAAATCTCATGCATAAATCAATTAGAACAGGGGAAATATGATGTTACCTTTTCAGATCCATCACACCCCTTTGTCAATCCAGCCCCTTCCACTCAAATCCCCATGTGAATGCCACACAACACCTAGGGTTGAACGATTCAGAAACTATACCAGAGGAAGAACACAAAATCTGTGAAAAAAGGAAGGGGGGAGAGGCTGCCTTACCTTGGGCCAGCAATGGAAGGCGGAGGACGGGGGGAAACGCGGTGGAGCAGGACGACGGACGGCGGGCGGAGCGGCTATGGCGACTGGCGGCTAGGTCAGGTCGGGGGAGGAATGAAGAACGGGCCAGGTCTCTGTCTCGTGCTGGAGGGAAGGAAGGAAAAGTGGACGAGGGCAGATTTGGCAATTGCAGATTTGTTAAGTCCAGATTTTTTGCTTACCAGCCAAAACAAGAGATAACAGCGCAGGGGGGGTCAGAGAGGGAAAATTAGGCCGCATGGGGGGTCTCACGGGAAGGGAAACGAAGAGGGGGGCATAAGCTCCAAGGCAGGCGAGCTGGGGGGGGTTAAAATCAATTCTCCCCCCGTGGCGAAGCGGAGGCCGCTGGGCTGGATGTCGATGGAGAAGATCTGCAGGCCATCATGGCGAACCCAGTTGGGCTTCTCCGTCAGCATCTCCGCGCCCCCTGTACCTACCGAGGCGCCCTTGACCAAGCAGAGGGGAGGGGAGACTCCGGGGCTCCGGGATGTTGGGCTCAGAGACGGCGGCGAGGCGGAGGGCGCCGCGGCGGCGGCGGAGCGAGGAACACGGCGGCAAGGGAGGTGGGGACGAATGGGAGCGAGGAACCGGAGGAGAGGACCTCCGGCCGCCGCGCCGGCGCCGATGGCGAGGACGAGGACGAGGACGAGTCCGACGCGCGGGCTCGGGCTCCTCGCCGTCGACAAAGGGGTGGAGGGCGGCCATGGTGCGGCGGCGGGGGCGGCGGCGGCTAGGGTTTTGGGCGAGCTGTGCGGGTGCGGGAGAGAATGTGGGGATTGGAATGTGGGGTGTGGGGGGCTGTGTTAGGGCTAGGTGGGTGAGAGGGTGAGGGGGTGAGGGTTGCCGTTGGATCCGGGAGCATCCGACGGTGTTCGATGCATGATCCGCGTGATATGTCCATGGACCAATCAGAATGCAGCAAACAATTTGAAGACCTTATGACCATCTAAATTGGTCGTAATCGATTAAAGATAAGTTTTTCACGAGAAATTCATTTTCCATTTTTTAGTGTTTAAAATGAGTTTTTTTTGTAAAAAATCCTATCAAATATTTGTTTAAATGATATCATATTGGGGACCGATAGGCGCCGGCGGACCGGCCAAAATTTGGGCCGGTCCCCGCGCATGCGTTCGATTAGATCAATAATACCCGTCAGATCTTATCCCTTCATTATCCTTTAAGCAAAGAAACGCTCCGTCCTCGTGCCTCCTTCCAAATCTCACACGCCCGTGGCGGCCATGGCGGAGACTGCGCTCACCTCCGCCCGCGCTTGCCGGCCATCGGTGACATCCGCGCTTGTCTTCCTTGGCCACCCGCGCTTGCCGGCCATCCATGCTTGTCTCGCCGCCATCGTTGACGCTTGACTGGTTCCAGCAAAAACACATGCTGGTCGTAGCAATTTTTGCAATGGATACAGCTCTACCTCGCCATTATCGCCGACGCTTGATTGGTTCGAGCAAAAACACATGTTGTTTGTAGCAAAATTTTGTTGTGGATGCAGCTCCGCATCGCCGTTGTCGCGGACGTGCTCGCCGGCGTGCTCGTCGCCGCTCATCCCCGGCGACGTAAGCTTGTCGGGCACACCTCAAGCTTCGAGGGGAAGATGCCCAGTGCTGCAACCTGCAACCAAAGAAGTTACAACCGGTGACGGAAAAAGCTTCAACCGGTTACGAAAAAGTTTCATGGCTTTCATGTGTTCTTAGAAATGAGCTATCATGTGTAAAGATTCATGGCTTTCAAGCCAAATGATCAATCTTATGGCCACATTCATGGCATAGTTTGCTTAAATGATCTCATATTGTGCACAAGGGTGCATATTGGAATGACAAACAATGTTGCCTAAGTAGCTTTTCATTTTCTTTGGACGGAAAATTCATTTTCCATTTTTCGAGTGCCCAAAATGAGTTTTTTGTGAAGGACCTACCATATATTTGTTGCAAAATTGGACCAAATCAATTTTCTAAAATATTAGGACATATTTAATGTACAATTGACTATATGTTTGGGTGTCAAAAGATTTGAGCCACCTCTCGTGAAAAAGACAAATTTCCGTCGATTCAGTAGGAAGCGGGTCAAATTTGAACTGCAGCTCCCTCATAGTTTGCTCTTTATTTTTTCAAAAAAACATTTCTAGGTATATAAGTATCTATTTAATAAGATAAATACCAAAAGTTTTTAAATATTCAACGCCTAGCTAGGAACGATCATGCCCGCCGTTTTGACCGCATTTTGAAACGGGAATGAAAAATTCAAAAAAAATCAAAAAAAATGGAAAACCTTCGCATTGTGCCATTATATGTGACCAAGTTACGAGCAAAATAGGAAACTTTTAATACGGCAATTATTTTAAAAAAGTGTTCTCAGAAATGAGCTATCATGTGTGAAGATTCATGACTTTCAAGCCAAATGATCAATCTTATGGCCACATTCATGGCATAGTTTGCTCAAATGATCTCATATTGTGCACAAGGGTGCATATTAGAATGACAAAAAATGTTGCCTAAGGAAGTTTTCATTTTCTTTGGACGGAAAATTCATTTTCCATTTTTTGAGTGCCCAAAATGAGTTTTTTTTAAGGACCCACCATATATTTGTTGCAAAATTGGACTGAATCAATTTTCTAAAATATTAGGACATATTTAATGTACAATTGACTATATGGTTGGGTGTCAAAAGATTTAGCCACCTCTCGTGAAAAAGACAAATTTCCGTCGATTCAGTAGGAAGCGGGTCAAATTTGAACTGCAGCTCCCTCATAGTTTGCTCTTTATTTTTTCAAAAAATCATTTATAGGTATATAAGTATCTATTTAATAAGAGAAATACCAAAAAAAATATTCAACGCCTAGCTAGGAACGGTCATGCCCGCCGTTTTGACCGCATTTTGAAACGGGCATGATAAATTCAAAAAAAAATCAAAAAATTGGAAAACCTTCGCATTGTGTCATTATATGTGACCAAGTTACGAGGAAAAATAATAAACTTGTAATACAACAATTATTTTAAAAAGTTTTCTCATAAATGAGCTATAATGTGTGAAGATTCATGGCTTTCAAGCCAAATGGTCAATCTTATGGCCACATTCATGGCATAATTTGCTCAAATGATCTTATATTGTGCACAAGGGTGCATATTAGAATGAAAAACAATGTTGCCCAAGGAACTTTTCATCTTCTTTGGACGGAAATTTCATTTTCCATTTTTCGAGTGCCCAAAATGAGTTTTTTTGTGAAGGACCTACCATATATTTGTTGCAAAATTGGACCGAATCAATTTTCTAAAATATTAGGACATATTTAATGTACAATTAACTATATGTTTGGGTGTCAAAAGATTTGAGCCACCTCTCGTGAAAAAGACAAATTTCCGTCGATTCAGTAGGAAGCGGGTCAAATTTGAACTGGAGCTCCCTCATAGTTTGCTCTTTATTTTTTCAAAAAATCATTTCTAGATATATAAGTATCTATTTAATAGGAGAAATACCAATTTTTTTAAAATATTCAACGCCTAGCTAGGAACGGCCATTCCCGCCGTTTTGACCGCATTTTGAAACGGGCATGAAAAATTCAAAAAAAAATTAAAAAAATTGGAAAACCTTCGCATTGTGTCATTATATGTGACCAAGTTACGAGGAAAAATAATAAACTTGTAATACAGCAATTATTTTAAAAAAATGTTCTCAGAAATGAGCTATCATGTGTGAAGATTCATGGCTTTCAAGCCAAATGATCAATCTTATGGCCACATTCATGGCATAGTTTGCTCAAATGATCTCATATTGTGCACAAGGGTGCATATTAGAATGAAAAACAATGTTGCCTAAGGAAGTGTTCATTTTCTTTGGACGGAAAATTCATTTTCCATTTTTTGAGTGCCCAAAATGAGTTTTTTTGTGAAGGACCTACCATATATTTGTTGCAAAATTGGACCGAATCAATTTTCTGAAATATTAGGACATATTTAATGTACAATCGACTATATGGTTGGGTGTCAAAAGATTTGAGCCACCTCTCGTGAAAAAGATAAATTTCCGTCGATTCAGAAGGAAGCGGGTCAAATTTGAACTGCAGCTCCCTTATAGTTTGCTCATGATTTTTTCCAAAAATAACTTCTAGGTACATAAGTATCTATTTAATCATAGATACATGGTTTGGTGGCGAGACATCGAGGTTTGGACGGTGGACGATGGCCCCAACTCCAGAGCACGCAAACTGGCATGCCAGCCGTGTGGTCACCGCGTGACCTTAGCGTTTCCACGCGTTCTGGGCAGCCTAGGAATGTCGGATGGGTTGGTCACTCCCCCGGTAGGTGCTAGGAAGAATAATACAATAGAAGAATCTCAAGAGAAGACTGAACTAAGCTCAAACATGAATTAGCAGCCAAGTGTTTGATTAGCGGTGGGGGAAATGAACATGGCTAATGGGCCTGAGTTTTGGCTGAGGATGATCATCTACTAAGGAGACTGTCTTGGCAAATTTTCAGCTCAAATGGAAGAGCCTAAGTGCCACTTGCTTTGCAAAGTACCACACTAGACATAAATATGAATGTTGAAGCTGGGCTCAAATGAATGAATGGATTGAGCTGTAATTTGTTGGAGGACAGTCATTTGGGCATAGGAAGACACTGTAAAAATTTGATACCATTTGGACATGCCAAATTGGTACTTCCTTCACAATACTCTTCTCTGGATAGAAAATAGAAATTTATTCTGGGCCCACATAGATGATTGGATTGAGCTGAAATTTGGAGGAGGATGATAATATTGGCATATGAAGGAGCTGTACAAATTTCATACCATTTGAATAAATAAAAATGGCACTTCCTTCACAATGCTCTCCACTGAACAGAAAATTGGGAAAAATATTAAGGAAAATTGGCTACATTAAAATCGGATAAAATTTTGTGTAGGGGAGGTTCTATGCAAAGGGTCATGTCCTGGTAAATTTTCATCAATAATAAAGCAATATAAAATGTAGTTTCTTCACAAATTGAAAATATTACCAGAAACAAAGATTGGATGGTGAGCTTACATGGATTATTAGATGGGGATCAAATTTTGTGGAGAGCTCTGATTTGGGCATATATAATATGTGGCAAAAATTCAGATCATTAGGAGATACGTAGCTAGTACTTACTTCACAAAGCTTCTAGCTGAACGGAAAGTTTGGAAATTGGTTGAGTGAGATTTAATAGGCAAATGGAGCTAAATTTGGTCATGAGCCAATGCTTTGTATAGGAAAGAGTGCCCAAAAATTTTCAGCTCAAATGGAGGAGCCTAGGTGGCACTTGCTTTGCAAAGTACCACACTGGACAGAAATATGAATGTTGAAGCTGAGATCAAATGAATGAATGTATTGAGCTGAAATGTTGTGCATGATGGTCATTTGTGCATAGGAAGGCACTGTAAAAATTTCATACCATTTGGAGAAATAAAAATGGTACCTCCTTCACAATGCTTTCCACTGAACAGAAAATTAGGAAAAATATTGAGAGAAATTGGATAAATTAAATGAGCTAAAATTTGGTGTAGGGAGGTTATATGGGAAGGGTCATATCGTGGTAAATTTTCAGCAATTATAAAGCAATATAAAATACAGTTGTTTCACAGACCGAAAATATTACCAGAAACAAAGATTGGATGGTGAGCTCACATGGATTGTTTATATATGTTTAACATTTTTCAAATACATGATTAACATCTTTTCATATATTCCCAACAAAAAAACATCTTTTCATACATACGTTTTGATGTCTATATTTGGTTTTACACATTGTACATTTTTTGTATACATATAAAAAGGAGGTGGCCTTAAGTACCAATGCATCCACGTTCACAACCTCATGACCATTTATATTGGTCATAATCAGGTAGAAATAAGGTCGTCGACCACTGTTGTCTGCTTTATGACCATTTGGTGTAAGGCAATTTCAGGGTTTGAGCCCTTCCTAGCGAGTTGGCCGTAGATTTACGACCAATTCAGCTGGGGTCACTAAGAGAAGGTCACAAGTTGAGATATTTCTTGTAGTGAGGTGCTCCATGGTGTGGGTAAAGTGCACAACCTCTGCATAGTGTAAGAATCTATTCGAATAGCCGCGTCCACGGTATTGGACAGTCCGTCTAGGCCTCACTAGGTGGTCAACCGTAATAATGATAATAATGATGGAAGAACTCGTCTTACGCCCTGAAGTACTCAGTGGATCGTGAATATTCTGAGGGTTGTGAGGCAACCCGGAAGAGAGTAAGTTGGATCTGGTTAAGAGTTGGATTGGATCCTGAGAATGTTCGGAGGATGGCTTATTTACTTGATATGCTAATCAATATTGCTAGATAGGTATGATAATTAATGTTGCTCTATTAATAAATACATGCTTGAATGCCATGGATTGCATTGCTTGGTGTATATGTTATTTGGTTTGCTTGCGAGTACATTCAAAAGTACTCAGCGGCCTTTAACGTGGCCAGGTTCACATAAGGATCTGTCGTCCGTTGTCGAGGAGCCAGAGCGTTCGCGAGCTAGAGGTGTAACCCAGTCAGATCCCTGTGGATTGGAGCCGCACCAGGACCATGCTGCCTTAGATAGAGCTTTTCCGCTGCCATCACCTCTTGTAATATATCATGTAAGACTTATAGATCCATTAATAGAAATGCCGGTGTTCATGATACTTGTTGTAAATGCACATGCCAGAGTGATTTCCTGGGCTGGCATGCCGGGCGACCGTCTGGCCACAGTGGTAATCAGGCGGGGCACCACAACGGATGGTATCAGAGCAGCCAGGCTAACTGTAGGTTACCCTAGTCAGACTTCATTGTCTTGTGTTCAGTAGAAATCCTAGATGGATTTCAGCCATCTTTGCCAGCAGGCACGGCTACTGTTGATCATAAGGCAATCCCATAGGTTTTGGCTCCATCAGACCCCAACTCTGGTGGCCCTTGCCTTCGGTGTGAAATGCTCGCACCCGGCAACGACCCGTGAGCCCTGAATCCTTAGGTAAACCAGATATCCTTACCTTGCTTGCTAACCATGGCATTTCTCTTCTTAACTCCAGTTTCCTTTGGGGAACGCTTATAAATTCCATCTCTTCCCGACAACCTTAGGATCGTTAACTAAGCCATTTTGGCTATGGTCATGCGTCGAGTGTGATGTTCCCTAAGGAAGTAGTAGGGGCTTGACACCAGTGCTACCAGGAGCATTGTGTGGTTTCGCTTCTAAATCCTTAGAGGTGCATCGAGTGCGCTAGGCTAGTTATACTAGTGAATCCTCGGCCACATGTGAAAGGTCCGCAAAATTTGAGCTTTATTTGCTTTTTGGTTTCCTCGGTTCTTGTTTCTTTTGTCGGTTCCGTTTCTTCGCCCCGACTGGATCCATCTGCAAGTGCCGTCAAGAAGACCAGCGTACAACTGGGATAATACCCAATAATCCAAATTCAACAAAGTCAAGACAAGCCAACTGCCTAGTATACAGAATAGCAACACCGGATCTGTCAAGAGTGAAGAATGGGTCAGAAGCAGAATTCATGTGCAACAAACAAGGCCAGAATATACCTGGGAGAGTTGTCCTCAAGACCGATCACACCTGAGGAACAGTCAGATGAGTTATCAGGAATGGACATCAGTAAGGACAAATTATTCCTTCCGCGATACAGGGACTATTTCAGTCACCAAGGTGAACCGAGTCTTTTCTCAATAGACTCAAGAATCATTTATTTTCCGCCAAAGACATACTTCAAGAATGCAAATGTGCCAAGAGCGGCAACAAAACTCCGGTACGTTGGTACAAATTTCAAAGCATATTCTGGAATTCACCGGTGCGTATCCAAAATTTTCCGGGCACTGTGACAAAGTTTGCAAGAAATATGGATGCGTTCACGGCTGCCCAGAATCAATGAGAACTTCACATGCTCGGAAGCTCAGCTGAACCAAATAGGATGATCCATCAACTGCTTATTATCAGCAACACCTGGTTTGAATACAAAGGGTATTCCGAATTAATTAACGACATGAAGTCTGCCACAGTCATGCAACCTTTACAGCAACAATGATCAGACCAGCAGAAGAACAAGCGGTATGCCCGATCAACAGAATATCTTCAGTCAAGATGTGGCCTATATCAAGTTTTGGCTCCGCTATGGGTAAATTCCGGATACCTCGGAAGGAAGCCAGAATCAGCCATAGATCCGACTGTGTACACAGTGAAAGCCTTCTGGTATAAGGAACCCAACCTTCCTCCGCAAGCTACCAAGAAGAGCTTACGACACCAGACTGCCAATATTCCTCGGTACGCCAATTGGTGAGAAAATCTCCTAGGATACGGCACTTCCATCTTCCCCAGCGTGCTACCGCGAAAAGCTTCCAGCACAAGACACACAACCTCCCTCAGCAAGACACATGAAGAAAAGCTTCTGGGATACGATACCCAACCTTCTTCAGCACGCTACCTTGGCAGAACCTTCGAGCGTAAGAAATTTAGCCTTCGTTAACACGCCCTTGTGCCTACCACAATCTTGTCAGAACCCCGAACTAGCGTGGACACACATCTGCCACGAAACTCGGTGGTTATGAAAGGAGTTATCCTACACCTGCATATGTTGTGAGCATGCAGTCCAGTGGATCAGTTCATGCGAGCCACTCGTACACGGGAATGATTGTGTTCAGAGAAGCATTGGCCCCATAGTTCAAAGAAGAATATGAGCACATCAATCCCTACGAGATATGCAAGAGTAAGTTGTGAGAACAAGCCCGACACACCGGGAAAACAATCAAGGAGCCGTGTTGGCAGGTCATTACAGGTCCATTGAAGGAATCCTCAAGAATAAAGAAGTTATGGACAAACAACCTCCATGACGGGCAACAAGATACAGCTTCACAGACAGAGTGGTATTACCAATCCTCGTCACACTCTTGCATATGCGGCCACAACAGTGCACTACTTGCGGTTACAAGCGAGCTTGCCGCACTCAACACGAATATGGGCCATCAACCAAGACAAAAGGCTATGCTCCGAAGGACACGCCGGAAGATAGCGATACTATGTTCAGCCAGTGGGCATAGCAAGGACTACAGAGGCTATATACGACAGAGCCATCACCGCAAACAACAGAGTTTGAAACAAGACGTTCGGATAGAATGGCTCAAAGCACGTCTGCACCAACAGCTCCTGGACCTCATTACATCATTGGAATAAGAGATTACTGTCTATGATTACTTTGTGATCATGCCTGACATTTCAGTTGGGGATATAGCAGCAATAGCTCGGTCATACTGGATTGTGGATCACCTAAGGACAAAGTCAGAGTGCCTAAGACAGAAGGAAACATCAGTAGGGAACTCACAGCCAAACTGAGCATCCTGACATGGCAAAAAGAAAGCCACTCCCACTCTCTCGAGGCCATACGAGCACGTGAGTCTGGTACCAGAAAAGGGTGTCTTGCCCGAAACAGTCAGAGTAAGAAGTATCGTAATAAGACCCGAAGCAGTCACTTCCAGGCCATGGAAACCGAGCTGTTTGTTATTACCCGCTAGCCCACCCAGCAAGACCACTATCAGAATAAAAGGGACACTTGACAGGAAAGAGAAGGATTCAAGGAAGTTGTATGAAAAGACAACACATGGCCCATCAGAAGAGGCAGTTAAAAGGCCAGTGAATCAACAAAGACAAGATCGCTGATGGATCCAAGTCACGCACAGGTAAGTTCCCCTTCGCCGGGAGGTAAGCCCGGTAATCTCGGGGACGAGATTTTCTTAAGGGGGGTAGGATTGTAACACCCTGGTTTTCGCTCCTGTTTTTTTTCCTTCGTGGGATTTGACTCCCGCCTTTTTTTTCTCGGTGTTATTGGATTTTCTCTAGCTCTTGGGTATACGAAGATGGTCATTTAGCCTTGCCTCTCCTATCCAACCAGAGATTCTCTCCAGTCCAACATTGCCACCCAAGATCTATTCTCAGGGTTTTACCGTCAAAACCCTACCTTTCGAGTTGCCGGAAGGGAAACCCTGATCCTTGCAGTTACAAAGGAACCCCAATTTCCTTTGATCTGCTAGCTCCAAAACTTCTCCCAGTGATCATCCTATCCTTATAAACCCTGGATATGCAAAAATATTGCCAGGTCATTTGCAATATTTTTCATTTATAATTAATTTCTTTTTCTGCCAGTTAAAGGAATTAAATCCAGGAAAATATCTATCCATCTCCAAAGTTCATGAAAACTTGTGGAGATATTCTTTGTGATCATATTGAGCTCCCATAAAAATATTGGCCATAATTAAATAGGGGAAATTGCCTTTTCCTATTTAATGCCAATATTGCATTTTGGGCCCTTTCTAAAGGAACTACCATTTTGGTAGCCAGGAAAAATCTAGGGTAGGGTAATAGGCCTGTCCTACATGCCCCACCTAAGGACACCTCATTGAAGACCAATAAGATGGCAAGAAGATTCCGACTGAACTGGCCAAGGCAGATAAGTCACTCGACGGATGTTCACTCGGAAGACCCCCCCTACACTCGGCAGCCAGCTCTCACTCGGAGGGGTCACCAATCACTCGACACCAGAAGACCAGGAGACTCCTCAAGGATGCCAACGGTCCGGCGTTACGCTCGCCTTAACTAGCATTTACTGTATACGTTACCAGTAACGTTCCCCCTTTATTACCTACAATTAAACCCCTTAATGCCAGACGTTATGAGGGGCAGCGCACTCTATATAAGCCACCCCTCCCCGCTGGTAGAAGGGTTCGCAACCTTCTGTAACACAACACACATATTTCACTCGACAGAGTAG
The DNA here is from genome assembly GCA_039707655.1 of Elymus sibiricus. NCBI lineage: Eukaryota > Viridiplantae > Streptophyta > Magnoliopsida > Poales > Poaceae > Elymus > Elymus sibiricus. The sequence goes on from CM077667.1 coordinate 385,544,773, forward strand.
AGAGCTCTCCGGAGCACTGAGACGTAGGGCTGTTACCTCCACGAGAGGGGCCTGAACTCATACATCTGTGTGTACAACCTTGCCGTAGCTAGGACTCTGCCCTCTCCATTCGTACCCCTACCTTCTACTGTCAGGCTTGTTCCCACGACAGTTGGCACCCACCGTGGGGCGGCGTCTAAGCGACTTCCGGCGAGGTTGCGTTTTTCATCTTCACCATGTTTTCCGGCGGCGATTTGTCCCTGGGCCGGGAGATCCGTCTCGATGCGTTCGTCTTCAACGCCGACGACTCCGCATGGCTCCAGAAAGCCCCACTCGATGTTGAGGCTCTCCCCATCCACTTCAGCGCGAGTTCGTGCAGCGTTCTTCTCCGACAGCCGTCGACCCCGTACATATCCTCGGGAAAGCTGCGATCTGGCAGAGGAAGTTTTCATGGCGGATTCTCTTCAGAGCGCACTCGACAGCGTCAGATGTTCCCTCCGGTCGACGACAACCTTCAGCGGATCAACGGCCATCGCCGGAGAAATTGGCCGCTGGAGTTTTGACCATTGCGCCATTCATACAAACAAAAGGATAAGGGAAGTATCCATTCGATCTAGTCTTTTTATATAAATTTTCTAATAAGGAGTTTATCTTTCCTCCTGTGGGATCGGACTTGGCTTCTCACATGATCACCACCAATGGTGATCGTGAAGACAGCCACCGGCGGTCCTCGTCGTCTTCGGCCTTGTGTGTGACGCGGTCGTCAAGCTCTTCCACACGGCCACCGGAGCGGGCTGTCCCGACGTCTTCGGCCTTGTGTGTGGCGTCGTCGTCGAGCTCCTCCACACGGCCACCGGCGCGGTCTGTTCCGTCGCCGTCGAACTCCTACACACGGCCGCTGGTGCGGTCCGTCCCGTCGTCTCCGGCCTCGTCTACGACGCGGTCGGCGAGCTCCTACGCATGGCCACCGGCGCGGTCCGTCCCGTCGTTTCCGGCCTCGTCTACGACACTGCCGTCGAGCTCACACACACGGCAGCTCCATTCTCTGGCATCGGCTGTATGGCGATGGTCTCCACAGTGAAGGCTCGCCGCGGCGACGATCATCTCTGCCTGCAGCCGATGGCGCGGCATCCCGAGCGATCAGCTGGCTCTCTGGGATGGTTCACTTGGCCATCTCACCCGCTTACTCGGAGAAGTATCGCACTCGGCATGCCCGACTCGGCACCCGCGCGCGGTGGCTCTTCCCCCTGAACGGCTGCTCGGCGGCAACCTCCTCGATGAAGACACGAGCTTGAAGCGGTGCCCGCGCAGCGGCTCCTCCCCCTAACATCAGCTACTCGGCGTTCCTCCCACCGGCGTCGACCGCCCCACTGTTAACTCAGATGAAATTTGCATCCAGAAGACTAACGTGCAATGTCTCGGCCGCCGGCGTGCCGTCACTCGGTTGAGCGTGACATCACCAAACCGCTCGGCTTCCCCGCGCGTCGCCTATCGGTTGGACACAGCTTCAACGCTCGGCCGCCCCGCGCGCCGTTGTTTAGTTGGACGTGTCCTCATCCTTTGGCTGCCCTGCGCGTCGCCATCAGCTGGACACGTCCTCACCACTCGGATGCCCCGTGCGTCGCCATTCGGAGGACACGTCTTCATCGGCTTGCCCGACAAGCTAAGTATTTTTTCATATTTCATCCACATACATTTTACATACGGACAACTAAACGTCCAGAATCATTCGGATGAATACTGCACACGGACAAGCAATGTGCAGGTTTCCTTGGACAACTAAACGTCCGGGCATTCGGCAGCTTCGCGCGCCGTCACTCAACTGGACGCTCCTTCGACACTCGGCAGCTCCGCGCATCGCCATTCAGTCGGACGCTCCTTCGACACTCGGCAGCTCCGCGCATCGCCATTCAGTCGGACGCTCCTTCGACACTCGGCAGCTCCGCGCATCGCCATTCAGTCGGAAGCTGCTTCGACACTCGGCAGCTCCGCGCATCGCCATTCAGTCGGAAGCTCCTTCGACACTCGGCAGCTCCGCGCGTCGCCATTCAGTCGGACACTCCTTCGACACTCGGCAGCTCCGCGCATCGCCATTCAGGCGGACGCTCCTTCGACACTCGGCAGCTCCGCGCATCGCCATTCAGTCGGACGCTCCTTCGACACTCGGCAGCTCCGCGCATCGCCATTCAGTCGGAAGCTCCTTCGACACTCGGCAGCTCCGCGCATCGCCATTCAGTCGGACGCTCCATCGACACTCGGCAGCTCCGCGCATCGCCATTCAGGCGGACGCTCCTTCGACACTCGGCAGCTCCGCGCATCGCCATTCAGTCGGAAGCTCCTTCGACACTCGGCAGCTCCGCGCGCCGTCACTCAACTGGACGCTCCTTCGACACTCGGCAGCTCCGCGCATCGCCATTCAGTCGGAAGCTCCTTCGACACTCGGCAGCTCCACGCATCGCCATTCAGTCGGACGCTCCATCGTCACTCGGCAGCTCCGCGCGCCGTCGCTCAACTGGATGCTCCTTCATCACTCGGTCGCTCCGCGCACCGTCGCTCAAGTGGACGCTCCTTCGTCACTCGATCGCTCCGCGCGCCATCATTCGACAGGACGCTCCTTCCTCACTCGGTCGCTCCACGCACCATCGCTCAACTGGACGCTCCTTCGTCACTCGATCGCTTCGCGCGCCATCATTCGACAGGACGCTCCTTCCTCACTCGGTCGCTCCGCGCACCATCGCTCAACTGGACGCTCCTTCGTCACTCGATCGCTCCGCACGCCATCATTCGACAGGACGCTCCTTCCTCACTCGGCCGCTCCTGCGCCGTCAGACAGCTAAGTCATTCTTCACACACTGCATTCAACTAAATAGTTATTTTCGCATTACCGAGTGTTAAGTAAGTCACACATGACGTTCGCTCGGAGGCCGCGCCACCGAGTGTACCTCTGCACTCGGTTGCTTATTTTCATGTCGGAACACTACACTTCCGCTTCATTTGGGTCTGTACTCAAGCAAGTTCAGTCAGATCCTTCATTCTTTTATACTTTCGCTGGTTCTGGACCAGCAAACACCTGGCGCACCCAGTGGGTGTATATGGGTGTTATTTATGCAAATCATTTCAGCAAATTCAAAGTATTCCGAGAGATTTTTATGTTGGCCTGTGCTATTTTTCATACACAGGTTACAAGATCACTCGACTCGGCTGCTCTGTGCGCCGTCATTTGGTCGACTCCTCTTCGACGACAAGCTCGACTCAGCCGCCCAAATCATTACCTGGAGTCATCTTCAGGACTGCAAAAGGGTGAAAATGACGCTCCTCTACGGATACATTTGGACTTGGAGATGGCCTGTGCTGGTGTTCCCCCGGGATAATGAGTGGCCTCTCTCCGGAGAGTCAGTCCACGCGCCAGCCTTGCCACTCGGGTTTTCATGGCACGTCCACCTCGGACCACTAGTCTATCTCCTCCGGGAGACATACGAGTGCCACCAAGTTTTTCCTCGCAGTGTCCAACATTTCTCTCCAGTCGGCAGTTTCAAGACCGAGGTTATTTACCGTGCCGAATGCACGAAGATTCACCAGCTTGATCCAGTTCCAGGCTGAACTTATTTACGGTGCCAAGCGCAAGAAGATCCATCAGATTGGCTCAGCTCAAGATTACAGTTATTTACCGTGCCAAGCCCACGAAGATCCATTCCGAGTGGAGACATGATCCACACTCGAGGGGCTTAGCTGCGACTCCGCGTCGCCTAAGTCCAAAACTCTTCCGAGTGACGAGCGTCCCTCCACTCGGGGGCTTGGCCGCGAATCCGCTTCGCCCAAGTAAAAACTTCCTCCGAGTGACGAGCGTCCCTCCACTCGGGGGCTTGGCCGCGAATCCGCTTCGCCCAAGTAAAAAACCTCCTCCGAGTGACGAGCGTCCCTCCACTTGGGGGCTTGGCCGCGAATCCGCTTCGCCCAAGTAAAAAACTTCCTCCGAGTGACGAGCATCCCTCCACTCGGGGGCTTGGCCGCGAATCCGCTTCGCCCAAGTAAAAACCTCCTCCGAGTGACGAGCGTCCCTCCACTCGGGGGCTTGGCCGCGAATCCGCTTCGCCCAAGTAAAAAACCTCCTCCGAGTGACGAGCGTTCCTCCACTCGGGGGCTTGGCCGCGAATCCGCTTCGCCCAAGTAAAAAACCTCCTCCGAGTGACGAGCGTTCCTCCACTCGAGGGCTTGGCCGCGAATCCGCTTCGCCCAAGTAAAAAACCTCCTCCGAGTGACGAGCGTCCCTCCACTCGGGGGCTTGGCCGCGAGTCCGCTTCGCCCAAGTAAAAAACCTCCTCCGAGTGACGAGCGTCCCTCCACTCGGGGGCTTGGCCGCGAATCCGCTTCGCCCAAGTAAAAAACCTCCTCCGAGTGACGAGCGTCCCTCCACTCGGGGGCTTGGCCGCGAATCCGCTTCGCCCAAGTAAAAAACCTCCTCCGAGTGACGAGCGTCCCTCCACTTGGGGGCTTGGCCGCGAATCCGCTTCGCCCAAGTAAAAAACTTCCTCCGAGTGACGAGCATCCCTCCACTCGGGGGCTTGGCCGCGAATCCGCTTCGCCCAAGTAAAAACCTCCTCCGAGTGACGAGCGTCCCTCCACTCGGGGGCTTGGCCGAGAATCCGCTTCGCCCAAGTAAAAAACCTCCTCCGAGTGACGAGCGTTCCTCCACTCGGGGGCTTGGCCGCGAATCCGCTTCGCCCAAGTAAAAAACCTCCTCCGAGTGACGAGCGTTCCTCCACTCGAGGGCTTGGCCGCGAATCCGCTTCGCCCAAGTAAAAAACCTCCTCCGAGTGACGAGCGTCCCTCCACTCGGGGGCTTGGCCGCGAGTCCGCTTCGCCCAAGTAAAAAACCTCCTCCGAGTGACGAGCGTCCCTCCACTCGGGGGCTTGGCCGCGAATCCGCTTCGCCCAAGTAAAAAACCTCCTCCGAGTGACGAGCGTCCCTCCACTCGGGGGCTTGGCCGCGAATCCGCTTCGCTCGAGTTAAAAACCACTCCGAGTAAAGACATCATCCACACTCGGGGACTTAGCCGCGGACCAGTCTTCGTCTAAGTTGAAAACTCTTCGAGAGTAATAAGCATTCGTCTCACTCAGAAACCAAACAAACATAGCCCAGTGAAGGATTGAAGGCAAACATGCAAACATTTGTCTCTATCAGACCCCCGCCGACGCAAGCACTCGACGGCGGTCTCGGGGACTACACCCAGTGGGTGCACTCAACGTGCCCCCACTGGACCTACAATCAAAACAAATCTAAGACCCTTGCCGATGACTCTGTGCATCGCCACTCAACGGAAGCTCCATCAGCGCTCGGCAGCTCCGCGCATCGCCATTCAGTCGGACGCTCCTTCGACACTCGGCAGCTCCGCGCATCGCCATTCAGTCGGACGCTCCTTCGACACTCTGCAGCTCCGCGCATCGCCATTCAGTCGAACGCTCCTTCGACACTCGGCAGCTCCGCGCGCCGTCACTCGGCGGGACGCGTCGTCATCACTCGGCAGCTCCGCGCATCGCCATTCAGTCGAACGCTCGTTCGACACTCGGCAGCTCCGTGCCTCGCCATTCAGTCGGACGCTCGTTTGACACTTGGCAGCTCCGCGCATCGCCATTCAGTCGGACGCTCCTTCGACACTCTGCAGCTCCGCGCATCGCCATTCAGTCGAACGCTCCTTCGACACTCGGCAGCTCCGCGCGCCGTCACTCAGCCGGACGCTCCATCGTCACTCGGCAGCCCCGCGCGTCGTCACTCGGCGGGACGCGTCGTCATCACTCGGCGGCTCCGCACATCGTCATTCAGCGCGACACGTCTTCGTCATTCGGCAGCTCCGCGCATCGCCACTCGGCGAGACACGTCTTCGACACCTGGCCGCTCCGCGCATCGCCACTCAACGGGATGCTCCATCGTCACTCGGCAACTCCGCGGATCGCCACTCAGCCAGACGCTCCTTCGTCACTCGGCCGCTCCGCGCATCGCCACTCTCCTAGACGCGTCGTCATCACTCGGCGGCTCCGCGCATCACTACTCGGCCAGACGCTCCTTCGTCACTCAGCAGTTCCGCGCATCGCCACTCTCCGGGACGCGTCATCGTCACTCGGCGGCTACGCGGGACGCTCCATCGTCACTCGGTGGCTTCGCGCGTCGCCACTCAACGGGACGCTCCATCGTCACTCGGCGGCTCTGCGTATCGCCACTCAACGGGACGCTCCATCGTCACTCGGCGGCTCCACGTATCGCCACTCAACGGGACGCTTCAGCGTCACTCAGCGGCTTCGCGCGTCGTCACTCAACGGGACGCTCCTTCGTCACTCGGCGGCTCCGCGCCTCGCCGCTCTACTGGGCGCGTCGTCACCACTCGGCAGCTCCGCGCATCGCCGCTCAACGGGACGCTCCCTCGTCACTCGGCAGCCCCACGCGTCGCCGCTCGGCGAGACACGTCTTCGTCGCTTCACCGCTCCGCGCATCGCCACTCAGTCGGACGCCCCGTCAGCACTCGGTACTTCCGCGCATATTCAATCGGAAGACCTACTCTACTCGAAGGAAATTCAAGCAAAACCTACATCCAAATTCACTCGGAAGAACTGATGGGCTGAATAGATCAAGGCGGATGCTAGAAGGTCCAGTCGTCACAGGCATCAGCAAAATCGCAAAGCTTATTCGGTACGATGAGTTCGGCAGAACCTGCACTGCCCCTTCTCCACTCGAACCCTGATCCATTCGGGGGCTAATGACGAGGATACGTATCTAGGGTAGGGTAATAGGCATGTCCTACATGCCCCACCTAAGGACACCTCATTGAAGACCAATAAGATGGCAAGAAGATTCCGACTGAACTGGCCAAGGCAGATAAGTCACTCGACGGATGTTCACTCGGAAGACCCCCCCTACACTCGGCAGCCAGCTCTCACTCGGAGGGGTCACCAATCACTCGACACCAGAAGACCAGGAGACTCCTCAAGGATGCCAACGGTCCGGCGTTACGCTCGCCTTAACTAGCATTTACTGTATACGTTACCAGTAACGTTCCCCCTTTATTACCTACAATTAAACCCCTTAATGCCAGACGTTATGAGGGGCAGCGCACTCTATATAAGCCACCCCTCCCCGCTGGTAGAAGGGTTCGCAACCTTCTGTAACACAACACACATATTTCACTCGACAGAGTAGAGAGCTCTCCGGAGCACTGAGACGTAGGGCTGTTACCTCCACGAGAGGGGCCTGAACTCATACATCTGTGTGTACAACCTTGCCGTAGCTAGGACTCTGCCCTCTCCATTCGTACCCCTACCTTCTACTGTCAGGCTTGTTCCCACGACAATCACCTCTTGTAATATATCATGTAAGACTTATAGATCCATTAATAGAAATGCCGGTGTTCATGATACTTGTTGTAAATGCACATGCCAGAGTGATTTCCTGGGCTGGCATGCCGGGCGACCGTCTGGCCACAGTGGTAATCAGGCGGGGCACCACAACGGATGGTATCAGAGCAGCCAGGCTAACTGTAGGTTACCCTAGTCAGACTTCATTGTCTTGTGTTCAGTAGAAATCCTAGATGGATTTCAGCCATCTTTGCCAGCAGGCACGGCTACTGTTGATCATAAGGCAATCCCATAGGTTTTGGCTCCATCAGACCCCAACTCTGGTGGCCCTTGCCTTCGGTGTGAAATGCTCGCACCCGGCAACGACCCGTGAGCCCTGAATCCTTAGGTAAACCAGATATCCTTACCTTGCTTGCTAACCATGGCATTTCTCTTCTTAACTCCAGTTTCCTTTGGGGAACGCTTATAAATTCCATCTCTTCCCGACAACCTTAGGATCGTTAACTAAGCCATTTTGGCTATGGTCATGCGTCGAGTGTGATGTTCCCTAAGGAAGTAGTAGGGGCTTGACACCAGTGCTACCAGGAGCATTGTGTGGTTTCGCTTCTAAATCCTTAGAGGTGCATCGAGTGCGCTAGGCTAGTTATACTAGTGAATCCTCGGCCACATGTGAAAGGTCCGCAAAATTTGAGCTTTATTTGCTTTTTGGTTTCCTCGGTTCTTGTTTCTTTTGTCGGTTCCGTTTCTTCGCCCCGACTGGATCCATCTGCAAGTGCCGTCAAGAAGACCAGCGTACAACTGGGATAATACCCAATAATCCAAATTCAACAAAGTCAAGACAAGCCAACTGCCTAGTATACAGAATAGCAACACCGGATCTGTCAAGAGTGAAGAATGGGTCAGAAGCAGAATTCATGTGCAACAAACAAGGCCAGAATATACCTGGGAGAGTTGTCCTCAAGACCGATCACACCTGAGGAACAGTCAGATGAGTTATCAGGAATGGACATCAGTAAGGACAAATTATTCCTTCCGCGATACAGGGACTATTTCAGTCACCAAGGTGAACCGAGTCTTTTCTCAATAGACTCAAGAATCATTTATTTTCCGCCAAAGACATACTTCAAGAATGCAAATGTGCCAAGAGCGGCAACAAAACTCCGGTACGTTGGTACAAATTTCAAAGCATATTCTGGAATTCACCGGTGCGTATCCAAAATTTTCCGGGCACTGTGACAAAGTTTGCAAGAAATATGGATGCGTTCACGGCTGCCCAGAATCAATGAGAACTTCACATGCTCGGAAGCTCAGCTGAACCAAATAGGATGATCCATCAACTGCTTATTATCAGCAACACCTGGTTTGAATACAAAGGGTATTCCGAATTAATTAACGACATGAAGTCTGCCACAGTCATGCAACCTTTACAGCAACAATGATCAGACCAGCAGAAGAACAAGCGGTATGCCCGATCAACAGAATATCTTCAGTCAAGATGTGGCCTATATCAAGTTTTGGCTCCGCTATGGGTAAATTCCGGATACCTCGGAAGGAAGCCAGAATCAGCCATAGATCCGACTGTGTACACAGTGAAAGCCTTCTGGTATAAGGAACCCAACCTTCCTCCGCAAGCTACCAAGAAGAGCTTACGACACCAGACTGCCAATATTCCTCGGTACGCCAATTGGTGAGAAAATCTCCTAGGATACGGCACTTCCATCTTCCCCAGCGTGCTACCGCGAAAAGCTTCCAGCACAAGACACACAACCTCCCTCAGCAAGACACATGAAGAAAAGCTTCTGGGATACGATACCCAACCTTCTTCAGCACGCTACCTTGGCAGAACCTTCGAGCGTAAGAAATTTAGCCTTCGTTAACACGCCCTTGTGCCTACCACAATCTTGTCAGAACCCCGAACTAGCGTGGACACACATCTGCCACGAAACTCGGTGGTTATGAAAGGAGTTATCCTACACCTGCATATGTTGTGAGCATGCAGTCCAGTGGATCAGTTCATGCGAGCCACTCGTACACGGGAATGATTGTGTTCAGAGAAGCATTGGCCCCATAGTTCAAAGAAGAATATGAGCACATCAATCCCTACGAGATATGCAAGAGTAAGTTGTGAGAACAAGCCCGACACACCGGGAAAACAATCAAGGAGCCGTGTTGGCAGGTCGTTACAGGTCCATTGAAGGAATCCTCAAGAATAAAGAAGTTATGGACAAACAACCTCCATGACGGGCAACAAGATACAGCTTCACAGACAGAGTGGTATTACCAATCCTCGTCACACTCTTGCATATGCGGCCACAACAGTGCACTACTTGCGGTTACAAGCGAGCTTGCCGCACTCAACACGAATATGGGCCATCAACCAAGACAAAAGGCTATGCTCCGAAGGACACGCCGGAAGATAGCGATACTATGTTCAGCCAGTGGGCATAGCAAGGACTACAGAGGCTATATACGACAGAGCCATCACCGCAAACAACAGAGTTTGAAACAAGACGTTCGGATAGAATGGCTCAAAGCACGTCTGCACCAACAGCTCCTGGACCTCATTACATCATTGGAATAAGAGATTACTGTCTATGATTACTTTGTGATCATGCCTGACATTTCAGTTGGGGATATAGCAGCAATAGCTCGGTCATACTGGATTGTGGATCACCTAAGGACAAAGTCAGAGTGCCTAAGACAGAAGGAAACATCAGTAGGGAACTCACAGCCAAACTGAGCATCCTGACATGGCAAAAAGAAAGCCACTCCCACTCTCTCGAGGCCATACGAGCACGTGAGTCTGGTACCAGAAAAGGGTGTCTTGCCCGAAACAGTCAGAGTAAGAAGTATCGTAATAAGACCCGAAGCAGTCACTTCCAGGCCATGGAAACCGAGCTGTTTGTTATTACCCGCTAGCCCACCCAGCAAGACCACTATCAGAATAAAAGGGACACTTGACAGGAAAGAGAAGGATTCAAGGAAGTTGTATGAAAAGACAACACATGGCCCATCAGAAGAGGCAGTTAAAAGGCCAGTGAATCAACAAAGACAAGATCGCTGATGGATCCAAGTCACGCACAGGTAAGTTCCCCTTCGCCGGGAGGTAAGCCCGGTAATCTCGGGGACGAGATTTTCTTAAGGGGGGTAGGATTGTAACACCCTGGTTTTCGCTCCTGTTTTTTTTCCTTCGTGGGATTTGACTCCCGCCTTTTTTTTCTCGGTGTTATTGGATTTTCTCTAGCTCTTGGGTATACGAAGATGGTCATTTAGCCTTGCCTCTCCTATCCAACCAGAGATTCTCTCCAGTCCAACATTGCCACCCAAGATCTATTCTCAGGGTTTTACCGTCAAAACCCTACCTTTCGAGTTGCCGGAAGGGAAACCCTGATCCTTGCAGTTACAAAGGAACCCCAATTTCCTTTGATCTGCTAGCTCGAAAACTTCTCCCAGTGATCATCCTATCCTTATAAACCCTGGATATGCAAAAATATTGCCAGGTCATTTGCAATATTTTTCATTTATAATTAATTTCTTTTTCTGCCAGTTAAAGGAATTAAATCCAGGAAAATATCTATCCATCTCCAAAGTTCATGAAAACTTGTGGAGATATTCTTTGTGATCATATTGAGCTCCCATAAAAATATTGGCCATAATTAAATAGGGGAAATTGCCTTTTCCTATTTAATGCCAATATTGCATTTTGGGCCCTTTCTAAAGGAACTACCATTTTGGTAGCCAGGAAAAATCCCAAATAATTTTTGGAGCTTCTCCTATCCATATCTTCATCATTTCCATCAAGAACCCAAGTTTCATAGTTCAAATGTTGATCACACCATCAATTTGCAAATTCTGTCTAGTTGGGCAAATTGCAAAGGAAGTGCTTTATTCCTTTATCTATTTGAGCTGAAATTTTTCATGGTGATTAACATTGCTAAATAACTCATGGAAAACATAAATAAGCTCAATCCATCCAACCATTCATCCACATCAATTTTCTCAAGTTTGTGCCCATTTGGAAGCTCTGTGAAGGAAGTACCATTTTGGTATACCCAAATGGTATGCAAATTTTGCAGTGGCTTCATATGTTCAAATCATCACTCTACACCAAAATCCAGTTCATTTCATCAAGCCATATGAGTGCCTCTTCAAGATTTAGTTTCTGGACTAGATGTGGCAGTTGTGAAGGAAGTGCATTCAAACTTGGTCCGGATGCCTTCAAAATTTGCCAGCGCTTAGTACCTCTTATTACATTTCATTTTGACAAAGATCCAACTCCTCTCTTTCACCCATCTCTCCAGAAACAACCACAAACAGCTTGCTGTTAAATCCTGTTTGTGCAAGTTTCTCCCACCCTAGAGCTTTCTAGTTGATCCCAGCCACTCCTATCATCTATTTGAGCAGTGAGGAGAGTATTGGACAAGGTCCCAGGGCCATTTAATGCCCCGGACATGCGGTGCCCGTGGTGACCACGGGGAGAGCATGCCAAAATGGCGCTCTGCGTGCTGACCGCGTCTGGTCGCGTCGGCAGGCAAGCTCCGGCGTGTCCGGGTGTGTCCTATGGCTCACCTGCGTCCACGCCGACCCCCTGTAGTAGCTTCCCCCTCCTTCTTCTTCTTCTCCACGCCGCGACGAGCTCCGCCACTGTGCGCCCGTGACCGCCGTCGTCGTTTTCCTCTGCCTCCTTCCTCCCCGAGACCTCTCGAATGCACCCGAGGCCTCCCCACCCTCCTGGAGGCCTTGCCAACACCTCCCCCTCTCTCCGCGTGTCCCCGAGCGCCAGTATCCGGCTAAGAATGCCACGGCAGTCGTGGTTATCGCCTCGCCGCGGCCAGCTATATATAGGCCGTGCCCGGCCCCGTCGACCTCACTCACGGCCTCTCCTCCACCCCAGCTCCCTTCTCAACCTCTCACATGAGCCCGAGGGGCTCTCCTCGCCTCCCACTGCCACCTCGGTCCCCGTCGGCCGCCGCCTAAATTGGCGCAACCCCGAGCTCCATTTTCCCTCATTCTACCACCAGGAGAACCCCCGAGGTCCGACGAGCCTCCCCGGCCTTTCCCCTCGCCGCCGGAGCTGCTGTGGCCCCGTCTTCTCCAACTCCGGTCGCCGCCTCCTCTGCCTCCGCGGCGCGCCACCGTTCCACCCCTCCCCGGTGCTCCCTTGCGGTCTGGACGGGTTCAGCATCGTCCCCTGAAGCCGTCGGTGGCCTCGGCCGAGTCGGAGACCGCCGGAGCTGCCATAGCCGTCGCCGGCGTCTCGCTTCACTCTGCCCTCTGCCTCTGCCCGCCGCCACGCTACCAGCCACTTCCGCCGCCCGTGCGACCCACCACTGGCCGCGGTGCTCGCCGGCGACCCCAGCCGCGCTGGCGCCTGCCCTCGAGGCTCACCGGAGCGTCGCCGGCCATCGGAGGCCGACCTCCCTGCGGCGGCGTCGGGAGAAGCAGGGGAGAAAGAAGGAGGAGGCGGGAAGGAGAGAGAGGTGGGGTGGGACCCGCGCGTCGGCGAGCCAGCCACCGGCCCCGCCTCGCCACGCTGGATAAGTGGTGGGGGGGCTGCAGGTGGGCCGGCCCAGCAGCCGCAGTGGAATGGCTGGCGCCCAGTGGCAGCAGCAGCCGTAGCGCTTTCGGCCCAGAATGGCCCAGCTGCACAGTACAGTTCCTTTTATTATTTTCCAAAAAAAAAACAGTCAGGGACCCAATTGTAAATATTTATTTTACAGGAAGGTCCCTGCCCTTCAAACACTCATATCTTTTTAACCGAGACTCCGATTCAAGTGAAACCAACGCCCACATCTTCAGTTCGTCGAGCCCGTTACGATGGTATCATTTCCATAATGTTTACACATTTTGAAAATGACCATTTTGCCCTTGCCCTTCATTCAGCCCCTCCGAGAGGGAATCCTTTTCGGCGGATTATCCTGCGAGGCTTCCGCACTTCTTCCCGGAGTATTCTTCGACCCCAGGCAAGCCGACCATCTGATATATGCCCTAAAGCATTGCTCTATGTTATTCTTGCGTGTTTAATTAATGATTATGCCCGTGATAGAAATAATTAAACTTCTGTTAGATTGCACTTACTGTTTACATTACTTTCATTTACTTGCTATGTAATAATTCATAGTAAATAATTTAAATGCCTAGTTGCTGCCCTCATAAGTTATTGTGGTGAACCACGTGCTTACTTAATGAAAATTAGCCAGTTGATCTAGAGTCACCTGTCCGGGCTTATCCGTGCAACCACATTTTCCGGTATGGGATGGCCTTGACTTGGTCTGATCGCATGCTCTTTCACCGGTACCAACAGACAGGGAGGGTTATGCGTGCGTGCTACCCTGATCAAGTAGGCGGCGATAACCCTGTGAGCCCAGTTGTTTGTTTGTGCGCGGTCCCCGTTTGGGACAGTTTAGTTTGGCCACGACGGTGGCAGGTGTCACAAGGTGACACAGGGGCCACCCAGGGCTTGACTCCGGGGGAGGATGATTGTCGGTGGTACGATGGGAGAGTCACGGGTCAGGCGGGTTTCGTTGGAGCAACGCTGGTCCACCCGAATGGGATCACGAGGCCAGGTGCTCGATGGTGTGGGTAAAGTGCGCAACCTCTACAGAGTGTAAGAATCTATTCGAATAGCCGCGTCCACGGTATTGGACAGTCCGTCCAGGCCTCACTAGGTGGTCAACCGTAATAATGATAATAATGATGGAAGAACTCGTCTTACGCCCTGAAGTACTCAGTGGATCGTGAATATTCTGAGGGTTGTGAGGCAACCCGGAAGAGAGTAAGTTGGATCTGGTTAAGAGTTGGATTGGATCCTAAGAATGTTCGGAGGATGGCTTATTTACTTGATATGCTAATCAATAGTGCTAGATAGGTATGATAATTAATGTTGCTCTATTAATATATACATGCTTGAATGCCATGGATTGCATTGCTTGGTGTATACGTTATTTGGTTTGCTTGCGAGTACATTCAAAAGTACTCAGCGGCCTTTAACGTGGCCAGGTTCACATAAGGATCTGTCATCCGTTATCGAGGAGCCAGAGCGTTCGCGAGCTAGAGGTGTAACCCAGTCAGATCCCTGTGGATTGGAGCCGCACCAAGACCATGCTGCCTTAGATAGAGCTTTTCCGCTGCCATCACCTCTTGTAATATATCATGTAAGACTTATAGATCCATTAATAGAAATGCCGGTGTTCATGATACTTGTTGTAAATGCACATGCCAGAGTGATCTCCTGGGCTGGCATGCGAGGCGACCGTCTGGCTACAGTGGTAATCAGGCGGGGCGCCACAATCAGCCGGCTCTTGATGCCCAGGCGTTGGTAGACCGGGCGAGAGCACAGCGAGAGGCGGCAGCAGCGGCAGCTGCGGTGGCTTACCAAGAACCCACAGTAGCACCTTCTGTTTCAGTAGGAGAAGGAGTAACCTCCAGGGCTGTGGGAGTGCCGTGCTTAGTGTCGGCTTTACGAAACGAACGCCTGCCGAAGGACTTCAAGGGTCCCCGCAAGGTGCCCAATTATACTGCTGATCTGCCTCCAGAAGCTTGGATCGAGAGCTATGAACTAGCCATGGAGATGTTAGACGTCAGTGATGCAGTCTGTGCCAAGTATTTCATCATGATGCTAGAAGGGCTGGCTCGCACGTGGTTGAAGGGTTTGCCGCCCAACACCATTAATTCCTGGGCCGAGTTGAAGGCGAAGTTCATCAAAAAAAATCAAGGAACGTGCAAGCAGCCCATGACGATTGTGGATTAGGATCATTGCGTGCAGCGTGAGAATGAGTCGGCCCATCATTGGGTCCGGCGAGTCTCAACCATCATCCACTCCTCTGATAACATAACGGCGGCTCAAGCGGTTCTGATTCTGGAGAAGAATTGCCACTTTTTGCCTCTGAAGCAGAAGCTTGGCCGGCTCAAACGTTCATGCTAGGACATGGGGGAGCTCATGGCGGCTCTCACTAAATATGTAGATTCTGACAGCACGAAGGACCCTGGTTCCGATGATGAGAAATCGGCCAAGGGTAAGAAGAATAACAATGGCAAGAGTCAACAGCAGAACGGGGGGAGGAAATAATAATAATGGCAATGGTGGAAAGCGGAAGCACCCGGACGGCGGGTCAGATCTGGTGGCCAACACTAGTGCAGGGAATAACCGTGGCAAGGGCAACAACAAGCCGCCCTTCGGTAAATCCAAGCCTTTCAATATGGAGGCGATATTGAATGCTCCTTGCCCGAAACATAGTCTCCCCGATAAACCATCCACTCATGCCTGGAGGGATTGTTGGGTCATGCGGGAGTTCCGAAATTACAGCATTAACCAGCATCAAGGTGGCGGCGGTGGACCGTCTGGCGGGTCAGGATCCGGTTCTCATGGGTCCAGCTTTGGTGCAAGCGGCTCAGGTTTTGGCTATCAAGGTCAAGGAAACCATGGAGGTAATAACGAATAGTCTGGCAATGGAAGTCAGCAACAAAACAACAAGTTCGGGTATCAGAATAACCCAAAACAGTTTAATGGAGGTCAGTATCATGTTTTTACGACAAGCCTCGACAAGCGTGATGAGAAGGTGCGCAAGCGGGCGGTTAATGCGGTCATGCCGGCTCTCCCGCGGTACTTGAAGTGGTCCGAGTATGACATAACTTGGAGCAGGGAGGATCACCCACCGCGTGTGGATAACCCGGGGCAGTTGGCTTTGGTGGTGGCCCCCCAAGTTGGAGGCTACGTGTTCACCAAGGTGCTTATGGATGGTGGCAGCAGTATCAACATCCTGTATTATGACACGTTCCGCCGGATGAACTTGCTTGACAAGGATCTTAAACCCTCTTCAACGGTTTTTCACGGCGTGGTGCCAGGAAAGTCGGCTTATCCAGTTGGAAAGATTTCCTTGGAGGTAGCCTTTGGGGATGAATTTAACTATAGGGTTGAAACCTTATGGTTTGAGGTGGTCAAGATCAAGAGCCCGTACCACGCTTTATTTGGGCGACCAGCTTACACCAAATTCATGGCTAGGCCTTGTTACGTTTACTTGCAGCTCAAAATGCCCGGATTAAACGGAACAATTACAATGCATGGTGATCGGAAGATTGCTCTTGAGTGCGAGGAAGGCGATGCTGCGTATGCGGAGTCAAGTTGTGCTGAGGCAGAGCTCAAGTTTTATAGGGAGAATGTTGACCCAGCAGATATGACCCCGTTGAAGAAGCCTAGCACGGAGTCTGAGCCGCCCCTTAAGTTTGTGGCAGAAGATACCAAGCTAGTGGATTTCACCCCTGGTGACTCATCACAGCAGTTCACTATTGGGGCCAATATGGATCCCAAATAGGAAAGCGCGCTCATCGAATTCATCCGTGAGAATCGGGACATTTTTGCATGGAAGCCTTCTGACATGCCGGGTGTACCGAGAGAATTCGCTGAGCACCACCTTAATGTGGATCCTAAGTTTAAGCCGGTCAAACAATTCCTCCGTCATTTCAATGAGGAGAGGCATAAGGCCATCAGAGAAGAGGTAGCCTGGCTTTTAGCAGCAGGGTTTATCGTTGAAGTCTTTCACCCGGAGTGGTTAGCTAACCCGGTGTTGGTGCTCAAGAAGAACGACACGTGGCGCATGTGCGTGGATTACACGGATCTTAACAAGGCATGTCCGGTTGATCCATTTGCTGTTCCCCGTATCGACCAGATCGTTGATGCGACGGAAGGTTGTGAGAGTTTATGTTTCCTGGATGCTTATTCAGGATATCATCAAATCAAGATGGCAGTCAAAGACCAAGAGAAGACGTCTTTCATTACGCCTTTTGGAGCTTTCTTCTATGTGTCTATGCCTTTCGGGCTCAAGAGTGCCCAGGTGACTTATCAGCGCTTTTTGCAGAACTGTCTTGATTGTCAAATTGGGCGCAATGTTCGTGCTTATGTGGATGATATTGTGGTCAAGTCAAGGAAGAAGGAGACTCTGTTGGCTGATTTGAAGGAAACTTTTGATAATTTGCGGGTTTACAAGATGATGCTTAACCCAACAAAGTGTGTGTTCGGTGTACCTGCAGGCAAGCTCTTGGGATTTTTAGTCTCTGAGCGTGGCATTGAGGCTAACCCGGACAAGATAAAGGCCATCACTTCTTTGTCTAAGCTGGCGTGTATTAATGATGTTCAGCGCCTGGCGGGTCGTATTGCTGCTCTGAGCCGGTTCATAAGCCGCCTGGGGGAGAAAGCTATTCCTCTGTATCAGATGATGAAGAAGACAAATGATTTCGTCTGGAGTGACGCGGCTAATGAGGCGTTTGAGGCGCTTAAAAAGCAGTTGGCTGAGCCGCCCATTTTGGTTGCTGCGGTGGAAAAGGATCCTTTGTTTTTATACGTGGCAGCTAAAAACAGGGTTGTCAGTGCTGCAGTGATGGTGGAGCGCAAGGAGGCGGGTAAGGAGTACCCAGTCCAGCGGCCGGTTTACTATGTCAGGGAAGTTTTGACAGAGTCCAAGCAAAGATATCCACATTGGCAGAAACTGGTGTTTGGAGTATTTATGGCCAATCGCAAGCTGAAACATTATTTCCTCGGGCATCCGATCACGGTGGTCAGCTCTGCTCCTTTGGGAGATATAATTCAAAACAGAGAGGCTACTGGTAAGATTGCTAAGTGAGCGATTGAGCTTGGGCCTCTGAATCTGAAGTATGTGCCCCGAACGGCTGTAAAATCTCAAGCCCTAGTGGATTTTATCAATGACTGGACAGAGTGTCAAGCACCTAAGGAGAAGCCGGACAATACATATTGGACGATTCACTTTGATGGGTCCAGACAATTGGAAGGCTCGGGGGCTGGAGTTGTCATAACTTCCCCACGAGGTGACAAATTCTGTTATGTTTTGAGACTAATGTTTCCTTGTACTAACAATGCAGCAGAATATGAGGCTTTGCTTCATGGGCTCCGGTTGGCCAAGGAGATGAATTTGAGCCGGGTCAGATGTCTTGGCGACTCAGACTTGGTGGCTCAGCAAGTCTCTGGCACGTGGGACTCAAAAGACCCTCGCATGGCGGCGTATCGCCAGGCGGTTGATGTTATTGCTGGCCATTTCAAGGGCTATCAGGTTGATCCTATTGATCGGCGTATCTGACATTGCCTTATCTGGCATATCTGACCCACGGCGAGTTACCTCCAGACGAGACTCTGGCACGGCAGATCATAAGGCGGTCAAAGTCCATGACTATTGTCAATGGCGAGTTACACAGGCGCAGCGTGACTGGCGTTTTTCAGCGATGTGTCTCTTCTGACGAGAGCCGTGAAATCCTGCAGGAGATACATGCCGGCGATTGTGGTCATCACGCCGGGTCAAAATCTTTGGTGGCCAAGGCTTTTCGACACGGTTTTTACTGGTTAACGGCTCACAAAGATGCAGAGTACTTGGTCAGTAAGTATAACGGTTGCCAGAAATTTGGGCGGCGTGCCCATGTGCCGGCTCAAGAGTTACGGATGATCCCGATCACTTGGCCGTTTGCAGTCTGGGGGCTTGATATGGTGGGACCTTTTAAGAGGTCTAAGGACAAAAAGACCCACCTCTTGGTGGCGGTTGAGAAATTCACTAAGTGGATTGAGGTTGAGCCGGTCAGCAAGTGTGATGCAGCAACAACAGTTCAGTTCGTCAAAAAGATGATCTTTCAGTTTGGTTATCCCCATAGTATCATTACTGACAATGGCACAAACCTGTCTAAGGGGGCTATGAAGGAGTTTTGCGATGATGAGCATATCCGCCTCGATGTATCTTCTGTGGCTTACCCACAGTGTAATGGACAAG
The DNA here is from genome assembly GCA_039707655.1 of Elymus sibiricus. Classification (NCBI taxonomy): domain Eukaryota; kingdom Viridiplantae; phylum Streptophyta; class Magnoliopsida; order Poales; family Poaceae; genus Elymus; species Elymus sibiricus. The sequence continues at coordinate 385,563,861 of CM077667.1, forward strand.
CTGAGCGTGCTAACCAGGAAATTTTGAGAGGTATAAAACCCCGGCTCATGGTTCCTTTGGAGCGCACGCCGGGTTGTTGGGTGGAGGATTTGCCGTCTATTCTTTGGAGCATAAGAACCACCCCCAATAGATCTACAGGCTGTACGCCTTTCTTCATGGTTTATGGCGCAGAGGCTGTTCTTCCCAGTGATATTCATCATGACTCGCCCAGAGTGGCGGCTTATGTGGAAGCGGATAATGAGGCGGCGCATCAGGATGCTTTGGACACCTTGGACGAAGAACGGGACCTTGCAGCAGCTCGGTCCGCGATTTACCAGCAAGACATGCGTCGCTACCATAGCCGCAGGGTCAAGACCCGGACGTTCCAAGAGGGCGACTTAGTGCTCCGGTTAATTCAAGACCAGTCAGACATGCATAAGTTGTCACCTCCTTGGGAAGGACCGTTTGTGATCAGCAGAAATCTCAACAATGGTTCCTATTATCTCATTGATGTACGGGAGAGCGACAAGTCACGTACCTCTGGTGAAGAGACTACAAGGCCTTGGAATATTGCTCACCTTCGGCCATACTATACTTGAGCCGCCGGTCCGGCTCTCATCAATGTACATATTCCTGTCATTGTATATACCATCTTTTATGATATAATAAAGTTGGCATCCCCATGATTAGGGGTCTTTGCCGTTTTCTCGCACTAAAATTCGTGCAAAGGAGTTGATACTTCTTCAGGTCACTTGGGGGCTTCCAACCCACTGGATTTAGCTTTCATACCCTCTTGGCCCGGCTTTACATGCCATGTTCGAGGTAAACCTGCCTGTTTGCAACTTGTAACTCCGCCATATGACTCGCCGAACTCTTGACAGTCAATCTTGCTCAGAGACCCTGAACTTTTATTAGTTATTCTCGCATAAAGACCCTGAACTTGTCAAGGTTTAAACGGCGGCTTTTGTCACGAGCGGGCCAACTTACAGTGAGCTAGGTCAAACTCGCCTCGTCTGCTGTAGTCTCTCCGCTATGTGGCCTGTTGGTACTCTTAGCAATGTCAATCTTTTAAAGACCCTGAACTTGCTAAGGTTTAAACAACGGATTTATGTCACGTGAGAGCTGGCTTACGAGGTTTTAAGGTTTTTATGCCTCGCTTCTTCGGAAGCAATACAATTTTTTTCAAAAAACAAGAGCTATCTTGTCTTGATGTGCCTTTAAAGCCGGCTTATAGGGCCAGAGATATGCCAGTTACTTGTTTTTGCAGGTGTTTTCATGATAAGATTCTAAGTTTTGGGTAATTCCTGCTTGGCATTGCTCATGGACTATAACCCGCCCGGCGAGTCAAGGAAGTCAGACGATTATATATCAAGACAAATATGCTAAGTCGCCGGTATATGGACTGAAAGAAGTTTAAAAGTGCATCAAAGGCACAAGAGCAGGCGGTTAAATGTTTTCTACTGCTATTACAAGGCTATCAAGGAGCCCAAGAGCTGCGAACTTCAAGTTTTCTCAGCAAATTATAACCCGGCATATTAAACAAGGCCGGGTCACCTTCACATGATGCAAGTTTTTATCTAGCTCGTCGCCGGGTCATCCTGCGCCGGGTCTTCGATCTCCCAGATCTGGAGGTTGTCCACATCCCAATTGCAGTTTGTTAAGGCCTCAAATTTGGCTTCATCGTGCATGATTGGAGATGGGTCAACATCAGGAGCGAAGAGATGCTTACGGCGTTGAGGAATTAGGCTTTGGCTTCGAAGGTGGGACCTCGAACTCGCTTATTATGTTCCGAGTAAGCTGCCTGATATGACGACAGATCAGCTTCTTCGGCCAGCCGGCTTGCTAAAATACGGGATGCCTTCATGCAACGGGCATAGTCATCTTGCGTGAACTCCGAGCCATCGTCCTTCAACTGAGGAAAGCGATCCATCATCTCGGCTGGGTTAAGCTCAGGTGCATAAGCCAGCGACCGGCTTAAAGCAGCCATTGCGCCCTTACGGGCGGCTGATCTCTTCAGTTCTTCTATTTGCTTCGGGATGGTGGAGAGGACTTCTAGCACGCCCTTCATAACCTTTGGCACACCCTTCTCGGTCATGACAACTTTAATGGTGAATAGTGACCCGGCATATAGCTGTTCAGCAAGTGAGTATAAAGCCTTTAGCTTTAACAGACTGTCATCTGAAAGTTGGCGGCTCCGTTCACCTACAAGCAAGTCAAGTATTATAAGCTGCCTGAAAGGATTCTTGAGGATTTCTTTTTTGAAATGAATGTTGAAGATTAAAAGAACACTTACCAAAGACAGCTCCAATCATACGAGATATCTGACTTTTCAGATGACTCAGCTCGTCGGTCACCGTCTTAAGGCGGCCTTCAGCATCTTCCGCGCGCTTGGTCAGGGAGGCTTGGCTCGTTTCAGCGGATTTCTTGAATGCTTTCAGCTCAGCCTTGATCACATCTAGCTCAGTCAAAGCAATCTAGTACTTGGCGTCGGCCTCTGCCCGGCTCTCTTGCTGCAGTGCCAGTCTCTTCTTCAGGTCTGACACATTGGACTCGGCGGCGTTTAAAGATTCCTGCGTAAGATAAGTCGTAACAAGGCAACATTGTCAGTTTTAAGCCGCCTGTCCGGCTCATACTGGTTTTTCAGGAGTACAGCAGAGTTATTGCAAGTCCCAAGCAGATTGCAAGCAATATACTTGACACTTGGGGGCTAATGTGTCTCAGTTTTTCTTATAGACCCGACTCATTATTGATATAATGACCCGGCCCTTGGGGGCTACACTTGGCTCTTAATCTATGATTGAGTGCCGACTCATTATTGATATAATGACCCGGCCCTTGGGGCTACACTTGGCTCTTAATCTATGATTGAGTGCCGTCTCATTATTGATATAATGACCCGGCCCTTGGGAGCTACAACCGGTTCTTATTATATGATTGAGTGCCGGTAATGACCCGGCCCTTGGGAGCTACAAGGTGATTTATCAAAAGATTGCACGTAATGGAAGACCTAGCTAACCTTTTGAGAGGTAAACCGGTTCTTGGGGGCTACATAAGTATATATATATATATATATATATATATATATATATATATATATATATATATGCAGAGGCAAAGGAAGTAGAATACCTTGTATTTTTTCTTCATCATGCCAACCAAGTTGGCCTCCATGTCATGGCTTGCAGACAGACAGCTCAGATAGCCAGAGTGTAACTCTTCAGCGGTAAGCTTCTCCAGGTTAGGGAGATCAAATTGAATTTTCCCTTCCTTAAGATGAGCTGCCTCGTCCTCGCTGGTATGTTTTGATAGTGTCTTGGAATGATCCGGAGAGTTGTAAGCCGCCCCGGTAACAGTAACTTCTTCATGAGAAGCCACGTTTTCAGTTGTCGGCTGGGGGCTGGGTGGCTTAGGATCAGCTTCTGGATGAGCCTCAGGAGCCTCAATATCCATATCAGCTGGTTCATTATGCTAAGGAGTTTCTTCATGAGCATCTTTGGCAGTTTTAGAGGGCTCAAGGTGACCTTCAGGGATGTTAGGCTATGGGTTTGCCGACTCTGGAACATCAGGGGTGGCGGCTGACCCGCTTGTTTTCCGCCATTTGGCTTGAGCCCTGTAAGCAAAGGCGAAGGTACATGTCAATGAGCAAGGATAGACTATTAATACACAGAGTGGGATATAAAAATACGTACCCCTAATTGATCATAAGGGGAGGCAACTTCGAGGCGGTTGAGTCGCCAGAAGAAGGAGGCGAGTCCTGAAAAGGTTAGCGTTGTCAAATAACAGATAAGTTGCAATACAAGGTTAGCATGCAGAAGAAATAAATTCAAGGCAAGAAAGTACCTTAGTGCGCCGTTTTCGAGGAGCCGATTCATTTGGTAAGCCGGCTAAAAGATCCTCATAGCCGGTGCTCTGGGTCTGACGTCTGATGTCTTCTTGCTGTTTCTTCAAAAGAAAATTGGGATCCAAGTGAGCAAAAGGGCGAGAACATTTTACCTTCGGTACAGCCCGCCGTATTCTCTTTACTGGTGAAAGTTCCGAGTCAGAGGAGATAATGGTTACCTCTACAGCATTAGCATGACTAGTTTCTGCTTCTTCCTGTGAGTAATCATCGTCAATGAGTTGCATAAAGAGAAGGCCAAGGGAGTCAAGTTCTACCTCTGAGTCATCTAAATCAAATAACTCTTCTGTTGATTGCCTCTTCCTGCGGGTTGGCGCCTTAGCTTTGGTCGCCTTGGGGACTTTGCTCTTCTTATTGAGAGAAGGGAGTAATTGTTTCTTCCAGAAGGAAGAGCCGGCCGACGTATGATAAAACGTGTTGGCAGAAAGGTTAATAAAGTATGCAAAATACATCATTAAGAGAATAGATGAGGGTTAAGATGGAAACACTTACATCCGGAGCCGGGTTAAGTACAGAGAAGGGGCTTAACCCCGTTTTGCTGCAGGCGGCTTGTGATTCCCCCAGCAAGGATTTGACAATAGTATTGAGATCCGGGTCTGTCAAGGGGGTCTGGTTGAAGCGTTGAGGGTCGTCCACTTTACCAGTATATTGGCACATTAAGGCGCCCCGGCGGCTTAACGGCAGAATCCTCCAAGAGACCCAGCAGCGGGTCAGATCAACACCTATTAACCCGTTGGCTAACAGGGCCCTTATTTTTGAGAAAGTTGGGGCATATTGAGCACGTCCGGCTGCGGACATCCGGTCTGGAAGCTCCGTATCAGTGCTAAGCCGGTAGGGACTGTAACCCGGCAACGGGTTCTCTCCCTCTGGTGAAGTGTCTTGGCAGTAGAACCAAGTCTTATTCCATTCTTTGGGGTGACTCGGCAGAGTTGCTGCTGGGAAGAGTACATCCCTCCGCCTCTGAAGAGTGACGCCCCCCAGCTCGAGGCTTAGTCCATCCGCCATTTTTGTTTGGCGGTTGATGTAGAAGTACTCCTGGAAGAGGTCAACAGATGGCTCTTCTTGCAGATAGGCTTCGCAGAAGGTCTGAAACTGGCACAGATTGGTGACAGAATTGGGGCCAATGTCTTGGGGTGCAGTTTGAACGAGTGTAAGACATCTCGGAAAAACTTAGACCCGGGCGGGGAGAAGCCACGAAGAAGATGATCTGTGAATACAATGACTTCCCCGTCTTTGGGCTTAGGGGTGGTTTCGTTGCCTGGAACCCGCCAGTGGAAAACATCCTGAGCCGGCAGAACTCCCATAGTGACAAAGTCTTTGAGTGACTCCTCAGTCACCCCAGACCTTACCCTGTTGCAGGTGGATGGGACTTTAGACATGGTGGCGGCTTAAGAAACTGCGGAAAGGCATGAGTATTTGGCGGGTTAAAAATACATTATGACTAAGGTCGTTATGATTCTAGAAATGGTGACGACATTCGGCGGGTAAATATAAAGTTATGAGCCGCCGAAGTTGGTTGCGACATAACAGCATGAGCCGGCAGCTTTACGGCGGATCAAGTTTATCAGTGTGTATTGAAAAGTTGCTAAGTGTGGAGAAACAGGTTCCAACAGCCACATCTATTGATTTAAGATCTATGGGCGAGGGAAAAAGAAAAAGTAATGTTAACCCTAAAAAGCCAATGGAAGAACAGGCGGCCTCTATACAGATTAAAATGAGCTATAGATCTACAATGAGTATGGCATGATTGTTGAGCGAACGACCGCGTGATTTGGGCAGCATTGTAAGGTTCAAAGAGCTGTTCTTTATCTAAACTATGAAGAACGCTCTGATGGGCGGTGATGAACACCGAGGAAACCTGATGAACTCGGGAGGAATCTAAAAAACTAGTGCAGATCTAACAAGGGGCAGCAATGGAACCTTGAGGATGCGGACGAACGCGGGAAGCTCTGGACAAGATCAGGTTGATGCAGCAGCCAGTGTTGGAGAGGACGGAGAGGTCCGGTCGGCGCGGCGAGCTTCGGCGGCGCGAGCGTCTGGAGGAGGAAGAAGAAGGCAGCGGCGGGGAAAGTGAAGGTAATGCCCCACCCCCACCCCCGTGCCTATTTATGAGGACGTGATGGAATAGCAACGGTCCGGTGCAGGAATCGAGGAGGCACGATGATGATTGACTAGGAAAGTGCCTCGATTCTCGGGCTGGTCATATTTATGGAGAAAGATCCGCTCTGACGTCAGGGGAATCTTTTTGGATTTTCCTGATGACATCACGGCGGGTCATGAAGGTTTATCAGAAATGACGCCGTCCATTTTTGGCGGGTCATGAAGATTATCAGAGAATGCAAGACTCGCCAACCAGAAGACTTGAAGATTGACATGAACCGGTTCAAATCAATCTGGGGCCTAATGTTGGGGATATAACCCCGTGGTGAGACCCGCCCGGGTGGGGCCAGGTCATGTGGTTGGCGGCTTAGCGATAAGGTTTCGCATAAGCTTGTTTAATGGGCCTGGAGGCCCAGAGCCAGAAGATGATGTACAGCCCGGTGGTGTAAGCCGCCAGAGGCGGCTTGTTAGACAAGGCATGTGTAGTTAGAGGTGAGGTCGGTTATCAAGTATAACCCAGCCCGGACTCTTGTAAGCCCAGGGCCCTGACCTGTGTATATAAAGGCGGGTTACCTGGGCGGCTTAGGGCACGAAACATCTGATTGATAGCTAGGTCTGGCGAACTCGCTCCCTTGTAATCGATAACCAGTCAATACAACACAAAGCAGGACGTAGGCTTTTACCTCCTTCCGAGGGGCCGAACCTGGGTAACCCTTGTCTCCCGATTCCGATCAACCCCTTCGAGCTCACCGCCTTAGCGATGGCCTTGAACCTAAGTCCTTTCACTAGGACATCTGCCATGACAAAACCATGACACACGGGATCTTGTATTACGGAACTGAAAGCACATTTGCTCCCTTGGTGGTTTTGGTAATTAATAACAACATATATATCATTGAACTAATGTTTCCACTAAGCATATTTCAGGAAAAGTTCAATGATAGGGATGGCAAAAGGATTGTGGAAATACCCCAAGATGCAAGGAAATGGATTGGCAAAGCTTCAAGCAAGAGGACTCTACATTTTACTTTGTGAGAAATCACTTTGAGTCCACAGGAAAGTCAATACTATTAAAAGGGGGTAAGGTACTGTTGGTGAACAAAATGCTCATACATGCACAAGTGATAGTCACCAAAAACACCCACAAGCTCTTCCACAAAAGTCTGCCCAAAGTCAAATATCCAAAATCGGTGCAACCAACACTTTCCACTCGGTGCCACCGATTCCCAAACTCAGACAGACCCATGCCAAACCCTAGCACATCGGTGCAACCGATTCCACTTCGGTGCCACCGAGTTTGGGTTGCCAACTTTCTGTTACCTCGATTCACAAAATCGGTACCACCGAGTTTGTTGGATCGGCGTCATCGAGTTGCGCAATCTGACCGTTGGTCACCTTATCGGTACCACCGAGATTTATATATCGGTCTCACCAAGATTCAAAAGTTGCTACCTTTGGAGCAACTCGGTACCACCGAGATTCACACATCGGTGTCACCGACTTGGTCACTTTAGGTGTAACGGTTGGATTTTTGGGGATGCCTATATATACCCCTTCACCACCACCCACTCGAATGAGGAGCACTCAGAAGTATTCCATATTTGCCCCATCATATTTTCTGAGAGAGAGCCACCTACCCTTGTGTTGAGATCAAGTCATTCCACTCCAACCATATGAATCTTGATCTCTAGCCTCCCCAAGTTGCTTTCCACCAATTCAATCTCTTCCACCATAGCCAAATCTGTGAGAGAGTGATTGTGTGTTGAGGAGTCTATCATCTTGAAGCACAAGAGCAAGGAGTTCATCGACATTGTCGAGCCTATTACCTTTTGGAGGGTGGTGCCTCCTAGATTGGTTAGGTGTCGCTTGGGAGCCTCCTACTTCGTGTTGTGGAGTTGAACCAAGAAGTTTGTACGGGCAAGGAGATCGCCTACTTCGTGAAGATCTACCCATAGTGAGGCTAGTCCTTCTTGGACGGAAGCCGTTATGGAATAGTCAAGGCTGCTACTTCGTGGACCCTTATGGGTGGAGCCCTCCATGGACTCTCGCGACCGTTACCCTCCGTGGGTTGAAGACTCCATAAACGTGGACGTAGATAGCACCACCTATCGGAACCACGGGAAAAATCTTCGTGTCTACAAATTGCGTTTGATCTTCCTTCCTACCCTCTACTACATATGCTTGTTGTTACTTTCTGCTGCTATACTCTTAGACATGCATGTGTAGGTTGTGCTTGACTTGCTATGAATGCTAAAATCTGCCAACACTTAAAATTGGGAAAAAGTAGATTTTTATTTGGTCAAGTAGTCTAATCACCCCCCCTCTAGACATACTTTCGGTCCTACAAGTGGTATCAGAGCTTTGGTCTCCATTGCATTGGTCTCACAACCTAGGAGAGTATGGCGTCTAGTGAGGGAAATTATCACCGTAGAGGTCCGTACTTTGATGGCACTAACTTTGCTAGTTGGAAGCACAAAATGAAAATGCATATTCTTGGTCATAACCCCGCCGTATGGGCTGTTGTTCGTTTTGGCTTGCAAGGTGAATTCTTTGGTGATGGAAAGGAACCGGATCGTGAAGCGACCGCAGATGAATTGAAGATGTTGCAATACAACGCTCAAGCATGCGACATTCTCTTCAACTACCTATGCCCCAAAGAATTCAACAAAATCAGCCGTCTCGAGAATGCAAAAGAGATTTGGGATACTTTGGTTGATATGCACGAAGGTACCGAGTCCGTGAGAGAATCCAAGTTGGATGTTCTTCAAAGTCAGCTTGACAAGTTCAAGATGAAGGATGGTGAAGGAGTCGCAGAGATGTACTCTAGGCTAGCTCTCAACACCAATGAGATTGTCAGTTTAGGAAGCGAAGAAATGACCGACAAATTCATCATCAAGAAGATGCTTCGAGCTTTGGATGAGAGATACGACACCGTGTGCACATTGATCCAAATGATGCCCAACTACAAAGATCTCAAGCCTACGGAAGTCATTGGAAGGATTGTTGCTCATGAGATGACACTCAAAGTCAAAGAAGAGCTTCACAACAAGTCTAGCGGTGCTTACAAAGCCACAAGTGATGCTCCCACAACTTCAAGCGACAACCTTGTCACCAATGAAGAGATAAGCCTCACGGTCAAGAAATTCAACAAGTTCTACAAGAATAGAGGCAAAGAACGAAGCTCCAACTCAAGATATGAAGAGAAGCGTTCGTCAAGTCGTGACCGAAACTGCTACAATTGTGGGAAGCCCGGACACTACTCCAATGAGTGCACGGCTCCCTACAAACAAAGAGAAGAATCACCTAGAAGACGAAGCTCAAGGAATGAATCACCTCAAATAGAGAGAAGGAGTAGAGATGATCGCTATGAACGAAGACCCTCAAGGAGAAGTAGGGATTCGGAGAAGAAGACCAAGTACACCAAGATCTACACAAGAAGAAGACATCAAGCTCATGTTGGTGAATGGGTTTCCGGCTCCGACTCCGACAACCACTCCGAGAGAAGCTATCACTCCAACTCCGACTATAGTCAAGATGAAGGTGTTGCCGGACTTGCACTAGTGACTACCAACTCCTATGATCTATTTGATTCACCAAATGAAGGAAGTGGAAGTTGCTTCATGGCTAGAGGCCCCAAGGTATCACACCCCGAGTATCTTGATTTCAATAGTGATGAAGATGATTTACTTTGTGATGATGACTTGCACTTTGATGAAACTTGTGATCTTAGTCAAAATGAACTTGATAAGTCATTTGATGATGATAAGATGAAAATAGAACAACTAACTAAAGAATTAAACACTCTTAAGTTAGCTCATGCATCTACTCTTGAAGATCATAGAGAGCTTGTAAGGACTCATGAGAAGCTACGCTTCGAGAAGCTCACCTTGGAGCAAGAACATGAGTTTCTTAAAGCTATCAATGACGATCTCCGAAAGAAAACTTCATCTTATCTAGCCAAATGATTACTCTTGTCTACATTCATGCCACAAATCCAATCTAGACAAACTAGTAACAAAGGCAAGAAAGGTTCCTCATCTAGTAGCAACAATAAAAATGCTAAACCTAATGATGTTGCTTCTAGTAGTTCTATTGATTCCACTAATGATGATTCTCTTAGCCAAGTTACACTTGAGCAAGAAAATGTTTTATTGAAAGGGATTATAGAGAAAGGTATCTACAAGAGTCTTGCCAGGTGTAAGCACTTTGAGGAAATTGTACGCAAGCACGGAGGATACCGGAAGAACCATGGCATTGGCTACATCAATGCTAATGGAGTTGAATGGGAAGAAGGTCAATACCCCAAGCCCAAGTTTGTTCCTCAAAAATAGAAGTATGAAAATACTCCTCCCAAGGAAACAAACACTCAAGATGACCTTCCACCACAAGACCACAAGCTCAAGGGCAAGAACAAGCTTCAAGAGGACATTGACTCATATGAAGATGAATCCCAAGATTTGGTGGAGTGGGTTCCCAAGGCTACTTCAAGCTCAACTTCTACAAGGGCTACTTCAACACCAAGGATCCCCATCAAGTTGATGTGGGTCCCCAAGAAGAAGAACTAGAGAGTTCTTGAGGGGAGACTCCGCCAATAAAATTCACTCACATTCATTATTGGCAAGAACTAGTTGCAATCAACATCAACTCTATGCAATAGTTCAAGGAGTCACACATTCCCTCAAAGGTAAGCAAGGGACAAGGTAATCAACAAATCAATGGACATCATCATATATGCTTTGCACTCCATGTCCATAGATATCCTTGTATTTGTCTCTTGTGTGTTGGGACTAACCCATGTAGGTGAGAAGAGTAAGGAAACAACAAGGATGCTCCCAACTCATGGTGATCTTCATCAACCTTGAGCATCCACCACTACTTCACCTACATGAAGTCTTCATCGACAAAACCCAAGGTTAGTTTATCCCTCCTATGGGGGGATGTCACATCAAGGGGGAGCTTTACTCTAAGACTTGAGTCAAAGCATCTCTTAGTATGTGACAACATTAAATGCTTTATGTAAAAGTGGTAACCCCACTTGTGCTTAAACGATGAGTATGACCTATGATCAAGTATTCTTACTTGGCTCCTAAGTCAATATACTCATATATAGATGACTCCGTCATCGCCAAAATGCTTGATAGATGCTAGTGTGTATATGCATGTTTGCCATGATTTCTTTTGACATCTTATTGTGTGAGCATGTTGGTCTGCATTTATTTATCCATTCGAGGACATCCAATTGTAGCTATTTGGTTTTTGCTTTCTGTTTTGCCAATTGGATGGACAAGAATGCCTAGGACCACTCTCTAGCTATCTATGCTTTCTCACCTCATATTCCATTCTTGCTGCATGACAAAACTTGAACAAGCACTTATCGATCCCTCTGTGTGAGATGCACTCGGAGTTCCGTGTCGAAAAGGGCTGCACTCCAAAACCTCCCAAATGCATCTCGGTGGAACCAACCAAAATTCTCGGTCTCACCGAATGCCTAGGGTTGATCTGGTTTTCCAATCTCAGTAACACCGATTCCTTATTCTCGGTTACACCGAGTTTCCCTGTCAGTTGACTGCTGAAAAACTCGGTGGCACCGAAAATTTCGAACCGGTGTCACCGACAGCAAGGGGTATATATGCTGTGGACCTGACGCTTTGAAATTCATTCCTCAAACCGTTGTGCTCCAAAACCCTAAGCTGCCAAAAAGGACCCCTCGGTCGTCGCCCTTGCCTCCCCGTGCTCCTCTGCCGCTGGGATCCTCGCCGTCGACAGGCATCTTCGCCGCCGTCTTCGCCATAGCGGACCGTCACCAAGCTAGGGTACGGATCCGATCCTCTCTTGCGCTCCATCGTCTAATTCTCGCGCATTGAGATGTTCTTATCTATAAGCCACTGTGTGCAATCCTCCCTATCCACCAGAGTTCCCATAGATTAGCGAACAATGAAAATTTTAGGGTTAGATGTCCGCAGATTGCATCTCGGTACCACCGAGTTGAAAAAATCGGTTTCAACCGATTGTGTTTTAGGGTTACTGAGAACCATATCGGTGAGACCGAAGCAAACTTTTCGGTTCCACCGAAAAGGCTGCCAAGTCTCTGTTGATGCATATGGTCAGTCTCGGTGACTCCAAAACTACCACTTAGTGACACCAAAATACCTTCTGCAGAAAGCTAAAACTAATGTCTTCCTTGTTCAAATTTTTGAAAATCTCTGTGTTTCGTGTTGCTCAACCTCTCTGCTCCTCTATACTCTATTCACAGGGTCAGATATGTCAGAGGCTGAAGATAGTGAGAACAACTTCAGAGAGCAGAGTGTTGACATGGACTCAGGCACTAGTCCTGAGGGAAGCTTTGATGATGTGCCTAGTTCTCCAGATCTGCCCAAGGCTGCTACAAGAACTAGGAGAAAGCTCAATTCTGATGAAGAGGATGAGACTTCATCCCTGAGGAGCTGCCTAAGAAAGATGATACTGCCACTTCTTCCAAGAGGAAGAAAGCTATCAGAAAGGAGTATGCCAGCTCTGAGACAACCAGAGCACCAGAGAGCTCCAGAGCAACCATGACTATTGTGCCTCCCAAGAAATCTATGCCTAAGAAGGCAGGGGAGAAGAAGAAATCCAGGAAGAGGATTATCCATGTTGTTGGCAGGCCTACCTCTATGTATGAGGATCCAGAGGAGGCAGCTGCTGAAGAGGAGGAGGTAGAGCCAGCTGCAAAGGCCCCTCCCAAGAAGAAGAAGAAGAAGCTTATGGCAGATGCTATGCCTAAGGCTACCACTTCCAAGAGCACCAAGTCTGCTCCCAAGAAGGCTGCTACTGCTGATAAACCCAAGAGGTTCTCCAGCTTCTTCCAAGAACAAGACCTCCACTTTCAAGGAAGCTCATGATGATGATGACATGACTGCCTTGATGAAGCTCGGACCACACCTTCCAGAGCACAATGCCAGCCATTTGCTTGCTGAAGACATGAAGAAGAGGAAGGATTCTGGTTCGAGGGCATGAAGAGCAATTGATCCATATGCTCAGAGTTGAAAAACAACTGTGGACTATAGGTTCTATACCAAGGAGCAACAAGATTTCTATGAGACAACCTTACTTGATAAGAGCCCAGCTGTGAGTGACATGAGATACGTTGACTGGAAGTACATCAAGGCAAATGAAGATTATTTTCCAAATGTTCAAGACAATTTTCATTGCATTGGCCTAGATGAATTTGTTGGCAAAGAATTCACTGCATGGAACGACGAGATGATCATGCAATTCTACTCCACTGCTCATTTCTATGGAGATGGTAGGATTGTGTGGATGACTGAAGGAGCAAGATATGAATCCACTGTTGATGAATGGGCTGCCATCTTAGGAGTCCCAAAGGTGGAAGATGGTGACTTGGATGTCTATTCTGAATCCAAGGAGAGCCATGATTCTATGAAGAATATGTACAATGAGATCCCTGCTGCCAACTTGAAATCTCACAAGTTAGGATCCATTTACTTCCTCCATGCTGGCCTCCGCACCATGAACACCATCTTGAGGCACACATTGATGCCTAAGTCTGGAGATGAGAAGATGATTCGAGGCTATTCCATCAACATGCTGATCCATCTTGATAGACACACCAGGATACGAGTGATGGACTTGATTGTAGAAACTGTGAAGAGGGTTGCTGCAGATCAGAAGCGCTCATGCTGCTATGCACCCTACATTGAGATGCTCATCAACTCCAAGCTGGAGAAGCACATTTTTGCTCTTGACAGGCCCCACTTGCCCCTACAGGCAGATCTTGAGGACAATGTCGTGGAGATGAACCCAGATCATCCCACCTCAGCTGCAGCACAGGCAGAGGCAGAGGCAGCTAGAGCCACTAGTGCATAAGTCCCTAGATCCAGGAACGAGCAAATGGATCTCTTGATCACTGCCGTTCAGGGCATGCAGAAGGACATCAAGGACATATTGGCAAATCAAAATAGTCTTGTGAGGATCATGGAAAACAGGATCAAGACTCTAAATGACAAGGTGGATGGGCTGACAAAGACAGTGAATGAGCTAAAGAAGGAAGTTGACAGCGTGCCCAGTCCCGACACTTCAGATGATGAGGATGACTCTCCTCTCAGGCCAGGCACTCAGTTCACTACCCAGGCCAGATCAGCCACAGTGCCAGCTCTAGATTTGAGGCCTTCTTCATCAGCACCTGCTACAGCCTCCTCAGCTCCATCCGCTCCAGTACCTCCTGTTGCTACACCAACTCCGTCAATGACATCAGCAAAGGTCTTCGCCGACGCAGTTCTCTTGACTCCTTCATCGACTACTGGAGGAGATCAGCCCCAGAAGAGCGCTTAGATATATGCCTTTGAACTTTTTGGTAACTTGTTGCCAAAGGGGGAGAAGTGTATATAGATCTTTAGGCTTCGACTGAGAGAGTGTTTGGTTTTATCGCTTTTTTAAAAAACATTTGATCTTTTGGTTACTTGTGTTAAACGTTTGTTGGTGTTTGATCATACGCTTAATGTGTGTTGCTACTATTTCCTATAATTATGATGCTTATGAGATGATCATTCACCTTTGCTTGATTGTGTTGTGCTATGATGTTCATTCTTACTATTCTCGCACACCACCAAGTTGTATGTGACATGAAAGAGTGCCCCATATACCTAATCGATTGTGCATTTGCATTCAAACGCGAATTTAAAATAATGCACAAATTTAGGGGGAGCTCTTGCTTATCACATACTTCTCAAAGCGATGATTATATTCATTGATTATATCATATGTCGAAGCTTTGATCTATATGTTGTCATCAATTACCAAAAAGGGGGAGATTGAAAGCACATTTGCTCCCTTGGTGGTTTTGGTAATTAATAACAACATATATATCATTGAACTAATGTTTCCACTAAGCATATTTCAGGAAAAGTTCAATGATAGGGATGGCAAAAGGATTGTGGAAATACCCCAAGATGCAAGGAAATGGATTGGCAAAGCTTCAAGCAAGAGGACTCTACATTTTACTTTGTGAGAAATCACTTTGAGTCCATAGGAAAGCCAATACTATTAAAAGGGGGTAAGGTAGTGTTGGTGAACAAAATGCTCATACGTGCACAAGTGATAGTCACCAAAAACACCCACAAGCTCTTCCACAATAGTCTGTCCAAAGTCAAATATCCAAAATCGGTGCAACCAACACTTTCCACTCGGCGCCACCGATTCCCAACTCAGACAGACCCATGCCAAACCCTAGCACATCGGTGCAACCGATTCCACTTCGGTGCCACCGAGTTTGGGTTGCCAACTTTCTGTTACCTCGATTCACAAAATCGGTACCACCGAGTTTGTTGGATCGGTGTCACCGAGTTGCGCAATCTAACCGTTGGTCGCCTTATCGGTACCACCGAGATTTATTTATCGGTCTCACCGAGATTCAAAAGTTGCTACCTTTGGAGCAACTCGGTACCACCGAGTTTCACACATCGGTGTCACCGAGTTGGTCACTTTAGATGTTACTCAGAACTATTCCATACTTGCCCCATCATATTTTCTGAGAGAGAGCCACCTACCCTTGTGTTGAGATCAAGTCATTCCACTCCAACCATATGAATCTTGATCTCTAGCCTCCCCAAGTTGCTTTCCACCAATTCAATCTCTTCCACCATAGCCAAATCTGTGAGAGAGTGATTGTGTGTTGAGGAGTCTATCATCTTGAAGCACAAGAGCAAGGAGTTCATCGACATTGCCGAGCCTATTTCCTTTTGGAGGGTGGTGCCTCCTAGATTGGTTAGGTGTCGCTTGGGAGCCTCCTACTTCGTGTTGTGGAGTTGAACCAAGAAGTTTGTACGGGCAAGGGGATCGCCTACTTCGTGAAGATCTACCCATAGTGAGGCTAGTCCTTCGTGGACGGAAGCCGTTATGGAATAGTCAAGGTTTCTACTTCGTGGACCCTTATGGGTGGAGCCCTTCGTGGACTCTCGCGACCGTTACCCTCCGTGGGTTGAAGACTCCATAAACGTGGACGTACGATAGCACCACCTATCGGAACCACGGGAAAAATCTTCGTGTCTACAAATTGCGTTTGATCTTCCTTCCTACCCTCTACTACATATGCTTGTTGTTACTTTCCGCTGCTATACTCTTAGACATGCATGTGTAGGGTGTGCTTCACTTGCTATGAATGCTAAAATCTGCCAACACTTAAAATTGGGAAAAAGTAGATTTTTATTTGGTCAAGTAGTCTAATCACCCCCCCTCTAGACATACTTTCGGTCCTACAGGAACGAGTAAAGAGACTTGCCGGTAACGAGATTGAACTAGGTATGGAGATACCGATGATCGAATCTCGGGCAAGTAACATACCGCTGCACAAAGGGATCTGCATACGGGATTGACTGAATCCTTGACATCGTGGTTCGATCGACAAAGATATTCATGGAATATGTAGGAACCAATATGGGCATCTAGGTTCCGCTATTGGTTATTGACCGTAGATGTGTCTCGGTCATGTCTACATGATTCTCGAACCCGTAGGGTCCGCACGCTTAACGTTCGATGACGATATAGTATTATGGGTTATGTATGTTGGTGAACGAATATTGTTCGGAGTCCAGGATGAGATCACGGATGTCAGGAGGAGCTATAGAATGGTCCGGAGGTAAAGATTTATATATGGAAAGGTGTTTTCAGGGTTCCGGAAAAAGTTTTAGTTTATTCGGTATTCTATCGGGAAGCTTCCGGAAACTTCCGGAAGAGTCCGAAAGTCCACCAAGGGTTCCACCACGTCCCAAGGGTCAGCATGGTCTGAGGGGAGGTGCCCTGGCTTTATTGCGCCAGGCACACAAGTCCTTCAAGGCCCTTGCGGCTGGGCAAGGTGGAAAGTCCACCTTTGTATGGAAGGGAAGGAGGAGGACTTGGATTCCACCTCCACCCCCTTGGCCGCCAGCCCTAGGGCTTTTAGGGGCTGTCCACCACACCCCTTCACCTATATATAGAGGGGAGGGGTGACCCAAGAGGATACACCAAGGCCTTGGCGCCCCTCTCTCTCATGTTATTTCGTAGCTCCTCAGCCCTCGTTCTAGTAGCGCTTGGCGAAGCCCTGTTGAACTAGCTTCACCACCACCTCCACCATGCCGTTGTGCTGGTTGAGAACCCATCTACTACTCCGCCCTCGGCCACTGGATCGAGGTGGCGGAGACTTCATCGAGCCGCACGTGTATTGAGCGTGGAGGTGTCGTCCGTTCGGCGATGGATCGCGATTGGATCGTGAAGAGTACGACTACATCAACCGCATAATATACGCTTACGCTTAAAGGACTACGAGGGTACGTAGAAACACTCTCCCCTCTTGTTGCTATGCATCTCCATATATAGATCTTGGGTGTTCACAGGAAAAAAATTGTTTGCCATGCAACGTTCCCCAACATTGGCATCATGAGCTAGGTCTATGCGTAGATATGCACGAGTTGAACACAAAGTGTTTGTGGGCATTGATGTTCAGATTCCTTACCTCCTTAGTCTTATTTTGATTCGGCGGTATTGTGGGATGAAGCGGCTCGGACCAACCTTACTTTTCCTCGCACAAGAGAACGGTTCCACCGATTGACATGCAACTTGTTCTGCATAAAGGTGGCTGGCGGGTGTCTGTCTCTCCCACTTTACTGATATTGGATTCGACGACGGCGGTCCTTGTAGAAGGTTAAAAGGCAACTTGATCATCACCGTTGTGACTTTGCGTAGGTAGGAACGGTTCTTGCTAGTTGCCCATAGCAGCCATGTAAAACTTGCAACAACAAAGTAGAGGACGTCTAACTTCTTTTTGCAGGGCATGTTGTGATGTGATATGGCCAAGACGTGATTTGATATATGTGATGTATGAGATGATCATGTTTTGTATAGTTATCACGACTTGCATGTCGATGAGTGATAACCCACAAGTGTAGGGGGTCCTTTCTACCCTTTTTCGATAAATAAGAGTGTCGAACCTAACGAGGAGCTAAAGGTAGAATTAATACTCTCTCAAGTTCTATCGACCACTGATACAACTCTACGCACGCTAACACTTACTTTACCTAAACAAGTATGAAACTACTTTGTTTGAAAAAACTAGAAGTACTTAGTAGGTGTAATAGATAGTTTTGCAAGATAATAAAGGACAAGTAAATAAAAGTTAGGGGCTGCTTAGATAAAGAACAATAAAGTAAATTGTTTAGTAGAAAGCTTTTTTGTGTAACGCAAGAGAAAGATTGTCCATAGGCAATTGAATATAACATGATAGATAATTATCATATGCAATGTGGGAGAGGCATACACTAACACACTTTCCGTACTTGGATCATATGCACTTATGATTGGACCTCTAGCAAGTATCCGCAACTACTAGAAATCATTAAGGTAAACCCAATCATAGCATTAAACATCAAGTCCTGTTTAATTACTCCCATATGCAAACAATCCCCTTACTCGGGTGTAAGCTTCTGTCACTCTAGCCACCCACTATAAGCGAATCATGAACATATTGCAAACCCTCCAGCGTGAATCCTTCATGTGTGCACCTCACGGAAGTCATCTTAGGACATCACCATATCAACAGACAACTCATATCAATAACATCATACCACAATTAACCCATAGGACAAAAGAGATCTACTCAAACACCATAGGATAGCCACACATCATTGGATAATAACATATAGCATTAAGCACCATGTTTAACTAGAGATTACAGCAGGGAAGAGAGGTTTTACACCGCTGCATAGAGGGGGAGAGAGTTGGTGGTGACGGCGGCGAAGTTGTTGGTGTAGATCGTAGTCACGATGGATGCCCCGGCGGTGCTCCGGCGCCACCGGGGGAGAGGGGGAGAGAGCCCCCCTCCTTCTTCTTCTTCCTTGGCCTCCTCCCTAGGTGGGAGGAGAGATTCCCCTCTGGTCCATGGCCGCCATGGCTCCCAGAGGGCAGGAGCCCCTCCGAGATTAGATCTATCTCTCTGTCTCTCTTCTATTTTCGCGACTCGTTTCTGACCCCTTCACCGTTTCTTAAATATCCGGAGATCCATAACTCCGATCGGGCTGAAATTTTAAGGGGATTTTTATCGCAAAAATATCTTCCTTGCGACAGAAGTAGGGCCTTAACCGACTTAAGGGATGGGGCCCTCGGGTATCGTCTTGCGTTGATTCCGACTCCCAAAATTCACATATATTCCAAACAAAATCTCCGTAAATTTTTATCGTGTTTGGACTTCGTTTGATATGGAATTTGTGAACTCACGCTGGGCGCTAGGTCAATAGGTTAGTGCTCAAAAATAATATAAATTGGTAAATAATTACTCAAAAAGTATCCTAGAATGAGAATATAATAGCATGGAACAATCAAAAATTATAGATACATTGGAGACGTGTCAAGCACCCCCAAGCTTAATTCCTGCTCGTCCTCGAGTAGGTAAATGATAAAAACAGATTTTGTGATGTGACATGCTACCCAATACGTAATCTTTTGCATGTATGCTCATTGAGAAATGATGAATTAACAAACATTAACATAGTAATACTTATAATCACAAGCAACAAAATCATCAATCTTTCAAAGTAAATGATCCTCAAAGAATGTTTACCCCCATTCATCTTATTATATTAGCAAGGCATGGCTCCGTCTTCACAACATTAATACAAATGTCAAGAACCACGGTGTCCAAGTCAGGCAATTGGATCGTACTTTTTCAATATGCATCAACTTTTTATTCTTCACGCAATACATGAGCGTGAACCATGGACATAACATATAGGGGGGATAGAATGTGGTGGTAGGTTTCAAAGGGGTAACAGTGGAGAAGAAAGTCTCGCATCAACTCGGCGTATCAATAGGCTATGGAGATGCCCATCAATAGATATCAATGCGAGGAGTAGGGATTGCCATGCAACGGATGCACTAGAGCTATAAGTGTATGAAAGCTCGACTGAAGCTAAGTGGGTGTGCATCCAACTTGCTTGCTCATGAAGACCTCGGGCATTTGAGGACCCCCGTCATCGGAATATACAAGCCAAGTTCTATAATGAAAAATTCCCAGTAGCATATGAAAATGACATAACATGAGACTCTCTATATGAGGAACAAGGTGCCACTTTGAGGCACAAGTGTGGTAAAGGATAGTAGCAAAGTTCCTTCTCTCATTTTCTATCATTTTTTTAGATTTTTAGATTTTTTATTTTATTTTTTTATATGGTGGTCTCATTTGGCCTCCCCCATTTTTTTATTTCCTTACTGGGACAATGCTCTAATAATGATGATCATCACACTTTTATTTACTTATAACTCAACATGAAAAACTGTATGACTCTATATGAATGCCTCTGGCAGTGTACCAGGATGTGTAATGATCTAGCGTAGCAAAGATACCAAAAAACGGACAAGCCATGGAAATATCATGCTAGCTATATTACGATCATGCAATGCAATATGACAATGAAGGTACAAGTCATATGAAGTGACGGTGGAAGTTGCATGGCAATATATCTCGGAATGGCTATGGAAATGCCATGATAGGTAGGTATGGTGGCTGTTTTCAGGAAGATATAATGAGGTTTATGTGCAATAGAATGTATCATGTCAAGGGGTTTGGATGCACCGGCAAGATTTGCGCCGATCCTCGAGGTGAGAATGGGAAAGGCACGGTACCGAAGAGGCTAGCAAAATATGAATAGGTGAGATTGCGTATGTCCATGGTTTCACATTAGTCATAAAGAACTCATATACTTATTGCAAAGTTTTATTAGTTTTATCACAAATCAAAGTACTACTCCCATGCCCCGAGGGAGGAGGTTGGGAGGAGTTAATCATTGCGTGCCTCCGACCCGAATCAACGCTGGGATTTTAACGAGGAATAGAAATGCTCACACATCCTCACCATGCCTTTTTAATTTTTAGACAAACAAGAAGTTAACACCTCTTAATACCGACACTTCTACAAATCAACAATGATGCACTCACACCCTTTCACATTACCACATCAATATCATTAACCCACAATTTCTCTTTAATGTGCTACATGAAGGTTTTGATTATCACTCCTTGAATACCTATTATTTTTGAACTAGTCTTATAACCCATGCAAATTACCGTCACTGTTTATTAACTCTCAAACAATTATAAGGGAAGAACGAGAGTTTAATTATTTCTACAAAATACCTGGACATGCTCTAATAAATATAAGTGAAGCAAAAGAGCATTCTACAAATAACGATTTTCTATATGTAGAGAAACAGGCATCCAACTTCAAATGATATAAGTGAAGCACATGAAGCATTCTATAATGCCATACTTAAAATATATAAGTGAAGTGCAAAGATAATTATATAAATCAACCATGGTCTTTCCCAAACCAGCATGTTGCATTTCTAAAAGGAAAATAAAAGGCACACTACGCTCCAAGAATTTACGCATATCATGTGAACAAAACAAAAACCGAGACATACCGATAATTGTTGAAGAAGAAAGATGGGGTGCCTTCCAGTACATCCCCAAGCTTAGATGCTTGAGTCTCCTTGAATATTTACTTGGGGTGCTTTGGGAATCCCCAAGCTTGAACTCTTGCCTCTCCTTATTTTTCTCATATCGATACCTCCTCGACCTTCGAATACTTCATCCACGCAAAACTTAACGAAACTTTTATTAGAAAGGTTAGTATGCATAACAACAAATCCCATAATGTCCTGCCATAACATTATTGTATAATTATAATCTAACATTACCTACTATATGCTATCACAATTCTATGGCTTCCAAGTAAATAGGGCTCAACAAGAACTCAAACATAAGCAGTCAAAGCAACTATAACAGCAATCTGTGAAAAATAGGACAATCTGTAAAGATGCAGATGGAATGTATACTTATGTATCTCAAAAAATTCTAAAAAATTAGGAAGCAGTAAATAAATTTAATAAAAGTACTGTGTAAAAATTTCAGAATTTTTCCACGCTCCAGTAAAATATAAAAATTCAAACACTACAGCAAAAGTTTCTATTTTTACACAGCACATATCAAACAAGCAATTTAAACACCCTAAAGGTAATTCTTGGTACATTATTTTTATAATACAATGGATTTATACAAGGGGGTAATTATTTTTGTTGAAAAGTTTATGTAGTCAAGATTCACAAAGTTTTCATGGGCATGAACAAAGTTCAAGGCTAGCCCCCACTTCAACGATGTTCGTCTTTCTCACTTCCACTCCTCTTTTTGAAAATGTTTTAAGTTCCGCACTTTATTTTTATTTTGTTTTAAATTATTTTAAAAGCACACAACAGAAATAAATGACTCTCTAAAACTTCCAGGTTGTCTCCCTGGCATCACTTTCTTTAAAGCCATTAAGCTAGGCATATAGTGCTCAAGTAATTGATCCACCCGGATCCCAAGGTATATCAAAGCCAATTTTAATTAACAATGATTTGTAATTAAGTAGTGAGCACAAAGTGATATATATCATGTGACAACGAAGTCTAACTCCCTTCCTATGCATTGGCATGTCATAAAAGAACAATTCATTCGCACAAAGTAAAGGCCAATACATAGCATAAGTAGTTTCTTGCAATTTTATCGTATTGGAAACATAGAGAGGTGAAGATTTGGTTCCTCTCTCATAATAATTGCAAGTAGGAGCAGCAAGCACATGCATATTATATTCATCAAAATCATCATGTGTGATAGTAAGACGCAACCCATCAATATTATCCTTAACAAGTGCAAACTTCTCCGATATAGTGTAGTTGGGAGAATTCAAAAAGATAATAGGACTATCGTGTGTGTGTGTGCAATAGCAACAATTTTATGTTTAACATAAGGAACTATAGCAAGTTCATCTCCATAAGAATAATTCATATTGGCATCATGGCCACAAGCATAGAAAGCATCAAGTTCATCAAAACGGGATATTTCAAACGAATCCAAGGGATCATAGCAATCATCATAGCATTCATCCTTCGGTATGTGTGAAGGGAAATTAAACAATGTATGAGTTCACAGTTTCAGCATTCATCATTTTGTTCTTCGCTTTCCTCCTCATCTTTTTCATCTAATGAGCTCACAGTTTCAGCAATTTCTTCTTCCATAGATCCCTGCAAAATATTAGTCTCTTCCAAGGCAGCGGTCATTCTTTCAATAAATTCTTTAACATAAGTGTTAGAAGCATAGTTTTCATACAAATATTTAAGTACGGCAAAATTTTCAGATTTGTAAAGAGTAGCATCATACTTTTCAATCAAAGTAGCAATTTCATAAGCACCCTTAAAAGCAACAAATTCTTCAATTTGTTCAACATCATAATAACAATAGGCATCCTTGGCATAAGAAGATAATATTTCATTATCATTAAACACACATTGATAGGGAAGGTGTTCTTGAGTGTTTTTAGAACAACAAGTAAAATCATATAATTCACATAAATTCCAAGCATAGCAACACAAAGTATTAATTTGATGCCACAAGAGTTTCCCTTTTTGAGATATGCGATGTCGCACATAATAAGCATGATCATTTAATGATTTTCCCTCAACTAAGCTAGTTGGGTTTTCAGCATGAGCACAAAGGGATCGAAGATGATCCAAGTAATAAGTTTCGGTAGTACGGAACACTAGTGGTTCCTCAACTTTTGGAGCAGCAAGTACATCTATTTTTTTGGTATTTTGCGTTTCCTACCCATATCTAAAGATAGAAAACAACTTATAATAGAAAATAAAAATTACTTAGTTATAAAGCAAACAAGCACACACGAGAATATTAACCACTACGCTATTGCTCCCCGGCAACGGCGCCAGAAAAAGTTCTTGATAACCCACAAGAGTAGGGGATTGTTTGTAGCCTTTTTGATAAATAAGAGTGTTGAACCCAAAGAGGAGCTAAAGGTAGAATTAATACTCTCTCAAGTTCTACCGACCATCGATACAACTCTAGGCACGCTAACGCTTACTTTACCTAGAACAAGTATGAAACTACTTTGTGGGAAAGAAACTAGAAGTACTTAGTAGGTGTAATAGATAGTTTTGCAAGATAATAAAGGACAAGTAAATAAAAGTTAGGGGCTGCTTAGACAAAGAACAATAAAGTAAATTGTTTAGTAGAAAGCTTTTTTGTGTAACGCAAGAGAATGATTGTCCATAGGCAATTGAATATAACAGGATAGATAATTATCATATGCAATGAGGGAGAGGCATACGCTAACACACTTTCCGTACTTGGATCATATGCACTTATGATTGGACCTCTAGCAAGCATCCGCAACTACTAGAAATCATTAAGGTAAACCCAACCATAGCATTAGACATCAAGTCCTCTTTACTCCCATACGCAAACAATCCGCTTACTCGGGTGTATGCTTCTGTCACTCTAGCCACCCACTATAAGCGAATCATGAACATATTGCAAACACTCCAGCGTGAATATCATACCACAATTAACCCTTAGGACAAAAGAGATCTGCTCAAACATCATAGGATAGCCACACATCATTGGATAATAACAAATAGCAATAAGCGCCATGTTTTAGTAGAGATTACAGCGGGGAAGAGAGGTTTTACACCGCTACATAGAGGGGGAGAGAGTTGGTGGTGACGGCGGTGAAGTTGTTGGTGTACATCACCGTCATGATGCATGCCCCGACGGAGCTCCGGCGCCACCGGGAGAGAGGGGGAGAGAGCCCGCCTCCTTCTTCTTATTCCTTGGCCTCCTCCCTAGATGGGAGGAGAGTTTCCCCTCTGGTCCATGGCCGCCATGGCTCTCGGAGGGTAGGAGCCCCTCCGAGATTGGATCTATCTCTCTGTCTCTCTTCTGTTTTTGCGACTGGTTTCTGACCCCTTCACCGTTTCTTAAATATCCGGAGATCTGTAACTCCGATAGGGCTAAAATTTTCAGGAGATTTTTATCGCAAAAATATCTTTCTTGCGGCGAAAGGAGGGCCTCAACCGACTTAAGGGCTGGCCACAAGCCATCAGGGCGCCCCCCCAACCGTGCCATGTTGGCTTGTGGGGCCCTCGGGCATCGTCTTGCGTTGATTCCGACTCCCAAAATTCACATATATTCCAAAAAATATATTCATAATTTTTATCGCGTTTGGACTTCGTTTGATATGGAATTTCTGTGAAACAAAAAAAACACAAAAAACAAGAACTGGCACTGGGCACTGGGTCAATAGGGTAGTGCTCAAAAATAATATAAATTGGTAAATAATTACTCAAAAAGTATCCTAGAATGATAATATAGTAGCATGGAACAATAAAAAATTATAGATACGTTGGAGACGTATCAATGTGTACGGTAACCGGCAGGAGCCATAGGGTTGTCTTTAATTTATTATATGCCATTGCTTTACTTTATCACTATGATTTAGCAATAGTTGTAGAAGCAATAGCTGGCGGGACAACCACATGACGACATGATGATGGAGATCATGGTGTCATGCCGGTGACGATGGAGTTCATGCCGGTACTTTGGAGATGGAGATCAAAAGCACAAGATGATGATGGCCATATCATGTCACTTATTTTGATTTGCATGTGATGTTTATCTTATTATTCATCTTGTTTTGCTTAGGACGACGGTAGCATTATAAGATGATCCCTCACTTCAACTTCAAGATAAAAATCTTCTTCTTCCCAAGTATGCACCGTTGTGAAAGTTCATCGTTTCGAAGCACTGATACGTCTCCAACGTATCGATAATTTTGGAAGTCTTCATGCCATATTCACCTATGTTTACAAATACTTTTATATGGTTTTGATGCATTTTATATGATTTATTTAGAACTAACCCGGAATGATGATGTATTCAGCAGAATTACCGTGGTGTTGTTTTTGTGCAGAAAATGACAGTTCTCGGAATCACCCGAAACTTTTTGATGATTTTTTCTAGAGGAAATAAGAAATATTGGAGAGAAGAACCAGCGGAGGGGAGCCACCCCTGGGGCACAAACCATCAGGGCGCGGCCCTGGGGGGTCATGGCCTCTTGGCTTGTGGAGCCCACGTGGCTCCGTTGCGCGTGATTCCAACGCTGAAAAATCCTATAAATCCTTGAAACCCCATAAATAAATAGAGACTCTCCGTTTCGCCGCCGCAACTCTCTGTATCGATGAAAAACCAATCTGCGGACGATCCAGTACACCATTGGAGAGGGGAAACCATCATCGGTGGCCATCTTCATCATCCCGGCGAAGGCCATGACGAGCAGGGAGTAGTTCACCCTCGCGGCTGAGGGTATGTACCAGTAGCTATGTGTTCAATCTCTCTCAATCGTGTTCTTGAGATGTCACGATCTTAATGTATCACGGGCTTTGTTCATATAGTCGGATCATATGATGTTAATCCCTTGCTACCTTGTTGTTATGAATTGAATCTTTACCAGATTGAATATTGGATTGGAGATCACTTGATATATGTCTTGCATGTGGATACCTGTGGGGACCCCGACTCATAAGTCGTGATCACCGAATCTACGTGCACAGTGATCCCAGATATCAATGCTCACTGAACACACAGAAACTGAATAACAAGAGTCTTACATCCATTACGTACCGTTTTACTTAAATATGGCCTTTATGGCCAAGTCTTCATATGATTGCAGCGGAAATCTTCAACGATAGCATGAACCCATGCCATCTGCCTTAACCCTACAGGCATTCTGACTGGGAAGCGTCCTAGCTCGCATGTTCGTCACCAAGGTATTCCTCATCGTGTCCTGTTCTTTCATGCCTGGCGAATAAAATAACCAGTGGCAAGCCAATGAGTACTTTGAATGTACTCGCAAGCAACCCATGTTTGGAACAAGGTTCAACAGAGCATGATATAGCACTAAGTAGGTAAGTTTTGTAGAAAGCTAATTTTGAGTGCAATGACATGATCAAGTAACTTGTGTAAGCATGCATCAACAGTTGGCATATACCCATATGAACAAGTTACAAATATCATCATAAGCAGGGGTTGAACATCTCATGTTCAGTCATCATGTCAGGTCATCCGACTTAACTCAAGTATCATCTTTGTCACACACACACACACACCAAGTTTTGAGAAAACATCTGGACGTAGTTAAAGCAGGACCTCCAACTGTCCATGGCCGTGGACATGGCTATTCGAATAGTTTTACATTCTGTAGAGGTTGCACACTTTACCCACAAGACTCGGGGAACTTCCGTGTCATCCACGACTTGCGGTATATTACATACCTAAGGTAAGCACCCGAACAATGCCTTTCCCTTGACGACACTAAACAAAGAGTCCACTCGTTGGTCTGTATCTTCATGATGTACAAATCACGAGCATCGCTCCACATAGTACCATCCATGAAGGAACACAACGGTGTGCCCGGTGCCTATAAAGCCAGTGCATGGTCGCCCTACCAGGCACGACCCCATATCGAGAGAGTAACTCATACTCTCCCTCCACTAGTAATGTGGGCTCCCTGCCAGTATCGACCAAAGTAATCAACAAAGCCCCGTCCCATAAGGGGTATCGTGGTTGTGCATGTAAGGTTGGGACGGTCAGAAAATCTTAAATCTCTCCGTTTTCGAAAACACACACACACACACACACACAACTTGCTCCGGTACACCACTTCTTTATCAAATGGTTACCTAGATCAACTTCATCTCCCTCGAGCATTAGTGGCACCCGACGGGGTTTTCGAAAAGTCTTTGAAAACACTTTTGTTTCCATCACCATGCATATCCCCATCCCATTTGTGTAGCATCTACTAAGCATCCTATCTACTCCCACCCGCATAACCCTCATAAGGAGGTAGGTTCATGCATGATGCAAGTATCAACGGTAAAAGTATCGGAGGCATCCCACCGAAGTGGTCACCACATCATCATGATCAATATATCGAAAATAAAGTGATATATGCCATCCAATGAAAATGGTTTCTTAACATGGTCAAAGGGCTGCTTGCCTGGCTTAGCAAAGTCTTCAAGCTCTTCACACGCTTCTCGTCCAACTCCGAGCACTCCGTCTACTTCGTCAACTATCGCCGGAAACAACCGCAATAAGCAACACATCAAGCAGACAATAAAAGTGATCTATAAATAGGAGTTTTATTTTTCTTGGATGTCCTTGGTCATAAGAAAAATACCTAAAATGGCTCTATTGGAGTTGGATCAATGAAGATTTTTGAATAGGCCAATAAGGTGGAAATGAAGGGATTAATGATTCTGCAAGAAGTCAATAGAAAATATTTTTATAAAAATGAATGGATGTACTCAACAAATAGTGCATGATTTTAGAAGAATTTAGAAAGTGGTTTCACTGGATTTGGAGTTGGGATGAATTTCTTAGGAGTTTTCTAAGATGAATAAATGGGAATTGGGGTCATTTATTAGATCCAGCAGAAATGAAGCTAGGGAAAAATGTTAACCATATCTAGCAAGAATTTTGGAGTCTCTGGAATTTTAAATCACTCCATTTGGAGTTGATTTGGGCTATCTAGGAATTTTACAATGTGGGCTTTATAATAAAAGAAATGACCAAATTATTGATGGAGGAGAAAATGTTATATGCAAAAAATGTGAAATGCACATATCTGGATAGCACATGATTTTAGAAGCTCCCAGGAATTTGAATCATCACATTTGGAGGTCAAATGAATTTGCTATGAATATTTGAATCCATCTGGTAAAAGAAAGAGGGCAAAGTATTTTACCGAAAAGGCCAAAACAGCGCTCAGTGGTGTGGGCTAAGAACTGGGCCGGCCCAGTGGCTCGGCCAGGCGCGTGCAGCGGCCACGCCGAAGGCGTACCGCGCTGAAGCCGTCTCCGCCGCGGGGGAAACGCGTTCCCGCGGGAGGCGCGGCCACTTAAACGGGCGGGGGCCGGGGCCTTAGTCGCTGACCGGCGGGCCCCGCTGGCAGGGTCTTCCCCCACCTCCCGCCATCATAGGGGAGGGGCAGAAGAGCCTGACCGGGTGCGCGCCGGCGCCCGCCCCGGTGGCTCTGGCCACCCCGGCGGCGCTCCGGCCACCGGTGGGCTCGGGGCGACTTGCCGCGCCCGCTTGGGTGGTCTTTGTGTCCCGGGGAAGACCGGGCCCGAGCGCAGCATCGCCCCGGTGGAGAAGGCCGACGGTGACGATGGACACGGCGCCACAGCCGCGGAGGGGAGGGAGAAGAAGTGCGGAGGGGGCTCTGCGGCAATGATTGGGCGTCTGGTGGGGCTTAGAGGAGAGGAGGCGCACGGAGGAGCTCCAATTCGAGCGGTGGCCGAGGCGGGTGTCGTCTGCCAAAGGAGGAGGAGAAGGCCACGGGAGCCAAAGGGCTCTGATCTAGGGGCTCTAAGGGAGAGAGAGACGTTATACCCGCGCGTGGGGGAGCTCGGGGAGGGGCTGAAGTAGGGGGGCGACGGAGAGGGACCTCGGGAGCGCCTCAGATGCTATCGGCGTGGGGAGCACGCCTGCCAGAGCCGTTCTGGAGGCTTGCAAGCGTCGGGGAGAGCCGTGGGAGGTCGAGGGGAGATTCTTGGGGTGCGTGGGCATCCTACCGCTGCCGGACAGGAGCTACCCGACGATGACAAGTGGCAGAGCGCTAGTTTTGCATGTCGGTTGCGTGGTCACCACGCCAAGGCATGTCCAGGGCATCTTTTTGGTCGGCCAAGGTTGTCTAACATGTGAGGCATGCATGCAGGAGAACACTTGGCAAGGTTGCAAGGTAAATGGAGCTTGGGGTGGTTGGTTTTCACTGAGGGTATGATTCCAGCAGCAAACTTTGGGTTTATCCAAAGTGTTTTTACTGCAGTCCACTTGGGGTGAAATCTTGTCTAGTGGTCATAGTCATGGAAGGACTATATGCCCATCAATTTTTAGCTCAATGAGATCAAGGTGGTACTTGTAGTTCAAAGCCTCATTTGCTAGCAAAATGGAGATTTAGAAGAACTGCTCATATTTTCCACATGAGCAAGCCACCTTTGGACTTGGATAGATGCATTAGTAGGCAAGAGGTGTTGTGACAAAACTTGGGGGCATTTGCATGAACATAATGATGGGAGAGAGGGAGGAGAGGTGCTGCCATGGTAAAAATAGAGGGAAAATAAAGGAGTTACCTCCCAAATGATTGAGCAGAGGCCATGGCAAGGTTACTGCGGGTAGAAGGGGGCTAGCCCATGCTGTGGTAAAAAGTTAGAGAAAAGGAGAATCTTTTTGGGCCCACTTTTCTTGTCCACAAGCTTATGGCTGAAGGTGTTTGTGCTGTGATTGGGCTAGGTAGAGGAATCCTATGGCCTTGATATTTACCAGGGTTCAATGACAAGTCTATCTGGTACTGATCACCAGTTTTGAGCCCAAATGAACAAAGTTGATAACACAAACTTGGTAAACCTTAGAAATCAACAAAAATAGGTTTCTGTAGATCTAGGCATGCAAATCTATTCTCCTTGATGCACCACTTGGTGTGGTGGCATTATTTGGGGATTAGAGCATGTCCACAAAGTTTGAGATCAATTGGAGAAACTTGGCAATGTCGAGTTTTTCAAATTTGGTTCTGGACAAAGAGGGTTTTGGAAAATTTTGGTGAACCAAATTAATTGGGATTGAGATGAAACTTTGCAAGATCATCACATATAGCATGTGTGACTTGCTGGAATTTTCCTGGATTTTAGTGAGAATATTCCCTATAGAAATATTTCAAATGCTTGATTTAAGCAGAAAGGGTTTTGAAGGGTTTTGCCCATTATGTTGAACATGACCATGTGTTGAAACTCATATATATGGAAAATATATGTCCACTGAGTTTCCCTAAATTTTCTCAAATATTTTCAAATCATTTAAATAATTTTTCCCTATGAACAACCATTTCTGGCCTTAAGAAAAGGCCTTTGAATAAAATAGGAAAATAATCTTTAAAAATAATATTTGGTGATTTTGGGAAGTAATATATATGGTAGGTTTCAAATAAACTCTTTGGTGCAAAACTTCCACCCAAATTTGAGGGCTTGTAGTACAAACCACAATTCAGGGGGTTTTGAAAACCTAAATTAAATAAATGCCTTTTGGCTAAAATAATATTTGATAAAAATATTTTTAGGTCCTATTCACATGGCATGATCATTGGGCAGAGGTTTGGATCAAGGAAAAGAGTTCTTGAGGGTAGGAGGGATTTTATGAATATAGAGCACAAGCAAGCAAACAAGCAATTAACAATCAAGTCAAGCATCACAAGCACACAAAAAGTTTTAATTGGTCCTAATTTTTGAGCTATGTTAACTTAGACAGAAGAGACAAAACACAGGGTGTGACAATACCTGTGGTGACAATGGGGTGTTCTATTGATTCATGTGATGTATGTTTTGGTACTCAACTTGCGGATTCCCGAGGTGACAATGGGGTAATCTATGTGTAGGGGTTGATACACGTTCTTGTCCTACATTCTCCGATAGAAATCTTGGGGTGCTCTTTGAAGTTCTTTGTGTTGGATTGACAATGATAGATCTGAAATTGTTTGATGCATGTCACATAATTTACCCACAGATACTTGAGGTGACATTGGAGTATTTAGGTGACATTAGGGTGGATTGATAGGTGTCATTGGTGTTATTTTAGTACGAACTCTAGGGTTGTTTGTGACACTTATAGGAATAGCTCAAAAGATTGATCGGAAAGAATAACTTTGAGGTGGTTGTACTACCTACGCCAATTTCATCTTATTGTTCTCCGCTAGATAGGAACTTTGGAGTGATTCTTTGTTGCACGTTGAGGGATGATCATATGATTCAACTATGTTAGCATTGTTGGGAGATTGCACTAGTGAAAGTATGAACCCTAGGCCTTACTACGAAGCATTTATACAACGTTTTGCTCGCTGTTTTACACTTGTTACCTTGCTGTTTTATATTTTCAGATTATAAAAACCTATATCTACCATCCATATTGCACATGTATCACCATCTCTTCGCCGAACTAGTGCACCTATACAATTTGCCATTGTATTGGGTGTGTTGGGGACACAAGAGATTTCTTGTATTTGACTACAGTGTTGTTTGAGAGGTACCATCTTCATCCTACACCTCCCATAGATTGATAAACCTTACGTCATCCACTTGAGTGAAAATTGCTGCTGTCCTACAAAACTCTGAGCTTGGAGGCCCAACACGAGTCTACAAGAATAAAGTTGTGTAGTAGACATCAAGCTGTTTTCTGGCGCCGTTGCCGGGGAGGTGAGTGCTTGAAGGTATATATTTATATCTTCCAATTAAATCTTTAGTTTCTTGTTTTTCACTAGTTTGGTTTTATAAAATAAAACTACAAAAAATGGAGTTTAGGCTGCCTCATTTGTTTCGTCTTTATAATGTCTTTCGTGAAAATAAGGATTCAGAAAATTGTGCTCAATTGGCAGAGGAAGAAATTATGAAAATACTTAATGAGAATTCCTTGAATGATGAGCATGATTGCAATGTTGCTAATATGAATTCTATGAATATCCATGATGCTAATGATATGCAAACCCACAAGCTTGAGGATGCTATGTTTGATGAAGATGATATTTTTAGTCCCCCAAGTTTTGATGAGCCAATTTATTATGATGATGGCATGCCTCCTATCTATGATGATTATGATGATGACATGTATGATATAAAGAATAATTATAACTATGAAACTTGTCATCATGATTTTAATTTTCAATTTGGTTATGTCAATCATGTATCTCATGATAGTTATTTTGTTGAGTTTGCTCCCACTATTATGAATGAGAACAAATTTGCTTATGTGGGGAGTAATAAATTTTCTATGCTTGTGAATCATGACGATAATGATTTATGTGATAGTTATATTGTTGAATTCCTTCATGATGCTACTGAAAATTATTATGGGGGAGGAACTTATGCTTGTAGGCATTGCAATAATATCAAGTTTCCTCTCTATGTATTCAAAGTTTTGAAGTTATGCTTGTTTTGCCTTCCTATGATAGTTGATTCTTGCTCCCATAAATTGTTTGCTCACAAAATTCCTAGGCATAGAAAGTGGGTTAGACTTAAATATGCTCGCCATGTGATTCATGATGCTCTCTTGCATGTTTCAAATACTATTCCGAGGTGAGCATCATTGAAATCATCATGCCTAGGATAAAGGCTTTAAAGAAAAGCGCTTGTTGGGAGACAACCCAAAACTTTTTATTTCTGTTTCTGTGTGTTCACATGATTAAGCTACTATAGTAATCATGTTTTGTGTCTTTTATTTCAATAAAGTGCCAAGTAAAGCCTTTGGGATAGTATGGATACTTGTTGATTTGATTATGTGCAAAAACAGAAACGTTTGCCTCCAGTGAAGAATTTCTCTGATTTTACTGGAGCGTCAAAAAGTTCTCAAATTTTTATACAGTATTTCTATGCAAATTCTACGCGTTGTCCTAATATTTCAGAATTGTTAGATACATGTAAGTATGAGTATACTACAGATCTTCACAGACTGTTCTGTTTTTGGCAGATTCTGTTTTGCATGCATGGTTTGCTTGTTTTAGTGTTCCCATAGCTTATATTCAGTAATATGAATTATTAGAATAGTAGAATACAGTAGGTATTATGTGAGAACAATTATTAATCTTGTCTTGACTTTATCTAAGTGAATGATCTTTATTTATTATACTAACCCATCTCACGAAGTTCCGTTAAGTTTTGTGTGATTGAAGTTTTCAAGTTTTGGGTGAGACACCGATATGAGGAGAATAAGGTGTGACAAGAACCTAAGCTTGGGGATGCCCAAGGAACTCCCAAGATAATATTCAAGGAATACTCAAGCGCCTAAGCTTGGGGATGCCCCGGAAGGCATCCCCTCTTTCGTCTTCAACACTATCGGTATATCTTACTTGGAGCTATATTTTTAATCATCACATAATATGTGTTTTGATTGGAGCGTCATTTTATTTTGTTAGTATTTGATTGCTGTTATTTATAATATATTTTTTCAATAAAAATTTCCAAGAATTGCCTTTAGGATGCTTGAATTGCATGTTTTATGTGTGCTGTGTAAAAACAGAAACGTTTGCTGTAGTGTTTGAATTGTCATATTTTACTGGAACGTGGAAAGTTTCTGAAATTTTTACACAGTATTTTCATATAAATTATTTATAATTTCATAAATTTTCATAATTTTAAGATATACATAACTGCACTTTGTAAATTAATTTCTACAGACTGTCCTGTTTAGACAGATTGCTGTCATAGTTTTGTTATCTACTTCTCCTATGGTTTTCATGACTTATATTGGTAGATATAAATTGTGGAAATGATAGTATACAGTAGATAATGTTTGAAAATTATTGTGCAACTTGTCTTGGCAGTACATAAAGTGTTGATTTATTCTTAGGTGCACTAACCTATCTGACGAGTTATTTCCATGTTTTCTGTGGATGAAGTTTTTGAGACCTAGGTGAAACCGGGATATGAGAGGATTGAACGAGATACAAAAGCTCAAGCTTGGGGATGCCCAAGGTTCCCCAAGTAAATATTTCAAGAAGTCTCAAGCATCTAAGCTTGGGGATGCTACGCATCCCACCTCTCTTCGTCAACTATCTGTTTGGCTATGTTGAGCCTAAATTTTTATTCGTTCACATGCTATGTGCTATTCTTGGAGTGCTATTTTTGTTTAGTTTGCTGTTTGAATAAAATACTCAGATCTGAAAATCTTTATTGAGAGAGAGAGTCCTCACATAGCTACTTTATTGTTTGACTACTCATTGATCTTCACTAATATCTTTTGAGAGTAGTTCCAAATTTACTCTTGTGTATCACTCATATCCTGAGAGTAAACGTTGAATGAATTGAATGTCATAAATGTGAAATTATATATGCTTCATATTCTTGTCCCATGGGGAGTAGTGACTTCACATACTAGGAGTATAAGCGGTAAAATTTATTGGAAGTTAGCAAACATAGTGTTGGTCATTTAAACAATTCATGAAAGAATATTGTAGGAAGAGAGGTTTCACATATAAATACACTATCTTGGACATCTTCTATGATTGTGAACCCCCATTAATTATTTTCAAAATTGATCAAGTAGTTGACGTTGGACAAGGAAGACAGCGTAATGGTTATGTTTGTTTATATTCACGTAGCAGTTATATTGTCATGGATCCTCTAACATGTGATGCTTGTTTAGAACCTTTTGCTAGCCAAAACTTCGTACTAAGTAGAAATACTACTTGTGCATCCAAATCCTTGAGCCAAGTTTCTTCCACGAGAGTCCACCATACCTACCTATATATGGTATTTCACTGCCATTCCAAGTAAATTTGCACGTGCCACCCCTAAACATTCAAATAAAGATCCGTTTTGTGTGCTCGTACCGCTCATGGAGCAACGGGGCGGTCATTATCTTCCATGCTAAGCGGGCTATTCTCAGGATAAGTGTTTATTCACTTGTCCTTGCATGAGAGAGGCCGATAAAAAGGATGCCCAGTCCTGCATAATACAAAAATAAATAAACAAGAACTCCCCGTAGAAAGTTGATTGTTTGGATGGTACCCGTGGATTCGGCTAGCCATGGAATGTGTTTGAATTGTGGAGGGGGAGTAAAATTTTAAATTCTGTTTGGGAACCGCCAATAATGTGATTAGCATGGAAGATATTGAAAACTTTGTTGTGACGTTGACAGGAAAAGTATACCACTCAAAATTACATATTCACCTCTGCTTTAAAACAATGAGCTCTGGCACCTCTGCAAATCCCTGCTTCCCTCTGCGAAGGGCCTATCTTTTACTTTTCATGTTGAGTCAACTTCTTATTCCAATCTATTAATTCTTTAGTTGGCAAGCATCATGTTGTGGGGAAAGATACAGACACATATATCCAGTTGAATATAGGTGATCATGATTCATTATTTGTTGACATTATCCCTGAGATAAATAAGTTGGGAGGCGAAACATTAAGCCCCTATCTTCCTATGTGATTGACTGAAACTATTTGTTCTAAAAATATGCTTTGAGTGTCAGCAATCATGGAAGACTAAATGATAGTTGAGTATGTGGAATCTGCTTAGCCAAAGCTCTTACATAGACCCTTCCTGAAAATAAGATGAATTATAATTGTTTGATGACTGAAAACATAGTTTGCTAGTTTTCAAGAAAGTTTATGGTCTATGCTTTTACATGTGAATAACTTGCTACTTGATCATGAGAAGTTCTATGAGAAATACTTGCTGGTTTTGATGCTAGAAAAGTGGCTGAAATTATCCTTGATCAATATTATACATTATGCTAGCATTCACACTTCATAAATTACTTCTTTATCATTTACCTACTCGAGGGCGAGTAGGAATTAAGCTTGGGGATGCTGATACGTCCCCAATGTATCGATAATTTATGAAGTATTCATGCCATATTCACCTATGTTTACAATACTTTTATATGGTTTTGATGCACTTTATATGATTTATTTAGAACTAACCTGGACTGACGTTGTTTCCAGCAGAATTACCGTGGTGTTGTTTTTGTGCAGAAAATGAAAGTTCTCGGAATCACCCGAAACTATTTGATGATTTTTTTCTGGAGGAAATAAGCAATGTTGGAGCGAAGAACCACCGAAGGGGAGCCACCCGTGGGGCACAAGCCATCAGGGCGCGGCCCTGGGGGCGGCCCGTGGCCTGTTGGCTTGTGGGGCCCATGTTGCTCCGTTGCATGTGATTCCAACGCAGAAAAATCCTATAAATCCCAGAAACCCGAGAAATAAATAGAGACTCTCCGTTCCGCCGCCGTAACTCTATGTATCGACGAAAACCCAATCTGGAGACATTCCAATACCCTGCCGGAGAGGGGAAACCATCACCGGTGGCCATCTTCATCATCCCGACGGAGGCCATGACAAGGAGGGAGTAGTTCACCCTCGGGGCTAAGGGTATGTACCAGTAGCTATGTGTTCAATCTCTCTCTCGTGTTCTTGAGATGTCACGATCTTGATGTATCATGGGCTTTGTTAATATAGTCGAATCATATGATGTTAATCCCTTGCTACCTTGTTGTGATGAATTGAATCTTTACCTTTGAGATTTTGTTATGTCGGATTGAATATTGGATTGGAGATCACTTGATATATATATGCCTTGCATCACTACAGTAATCAGCTTCTTTGCCGTCTGCCATAGCGGACGGCAAAGGACCATACCACAGACGGCAAACGTCTTTGCCGTCAGCAGGCTGACGGCCCCACTGTCGGCGCTGAAAGTAATGGTAATGAGGTTGTTTGTCGTCTGCAAACCTACAGCGGACGACAAAGGCCTTTGTCATATGCTTTGTTAGGCAGGCAGACGTGAAAGCTCTTGGACGGCAACGTACAGCTGTTAGCCCCGTTAGGTGGCTAACGGCCGACTTTGTCGTCTGCTGGCTGATGGCAAACCGCTAGGTGCCTTTGCCTTCTGCTCGTTGACGTCAGCAGTCCTACGGTTGCATGTCACTCCCTTCATCTTTGTCGTCTGCCCCTTTTCTTGCCGTCTGCCAGGTCTGTCTTTGTCGTCTTCCCATTGCCGCAGTAGACGGGAAAGTGACCAAATGGGCAGACCTAGTGCTCCCAGGTTGCATAGGTTGCTGCCACGTGGCACCTGTGCCGTCTGCCTACCGATGGCAAAGGTCGGCAAAGTTCCTGTATTGCCTCTTTTTTGTCTGTTTTCTATTATTTACCTGCAGTTTCACAACACATATATGATATATATAGTTTCAGAAAGAAGCATAGGCCATTTATCCAACATCATCATGAAATGTTTAACAAGAGAACACATAGTCTAGGAAAATACATAGTTTCACATTGTTCATCCATATATACATACATAGTTTCGCATTGTTCGTCAATACAAATGAAAACAAAAACTAAACACTAGCAGTCCATCAATGCCAGCTTCCATGAAGTAAATCAAATCTGCAAAAATGGGAGTAATTAAGAAAGTTAGAAGAAGAAGAAGGAGAAGAAGAAGAAGAAGAAGAGGAAGAAGAAGAAGAAGAAGAAGAAGAAGAAGGAGGTGGAGGAGGAGGAGGAGGAGGCGTAGAAGATAGAGAAAAAGAAAGAAGAGAAAAAGGAAGAATAAGAATATATTTTCTTCTTCTTCTCTCTTCTATCTTTTTATCCTTTTCCTTCTCATTCTTCTTCTTTTATTCTTTTTCTATTTCTTCTATTTCTTCTTCTATTCTTTCTTCTTCTCCTCTTCCTTGTTTTTCTTCTTATTATTCCTTATTTATGTCATTACTGAGCTAACTTAGGTAATTATGCCATTTTTGAGCTAACTAAGCTTGTTATGTCATTTTGGAGGAAAATAGGATAAGTATAGGTCATTATTGAGCTAACTTAGGTAAGTATAGGTCATTATTGAGCTAACTTAGCCTATTATGTCATTTTGGAGGAAAATAAGCTAAGTATATGACATTTTGGAGGAAAATAAGCTAAGTATAGCCTATTATGACATTTTGGAGGAAAATAAGCTAAGTATATGCCATTTATGAGCTAACCATGGTTATTATGCCATTTTTGACCTAACTAAGCTAATTATGTCATAAATGAACCAAATAAGCTAATTATGTCATTTTGGAGGATAATTAGCTAAGTATGCCTTATTTTGGGAAAATAAGCTAAGTCTGTGGCATATTAGGGCTAATTAGCATGTACGAAGCTAAGTATGCATTTGTTAAGCAAAACACTAGAGAGAACTTACCGTCGTAGTCATCACGGAGGTGAAGCACCGGGGTTGCTCGGGCCGGTTTCACCTGGAGAAGGATGCCCTGGAGAAGGGTTGTGCGATGCAGCTCGGGAGTTATGCTGCACCAAAGATCATTTGCAATGTCTCGTTAGCATGATGACACTCAAATGTTAAGACTAGTAACTAAAGACCATTCAAATGAAACTCACCGTTCCCGCCGCAGTAATGACTGGCATCGGCGGAGGGGTCTGACCGGTCTTCTCGCACACAGACTGCACATTTGGTTTTGACGAGTCAGTCATATTAGTTAGTAATGAAACGAACATTTACGTGCATGATTTGGCTAATATGCAGAAGAAACTTACCACGAGGAGCTCGTACATGGCCCGGTGAGCCGCCTCATTCCGTGCCCTCTCCTCCTCCAACAACCTAACCGTCTTCTCCTCCGCGGCTAGTTCCATCTCTACCGCCACCCGGTCCCTCTCCTCCAGAAGCGCATGGGTTGTCGTTCTCTCTTTCCGAAGAGCAGCCTGCAACACCACTACTCGTTAGCATTGTAATCATCGATGGATGCACACACAATGTAATGGAGGAAAGATATCTGAGTCCTTATAACTAACCTCGATGGCGAGATCGACTGGCCGTGGACGAGTCCTTATCTCAGGACAGGAGCTCGTTTGGGGCGCCTTGATCTCCGGGAGGGTGAGAGGACAACGTATCAGTCCATCTCCAATGGCTATTGAGCCATGGGGCCTCCCGCCACCAGATATCATCACCAGCTCTGGATCGAAAGGATGTTGGCTCGGGTTAAAGTCATCCCCTTTACTCGCCTTCCCCTCCTCGTTGTACCTCACGAGCTTGTGGTGGGAGGAGATGTTGGTGAACATTTCTGGATGGTCCAGGTCAGACTCAGAGAATGCCTTGGCCTTCTTGTACGAGGCAGTATGGGCCATGGCATAGAGGTCGTACACCTCTGGCACCTCCATGTTATTGTGTCGCGCCTAAAAGAGAGGAACAAAGTGTTAGTAAACGGCTCAAGCTAGCATGAAGAATGAATTGCATGAATCATGAAGCAAACCACATACTCAGTTCCGCCCGAACTGAAATAAGTTGGCACTTCCTTGATGGTGTAGCACACCAACCATTTGGGCACGCCGGTCCTTCGCATTGTCGTGGACGGCTCGCTAGTGGTCTGTGCACCACTCATCCACCAACGCCTCCCAACAATCCATCTTATCCGCACACCATCTCGGGGGCACCTAAGTTAGTAAAGAGAAATTTGAGCGCTACACCTACGAATCAAATCAAGGAAACTAAATACAAGGCCTTAAGAATAGGTAATTACCTTCATATATTGATGCTTCTTCAGAAACTTTTCGCGGCACAACGACTTGTCCTTCTTAACACCACGCATGGCGTAGTAGTCTCGAACAACCTGTGGCCGAGCCTCGTGTCATAAGTTCTGTAATAGGCGCTTGCACTCGGTTTCGATAACCTTTGTCGCGGCCTCCTCGTATCCCTCCTAACACCTGTAGAAGGTCTGCAAGCAAATGAGACAACACTGATTAGTACAATAACTAGCTATTGTTAATTTTGGACTGTGTAAAGGAGAAATTACCCAAAAGCTAGTGATCACCATCTCGGCCCTCGTGTGGCACAAGACACCATCGATCATCTCCTCCGGCGGGGCCTGGGCAGCCTTGTAGTGATCCCAGCTCAATCCTAGGTGTGGAAGCTGACCCTCACCGGGCAACGTGACAAACCCCGGAAAATTTTGCCGGCAAAGCACACCAAGGACGGTGTTGGGCCTTCGGACTCCATCGGCGTGATGCCAACCCCTGCAGTATGACAAGGCCAATGCATTAGATATTTGAAGAAACATGAAGGCAAAGGTACAAAAAGAGTAAATGCACTTACTTCTCCCCATCAGGCCTAATCATTGGCCTCTGCTCGCGGGTCACCGGCAGGGGCGGGAGCCGTGTACTACCACGCTGGTACACGGTGACCCCCTCAACCACCTCGTCCTCACTATCAGTAAACTAATCCCCACCACCATCAGCATGGCCACTCGGCCCCGGAGATGGATCCGGCCACGTACCCCATCCGGAAGCCTCCTGCGACGTAGCCCCATACGGAGTCTTGTGGGCCGAAGCATCTGGGACCGGAGTCTCAGGGGCCGAAGCATCTGGGACCGGATTCTCGTGTGCCGAAGGCCTGTCGACCCAAGTGTCGGTGTCGAAACTGGCGGATCTTGGGTAGGGGGTCCCAAGCTGTGAGTCTAGGATCAATGGTAACAGGGGACGAAGGAGACGACGTTTACCCAGGTTCGGGCCCTCCTACGGAGATAAAACCCTACGTCCTGCTCGATTATATTGATGTGTATGAAGGTTACAGAGTTGATCTACCACGAGATCCAATAGCTAAAACCCTAGATGAGTTTCTCTGTCCTACAATCTAAAACCTCCCCGGTTTATATAGACACTGGGGGGTACCTAGGGTTTACACATGATAGGTCTCCTGCCGGGGATGGAGATGCCGATTTCCTCATCTTAACTTGGAGTGCACGACGCGCCTTCGAGACTTCCTTCTAGAACACGAGGTCGTGGCATATCCGGACCTTCCTGCGATAGTCAGAGAGCGGCCCACCAAGCCGGCCTAATGAGAGAT
This sequence comes from Elymus sibiricus, assembly GCA_039707655.1. Taxonomy (NCBI): domain Eukaryota; kingdom Viridiplantae; phylum Streptophyta; class Magnoliopsida; order Poales; family Poaceae; genus Elymus; species Elymus sibiricus. The sequence continues at coordinate 385,605,109 of CM077667.1, forward strand.
AGACCAGCGGCCCGAGGACCCCTTAGTCCAGGACTCCCTCAGTAGCCCCCGAACTAGCCCCCAACGCCAAGGGTCATAGCACCGGCAGCTCCACGCGATTGAAGTCTTTGGCTTGCGGGGTGAGTTCTTCTTCCCATTAATGATCGGCTAAGACTAGTCCGGCTTTCGATGACGCGTAATTTTTCCGATCATACGATTGTCCGGACGCCATGAGTCGCTTAGCCCCAAAGGCCAAACGTTAAAGTGTAAGCAGTGTCTCCTGTCAGCCCTTTTAATGAAGGGTCGCGGCCTATCACGACCACTGAACCAGTTATGGAAACTTGATTTGCGATTCGAGGCCGTTTTTACATTAGCACGACTCATCAATGTACAGATTGTGCTCCGTTTCACACGGGATATGATTAACGCCCTAGGTTTTCTCACGCGTGCGTAACGGCACGAATATCTCGGGAAGCGGAGAGACTTGCGGCGCAGTAGAGGGAGGCTCATCGGCGTCACGCCTCATAAAAGGGGAAAAAACCCGAGGCCTATTCACGCTTCCCATTCGCATTCCTCGCTTCCTCAATCTTCCCAAGCTGCAAGAGCCCAGATCCAGTTTTCCCTCAATCTCTCCTCCGAGCTCAGCCATGGCGGGTTCTGGTTCTGTGGGCAAGTGGAGGCCTCCACGGTCACCGACAAGGACATCCGGGAGTTAAAGCTCACTGGCTACCTCCCCGCCAACGTCTTCCACCGTGCTCCGGAGGCGAACCAGGTGGTCCCCACCCCTAAGCCAGGCGAGAGGGTGGTGTTCGTCCCCCACTTCCTCTGGGGACTAGGCTTTCCGCTCCACCCCTTCGTTAGGGGCCTCATGTTCTTCTACGGGATGGATTTCCACGATCTTCCCCCGAACTCCTTCATGCATATTTCGGCATGCATCATTATCTACGAAGCCTTCCTGCGGGTCGAGCCGCACTTCGGCCTATGGCTCAAGGTCTTCAATGTCAAGCCGAAGATAGTCGCGGGCGAGCACGCAGACTGCGGAGGGGCGGTAATCAGTAAGCTCCCCCGCGTCGAGTGGCCGGCCGGTACCTTCATCGATACAATCAAGATCTGGCAGAAGGAATGGTTCTACATCACCGAACCAAGGGACGAGGGCTGGGCGGCACCTGCCGAGTTCAGATCTGGACCTCCTGCGAGGTTAACCTCGTGGCTCAAGAAGGGACTTGACTGGGGGTCGGACGCAGAGGTGAAATTGCTGCAGAAGCGTATTTCCTCGATAATCATGGCCAAGATCGAGCTGGTCAATGTGGTCCAGGTCATGCTCCACCGCCGCCTTCTTCCCTGCCAGCGCCGGGCCTCCCCAATGTGGGCCTATCAGCTCGAGGACCAGCCTACGGTGCAAGGATTCTTCCGCACTACCCACCAGAAGTTGTGGAAGGCATAATTCAAGCCCCAGAAGAGCTGGCCAGCCGAGGAGGAGGACTCGGGCCTAAGCGCCGATAACCCTCCTACCCAGGTATGATATTATTTTGATACTCCGGCCCTGTTGTCTGACAAAGAGCTGAACAACCTCCCTCTTATCTTTACAGAAGTGGCAAAGCAAGGCCGTCAAAATGGACTGCCCAGCCCCACAGCCCGAAGGCCTCGGGTCGGAACTGCTGACGTCGATGCTTGTCGTTGTGCCGTACACAGCGCCGGAGAAGAAGGAAAAGAAGAAAAGCCGAGAAGGCCTCCTCATAAGGGACCTACCGGACACTATGTCCGAGGAAACCCATGCCTCCTCTACTCATGAGGAAGAGCACGAGGACGGGGGGAAAGGCGATTCCCCCCTCGCAAGAAAGAGGGCGGCGTCGCCGGACGCCGCAGAGGATCTACCTCCTCCTTCCCCGAAGAGGGCGTGTCGGCCGAGGTTAATCCTGGCTGACGACAGCTCGGACTCCGACAATGAGTCCGAGGACTTTGAGAGGGTTCCCCGAAGGAACCTAAGGGTCAAGCCCCCACCCCAAAGGTACGAATCCGAAGACCCCCTGGGTCATTTATGTGAAGTTTTTAATGTTTTTAAATGGACGAATGCCTTTTAATCTGCAGCCCACCCCGTGTTCTCCCCACTGACCAAATATCGGATGGAGAGTCTCCACCCGCCGAGCTGGCGGAGAGTGGGACTACGTCGCACCCCACACCTCCAGGGGCCGCGACGGAGGCCACGGATGTGTCATCCCGCCCGGCTCCTTTGGAGCCGAACACCGGCGGCGGGGGTGACGATGTTATGGCCGAAGTTAACGCCTCGACCGCCGAAGACCAGGAGGGGGAAACTCCCCTGGCCGCTGAGGAGGGAGGACGAAATATTGTCCAGTCCCCTCCGAGGACATCTCCGGAGAGCACTGTGCCTCCAGAGCTACCGGCTCAATCCCCCATCAGAGATCGGGTTGGCCGGTCACCACCGGTGCCACCCACGACTGGGTGGCCGGCCATGATGGAGGAGGCCCTATCAAGTGCCTTCATCTCCGAGGATCACCGCACTCTTATGGGTGCGGTTTTGCAAGGTATTCAGTCCGTTGATAGCGGACTGAAAGAGACCTTCAATGGTCTCTTGACGGGCTTCAAGTTGAGCCACATAATAGACTTTTCCCGAAAAGTTTAGTTTTATTAAGTTTGCGCTATCTTTATATATGTAGTAGCCCCCGAGCCCTGGGTGGGTTTGAAAAAACCCACCCGGGGGTCAAATACCCCGGAGTGACCAACGATGCATAAGGCACCATTTGTCCCGCACTGTTCTAAAAGCCCTTAAGAAGACCGAGCACAGGGTCGTATTCTTGACAGTTCGGGGGTTTGAATGCACATAACCTGATTTTTATTAATTTATTCGTTGCAGGCCTCGTCGTCGGCGGCAGCCTTCAACGCCGCGGAGCTTGCCTAGCTAAATCGGAAGCTCAAGAGCTCCGATGAGGAGCTCGATCGCCTGAATAAGAGGTTCGACGAGGCGCAAGGTAAGCCGATATCTATCGTTATTAATCCAAACTGGTAACCCAGTGTAATTAATCATTTATTGCTTCCATAGCTTCGGCTGCGGAGGTCGAGAACCTCAAGGCCGGGCTAAAAAAGATGAAGCAGGAGGCCGTGGATGAGAAGGCGGCAGCCGAACAAGCAGCAGCCGCACTATCCGCACTAAAAACTGCGAGCGATAGGCATGAGGCCCGGGTGGAGGAGGTGCAGCAAGAGCTCAAGGATGCCAGCACGAAGTGCGAGGCCCTTGAGCAGAGAGGCAAAGAGCAGGCCACCGAGCTGTCCGCGCTGAAAACCGAGCTCCAAAAAGAGCGGGTGGACAGGCGGTTCTTTGAAGAAGAAATCTGCCAAGTCAAGGCTGTCACGGATGGTAAGCCATATTTACTACAATGTGCCTTTGGAGGTAGCAGGTTTGCGTTGCTCACCCAGGTGTGGCGTTCCTCAGGCGCCTTTACGGACCTTCAAAAGAGTGTAGCGGACGCGAACAAGTTTTATGCTTCGCGGGAGGAGGATGATGAGGCTCGGCTATTCTGGGCACAGTTTGAATCCCCCGAGCACTCTCCTCTTCTGATCGAGCAGATGAAGCAACTGATGGAGCTGCACAGGATGGCGGAGCCGGCCATGAAGGATCTCTGCATCCGGCTGTGGCCTGAAGAGCCGTTGCCGAGCAGCTACTTCGGCTTGGTGCGGAAACTGTGCGATGCTGCGCCTCGGATTGACGCGCTAAAGCGTTCAACATGCATCGAGGGAGCTCGGATGGCCTTTGCAAGGACCATGGTGCACTGGCCGATGCTCAAGCCGACCGAGATGGCCACCGCACCTCCACCCCCTGGAAAGGGGCATAGGCGCCCCGAGCTATTCTTCTCCGCAGTGATGGAGGGTGCTCGGGCGATAGAAGCCCAATGCTCTAAGGATGTTTTTTTATGAGTGAGCGCGCTGTAATATGTCCGAAGACTGTTAATGCTTTATAATGAGGCTACATGGTTTATCATGTCTTTTGAGTTTTGTATTTATTGTGACTCCTTGTGGCCGTTTTATCTGAAAGTTGCGAGTCGTCGGCTTCAGCCCCCATGTAGATACTACGCGAGGTGTTTCTGCCTCCACACTATGACCCTTAGCCGAGGTATCGGTGCATCAAGGCGGTAGTGTGAGGGGAACAAGGCAATCGGACTATGATGCTTTATCGCTTTCACTTAGCCGTAGGAGCGCAAAAAAATGCGGGGGCTGATGACTAGCCCCCAGTGTTTTGTGATGTTCGGATGTACCGAGGCGAAAGCCGGCATCACATGGTTTGTACAAGTACAAAACCCATCGTATGACACAGAATAACCTCTATCGATTTTTTAGTATGACACTTATGCTCGGATTTGCAGACCGGTTCTCGCTTACTATGACGGTCAGTTTTCGGCTTTCTCCCCTGAGGTGCTTGACCAGGCAAACCGGAAGCACAATCGCAGTGGTTCTCCCTTTGCCCTTTTAGCCAAACGAGCGAAACGTAAGAGGGCAAACACAGGAGCCGGGCAACCCAACTATTGACCAAAGACATAGTTCGGATCCAATGCATATAAGGCAAAATCCAAGACGCCGAACACACGATCAATTGTGTCGGGGTGATGCTTAGGGTGATATTTTAAATTCAATCCCCCGGTCCATTAGCCGGTTCCATCGTAATGTATACCGAACAGTTTCACAAGAAGCATTGATGAGGGAAGAACAGAGTATGTATCATAAAATACAGCGAAGAAGCCATGTACAATGGTCTATAATTTGCTCATTAATTCTTATAACTCAAATTGCCGAAGCCACTGTTTATAGGTATTTAACGAGGAAATAGAAAGTTTATTGAGGAGAGGTTGTACCAGGGGTCTTCGATGGGTGGCTTGACGACCTCGATGTGCCCGGTCGCATGTCCGCTCCTGTGCCTCCTAGGGAGTTGTATTCCTTTAAGGGTGATGGTGTCGGCGAGCGGACCTTGGGAAGAAGATCTTGAGAAGTCGCCGAAGTATGGATGAGCTTTACGCTTTAGCAGGTCCTTGATGGTACCTGTGGTATGTCCGAGGACATGTACTGGCAGTAGTTCGGTCTAGCCAAACACTTTCCCTTTGATGGTTGTTCCCCACTGCTGCCCATGGAATCTTGAGTGCAAAGTTGTGCCGTCTTGGCACATGTTTGACGGGTGCTAGGGCTGTGCAGTGAGGAGCGTGTCCCTATTTCTGGGGAGGATAAGATTCCAGGAGTTCGGACTGAGACCGAGCTCGTTTGTCAACCTTACGTGCCTTTAGGGCAGATTTCGGTGTTGGCCGATCATCATCGTAATGGAATTCGGCCGCCAGGGCCAATGCATGTTCCTTAGTTCGGAGGGAACGCTCTGTGTTGCCGTTGACAGTAATGACCCCCTTGGGCCCGAGCATCTTGAGCTTGAGGTATGCGTAGTGTGGGACGGCATTAAAGCGAGCCAACGCTGTGCGGAACAGCAGGGCGTGATAACCGCTGCGGAAGGGGACAATGTCGAAGATCAAGTCCTCGCTACGGAAGTTGTCGGGCGAACCGAACACTACTTCCAGGCTCACAGAGCCCGTGCACCGGGCTTCGATGCCTGGGATCACTCCTTTAAAGGTAGTGTTGCTAGGCTTGATCCTTGATGGATCTATACCCATCTTTTTCACCGTGTCTGAGTAAATCAGATTGAGGCTACTTCCTCCGTCCTTTAGGACTTTAGTGAGGTGATACCCATCGATAATGGGGTCTAGGACGAGGGCCGCCGAACCCCCATGACGGATACTGGTCGGATGGTCTCGTCGATCAAAGGTGATCGGGTACGCCGACCATGGGTTGAACTTCGGGGCTACAGGCTCTACGGCGTAGACCTCTCGAAGGGCGCGCTTCCTCTCCTTTTTAGGTATATGAGTGGCGTATATCATGTTCATAGTTTTTACCTCTGGAGGGAACTGCTTCTGTCCTGCATTGCTCGGACTGCGGGGCTCGTCATCGTCCTCGCTGCGTGGGCCCTTGCCTTGCTCTTCGGCTACGAGTTTCCCGGCTTGTTTGAACACCCAACAGTTACGGTTGGTGTGGGTGGCGGGCTTGTCTTGAGTGTCGTGGATCTGGCTGGGCCTATCCATGATCTTGTCCAGCGGGGTAGGTCCGTCACGATTGCCTTTAGAAGGCTTCTTCCGCTGCCCGGATCGGGGGTTGCGGGAACCGGCGTTAATGGCCGTGTCGTCGGCATCACCGTTGTTGTACCGGCGTTTACTTTTGTTGCGTCGTGGTTTACCGTTTCCATCCCGGACTTCGGAGGTGCCGGGGTCTTCGGGGTTGTGGCTTCGTCTAGCAAGCCAGTTATCCTCGCCCGCGCAAAAGCGGGTCATGAGCGATGTAAGAGTGGACATGGTCCTAGGCTTGTCCTGACCGAGCTTGCGAGCCAGCCATTCGTCCCGAATATTGTGTCGGAAGGAGGCTATTGCCTCGGCGTCTGGGCAATCGACGATCTGGTTCTTCTTGGTCAAGAACCGATTCCAGAATTGTCGAGCCGATTCACCTGCTTTCTGGACAACATTGCTTAGGTCATAGGAGTCCGGCGGCCGTACATAGGTGCCCTGGAAGTTAGATCGGAAAGCGTCCTCGAGATCCTCCCAACTCCCGATAGAATTTTTGGGGAGGCTGTTTAACCAGTGCCGAGCTGGCCCCTTAAGTTTTAGGGGCAGATACTTGATGGCGTGGAGATCGTCTCATCAAGCCATATGGATGTGGAGGAGGAAATCCTCGATCCATACTGCTGGGTCAGTTGTCCCGTCGTATTCCTCTATGTTCACGGGTTTAAACCCTTCCGGGAACTGATGCCGCATCACCTCGTCGGTGAAGCACAGTGGGTGGGCTGCGCCTCTGACCCGGGCTATGTCACGCCGGTAGTCGGCGCCTGATCTGGCCCGGTTTGGTTCCCGACCTCTGTTGTTGCGGTCGAGCCAAGGCTGGTACCCGTCCCTTCTATCGGGGGAGTACCCTCTAGATCCGCAGATGGATCTCATGCGGCCTGTTCTATAATCCAGGTCATGTCGTAGGTCGTACATGTCCTCGGGCTCTATTGGCTCTTTTCCCCTTCTGTGGGGTATCACCGGCCTATAATCGGTGTCACCAGCCGTCCTATCTCGTCCTCCAGGAGGGCGGTCCGGCTGGTCGTATGGAGTGTGCTTGGGAGACGGTGTATTAGGGACCTCATCGTCGAACTGCGACAGCAGCCGGCGGCATGGATAGCTCTTAGGTTGGTCCAATAGACCAGTACCGTACCCTTCCTCGGCTGATAGGACCCTCGTCCGTCTATCATTGAGGGTATCATGTTCGGCCTTAAGCTGCCGTTCTTTTGCCTTCAGGCTTCGGGCGGTGGCTATAAGCTGCTGCCTAAACCGTTCCTGATCCTCAAGGTTTTCGGGGACGGTGAAGTCTTCGGCTTCCATGCTGTCCTCCTCCTCGACAGGGGGGAGGTAATTATCATCCTCGGAATCGTTTAGATCCTCGAGGTCGCGCTGATCTTCCGGCCTCTCCTGGTCCTCTAGCGGATGCTCGGGGATATCGGGGTCGCCGATGTCTTCCGGGGTGTGGTTTTCCCCGGTGTCAGCAATGGCTTCCCTTCCCTTTTTTGCCTTTGACCGTTTGCGCAGTTTCCGGCGTCTTGACGGCTCCTCGCCAGATTTATCGCCATTGTTTTTGGGTGTGCGCTCGCCCTTATCGGCGGGAGTATCCACCATGTAGACGTCGTAGGTGGAGGTGGCAGTCCATCGCCCGGAGTTGACGGGGGCGGGAGCGCAATCCTCCTCATCCTTGTCTTCTGCCTCCTCGGAGGCGTAGTCCAACATATCGGTTAAGTCTTCGACAGTGGCTACTAAGTGGGTGGTGGGTGGGATGAAAAATTCCTCCTGACCCATCTTCAGACCGATCTGAGCGTGGATCGGGGTTGGGTCGTCAGTGGTTTTCATCGATAGGATGCGATCTATAGCCTCGTTGAGTGTCAAGAGCTCGATCGGGTCAATCTGTCCAGAGCTTTCGGAGTCAACCTCCCATGCGTCCGAACAAGGAGTGTGTTCGGCAGGAGCTGACCCCCGACCATCCGGTATTATGACCGGATCCGGACTAGAAGCCAGATCATCGTCGGGGTTGGTCCCGTGAGCGGGGTTGAGAGAGAAATCCGAAGTCAAGGCCTCGGAGTCCTCGGGCGCATCAGATGATATTGCGAGCCCGGCAAGCAATAGATCGCCCCGAGAATCTATGGAGAACGCTAGGTTCCCGAATCTGACCTCTTGATCGGGGGCGAAAGTCCTGACCCGGCCAAGACGGCCGGTCGGGTCGGCGTGCAGCACGACGTTGCCGAAAGCGAAGATCTGTCCAGGGACGAAGGAGTCCATGTTGCGGACTTCCTCGCTAATGACTAAGCGAGCCATTGATTCCTTTGGCGATCACAGTGGAACTCTCAATGAAAGCACCAAAGTCGGTGTCGAAACCGGCGGATCTCGGGTAGGGGGTCCCGAGCTGTGAGTCTAGGATCAATGGTAACAGGGGACGAAGGAGACGACGTTTACCCAGGTTCGGGCCCTCCTACGGAGGTAAAACCCTACGTCATGCTCGATTATATTGATGTGTATGAAGGTTACAGAGTTGATCTACCACGAGATCGAATAGCTAAAACCCTATATGAGTTTCTCTGTCCTACAATCTAAAACCTCCCCGGTTTATATAGACACCGGGGGGTACCTAGGGTTTACACATGATAGGTCTCCTGCCGGGGATGGAGATGCCGATTTCCTCATCTTAACTTGGAGTGCACGACGCGCCTTCGAGACTTCCTTCTAGAACACGAGGTCGTGGCATATCCGGTCCTTCCTGCGATAGTCAGAGAGCGGCCCACCAAGCCGGCCTAATGAGAGATAGGCCAGCGGCCCGAGGACCCCTTAGTCCAGGACTCCCTCACCAAGGCTCGTGCTCCGGAGTCCCCGTAGCCTCCACCTCAGACGGGTCCACCCTAGAAGTCCTGTGCTCGGGTGAGTGAGCTGGGGGTGGCGGCGAGGAAAGTCCTGCACCTCTCTTCTTCCCTCCCCAGCCTCCTCTCCCAGTGGGCAACGTCGTCGATGAAGAAGCGCTCGCCGGTGTCCCCATACTGTCTATCAACGCTCTACGGAGAGATTGGGGTGGAATGGAAGTACCCCTCCCGCGGACCGCCGCCCGCTCTGGACCTGCGCCCACCATCTTTCAACACCTGCCATGACAAAGAGTAAACAAAATTAGTACAACATAAAAAATGAATACCTCACATGAATTATAATATGTACATAATTAAAGTTGGGATGGATACAAACTAATAATAGTCTGGATCGTCGTCATCAATAAATGCATCATCATCATCACTATCACGCGTGTCGTCATGAATGACGTGCTCATCGGGTTCAGCGGCATCAACATGTGGAAGGCCTTTCTGCATTCGGCCAAGCATTGACAGGTCATCCGCGGTAGTAACCTCTTTTTCTTCCGGCTCTTCTTGTTCCGGCTCAAGGGTGAAGTCGGATTCACTATCGATGTCTACTTCCATGTTCTGGGGTAAAGTAGAGCGGTTCTTGAAATGTTTTTTGGAAAGATGTGTTTCTTGGAAGAATTCTCCTTCATATGTGTCTGGGTTAATGTGAGGTTCATAATCATCTTCATTGGGGGGAGTTGGTCTAGCGTGTGGCGGCACTTCATAAACGACATCCCAACCATTCAGATTTTTATTAGTTTGGCAGGCCCACGTTAGATAGAAAACTTGGGTCGCCTGTTGAGCCATAATATAAATATCGGGAACATCTAAATGGCATCTTTGTTTGATTTCGACTAGCCCTATATGTTCATGAGTCCTTCTAGTCTCCTTCGGCTGGAACCAATAACATTTGAAGACTACGACGTTCGGTGGGTTTTCACCATAGAATAGAAGTTCATAAATTGCCTCAACTCTTCCATAATACTCGGTACCTCCTTCGCCGATAGCAGAGACACCACAATTTGTAGTTTTTCGGTTGGCCATACATTGCTCTTTGCAAAAGGTACGAAAGCGATACCCGTTGATGGTGTATTTCTCAAATGAACGGACCTTATAGTCAAAACCATTAGCGGCTTGTCTCAATTCGGCGTCCATAGACTCTGAATTAGCCTACAAGTTTAATACGAAATGATAGTTGCATTAGCCACAAATTAGACCAAGAAATGAAATGGTCTATTAATGGTAATTACCGTTTGTTTGAACCAAGAGATGAAACCGGGATAGCCGCCTCCATGCGTTGCCAGAAGCTCATACTCTTCGTTGGAATCCTTTTGGATCACTGCTCCATCCGAGAATTTGGTGACGTGTTGACTGTATCAAATATCCGGGAATAAGAGCAGTTCAAAGGAATTAGAAGTTTCAAAACAATGTACCAAGAACTTACTCGATATAAGGCCGCACTTCTGTTAGGTTGTTGAAGATATACAACGAAATGGTCCGCCATTCTTCGACATCCAACACTATTGGTTTCCAAGCACCGGCTGGTGCGAGCTTCCCTTTGAATAGGCTGAGGTTGGATCCACCTTTTCTAGGGTCGTTAGCATTGTACCGATGCTTCGAATTATGCAAATGACGATTTTTGGCTTCGTAGTGTGCTGTCACGAAGTTTGCCGCCTCCTCAGTAATGAATGCCTCGTCCATCGATGCTTCAATTCTATGTTTATTTTTACATTTTGCTCAAAGCGTCTTCGTCATCCTCTCAGTTGCATAGCACCAAGGATTTTGCACGGGCCCCCCAATCTTGCCTCGGTCGGGAGATGTAAAATCAAATGTTGCATTGGATTAAAGAAGCCCAGTGGAAAGATCTTCTCTAACTTGCAGAGCAACTCCGGCACCAACTTTTCCATGTCAGCTAGCACGCCAGGCGATATTTCTTTTGCACAAACAACATGGAATAAATAGCTCAGCTCTGCCAGTACTAGCCATTCAGCCTCAGGGATAAAACCACACAACATCACCGACATTACCCGCTCAAGCCATATGTGCCAATCATGACTCTTGAGACCAAATATTTTCAATTTTTCAAGACTTGCTCTCCTCTTTAGATTCGCTGCATACCCATTGGGGAACAACAAGTGCATTTTCACCCACAAGATAATTTCCCTCATAGCTCCCCTTGCAAGATTGAACCAGGCCTTTGGCTTCGACCAGTTCTTCTTTCCTTTCGGTTGTCGCATGTTCTGTGACGGTCTATCACATAGAGTCTGCTGATCGACTCTAGCCTTAGGATTATCCTTTGACTTCCCCTCTATGCCGAACAATGTACCAAAAAGGGCCTCTCCGATATTCTTTTCAGTGTGCATCACGTCGATGTTGTGTGGAAGAAGGAGGTCTTTGAAGTAAGGCAGATCCCACTGGCATGTCTTGTGAGTCCAGGCGTGTTCCAAATTATACCCCTTGAAATACCCTGGACGCTCTCGATTAGGCTCGAGAGCGTTTAACTGATCCAGGATTTGTTGGCCTGTCAACGCAGGTGGTGCAGAGTTTTTGACAATTGTACCTTTGATGAAGTTCTTCTTGTCTTTTCTGAACTCATGGCGAGGATCCAGGAACTGTCTATGCAAGTCGAAGCAAGAATACTTCTGACCCGCCTGCAACCAATGAAACTGAAGAGCTGCCTTGCATGTGGGGCACGGGAACCTTCCATGCGTGCCCCAGCCAGCGAATAGTGCATACGCCGGCAAGTCATGCATCGAGTACATGTACCAGACATGCATTTTGAAGTTTTCTTTTCTAGCGGCGTCGTATGTCTTGAACCCATTATCCCAAGCTTCTTGCAATTCATCCTTAAGCGGCTACATATACACATTCATATTCTTCCCCGGATAGTTGGGCCCTGGAATTATCAACGTCGGGAAAATGTTCTTTCTTTGCATAATCTGTCTGGGGGGAGATTGAGTGGAATGACAAATACAGGCCAACAACTGTATTGGGTTGCTGTCATACCAAATGTATTGAACCCATCCGTGGCGACGCAGACTCGAGGATGCCTTGGATCTGCCGCTTTATACTCATGTAATCCATCGAAGTGCTTCCACGCAAAAGCATCCGATGTGTGTACCAACATCTGATTCCCATCTGCATCTAGTTCGGTTCTTTTGCCCAATTTGTGCCATGTCATCTGTCTGGCAGTCTCTTCGACCATGAAAAGACGTTGAAGTCTTGGTATGATTGGCATGTACCGAAGAACATTAACTAGGATTTTGGTCTTCCTCTTCTCACCCATACCATTGTCTACCACAACATACCTGGAAGACTTGCAAATGGGACAATAGTTCAAGCCCGCATACTCAAGCCTAAATAAGGCACGTCCGTTCTCATAGGCATCTATCTTCTCATAGGACATCTTAAGTACAGGGAGGATTTTGTCCGACTGGTACATGTATGCAGGCATGACATGGCCTTTGGGTAGAAAGCGTCCAAATAGTGTCATCATCATGTCATACCATTCTCTGCCCAAGTTGAATTGAGCCTTCAGAGCCATTACTTGCGCGATGGCATCCAACTGACAAAGCTCAGTGTGCTCGTGGAGAGGACGTTTTGAAGACTCCAACATTGCATAGAAGGCCTTAGCAGATTCCTCCATCTCATTGTCTGAATCATGAGCATCATCAAAGTCTTGCACCATGTCTTCGATCCCGGTACCATGCTTGTCGGTGCGACGACAAACCACCTCAGCTCTGGTATGTTGGGCAGACTCACCATGAAATGTCCACACCGTATAATTAGGCGTAAAACCCCACTTCTGCAGGTGTTGACCCATTTCACCCGCTGTCCTTTGTTTAAAGTTGTCGCACCTAATACAGGGGCACCTGGTTTTTCTCTGGCCATTTGCAAATGCGGCTTTCATAAACCCCTTGGTTTTGTTAACCATTCATTGGTCATGTCTTTCTGACTAGTGTGACCGGTGTACATCCATGCACGATCACTCATCTTGCCTAGCTACTAAACACACAAGAAACATATATATAATTCAGCATATATATATATATACATATATTCATAAGTTAATCAAGTTTGCCAATTTTATTACGTCCATGCAACCTACACGCTAATAGGTAAAGATAGGTCCTAATGGCACCTGACTATCTATAGATTGGGTTCGTTTTCCCATGCTCTGCTCCGGATCCGATGTAGAATTTCGGCAGCACCTCCCCGTTGTTCTCCTGATACACGTCTCGGCATTAAACAGAGAGGATGTGTACCCGGAAAACAACAGGGAGGCACTGACGAAATTCTGCATCGGATCCGGAGTAGAGCATGAAAAAACGAACCCAATCTACACATACTCGGGCTATCCATGGATAACGTTGGACAATTCGAAAGAATCACGGTTATAAATATGCAAATGCATCCATATTTAGAATTGTAACCCTTTCGAACAGGAGACGCATACTGGTCAGGCATACTGATGATTGAATCTACCTATAGCTAGCAAGTATCATCGGCACGAAGACCGGAATAGAGGAAATGAAGGCGGGCGGAGGAGATGTCATTTGTGCTCACCCACTAACGCAGGGGAGCTCGTCGAACGCATGGGGAGGTCGTCGAACACCAGACCCTCGCAGTGACGAAACAACTGCATATTTAAATCCACACGATCAATACAAATATTCAATCCCGATAAAAAATAATGAAGAAACTGCATGCATGCCTACTACATGATTTTCTGCTTATTATGTAGGATTCGGAGAACAATTGCAAAAATCTAGCCAAGTATGGAATTTTCAGCGGTGCCAAGGAGCAGATGGCTTGGTGTTCTTGCCCGGCTTCGGATCCGGTGAGATTTGTGTCTAGTGGTCAACGCTCGACACTCTTCTAGGTGGCGTTGGGATCAGCTGTTGTAGTTGTGTTTGGTGTCTTACAGTGGGGTACGTGGATGGTGGCAGACGACGATGTTCCACTTCTTCAACCATGTTGGATGAATTTGATGGCGTTGGGAACTAATGTACATGGGGAAGAACCACGGCCGACGTGCCACAAACCCTCGGTCTCGTCACCGCCTCTCACAACACCGCTCTCTGTTGGTGCCACAAAGCCTCGGTCACGGGGAAGAAACACGCTTGTACTCTCTGTTGGTGCTGCCTCTCATAGCGCCGCTCTTCTTCTTCTTGCCAACTCCCTCATCTCACACAAGAGACCCAAGAACAAGGAAGAGCACACACACGCACACACACATGCAACCTCAGCATCTCATCATGTTCGCCGCATCGCACGACAACCCGACATCTCGCCTCTTCCGTGTGCCTTCGCTGAAGCTTCGCCTGACTAGCTACTCACTAGAACGTCTAAGTTACATGCATGACCCAAAACAAATATGCAGATACAAAATATCAAGATTAGTTCTAACACTCTTTGTAATATGTTTGTCTAATGGAACATATGTGGTTATTTCAAAAAAAATGTTTGGATCCGCCACTGGCCGGCGCAGATGTCACCCAGAAGATCTCCGGCCGGTGGCGGCGCGAGGAGGAGGCGGCTGGGGCCGTGTGGTGGAGGATGGGAATGGGAGAGATGTACGTACTGGCAGCGACGCGAGGAGGAGGCGGCCGGCGGCGACGCGAGGAGGAGACGGCCTCACGGAGGCGAGTGCGCGGCCGGTGGCGACGCGAAGAGGAGGCAGCCTCGCGGGGGCAAGGAGGCGAGCGCGCTGCCGGCGGCGACGCGAGGAGGAGGCGGCCTCGCGGGGGCAAGGAGGCGAGCGCACGGCCGGCAGCAATGTGAGGAGGAGGCGGCCTCGCGGGGGCGAGGAGGCGAGCGCGTGGCCGGCGGCGACGCGAGGAGGAGGCGAGCGCGCGGCCGGCGAGGGAAGGAGCGCGGGCCGTCGCCGGAGTTGCCCGTAGTCTCGGGGGGGCTGAGAGGATGCGTCGCCGGAGGTGGTGGGTCATCGGCGACGGGCGCGGCGGCGAGAGATTCGAGAGAGAGATAGAGAACGGGGGAGTGGTGTGAGAGGTGCGGTTTGGGCGCGGGGGACGGCCGTTAGAAGGTAGCCATTTGCCGTTCGCTTTTCTTTGTCGTCCGCCGAATTAGCTCTTTGCCGTCACCTAGCGGACGGCATCTAGGCCGTCCGTTTGACCTAACCAGCTCAAAGCTCCTATGGGGCCCATATGGGCTCTTTGACGTCTGCTGTGCTGTAAGTTGCCGTCCGCCTGCCTTTGCCGCCCGCCTTTTGGTCTCTTTGTTGTCCGCTAGCCGACGGCAAACAAAGGACTGACGGCAAAACTCATGTTTGCCATGAGGCCATTCTTTGTCGTCCGCTTTTTGGAAACAGACGGCACACACCATCTTTGTCGTCCGCTAGCAGACGACAAAGAATGGACTGATGGCAAATTCTTTGATTCCAGTAGTGCATGTGGATACCCGTGGTGACAATGGGGTGTTCAATTGATTCACTTGATGTATGTTTTGGTACTCAACTTGCGGATTCCCGAGGTGACATTGGGGTAATCTATGCATAGGGGTTGATACACGTTCTTGTCCTACGTTCTCCGATAGAAATCTTGGGGTGCTCCTTGAAGTTCTCTGTGTTGGATTGAATATGATAGATTTGAAATTGTTTGATGCATGTCGCATAATTTACCCAAGGATACTTGAGGTGACATTGGAGTATCTAGGTGACATTATGGTCGATTGATATGTGTCATTGGTGTTATTTTAGTACGAACTCTAAGGCTGTTTGTGACACTTATAGGAATAGCTCAAAAGATTGATCGGAAAGAATAACTTTGAGGTGGTTGTACTACCTACGCCAATTTCATCTTATTGTTCTCCGCTACATAGGAACTTTGGAGTGATTCTTTGTTGCACGTTGAGGGATGATCATATGATTCAAATATGTTAGCATTGTTGGGAGATTGCACTAGTGAAAGTATGAACCCTAGGCCTTATTACCAAGCATTTATACAACGTTTTGCTCGCTGTTTTACACTTGTTACCTTGCTGTTTTTATATTTTCAGATTATAAAAACATATATCTACAATCCATATTGCATTTGTATCACCATCTCTTCGCCGAACTAGTGCACCTATACAATTTTCCATTGTATTGGGTGTGTTGGGGACACAAGAGATTTCTTTTATTTGATTGCAGGGTTGTTTGAGAGAGACCATCTTCATCCTCCACCTCCCACGGATTGATAAACCTTAGGTCATCCACTTGAGGGAAAATTGCTATTGTCTTAGAAAACTCTGCGCTTGGAGGCCCAACACGAGTCTACAAGAATAAAGTTTTTTAGTATACATCAAGCACCTCGTGATGATCGGGTGTGATGGACTCTTCGTTCGCATACAACTGGTGTAAGCCAGTTTTGCACATGCGGAATACTTTGGTTAAACTTGACGAGCCTAGCATGTACAGACATGGCCTCGGAACATGGAGACCGAAAGGTCAAGCATGAGTCATATAGTTGATATGATCAACATGGAGATGTTCACCATTGAAACCACATCATCTCACGTGATGATCGGACTTGGGTTGGTGGATTTGGATCATGTGAACACTTACACAACCTGAGGGATGTTAATTTGAGTGGGAGTTCATTAGTAATCTTGATTAATTGAACAAATTATCATGAACATAGTCTAAAGTTGTCTTTGCAAATTATGTTGTAGATCAATGGCTTGCGCAGTAGTTCCCCTGAATTGTAATGCGTTCCTAGAGAAAGCTAAGTTGAAAGATGATGGAAGCAACTATGCGGACTGGGTCCGTAATCTGAGGATTATCCTCACGGCTTCACAGAAGCCTTATGTCCTTGATGCACCGCTCGGTGCGCCACCCCCTCCAGTGTCGTCTGCAGATGTTGTGAACGTCTGGCAGGCACGTGTTGATGACTACTCAATAGTTTAGTACGCCATGTTGTCCGACTTAGAATCGGGACTTCAAAAGCGTTTTGAAGGCCATGGAGCATATGAGATGTTCTAGGAGCTGAAATTAGTATTTCAAGATAATGCCTGGATTGAGAGGTATGAGACCTTCGATAAGTTATTCGCGTGCAAGATATAAGAGAATAGTTCTGTCAGTGAGCATATACTCAAAATGTCTGGGTACTACAACCGCTTGAATCAGTTGGGAGTTGAGCTTCCGCCTGACACGGTTACTGACAGAGTTCTCCAGCCACTGCCACCTAGCTACAAGGGCTTCGTGATGAACTATAATATGAAAAGGGATGGATAATTCTATCTCCGAGCTATTCGCGATGCTGAAAGTCGAGGAAGTAGAAATCAAGAAGGAGCATCAAGTGTTGATGGTTAAGAAAACCACTAGTTTCAAGAAAGTCGAGGGAAAGAAGGGAAACTTAAAGAAGAATGGCAAGCAAGTTGCCGCTCCTGTGAAGAAACCCAAGCCTGAGACCGAGTGCTTCTACTGCAAGGGGACTGGCCACTGGAAGCGGAATCGCCCCAAGTACCTGGCTGATAAGAAGGTTAGCAACGTCAGCAAAGGTATATTTGATATACATGTTATTGATGTGTACCTTACTAGCTCTCATAGTAGTGACTGGGTATTTGATATCGGTTTGGTTGCTCATATTTGTAACTCGAAGCAGGAACTACGGAATAAATGGAGGCTGACAAAGGACGAGGTGATGATGCGCATCGGAAATGGTTCCAAGGTTGATGCGATCGCCGTCAGCAAGCTCGCTCTTCGATTACCATCGGGATTAGTTTTAAACTTAAATAATTGTTATTTGATGCCTGCGTTGAGCATGAACATTATATCTGGATCTTGTTTATTGTGAGACGGTTATTCATTTAAATCATAGAATAATGGTTGTTCTATTTATATGAGTAATATCTTTTATGGTCTTGCACCCAATGTGAATTGTTTATTCTTGTTGAATCTCGATCGTAGTGATACACATGTTCATAACATTAATGCCAAAAGATGCAAAGTTAATAATGATAGTATCACTTTCTTGTGGCACTGCCGCTTAGGTCATATTTGTGTAAAGCGCATGAAGAAACTCCATGCTGGTGGACTTTTGGAATCACTCGATTTTGAATCGCTTGATACATGCGAACCATGCCTCATGGGCAACATGACAAAAACCCCGTTTTCCGAAACAATTGAGCGGGCAAGTGACTTGTTGGAAATCATACATACTAATGTGTGCGGTCCAATAAGTTTTGAAGCGCATGGTGGATATTGTTATTTTCTTACCTTCACTGATGATTTGAGTAGATATGGGTATATTTACTTACTGAAACACAAGTCTGGAACGTTTGAAAAGTTCAAGCAATTTCAGGGTGAAGTCGAGAATCGTCGTAACAAGAAGATAAAGTTTCTACGATCTGATCGTGGTGGAGAATATCTGAGTTATGAGTTTGGTATGCGTTTAAGACAATGTGGAATTGTTTCACAGCTCGCGCCACCTGGAACACCACAGCGTAATGGTGTGTCCGAACGTCGTAATCGTACTTTATTAGATATGGTGCGCTCCATGATGTCGCTTACCGATTTGCCGCTATCGTTTTGGGGTTATGCATTAGAGACAATTGCATTCACTTTAAATAGCGCACCATCTAAGTCCGTTGAGACGACACCGTATGAATTATGGTATGGCAAGAAACCTAAACTATCGTTTCTTAAAGTTTGGGGTTGCGACGCTTAGGTCAAGAGGCTTCAGTTTGATAAGCTCGAACCCAAAGGGGAGAAGTGCGTCTTCATAGGAAACCCTAAGGAAACAATTGGGTATACCTTCTATCTCAGATCCGAAGGCAAGGTCTTTGTTGCCAAGAATGGATCCTTTTTAGAGAAGGAGTTTCTCTCGAAAGCATTGAGTGGGAGGAAGGTAAAACTTGATGAGGTTATTGAACCGTCACTTCAATTAGAGAGTAGAACAACACAGAAAGATGTTTCTGTGACGCCTACACAAATTGAAGAGGAAGCTAATGATGATGATCATGAAGCTTCGGATCAAGTCACTACCAAACCTCCTATGACGACAAGGACACGTACTGCCCCCTGAATGGTACAGTAATCATGTCTTGGAGGTCATGTTGTTAGACAACGGTGAACCTACGAGCTATGGAGAAGCGATGGTGGGCCCAGATTCCGACAAATGGCTGGAGGCCATAAATCCGAGATAGGATCCATGTATGAAAACAAAGTATGGACTTTGGAGAACTTACCTGATGATCGTAAGGCCATTCAGAACAAATGGATCTTTAAGAAAAAGACGGACGCGAACGATAATGTCACCGTCTATAAAGCACGACTTGTTGCAAAAGGGTTTTCACAAGTTCAAGGAGTTGACTACGATGAGACTTTCTCACCCGTAGCGATGCTTAAGTCCGTCAGGATTATGTTAGCAATAGCTGCATTTTTCGATTATGAAATCTGGCAGATGGATGTTAAGACATGTTCCTTAATGGTTTCCTTAAGGAAGAGTTGTATATGATGCAACCAGAAGGTTTTGTCGATCCTGAAAATGCTGACAAAGTATGTAAGCTCCAGCGATCCATTTATGGACTGGTGCAAGCATCTCGGAGTTGGAATCTTCTCTTTGATGAGGTGATCAAAGCGTTTGGGTTCATACAAGTTTATGGCGAAGCTTGTATTTACAAGAAAGTGACTGGGATCTCTATAATTTTTCTGATATTATATGTGGATGACATATTGCTTATTGGAAGCAATATAGAACTTTTGGAAAGCGTGAAGATATATTTGAACAAGAGTTTTTCAATGAAAGACCTCGAAGAAGCTGCTTACATATTAGGCATCAAGATCTATAGAGATAGATCGAGACGCTTAATAGGACTTTCACAAAGCACATACCGTGATAAGGTTTTGAAGAAGTTCAAAATGGATCAGTCCAAGAAAGGGTTCTTGCCTGTCTTACAAGGTGTGAAGTTGAGTAAGACTCAATGCCCAGCAACTATAGAAGATAGAGAAAAGATGAGTGTCGTCCCCTATGCCTCAGCCATAGGCTCTATCATGTATGCAATGTTGTGCACAAGACCAGATGTGATCCTTGCCATAAGTATGGCTGGAAGGTTTCAAAGTGATCCAGGAGTGGAACACTAGACATCGGTCAAAAATATCCTTAAGTACATGAAGATGACTAAGGAAATGTTTCTCATTTATGGAGGTGATCAAGAGCTCATCGTAAAGGGTTACGTCGATGCTAGCTTTGACACAGATCCAGATGACTCCAAGTCTCAAACCAGATACGTATTTATTCTGAATGGTGGAGCAGTCAGCTGGTGTAGTTCCAAGCAAAGCATGGTAGAAGATTCTACATGTGAAGCGAAGTACATAGCTGCTTCGGAAGTAGCAAAGGAAAGAGTCTGGATGAAGCAGTTCATGACGGATCTTGGAGTTGTGCCCAGTGCACTGGATCTGATGACTCTCTTTTGTGACAACACTGGTGCCATTTCTCTGGCCAAGGAGCCCAGGTTTCACAAGAGGACCAGACATATAAAACACCGCTTCAATTCCATCCGCAATTACATCAAGGAGGAGGAAATAAACATTTGCAATGTACATATGGATCTAAATGTTGTAGACCCGTTAACTAAACCTCTCTCACGAGCAAAACATGATCAACACCTGAACTCTATGGGTGTTAGATTAATTACAATGTAAAGCTAGATTGTTGACTCTAGTGCGAGTGGGAGACTGTTGGAAATATGCCCTAGAGGCAATAATAAAGTGGTTATTATCATCTTTCCTTGTTCATGATAATTGTTTATTATCCATGCTATAATTGTATTGAGAGGAAACTCATATACATGTTTGGATACATAAACAGCACCGTGTCCCTAGTGAACCTCTACTGGACTAGATCATTGATCAAAGATGGTTAAGGTTTCCTAACCATAGACATGAGTTGTCATTTGATAACGGGATCACATCATTAGGAGAATATGAAGTGATGGACAAGACCCAACCGTAAGCATGGCATTTGATCGTATCACTTAGTTTATTGCTACTGCTTTCGTCATGCCAAGTATCTATTCCTAGACCATGAGATCATGCAACTCCCTGACACCGGAGGAATGCCTTGTGTCGGTTGGGTTGGCATGGATCGAGACTGGGATTTGTCACTCCGTTTGACGGAGAGGTATCTATGGGCCCTCTCGGTAATAGAACATCACAAGAAGCTTGCAGGCAATGTGACTAAGGAGTTAGTCACGGGATCTTGTATTAAGGAACAAGTAAAGAGACTTGTCTGTAACGAGAATGAACTAGGTATGGAGATACCGACGATCGAATCTCGGGCAAGTAACATGCCGCTGGACAAAGGGAACTGCATACGGGATTGACTGAATCCTTGACATCGTGGTTCGATTGATAAAGATCTTCGTGGAATATGTAGGAACCAATATGGGCATCCATGTCCCGCTATTGGTTATTGACCATAGAGGTGTCTCGGTCATGTCTACATGATTCTCAAACCCGTAGGGTCCGCACGCTTAATGTTCGATGACGATACAGTATTATGGGGTTATGTATGATGGTGACATAATGTTGTTTGTAGTCCTGAATGAGATCCCGGACGTGATGAGGAGCTCCGGAATGGTCCGGAGGTAAATATTTATATATGGAAAGTTGTTTTTAGGGTTCCGGAAAAAGTTTATGTTTTTTCGGTATTGTACCGGGAAGCTTCTAGAAGCTTTCGGAAACTTCCGGAGGAGTCCAGAAGTCCACCAAGAGTTCCACCACGTCCCAAGGGTCAGCATGGGCTGAGGGGAGGCACCCTAGTCTCATTAGGCCAGGCGCGCAAGTCCCTCAAGGCCCATGCGGCCTCGGAAAAGTGGAAAGTCCTCCTTTGTATGGAAGGGAAGGTGGAGGACGAGGATTCCACCTCCTCCCCCTTGGCCGCCAGCCCTAGGGCTTGGAGGGGCTGTCCACCACGTTCTTCCACCTATATACAGAGGGGAGGGGTCACCCCAAGAGGATACACCAAGCCCTTGGCGCCCCTCTCTCTCTCCCATTACTCTGTAGATCCTCCGTCCTCGTTCTAGTAGCGCTTGGCGAAGCCCTGATGAACTAGCTTCACCACCACCTCCACCACGCGTCGTTCTGGTTGAGAACCCATCTACTACTCTGCCCTCGCTCGCAGGATCGAGGAGGTGGGGACGTCATCGAGCCACACGTGTGCTGAGCGCGGAGGAGCCGTCCGTTCGGCGCTGGATCAGATTGGATCACGATTGGATCATGAAGAGTACGACTACATCAACCACGTAATATACGCTTCCGCTTAACGGTCTATGAGGGTACGTATACACACTCTCCCCTCTCGTTGCTATGCATCTTCATAGATAGATCTTGGGTGTTCGTAGGAAATTTTTTGTTTCCCATGCAACGTTCCCCAACAGTAACATACCATGACATGGCGGCTGGTTGTCCTTGTCAGATGGGTCATGAATGGCACCCCGACGTAGTGATAATGGGACAGATTTTTGTCCAAGAGGTTGTTGGTCTTATCGTCGTTCAACTGCATTCGTCCATAAAAGACGGCATCATAGATAACAGTTAGCCCGGGTCATTGTCCCCTTAAGGAGAAGGTGATCAATTCACCCGTAATGAGATGATTGTGGGTGAGGAAACAATCCCATCCATCTCCTCCCATATGGGTCATCGTAGGGATATTTTTGACCTCCAAAGTGTAGGCCCCCCGGGGGCCTCGAAGACCACAGTGTCTTTGGTCAGCTCATTCAATTGCAACCTCACATTGCATGGGATGATCTATGTAACAACAAACAGAAACACACACAACATTAATGGTTATAGGAAAAAGAACAGTATATATCATGTTATAGAAAAAGGTTTGTTGTTACCACCGAAGAAACATAACACTGCTTGAAGTAGATGCCGAACAGATCGCCAGTTGCAAGGGTGAGAGCGCACTTTAACTTGCATATTTCACATGGTGGTGGATGCGCCATTCTACAAAAGATTATATTACCCGATTGTAACTACTCAAGGGTGAGGTACACTACTCAATCAACACCAAAGATTCCAGCCACACTACTTAATCAACATGAAAGACTATTATCCGATTGTAACTACTCAAGGGTGAGGTACACACTACTCAATCAACACGAAAGATTCTAGGTACACTACTCAATCAACACCAAAGATTCTAGCTACACTACTCAATCAACACGAAACACTATTATCCGATTATAAAGTAAATTATATTTTACACCAAAAATTTATACCGCGAGGCCCGAAGGTGGCGGCGGCGGTGAGCTGCCACGTCGGGCGAGGTTTGGAGGTGGCGTCGGCGGCGAGCGGCGATGCCGAGCAAGGTCCAGAGATGGCGGCGGCAGACTCCGGGCGAAGTCCGGAGGTGGCGACGGCTACGGTAACCGGCGATGCCGGACGAGGTCCGAAGATGGCGACGGCTGACATCAGCCGAGGTCCGGAGGTGGCGCCGGCGGCGACAAGCGGGGACGACGAGCGGTGACGACGGACGAGGCGGCGGCACTGGTGGAGGGGGTGAATGGATAAATCGTGATTCACTTGGCCAGGCCGTGGGAGTAGATAAAGGATATAATATTCCTGGCGTCGGTCTATGCTGCCAACGCCATTGCTATTTTTTTGTTTTAAATTTATAATTTTTTTATTTGTTATACACATTGATTTATATATTGTTGTATATGTTTAGTTTATTATTTTATTATTCTTTTAATATTTTTTTATATCCGTGTGATTTATATCTATGTGTAGCAATACTTTTCCCTGTTGTTTGTGGATCACAATATGTATGCACATATTGAATGTGGGTGTTGACACTAAACGATAGAGTTGAATTGCTAACGTTTCCAAACAAGGCATGACGACACTGGATACTTTATCTATGGTGTGCAAATAAATCCTACGCCGGCACTATCTTCTAACTAGTCATCACAGTTGGGCCCACGTAGTGGTGGCGTTTGAAAAATTACCCACGCCAGCACTACTAACATAGAGCTGGCATACCAAATATGCCGACTTCGCAACTAATTGAAAAAATAGTTTTGGCGTTGGTTGAAACTGGTGCCCCACCAATGAAAGTTATGTCTAGGCATTTCTCCACTAGTGCAATACATAGCATAAGTTATCTTTGCAATTTTATCGTATTAGAAATATAGAGAGGTGAAGATTTGGTTCCTTTCTTATAATAATTTCAAGTAGGATCAGCAAGCACATGCATATTAAATACATTAAAATCATCTTGTGCAATTGTAAAACGCAACCCATCAATATAATCCTTAATAAGTGCAAACTTCTCCAATATTGTGTAGTTGGGAGGATTCAAAAAGATAATAGTGCTATCATGTGTGGGTGCAGTAGCAATAATTTCATGCTTAACATAAGGAACTATAGCAAGTTCATCTCGATAAGCATACTTCATATTGGCATCATGGCCACAAGCATAGCAAGCATCAAGTCATCAAAAATGGATATTTCAAACGAATCCAAGGGATCATAGCAATCATCCTTCGGTAAGCAAGAAGGGAAATTAAACAATGTATGAGATAAAGAGTTACTCTCATCAGAAGGTGGGCATGGGTGATCAATCCGCTCTTCCACCTTTTGTTCTTCGCTCTCCTCCTCATCTTTTTCATCT
This sequence comes from Elymus sibiricus, assembly GCA_039707655.1. Lineage (NCBI taxonomy): Eukaryota > Viridiplantae > Streptophyta > Magnoliopsida > Poales > Poaceae > Elymus > Elymus sibiricus. The sequence goes on from CM077667.1 coordinate 385,629,709, forward strand.
AATGAGCTCACAGTTTCAGCAATTTCTTCTTCCATAGATTCCTACAAAATATTAGTCTCTTCTTGGGAAGCGGAGACTTTATCAATATAGGCATTGTATTCATAATTCTCATAGAAATATTTAAGTATAGCATAATTTTCAGATCTGTAAAGAGCATCATCACAATCTTCATACTTTTCAAACAAAGATTCAATTTCATCAACACCCTTAAAAGCAACAAATTCTTCTATTAGTTCCACATCATAGTATTCATATACAACATTAGCATAAGAAGCCAAGATTTTATTATTATAAAAATTCATGTTGAAAGGGAAGGTGTGGAGCCTTCATCTTAGAGTAACAAGTATAATCAAACCTTAAGCACAAATTTCAAGCATACCAACGCAACATTTTAATTTGATCCCATAAGTGTTTCCCTTTTTTAGACAAGCGATAATCCCTAAAGTATTTACAGTGATCCAAAGTAACTCCCATTATCAAGTTGAATGAAGATTTATCACGATTATCAAAGTAGTATTTAATGTTTTCCACATAACCAGCATCGAGGGTTTTAGGAGATTCCCCATCTCCATGAGTAGCAAGTACAACTATTTTTTGGTGTTTCGTGTTCCATATCCATAACTGAAGATATAAAACAACTTAGAACAGAAAATGAAAACTACTTAGTGATAAATACAACAAGCGCAAACGAGAATATTCACTCCCATACTATTGCTCCCCTGCAACGGCGCCAGAAAAAGGTCTTGGTAACCCACAAGTATAGAGGATCAATTGGAGCCTTTTTCGATAAATAAGAATGTCGAACCCAATGAGGAGCTAAAGGTATTATTAATATCCCCTTCAAGTTCTATCAACCACCGATACAACTCTATGCACACATAACGTTTTCTTTACATAGAACAAGAATAAAACTACCTTGTAAGTGTAATAGGATAAGTTGGCAAGAAGAAAACTAGAAGTATTTAGCTAGATAATAAAAGTTAGTTTGTTTTAGTAGAGAGCTTTTTGTAGAACGATGAGAAAGATTGTCCATAGGCAATTGAATATAGCACGATAGATACTTATCATATGCAATGAGGGAGAGCCATACGCTAGCATACGTACCATACTTGGATCACATGCACTTATAATTGGAACTCTAGCAAGCATCCACAACTACTAAAGATCATTAAGGTAAAACCCAACAATAGCATTAAGTAACAAGTCCTCTTTACTCTCATACGCAACAACCCCCTTACTCGGGTTTAAGCTTCTATCACTCTCGCAACCCACTATACACGGGTGCAGCGACGTGCTATACAAACGGTTTTTAACACCTTTCCGCGACGTACTTTGAAACCGTCGCCTTGCATGTGTGGGCAATAGGGGGGGTCCATCCCACACGACATAGAATAATCGTCGGCGATGCCGTCCAACGAACGCAAACGTTTGGCAAAACTAAGCGTATGGGATGTCCGCAACTATCACAAACGAGAGTCACCGGTCAACCGTTTGAGATATGGTGGACTTCCCATATGACCCATCCTTGCAACTCGTGTGAGATCACACTAACATCGCACGCATTATTCTGTGGCTCACCGTTTACGATGTGCACCTAATCACAAACAGTTCACGATTATGAAGCGTGTATGATAAGGGGTATATCACAAACACTTATATTGGACGAACCGTTGGCGATATTTAACTAAGACTATAATTTAACCGTCGTACAAGTATCGGATAGGTTTAAGAAACGTCGTACTCGCGTCCGACAGGATAAGTATCGCACGCGCTATTCTGTGGTCCAACGTTTGCGATGCATACTACCTCACAAACAGTTCATCATTTTAAACTGTGTGCGACAGAGATTGTATCACCAATGTTGCATTCGGTTGCACCGTTTGTTATATTATCTGAAATCACACACGGTTCGCAAATGGCAACTGTGTGCATGGTCGCACACGTTTTCTATCTGTGAAACATGTCGGATCTTGAGGTATATCACAAACGTTGAGACTTACAAACCGTGTGCGGCGTAATGACCCGTAGAGCATTTTTTTATTATTTTAATCGCTACAATTTAAAATTGTACAGAATTTGAACTTGAAAGTAGGGAATAGCTTTTTACATATACATAGATAGGTTCATCAACCAATGTATTATTCCATTCACAGGTACATACACTCAAGAATTACGTCAACGAAAGAATTACATAAGCACCAAATAAAGAATGATGAACGATGGTTGAATACTTGTATTAAAGACGGCAAAGAAAGAGGCAAAATATATTCTGATTGCTGTAAAAGGTGAAGCGGAATGCCCGTAGTGTGCCCTCCTCCATGTCGTCTGCACACACGACTCTAGCCCAATCCCTTGTGATGGTCGACCGCCCATCCTTCAATATCTTCATGACTTCCAGATAGTCATTCTAGTCTGGTAGAAATACATGTACATTTGCATGTCCAACAATCATGTAGTTTGACAGGTGATCTTGGGTAGACTGCGTTGGGAACCACTGCAAAGGAAAAAGATACAGAGATTGTCATCTAACAACTCATTATGTGCTGTAAAAAGGGTACATAGTTCTGACTTAATATACTTCATATCACTGTTGTCTTGGACAAACTGTAAATAAATAGTTTAATTGCCACATTTTGACCCATTGTACTAGCAATCTTTACTAGTTACCTCACATGATGCTCTCTCCGTCCCAATATATAAGATCTAATTACATCCAATGCACAAACATATTGGATGTATTAGCGTCTTTTATTATGGGGCGGAGGGAGTATAACATGGGAAACAAATATAGCCATGTGAACCAAAAACCATTAAAATAGGCATATGCTTACTACATCAGGCTTAACAACAACCAAATAAAGTCATTCATAATGGTATTGTTGAATTTGCATAGAACAAAGCTTGTACTTAAACATCAAATTGTATAATTGAACATCATAGAGTGAAAAAAAACAGGCGGTGTATAACTAAATAAACAAGGCATACTACAGCAACCAAATAGTCATTCATATCGGTATTTTTGAAATTGCATAAAACGTAACAAGTGCTTAAACATCAAATTCTATGATTGAACATCACATTGTTAGAAAACCGAAATAAACAGGGGCATGTAAACTACACCAGCTTTAACAGGAACCAATTGTATGATTGAACAACCAAATCTAGCAATTGAAGCTGGACATATGTTCACTACAAACAACCAAAAACAGCTAAACAAGGTATATGCTCACTACAGACAACCAAACATAGGCATTCGTGAAATTGAACTGAAAAATTCATACTCGAGCGTAGGGCGCACTTGTCGACGACAAGTTGTTGTCGTCAATGAGACCTGACTTGGTAGCTGACGATGCCAAAACATCGCCATAGAACACGACTTCCATAAATGACAATAGGGTCCCGTTGGCGATGAAGGAAAATTCCTGACAACAAAGCAGAGTAGATCAGATGCATACTACAAACAACCAAATATAGGTATATGCTAACTACAGACAACCAATCATAGGCAGTGAAATTGAACTGAACAATTCATACTCCAGCATATCAAATTGCACTTTTGAACATTACAATTCATACTCCAGCATAACACATTCCTGACAACAAAGCAGAGTAGATCAGAGGCATACTACAAACAACCAAATATAGCAATTGAAACTGGACAAATCATAACCACAAACCACGAAAAAACCTTTAAAGGAAGCATATGCTCACTACAATAGACTTAACAGCAACCAAACAACCATTCATATCAGTATTGTTGAAATTGCATAGAAGATAGAACGCATCATGTGCTTAAACATCAAATTGCATGATTCAACATCACATTGTGAGAAAACTGAAATAAACGGGGGCGTGTTAAATACACCAGCTTTAACGGGAACCAATTGTATGATTGAACAACCAAATCTAGCAATGAAACTGGACATATGTTCACTACAAACAACCACATATCACGCTAAACAAGGTATATGCTCACTACGGACAACCAAACGCATCAGCACTGAAATTGAACTGAACAACTCATACTCCAACATATCAAATTGAACTTTTGAACAATTCATACCCCTTGGAATAGCCTGTAGTGGGGGTGCGCACCGTGCGCTCCCTGTTGTGGCAGCTTATCTCCTTGCCTTTGGAAGAGCACGTCTGCAGGGTGACGTCCCTGATGTCGTGGATGGGCTAATTCCCCTTCGAAGAGACGGATAGGGCGCCTTGTCATCGTCGTCGTCAATGAGGTCTGACTTGGCAGCTGACGATGCCGAGCCACCACCATATATATAGAACGCGACCTTCGGTAATGACAAAAGGGTCTCGATGGCGATGAAGGCAAAATCCTGACAGCGAAGCAGAGTAGATCAGCGCGCGGGGGGGCATGGAGGAGATCCAAGGAGGTTGAACCCGAAGGGGCGGGGGTGATATACTTAACCTGTGTCATAGCCTGCGTCTGGGGGCCTCGGCGGCCACCTCACCGTCGTCCAGCGGACAAGCCTCGATATACCTCTTTTTGGCCATTCGCTCCTCCAGCTCCCCGGGAAGCATAGCTGGGATGAGGTAGCGACGCTCTGGAGTGTGGGTGAGGATGGGGATGGGGATCTGCAGGGAAGAGGGTGCTTCACAGGCCGACACTACAGGGTGGACCAGAGTTGAGCGTGCATTATTCGACATGGAGGAGCACTACTGTCGATTGCATGGACGACTCTAGTCCAACCCCCTTGTGATGGATCTTCATGAGGACTTCTAGATAGTCACGGGAAGGCCTGTAGAGGATGACGGTGGAGTCGGGGGCGGCGGCGGCGGCAGCGGCGGCGGCGGGCTAGCTATGGTTCGCGCGAGGGAGAGGAGTGGTGCGAGCAGGAGCGGAGGTTTTCCTTTTTTACGTTATCTAAGCAGAGGTTTTGTGGTGGGGAGGGGGGTAGGTGGTGTTTGAGGAAATGTCGCGCGGCTACTGAAAATTTTACTAGGCGGGAATGCCGGGGCTACTGAAAATTTAGATTACGGGATTGAAGCGGCGCGGCCAGGGCGGGAGCAACAAACATCGCACGCGGCCAAAACATAATAAGTGTGTGCTATGAAATAGGAAAAACCCGCGAAACCGCCATTTTTCAAATGGCTCAAGGTGGTAGATATTTTTACAAGGGAAGTCTCGTGGAACCCAATCGTGTTCGCCGCCCACCAGTGGACCGTGCTGATGTGCCAGCGGTGGATGGAATGGTTTCTGTTGAGTGTACAATCGCAAATGGTTGTTACATACGAATCGTTTGCTATTTACTCCTGGAAAAATAATATAAAGGAGCATTTCATCAAAAAACTACTGGAAAGGGATCAGAACACATATACACGCCTGCGTTGTCTCAAAAAAACATACACGCCTGCATGTGGAACAAAAATATGTATGCACAGGGTGGTTTGATCGTTCAAAATACCCAATCCGCAACTTTGATGTGGCACATGTCTCCTCCGTCGCCACTTCGTGTCGGTGGAGGGGGAATCCTAGCCACGAATACATGCCCCCAAACAGGTATTGCGTATCACTCATGTCGTAACACGAAAATGAAACATATACATGAATCCAGCATGGTCGAACCACCCCATCTCTTTTCCGGTCAAAGGTGGACTATGGCCCATGCGCCTCGAAGCACGGACATCCCGACCAAAGAATCAACACTTTTGGTCAAACCTCTCCCGTTGTCGGTCGAAAGGATGGACGTCCACCGAGGCCCATGAATGGGCGTGGCGCCTATAATTAACCACGCGGTGGAGTGTCGAAGACAGCCATCGCCTGTTGGTGGTGCAAACATGTGTACGGAAATGTTGTGTTGCGTTTGAATTCATTAATATATACCTCATGTGCAACTTTGATGGGTCACATGCTTTGGAACGGAAAAGTCCCCCCCCCCCCCGCTCCCCGAGCGAGTGTTCATGATGCGTACAACTAGTATGCCGAGCGTCGATGGGAACGATTCACGCATTCGTAGGCGTGTGCTCAGACTTGGCTAAGGAAACTCGAATAACCTATATAATGTATACCATAACACAAAACAATTCAAGATTCCACCATGGTAACCTCTCTCTCGTTGTTAGCCAATGTGATGGACATCCACGCGGGCCCAGTAATGGACTTTCCAACGACAACCACGCGAAGGGGTATCCAAAGACAATCACCGTGCATGGAAGTGTTGTGTGATGTTACATACCCAGCACACAAACTTTAGTGTGGCACACCTTCCTCGGGCATCTTAAAGTCCGCACGAAAAGCGAGGTTCACGACACGTGGTATATATATACCCCCCCCCCCATTCGAGCCGATGGGAGAGACATTCATGCGTACACTACACACACTCAAATTAAACCATGTAATCTCACACCCATGGCCTACCGCAAACATCGACCAAAAAAGAATCCACAATGATTAACCTCTCTCGTTGCGGTACAAAAGTACGCGAGGCCACAAATGGGAGTGACACTAATAATTGTGCGAGGGGGGCGGTGTGTCCGAGGACAACCACCGCCTCCATGCTGCCTTAACATATGTACAAAGGTGTTGTGTGATGTTTTGAATACCCAATGCACACCTTTCATGTGGCACCTTCGCAAATCAGAAAAAACGGAGGTTCACAACTTGTACAATGAGCACGCGCATGCACACATGCGCCCAAACTTTCGTCCGTAATCTCACCATGATATTCGCCGAAACATGGACTAAGATGAATCCACCTTTGATCAAACCCCTCTCGCGCGCGCCACCGAAGGTGATAGACCACGCAGGGGCAACGAATGGGTGTGTCGGTGGTAATCGCATGAGTGAGTGTACGAGGACCACCTCCGCATGCATGAGACACAAACATATGCATGAAAAGGTCATGATCGAGATGCTTTAAATATATACCCAATGCACGACTTTTGACATGGCATGTGTGCCTCACCTGAAGCTGTCAGTGGTTAAAACCGTTACCCGCATCCCCATGGGTGTTTACTATATTAGGGCACGGAGAAGTGCGAGCTTGAATTCCCATGGGGAAGATGGTGGGTCAAATACCTTACCCAGCGTGCAGGACGAGGATGGGGATGGGATCGATATACATAGCATTACCCGCCTTAACCATGAAGAACTTACATGTGGGCTCTCAAATTAGTAGACCCCACATAATTTGCGACCTCTGTCACCCAAATTTTCACAGATCCCACCCACCTGGCCCAAATATCCCTAAGAAATCCCAAACTTAGCCACAACATATTGTTTATTTGCGTTGGAGTACTGTTTTTTTACTGAAATACTATCGAATGTTGTTCTTAAATGCATGTTGGGTTTCCCCAAGGGGATAAAGAAGTGGCAACGGGGATGGGAAACATTTTATCCCCGCGCATGGGTACGAAGACGGTGACGGGAATGGGAGGGCGGTGATCGGGACGGGGATGCGAAACATTTTATCCCCGCGCACGGGTACGGAGACGGTGACAGGAATGGGAGGGTGGTGATGGGGACGGGGATGGGACTCCAATATACCCGCCTGAGTAATCCCCGTTGTCAGCTTGATGCCTAACTAACTGGAAAACCCCACGTGGTGGCGCACATACGACACGTATTGTGTGCCAGACCCCACACCCCCACTCGTCCCACCACACCACCGTCACTTCGAGGCATGCATGTCAAACTTTTTTATGTAGTGCACATGTGACAATAGGAGTGTAGTGTTAAAATTCGATTTGTAAAGAACAATAAGACATTATATACATCAAATTGATTCCTTAGGTATTTAATTTGTAACATTCAAATGTGAACTATATGCACACGCGGTTGTGCGTCCGAATGGATTAGAAATTCATTTTTTTTGTTGGGTGCATGTTTAGTCCCCATGGAAGGAAAAACAATAAATTTCGAACTTCTTGGGGCCGCAAACATTGACTATTGGCTATCAATTTGCAGCAAACGCCTAGCTAAGCTAGAATTCATTAAACATTGACATGATTTCATGATATGGAACTTATAGGTCGTGGTAAATAAATCGTCCAATTTGAGAGAAGTTTTCATCTAAGCTTCTTGCAAACGGGGGCTTATTAATAAATGCAACACAGAACCGTCACGTTTACATCGCAAACAGTTTACTAATCCAAACCTTTTTTATTTACTCCACGTATTAGCGTTGGATAAAGTCAAGCTTTGTAAACTTTGACCAAATTTAGAAAAAAAATGTTAACGTTTACAATTAAAAATTATTACCATTGGATTCTTTATTGAATGTACTTTCACATCACATATATTTGTCATGGTAATTATTTCTATTTCTTTCTTCAAAGTTGGTCGCGATCCTTGCACGCAGATGTGATTTGACGGGACGCATGCTAGCAGCAGGTCGCCTCGCAGGCTGACCGGGATGCATGTGAGAAGGTGGTTGAATTGATGGGAGGCGTGTTCGCTAAGCAGTTTCGTAGGGAGACGTGCCGTCAGACGTGTGAATTGACGGTGCGCATGCCAGCAGTCCGGCGCACAGGCGCTTCACCGGGAAGTGAGCCGTCCCTTTAAACCGCTGCCCGCCTCCCTCTCATGTCCCAACTCCCCTTTATTAACCGCGCCCGATCCGCCGGCTTTAACATTCTCGCTACACACAATCCTCTCTCACCCCCCAGCATCCTCGCCGCCGTTCTCAATCATCATCAGCGGCCTCCCTGCACCATGGGAGGGAGTAACCACGTCGGTGCCGGCGAAGCACCCGAGCACAGTGTGAAGGTGGGCAAAGAGATTGCCGTCGTCGGAGATGACGTATCGCGCGGACAGCAGTGCGGCCTTGACGTTGTCGCCGTCGCCGCGCTTCCCCAGCAGAGCCGGAGGTCCACAGCGACTCCGACGAACACTCCAGCGACGACAACGACTCGGACGGAGAACTGGTTGGTCATATATACCCATTTTTGGTAAATACATATGATAGGCTGATTGGTTTGCTACCAAAACATGTCATGCCAACTTTTGGCATCAAATCAGTTAGCTTCGATTTAGGGTTCACATTGCCGCATGATATAGTATGTTTCATAAACTTTGCCTTGCGAATTCGCATTATAAAATATACGGACGTCACATTTTTTACTATGTATAGGTGCTATCTGACGATGTGGACAGCGAGGATGAATACGTCCAGGGGAGGTTCAAGAGGCAAAGGCTCAGAGAGCTTATGGCTGGAAAGTATAACAAGCGTGTCAGGAAGAATGGGGGCTATGGATGCCCGTTCCGCAACCATAAGATTAACAACATGTACTCGAGTGTTCTGGCGCATGCAAGAGGACGAGCCGCTGGCTCCTTCAAGCAGAAGTATTCTCGTAGGATAGCGCACGCCGCGTACGCCCAGTTCCTGGAGAATCTTAACCATCAAGCATGAAGATGAGATGTTGGAATTACTATTTCGGAAAAAAAAATGTTGGATTGAATCTACCTAGTTTGTGTGTATTATATCTATGCTTGTGTATTATATTTTTTCCTGAGATTGAAACTGTGCGACGACTTTCATTATGCGGTATCTCCATCACACCGAAGTGCTAGTTTACTTGAGAGTAATATTTATATAGGATTTATCACACACGGTTGGCTCTAATAAACCGTTTCCTCCGAAGCACATTATTCTAGGACAGAATCCCTCAGCACCACTTGAAAAGAAAGAAAAAATCAGCACCCACACGTCACAAAACCCTCACCTGCTCCCCTCCCCGTCCCCCTCCCTACCCCAGTAGCACCTACACTAACACTAGTACTCCGGGACTCTCCATGCATGTCACCGCCTATCCCCGCGGCAACCACTTAGCTCGACGCATGTCGCCGCCGGCTGCCGCGAAACGCCACCGCATATCTCCACTGCCGATTGCCGCGGCCTATCGGTAGTGACTTTCTCGACGCTGCTCGCTGTCGACCCAGCTCGCCCGATTGGGGAATCTTCGGTACTGTTTTTTTCCCCATGAAGAACCAGGTAACTAATCTACTGAAATATTTCCGCTCATCTCTTATCCCAGTCCGTCGGCCCCTTTTAATCACCCGTCCGAAATCGTCGTGGATTCATGTTTCTTCTAGCTGATGTGAGGGTTTTCATTCATATAGTGTACAGTGCAAGGACACATCAGGGCTATGCGGACTCGGCCAAAAAACCGAGGAGTTCCATCTCACCGTACCAGACGACTTCACGGAGCGCACGGTATGTTCAATCTCACACTACCTGGGTTGACATGCATGGCCTATTCTTTTTCTAAACCTATACTATTGATTGCTACATTTGGATAAAATGTGCCACCTGTAGCATTTACGTCAAATGTGATTTCTTCTTCTTATCATTCTCCTTCTATATTAGGCAAATTAATGTTGTATTGTTCTTTCGTTTACTCATATATATTTGCACGACATCATGGTTACATTATCTGTTTACTTGTAATTTTTTGTCCTTTCAAATCAACTGATGTGCATGCATTTCTTTTAACTACTACTCTCATACTATCACGTTACCAGGTTCTATAACAATCTTATCATTTCCTGCAGTACATCCCTTGCGCTGCAACGACAACTGTAGTGCTTAATCTTTGCCTTTACATAACTGAAGACTCCAGGGATGTCATATTGAGCACAAACCATGGATTTACAATCGTTGTTTCTGTAAAAATTGATGAAGATTGTCACTCCTACTTTGAAGAAGGCCTTTGGGGAGAAATTTCTAAGTTTTATGTACTGAAAGCTGACACTAAAATTACGCTGCACCTAAAAGAGCCTTACCATACGATAAATGCTAACTTCCCCGACGACATTCTCCGTACATGCTATGTTGGAAGTAAGTGTTCTTTGTAGTATCTGAATGTTGACTTGCGTAGCAATATCAATGTAATTGTGTAGTATTTCAGCAACCAATTGGGATTTCATTTTCTTAATCTGTTAAAACTGTTCCTACCTAGTAACTAGTAACTTGTAATTACCAATGCACTATTCTTCTACCCTGATCTAGCTACATAATCACTATCCTCCCACCGCTCCACTCTTGACAGAAAGATACGCCGGCGGCCATTCTCCGGACGTGGATGTCGAGGTTGCCAACAAGCGGAGGTGGGCTGAACCAGAAACACAAGCGTCTCCGACAGGCGTAGACTTCATGTAACAGCCCGGAACCGACGCTCCAGAAGATGCCCCTTTCTTTTCCATTGTCGTCGTGTGGTTCGAGTGGTTGTCGCATTTATCATCGCATCATTCGCATCATCTGCATAGCTTCGTCACTCGTTTTCGAAAACTTGCATCCGTTCGTAGTTGCCGGTTCGCTCCGTTCGTGTCGTCGACCGTTTTGAGACCAACCACACACGCACGCGCCCGCGGCATTGCAAAATATTGTTTTCAAAAGTGTGTATAAAACTTTCTCTGATTGGTTCGAAACCTGGCAAGCGGTCGTAATAGATCGTAGGTAGACCGCCTGCCAAATTTCGTCGCAATCAGAGGTCGTATGATACCCGGACGGTCAGCTGTAGCGGCACCGTCATCGTTTTATTCGTCGGACGTTTTCGGTTTATAAAACTCTGTCACGGGCCACACACCTCCCTCTCTTCTTGGCCCAACCACCTCTGCACAGCCCACCTTAGCCCAGCTAGCCCTTCTCCGTTCTGCGCGGTCCGATCGAGATCTGGCGGTCGAAAACGGAGCAAACCCCCCCTAACCTAATCCCTACCTATTTAATCAGTCCAACCCTAAAATTGAGGAAGCCTGTCCCATCCTCCCACTCGCGCCGCCGCCACTCCACATCTTCCTCGGGATCCCCATCGCTCAAATCCCGCACTTCCTCTGTTTCCCCACCGAGCCAATCCCCTTCACCTCGCAGCAACCAGCCGCAGCGCCCCCCTGCTAGATCTTGTGCGCGAGGATGAGCCCGAGCTCACTCCTCTCGATCCATGGCACCTCTGCCTCGAAGCGCCCGCAGCCGCCGAAGGAGCACCAAGACCTCGCCTCTCCCTCCTGTTCCTTCTTCCTTTCTCATCTCTTACGCTCACCCGAGCTCCCTTTTCTCTGTGCCTCCAGGAACTCCATGATGAAACCACACCATGGTCGCTGCCATCGTGTGGAACGAGCAACTCCACCACGCGCGCCCGCGTGCACTTCTCCTGGCTCCCCCTCGACGCACGCCAAGGAGAGGCGCCCCCGTGCACGTCCTGCCCCAAGGAGAGGAGCTCCTCAAGCTCCTCACCTCCGTGCCCGACCTCGCCGCGCCGACCGACGACAAGCCCGACCACCAGGTCGACGGCCTCCTCTGTGCCTCTCCTTCTGTCTCCCTCTCTCTTCCTGGTTCTTTCTCAAATTCCCCTCTTATGTCTCTCTCTCTCTGCAACAGGGACAGGACCCATGGAGGTGCCCCGTGCCCGAGCTCCTCAAGCCAGGGCGCCGCCGGGAATGGATTCCCCGTGCCCGGATCTGCCGTCTCCTCCCGTCCCCCTGCTGCGAAGAGCCGCGCCGGAGCAAGCCCCTCCACGCCATGGCTGCCTCCTCTGTTCGCCGGCCTCTTGTTTTTCCCCCGCTGTGAGAACCTTCTGCCTCAACTGAAACTCTGTCTTTTCTCTGATCCGTTCTGCTATGTGTATGTCATTTAGTTTTGCCTCTGTTATCCTGCACGAACACATGTCTTACCGTAGTGGCTAGCTCCTCTCGTGTCTAGCAGGAGGTCGTGGGATCAATCCCAGTGCCTGCTCTTTTTCAGTTTTTGTTCTCTGTTTGACATCTCGTGCACACACTTCATGTTGGTCCAGCGTCTAGTTCAGAGCACACACACGTAGCCAGCCCAGCTGGTTGTGCATGCAAGGACTAGACCAGGTCCTGGGTTCAAACCCAAGTGTCCCCTATTTATTTATTTTTGCGTTGTTCTGGGCAGTTTCAGATGCAGTTTTACTTGGCTCACATCTTTTAAATGGTTTTTCCTATGTGCACAAGTTATATATAGAAATGCTTAGACTTGCATCTAGTTTTCATTTTTTTGCATTTCGCACATATGTTTAAATTATCAAACTGCTGGTTTATTTCGTTGAAGTGCATATGAATTTGTTTATGGCCATTTCGGCATCAACTTTGATTTTCATCATAAATAAATATCCGTGCATCGGATCAAAACACTTTATATATGTAAATCGACTAGAATGACGTGTAGAATTGCATGGTTCACTTTATTTTGCTGTTTAACAAATATAAAACCTGATTAATTCAGATCTGGACCAATTTCGAAATTAACATATGGGGTCGTTTCGGAAATGCTATATGTTGTTTCCGGCCTCATTTAAACTTGCCTAGATGTGTAGTTTACTTATGCTTCACCTCTTGCCATGTTTAACAACATTTAATATTGTTGTGTACCTAAACGAGAGTGAACTAAATATTCAAATGTGGAGTTTCGTCAATATGCAACTCGTTGCATATTGAGCTTCACTTAATGTGTAGTTTTTGATTGTTGTGATTGCCATGCCTTGCATATTTAAACCGGACATGCATCATATTTGTTTGCGCATCATGTCATGCATATGTTGTGGTGTTGTTCATGTGTTGATTGTTGTTTCCGATTGCTTCTTCTCGATAGAGTTCCGAAACCGCTTCGGAGTGTGAGGATTCGTTCGTCTACGTCGGCTCGTCTTCTTCATGGATTCGTTCTTCTTCCAAGCGGGATCTCAGGCAAGATGATCATTGCCCTGGATACCATTACTATCATTGCCATGCTAGATGTCTCGTTTCTATCGTTGTCTCGCTACCTACCATTTGTATGTCAAGCCTCCCAAATTGCCATGAAAAGCCTCTAACCCCTCCACGTCCCAGCAAACATTGTTTGGCTATGTTACCGCTTGCTCAGCCCTTCTTATAGCGTTGCTAGTTGCAGGTGCAAGCTCTTTCCATGTGCAACATGGATATCCTTTTGTTATATCACAATATTATTGCTATTTAATTTAATGCACATATATACTTGGTAAAGGGTGGAAGGCTTGGCCTTTTGCTCGGTGTTTTGTTCCACTCTTGCCGCCCTAGTTACTTGTGAACCGGTGTTATGTTCCATAAATGAGCGCTCCTAACATGCTCGGGGTTGTTATGGGGACCCCCTTGACTTTCGTTTTAGGATAAAACTTGTCTGGCAAGGCCCAACATTGGTACTACATTTGCCTAACAACTAATAAACCTGCATAGGGAGTAATTACCCCGAGGATCTTTAATCAACAACCCGGGCCAGTGCTCCTCATGAGTGTTGGTCCAAACTAGAGTCGTGTGCGGGGCCAACCCGGGGCAACTCGGGTGATGTCTATCAGGCCACTGTACGCTGCGCTCATCTGGTCGTGTCCTGAGAACGAGATACGCGGCTCCTATCGGGTTATGTCGACACGCCGGGCGGTCTTGCTGGACTTGTTTTACCTTTCTCGAACGTCTTGTGCGAGGAATTCCGAAAATACTTCGGGCTATCTCGAGGTTGCGGTTTTCCAGTGGAATTGCCTAGGAAGATCATGAGGTTCGTGGTCGAGGTTATTCTCGCTGCGTGTGGTTAGTTTGTGATGGATGAGTAGGAGCACCCCTGCAGGGTTAAATCTTTCGGAAAGCCGTGCCCGCGGTTATGTGGCAAACTTGGAAACTTTGTTTAACACCCGGTCATAGCAAACTTGAAGTAAACTCAAATAAAATACACCAACCGTGTGCGTAACCGTGACTGTCTCTTCTCGTGAATTTCTGATCCGGGAGAGAACACGGTGGGGTTATGTTTGACGTAAGTAGGTGTTCAGGATCTTTTAGAGATCATAACTAGTTTACGTCCGTTTATTCGACAATCATCCCCCTTTATTCTTGTACTCGTAAGTTAACCACCCAAATAAATGCTTAGCGCTTGCTGCAGCCTCACCACTTAACCTTACCTCACCCATTAAGCTTTAATAGTCTTGATACCCTTGGAAATGAGATTGCTGAGTCCCCGCGGCTCACAGATTACTACAACAACAGTTGCAGGTACAGGTAATGCGATGATATGACGTGAGCGCGATGCTTGTTTTGATTTGGAGTTCTTCTTCTTCTTCTTCATCGATCTAGGATGGGTTCCAGGCGGCAGCCTGGGATAGCAAGGATGGATGTCATTTTATCGTTTGTTTTCGTCCGTAGTCGGACCCTGCTCTTCTGTATGATGTTTGTATTTGTTGTTGTATTGATGTGATGTTGATGTAGCTTGTGGCGAGTGTAAGCCAATTCCATATACTCACCTCTTCTGTACATGTACTTGTAATGATGTCCATTCTTGCAACACGACGAGATGCGCTTCTATCCCTGTCGAGGCCCTCGTGCCAAAATAAGGATAGGATCGCATCTTGGGCGTGACAAGTTGGTATCAGAGCCTGTACCGACCTAGGAGCCCCCTTGATTGATCGAACTTGGCCGAGTCGAGTCTAGTTAAAACTATTTTGAGTCTAGTTATATCGGAGAGTAGGATTCTTTTACTCCTCTTCTATACTCTGGTGAGGTGTTCGACTTAGGAATTTTCATTCTACTCCTCTTCTCGCTCAAAAATTTTTTTAGGATCACGCGGGTATTTTGGAATCTATATGATACCGATGTGACGGAGTTCTGTCTTGGTGCCTCCTGTCTGACTTGATTTCTTCCGGGGAGTTGAGCTCCAGGGGATTCTTGTGCACATCGTTATCATTCAGTTTCCTTAGTATCTCAGGACGGAGGATATTCGAAATTGCTTCAATACTGGTAGTGGCGAGAGGAGTCCGGCATCCCCAGTACTGGTGGAGAGAGTTCGGATGTACTGCCATACTTAGTATCGTTGTGATTACGAGTGTCTGAGGTAGATGAGTTTGCGGAGTTTCTTGGATTATGGTGTGGAAGGTTGCGGGTGCAGTTGTAGCTGATTACCTTGGGTACGTTCCTGGGTCCGCAACCCGAATCGCATAAACAAGAAAGACTTCGGGAATTCTTAGGTGGGAATTCAAGTAGTTTACCTAGGATTATCCTTCCAACAAATGCAAATGGGTTTGTATTTGTTTCCGGCTTAATTTGCAAGCCTCATCCTTTGTTTTGCTGGAGTATGGTTATTCGAGTTGCTTCGATGTCAAGTGGTGAATTCATATCTTTCTAAATGGTGTTCTCACATTTTTTATGGGAATGCTAATCCTTTTGTTCAACCGGAGTTGTCATGTCAATTCTTTCCAACCGGTGTGCTTCTCTTCTAGATGATTCGATCCCTTCCAAGTTTTGCAAGATCAATCCTCATATTTCTTTCTGGAGTTCGTCCCATCTGTCTCAAGTTGTATTTGTTTTTCCCACCCTCCCGCCCTTTTTCTTCAATAATTAAATTCTCATGCAAGTGCTTTTCTTTTCATGTCATGCTTCTGCTATTTCTTTTCTTCCATTTGATATCCGGTGATTCATTATGGAGATGCTCAAGTGATTCAAAGTTCATCATTCCTTGTATTGTTTTCTTTCCCGGTGGATTCAATTCAAGCTTTCGGTGCTCATCATTTCCTTTTCATTCTCTAAATGCTTTCCCATGTCGGAAGTTCTTATCCAAGCCTCTCTGTTTGTTCGTTTCTATTCTATCCGGTGTGGCAAGATATCTCAGAAGACTTTCATTTCCATTCAGATACTCTTAAATTATTTTGAGGTTCTCACCTCATCAAGTTCTCAATTTGTACCGGTGCAATCTCTCTTTCTAAGCAATCATTTCAACGGTGTTTCCTTCAGTGGGCTCATAACCCACAGGTGTTCCCCAGGATCTTACCTGACTCTTCTAATCTTTTCCGGAGATCTCCTCAAGTTCTTTTCAATATGACGTAAGAATGAATTCCATCAGTCATATTCCTTCCCGAAGATCGCTTCTAAATCATTCTCATCATTGGCTCAACCTTTTCTTATTCATTATTCCGGAGTATCTCAGTAATTCTTGGTGGTGTTCTCGCCATCATTCTCAGCATGAAGACCAAAGGAGTGTTTCTCTTAAATCTTATTCCGTTATCCTAGAGATTCATGGTTTCAGCTTCGTGCTATCCTATTAATTGTTTTTGATAATGAGGAATTCCTTCCATATCTATCCGGAGCATTTCAGAGTTGTTATCATTTCTCGATCCTCCGAAGGCCATCATTTCAGAAGATTTCTCGTTCTCAGCTTTCAGCTTTCGTTCTCCAAGTCTTCTCAATTGTTGTCCCTTCGTTCGTATCTCAATTATTCCGGTGCTTCAATCAAGTTTTCTGTTAAGCGGATCATGATCTCTTCGTTCCCATGTATCTTATTCATTCATAATATCCTCATTCATTTGCAATTCTTACCGGTGCTCTCGTCCAAGACTTCTTCAAGTTTGTGCTCTTATCTCTCTCTTCAATTCTTTTCAAGAAGAATAAGTCATATGCTAAATCCGTGCTTGTCATCAATTTAATTCGATGAAGGATAAGCATAACATAATTCTTATTCTTGTTTCATCAATTGATTTCAATCCTTCTTCCGGAGTTGTTCATGACATCTAATTCTCGATTCCAATTTGTTTATTTTTCTTTCCGGAGTCTCAAGTTTTCTCAAGTATCTCATCGCGAAGCTTCATCTAAATCTTGGAGGTCATAATCTATTCTTTCAACCTTCAATTCTTTTCTATCATCCTTTCATTCCGGTGTTCTCCAAGGAGTTATTCATGGTGGTTCATCAAGATTTCTCTCATTCTCAAGTGTTCTTCAAGATTTTGTTGGAGGTCCTCAAGTATTCTTTATCTTGCATTTCAAGTGCAATTCTTCTCCCTTATCTTTGAGATGGTGTTTTAGCATTCTTGAGTCATGAGGAGTCTCGAAGAGAAGTTATCAAGAATGAGATATTAAATCCATCATTCCTTTCTTAGAGTTATCTTGGATTGGATTTCACCTAAAGCTCTTCCTAAAGATTGTTGCTATCATGGTGTTTATCAATGATCCAAGTTCTCCATGTATCCTCTTGTTGAAAGAAGCTTGCATATCTTGTTGCTCCCAAGCAATCAATTGTTTGGTTTAGTGGCCGGTTGTCACCTCATAATTTTGAGTTGTTTTCCATAAGCCCACAACAAGTCTTTTCTTTCATTGATTGATTTCCAACAACTCCGTTCAATCTCTTCTTGGTAGGGATGCTTTTCTAATTCAATTGTGGTAGAAGTTGTCATTTTCTTCTCCGCTCTTTTCCTTCCATCGATCTAGCTTCTATTCTTATTCCGGTGGCCTTGTGATGTTGCTCTCTTCAATCTATCATCTTGTTTTGTCAAGATCATGTTCCTTCTTTGCTTATTCATTAACCGGAGTGTTGTGTCATCTTTTCAAGTTCTACCATCTTATAATTTTTTTTTCTCTCCTTCCTACCGAAGTGCTGCCGAAATTTCTTTTGAATTCTTGCTGTTCCTCATATCATTCTTCATCTCTTCCAACCTTCATGTTTTTATGGTTTCTCTCGTTTGTCAAAGAAGCAACTAAGTTTTACCTCTTCTCTTTCTCTTCCCTTTCTCATTCCAAGATCTCGGGTCGAGATCTCTTGTAAGTGGAGGAGAGTTGTAACAGCCCGGAACCGACGCTCCAGAAGATGCCCCTTTCTTTTCCATTGTCGTCGTGTGGTTTGAGTGGTTGTCGCATTTATCATCGCATCATTCGCATCATCTGCATAGCTTCGTCACTCGTTTTCGAAAACTTGCATCCGTTCGTAGTTGCCGGTTCGCTCCGTTCGTGTCGTCGACCGTTTTGAGACCAACCACACACGCACGCGCCCGCGGCATTGCAAAATATTGTTTTCAAAAGTGTGTATAAAACTTTCTCTGATTGGTTCGAAACCTGGCAAGCGGTCGTAATAGATCGTAGGTAGACCGCCTGCCAAATTTCGTCGCAATCAGAGGTCATATGATACCCGGGCGGTCAGCTGTAGCGGCACCGTCATCGTTTTATTCGTCGGACGTTTTCGGTTTATAAAACTCTGTCACGGGCCACACACCTCCCTCTCTTCTTGGCCCAACCACCTCTGCACAGCCCACCTTAGCCCAGCTAGCCCTTCTCCGTTCTGCGCGGTCCGATCGAGATCTGGCGGTCGAAAACGGAGCAAACCCCCCCTAACCTAATCCCTACCTATTTAATCAGTCCAACCCTAAAATTGAGGAAGCCTGTCCCATCCTCCCACTCGCGCCGCCGCCACTCCACATCTTCCTCGGGATCCCCATCGCTCAAATCCCGCACTTCCTCTGTTTCCCCACCGAGCCAATCCCCTTCACCTCGCAGCAACCAGCCGCAGCGCCCCCCTGCTAGATCTTGTGCGCGAGGATGAGCCCGAGCTCACTCCTCTCGATCCATGGCACCTCTGCCTCGAAGCGCCCGCAGCCGCCGAAGGAGCACCAAGACCTCGCCTCTCCCTCCTGTTCCTTCTTCCTTTCTCATCTCTTACGCTCACCCGAGCTCCCTTTTCTCTGTGCCTCCAGGAACTCCATGATGAAACCACACCATGGTCGCTGCCATCGTGTGGAACGAGCAACTCCACCACGCGCGCCCGCGTGCACTTCTCCTGGCTCCTCCTCGACGCACGCCAAGGAGAGGCGCCCCCGTGCACGTCCTGCCCCAAGGAGAGGAGCTCCTCAAGCTCCTCACCTCCGTGCCCGACCTCGCCGCGCCGACCGACGACAAGCCCGACCACCAGGTCGACGGCCTCCTCTGTGCCTCTCCTTCTGTCTCCCTCTCTCTTCCTGGTTCTTTCTCAAATTCCCCTCTTATGTCTCTCTCTCTCTCTGCAACAGGGACAGGACCCATGGAGGTGCCCCGTGCCCGAGCTCCTCAAGCCAGGGCGCCGCCGGGAATGGATTCCCCGTGCCCGGATCTGCCGTCTCCTCCCGTCCCCCTGCTGCGAAGAGCCGCGCCGGAGCAAGCCCCTCCACGCCATGGCTGCCTCCTCTGTTCGCCGGCCTCTTGTTTTTCCCCCGCTGTGAGAACCTTCTGCCTCAACTGAAACTCTGTCTTTTCTCTGATCCGTTCTGCTATGTGTATGTCATTTAGTTTTGCCTCTGTTATCCTGCACGAACACATGTCTTACCGTAGTGGCTAGCTCCTCTCGTGTCTAGCAGGAGGTCGTGGGATCAATCCCAGTGCCTGCTCTTTTTCAGTTTTTGTTCTCTGTTTGACATCTCGTGCACACACTTCATGTTGGTCCAGCGTCTAGTTCAGAGCACACACACGTAGCCAGCCCAGCTGGTTGTGCATGCAAGGACTAGACCAGGTCCTGGGTTCAAACCCAAGTGTCCCCTATTTATTTATTTTTGCGTTGTTCTGGGCAGTTTCAGATGCAGTTTTACTTGGCTCACATCTTTTAAATGGTTTTTCCTATGTGCACAAGTTATATATAGAAATGCTTAGACTTGCATCTAGTTTTCATTTTTTTGCATTTCGCACATATGTTTAAATTATCAAACTGCTGGTTTATTTCGTTGAAGTGCATATGAATTTGTTTATGGCCATTTCGGCATCAACTTTGATTTTCATCATAAATAAATATCCGTGCATCGGATCAAAACACTTTATATATGTAAATCGACTAGAATGACGTGTAGAATTGCATGGTTCACTTTATTTTGCTGTTTAACAAATATAAAACCTGATTAATTCAGATCTGGACCAATTTCGAAATTAACATATGGGGTCGTTTCGGAAATGCTATATGTTGTTTCCGGCCTCATTTAAACTTGCCTAGATGTGTAGTTTACTTATGCTTCACCTCTTGCCATGTTTAACAACATTTAATATTGTTGTGTACCTAAACGAGAGTGAACTAAATATTCAAATGTGGAGTTTCGTCAATATGCAACTCGTTGCATATTGAGCTTCACTTAATGTGTAGTTTTTGATTGTTGTGATTGCCATGCCTTGCATATTTAAACCGGACATGCATCATATTTGTTTGCGCATCATGTCATGCATATGTTGTGGTGTTGTTCATGTGTTGATTGTTGTTTCCGATTGCTTCTTCTCGATAGAGTTCCGAAACCGCTTCGGAGTGTGAGGATTCGTTCGTCTACGTCGGCTCGTCTTCTTCATGGATTCGTTCTTCTTCCAAGCGGGATCTCAGGCAAGATGATCATTGCCCTGGATACCATTACTATCATTGCCATGCTAGATGTCTCGTTTCTATCGTTGTCTCGCTACCTACCATTTGTATGTCAAGCCTCCCAAATTGCCATGAAAAGCCTCTAACCCCTCCACGTCCCAGCAAACATTGTTTGGCTATGTTACCGCTTGCTCAGCCCTTCTTATAGCGTTGCTAGTTGCAGGTGCAAGCTCTTTCCATGTGCAACATGGATATCCTTTTGTTATATCACAATATTATTGCTATTTAATTTAATGCACATATATACTTGGTAAAGGGTGGAAGGCTTGGCCTTTTGCTCGGTGTTTTGTTCCACTCTTGCCGCCCTAGTTACTTGTGAACCGGTGTTATGTTCCATAAATGAGCGCTCCTAACATGCTCGGGGTTGTTATGGGGACCCCCTTGACTTTCGTTTTAGGATAAAACTTGTCTGGCAAGGCCCAACATTGGTACTACATTTGCCTAACAACTAATAAACCTGCATAGGGAGTAATTACCCCGAGGATCTTTAATCAACAACCCGGGCCAGTGCTCCTCATGAGTGTTGGTCCAAACTAGAGTCGTGTGCGGGGCCAACCCGGGGCAACTCGGGTGATGTCTATCAGGCCACTGTACGCTGCGCTCATCTGGTCGTGTCCTGAGAACGAGATACGCGGCTCCTATCGGGTTATGTCGACACGCCGGGCGGTCTTGCTGGACTTGTTTTACCTTTCTCGAACGTCTTGTGCGAGGAATTCCGAAAATACTTCGGGCTATCTCGAGGTTGCGGTTTTCCAGTGGAATTGCCTAGGAAGATCATGAGGTTCGTGGTCGAGGTTATTCTCGCTGCGTGTGGTTAGTTTGTGATGGATGAGTAGGAGCACCCCTGCAGGGTTAAATCTTTCGGAAAGCCGTGCCCGCGGTTATGTGGCAAACTTGGAAACTTTGTTTAACACCCGGTCATAGCAAACTTGAAGTAAACTCAAATAAAATACACCAACCGTGTGCGTAACCGTGACTGTCTCTTCTCGTGAATTTCTGATCCGGGAGAGAACACGGTGGGGTTATGTTTGACGTAAGTAGGTGTTCAGGATCTTTTAGAGATCATAACTAGTTTACGTCCGTTTATTCGACAATCATCCCCCTTTATTCTTGTACTCGTAAGTTAACCACCCAAATAAATGCTTAGCGCTTGCTGCAGCCTCACCACTTAACCTTACCTCACCCATTAAGCTTTAATAGTCTTGATACCCTTGGAAATGAGATTGCTGAGTCCCCGCGGCTCACAGATTACTACAACAACAGTTGCAGGTACAGGTAATGCGATGATATGACGTGAGCGCGATGCTTGTTTTGATTTGGAGTTCTTCTTCTTCTTCTTCATCGATCTAGGATGGGTTCCAGGCGGCAGCCTGGGATAGCAAGGATGGATGTCATTTTATCGTTTGTTTTCGTCCGTAGTCGGACCCTGCTCTTCTGTATGATGTTTGTATTTGTTGTTGTATTGATGTGATGTTGATGTAGCTTGTGGCGAGTGTAAGCCAATTCCATATACTCACCTCTTCTGTACATGTACTTGTAATGATATCCATTCTTGCAACACGACGAGATGCGCTTCTATCCCTGTCGAGGCCCTCGTGCCAAAATAAGGATAGGATCGCATCTTGGGCGTGACACTTCATCAGCAGCCTCCCCGACGATATGTTGAGAGTCATCATCTTCCTCCTCCCTATCGAAGATGGCGTGTGCATAACCGTCCTCTCTCAGCGGTGGCGCCCCCTATGGCGTTGCGCCCCTCTCGGCATCATCAGCGAGCACATGCTTTGCACTAGCTATCGCAAACGCTTGGATGCATTATCCCAGATCCTCGGCACGCACTGTGGCCCAATCAAAGGCCTTACCATGGGCAAGTTCTGTTCCAATGGCAAGGACCGAGCCAAGCTTGACGAGTGGTTCTTATCGCCAGCCCTAGATCATCTCGAGGAGCTCCATTTTAATGATGGACATATGCGCCCGCTGCCACCCTCCACGCTGCGCCTCGCGCCAACGTTGCGCTTCGCAAGGTTCTTGAACTGCCATTTCCCCCAGATTAACGCCAATCCCGCTCTTTTGCTACCTCGACTGAAGCACCTTGAGCTTGTCGATGTCTGCATCCCCAACGACGACATGGAGCGCCTGCTCCGCGGCTGTACTGCGCTCGAGTACCTTCATATTCAGGCGATCAATGGGTTGAGTAGCCTCCACATCACCTCCATGAGTCTCCGGGCAATTTGTGTGTATTGCTGGTGTTGCAACAGGAGATCGCACAAGGTGAATCACCAAATGGTCATTGTGGACGTGCCTTTACTTGAGAGATTACTTGTTGTTGATCAACAAGGTCCAACAAGAATCAGGGTCATTCATGCGCCGAAATTGACAGTGTTTGGCTACTCGCCCGTCAACTTATCTGAACTTGTTTTTGGATCCATAACCGTCCAGGTTCAACAATCGCCCTCTTCTCATTCTTGAATTAACATTTTTCTCTCTATTAAAGATGTATGTTTGTCTGTCATCCAGAAAATCATATTGACAAGCTTGACCCCGTATCTACGCGGAGTGAAGGTCTTAGCAGTAGAATCTATCGGCCCCGACCTGGGCCAAGTTGTCAGATTGCTGAGATTCTTTCCGTCCCTGGAGAAGCTATATGTCGAGGTGATGCTCTTTCATGTTAAATTTTAACCACAAGGGAGTTCAAATTTTGAAACCCTGCAAATCGTAAGAGGTCCGTTGTGTGTCCAAGCACTAATACATTCTCTTCTTTGGCAGATACGGTTAGGCCCGGTAGTGGATAATGTGATACAATATAACAATCCCATCGAATGCCTTGATCTCCATCTCTCAGAAATTACTTTGAACTCCTAGCGAGGGACCTTACCGGAGATTATATTCGCCAGGTTCTTTGTTGTGAGAGCAAGTGTGCTAAAGATAATGAGATTTTCCCTACATTTATCGCGCAAAAAAGAATGGTTTGATGATCAGCTCCGGCGACTAGGACATAATGGAAAACTCTCTGCAGAAGCTCAATTTCGTTTTGTAACTTCATTTGACAGACTATTCGGAAGTCCTAATGCCAAGCCCATAAATGACATGTCAGTGGCGGATCCCTTTGCAGAAATATTGAAGTTGCGAAACTAGTAGTAATATCAGTATGAACCTATCATATATGTTCATGTTCAGCTGATCAGCGCGGGCGTCTAGAGCTACATGACAAAGTTTCCTGCATAAGCTGAATTTCATTTCTATTATCGGTTTGAACCTTGTAATCTTTGAATTTGAGCCTTGTAATGCTGGAATTTGAACCTTTGTACTATTTCTGTCATTTGTGATACAACCATGCAAATGACATCTTATGAGGGAGACTCTTATTTTGGTAGTACTATATTTTCCTTAGTATGCAATGGCCGATTAATATCTGGACATCAATATGCAATTGACGATTAATATCCGGACCTTAAGAAGCAGAACCACGACCGAGGGTATCCTGCGCGGCTCCAATGGCGCTCCCAGTGGTTGCCGACAACGAGCGCCAGTTCACCATGCATGCCGTAGTGGACACACCCTGTCGGTTCGTGGTGTACACCAAACATCCGATCTGGATGGAGAACTCCAACGTCATGGACCTATTACTTGACGAGGACAAGTACATAGTGGTCTGGTTCGACCTCGCGTCCCACCGCGTGCTCTGCTCTCTCGCTCCTGCGCGTGCTCTGCTCTCGCGCCCCTCCGCGCGCGCTCTGCCAGTGGTTGGGGCCGGCCCATGATCATGTTCGGGGCTCCATATGCATGCGGATGCGCCACGCGCGTCGCCCCATGTAGTTACGTGCTCCACGACTGAATCACGCGCTGCAAAAACTGCCATCCGGACGTGCCGGTTTTCCAGGACGTCCGGCCCCCATTTATACCCATGGCCATTAACCATAGTCTCTTCACGCTTTCGATCGCGCCCCACCACACAATAAGCACACCCTGGACGATGCATACAGAGAGGATGTCCAGCGGCGCTCCAATGGAGTTTGGCGTGCATCATGTGGAGACCCACATGAGGAAGACGGACCTCACGGTGGTGTACACCAAGACCCGGGCATGGTGGAGGACTCCATCGACACCATGGAGCGGCTGCTTGATGCGGATGACAAGTACAAAGTGGTCGGCTTCGACCTCACTTACACCGGCGGTCGTGCCGGGCATGATCTGAAGGTTGTCGTCGCCCAGTTGTGCGTCGGCCATCACGTCCTCATCTACCACTACTGCCTGGCCACAGTGCCTTGCGAGCGTTTCACCAGGTTTGTCAACAGCCCCAACTACAGGTTCGCTATGGTGGACACCACCGACGATCCAAAGGTGCTCAAGACTTCGGGCTTGGCCTGCCAGAAGCTTGTCGACATGCACGGCCACTACAGGGTCTGGGGCCGCAAGAAGGACATGGACTCCCATGTTGACCTGGCCGAGGCCATCATCGACCCCTACTACGCTGACATGAAGGCTGAGTGCAACAAGAACAAGCTTGTCTGGCACAGGGACTAGGCGAAGAAACTGGATGAATATCACCTCCAGACTGCGGTCAAGCAAGCGTACACATGCTACGAGATGTTCAGGCGGATCGTTGACATGAGGAAGTGCCTCCTACCTGAAGACAATGAGGAATCGAGCCACAAGCAGAGCGCTGGCGGCAAGCGTCAAAAGAAGTAGATGATTTGATGATCGTTTCTCAATTCTCATACTCCCTCTATGCAGAAATATTCGTAGTTTTAGAGGGATAAGTTTATTATGCATGTAATAGTTTATTAAGGTGTGCGCCAATGTTATGTGTGTATTGGATGCTTAATTTGGTTATGCAATCATGTTCTTCTAAACAGAGCATAGATGTTTGTGGGCAGATTGAGCAACTCACATCGCATACGGAATAAACAACCAAAACCGTCGGTGATGATTTCATCAGTCCCTGACAGTTCTTTATCCGGAACTGTTTGCCCACGACACATCCGAGTGGCCTGCGTACATCACACACATCTTGATCTGAGAAACCGTTTGAGTTATTTTTGCTTATCGCACACAGTTCATCCCAGTGACCTGTATGCCGTCTATCACACACATCTTGATCTATGTAACCGTTTATGTTATTTTACCTCATCACAAACAGTTCATCCGAGTGACCTGTATGCCGTCTATCGCACACGTGATCATCTGGACAATTGTTTGTGTTCTTCTTGATCAGCGCAAACAGTTTATCGGGGTGAACTGTATGTCGTACATCGCACACACTTGTATTTTTATAAGCGTTTGTGTTATATTATCCAATCTCAAACAGTTTATCTAGGCCAACTATTTGCCAAACATCGCACACGCAACTATTTTTTAGATCGTATTTGATGGAACCGTCATCGCACACAGTTTACGTCATTAGCGACGGAGCTATAACTATACCGTTTGCGATTTGGTCATCGCACACAGTTTTGTCGAAGGGTCTCTGATTGATGTGTCGCGTTAGCAGCATCCTGCAGTAGTGATAAGCGAATTATGAACGTATTGCAACACCCTACAGCGGTAATCCCACGCGTTTGTGCGACACGGAGGGAACCATAGGACAACATCATATAAACATACAAACTCATATCAATCACACCATACCACAATTAACCCGTAGGACAAAAAGAATATACTCGGATATCATAGGATGGCCACACATCATTGGGTAATAATATATAGAGTAAAGCACCATGTTCAAGTAGAGATTACAGCGGGGAGAGAGATGTTACACCATTGTAAGGAAAGTGCGAGAGTTGGTGGTGACGGCGGTGAAATTGTTGGTGTAGATCGTCGTCACGATGATTCCCCTAACAGTGCTCCGGCGCCACCGGAAGAGAGGGGGAGAGAGCCCCCCTCCTTATTCTTCTTCCATGGCCTCCCCTCTAGATGGGAGGAGGATTTCCCATCTGTTCTTTGGCTGCCATGGCTTCCGGAGGGCAAGAGCCCCTCCGAGATTGGATCTCTGTGTGTGTGTGTGTGTGTGTGTGTGTGTGTGTGTGTGTGTGTGTGTGTGTGTGTTTCTCTTCTGTTTCACGTTTCTGTTTTCTGTCCCTTCACCGTTTCTTAAATATGCAGAGATCCGTAACTCCAATTGGGCTAAAATTGTGAGGGGATTTTTTACTGATATTAACTTCCTTGCGGCCGATGGACACCCCCAAGCGACCTATGAGGGAGTCACAAGCTCAAGGGGTGCGCCCTGTGAGCTCGTGACTCTCACGGACATTGTATGGCGTTGATTCTTTTTCCCAAAAATCAAATATATTCCAAAATAAATCTCTGTAAAATTTTATCGCGTTTGGACTTCATTTGATATGGATTTTCTGCAAAACAAAGAACATGCAACAAATAGGAACTGGCAATGGGCACTAGATCAATATGTTAGTCCAAGAAAATCATATGAATTGTTGCCAAAAGTATGTGAAAGTTATAAAATAATGGCATGAAACAATCATAAATTATAGATACGACGGAGACGTATCAGATCGCACCAAGTCACCCCCGATCGGACCGCACCCGACCTGACACCGAGCCCAACCAACGCACCCACACCCAGTCACCTCCGATCGGAATGCACGATTGGGCCAAAAGCGAAGGAAACATGCCCAACGCACAAAGGGCTGGCCAAACCAGCCTAAAGACTGGCACCACCGTTCCTGGAACTCTAGGAGATGCCAAGGGCCCCTCGCCCATGTCTGGCTCCCGCGTAGCCGTCACCACGGAGATCGAAAATCCGGCAAGCCCCTTCTTGTCTGCCGTGTCCCACCATGGAGTCGTCTCAGGCCTGGGGGGGCGCCTCCACCGCACCTGACTCATCCAACAAGGACGGAGGGTGTCAGCCCAGTGCAAAACTGGGTACCAGGGTCGACGAATTGAGGCCCTGACGATGACGCCCGGTAGGAGGTCCCACGCTCAGTAGTAGAGTCAAAAGCCTAGCTGCCCGACCGTGCGTGGGTGGAATACACAACGCTTTCTCGAAGTGTTGTCATGGGGCGATAGGACTCGGAAAGGGCTTACTCGGATCCGCCTGAGAAGCCATGTGCCCCGCAAGGTTTTTCCACCACATGAGAACTTGAGAAAAAGACTGAGAGGAGCATCGGACAAGGATCACAACGCTACAGTGGATAGCGTCCGCAACCAAGATGGGGACGCGACATGGTCACCTTTTGACTTTGGGCACCGATGGGACGCGTCATTCCTAAGATCATCCATGATGGTCACTAGAGGTTCACCTACCCGACGTACTGCTACAGGAGTGTCCTGTAGCAGCTCAGCGGCCTGGGCCGACAGTCGCGCCCCGTCAAGTCGGGCCGACACTAACGGTTTTCCTCTCTCTCTCGCCCCAGTTGGGGCTGGACACGAGACAACCTCCCCATTGGAAGAAGGGGAGGACCAGGTTCGGCATAAATAGAGGATGATTACGACCTGGGAACGGGTCGACTCATGGTCAACTTACAGAACACTTTGTAGCCAGTTCCGAGAACACACAACAATAACATCCTAAAGCAGGAGTGTGGTATTACACCTCGAAGGTGGCCTAAACTTGGGTAACTCCAATGTGCTCCACTTTCTGCCTCCTTTTCTCCGGCGATCTATTACTTAGGAAAGCAAGCACGTTCAGTCCCTGACCGAACTCACAAAGGGTTATAGCAAACAACCCAATGTTAGGATCCTAGACTCCGTCAGAGGGGAGCTCCACACGGGGGACCACACTTTGGGAGAGATCCACGGCACACGCTCCAGCGCAGAACGCATCACACGCTCCCGGAGTGAGCAACACCGGCCCGCACTCCGACCACCCTTGCCCCCAGGTGCAAACGCGTCCCTGCGCGACCTCTTAGAGATGACCACCGTGTACTCTATCGGGAAGAAATCTCCAAGGTGGCTACCTACCGACGATAGGCACCCCGTTGCCTCGGCATCCCCCCGGCCAGATCCGCTTCGCTCTCTGCATCCGAGTTGTCGACGTCGCCCACTAGAGCCCATAACTCGCTCCCCAAGATCTCCCAGACCTTACGCGGCTCACCTGCCGGCGGCCTCTGACCCCGGGTCCTTCTCCGGCGTCCCCAACGCCGCGCATCGCTCGCCCAATCGCCCGCGAGCTCGCTAGCCTCTCTCACATTTTCTCAGCCCCACATTGGAGTCATCACACCCTCTATTCCCTCTAGCATGAGGTAAAAGTAATGAATTGAACCTAACTAAGGATTGTATCGAGACAAGACGCCAGTCTCAAGGTGGGGACTGTTGAGTTGTTATCAGGAATTTGTTAAGGATTGTTTCCTTTTCCACTACCAGTCTATACATGCTTGACACTTGGAAATGTTGCCCTATTTGCCATTGCACGGAAAAGGCATTGATCAAAGTATCCCAACAAACTGCCAATCGGGTAGCGATTATCAAAATAGACGGATAACACAAGGTGTCAATGCATACTCGAGCCATTGTTCAGACCAACCCGAATCGAGCAAGGGCAGCGCTGCAATGATTGGGTAAACGAAAAACATGTCCATTTTCCGTTTCGAAAAAAAAACATGTCCATTTCTGCAGCGGGAAATGAACGAACTGCAATTCATGTACGCCCACGTCAGGAAGTGTAGCCCCTTCTTCTCTTCCAACGAACGGTTTAGGAATATAATCGTGTTGCCTCTTCCGTCACATTTTGAGGTGACATTTTATAAGTTGACAGCCGGCCGTACATGAGAAACTTGCAGCCCTTCAGAGTCCAAGGAGTCCATTTCTTTCTGAACATAGTGGAGGGGACAAAGGAAAACTCCCGGCAGTTGCAGAAAACTAGCAGGGGACAGCAACGTGCTCGAGAACGAATCCTCGGTCCTCAGCGACTTTGCTAAAGCAACACTTTTGCGTTCTTCTCCAGTAGTTAAATAACCAATCTGTTAATCTAGAACTGAATAAATTAAGCAGGATTGGGTACGAGAGACCGGACTGTGTACGCGTCACGTCCGCGGTAACCAACACTTCGTTATCTACAGATGAATAATTAAGTTGGAAGAGTGCTACTGGTTGGCTGTCAGATTTGATACTAAATCAAGTTAGTAGGGTATGTACCAACCACACAGCTAGCTACGATAGTCTTAGGGTAATTCTGGTTCTGTACATGCCAACAAGCAAACAGACACGAAACCCTGACCAACCATGAATCCCTGTCTCGTGCGTCTCTCGTTGGGAAAGGAGCGCAAAGCATGCAGGCCACTGTTCCAGATTTTATTCGATTGGCTCTGATCTGTCTTTGTAGGGTAGGAACATTTCTTTAATCCTCTTGCGAAGTTTATTAGTAAGTTATTCTCAGGTTCTCGCCACAAAGTTTGTCCATTAGTTGGATGTTAGGATCAAGAACAATCCAATGGAAGCGAGCTACCTTCGCTGGAGAGAAAATAAAGAAAGAACAATAAATAATTTGTTTTCTAAAGAAAATATTAATATCATGAAAACATCAATTACACCAAACTTCTGTACCAACACGACTATAGAGCGGTTCAAACATGCACACATCAAACTAATACAGAAAAACGCCCCCGTGTCGCTCTCATGTGGGCGAGTCCGGCGGCTCCAACCCTGCACCTAGCGCTGCTACGTGACACCTCCATCTTCTCTCCGCTATCGTGGGAGGATGCCATAGGCCGAAGCCGTTGTGGTCGACATCGGTGGCGAGGGACCCTGCCTATGTCATGTGGTTGCCTCTAGTGCGACGGAGGCTCCCTGGTGGTGGCGATGCGGTGCCGCGGCTGATCGTATCCAATGTGTTCGGACCCGGCGGTTCGCCACCTCTTTGGGTAGCGTGGGTGCTCGGGCGCGGCGCACGACTGCGGCTGGCCTCCCTTGTTGTTGTCGGCGGCGACACAATGTTGCCGGCGCTTGGATATGGCGCTCTGCCTTGGAACCGGGGTGGTAGCGACTATCTGCTGCCATGAGGATGGCGCGACAGTCAAATCTGATGTTGGACGGGCGTAACTTCGACGTCGTCCATGGTCGGCATGGTTGCCCTGTTTCAAATCTAGACGGCTTGGTGATGGTGATCCAGACTCTGTCCACCGATGGATGGCGGCTGCATACTATGTTGCATCGACCTCTTGCAGCTCAACGATGGCAGGGGTCACCATAAGGTCTTCAGAGAGGGTTCATCTCTCCAGATCCGATGGTTGACTTTGGCGGTGAGATGCAAACTTTGGACGAAGGCTTGACGCGGAGGGATAGTTCTGCACGGCAACGGTTCCACATCACATGTAGCTGCTGAAATCGCGGAAAAGTGGTGACGACAACACATGTTTGTCTTCGATGGTGGTGCAGCGTGCATCTGGTCTTGAGCTCTCGGGTGAAAATCTAGGTCTGGCCCGAGTTGGTTAAACTTGGATATGGTGCCTTTTTTCGGTCGTTACCTTGTTCAAGGCATTGCTTGGATATGCTCACACTGATATTTTTAGGGTGAAAACCTAGATTCTGGCTTTTGTGGTTGGATTCGGTGATGGTGGTCGTGACCGTCACTTCCTTTTTGAAGGCGTTGCTGTTGAAGAACTCCGTCGTCCTGTGGTGTCATGAGATGGTCGGTGCGAATATGGTCACTGCTACAATTTGTCGACCGCATGTCTAACAGCTTTAGATTTCTTTCTTCTTCTTTTTTCTTGCATACGCATAGCTTTGGTCTTATATGACTTTGCTAGTTGTCGGCGTGTTTTTCTGTGTATGTGTGCGTTTGCGCGTGCGTTGGTGTTGATGTTGGTTGTGGACATCCTATGCAGAAGTTGGGTGTGTGCTCATTGTGTTTGTATCCTCTCGATGCTTCATTTTAAGCTAATAAAATTCACCTTTGTCGAAAAATCAAACTAATACAAAAGGAAAAAAAATACAACAGTCGAAAGTCGATCTGGAAAAAATATACTCTGAGTGATAGCAAACGTGAAGAACCTTGAGACATATCCCTAGTGGCCACTCCGTCGGAGGGGGGGGGGGGGGGGGGGGGGGGAGGGCTTAGCACATGTCCTACATATGAATCATGTAGTGGCGACTTATTACTTTGGGGGCAAATCCAACACTATGTGATGGCACACGTCCAACATATCTACAGGTCACTTGCAAAGCCTTTTAGGATCAGGCCAGCCCCTTGATCCGAAGCTTGGCAAACAAATTATATTGCGCAAGACAGCAACAAGGCTAAGCAAATACTTGTACTGAAGCCAAAGTTTGCTTCACACACACTAAAATTTTCGTCGATTTTAGCAAAATAAGCGTCATTAAAATTTGCATAGACCTAGATAGGGACGGTCCATGATTATGGATGGCTGTGTCAATCTTTCCCTTTCTACGAGTGTTGGCACTTGGCAGTCCCCAAGTAGTAATAGCGAGTAGGTGGTACTCGGACCTCCCCACTTGGACCCCAACATGAGAGAGCCCACTTCGATTTCGACGTTACTTTGATTTGCAGCGAATAAAGCTCCAGTACAATTCTCATCAAATAAGATCCTAAGTGCGGATTTCTTGCTCCCTCCCGGGCTCCATGGGTCTTGGTTTCTGAAAATAAAATAGAAAAAGCATATTATAAAGCTTCGTAAAAAAAACCAACAATACAGATGTACGTATATAGGGATGTATACTACATTATTTTTCATGGACTTATCATAGTGAATAGTGCATATGCTAGAAGTACATGATTTTCTATTTTTTGGTTTGCACCAAAACATTTTTCATCATGAAATTTAGATATATTTTTGAACATAAAACAATAGGAAAGGGCCCGAGTGTGTCTCAGAATTTCATTATATATTTTTCACATGATTTTGCTTTTTTTAGCTTGACACCAACACATTTTTCAGCATGAAAAATTAGATATTTTTTTAACATAAACAATAGGAAAGGGCCCTACTGTGTCTCAGATTTCATCAATAAATGGGTATGTACAAATGAGGAGCTAGAGGAGTTAGACAGCCAAAGAAAAATATTGTAAGTGCTCTAACCAGGCTTGCATGCCTTCTTTCAAGCTAGGTTTGGCTCTGTTCATAACTATGGCAAAGTGTTCTTTGGAACTGAATATGCATGACATGAGATCCTTGGTCTGATTGTCAAAAATGATATGGTACATGTGTTTCCAGATACTCCAACATACAGCAATGAGTATTTCTTTGAAAGCTATGAATATTTACATAAATGTAATGTACATCCCTATGTAAATGTATATATGTATATTTTTAAACCTCAATATGATTGTTATTATTTTTGTATTTTTCAAAAACCCAGGCTTCATGGACCGAAGGATCAAAACAATTTCCGCATCGCTCTCGTTTATATATTTCATATTTATATGTATATGTATTCAAAATATATATGTGTATGTAAAAGAAAATATATATCGTGGTTCTGGGTGTCGTGCTATCGTGGTTTTGGGTCCTACTTGCTCCCAAACCATGCCCTGTAACTTGGAATATGTTTTAAAACTAGACTGTGTAAAGTTTCATCTGCGATGCTAGGATGTTCCAAATACAAGTTTGATTCACACACCGAGAAAAAGGGCCAAATTAGTTTTAAAAATTATGTGTCATGATGCTTCTAAATTAATTTGAATCGTCTTCTCGTGTAATATCATGACTAGCATTACTATAACCCCATGGAAGGTAAGATGTTATCATGACTAGTATTACTATAGCTAATTGCTTGTGCATTGCAACGAGCGCATACATATTCGAGTGGTTCAACACCAATCGTGTCCGACATAAATCTTACATCATCATATTCTAGATTTTGGTAAGATTTGATTTGATTTGAGTAAGGGTACGGGAAGGCAAAGATAATTTTGATTTAGACGTTTTGATAATTTGGGTATGGGTAAGGGAAGACAAGGAAATTTCGTTTTAGTTGAGGTTTAGGTAAGATTTGATTGAATTAATGCAGGACATGGGGTAGAGGTACGTGGGGAAGGTGGAGGCGAAGAAAATCGTACAACAACCAACTCCCCTTTAATAGTGTAGATAAGAAAATAAAAAACACAATTATAAGTTAAAGGACAATGCTAAACTAGGAACATATGCACTAGTAGAAGAACGAGCATCAGATGCGGCCCCTGAAGTAGGTGTGATCAAGCAAACTGAAGACACCTAAAATACCCACATTGAAGGCAGTTATTTTTGTCATACTAACTTCAGAAGGCGGTTGGTAAGCCGAAACTGCCTACAGGAAAGATTGGAGACAGTTAGTTTTGTGAAAACCATCTCTAGTTTCTGAACCAGTGCAAGCAGTTTCCCCCTCAAAACCGCCTGCGGTTGGTGAGTACATCGGGGCACAGCCTTTCCCTTCCTTCGTTTAAAGGTTATCGGAACCACTCCTTCATTTTTTGTCCATTTCACTTCCCATTCCCTAGTCCACGACCAAACCCTAGCACCACTGACGCCAACTTCAACTCATTGAGCACACTGACTCTTCTATGCTTATTCATTGGTGACCACCTCGACATATTACTCCACTGAACTGGGGTAGCGCGAAGACAAATCGGTCCTCCATGGCAGCACAGAGGCAGATCATTCCATCGGTGGCGACGCAGTGGCAAATCTGTCCATCCCCATCAGCGAGGAGGCTGATCGGCAGATCCATACATCTATGATGGAGCGGTAGCACTGTCGACCTAGACTGTTCGGAGGAGGGGTGAGGTGGTAGCTCTCGGGAGTGCAGTGTCGTCACCGACCTCCACCGAGCCCTCCACTGGCGTACTCCATCACGGGCACGCTGAGCCCCCAAGTGTTATCGGGCTTCACACCAATGGAT
The DNA here is from genome assembly GCA_039707655.1 of Elymus sibiricus. NCBI lineage: Eukaryota > Viridiplantae > Streptophyta > Magnoliopsida > Poales > Poaceae > Elymus > Elymus sibiricus. Next base: position 385,664,583 of record CM077667.1, read on the forward strand.
TTTTTTAGTGATAGTTGTTGTATGCTTATGGATTTTATTTGTAGGCTTATTTGTTGTATGCTTACGGGTTTTATTTGCAGGGTTAGTTGTTGTGTGCTTATGTATTTTATTTGTAGGGTTGTTGTAGGCTTATGGATTTTGTTCGTAGGGTTAGCTGATGTATGATTATAGATTTTTGTAGTTAGTGTTGCACAAGCCTATAGACCGATGATGAAACTTGTAACCCTTACATTAGGTGGCTAGCTTTGGATGGTATGTGTTGAATAATAACTTAAATTCTATAACTCATGCTAGACAAGGCAGTCACGTCCTTAATGTCTAAATTAAGTCTCATTATGTCATCTCGGGTATGTATTTTTATTTTTTTTGCGGTGGGTGGATATGTATTTTTATGTGCTACCAAATTAATTGCCAATCTAGTTCAAAACTAGTTAACAAGTATTCTTTACAAACATATATCCATTTTAGTTGGACAATACATAAAAACTCGGTTTTGGATTTGAGGTTTCGTTAGAAGAATTTTGTTGGATTATAACGATAGTTGGAACCAACATAGTGTCCCAGGTTTGCCACAACACTTGCTTCTTGGAGAAGTTGAGAAAGTTAGCAACTTTTAGTTTTTTCCCTTGAGTAGTTGGGAGGGCTCTCTTCGTAAAATGATGAACATGGTCTGGACAATTCCGGAAGTGTCGTTTGTCCTGATCACATCATTGTCTAAGTCGGGTATAATCTTCTCAACAAACTATTTTGAATAGATACATATAATAATTATGATCTTAATATTTGTGCATATCATAGGTAGTATTATCTTTTAATCGCACTACACCAAATAACCAAATCGGATGGAGTCATACAAATGACTTCGTCGCCGCACTAGTTATCAGATTGGCCGCATATGTCCACCCCCCAGCCATTGCATTTTGCAATGGATTGGACTTAGGTATGGTATTCTTAAGTACATGCATTTATTAAATTAATAAATATATTATGTTAATTATTGCTACTTTTATTGTATGTATAGTTACGTTTTGGTTACACTACACAATTGAAGATAGCCAGTGGCGCTACAAATTTACCTATTTTTCATCGACGGGTTCCTTCGGGACTTGTTTAACTGTTGATTGGATTGGAAAGTTGGATATAGAGTGGTGAGATGATCATTATCGCCATTTTCTTCCTATAGTGTGGCCTCTAGTTCGGTAAAAAGAGCGACAAGTAGACTGCTCGAGACGATTAGTACTTTATGAATTTTTGGATTTAGATCCATGTCCTCTTTCTAGTTTGTTATGTGGATGGTTTAGAAATCTTAGAATTTATATATTTCTTTCATATGTTGGATGTGAGGGATTCTTGAATTTATAAGATCTTTCTTTCATATGTGAGCTGTGAACTATGTAAGATTGATCAAGATATTTAAATGTATTATGCGATGTAATTGACCTCTGCGGCGAATGAGAATGCTTATGCCTCTGTAGATGTATATGTGATCTTTCTGGCATTTGAATTGCAATGGAATGGTCTGGTAAAATAAGTTACTAAACTACAGGCGGTTGTATGCGAAAAGTTGCTTCAAATGATAGAGTACTTTAGGCAGATATATATTGGAAGTCGCTTGTGGTGTGACAGAAGTTGCATGTGGTTCTGCGTGCAAAACCGCTCGCGACGGTAGAAAATTGGAGGCGGTTTTCGAAACCATCTCCATTATGCCGAGTATTAGCGACGCGTGCTTTTAGGCGGAACGGCGAACCGCCTCCGACCCATGTATCAAAATCATCTGCAATGCCTAATTGTATTGGTGATCATGCATACTTTTCATATATTTTTTCCATTTCACTTGTTTATGCGTGCACTTGCTTCTTTTTACAAGCTAATCATTTTATTTGGTCACTTTTCAACCTTCGGATCAAGATCTTAGTACTCACCTAATTCCCTGTGGAAATAGAAACACCGAAAGTCCTAGCTCGAGCTAATGTGAGTTTGGTGGACAGTGAAATCTTAAAAAATAGGTTAAAGTCAAAAAAGTGTAATTTTTTTGGCAACAAGCATTGATGTGTTTTTCATATGCGTGCAAATTTTCACGATAAAATCACATCTGCGGAGGCATGGACAAAACAAATTTGATGGTCCAAAATGCTTCCGAAACAGTCTTTTTGGAGCATCGATTTTAATTATTTTTTGCCCAGACCTCAACGAATTTTATTTTGTCGTGAAATTTTGCACCCATGTGAATCACACATCCATATTTGTTGAAAAAAAAATCAGTTATTTTTTTTTTACTTTTTTTGGTTTTACTGTTCACGTGAGCTCACATGAGCTCGAGCTAAGAAACTCCGAGCCCATAGAAACATCAACTTTTAAGGCGGGAATGAATTTAGTTTTGGCGAACGAAGATACTACAATGCAATAGAATACAAAAATATCTACCAAGACTAGGAATTGCGGCATAATTTATCTTTTTCTACAAAACGGAATAATTTGACTTAACATGTACAGTTTCATACATCAATTACGTAACACGGCATACGAGTATAGTGCAAAAGTTCATAATTCTTTGAAATATCATGGTGCAAAAGAACATACTGTATTTTCAAGAATGAGGCATACGTGTTATATATGGAAATACTACGTGGACCTTTGGTATAAAAAGGCAAGAAAATTAAATCCATTGGAATTTCCTTCATTTTCCAATACTTTTCCAATTTCTATACTCCGAATATTTACACGTCGAATGTACCCTTGTTCAATAGATGGCTAAGGTCTTCCCTCGCCTCTTCTTAGGTATATATAAGTTGGAGCATCACAATTACTCATAGGTCTGAATTTGAAAAATAGCTGATTACATTATGTTTGAGATGCTTTGTACTTTAGATGAACATTTATAATAGATCTGATCATTTCCGCAAAAAAAAATACTGTGTGGTGAAAGCCGGCATATGATGGTAACACTAGAAACAACAATAAGGGCTCCTTTGATTCAAAGGAATTCTATAGGATTTTTGGAGGATTAAAATCCTTAGGATTTTTTTCTAGATTGGTCCTTTGATTCATAGGATTGGATCTCATAGGATTTTTTCCTATGGAATCTTTTGTACTATATTTTATAGGAAATCTAACATCCACTCCAAGCTCTTTTTACAATTCCTTTGTTTTTCCTGTGGCATCAAACACTCCTTGCTAATCCTATAGGGTTCAAATGGACATGCCACTCCAACCCTCTACTTTTTCTATTCCTGCGTTTTCAAAATCCTACGAATCAAAGAGGCCCTAATGTGTGAAATATCAGCAACATATGTAACGGCTTCACCCGCAAAAAAGAAAACAAATTTAATGGCTTGGCCATGCATCTTCCTGGATACTATGCACGAACACACCGGCCGAACTGACGTCCCAGCATCCTCCACGTCGACCACAGAGCCTGAAGAACATGATTTCCACAAGCATGGCATTTCCCATCCCATCCAAGTGGACGAAAATGACCGGATCGACAGCCCAGCGACGTGTCAGCGGGCGGTAGAACACGGCCGGCCATAAAGCATACGGTGGCCAAGCATGTGGGCGAGCAAGCAGAAAACCTGCTGCGGTGGATATGGATCGTGACACCAGAGACGCGGGCGTACACGAAATCGCGCAACTGGTGCAGGCGAGTGGTGCATTGGCATTGCCTTATTGAGCCTGCCGGGGGCGTGTGGTCCAGGCGCCACCCAGCAGAGGCAAAAAAACACATATTTGAACTTTGTGCGAAACTAAATCACGTTTTGAACTGCACTTTGAAAAATTTCACAAACTGACCGTTTTGTGTGGCGCCTGACAGACGGGCGCTGCACGGCACTATGCAGCGCCTCGACCTTAGGCGCCGCACTTCCGGCCAGCGTGGCAGCCCGGGGCCAGGCGAGGCCCCACAGTACAATGTGCAGCGCCTGATAGCTAGGCGATGCACTGTATAATGTGTAGCGCCGAGCGCTTAGGCGCTGCACATTGTCTTAAGCCACATCGGGCCAACCCTTCCCAAACAGTTCTTCCCTCTCCCAGCAGTTCCTCTGTGTCGAACAGAGAGCAGGGGCGGCGCCCCCTTCGATCCCCTCCCCCCACCCCTCTCAGATCTGGCGATTTTAGCCGTGGAATCGATCTCTAATCCCTCCTACTAGGTAAACTCCTCTGTTCCCCTTTCTTTTCCTCCGTAAATTCGTTGCCATTGTAGAGATTTGTCCAAGATTGGGTGGAACCCTTGATTTGCTTTGGATTGGATCTTTCTTTGTCCAAGATTGGGTGTTGTGATTTAGGATGTGTAGTATTGTTCATTAGTTCACAATGTATGATTCTTGTTAGTGAAACCCTAGATTGTTTAGTTTTTTTAGATATATATGAGATGCCTAGTTTTGTAGATAATTATGAGATGTTGAGTTTTGTAGCTGTATACGAGATGTTGAGTCTTTTTTAGATATATATGAGATGTTGAGTTTATTTGAAATATGAGATGTTGAGATGAACACATATGACATAGGAGATATATATGAGAATTTTTCAAATGAGTATTGTAAATCATTTATTCATTGTGTGAGAAGGAGATGTTGAGATTCTTGTAGATGAATACATATGAGATGTTTAGATGAACACATATGAGATGTTGAGTGTATGCCGATATTGGAGATGAACTCATATATGTGTATTGTTTGAATTTTGTAAGGATGGTTTGGCTTCTCGACGATGCCTATGACACACGACACCGGGCCTACATGATGCGCGAGCAGGGGATGGTAATAATGAGTAATGTAAATATTTTGCAAATTTGCCTTTAGTTGAAATTCACATGCCCTAAGATTTGTCATTACTTGTTTTTTGCAGAAGCTTGAACCTCTGAAGATTCGGTATCACGGGGTCTCTGGTGCTGCCATGCCCTACGATAAGCGGTACACACCCTACATCCAGCAGGCAGGACTCCTCCCGTGGATTCAGTTGGTCAGCCGGTCCACGCCGAACCTCAACGCTCCACTGGTGTCCTCTCTTGTTGATCGGCGGAGGCCGGAGACGCACAGTTTCCATCTTCGGACTGGGGAGATGACCATGACGCTCCAGGATGTCTCCTTGATCACCGGTCTTCCTATCGACGGGAGGCCTCTCTGTATGAGCACCGATTCTGATGGGTGGCGCCAGCAGATGACTGCTCTTATCGGTATGGCTCCTACCGAGGTTGAGGCTGATGTAGAGGAGGGACAAGAGAAGAAGAAGAAGGAAAGGAAAGCAGCTGGAGCTCCTTTCACGTGGATTCAAGCAAACTTCGCGCATTGCCCTGAATGTGCCACTGATGATGTGATCCAGACACATGCTCGTGTCTATATGTGGTACGTTATCTCTAGGACTTTGTTTCCTGATGCCACACGCAAGAACGCTCCATGGATGTGGCTGAAGGCGTTGACCGTCTTCGAGAGCAGATGGAGCTGGGGTTCAGCGACTCTTGCCTACTTGTACCGACAGGTAAGGTTTGTTTTGTTATCAATTCATTTCTTCATTAGCAATGCAACCTTGCTATCAAGTTAACATTGTTTTCTTTGATATGCAGCTCGACGATGCGTGTTGCGGGATCACAGATAGTGCATGCATTGGTGGTAATATGCTTCTACTTTCTGTATGGAGCTGGGAGCGTCTGCCTGTTGGACGCCCGAAGAGCGTCAAGTTTAATCCTTGGGATGAAGAAGCCGATTTACGGCGCCCCGCTTGGGCTTACAAGTGGGATGTGGTATCCGAGATGACGAACGATGTCAATCTCATGTACCAAAAGTACATCGCCGAGTTGGACACGATTACGCCTGAGCAGGTAACGAGGACATTACATCAATCATTTCTCATGCTTGTCTGAAAACTTGTCATCAATGTTGCGTTGTTGTCCTATTTCATAGGTGGAATGGCAGCCATATGGCGTGAATGACACATTAGGGGTCACCCACGAGTTTGTCCTCAACCCGATGTGCTTGCGGGATAGGGATCTTTGGCTTATGCGGTGCCCACTGATATGCAACTGGGCGGTTGAGCTTCATTTGCCACACCGCGTGTATCGTCAGTTTGGTCTGTTCCAGGCTCACCCGCCGGAATGGGTGGACACGGACAAAGCACTTCATAGGTAAGAGAGCATGAACCGTATTGACTTAGCATCGCCACTCCTTTTTGATTGTGCTAATGTTTGGTTTTCTACCATGCAGGTTGGATAGGAAAAGGCAGCGGAAGATAAAGGAGTGGTACAAGCATCATGCATCGTATGTTACCCGTTTCCATCTTAGTGTGGAGCAAGCTCGTGAAAGTGCAGGCTCCCAGCTTCGTGAGCATAGCTCACTTGCTTTCGATAACTACCTACGATGGTTTCTTCAAAATGCTCGAGTTGAGATATGCCCGCCGGCATACAATGATGATATTCTTGAAGATCCCGCAAACTTTGAGGATCTATCGAAGCAGCAGTACAACAAAAATGTCAGAGAAGGGCTAGGAGTCCCTGCTGTTCCGGTGATTAACTATGTGGTAAAGTGTTCCCTTCTTTACTTTCCCGTTGACCGTATTACACATGTTTGAATGGCTAACGTGTTACTTCGTTCTCATCCGCAGCACAACCAGATCAAGAAAGCAGCGGATGAAAGCCAGTCTATTCTGGAGAAGACACCGGTTGGAGAACGCAATGATGAAGGTCCACTTCGAAAATTCCTGAAGGTACATATCGCACTCAGGTGTCAATGTTACATATGTTGCGGAGTTTGGTATCTTATACACTTGTTCATGTTACAGAGTCAGGCCAAGAAGTTAAGGCGGTTATCGAACCTTCTCGGTTGCTGTGACCCAGAATATGATGAACCATCAGCCTCTAGGTCTGGTACACCATCAGACCCCTTATCTCACCATCAGGGGGACGATGTGAGTTTCTCATATGCTTATGTGGATGATGAGGGTGCGGTCACCCAACAGGTATGACTAATCTTTTAGATGTAATTCTCACTTGATTACGACGCCGGTCTTTACCATAATGTTTGATTGTGTGATAGGTTGAGGAACTTGATGATGACATGACTTTGTCAGACGCTCAACTTCGGTCCGCATACATGTTGAAGCCTAGGAAGCCCACACGCCGGTTCACACCCTACGACTATGACAACAGAGGCAACCCAAAGGTGCCCGTAGAGAGCTCGCAGATGGCGAGCTTGGATGATGAGGCGGAGGAGGAAGAGGAGGAAGAGGAGGCTCCTCCTGTCAGGAGGAAGAAGATAACCACCAGGCGTGGCAGCAGGAACACGCGCGGAAGGCATTAGTCGTTGTCCTATTTATTATGAAACTGAACTTGTGAGGTTATGTGATATGTGAAACTGAACTTATGAGGTTATGTCATATGTGAAACTGAACTTGTGAGGTTATGTGATATGTTGGTGAACTCTTAGTAGTGTGCTACTTGTCTTAAATGATGAACTCGTCGGCATATTACTTGTGTTTGTTCAAATTGCTGTGAATTTCAAGTAACTTCTGTTTTTGTAAGTGTTGTGATGTTCATGTTAATTGAATTTGCTGTCAGCAACTTCTGTTTTTTGCTGTTTAGCAGTTATCAGTACTGCAGCGCCTCAAAGCTAGGCGTTGCACTGTACTGTGCGGCGCCCAAGAGTCAGGCGCTGCACAAGTGGTTCCAGAGAGCAACAGAAGGTTTGCACGAGCTGTTCAGGCCAAAAAATCCCAAGTCAGAGTGCAGCGCCGAGGCCTAAGGCGCTGCACTGTACTGTGCGACGCCTGAAGCTTGGGCGCTGCATAGTACAGTGCAGCGCCTAGCTTTGAGGCGTTGCAGTGCTGTTACCTGCAAAACAGCAAAAACAGGAGCTCTTTTTGTACGATTCCAATGACATATTCATTAGAAATTATAAGATAGTCCAATTAGGTCTACAAGATGGTCCACGACACATTCATTAGAAATTACAAATTAGGTCCACAAGATAGTCCACGATACATTCATTAGAAATGACAAATTTAGGCCTACTACGAGATAGTTGACGACAAATGGTTTCTTGCCCTAGAAGAGAGTTCATGACAAATACGGCATGGGTACATCCGGTTCCATGACGAGTGCACCAAAGCGAAGTCCCTACTGAGTCGAGCGAGGCCATTTCCCCTTCTTGTCACGTGCCTCATCCTCCGCTTGCGCCTCCGCTTGCGCCTCGCGAGCCTTTGCAAGCTTTCTTGCCCTCTCCTCCTCACGAGCAAGTTTCGCTTGGCGTGCCCTCTCCTCCTCTCGTTTCTTTTGCTCCATCCTCTCCTTTTGACGACGCTCTTCCTCCAAGCCTCTTCGAAACGATTCTTCGAACCACTGCTGGCGCCAAAGACAATCTCTATATTGGTCCTTCTGGACTTCTTCTGGCACTTCATGATCTATCCACGTGAAGTACTTGCATAGAGGAGGCGGTGACTGCATACAATTTTTTTGTTAGTGTTGACACACATTTGAGAGTAACATGTTACTTCTCTAGCATACCAGTGGTCGGTCATATGCGTTAGTTGGACGTGCACGATCATAAGCATAGTTGGGGCATACAAAATATCTCCTTCCTTCCGTCCATGACTTCTTTCGATCGGTGGACACCTTCATCTTGCAAACATCTCCACACCAACATGGCGGGATGTTCACATCTTTCTCCTTCACCTTGTCCAAAGATGCGCTATCCCACTTGTAAGAGCACATTTCTCCATGTGTGGTTTTGGGTAATTGATGACAATCCCTATGGACTAATGGTTGCCTTGAGTTATATTCGAAGGATTTGTCCGTAGGTACTTCTTGAAGTCCATCTGTTGGTTTCAAGGAGTTTATATGGTGACCAAGGTGGTATTCAAGGTTTATCCAAAGATTGGTCATGTGGGAGTTGAGCTTATTGCAAGCATGTCTTGAAGAAGAAGAGAGAAGATTGTGTAAGCATTCATGTTTACCTTCAAGACATCATCTTTATGAAGAGAGAAGATAAGACACAAGGTTGATCAAGATTAAGGCAAAGAATGATTCAAGTTGATCAACACACAAAGCGTAGAAGATGTACCAAGTGGGATCAAGTGATCCCATGGTATGGTAAGCATTGTCCATTACGCTTTGTGTACTAACCCATGGTCTACGTGAGAGTTTGTTGTGGGGTTAGGTATATTTCCATGGGTTTGCGTCAAGAGGAAGATCTCATACAACCCATGGAGGATGACATCAAGTGGTGATCGTCATCAAGGTTGCGGTGTGCAAGTTCAAGTGAAGCATCATAGAGAGATCATGCTTGAAGCTTGCCGTCCATTGTGGTGACAATGGACTTGTGAATATGTGCCGAAGAGTGGCTCTCCCATGGTGGAGTATGGGGGAGCAATCTACTAGTCTTCATCGGGCCGGCGCAATCAAGAAAGGTGGTCCATCTTGAGGAAGTCAAGATCGTCATCATCTATCTCAAGTGGACTATGCGCAAGGCTAAGGTTTGACCTTGATAGGGTTTTCTATTTTACCGGTCTCATAGTGATAGTTGGGAGACTGGGTTATAGGATAGATAGCCGTACTATCAAGGGGGCTCTCAAGTGAGTAGCTTGATCATATCGTTCGTTGAGAGCTCAAACCATTGCATTCTTGGCATCATCATCTTTCTTGGTTCTTGGTTGGTTTTTCTCTTTGAGGTTTCTTGAGCTTATGGTCAGCTTCATGACAAGCTCAAGTTCATCGAAAACGGAGTCCATATGCATCTTCTATGATGTTTTCGATGTTGGAGTTTTTGCCGGTTCTTCATTAATAGAGGTTTCACATCTCTATACCATTGGCATTTTTATCGCTGTTGGATAGCTCTTGTCGTCTTGAATCCAACAAGCTTGAGTTTGCTCAATTCGGAGCTCGTATGCGAAAGTTATGGCAGTTTCAGTACCACGGTAGTACCGCTCCGGCGGTACTTCCGCTATGTACTACCGCTTATATTTTTCTTCTGGCTTCTGGGATTTCTGGGCGGAAGTACCGCTCCCTCCAGAGCGGTACTACCGCCCCAAGCGGAAGTACCGCTCCCTCCAGAGCGGTACTACCGCTCTGTTGTTCCTGGACGAGTGTAAGCGGAAGTACCGCTCCCTTGAGCGGTACTACCGCTTGTGTGCGGGCTGTGGGGGTAACGGTTGGATTTTCCCCCACCTATGAAAGGGGGTCTTCTTCCCCATTGCTTTCTAACTCTTGAGCTCGTGTTTGCCCCCCATTGTTGACCTTCTTCGAGCTTGTTATCTCTCAATCCCTCCAATGATTCTTGCTAGTTCTTGAGGGAAAAGAGAGAGGAGATCTAGATCCACATTTCCACCAATCACTTTCTCCTCTTTGTGAGGGGAACCCCTTGGATCTTGATCTTGGAGTTTTTCGTGTTCTTCTTCGTTCTTCCTCTCATTTTCCTCCCTAGCATTAGTTGCTTTGGTGGGATTTGGGAGAGAAGGACTTGGGCACTCCGTGTGCCCTTGCCATTGCATTTGGTGCATAGGTTTGAGTTCTCCACGGTGATACGTGGAAGTGAGAAGTTGAGAAGGTTATTACTCTTGGGTGTTTGAGCACCCTAGAGCTTGTTCCTCTTGGGTGCCTTGGTGCCCTAGACGGTTGGTGGTGCCTCGGAGCTCAATCATTGTGGTGTAAAGCTTCGGGCAAGCGTCGGGGTCTCCAATTAGGTTGTGGAGATTGCCCCGAGCAATTTGTACGGGTACTGGTGAACCGCCCCCAAGGGTTGCCAAAGTGTACGGGTACCGGTGACCGCCCCCAAGGGTCGCCATTTGTACGGGTTCGGTGACCGCCCTCAAGGGTTCCTTAGTGGAATCACGGCATCTTGCATTGTGCGAGGGCGTGAGGAGATTACGGTGGCCCTAGTGGCTTCTTGGGGAGCATTGTGCCTCCACACCGCTCCGAACGGAGATTAGCATCCGCAAGGGTGTGAACTTCGGGATACATCGTCGTCTCCGCGTGCCTCGGTTATCTCTTACCCGAGCCCTTTACTTATGCACTTTACTTTGTGATAGCCATATTGTTTCTTGTTATATATCTTGCTATCACTTAGTTGTCTATCTTGCTTAGCATAAGTTGTTGGTGCACATAGGTGAGCCTAGTTGTTTTAGGTTTTGTGCTTGACTAATTAAACGATAGTTTTATTCCGCATTTGTTCAAGCCTAAACCGTAATTATTTTAAAGCGCCTATTCACCCCCCCCTCTAGGCGACATCCACGTCCTTTCACCAGTTGTTCGGCATGTCTTCTTGGTTAGCACACGGTGGCCTCTTCATGGAACCGGATGAAGCCATGCCTACAAAACTAGGGTAAATGCATCAACACATTCAAATGCATAACCCCAAACTAGGGTTTCCCCACACATTTGCACACAAATTTCCAAATCCAAGCAACAACTAGGGTTTCCCCAAACTAGCAAGATATGAGCAAATGTGACAATTCCTTTGGATGAAAGCGAGGGGATCGGAGGAGATTACCTTAAGGGAGGGGTTGGCTTCGAGATCCACGGACAAAATCTCCGGATTTGCAAGATTTGAGAAGGATTTGAGAGGGGGAGAGAGGGGGGCAGAGGGGAGGCACTGAGCTTCGGGTTTGTGTTTGGGGTGTGGGTGTGTGCGGTGGGGGTGGGTGAGAGGGGGGTGGGGGCAGCCTAAGTGACACAGATGTGCAGCGCCTAAGGCAAAGGCGCTGCACATTAACATCTGCGACGCCTAGACATTAGGCGCTGCAGAGCTAGAATGGCTACTGGGAACATTCTGTTGCTCTCTGGAGACTCATGTCCAGATGTGCAGCGCCTAAGGCAAATGCGCTGCTATGTGTTGTGCAGCGCCTGTGCCTTAGGCGCCGCACATATGGACATGAGTCTCCAGAGAGCAACAGAATGTTCCCAGTAGGTTTTCAGGACGAAATTTCACTAAGTCAATGTGCAACGCCTATGGGTCAGGCGCTGCATTGTGTTGTGCAGCGCCTAACATCTGGGCGCTGAACTTTCTGCTGATTTCAAATACCAACTGTTTTTTAGGTTTTGTGTTTCGCATACTATGTCACATAACCATAAGTAATAGCACAAATAGTAGTCCAAAACACATAAAGGAGACCTAGCACATATAGTAGTCCAAATCACATAGTCATACACACATAAAGGAGTTATAGCACATAGTCATAGCACATAGCACATAGTAGCACACATTTTGGTTCACAACCAAATTGAAGATGATAGTGACGAAGACAAGAAGGTCACGGTGCTCTATGGCATCGAGCAAGGTCCTTTTCCATTCTTCTCCCACCACCCCGGCATCTCACCTCCCCCCTCCGTGTCCTCCACCCCCTTCATTGTTGCCATACCTACGAAAAAGGCAACATAATTGTTAGTCACACAATGCGAAATGACAATAACATTGAGCCAAAATAACAAGATAATAGTAAGTCACATACGGCAATGGCCCATTGAGCCAAGAAAACATTCCTCCACTACGGCCGCCGCCAAGGTCAAGATCACCACCACGGCCTAGACCACCACCGCGGCCTCTACCACCACCCCGGCCTAGACCACCACCACGGCCTCTACCACCACCCCCACAGCCTCTACCATCACCACGGCCAAGACCATCACCACGGCCTCTACCACCACGGCCAAGACCTAGTTGACTCCCTCTTTGTTGCCTAGTTCCTCGTTGGCTTGGTTGATTTGATTGGTTTGGCACTTGGGCACTTGTTTGGCTTGGTTGGCTACTACTTGGTTGACTTGGTTGGCTACCATTTGCTTGGCTTGTGCTTGCATCATTTTTCTTTGATCTCTTTCTTGGTTTGCTACAAGTTCTTGTGTTGTGTCCCCCATCATTGCACTCCCCACAACGGGATTGCTCACGAGGCTCTTGGAATTGCCCGGTGCCGGATTCTCGACCTCCACCACGGCCCCATCCGTCCATGTCACCTCTAAGACGCTTTGTCTTACGTCTTCCCCGTCTAATGACCTTCAATTCCGGGTCGGGCCATAGTTGAACTCCATGATACTCTGGCCATTGTGATTGGTCCAAGTATGGCTTAAACCGGGGAGCCCATGTCTTCTTTACCGTCATGATTGAGAACTCAGACTCCCGCACGGTAAGAGGGTGATTGACGTCCACATTCCTAACACGAGCTGCGTTTAACAAGTGCGAGCATGGGAGATGAAGCAACGATGGCCTCATGCAAGTGCAATCACACCGTGTTAGGGAGACCTCGAAAGCCCGGCCTCCGTGTTGGTGGCCATCGTTTGTGGTTCCTCCAGGCTCTTTCACTTCATACATCCAATCGTTGTCGTCATATAGTACAACTTCTTGGGAGTCTGCCTTCCGTGATTGAAATTCCAACCATTCTTCAACCTTTGGTGGGAAATTATACTTGTGCTTTTCCTTGTTCTCACCAGCAATCTGCTTATCCGTCTCCATTGAGTACTTTAAAAAGTACGCATTCATCTTGTCAAATGTGTATTGAACTATTGCCGTCACGGGTAATGCACGTACACCCTTGAGCACCTTATTGAAGCATTCTGCCATGTTGCTTGTCATTTGACCGTACCTCCGGCCATCTTCATCGAAAGCACGTGCCCACTTATTCCTTTCTACAATGTTCTTATTGAGAAAGTCAAGACCTCCTGCATCAAGTTTCTTGTGTGTGAGCAATGCATTGTACAAGTTGGCGAATCGCTTGTCGGAGAAAACGAGACAACAATCTTGAAGATCATCGGCCAACTCCTTGATACCACATGCCCTATAAAAGTTTGCACAAAAGTGCCTCATGCACCATCGATGGTGCAACTTTGCATGTCCGGGAATGTCAACCACCACCGCGTTTAGAATTCCTTGATGGCGATCCGATATGACACAAATTTCCCTTTCAGCTGGTATTACCCTTGTTCTCAATTGACTCAAGAACCACTCCCAGTTGTCATTGTTCTCGACCTCAACCAAAGAGAAAGCCAAAGGCAACACCCGATTATTGGCATCACTTGCTATTGCAACCAATATAGTGCCCTTGTATTGTCCGGTCAAGAATGTGCCATCAATGGCAATGACGGGCCGACAATGCTCAAAAGCCCTCATGCATTGCTCAAAGGCCCAAAATGCACGGCCAAATACTCTGACGGTCCTCCCGTTGTGAATCAATGTTTGGTGCCCATGAGGCTCGACCACGTGAACCATGCCTGGGTTTGTGGCAGCCATAGCTAACAACAACCTAGGGAGTCGGTTGTATGCTTCCTCCCAATTGCCATACAACATCTTGAATGCGGCTTGCTTCGCCTTCCATGCCTTGCCGTACTTCACCTTGTAATGAAAGATGGCTTTCACAAGGTCAATGACACTCTTAATGCTCATTGTTGGAAGTGTGGATATTTGGTTGGAAAACCTGTAAGCGATGAACTCGGACGTGAGTTGTCTGTGTTCTTGAGACACAAGCTTGCCATCCGCATTCTTGTGTCGGCACATGTGACTTGGTACACAACTCACTATGCGCCAAGTGGGACCTCCTTTCCATGGCCTTGCACGAACAATCCATGGACATCTTGCCACTTCACATTTAACCGTGTAACGCACATTGACGTCCGAGTTGGCCACTCTATGTGGACGATAATGCGTAACCGAGTAGTTGTCGAGCCACATCTTCAATTCCAAGAAGGATCCAAACTCACAACCGGGATATATCCCGTTCTTGCCGTCTCCCAAATCACGGTGAGAACTTGGCCTAGCTCCAAGAGATCTACATTTGCCACCATCTACAACGGCTTCATCCGCGAGACTAAGATCCTTGAACAATGGTGTCTTGTGATCCCGTCGGAATACCTTCTTAAATGCTTCGGCCTCCTTCGCCGTGAACCCCTCCTCATCAACTTGTTCATCGGGACCATCATCATTCGAGTCCGATGCATATGAACGGGAAAAAGGGATGGATTGGTCCATTGTCTCTTGCACATTATATTTGTCGAGATCACCCACATTGTTGTCATGGAGATCAACTTTGTTGTCATCCTCCTCGTACTCATCATTATCCTCTTGAAAAGCTTCATTTTGGTTGTCTGAAATCGGGCTCAATGTTGGCCAAACTTGTTGCGTCAAATGAGGTTCACTCATTTGATCTTGGTTCATGGGTGGAGGAGTACTAGCAACCAACGGGGAGGGGTTCCGGTTCAAGTCCAAATGCAAACTAGACTTAACCTTCTTGGAGGCAAATAACTCAAGAGCCTTGTCTAGAGATTCGGCAACCGTCTCCTTGTATGCAACCCAACGTTGCTCGGAGTTCACACGCATTGTCTTCCAACGGATGTGCATTCCAAAGCCAACATTATGCCTTCCCTCCAACTCAACAACGTCACTTGGGTCCATCCAATTCAAATCCTTCCTCACTTGTTCCAAGACATCCGCATAGCTAGGACTAGTATCAAACACCATGTCAAGCTCATCTGGGTCCGGCTCAATATTGCCTTTCAAAAAGGCCTCTTTATCCACATGATGAACATAAACACATGTTCTTCCCATCCCTAAAAAAATCAAAAACACACATATATCCAATAAGTACTTAACCGAATATTTGCACAAAATACATAAGCATTGTTCAAGAACTCGGCCGAGTTACCATTTAAATGCCCATTTAATCGCTACTCAGTGCCTAACTGAGGCGAATAGCACATACTCGGTTCATTAAATGGTCAAGCCGATTAACTGGCATTTAATCGGTTGTCAAACGATTAACTGGTTGTCAAACCGATTAATCGATGATGGGTCAGGTAACTGAAGCGGCATCCATCAAAAGAAAAAAAAGGGGGGTAACCGAAGCGGCAATCCAGGCCATTATTTGGCCCCGTAACCTCCGGCGCTGCACCCTCCCTCTCCCAAATCGCAGCGCCCCTTCCTCTCCTGACTCCTCACGAGTCACGACCATGGCTTCTCCTCGCCGGCGATCTCCCTGCTCCCGTCGCCGGCCCTAGCCTCCTTCTCTGACCCCCATCCCCTCCCATCCTCTTCTCCCTGTCTCTCCTCCAGCCCCTACCTGCAGGCTGCAGCAGCGGCGACATAGGACAGGCAGCAGATAGCAGTAGCGACCTAGGCCAGGCAGCAGCGCCGGCGACCCCTCGAACCAGGTCCCCATGGCTTCACCAACCAACAAGGTACAGTTCTGCAGCTTCTGCTAAGATTCATCTCAAGGTTTTAATCTCTGCTATGATTTCCATCTAGTTTGGCAACAACATTTTTGGAAAATCAAAGTATCCTAAAACCACAACATTCTTAATCTTATGTGTGGGCAACAAAGTTTTTGGAAAATCAAAGTATCCTAAAACCACAGTAGTAGACGCTGTCAGCCTCCTGTGTAGGAGTGTGCTTCATCTAAAATATAATAGATAGAGCAGTCTTCAGTTGTGGCGATTGGATTTTGTGATCTGTACATATATAACACATAGCAGCGTCAACCAACAATCGCTTGGTTCAGTTTTAAAAAAGTGGTAGGGGCCTATTTTTTAAATACTGCAGAAAAACTACAGTATCATAGTCACCACAGTATATTAAACTACAGTAAATTTTGAGGCAAACACTCCAAAAAAAGTCCAAAAAAACTTTGCTCCCAAACTCACCCTCAAGTTCTTAATTTCTGCTATGATTTCCATCTCAAGTTCTTAATTTCTGCTATGATTCATTGATGTTTGTTTCTTGTTTGCCATATTTGCAGGGGTCTACGGTAGGTTCTACCGCTGCAAGTTCTCAAACTCTCAAGAGAAATTCAGATGACATGGGTTGGGAGTTCGCAACCTTGATTGATCCTCTAGATTTATCGCGAGTGAAGTGCAAGTTGTGTGGAAAAGAGATGTTTGGAGGGATCAATAGGATGAAGCAACATATTGCTCAGATTAGGGGGCAAGTCGCACCTTGCATGGTGGCTAACGCGGATCAGCAAAAGAGGTGTAGGGAAGCTTGTGAGGCACCAGCAAAGAAGAAGAAGCTAAAAGCAAAACATGATGCAGAAGTGGCGGCTAAGGTTGTCATTGAAGTTGAGGAGAATGACAAGAACGATGAAGAGCTTGCTGCAATTGGAGATGGTGAAGCTCGCAAGGCAGGGCCTATGGATAAATATGTGATGCCAATTGATCCTTCCATCCCATTGAAGAAGTTCCAGCAGAACATCAATGACGCAATTGACAAGGAGAGATCTTACAAAGTAGGCCAATATTTGGCTAGATGGGTCTACAAGAAAAATATCCCTTTTAATGCCGTCAACGATGATGACTTCAAGGCATTTTGTGAAGCGCTTGGTAGGTTTGGTCCTAGGTGGAAGCCACCCTCCCAATATATGCTACGAGAGAAGATGTTGCTGCAAGAGGTTGAAAGAACAAAGGATTTGATGAAGCCACATGAACTTGAGAGGGTGGCAACCGGGTGCTCTATCATGACCGATGCATGGACCGACAAAAAAAAGAGAAGTATAATGAACTTGTGTGTGCATTGCAAGTTAGGGATT
This sequence comes from Elymus sibiricus, assembly GCA_039707655.1. Lineage (NCBI taxonomy): Eukaryota > Viridiplantae > Streptophyta > Magnoliopsida > Poales > Poaceae > Elymus > Elymus sibiricus. The sequence goes on from CM077667.1 coordinate 385,682,061, forward strand.
GCCTTTGTTGGATCAAAGGAGGCGTCGGCTGATGCACATACAAGTCAATACATCTTCGATTATGTAGTTGAGTGCATTGAGAAAATTGGTACGTGCTGATTTCATATAAACTCTAAACTTTTATTTCATGCTTCCTGATTTTACATGTTAATGCTTGCTGATTTTGCACATCATAAATCTTGTAGGTGTTGACAATGTCGTGCAAGTGGTTACGGATAATGCTTCCAACAACATGGGAGCAAAGGTGACAATTTCGATGCCAATTTCGATGCCGGTAAGCTTGTTCTCAATGCAAAACTTTCTATTACAGCATTTTTCAAGTTATTGGCTTAATGAACATTGTTTATTTATTTCCAAACTACAGCTGAATGGTGGGGAACTTATGGACTACAAACTCCTGCATTGCAAGAAATGGCCATACGGATACTCAACTTGACCACAAGTTCATCCGGATGTGAAAGAAACTGGAGCACTTATGAAATGGTAACACTTAGTCACTCTCAGTCAATCAAATCTGAACATTCTTGCTTCTTGCAAAAATTCTAACTATGCTCCCATTTGCACTTTGTAGGTAGATGCAAAGAGGAGAAATAGACTAGATGTGGTCCGTAGGGACAACATGGTTTATGTCCAATTCAATGGAAGAATGATGGATAGAAGAAACAAGTTATCCTCTTGTAGTGATCCTCTTCTTGGTGAAGATGCATCACAGGCACAAGATTGGATATGCGAAGGTGCATACGTTGATGAGGAGATTGATCCTGTGACGGGGCTGCCATACAATATTGATGAAGAAGCAGAGGGTGCAACCGAAGCTATGGAGCCTCGTAGGAGTGCAAGAGTGAGAGAACTACATGAAGTTGAAGAATTTGTTTCCGATGATGATGAATCTGATCATGGGGGGGTGGATATGGAGGAAGACATTGATTTCGAGTCTGATGATGATGGTGTGATGGCAACCAAAGATGATGATGAGGATGAGGACACCCAGCAGCCTTGAACCATTTATGATCCATAAGAATAAGACCTTATTTTGCTACTTTATTATGCACTTATGCAGTTATGCTTGTGATGCGACTATATGAGTTGTGAGAACTATTTGAGTATTTGTGGTCTGTGAACCTTATTACCTATTATGCTATTTGTGTGGCTGTCATTTTAATTTATCTTATCATGTCTCACGTGTGGCTGCTTGTTGTCACATGTATGGCTGTCATTTACTCATTTATCTTGACAAGTTTAGACCATATACAAATGCATATCTATCATCAATTCTGTAGGTTTGTTGCCTTCTGGTTTGGATGCATCATGACCAAACCGTCCAGGTAACAATTCTACCTCTTGTCCATGCTTTTTATATGCCTACGACATTATATTTTAGTATAAATGTATAATACGTAGCTGTGAGCATTGGATTATGTGGTACAATATGTGAAAAACTAGTTACATGTTGCCAATATATTCTCATGTGCAGCCGATTAATGATCGACCGATTAATTCAATTAAATGGCCGATTAACCGATTACTCGCTAATCAGTAGTCGACCGAGCAGTTACCAGTTACCGAATTCCCGAACATTGTACATAAGCCCTAACATAGATATGAAACAATAACCCTAACCCCCACTTAACAATAACCACAACCCTAACAATAGCATAACCCTAACCCTAACCCCAACATAACAACACACATAACCCTAACCCTAGCATAGTAGGAAGCCTAACCCTAGCAAATTGGGAAAGATACATAACATGTTTCAACACAAATTTCCAAATCCAAGCAACAACTAGGGTTTCCCCAAACTAGCAAGATTTGAGCAAATGTGACAATTCCTATGGATGAAAACGAGGGGATCGGAGGAGATTACCTTAAGGGAGGGGTTGGCTTTGAAATCCACGGACAAATACTCCGGATTTGCAAGATTTGAGAAGGATTTGAGAGGGGGGGAGGGGGAGAGCGGGGGAGAGAAGGGTGTGGGTGGGGTGGGGGTGTGTGGGGTGGGTGGGGGCAGCCAAAGTGACACACAGGCAGTGCAGCGCCTAAGGTCTAGGCGCTGCACATTACACGTGTGGCGCCTATCACTGAGGCGCTGCACGGCTGGCTATGAGGCCTCGCCTGGCCCCGGGCTGCCACGCTAGCCGGAGTGCGGCGCCTAAGGCCGAGGCGCTGCATATTGCAGTGCAGCGCCCGTCTGTCAGGCGCCACACAAAACAGTCAGTTTGTGAAATTTTTCAAAGTGCAGTTCAAAACGTGATTTAGTTTCGCACAAAGGTCAAATATATGTTTTTTGCCCCCAGCAGAGGGCTTCAACTGCAAAGGTCGCTCTCTCGCCGTCCCGCTTCTGGTCCGGCCCGTGGGCCCGCCACCTACGCGACCTGACACCCCACAGAGGGCTGCATTATTTCCCTCCGTCTATTTTTCCTCTGCGCACCGGAGGCCCCCTCCACCCCGCGCTCCGGTTGGCCTGAGCCCACGGGTGGGTGCCCACCAGGCAGCGAGCGCCCGCTGCGGGTGCGCGGCCGAGGGTAAGCCATGGCGGGCGGTGACGAAAGGTTTCCCGGAATTTAATTATATATATCACGTCAGCGTCGGGCCCCCTGCTGACGCAGGCCCACCCTGTGATGGCGCGCCACGTCGTGAATGCAATCGCGGCGTGGGCCCCGTACGTAGTTCTGTCTCAGTTGTTTGTGCTTTCTCATTAACCCTTCCTCGTGGACTGCAACCCTTCTCCCGCGGCCGCCCGCTAAACGCTGCGTTCACCCATGCACGCGATATTAACCCGCCCCTTTGAAGTAACGGAAATACACACCGTCATTTCATCTTTATACATATGCACTTTCTTCCTTTTTTTCCTTCCAGGAATTGCATCATTCTTCGTCTTGCAACTTGCAAGGATGAACTACGACGCGTACTTGTGCCCAGAAAGTTACAGCATGAGCAAGTGGGGCTGGCTGAGCAACCCACCCCCACTTCTCTAAAGTTATAATAGCTCCATTCCTACAAAATGGGTGGTGGATCCAATCCACTGGCATCCTATTCTTATAAGAGTTAAACATGATCATATATAATCTTAAAGGTGATGCTGAGAGCTATGGAGGTGCTCTGTGGCGATTGTGTGGACAAACAATCTGGGGTTTAGTCAACCATTGAGGGTGACCACTTTAATTAAACTAGCTTTCATCCTTGCTAATTTCATATTCTTGCCTTCTTACGATTTTTTTAGTAGATTATAAAACATGCACACACACGCGCGCGCACGCGCACAAAATCATACCCAGTAGAATTCCTTTTTGACATCTTCCTAAAGTAGCAACCAATCATTCCTTAATGTTTTCTTTGTGTATATGCAACTTTAATTCAGCCGCCTCAATATATGGATTGTTCTATTCCAGTTGCCACAAATCACCCTTACCTATTTTTACCCCAAAATGTCTGCACACTCTATGGGTTGGGAGTTTTTTTTTTTTGAGTAAAATACAAAAAAGCAGCTACCTTTTATTTTCCTTTGTATAAAAAGCAACTAGCTTTTCTTGTTCTTTGCATGATTGAAAAGGCAACTTGGTACTAGTATATATTCCCTGCATTGCAAAACAAAGGACATGGTTTGGCTGTCCATTTTTGTACTTTGGCCATAAAAATGTGCAAAATATTTTTTTGGTAGTTTTATAAACTGATCATATATAATCACAAGAACGTGATTTTGATAGAATCAAAAGGTTCACATAGTATAACCCACCTATCATCATTGGACTGGACTAAGGATGATGGGTTAAGTCATGGAATTTGACAGTTCAACGCTGCACACATGAAATTTTGATAGAATCCAAGTGGCTCGATGTTTAGAAAGACATGGGGTATGGTAATTGTTGTGGCCGTAGCTGATTTTGTCCCCTTTTTCTCTAGGTCACATGCGTAACCAGCGGGCCGGGGCTGCTCCGCAATCCTCCAATGCGAGCGCCCGCCCGGTCTCCGCGTTGTCTCCATCGTCCCGTCCATCCATCCAAAGCAGGCTCGGCTCCTCCCCCGAGATACTGCTCTACTCCACGCCTCGCCAGCTCCCTCCCAACTCCCATCCAGGACCCGCGACCACCGCGTGTTTGAGCTAAAAATCCCCCACAATGCCAGTAGCCTTTGTCCGTACATGGCCAGGACCAGCCGCAGCAGAAGCCCTCGCTCTCCTTGCTTCCTGCTGAGACGAACCACCAGATCGCCTCGCAGTCGCCGCTCCCCTCCTTCCTGCCCGTGCCGCCCATCCATTAGCGAGCTGAGCTGAGCTGATGGATCACCGGAAGCAGCAGCAGCAGCAGCGGAGCCCCAGCCCCCGGAGCGGCGGCAGCTCGGGCAAGCACGGCGGCAAGGGGGGCAGCAAGTCGGGCGCCGGGGGCAGCAAGAAGCCGATCAAGGTGGTGTACATCTCCAACCCCATGCGGGTCACGACCAACGCGGCGGGCTTCCGCGCCCTCGTCCAGGAGCTCACGGGCCGCCATGCCGACCCCTCCAAGTACAATACCGACGACGGCTTCGACGACGGCGGCGCGGCGCAGGAGCTCAGCCTCAGCCCGGAGGGGAGCGCGGCCGGGTCGACGCCTGACGCGGGCGCCCCCGGCCCCGCCGCCGCTGGAGGGCAGCCGGAGCTCGCCGCGGCGGCCTTCGGCGACGGCGACGGCGGCGACGAGCAGGACATCTTCGGATCGCAGCTGCTGGACAACGACTACTCCGTCTTCTCGCCGCCGACGCTCCTCTACGACTTCCCGCACAGCAACAAGGTGTAGTGACCAGTCACCCGATCCCTCCCGCACGCTACCTGCATGTTAGCTGACGGCCTGACGCGTGTGCCCCCGCTCCTTATTTGCATGTCATTTGAGGATTTCGCTGTATTGCATGTGTGTGCCGCTATGATTTGTGCGTGCGTATGACCATCTGCTAGCTCCAATTTAACCCGTCGCATCCCCATGATCGGCCTCATAATTCCCCTATACACATATCTATTTCGGGTCTCCGTGTTCCTCTTTCCCCTTCCCTTGTGTGTGGACGAGGCTCTAGTGGACGATGCAATGTGCTACGTAGTGTACATGTGTACATATGCCTAGATGTTTCGACAATTGACCTTTAATTTCCCCCAGCCCGGGGTTTCGATTATTTCATACTGTTTCTCTGATTTTATGATCGCCTAGTCCACCTAGCTAGTGCTTTCTTTGGCAAGCTCAGCTGGCAATTTCTGGGTCACCACTACTTGTGGGTGTTACTTTCGGTATGGGGAGCTAGCGTGTGCGTGCAACTGTACTTGATCATGCCTAGCCAATGCGCCATTATTAAGCAGTATGAACGTGTTTCTGAAATCCCCGCGAGACACGATCAAGCCGAGCCTTAACACTAGAGCAGGCACACGACGGAAACAATTCTGAAAATATTAGCGTTTCCTTAATTATATCACATTCCTTCCTTTCCCCTTTTTTTTTGAATATCTTCCTTCCTTTCCCCTTCATTACGTCTTGGGTGATCAAAAACACACAACTGCTGCATGCCATGCTGCAGTACCACAATTCGCTGCATGCTGCCTTTTATTCCTTTTCACAATTCTTCAGAATCTAGATGTTTAGCATCGTTTGATTTGTTTTTACCCTAGTCCTTAATTTGGTTCTTCTGATCATATTTGCTTCATTTTATATTGTTTTTATTTGCTACCACATGATTCTTCCACATCAACCGAATGGTGGCGTTCCATAGTTTGCCTTTTGTTCTTTAATTCATTTCCACTTTGACTTCCTCGACATGGATTTATATAAAGTACTTTTGTTCCTTGAACTTTCCTATTCACGCTCGATCTGTGGATGATTTATCTTAATTCCCGGTTGTACAATTCTTCGCTTTTATCTTTTTGCCATTGGTTGATGCACAAATTTCATTATATTACTTGATGTGGGATGTTGCGCAATAGCTAGGTGTCATAGACCACAATGATTTATCGAAGTAATTAGCACTATATATCTAGTTCATGTATATATAGAGAGGTCTGACACACATCTTGAGATAGCACGTAGTGACACAAACTCAACCACAGACATTGTTCGCACACTTAATTTACTTATCTGGTTCCGGTAACTTCTTTCCTTTTGTGAACGTGAAATACACCTGCCGTGCTGAAAATTGCTCCTGTTTTCGGGATGTGACACATATATGCCATGCTAGTCATTTCACTTTGGTTGACTTATTAAATTATGCCGGAGTTGGTCTTCCATGAAATTAACAAACTTCTTCCATGCACCATTTATTTCTTCTACAGCAGTGTTTACACAATGTTCAAGTTTCTCAAATGAAAGCTTCTCTCATGATATTTCATCTTTATTTATTTTCATGTATGTTTTTACTAGCAAATGTGCATTGTGTCCACCATATAAAATAAATCTTTTGAAATATAAGATCACCAGATTCTTAACTTATTACTTTAATTCTGGTAATTTTGTGAACTTAGCACATTTTTAATATATTAAAAAACAGTATGACATTCACAAGTAGTTTGTATAACTTTAGGCTTATTCTAACATTCACCTCTTAGAATTATAGAACATGCATTGTTTAAAAATACATTGGACAGCCTTGTAGTATAACTAAACCAGAAGGTAGTTCATGTCTCAAAACTAATATCACCCTTTGATCTGAAATTTTGATGGCTTAGGTTGGACGATTCTCACTTTTCTATGTAGAATGTTGTTATTAGGGGATTGCATGTGCAATTTAAGACATTTCTACTATTAAAAGAGAGTTTGTTCGTTTGGTTTCCACACCTCCCACTGATACATGCTCCTCCCATGGATTTTTTTCCAGACCACGCGATAAACCCCTATTTTTTTTAAAACGACGACCACCTCCTCATTTTCGGGGAAAAATTCCCTTGCAAAACAATCAACATAAATCAAATAAATCGTCAATAGCAACAAATCCCTAGCAAGCAATCACCACAATCAACTCACATAGTTGTACATACATAATCTCATAACATCATATATGTCTTTAACTTTGCCTATGGATTCCCTCTCCAAAACATAGGTCACCAGTCACAATCCAATCAAAATTTCCCATGTTAAAGCACTAGAATAAAGTTGCCTTCATCGCAACGCATGGGTATTTAGCTAGTGATGTAGAAAGCGGTATTGCAAATGCAAAGATCAATTATATGTGGTGTTATTAAGTCCCAAAATTATGCAATTAATATCCATTAATATTTTTTATAAGGCTCGCATGCACTTTAATAAAAACCTTGCCATTAATTTGGTCAACAAAATATGATTCCTATGCCACAAAAATTGCACCATTGAAAACTTCTCTTGAATATTGTAGTTTTTGATAATAAATATTTTGTTGACGAAATTAATGCTCAAACTTTTTATTAAAATATATGTGAGGCTTAGAAACCTAGATTGAGACAGTAACTCTTAGGATTTTAGATATTCAACTTAATTTTAATTCTTTAGATCAATGGATGAATAAGATAATTTGTGTCAAACCTTAACTAGTACTTTTGTAAGTAGTACAAATTTTGAAATGGATATGTGGCAACCAATATAGAGAGGGTGTGTCTTCATAATGCATGTGTATTGTTTGATTATACCATGATTGTGGTAGCTATATATATTATCTAGACTAGAAAATATCGAGTAGCTCAAGTTGTGTTAGCACACAACATACTCTGCGTGCTTAGAGCATATCCACCGAATCCCCATTATTCTATCCCTAATATGGTATTGTGTTGTCCTAATAACGGTTTTCTGGTTATTGGGAAGGGGCTGCTTTAGCAGATCCCTAATAAAATCATCCCCAACATACACTAGACATATGAGGCCAACATCTCAGTGGGCCAATTCTTTTTTCCTTCCCCTCTCCTTCCCGACCCCTCTCGTGTCCAGATCTCTCTCTGGCAGAGAGGTGGCACGAGCGATGGGGCATATCACTGGGCCAAGTGGCACGATGAGCTCATGGTAGGGTGGCGCCAATGTGGTGAGTTTGTAGCAGGGTGGCGGTGCCCAAGCTCGATCTGGCACGACTTGAGCCACCTTGGAGGGTGATGGGTGGGCAGGGTGGTGGCGATGAATGGGAGTGGGCTCACGGTGAGGCGAGGTTGGGATAGGACCGCGGTGGTGAAATTTGAGGCATTGACATCGAAGTCGAGGCCGGGCCGCGCGGAAGTAGGAGGAGCTCCGAGGGGGTGCGCACATCCAGCCAAAACAACTTGCTTCCACATTTGAGCCCATTCTTTGATCAAACTAGACAATAGCCCGCGCATTGCCCCTGAATTGAAGATATAACTTCTAAATATTGTTAGAACACTAATTCAATCCTTATGATTTGGACTTTGTGGAAGTTTTCTGCATAAGCAAATAAAATCTTACCATGAAAGGTTGTGCACATCACAATTAAATGCAATATGATTTACATTTCACTTAGAATGCACTAATGCATGTTGCATGGTAGTCGATTCTCATGTGTAGATTGGACGAATGCTAGTGGATCAAGCTAGTAAATCTCACGACTAAAACAATTTTGATGATGTGAAAGCACACATGTTAAGATAATTAGCAGTAGTGGGGATTACCCTCTTAGATATATAGGATATATGATGTGTCCCTTATGTCTAATGAAATACAACTATATTTTTTATTGCCGTTTTTTGCTAATATGAGCAAGCCAAGCCACTTCTAATGTCTCACTATAACAATAATTCTTTTGAAAAGGGAGATAACAATCATTTATTATTGAAAAGGAAGATAACCCCCCCCCCCCCCGCCTTTGCATCAATTGATGCACACATCCATAGATTATTTATTATTGAAAACAATGTCAAGCCTTGGTGTTGAACAAATCCCTTTGAAAAGGAAACCCTGAGGCCATCCACTGTTGGGGAACGTTGCATGGGAAACAAAAAATTTCCTACGCACACGCAAGATCTATCCATGGTGATGAGCATCTACGAGGGGGAGAGTGGATCTACGTACCCTTGTAGATCGCTAAGCGAGAAGCGTTAAGAAACGCGGTTGATGTAGTCGAACGTCTTCGCGATCCAAATCGCCGAGCGTCCCGCGATCCCATCACGATCCATCTCGCGATCCAATCATGATCCGTCCCGCGATCCCATCACGATCCGTCCCGCGATCAAATCACGAATCGTCTCGCGATCCTGATCACGGTCCTTCCGATCTAGCGCCGAACGGACGGCACCTCCGCGTTCAGCACACGTACAGCTCGATGACGATCTCCGCCTTCTTGATCCAGCAAGAGGGAGCGGAGAGGTAGAAGAGTTCTCCGGCGGCGCGACGGTGCGGCGGCGATGATGGTGGAACAATTCCGGCAGGGCTTCGCCAAGCACCGCTGAAACTAGACTAGAGGAGAAACCGATCTAGATGAAGTAGAGGGAGCACGTGGCAATTAGGGTTGGCTCTTCCCTCTAAATCCTCTAGTATATATAGGAGGGAGGGAGGGGAGGAGGCAGCCTCAAACCCTCAAGGTTTGGCCGAAATTGGAGGTGGAGGAGTCCTACTCCAATCCTATTAGGAGTAGGATTCCTCCTCTCCACTTGGAAACCCTTTCCACCTTTCCTCCTTTGGATATTTGCCACCCAAAGCCACATGGGCCTTAGTGGGGGGGTTAGGCCAGCCCACTAGGGGCTGGTTTGACTCCTCCCACAGCCCATGAGGTCCTTTGAGTCGAGACACCCCTCCCGATGGTCCCCGGTACCCCTCCCGGCACTCCCGGTACACTACCGAAATACCCAAAACTTTTCCGGTGACCAAAACAGGACTTCCTTTATATCAATCTTTACCTCCGGACCATTCCGGAGCTCCTCGTGACGTCCAGGATCTCATCCGGGACTCCGAACAACCTTCGGTCACCACCATACATAACTCTACTATACCGAAACGTCATCGAACCTTAAGTGTGCAGACCCTGTGGGTTCGAGAACTATGTAGACATGACCGAGACACCTCTACGGTCAATAACCAATAGCGGGACCTGGATGCCCATATTGGTTCCTACATATTCTACGAAGATCTTTATCGGTTGAACCTCTATGTCAAGGATTCAGTTAATCCCGTATGTTGTTCCCTTTGTTCTTCGGTATGTTACTTGCCCGAGATTCGATCGTCGGTACCTCTATACCTAGTTCAATCTCGTTACCGGCAAGTCTCTTTACTCATTCCGTAATACAAGATCCCGTGGTTAACACTTAGTCACATTGCTTGCAAGGCTTATTGTGATGTTGTATTACCGAGTGGGCCCTGAGATACCTCTCCGTCACATGGAGTAACAAATCCCAGTCTTGATCCATGCCCACTCAACAGACACCCTCGGAGATACCTGTAGAGCATCTTTATAGTCACCCAGTTACGTTGTGACGTTTGATACACACAAGGTATTCCTCCGGTGTCAGTTAGTTGCATGATCTCATGGTCATAGGAACAGATACTTGACAAGTAGAAAACTATAGCAATAAACTGACACGATCATATGCTATGTTTATAGTTTGGGTCTTGTCCATCACATTATTCTCCTAATGATGTGATCCCGTTATCAAATGACATCTCATGTCTATGGCCAGGAAACCTTGACCATCTTTGATCAACGAGCTAGTTAACTAGAGGCATACTAGGGACACAGTGTTGTCTATGTACCCACACATGTATTTGAGTTTCCAATCAATACAATTATAGCATGGATAATAAACAATTACCACGAACAAGGAAATATGATAATAACTAAATTATTATTGCCTCTAGGGCATATTTCCAACATCCACATAGGACAAATCATTCACCAAAAATTACCATATAACCGAGGGTCAAATTTTTTACACATCTCAACAATCCTACCAAAAAAACATATGATCTTCAACCAAATCACTAGTCAAGCAAACACGTGGGCCGAAAAATGGTGCAACACTCCCAAGACAACGCCTTCGAGATGGAATTGTCGCACGACGATGTTAGTCGGTCCACTCCAACGTCGGATCGTGGACTATCACCCCAAAGCAGATCTCTGTATGAAAACCTTCAAAATGTAACCATTAAGCTTCATGCGCTAGTCAAGTCAATCAAAAGTCTGAACTAATGAAAAGGGGTAGGCAATCAACATATACACTTCAACACACCCTCTCACACTTGACACGGGAAGTCAATGTTAGGAATATGCAACTTGTATTCCCCGAGGGCCAATGGCCAATATATATATACATGTACAGGTGGAAAATATGCAGAAAACCCCTCATACAACGGGGAAAACATATAGACTAGAATATAACTCTAACCCCCCCCCCCTCAAACCCCTCAAACTCATGGTGGATAAACAACACTGAGTTTGGAGAGATAGAAGCCATGCTGCGCTCTAGTCTGGGCCTTCGTAAAGAAATCCGCCAACTGTAACTCGGAAGGCACATACTGAAGAGCAATAACCTCATCCTGCACAGCAGCACACACATAGAAAGCATCAACACCAATATGCTTGGTGAGCTCATGCTTCACAGGGTTGCGTGCAATGCTAATAGCACATGTACTCTGACAATAGCAGAGTAGGTGTAGTGACAGAAATACCAAAACTCTGAAGTAACCACTGTAACCAAGTCACCTCTGTTGTCAAAAGAGCCATAGCTCGCAACTCAGCCCCTACACTGGAACGGGAAACTGTTGTCTGCTTCTTGGTCTTCTAGGCAATGAGAGAACCACCAAGAAAAACATAGTAAACAGAAAGTGAACGACAATCTGAGGCATCACTAGCCCACGTAGCATCCGAATAGGCCTGAAGCTGTAAGGAACCAGAGCGTGGAAAGAACAGATGGTGAGAGACGTGCCACGAAGATATCGAAGAACACGAAGAAGGTGACTATAGTGAACTGAAGTGGGAACATGGACAAACTGACTCGAAATATGGACCGGATAGGAGATATCTGCTCCAGTGACAGGTAGATAGACAAGACTGCCAACAAGTGGACGATAACACATCGGATCAGGCAAGGGGTGAACATTGAGCTCCATGGGCGTCTCAACAGTGCGCTCATCAGTAAGAGCGGCACGAGAAAGAAGATCTTGGATATACTTTTCCTGGGAAATAGAAAAGCCATCAGAGATAGAAGAGACCTCGATCTCAAGAAAGTAGCGAAGAGGGCCAAGATCAGACATAAGAAACTGCTCATTAAGACGGGCCTTCACAAAGGCAATATACTCGAGGTCTTCATCGGTGATAATCATGTCATCAACGTGTAGAAGAAGAAGAGTCCGACCACGAGCAGAAAGGTGGAAAAACGGCACTAGATCATGAGCACTCACTGTAAAACCAGCGACAATCACCACAAAGGCAAAACGCTCAAACCAGGCGCAAGGGGCTTGCTTAAGGCCATATAGAGAGCGACTAAGATGGCATACTATGCCATCAGGAACAGAATACCCAGGCGGGGACTGCATGTAAACGTCCTCACGTAGCTCACCATTAAGAAAGGCATTCTTAACATCAAGCTGAGATACAAACCAGTGGCGAACAGAGGCCACGGCAAGAAGTGTGCGAACAGTGGTCATATGTGCCACAGGAGCAAAAGTCTCGTCATAATCACGACCATACTCCTGCTGAAAGCCACGGGCCACAAGACGAGCTTTGTAATGCTCAAGGGAACCATCGGAGCGAGTCTTAACCTTGCAGATCCACTTACAAGTGATGGGACGAACACCAGGAGGAAGAGAAACAAGATCCCATGTGCCGATGCGCTCAAGAGCAGCAAGCTCCTCTGCCATCGCAAACTGCCATTCGGGATGAACAACAGCTTGAAGATAAGAAGTTGGCTCAAGAACAGCAGCACCAGCGCTTGGAAAACCAAGACGATCAACAGGCAGAAGCGGACGAGGACGCAATGCATAACTAGGCTGAGACGAGGAAGATGGCACATCAGTAGACGTATCTACAACACGTGGACGACGAGTATAATACTTAGGAAAAGATGGAAGAGTATGAGGAGGGACCTCCGGAATAGGTGAAGGTGACGGAGAAGACATCGGGGATGAAGGTGCAGAATCTTGTGACAAGCGAGGTGAGGAAACTATGGGAGATGGTGGCGTCAGATCTGCAACAGTCGGAGAAGTAGGGACAGTAGGATGGACGGGCAAGGGCTCAACGGGAGTGATAGGTGTGTCAGGAAAAGTGAGGAAAGATATATCCTTCACTGAAAAGGTCGAGGAAGATGGACGCGGGTAGAAGGGACGGGATTCATGAGAAGTCACATCTCTAGATATACGCATCCGACGACCGACGGGATCCCAACAACGATAGCCCTTATGCTCATCACTATAACCTAAGAAGACACACTCAACAGACTGAGCGGACAGTTTGGTGCGTTCACGAGGGGCAAGAAGAACATAGCAAACACAACCAAACAAATGAAGCACCGAGTAATCAGGAGAACGATCAAAGAGACGCTCGAAAGGAACACCACCCTGTAGAGCAGTGGACGGCTGAAGGTTGATGAGATAGGTGGAAGTAGAGACGGCCTCTGCCCAAAAATGAGGCGGAAGAGAGGCGGCGATCATCATCGCACGAGCTGTCTCAAGAAGGTGACGATGCTTGCGCTCAGCGACGCCATTCTGAGCATGAGCACCAGGACAACAAAACCGCACGAGAGTACCCTGCTCAGCAAGAACTCCACGCAACATCTTGGAGATATACTCTCCAACAGAGTCAGCACGGAACACACGAATAGGCGTAGAGAACTGAGTGTGAACCATGGCACCAAAAGTCCGAACTGATGGAAAGGGCTAGACAATCCACATATACACTTCAACACCCCCTCTCACGTGTGACGCGGAAAGTCAATACGTGGATAGACTCAGAGGTATGGCTCAAGAGGCCTATACATGGACAAAGGGGGAGCACCAATTTTTGGATAAACTGCGAAAGCCAGGACTTGAACTCAATACCTTAGGCTCTAATACCATGTTAGGAATATGCAACTTGTATTCCCCGAAAGCCAATGGCCAATATATATGCATGTACATGTGGAAATATGCAGGAAACCCCTCATACAACGGGGTATAGACTAGAATATAACTCTAACAGCCAACACGTGAATAGACTCAGAGGTATGGCTCAAGAGGCCTATGCGTGGACAAATAGGGGGGCAACAACAATTTTTGAATAAATTGCGAAAGCCAAGACTTGAACTCAAGACCTTAGGCCCTGATAGCATGTCAAGCTTCATGCATTAGCCAACGCAACCCAAAGTCTGAACTAATGGAAAGGGCTAGGCAATCCACGTATACACATCAACAGTAACGAAGTGCACATGTCGACACTGCCTAATCAAGCCGGAAGCCTTCATTTGTTCACAGATGAAGAGTATACAACCACGATGTCACCCGCCATAGTCATCATCCACCACTCTACTGGCATAGGCAAGTAGTGGATGCTAAGTAAGCGCTACCTCTGCCGATTGCAATGATTGCATAAGCAAAGCATAAGAGTGCATAGGAGTTTTGTACAGACAAAGCAACATGTACATTTTTTTGGAGAATATAGGCTCTAACCTCCGCACAACACTAGCGGAATAAGGCCCAGTATGGAACCCTAGCTTGCCAACTCAATTTGAACCATCAATATGCCTAATGTAAACCACTATCTAATCTCTCGTATCTTTCTCTTGCCCGTTCCCTTCCATGCATGCATCGATGGTGGCACTACAAGTCCTCCTCTATGGTCGCACATCCTCCACAACTAAATCTCTCTCATCATCTTCGTCCTTGTTTCCCGCCATCGCCTCTCCTTCCCCACAACCATTGGTGCCGAAATACCTCATCGGCCGCCTAGTCTACTGAATAGGGACAAAGCGAGGTGTCTTGCCTCCTCCAGTTCCTAGCCAAACTTAAACGTGCGCCTATAAACGCCTAATTTTTTCAAGCGGTTTGCTTACATAGAACTAACCGGCAAGGGAGAAACCATTCATACTTTTTTATCACCGAGTTGATATATTTTTTCTAGATCTCAAACGCTCCAAGGTCTCCCCTATTTCTCATAGAACTACTCATGCAATCTTGATACCTCAAGTGTCCTCACAATTCTCAACAAAATGGAGTTATTCCCCTGCTCCCCGTACGGGAACACTCCTATAAAACTATCTAGGTGATGCCAAGGGTAGTAGGCATACCTCTTTTGTTCTTCCATCTAAGTAACGGTGAGTCACCTCCCAATGTTTGAAAGGAATTTATGGTGAGTAGTGAATCATTGTACTAAATACCATACTTACATATGATGCCCGATGAGTCTCTTGGAAGGTGCGACCCCAGGGTCGTGTACCTAATAGACTCCCAGAGATAACAAAACTACCATGGGCCACACAAAGTCATGTTCAAGATGGTGATTGGTTGAGGAAGACAAACAAATAGGAGACCAACCAGGAGTTACAAACTTGCAGGTCAATGCACAGTCAGAGAACTATATAGCAAGGCAAAGTCCCTCTATAGAACACCAAGTTGATCTAGATTGTGCTGAGCATTAACCCCAAAGCTTTCTAGAAGTTTTATTGAACGTTTACTCATCAAATCCTCTTTTGTAAACTTTGAGATTAATACGATGCATGCATGATTAGAGTTCTTCTCCTGAGGGAGGCTCGGAGATGTCTAAATCATCGTCATGTAATCACCTCCAAACATTTAAAAGGAATTGATGATGATGATGATTAGTTCAGCCACTAAACTAAATACCATACTTACATATGATGCCCGACGAGACCCTTAGAAGGTTCGCCCCCTAGGTCATGTACCTGACAGACTCCCAGAGTTAACAAAAACCACACATGAGCCGCATGGAAGTCATGCTCAAGATGGAAATTGCCCGAGGAAGATAAACAGATGGGAGGCCAAGAATTACAAACTTGCAGGTCAATGCACGGTTTGAGAACTATATAACAAGACCAAGTCGCCCTGTAGAACACCGAGCCAATCTAGATCGTACAAAGCATTAATCCCAAAGCTTTTCGACAAGAGGCATTGAATATTTACTCATCGAATCATCTCTTGTAAACCTTTGAAATTAATGTGATACATGCATGATTAGGGTTCTAGTCCCAAGGGAGGCCCGGGCATGTCTAAATCATTGTCCTTTCGATTAATCACTTTTTTGCATGTACTCCTATGTTTATAAATTGAAAATCATGGATTACAAGAATCATCAATAACTGGCATGGACCATGAGGACATTGGCTGACAATATTGAAACTTCGATGGTGACTTATGCTTTGAGTCCAACAATGATCATTTAAATTCCTATCAAAAGGATAGTGGGCTTAATGACAACATAGCTCCTCACATCCACATCAACTGATGTCTGGTTCGATGGAGTTGGGCAATGTCACCCCTACTGAAGAATCTAGCAATGACACAACAATTTCACAAACAAGAATAACACCATTGGCATTGGGGGCGACATGGCCAATCTCTAGGGCACTAGATATGTTGGCCCAGAATCCAAAGACTATGACAATGGATTCAAATATTTTGGGATACATCTGGATTTCCAATCGGTCACCATGACACCAAAGAAGCAGCTCGTGAACCTTTGTGAAGAAATTAAGAGCTCCCTACAACCCGATTGCAAAGATCTGTGCGAAGAATCATTCATGGATAAATTTAGGTGCTATGCTAGTGACCCAAAACGTTGGCATGCCTCACTAGAGCGATCTAGAAGATGGATTTATCACATATCCATTATACCCTTCAACGAGTGGACCGTGCCATCAATATGTCTTGAGCATTGAATATATCGCTTTTCAACGAGCAGACCAATTGTTCAACGAGGCATATGTATCTAAAGGCCAAAATCAAATAATAATTAATATGACCCCCGATCCGAGTACCCGAAGTTAGAGGCAACACAAAAGATCATGGAGGTTGGAGGCTAGGTAAATAGCCAATCTCATCTAATGACTCACATAAGGTGGGACTAGTTGAAGTTAATGGAGATCAATCTTTGATTTGTGCAAGAACAGGCAGAAGTTGCTCACTAGCTAGAGCTGATTCTTAGACAAGCAAAGGTAAATGCCCATATGAAAACCTTCATGGCAACCCATATAGGGATCCTTCTCATCAATTGCATTGCCGCTCGACCCACACTCAAGCGTTTGTAGGGGAGTGAGCTCTGTAGCGTCATTCAAGACTGACACTGAAGTCAAGCTTTGCCCAAATAATTGTGAGCTCCATGAATTTGCACGTGAGACCATATCCGATATGACAACTTGGATCACAATTGTGAGTCCTCTTAGCACACCTAAAGCAAGTCCCTTTGTGGGATTTGTTTAAGACTAGGCCAAAAAGCTAACACAACACTAGCAACCCCACCTATTACTTATAGATCTATTTGACAACCATTGATATTGCAAGATTGGTCACATACCACAACACTAGCAAGCCCGCCAACTAATTATCTTTCCATTGTCCTTAAGGGCCGACCAATCTGCCTTAACCAACTTGAACTTGGGCCAGTCTACTCATGGGATCAACATGCGACCTCTTTCTAGAAAAAAAACAGGAAGCACTCCAACTAGGTAAGAATAATTGTATCTTGGCCGCTTCAAGGAGATGGAAAATCCTTGCATGGTTTTATTTGTTGTTTCATTATCGTCTATAACACCACCTAGAAGGCAGATGATGATGATGTTATCTGGGCGTTCATCAAGGGGTATCACGATTGGAGATGCACCATGGAGCTTGCTGTCAAAGAACCATAAATGCCCTGTGAAATCATGAGCATCGCCAACAAGGTGGATAATACCGAGGAACCTACAAGTATGTCCATAGAAGGGAGAGAAAAAGAATGCCTCCTCTACCCGTGGTGGATAATAGCTCACATTGATCAAGAATGAGAACAAATCTTCCAAAACAAGCCATGTCAGACAAGGTCATGGCAATGTTTCTGAGCAGGAGTCATGGGCCACTCTTTGGCAAGGGGAGATGCCCGAATTTGCCCAAGTAGCCCCAACCACACGGCACTACTGTATGAAAAATCCTGGCGTGGCATTCACAACATAGCTAAGGACAACCTTCACAATTGTCGTATGTTTTAGATACACACAAGAGATGAGGTCAAAAAGCTTCACGAAAAGCAAGGAGCAGGATTATAGTCCTAGTGACTTGATGTTCATGCAATACTAGGATGAATGCAAACGGATGATGGTCGAGCATATGTTCGAGGGAACGCCTTTTATGAGCCAAGGCGATGGTGCAAGACGATGGCCCATGAAGTACTAGCCATGATTCGCAAAATCAGCAAGGAGACGAATAAGTGCACATCCAGGTGATGTTTGATATGTTATATGCAACTTGTATTTCCTGTGGTCAAGGGCTAGTATATATATACAAAATACATGTGACAAGTATGCAGAAAGCCCCTTATACCATGGGGAAAATATACAGGCTACATGGAAACATAATATAACTCAGACACCCTCCCCCCCCCCTCAAACTCAGGGTGGATCCGCAACACTAAAGTTGGGAGAGATAAAATGCATGACATGCTCTAGTCCGGGCCTTCATAAAGAAATCCACCATTTGTAACTCGGAGGGAACATACAGAAGAGCAATAACATAATCATGCACACCTGAGCACGCAAAAGGAGCATCAAATACCAATATCATTGGTAAGCTCAT
Organism: Elymus sibiricus; assembly: GCA_039707655.1. Classification (NCBI taxonomy): domain Eukaryota; kingdom Viridiplantae; phylum Streptophyta; class Magnoliopsida; order Poales; family Poaceae; genus Elymus; species Elymus sibiricus. The sequence continues at coordinate 385,700,726 of CM077667.1, forward strand.
GCTTCACAGGGTCGCGTGCAAAACTGATAGCACATGCACTGTATGAGAAGAGGGGATTAGGTGTAGTGAAATTAACACTAAACTCTGGAAGTAACTACCATGACCAAATCACCTCCGCCATCAAAAGAGTCATAGCTCGCAACTCAACCTTTGCACTTGAATAGGAAACTACAGTCTATATCTTTGTCTTCCAAGCAATGAGAGAACCAGCAAGAAAGTAAAGTAGGTAGATAGTGAACGACACTCCGAGGGATCATTAGCTCATGTAGCACCCGAATAGGCCTAAAGATGTAAATAACTGGAGCAGGGAAGAAAATATGGTGAGAGAGCATGCCACAAAGAGATCGTAGAACATGAAGGAGGTGGCTATAGTGAACTGAACTGGGAGCACAGGCAAACTGACTCAAAATATGGACATTATAGGACTTATCTGGACGAGTGACAACTTTATAAAGGACACCCAAATAGATGACGACAACACATTGGATAAGACAAGAGATCACCATCAGAAGCACGAAGGTGAACATTGAGATACATGGGAATCTCATGAGTAAGAGAAACACGTGCAAGAACATCCTGAATATACTTCTTGAAAAATAAAGAAGCCATCATAGGCAGAAGAAACTTTAATCCCAAGAAAATAACAAAGATGATAAAGATCAGACATGAGAAACTACTCACTAAGACAATGTACGCAAAGTCATCACCGGTGATGACCATGTCATCAAGATAAATAAGAACAAGAATTTGCCATCAACATATATAGAAGAAGAATCGGACCAGGAGACAAAAGGTGAACAAAAGCGTAGTATCATGAGCACTCGTCGAAAAACTAGCTGCAGTCACCAGGAGACAAAACACTAAACCAAGCGTGAGGGGGCTGCATAAGGCCATAGATAGTGATGAAGAGGACATACCATGCCATGAGGAACAAAATACTCTAGTAATGGCTGCATGTAAACCTCCTCATGCCACTCACAAAGTCACAATTAAGGAAGGCATTCTTGACATCAAACTGAGACACTTAACAGTGGCGAACAAAGGTCACAATGAGAAGTGTTCGAACAGTTGTCATGTGGTCCACTAGAGCAAATGTCTCATCATAATCACGACCATGCTTCTGTTGAAAGCTACGGGCCACAAGGCAAGCTTTGTAGTGCTCAAGAGAACCATTGAGCATGTCTTAAATTTTTAGACCCACTTACAAGTGATGTGACAAACACGAGGAAGGGAACCAAAATCCCATGCGTCTGTGCTCTCAAGAGCAACAATCTCATCTGCCATCGCATGCTATCATTTGGGATGAACAACGACATCACGATAAGAAGTTGTATCAAGAACGACAACACTAGAAAAACTATAGCGGTCAACGGCGGGGCGAGGATGAGCACAAAAACCATGAGTATACATGAGACTAGGAAGATGACACATCTGAAGTAGATGGTTTATTAGTAGACTCATCCACAACATGTGGACGACGAGTATGATAGCGAGGAAAAGAGGGAAGAATACAAGGAGGAATCACCGGGATGGACTCAAGTGATGAAGATGGGGAGGCCACTAGGGACGAAGGCGCATAATCATGTGAAAAATGAGGTGAGAAAACCATAGGAGATGGTGGTGGCAAATGTACAACAGTCGGATTAGCGGGAGTAGTGGATGGTTGGACAAGGACTCAACATGAGTGATAGGTGCTTCAGGAAAAGTGAGGACGTAGCAAACACAATCAAACATGCAAATGGATAGTCAGGTGAACGACCAAAGTGAACCTCAGCCCAAAATGAGGGGAAACGAAGTAACAATTATAAGCTCACAACCCGTCTCAAGAATGAGATGATGCTTGCTCTCAACTACACCAATCTAATGAGCACCAGGACAAGAGAACTAAGCAAGAGTGCCCTGCTCAACAACGAATCCACGCAACTACTTGGAGATATACTCTCCAGCAGAATCAACGCAAAAAAATGGATAGGTGTAAACAACTGAGTTTGAACCATAGCAGCAAAACACTTTTATATATTGAGAACCTCACTATGAGAATATATAAGTATAGCCAAGTGTAGTGAGAGAAATCATCTATAAAATAATATAGTATCAATGACCCCCTTTCAAAGTGAAGGGAGCCAAAACCCATACATATGAATGAACTAAATCAAAAGGATAGTGAGACACTTACTCACCAGTATGATAATGTACCTGAATTTGTTTACCAACTTGACAACCCTGACACTCTAAAAAAAGGCATCTCCTAAGAGCCCACAAGACTTCGACGAACTAAAGGTGATATACAAGAGCCTCAAAGATGACCCATACGATGATGCCACTGCTGGAAAGAGCCGGTATCCGAGATGATGAAAGCAGAGAGACTAGCGGCGACGATGGTGGAAGCTGAAGGAATATGAAGCTAGTCTAACTACCAAAAGTCCATGAGAGTCGTCGCGGCGAGAAACAGCCCCAACCAGAGCGTGCTTTGGTATGATCCTCATCAGAAGAAGAGTCAACGTCAAGAATGACGCGACAACCAGAGTCACTACGTCGACCAACAGAAAATAGACTCATGGTAAGTCAGGGAACATGAGAAACATTGGGAACAGAAAACGAAGAAGTGGTAAGAGTGCCTCGACTAGCAACGGGAAGGGGAGTACCATGAATTGTAAGAACATGAACAGGAAAATGAAGAGAGCCAAGGAAGGACAAGGTGGAAGAGTCAGGGGACATGGAAAAAACTCCAGAATCCAAAATCCACGGGGATATACCTGACTACATAGAGGGTGGTCTCTTAGTGTTGAAAGCATCAGTCACACAACCTGCAGAACCTGACGAAGAAGAACTCGAAGCTGCAAGCAAACACTTAAGTTTCATAATATTCTTCTCCATTAAAGAGATAGTTGAGGTTGTCGGAATAGGAGCACGAGTCCCGGAGGAAGAGCCGCACATGTGCCCCCTTCTTGCAGCAACCCGACTTGAGATGACCATCCCTGTTGAAGTAGCCGAATGAGTATGAGCACGACCCCACCACTTGGGGTGGGTACAAGCAACGAAACACCGGAGCGAAAGGTAGCCGGTGTAGCTGACGACATAGTAGGAGCTTCACTAGCGAGCATAGAGGAAACCTGAAGCAGACCAGCATCACATAGGTGAGTCTCCTCAACATGATATCAGTAAATGCCTCCAGAATAGAAACAGGTGGCACATGGGCAAACCATTGAGCGTGGCATGACTCAAACGCCCTACGGAGCCACAAAAAGAACTAGATACACTTAAACTCCAAGTCGGACATAGCCTGACAACATTGGCATGAATCACAACCAGCAATAAAGAGGTGCTCAAACTGGTGCGAGATAGTAGAACTCCGTGCATAGAAATCGTCAACACTAGAGTCACCCTGCTGAAGAGCATGCTTCTGATGGACCAAAAACGAGTAGAGGGCAGCATAAGAGGGCTAATACCACTGCCGAAGAAGAGTCCACATGTCAAAGGCGGTAGAGAGGCCCACAAACTCAAAAGAAAACTAAGGCAGAATAGTGGCACATCCAACGGCCACATCATGAGCATCATCATCAAACCACCGAGTGTACACAAACAACTCATCAGGATAAGTGGTAAGAGTCGTATGGTAGTCCAAGGCTTGCTGGTCATAAGCAACACCAGCATCGGCCTTGGTGGCAGCCTGATCAAGCCTGATCATCCTAGGAAACATGTGAGGCAAGAACCAGTGGCACCAACGGGATAGATACCAGAAGAGCAACCAAACACGCTGGATAGAAGACCTCGCCAGAGAAAACACATAGAGAACTGCACATATGAATGCACATAAAGGTGTCAAACTCAATGCAATTAACACAATCAAACATGACTGGGCAACATGGAATAGACAGGTAGCTCGCTGTAGAGGGCATCACCATTTTTGTCGATCAATTATCAAGACATAGTCGAACGAAATAGACCTGGAAGCTTCGTGGACCAGATCGAACCAAAGCACACCAAATGGAGGCAGTGGCCTGGAGGGGCGACACTGAACTAGCATGGACTGGGCCGGTCGGGTATAACGCAACTAGGAAGGCGGCGCAAAAGCGGAAGCGATGCACGACTTGGACCCAGAAGGGTGGTGCACCATGGAGAGCGGAAACCAGGTGGGCGAGGCAAAACCCAACGAGGAGGCGGCGGCTTTGACCAGGCCGAGGATCGACAACGCGACGCGGGCCAGGGCTGATTGGCAATCGGGCGGTGGCAGTGATAGTGGGAAGAGGAAGCACCGAAGGCCCATCGGGAAGAGAATGGTAGCGTGAGTTGGATCACAAAATGAGTTGCATGTGTGAAAAAGCTCTAAGACCATGTTAGGAAGTATGCAACTTGTATTCTGGGAGGAGCAAGCGCAACTATATCTCTACCATTAAAGACAATTGGGGATTGTACGTTCATACGTCAAACTTCCCCTTCCCTTGATCTCCCTCCTCCATGTTCTGCATTAACTAAATCAAATCAAATCTTACAAAAATCTCAACCCAAATCAAATCAAATCAAATCTTATCAAAACCTAAACTAAATTAAAACTTTCCTTTCCTTGGCTTTTCCTACCCATAATACTCAAACAAAATCAATTCTTACCAAATCTAGGATATTTGAAATGCTCGGCAATTAGCTAGTATATACAATATACAGGTGAAAAATATGCAAAAAAAAACCTTATACTATTGGGAAACTATACATGCTACATGGAAACATAATATAACTCTTAACATGATAAAGGCTACTCTCCTCAGAAGTTCATCCGGCCCAGATGATTCCCAATCGTGGTAGAACCCACAATCAACAACTACAAAGTTTTGAGTGAGCTGATGGAGAACTTCATTGAACAACCTCTTTCTAGATGCCCCAACTTCCATCAAATAGTCCACATCTCTTCAGCCACCCCTATTGGTCAAGTCAACCTTCCCGTAACCTTAGGGATACTAGGGAATTTTTAAACAGAGAAAATCCTATTGGATTGGAATGACTTCAAGACATCTTAGAACGCCATTATAGGGTTTTCGATGCTCGCTAAGTTCATTTAAGCAATGCACTATGCCTAGTGATGCGTAAAGATACCTGAACCAAAGGAGTCATCACGACATGAGGTTACTCTGAGGCTGTCCTTCGCTGGTACAAAGAGAGCCTTGAATGACAGATCAATATCAGAAAGCAAGGGTCAAAGATCTCAAAACATCAAAGAACCACAACTTGACGAAAGAAGTCAAGTGAGCGATGGATCGACGTAAAAAACCGAAGCACATTATTGACTTAATGCTTTATTTAGATATACATGAGTATTAGTGTGCTACGTGATCCTTCTTGCACAAACAACCCCGTTCAGATTCAACCAAGGCCGGGCAGTTTGGGAGCTACATTGTTACATCATACCTAGATAACAACATGTTGTCGGAAATCTTTCCTGGCTTCCTATTTCTTTCAAAAAGGAAATGGGTCTCACGTAATGACCTCTGGGACACACGAAAGTCATCTATTACACCCTCTAGGTGTATGGGGGCTTGGAATGCGCCTTCCCCTCCCTTTTCCCCCACATGAGAACTCGAGGCGGATTACTTGGACCCCCCTACTTGTCACAAAGCCTTCTATTTAGACCGTAAAGATAAGGACATAGAAACAAAGGGTCCACACCTAGCTCATAAAACTTTAAATAACTCGGTAGCCGTGGTCGAAAATCTTTCAAATCAACATAGCTTTTGTTAAGCGACCCACCAGTGTGTGGTCAACACAAAAATAATATAGTCCCATTTAATAAATGGGTATGTACAAAGTTGGGTACACAAGTGAAGGCCAAATATGACCCAAAGAGCACTCGAGAAGATTCTACTCTACTTTGAATTTCTCCTACCAACAATGAACCTCCCTAATCTCATTGGGTGTCTACATTGTACATATAGAGAACAAGTAACTTAGTTGTGTGAGAAAATTATCCTACATCTGCTCCTTGTGCCACACCTCACCGTCTTGACCTTCACCTCCCACTCTTAGTTGTCGTGTCAGAGGTAGGTGGATCCTCTCGGCCATTGCTTTCTCCAGCTCTACATTCACCAAAAGCAGTGCGATAAAAGAGATGGCCACCTCATAAGGCCTAGAGTTGTGGTGTCGGGATCATTGAGTTAAATTATTTGATAATCCACTAGAGCCCTCAAAGTCAAGATAGACGAAGGTAAAAATCCACTAGCTCCAGTATAGTTTTGAACCCATGCCATGGTGAAGCCCATGAATGGAATTATCCCTCAGAGCATACACTCCCGCAACACCTGAATTGTCCTCAATGTTCCCGTTGCCCCTACCAAAGTGCATGGTCGTGGTCCAGGACTTAGGAGCATGGTTGTGTATAATTATTTCAACACCACATAAAATTTACGTAATGGCAGGTTAGTTTCTTAAAAACCCATGCTTTCTGGTCATTTAACACCCTTAGTTATCTGACATGTGACTATTTCCCCTCCTTTGGGCCTTTCGCTCAAGAAGTGTGAGCAGTTACTCGAAGTAGCTAAATGCTAGATGAACACACTTGGTTGACATCCAGAATCTTGATAATAGAATCCCCAAGCATGATGGACCAGTCTAGACTCTTTGCTTAGGCTAGATATTTCCTTTTCCTCTGTCATGACCTCATTTCTCATACTGGTGGGGGATAGACGATGAGTAGGGGCAAAACTACTATACTCCGATAAAAGGAAACTATCTATGAGTCATACGAAGCCACGTTACCCTTTAATGATGACGGGTGGAGAAAACACCAACTTAATGTTACAAGCGCATGGGCAAAGGCATGATCAAAGGAGTATATAAGAAAACGAGTCAGATCTAGATTGCATAAAGCCATCAATCTTTACCTTAGATAAGTAGTAGATCAAATACGTACTTGTCAAATCCCATGTAAACCTTTGAGATTAATGCAATACATACATGAGTAGGGTTGTTTTTCTGAGAGAGAACCGAACCTATCTAAATCCTTGTCCATATGATGAAAAACTTTGATGATCTCCTTAGAAACCCCTATTTCTATGCACTCCTATGTTTGTAAGGTCGAGGAATGTGATTACCGCTAATTGTCATCGAGAATTATCTTGATGGGTTGAAGAATTAATGAACTTCTCAAATGCTAGAAAAATGATGGACTAAATAAATCATTTATCTATTGGCGTCCAAGCATATGTATATAGTCTCTACACAATAAACTACCCTTTGAGACATCTTTTGTGCAAATGTTTTTATAATGTGAATCATCTGTGCATAACCTAGAGTCTGGAACAAGGCCAAATCATCTAGCTAACCCACCTGAATAATATGCATGGCAAGATCGTTGATCACATCTTCGTCCGTCTAAAAAAATGTGTTGTTTAAAAATATCTTTAATTCATTTGTCCATATTGGCACTTTATCATCTAATCCTTCAAGGATCCACCTGTGACCAATTTGCTTTGGTCACCCGAGTAATCTCACTAGATTTTTATGAATCAGTCCTTAACTTTAAAAAACTTGAACTTAATTGGTCTTCAATATTATCCATGGGTTTTCACTAATATATTCAATTCCAAGGGCTTATAGCGCATAACACATAGTCAACCAACCTAAATATAGCTCAAGTACTAATCTTGAAAACCCTTAATAGTGCAATCATGCATATTGTAATTGGATATGTTCTGGTTATATATTAGTGATCCAACCACCGAGTCCTTAGATCATCCTAGCTACCAAGTTCGGAACCTCGAACATTGTTCTTGGCTCATATTTCAAGAGAAAACATTGACATCAAACATATAACTTTTGGCAATAACGAAGATATTAGTACTTTGTTAGGTATGCTTTCCTTGTTTGTTTCGACGACATAGTTGTAGCTACCCACAAATTTTGTAATTAGGGCCTACATAATTAGATTATCCTAGTTCTCAATGTTTGGTACCAGCCCAACTAGTTACAAGGTATATGATTGCATGTATACATGTTAATCAAAACATGTTGTATGCACAACAAGATGCATCCAGAGCAAATATTATCCATGGTAAAGGTATAACATACATGATTAATTATTGTGAATATCTATAGTAGGACATTATATAACAAGGGATAATAATAAGCACTGAATAAATTAAGAAAACTCTCATGAGTCATTGCATCAAACTATTGGCCTGGACTAGATGCTTTTAAACCCTTAGTTTTGGTGATTGATGAAAATATGGCATGTGATTGCAAATCTATGTCTAGAGTAAAACAAGTTGTATAGTTGAAAGAGTACAATAAATGTACATAGGATACATGGAAAAGACAAGCAAATTTTTGTAAGGGACAAAATTGGCTCTTGATCGAGGGGCTCTCAATTCTCCGCATGATGCAAGCTGGAACATCGAAAGATGAACAAATTGGAGGCATAAAAGATAACTCAAGGTATAAAGTCAAAGGTAACCATAGGATAAGAGGCCCATGAGGAAGAAAAATCACACCAACCTTCATGGACCGAGACAAATCTCTCCATGGACCAAGTGCATGAATCAAAGAATTCTAAAATAGCCTTACTTTTCCTCTTGTTTAGCGGAATTTTAGGCTTTTCTACAATAGGAACTTTTGTCCTTGCGTTTCCCTCCCCAGCAAGGCTATTGGTGGTTTTTTGCACAAGGTTGAGCCCATGGGTCATTTGTAGACCATCTCACTTTTATGAATGGATACCTTACATGCATAGTGGTGTTGAGAGCTCTTCCTCTTGGTGGAAGTCTCCATCATCTGCTTGTCAAGGCAAGTGAGAGGTTTTCAATCGAAGTCTGTGATTGGAGTTATTCCTCTCAATGAAATTATTGCTCACTTTTGTCAAAAGTTTACCTTGATCTCCTAAACAACATGAGTAGGATTCCGTGTTTTGACATAACTGAACCTGTATAAAATAAATATGTCTTATCTCATCAAGTACAACGACCCATAGCACAACCATCGAACACCCACTCTCTTGTGTAGTTTTTTACTATGACAACACACATGATCAATGTATATACAAAGAAGAAAATTTTTGTATACATTCAAATGTATTTTAAGGAAAAAAGTGAGTCCGTGGATTGAAATCCAATTGAGGATCCTTGCACAATTCAATTAACTCTAGACCCAGGATAATTATTATCTAAATCATCGTTAATAAGCCTTCTCAGTGTCCAGCATGAAGATATGCAATACCCTTGAATCCAAGATGCCACGTAGAATTGGAATGTGTGTCGATCAAGGAAGTTCGTAACTGAGATATAATTAATGTAGTGACCATTACTTAAACACATGTTGGCCTCTTAAACAAAAGAAAGGTCTTGCAAGACTAGTGTCCTATACAATTTGATCGTGCTTCTTTCAGGAGTCCTTGTTAAGGTAAAACCATTTGCTTTATAAAATATAACACATTTTTCTCAAGGCCTTTTCCTAGTATCATACCTTTCATAGGCCATGGCAGGAACCCTTGTTGTAAGGCCGAGCTCAGTAGCCTCTTTGTCAAGCTAATACCATCCTTGCCAACATAAAGGCTCTTCAAATTATATGTTATTGCATACATTTTGAATTTGAGGGGTGTTAAAGAGGATTAGTATTCGTCTATGTATTTGTATTAGTCTAGATTTTCTTCCTTGTACTCCAAGTCTCTTGTACTATATATTTTCCCTTGGGCTATGTAATAAAGACAAGTTGCTCCTGCAACACTACCCCTCTTTGAACTAAGGGTTTTGAGGTGACAATAAAATCATGAATACCATTGAACCTCTACTTAGAGGATGTATGGATAACATTGGCTCATCATATAGGAGATATGAGTTGTTTGGGATGATGCTATCATATATGGTTCGTTTGGGTGGATTTTTTTATTAAAGCTAAAAAATTGGAACACAACCATACCCTAGAAACTATCGAGGGAGCTAAATTGCAAGACAATAGTGCCCTTCACTAGCCAGAGGTTGGCAACCTTTCCCACCGCCAGCTCCAATGGCCTTCTAAGGGAACCAACACCAAGAAAGGGTTCCATTATCGAGTATAACTCATATTTTCCAAACCTAACTCACTAGAGAATACAATTTTGATCATAATAACCCCAAATAAATTTGAGTACTCCAAGACGATAAAATTCCCTAGTTGTTTCTATAAATCCTAATATCCTACTTTCAACCAACAATTAGTTAATAGGATTCAGTAATGAACATCTAAATCATTAATATCCCACGGTAAATGGGAATTTCCAACATATTAAATAATCACCTTCACAAATGTGGTCATGGTGAAGCATAACTATCAATAACTCAATGTACTCCTATAGAATCACATCCCTTGGCCCTCAAGGGGTCCCCATCTTGATATTCACCATCCCACATGATCCTCCTCCTAGCCTCCCTCCTCATCACATCCATGACTAGGGCGTCATGCTGATTGGGCTAAGCCCTGAAGGGGTGGTTGGGAGGGAGTAATGTCGTGAAGGCCATGGATGTGATGAGGCAAGGGTTTGAGAAGAACTTGTGGGAATCGTTGGTCCTATAAAAAGTGAGCATGCTTTAAGATGTGGAACCATTGCACCGAACCTGATTTTTTTGTGTCAACCAGGTTGATTGAGTACCCTTTACGATGCCGTGAACATTGGTCGCCACCGTCCCCAACCCCATTTTTTATTATCTTAGCCAACTTAGCTTTCATGCACAGTCAGACTTTGACTATACAATAAAAGAGGGCTAGATGATCTGTTATGAAGTGAAAAGAAAGGCAGGTCCATAATTCCGTTGACATGCCTAAGTCCATCACCTAGAGTCAAAATCAGATTTGTTTGAGGAAAATCTGTAAACCTAACCTACAGGAGTCCAAATCATAAAGTAGGTCTAGGTACAACCAAGCCATGTCGTGAGCTAGTGCTTGAACCGTGGTTGGGGTTTTTTATGCCGCTCACATTAGCAAAAAAGACCCCGGACCGTTAAAAATCGTTATGTATCATAGAACCTCAATACCACCATCAGTGTCATTGTTGGTGCTAGTGGTCATATCGGTGGAGGAAGGGAGAGGAACAAAGGCCACATGCTAGATTTAATGAGAGAAAGTGAGAGGTGAAGATTAGAAGGCTGGGAGAAATGGAGGAGCAAGTGTGGTTTAGGATTTGGAGATAAGAGGTGATCGGTTGTTGTGACACTTGTACAAGTGAGTTGTTGGGATGATCACAGTCCGTTGGATTGGGTGCTTCAATATGTTTTTTTAATGAAACTCAAACGGTTAGGCACATAAGTCATCTGGGATAATCTTCTTATCTCGGATGGTTCGTCATATTAATGGTTCATGTAAAACAATCTGGGATAAGTGCTTATGACATACTCCCTCCGTCCCATGATCTAAGACGTTTTTTGACACTAGTGTGGTGTAAAAAAATGTCTTAGATTATGGGACGGAGGGAGTAGATTTTTGTTTCTAAACATTCTTAGGATAGGTTAATTGATTGGTTGAAAACAATAGCTGGATTACTTTACTACAATCAATTGTGATAAAGTCATCTTAAATCAAGGGTCTTGAATTCTATTTCTAAAATAGTGCAAGAAAGTGTTAGTCGACAAGGTAAACAAAATTGGGAATGTTTTCTACGGTTTGAAAAATTGAAAGAGCATTGTGAATATGAAAATAATACACTACAAGATTCACGAAGAGATCACTACATCGAAGTTGGACACTAGGGTGACCCGACAAACACTAGAATTAAGGGAGATACCCTAGCTAGCATTGATATTGCTACACAACCTTCATGCAATAACATAGGAAAATTCATGGAGGCAAATTCACCTTGAACAATACGGTTGCAAAGGGTTATAACTAGTGAACAATTAGAATATTATTGCTTGGATCTAATAGATTTGACGAGAGAAAAGTGCGTATGGTCATGAAAAGATTTGAGCTCGTGTAGATTATCAAGGTTTTGTGGCATGTATCAAAACAGATATATGGTATGGAAAGGCATTAAAATGGTGGATCAAACCGAATTAGACCATCTTAGCATGATTAAGATTATTGGTCTAGATATATATAATATGAACCATCACGTTCTTCTAAATTTTCAACAAGCACCTACATGGAAGGTCATTGATGAAATCACTTCTAAATCATTATTTTGAACACTAACGGTAATATGTTTCCACATTTTGAATTTTTTGATTGAGCCAAAAGGGTTACAAACTTAAGTTGAATGCATTATCTGTCTGAATCTGTCTCTAGCAAAGCTCCAACCCCTTCTATCATCTCAAGGAATGATGTTTGTAAACCATATAGCTCTTGAATTTCTCGGTGGACGATTAGCACAATACTAAAGTACCCAAATAGTTCATTGATGACTACCAAACATTCAAATATGATATTCACTCATGGTGTGTTGTGCATACCCTTAGCTATTCCCTCCCCAATCCACTTTTTAGCAGTTTGGTACGGTGCATGAGGCCTCTCAGTCATGCCCACCTCAACCCACCAAGGCCTCTCAAGCATGCCCACATGTGAACCCACAAATTGAGTTTCCCTAGTCAACATGGCTGGCTGGAATCTAGAAACAATAATCTAAAACCAACCGACCAACGTATGTGCTGGCCTCCCGACACGCTAGGGTTACCTGCCTTCAACTCCCAAGCGAGCTGGATGAACCATCACCCCTACTCCTTTGGATCTAACTAAAATACATGCTACCAAATATAAAACTTCATGTTCCAGCTAGTTCATTCAAAGGTCTGAACCGTGGGAGAAGGGTGGGCAATATATTTCAACACCCCCTCATGCCTAGGCTCCTTCAATCCTTAGATGTGGGATCTATGTAGGATGCAAATATTATTTTAAAACTACATTGGTCCAGTCTTGAACTCAAGACCTCCTGGCTCTGATACCATATTGAATTTCATGCTCCACCCAATTCATCAGAAAATTTGTACTGAAGAGAAGGGAGGCAATATATTTCAATACCAAATTCCAAGCTCAGCATGTCTTAACATAAACATACCACCAAACAACAAGCTCAACATGTCTCGACATAGAAAGGCTACCAAACTCATAGCAGTTGTATGCGCTCAACACATCTTAGGGGAGAGCATCCATGTTGGGGATGGGGGGGGGGGTCTGACTACCAAATGCGCCCTAAAGCGACTACCCGATACCATCTTGTAACCATGTGTTACTAAATGAACAAACTTGGCCATGGGCTAGATAGTCCAACCTTAATAAAAAGGTAAAAAGTTAGTCACTAGAGTTAACTCGGATCAAGCATCCCCATCTTAATCATCAATGACTACATCATTTGGGTCACTTAGAATATTCACTTCGCACAAGCATTGCTGAAATTTCTCTTTGGACCAAGCATCTCTCCCAAACAGTGGCGTCGGTAGCTTCTTGGGCAGAGGGTCTGATATTGATATTGTCCCCTTTAGACCTCATTCACTTTATCATCTTGGATTATCCAACCTAAAACCTTATCTTCTCAACCTTTGACATATCAATTGCCCACTCTATTGTCTTGGTCACTTGGATCATTGAAACGCAGGCAAATCTAGATTTATGAACTTGTCTTCAACTATGAGAACAATAAATTCATTCGTCTTAAACCTTGTCCATTGTTTATGAATTCTCCCTAATGGGAGCACGCCTGATGGGAGTAATTCACATGGAGGGAAATTCTAGGTGGAATAGCCTTATATGCTACATGCAATCTAGGTGGTCTACTAAGATGATAGACAAGCTATGTAGACACCCAAACAAGGCAAAGTAGTAGAATCAACAAAAGTGATGTGGGGATGAGGAATTTATTCCTAGAATTCAAATCTTTGTGGGGTTTCTATGTCTCCACTTGAGAAGCTTGGAGACCAACATCTTTAGAGCCATAACAACCGAGCCTTCTTCTCCTTGAGCTTTGGCCAGGTAGATGTTTAGGCGGTCTCTAGCCTTCACAAACTCTTGGAGAAAATCCATAATGTCGGCTGCTTCCGGGTGACTCCCATTCCGTAGGAGCCCCCAAACTCCAAGAATGGGCACGACGAATGCTTAAGAGGAAAATTCAGTACTCTTGATCGGTGTAGATCCCAAATTTCACTCATTCTAAATAACTACAATGTCAACAATAGTCTTTCAGTCCGAAACAAGTTGGGGTAGGCTAGAGTTGAAGCCCATAAGATCTCGAAACCAAGTCATGGTTATGGCACGTGGATAGCCTAACTTCCACGCACCCATGTCCATGGCTAGTTCTTTGGTGATATTCCAGTCCTTCAGATCTCTCTTTGCGGACTCCTCCCATGCCAATTTTGATCTAGCCTGACCTCCCATTTCACTCATTCTAAAGTATCTCTCAAATCCACTCTCTTCCTCCAAGGGTTGGCTCAATGACCTTTCGAATAGGTGGAAGAATTATTGAAGTGTTGGATTTGAAGTCAGTAAAGAGTTTCGCGCGCGTGGGGCAAATTGGATATTTATAGGCTCCAACTCCGAGTTTTGGATGATGTGACGCTCAGTATGAGCCACTGGATTTGCATAATGGACACATGAGTTAGAACTTCCGGCAACCCGAAATTTCTCGATCGGGGTCGCCTGGAATTTACATCCACCATCTTTAGAGACCTTGGGTTTTGCTTGGAGATGTCCAAACAAACCTTTAGGCTCAGATACACGTTCGTAATTTTGGGCCAAGGGTCTAGAGTTCTTGGCATCTAGTTCAAGGTAGGCGTTATCCATAAGTTTCCAGTTGACATCCGACTGCCCTCGTCCACGGGCACAAGGTAGGTCCATATCTTGGCTTTGCTTGGCAAAGATCATAGCATTACAATGAGCTATACTCAAGGGATTTCGACGTCCCCTATTAAAAGTGTGTCTTCCCTATGACTCAATTGTGATTTTCATCACTAAAGCATAAAGAAATATAATCTTCAACCCAAACCTGCCGTCTTCCTTTCTCCTTTGCTTTTTGCAGGGTCTATGATGCCCGGCAACAATCATTTGGTGTGCTTGTACACTTAACACATGCCAGTCCTTTAAATAGCTCGTCATTAATTACCAAAAAACCATTAGGGGACCTAGATGTCCTTTCACCTATGCGTCACATGAAGCTTGGAACTCCAACGTGTCCAATGCTTTTTCAACCCAAAAAGTATAATATAAAGGTTTTTCTTGTTTGTGTTTGGGAGAAATGCTGAAAACATAGGATTTCTTTGATGATGAAGTGATGAATCGTCTAATTAATAAACAAGACTAATTTTAAAATAAACATCAAAAATAAAATTGCAAATAAATGAAATAGAGGGAATTGCATGGTTGAAGAGGGCTGAATTCCGTGTTCAAAGCGTCACATTCTCTAAGAACAAAAAGTCCTATCGTCATTTGTTTTGCTTTCTTTTCATATGATAATGTGAAAATGGGACGGGCTTGAGTTTATAGAATGCTCCAGACACATCTCACCATGGCTCAAAAGATAACTGTATTTGTTTTTGCAATCTTCAAAAAATCCTTTATGAAGTGGCCCTGTATTTGTAGCACTTCAAGCATGGTTTGAGACAAGTTGGGAATGTGGGAGAATATTGATGTGTTTGGAGAATAAAGCGGAATTTTGTAAAATCGTTGGAGAATAAGAGTGTCTTTCTCCACACCCTTATTTCCTGTGATCAACGCTAAAAAGACCTCCAACATTGCATAAACCAAATATCTGAGCTTTCAAATGTCTGATACTCTTTTGGATGTAGAAGTATATGAGAGTGTGTCTTGTTTTGATAGGTTGTGGACAGTCGTGGGTTTAACGGTACTGACGGAGACGATTCAGAATTCCTTTATTGTTTGACAAATAGTAACCTATTCTGTGTATCTATAATACTTTCGAAGGGACACATTCATAATATGTATTGTGTACCTATATTCATCTTAAAAAAATATAAATGCTAGAAAAACATCTGTAGCGAGGACTTGGTATGTATTTTTTCTATATCCGACATGGAATTGGTAGAAAAACAGAAAAGACTCGTCTTCACCCATCTAATATGTCATGCTGTTTCCTATTCTGTCTTTTCAGTAGTCCCGTGTATAAATTGATCTGTCTTACTTGTATGATACTGGTGACTGGTGATTTATTATGCTGTTATTTCCAGGGTCAGCAATCATCTTAGTTCTTTTGTGGAAAATATATTAAAATGGAGAATAAAATTTAAAGAAATAGTTGGTTGACAATACAAAATGCATTCAACTAATTTTTGCATGGAACCTACTGGATATTAAGTGAATAAGTTCAGCTTGAACAGTTGAACTGAAGCATTCATGTAATTTAATTCTACATGTTACTTTAATCTGGTATAGAGAGTTATGTTAGTAATATCTTGAAAGATAGCTGAAGATAAACAAATTATGAAGAATAAGGGCACAAGAGCAATACTAAACGCCTAAAGTTTAAGTTTATTTTCTCTGAAGTTGAATGAGTTAACTGAGCTATTTAACTGAACCATTCGTCCATTTTCCTACCATATCATATGTTCATCCTTCTGCGGGGTCCTCAATTAAAGTAGGTCAGCTGGTATCTAGATTCTAGTATTGGCTCAGAAAAAGATGATATTAATGAACTGGCTGACTTCAGTGTTTTGGTTGGTGATCCCTTATGTATGACACTGATTAGATGCTCAAATAGAAGTCATTGATTGAAACAACAATCTGGTTTCCCCCAGAACTGATCATAAGACTTGCACATTGTGCATACTATATGGCATGTGGTGTTGTGCTCTTGCTTATTGTAGAAATGAGCTCAGCTGAAGTCATTTGACTGAAGCAAAAATCTAATTTCTTTAAAAACTCATGAGATGACTTGCAAATTGTGTGCATATGACTGAAACTACGAATCAGCAATCTGCTTTTCCCCGAAACTCATTATATGACTTGCAAATTGTGTATACTGTATAGCATGTGGCCTTGTGATGTGTTCTTATTTACTGTAGAAATGTGAAGTGTTACATGAGCTGTTTCTAAACTTGCTTTAGGCACAGTAGGTGTTCTTTTCAGTTGGCATTCACTGGTAACTGGTATATGATTCGTTTTACTCTGAACCCCGAATCAGACCACAATTTTACAACTCTTTTCTGGTGAAAAACAAACATTCATTTTATTGAATTGTGCTGAAACACTCTGCTTGTGTAGAAAAATAACTGCAACCTTTTAACCTTCTGCATGTAAAAAAACAGGACTTTCGTTGTCTGTGTACATTCCTAATTTGCAAACCGATAGTTACCAACTTCTAGATTTTTTTTGTTTGTAAATCAGCAGTACCTTCTACATTGGTCCGTACCAGGTTATATAACTTCTAGAGCTCACTAGGAAAACTGATGCCGATTGCTGTCTTATTCATGGTGCCTATATTTGCTGGTATTGGCAGCCACTGGACAACACCCAATCCTTTCCATGCACTTTTTGAAACAGAAGCTGCTGCTCTAGTCATCCCGTCCTTTACTGCTCGTCACTTTACCACATGAGGTGTTGATGAATGAAATGACTACCAGTACTGAACATGACCTTTCCTTTTTGCATCCATAAAATTTGCATTCGATTGAGCAAGGAGCAAATGTGATGCGCTGAGTACTAGTTCCAGACTGCCCCCCAAAACTTAAAAATCTGAAATCATAAAATGAAGCCCAGGTAGAATTTGTAAGTCTGCAGTCTGAAGGCGAATTAGCTAGGTTGTGGATGCATGAGATGACGGATTGTTCAGAGGTCGGACAGTGCTGAAGCTTCCTCTTCTGAAAAGAAAATAACATATATAGATGATGGATTACCATCAGAGGCTTGCCGGTAGCAACTATTCTGAATCTTGGCAAAGAACATCTGCTTGTAAGCTCGGGCATTTGATGCATCCGCTTGGTCAACCCGCTTGCTCCTGCAGTCCTGCCTTGTTCGGTCGTCCATGAGATGCTGCTTGTTTCCATAGATTTCGATGGTGAACTGACTGAATTGCTCGACTGGGCGTCAAGTGACCTATCAAATTTGTGTTGGGAGTTTTGAACCGTCGGTAGCTTTCGCTCGGTACAGGAAGAGACCAGAGTGAGGAGAGGAAATGTTTCTCTCTGCTAGCAATGTTAGTTTGTCTTGTATTTTAGTACATTATTACGTTTATTACAAGGGAGGCAAGGTCCGTTTTGCAAAACCAATCTACTGGATAACAACCGACTTGGACAAAATAGTACTGTATTTTTTACAGATCGACCTTATCTACTCGTAGTTATCTACTCCTCCATTCGTGGAGAGATGGGCAAAGTCATTTTGACTTTAGTCCCTCGCTGTCTCTGAATTTCATGTGGCTCAACGGCCAAGCTGCTACTGTTGAGCTGAGAACATATCCTTTGGCACCCAAGCTTTGGAAACACATACCCTATTAGTTTGAAATCTTAATATTCGTACTGTAGGCTGTAGCTCGAGAAAAAAAAATCAGGCGTGGTAGTTTTAACTTTTTTGGATAAGGGAACGTTTGATTTACCAGGCCTAATGCATACAGTCAGATTTATTATGTACAATTTTTTACTGCAGAAAATAAATTATTACAAGTCAGGCATGTTTTTTTTTGTGGGGTATGTTTTTATTTCATTACATCTCTGGTTGTCTTTGTTTTGCTTATTTCACTTTTTTTTTTCTTGTGTACTTGTTTTTTCCTGTTTTGAGACGGTGCAAAGCTCCACCGGCTCCTCGTGGTTTCTGTTATCCTTCTCTGGTATTGTTTGGCTTTATTTGTTTTCTCTCTCTTCTGATTTGTCGTGTTTTGGACGGTGCCCAGCACTCACAGTTGCACCCATGCTGCGATATAATTTTATTTTGCATTTAAAAGTTCACTGAGAAATGAGAAAACATGAAAGTTTGATATAAGAGAAAGGCTTCTCGAGGGAGCAAACTTCATCTCGCTCCCCTGGCACGTCCGCACTATTTTTTTTTTTAACACAGTACAGACGCAAGCGTTCATATACACGCGCATACACTCACCCCTATGAACGCACACACGCACACCCTACCCCTATGAGCACCTCCGAGAGACTGAGCCGGTATATCATCTTGAAATTTACGAAGTCACCGTAGGCACCTCGTCGTCGACAGGAACGTCTCTTCCCACTGAATGCGCATCGCCGGAAATCCTGAAATAATTTCAGGAATAAATGCGAGCACCAGGATTTGAACCCTGGTGGGCTGGGGATACCACAGTCTCTCTAACCATCCAACCACAGGTTGGTTCGCGGCACGTCCGCACTACTATTCTTCGTTCGTACTACCTCTGTTCATAAAACGTTAGATTGAACTGTCAGAGCGTCTTATATTTACGAACGGAGGGAGTACATGTCAGATGGAATGCACAGTTGCGTTTGTTACATTGTACCGACTTTCCTCATAAAATAAAATACGCCTCGCTTTATATTAATGAAGCCACATAGGAAGCGTGGTGACCATGGCGGCCAAGACGTGTGGCTGTCAAACCTCCCAATCATTGTAACTGATGTGATGACCGTCGATTTGGCCTGTCCGAGGTAATTTGGAATGCAAGTTGTTCCCGTTCGAAACGCTAAAAATAAAGTCACGTCCTCATACGACACAAGGTGTTACGAAAATCCAGATACAGTAATCACAAAAGAAAATACGACAAAACATGCCGAGGATGCTAAAAACACACAAGTGTGTGCTAACGGACGTCTCTAGCACACCGCCAAGAAGAAGCACCCGAGGCAATGCCGTCAAAACAGAAATACATCCACACCCACCAACAACGCTAAATATATAAGGTCACGATACATTCTACCTATTTTATACGAGGTGGATATTGTTTTCTGGACATGAAGTTTCAGCTCACAAGTTAATATGCTATCTGATGAACAGTAAAATAAATATGACAAGTAAAACAAGTCAAAAAAATTGAACTTTTGGGAACAAACATTCGAGTTCGCAACATGCATGCAAAGTTTCGAAGAAACAATATTCCAAAATGCTTCATGGAAAAACAAAATCGATGCTTCAAACAAACACTATTCCAAAATGCTTCTGTAAAAACAACGATGCATGCAATTTGGAATATTGCTTCTTCATGAAACTGTGAGCGCATGTTGCAAATTCGTCAATGTTATGCCCAAAAAAATCATGAATATTTATTTATTTTACTGTTTACGAGGGTGCATATGAGCTCGCGAGCAGTTGGGCACTTTTGATGTTTTCTTTCTATTTCACATATACAAATGGCACACTTTTTTTGTAGGGCAAACGATCACAGTCGGGAGACCGGCCGAGCCAGTGCGGTCCCTCGCGACTCGTCCGATCGTCGCGATCGAGCGCCCCCTTTTTGCATGCTAGTGTGCCCCAACTTACTGCTCTCTCTCACTCTCATCTCTCATCTCTCTCTCTCACTCTCATCTCTCTCTCTCATCTCCCTCTCGCCCTCCCTCTCTCTCTCGTGAATACCATGGGGGCCGTCGTCTGAGCTTGCCCGTTCCTTCCCATCTATCCCCTTTTCAAATCTCCCTGGTTGTTGATGTGCCTGTGCACCCATCGTGCATTGCTGCAACGCCATGCCCCCCCTCACCACCCGTGACGCAAGCGACCGACGACCAGGTGGTGTTGTGCCGTCTGCTGGGGAGACGATGCTACATGGGAAGGGGGAGGAGGAAACAATGCGTTGCATACGAAGGGGGGGGCGAGATGCAAAAATGGTGATGGTGTGTTGCAAACTGCGACGGTCGATGCTTTGAGGCATTGGGACAGGGGCTAGAAGCTCCTTGTTGGTGAGTTGTGATGGCCATCGTGACGAGGTGCAACGATGGTGCGACGAGCTAGACACCGCAACCACGAGATGTTGCAACGGTGACCGCGGCTTTGTTGGAACCGCAACCCCGGCGAGCTGTGATGGTCACCGCGGCGAGTTGGAACCGTGGTCGCGGATTGCTGCATTTGCTCCGCCAGGGAGCTACAACCAGCAAACCTCGGTGCTACAACAAGCACCACTGGATGCTCGAACTGCCCCTCTGTTTTGCTGCAACCGGCAGAAGGTGGTGATGTGGTGTCGAGATATCTGCAACTAGCAATCATAGAAGCTAGGATTGGCGGAATTTTTTGCTATAACTGATGCGAATGGTGTTGGGATGACGGGGGATGACGTCGTGATTACTGCAACCGAGAACATTAAAACTTAAGATCGGTGAACAGTTTTGCTACGATGGCGACTGCTACTTGTGAGCTGTGTTGGGTTTTTTCCCTGAAAAGGAGGGGTGAAGCAATATAGTATCGATAAGTATTTCCCTTAGTGAGAACCAAGATTATCAAACGAGTAGGAGAATCAAGGCAAACTCTCGTCATTAACACCTACACACAAAACCAAACACTTGCACCGAAGACAGGCAAGAGGGTTGTCAATCCCCTTAAACTCGTTACTTACAAGGATTAATTCTGATATAGATACATAAAAAGTAAAAGTAAATAAAAGTGAATAATTGCAGCAAGGTATTTTTGTTTTTAGCAATATGATTAAATAGACCCGGGGGTCATAGTTTTCATTAGAGGCTTCTCTCTCGAACGTATAGCATACGGTAGGTAGACAAATTACTATTGGTCAATTGATAGAAAAACGCATAGTTACGATGTTATTCATGGGAATGATCATGTATATAAGCATCACGTTTGTGACAAGTAGACCAAAACGATCCTGCATCTACTACTATTACTCCACCAATCGACTGACTCCTGCCTGCATCTATGGTATTAAGTTCATGAAAAACAGAGTAACGCATTAAGCAAGATGACATGATGTAGACAAAGTAAGACAAGCAATATGTTCAGACCTCGTTGTTTTATCCTTCATGGCAACAATACAATACGTGTCTTGTCCCTTTCTCTCACTGGGATATAGAGCACCGCAAGATTGAACCCACTACAAGGCACTTCTCCCGATGAATATAAATTAATCTAGTTGGTCAAACCAAACGGATAGATCGGAGAGAATTATAAAGCTATAACAATCATGCGTAATACAGTTCAGAAAAGACTCAATTACTTTCAATGAATAGTCTGATGATAAACCCATAATTCATAGGATCCCAACAAACATACCGCAAAAGAAGATTACATAGGATAGATCTCCGCGAGAATCGCGAACAACATGGTATTGAAGATCAAAGAGAGAGAAGAAGACATCTAGCTACTAGCTATGACCCGTAGGTCAATGGTGAACTACTCACACATCATTATGGAGGCAGCAAGGTTGATGTAGACGGCCTCCGTGATCGATTCCCCCTCCGGCAGAGTACCGAAAAATGTCTCCAGATGGGATCGCGGAAGAACAGAGGCTTGCGGTGGCGGAAAAAGTGTTTCGAGTGTCTCTTTGTTGGTTTTGGGGTAATTGTGAATATATAGAAGTGGAATTAGGTCAGGAGGAGCTGCGAGGGGCCCACGAGCTCAGGGGCGTGCCTAACCACCAGGGCGCGCCCTACGAGCTCATGGCTCCCTCGCGGGTCTTCTAGCCACCTCCCGAATCTTCTAGGTTCTCTTTATGTCCAGAAATAACCCCTTTAAAATTTCATCCAATTTGGACTCCGTTTGGTATTGATTTTATGAAAAGTTCAAAAGCAGGCAAAAAACAGGAACTGACACTAGGCACTAGGTTAATAGGCTAGTCCCAAAAAATGATATAAAATAGCATATAATTGTTTATAAAGTATCGAAGATTGATAATATAATAGCATAAAACAATTAAAAATTATAAATACGTTGGAGATGTATCAGTGACACGGGTGGAAGTGGTGACCCACGGGACTATGGCGGTCCGAGCAACACGCACCCGTGTGGCGAGCATTGACGACAAGGGTGTTGCAACCACGGGGCATCATGCTAGAGCTGGCAAGGACGGGCGCTACAACCCATGCAACGTTGTTTTCGAGCGTGGGAGCGTGTTGGTGGCGCTTGTTGTTGTCCTCTTCCCCATGTGGTCGTGTGCGGTGATGCGATTTTTGGGGGGCAAATAATGAAACGTTAGGGGGCAAAGTTGGGGGGGGGGCATCTGATAGCTGAAAAATGACGCATCTGACGGTGCGGATGCGACCGGTTGGAAGCCTATGTTGGTCGACCGACACGGTCACCCCTTTTTAGTCCCACACATGTGCTACACATTTGCTTGATGTGGACTTCTTTGCCTAACTTTGCGTGACTCGACACTCAGCAGACTCCGTGTGTGGAGCGGTACCGAATGGCCCAACTCCGTGGAGCTGAAATTTTGAATCGGATACCCTCTCCATGCAATTTTCTTAAGCTATTAACCCAGAGATCCCAAAATTTGTAGGTCGCGGAGTTGCTCGGAATTATGAGCAAAATATCGCTGCTTAGAACATCTCCGGTTTAGCAGGGGTCACAGGAGCTAGGCCCAACAATTTGCTTCAACAAATCCGGTAAACACAAAAGAAAATATCGAGGCTCCGTATAATCAGCCCAATTTCCCCTCTATCTAGGGGGAAACATTTTTCTGTAAACCTCTGACCACCGCCATCCATCGTCGCCACCGCCAAAAACCACTTGTGTGTACTAAAACAATCTGAATTTCAAATGATGTTCATAATTTAAATAGAAAATGAAATAAAATAGAAACAAATGGAAATAAAAAACAGATAGAAAACCGAAAAAATGTTGTAGAAAAACAGAAAAATAAAAGAAAGAAAAACCAATAGCCATGTGATTTCATAACGCTAACGTCATGTACCTCTTTTTTGTACTTTTGTTTATATGTTGAAAAATGCTAAATACATATATATTACGAAAAAATAGTTGATTTTTTTAAAAGTGTTCATTTCCTCATTTATAAATTGTTCATACAGTGTTAAAAAGATGTTCCTTCACTTTTAAAAAACGTTTGTACTATTAAAAAATTTATGTGAAATTTCCAAAATGTTCATGTAATTCAGACAAATTGATACGCACAATATTTTTCAAAGTTACAATTAATACATTGATCACGCGTTTCAATAATAGTTTTGTGACATTTATAAAAGATATTTATACAATGTGAAAATGTATGCATAGTTGAAACCAATGTTTCATATTATTCAAAAAAATGTTTCAATCTGTATATAAAAAATGTATAACATGCATTTGTAAAGAAGTTCAAAACATTTATTCTAAAAATATGAATCATGTATTTGGAAAATCTTAAACATATATTAAAAAACTAATGTGTATACATAAACGTAGAAATGTGTATGAAAAAACAGACATCAAAACATATCTTTGAAAAATATTACTATTCTCTATATAAAATTGTATAAAAACATTCCTGATGTATATACACAAAATGTATAATGTGTATGTTCAAAATAGACATGTATTAAAAAACCAAGGAAAATCCGTGAAAACTGAAGAAAGAAACAAAACAAAACTAAGAAAAGAATAATGGGGAAAGGATAAACCGATGAAAAGCGTTGAAAAATCAAAGAAAATAGATAGTAAACAGCGACAGAACTGATAAAAACTACAGGAAAAAACCTCGCTCGCAGCTACAGTTTTGGGCCGGCCTAATTACCTCCGAGCTACAAGCGCAAATCCTAAGGACCTCCTATATGGCACTGGTTGCGGCAAAAGGTTGACGTTTCGCACAGGGGCGGCTGACCTGGGCCGGCCCATTTGCAGTGGCAGACAGAGGCATCGCTGTGACTCGAACCCATGACCTCTTAGCAAGTAACAAGCTGTGCTAAACCCGCAGCGCCTGACAAACACTCGTACCAGATTTGCAGCGCCATACGTAAAGAAACAAAACAAAAACAACAGTTCCCCAAAATTCCCAGAAAACTAAAGTTTGTACGAGGTCCTATTGCAAGTGATCAACGTCGATAGCTACCGTAATTCCTAAAGATTTGGTGTCCAAAATGGCAGCCCGGTTTATATGAACTCTTTTTGAAATTTCGAACGTGCATTTGTTTTTGAGATTTCTAAAACTCTACAATTTGAGAAACACAATATTTTTTGGGAACCTCAAACATTTTTTAAAAAGGAAAAATTTAAAAGCACGAACATTTTTCGAAATTACGATTTTGTTTTTCAAAAGTGGGAACAAAAGTTGAAACCTATAATTTTTTCGAATATACGAACAATATTTTCAAAACGTGAACGTTATTTTAATTAACGAATAAAATTTCGAAAATACGACCATTTATTAAATTTGGAAGCAAGAACATATTTCTAAAATTCATGAACATTTTTTGAATTTTTGAACAAAATTTCAGAAATGAAAAATTATTTTAAAATTCCCAAAAACATTTTCTAAATCTTGAAAACATGTTCATTTTTCGAATTATTTTTAAAAAAGTGGAAACATTTTTTAAAATTCCAGATTTTTTTTTTTGAATTTTCGAAAAGTTTTTGAAACATTATTTTTTTCGAATTTGTGAGCAAATTTTAAAAGTGGGCACATGTCCTTTAAATTGCAAACATTTTTTGAATTTTGAATACATTTTTGAAACATTAAAAAAATTGTATTTGTGAACCAGTTTTGAAAGTGGGGTCTTTGTTTGAAATTCACGAATATTTCGTGAATTTGTAAAATAAATCAAATGTGAACATTTTTTAATTGAAATTCTAAACTAAAAATTGTAAATGCGATTTTTCATTCTTAATTTTTGAATAGGAGGGAAAAATATTTGAAATTCTTGAACATTTTGTTAATGGAAGGGGACTAAATTTGAAATTCTGAACATGTTTTGAAGAATTAATTTTTTTTGAAAATTTGAATTTCTTAAAATGAGAAAAGAAATGAAAAAGGGAAAGGGGGAAAGGGAAATAAAAAAGAAGCAAATAACAAAAAACAAGAAAAACGAAAGCAAAAGATAAAAACATTAATGAATAAATGAGGAAAACCATAAAAGAAGCAGCACGAAAAAAGAAAAAGAAATAAAACCGGACCTGGACCGGTTGGGAACCTTCTGGAAGGTTCTCAAAACGGTATCGGTGAAACGCGCAACGGGCCGACCTATTGAGTCGCTCAGGTCGCTCTGTCTGTGCGTTTGCACAACAGCTGGACGATATAAGCGTCGTATAGGGTTTCCTCAAATCTATTTCTTAGCTCGTATCGCCAGTTATAGGATAATTTGCAAAAGGGCGCACGCCCCTCACTAATGGGCTTGGACCATTAACCTTTTTTTGTTTGCATCGACACCACCGCCATATTTTCGCGTGCGCGTGCCAGCTTTTCACGAGCGCGGTTTGCCTTTTCTGATTTTAGTAAGTTTCTACATGCTTCCACATGTTGGTTTCTTTTCTGCTATTTTTGTTCGACTGGTTTTCTTTTTTAGTTTTTTGTTATTTCATTTTTCATTTTCCCTTTTTTGTCTTCTTTTTCTTAAATCACAATCATTTTTCAAATTCGCGAATCTTTTCTAAATTCGCGAATCTTTTCTAAATTCACTAACTATTCCAAACTCATGAACTTTCTTTGAAATTCATGAACTTTTTTCAAGTTCATGAACTTCTTCAAATTTGCAGAATATATCTTAATCCAAAAACTTTTTAAAATTCACAATATTTTTTGAGTTTTTGAACATTTCTTGAATTCGTGAACATTTTCTGAAATTTGTGAACTATGTTCCTTTTGCAATTTTTTGAAGCCATGAACTCTTTTGAAATTCACTTGAAATGTGCAAACATTTATTGAACTCGTGAACTTATTTTCAAATCCATGATTTTTTTGAATCCATGAACTTTTTTGAGTTCGTGAAATGTTTTCAAATTCATGAACTTTCTTGTAATCCCACAAACGTTTTCTTGAACTCGTGAACTTTCAGGCGCAATTGTTCATATTTTGAGATCGCGCAAGATAGAATCCTGGTCGTTAGATCACGCCTCGTTGTTCCTTTTTGCATGGCTCGCGACAAATTGGACGGATCGAGCAGCAGCAGTGAGCATCGCGCCCCCTCCCCTCCGCCATGGACGGGCGAGGTCTCGTCATCATCGTTTGCATCCCTCTCCATCACTGTTGGCATCCCTCACCAGCACTGTTCGCATCCCTCGCGGGTCCACTTTCCTTCGTTCCCAACATACCGGGGAGCTGGTCCTCACAAACAAGGGCGTCGATGCTAGCACTCTTAGGCGTCGTTCCCGGCAAAGCTCGATGTCCAGCATAGCTTGTCGATGCTCACAACACCCCGACCTTGCAGCTTGTTGCTTGTAGCAGTGGGACGTCCTTGGCAGCAGCCCGTGACTCCTCTAAGCTCCATTGGCGCATAATTCCAGCTCCATGGCGCTCCGATTGCAGCGCCCTGTCCTGCGCGCCCGTGGTCCATTGCAGAAACTCAGCTCACCGGATCCAACTCATCGACATGCTGGTTCCAGCACTACTGGCCCGCGGCTGTAGCTCTGCGACACACTCTTGATTGTAGCTCATTGGCCGCTGGTTGTAGCACCACCCTATGTCGGTTGTAGCAACAACGATGGCCGTCCCAACAACAGAGGTCGTGGTCCATAGCATCGACAATGTCTAGTCCCAACATCGACAACGACCTGGTCCAGCATGCTGTGGCGGTGGTTCCAGCATGCCGAGGCGCCAGTTCCATCCTACCAGCATGCCGAGATGTCGGTTCCAACATGTGACTATGCTGGTTACAAAAGGTCGTCACATTTTTTCTAGCACGCGTCACGCTGATTGCACCACATCGCGGTGCCGGTCGAACTGGCTGAGATGCCAGCTCCAGCACACTGTGATTCCTCTCCTAGCTCCATGGGTCATGGGTTGCAGCAGGCTTCGGATGGCATGTCTGTTATCATTCCTCTTTGCCCACGACCCGCAATAAAATGTGTGGATCGAGTCAATAGAAGTGAGCACCTCCCCTGGACTCGCGAGGTCTCGTCATGGTCGCTCGCATCCCTCGTCGTCGTTGCTTGCATCCCTTGTCATCGTCGTTCGCATCCCTCGCGGCTCCACCTGCCTCCTTTCCCAGCATTGGTCACCTTCATTCCAAGTATACCGCAGAGGCTGTCCGAACAAACCGGGGCACCGATTCTAGCACTCTTATGTGTCATTCCCAGCACACTTGCCAACTCTCCCAACGCCCCGGCCTTGTAGCTTGTTGCTCGTAGCAATGCAGCCTGAGCATAGCATCTCGCGGCTCCTCTCAGCTCCGTCGGCACATGATTCCAGCTCCATGGCGCGTCGCTTGCAGTGCCCCAACCTAGACGTCTATGGTCCGTTGCAGCAACTTAGCTCAATGGCTCCAGCTCATTGCCATGCCAGTTCCAGCATCGCCGACACGTAAATGCAGCTTTGTGGCGCATTGTCAGTTGTTGCCCGCTGGCTGCCAGTAGTAGCATCGCCATGTGCTGGTTGTACCAACGACGATGACCTGTCCCACCACCGGAGGATGCGGTCCATAGCATTGGCGATGTCTGGTCCCATCATCGACAATGGTCAGGTCTAGCATGGTCTGCCGGTGTTTCCAGCATGCCAAGGTACTAGTTCCAGACTTCCAGCATGCCGAGATGCTGGTTCAAGCACGCGGCAACGCCGGTTGCAGCAATCCGGCACGCTGGTTACAGCACATCGTGGCACCGGTCGCATTATGCCACGACGCCACTCGCAACGGGTCGAGTCGGTGGTTACAACAACATTCAGGTAGCCTCCTCCATACTTGCAACAAGAACAACAACTAAAACAATAAAACAGGCACCCCTCGGTGTGCTCACCGCCATCACTGACCCGGTGTAGCTCTCACTTGCGGTGGTCGCCCTGCACCATCTTCTCCTCTTTCTGTTGATTTTGCCCAAAGCAACCATGTAAGGCATTTCTTCCCCTTGTCTGGTTTCACTTGGGCATGGGGTACATGAAGGCAACCAAACACTATGCAACAAGGCTAAGGGAGAGGGACGAGGGCTCGTCACGTCTTGGGCAGAGAGAGAGAGAGAGGGAGGGGGAGGGAGAGAGAGAGAGAGAGAGAGAGAGAGAGAGAGAGAGAGAGAGAGAGAGAGAGAGAGAGAGAGAGATGGAGGCGATGCTCTCAGCGGGAGAAAGAAGAATGCGGCAAGCGAATTAGTGATTGGGGAGACTCGAGTATAGATAATGTTGAGGAAGTCATAGGCGGTGTGGGGGGGGGGGCATAGGTACAAATGTTTTCTTTGTAAAAACGATTCACCTCTTCACTCCTCTAATGTTGCATATTCATGTTTCTCTCAAAGCCGCTAGTCCCTCACGCATCTTGCCTCTGTTCTTGGTCTTCCCACCTAGATGTCAATCATTCCTGCCAAGGTCCTCAACACTATACCGCTCTCCTATCCTCGCCAAGAAGTTGTTGACGTTCGTGCCTAGACGCCCTCCTCTCTCGTCGCGACTATATCTCACTTTACGATAGACAATGGCTAGGCTCGCCTATAGGGAGTCCGTAGTGGGCTGACCCGGTAGCCATGTGGGTTTGTCACGCTAACATCATGCGCGTTTTTTTTGGAAAATACTAAATACATATATTACAAAAAAATAGTTTTTTTGAAGTATTCATTTTACATTTTAAAATGTTCATGTAATGTATAAAAATGTTCAACTTTAAAAAAAATTGTTCCATTACAAAATGTCTGGGACGCTTAAAAAATGTTTGAGCATTTCAACAAAATGTACATGGTGTTTTTGAAAAAATAAATAAACAATGTAAAATAATGTTTATGTAATTCAAAAAAATGTTTGTACCATTAAAAAAATGGACGTTACATTTAAAAAAATGGCATATGTTTCAGAAATATGTTTGTGTTACTTTAAAAAAAATCTTATACAATGTAAAAAATGTTTCAGCGTGTATTTGAAAAATGTTTAACATGTGTTCAAAAAATGTTTAAAACATATATTTGGGAAAATGTTAATCATGTATTTGAAAAAAACTTATCTGTGAAAAATGTTTTAAATGTATACAAAAAATATAAAATGTCCATGAAAAGACATTGAATGATATATTTGAAAAAGTATATTAATCTTGTATTTGCAAAATGTTGATCGCACATACAAAAATGTTCTTGATGTATACCCAAAATGCACAATGTATATAAAAGTGTAGACATATGTTAAAAAAAACAAGAATACCAAAGGAAAAAAAAAGAAATAAACAAAGAAAATAGAAGAAAACTGAAGAAAAATAAGAAAAGAAAAAAGGGAAAGAAAAAATGAAGAAAACCCTGTGAAAACCGATAAAGAAAATCACATCAGAAAAAACTTGCACCACAACTATAGTACTGGGCCGGCTAAATAGCGTCGTGGCAGAGGCGAGACCTCTTACGACTCATAAAGGGCCAGAAATAGTTCGTGCGCTCCTCTCCTCTCTAGGTCGCCCTCCCTTCAAAGTGTGTTTATCATCCCACCAAATCCTCTCTCTACAAATTGGGTTTCAGCTCTTCCCCCCAGTACCCTCCCTCCATTACCCTTTGCAGTGGCCATCTCCCTACGGATTGGGCTTATGAGACCATCCATGCGGTCAAGGGCAAGAGCAAGAATGGAGTCCTATGGGAGTGGAGTAGGATTTCAGGGAGGTGGAAAGTAAACATAGGTATTCCTCAGGCCGAGGTTTAAAATCAAAAACTCCAAATTCCTAATTCAGAACCCAACGCGGCCCAAAATAAATAAATTATGGCGTTTATCTTTTTAAAAGCATCAATTTAGTCAAATTTAGGAATATATACACCTTGTTTTAAGGTATTTACGGCTTTATTCGGGCCTTTCCCTAAATCTGGAGCCCGAGCACAACCCACTCATTGAGCTTCTGGCAGGGCTATCAATACCCAAGTTTAGTGGAGAGATACCAAGCGGGGCCTCATAGCAGCTCTAGCAGATGCACCATATTTCGATTGCCAAAGCAGCATGAAGGCGATAGCTATATAAATTATGGAGGCTGCAGAGCACACAGGCGAACTCAGGATTCTCTATAATACAATTTCCAACATTTTCCTATATGTGGGACACGTATGTTATTGACTAACTCTTTCTTTCCCAATTCCTCATCCATCCACGCGCAATACGTAGAAATTTTATAAGTAAATTTGCCATCAAGCGATTCATTAAAATAGATTCTATAAGGGAAAGTGAACTAGAACTACAAACAATTCATTGAACTATATTTTATTCATATATAGGGACAAAAAATGAGTCCCAATACGACTTAGTACATATATACTTTTTAACTATAGTACTAAAGCGGACCAGTTGCCTCAGCGACAACGGTGAGACTTGCGGGCACGGGACGTGCCGGCACACCAACACGGAATGCGGTATTTGCGAGCCTCGATAGCGTGGAAACGGGCTAGGGAAGCCACGTCCCTCTTGGATATGCGCCATTGTCGGCGTCGATGGCCGGCGCGCGGTCCTAAATGCGAGTGGTGTGGAATGCGACATTGCGAGCCTCGATGGCGCGAAAATGGGATAGGTTGGCCTAGGCGCACTCCATCATTGCACCATCATCAACGTCGGGGCATGCCCACAGTGCTAAATACGATGCTTCCTCTCGACGTCCATCTCCCGAGCAGCCTCAGTGGGGAGCTTGTAATCTGCCCACCCCATTTCCTCATCATACACAGCTTCCTCTCCTGCTACTCTACCTCCTCGTGCTTCATGGGTGGGGTGGGGTGGGGTGGGGTGGGGGGAGCTTGCGTGATGCCGACGACCTTGGGGTTCGGTATTGCGCGATGCAACATTGAGGGGGGTAAAGAAGTGGAGGAGTTGTTGGAGAGGAGAGTGTTAAGTGGAGGGTGAGTTGCTCGAGAGGAGAGTGTAGAAGTGGAGGGGGTGGCGTCAATCTTTTATAGCTGCGAGCGATGGGCTGCCTGAAAGAGCGCGGGGAATGATGGTGAGAACTAACCCAAAGCCTTTAATAGACAGTTGGGTAGGTGGCGAGGGAGCATTAAAAGGGTGTGTTTCCTACCAACATTGGTACACGCGGGGAAGATTGGGGATGAGAAAGAAGGGGGTTGATATTTCCCTCCCGCGCGAGCGGTTAAATCTAGACCGAGCTTCAGATCATTCCCGCCCGGCCTCCAGATATGCATGGCCGGAAAGCGAATACGGATCCAATTTTATTGCTGCTAGAGTAATTTTTTGGACAAAACTTGCTATATTGATGATTATTATATCGATCGATCACATAATGACGAATATGCTAGACTAGATGTACTAAATTTCCCTATTCGGTAGCTTCGGTGTATAACTCAACTCAAATACTGCCAGACCTAAAGTCAAAGGGCAAGGTTCAGTCGGGACTCGGGACCATAGTGAATTACAGTATCAGAAAACCATGTTACAGATTACTGTCTGCATGAGTAATAGAAATAGACAGTCGTGCAGGCCGAGCAGTGATTTCCCATTTCATGTTTCCCTTTCAGAAAGACAACAGATACTGACCTTTATCTTGAGTCGAAGTCATTGTAAGAGCATCTCCAGCCGTTTGCCCCCAGCGCGCCTGGTGAGGCCGCAAAACGTCCAAGCCGGCGCTATTTTCGTCCTGGGGGGATTAACTTTCCAGTCGCGCCCCCAGGTTCGGCCACAAAAGTGCATGAAATTTAAACTTCTCATTTTCCCGCTACCCAAAAAACGACGTGAGTTCGGCGATCATGCCACAGTTCGGCGTCGGTCATGCCACAAGTCGGCGTCCATCATGCCGTCCGGCGATCGCCACCACAGGTCCGGCGATCAAAACGTGCCATAGTCCGGCGTACAAAAAAAGGGGGGACGTGAACATAGAACTCCTCAAACGGCCAACTCCTCGACGTCTCCCAGAGTGACGGGAGACGTCGGCGAAGCGGTTGTCGTAGCGGTCGGAGAGGGCACGTTCAGCGACGTCGGAGACGAAGGCGCGCTCGGCGGCGGCGTGGGCGGTGCGGAGGCGCCGGCATGAGGTTGAGGATGAGGTTGTGCTCCGTCAGGTACCACGCCTTGACCTGCGGGTCCATTTCCGCCAGGACGCCTCCCATGAGGAACGCCAGGTCGGTGTTGCATTTCTTCGCGGCGACGTTGGTCCTGAGGAGGTCGAGCTTGGCGTCCTGCTTCGTCATCAGCGCCAACCACCTCACCTCCGCCTTCTCCTCCCTCAGGGAAGAGTGGGTCTTTGCGTCGGCGATGCATTGCTCGATCGACGCATCCAGCCATTCGGTAGCTGGCGCGTCGTTCCTGCCCTTCTTCGCCTTCTTGTTGCCATCAGGCCGCCCCTCTGACGCCCCCGAAACAGGCGCGTCCGGGCTGTACACACCGTCCTTGTTGGCGAGTGCAAGCCAGACCTCGGCCCATTTCTCGCACGACTCGATCCGGGTGAACACATGGAGGAACTTGAAGTCGGAATCGGTGCCGCTGTCCTGGTGAAACAAGTCGAACATCCGAACCATCTGCAGGAAAGGGCAAGTGTCGGCGAACACGGCGAAGGACGGCGAAGATGATTGTTCGAACGTACCTGCCGTTCGACGTTCGCGCCGCTTTCCGGGCGAGCATGAACCTACTCCTGGATGCCATGCCACTTGTTGCACGCCGTTTGAATGCCCGCCCAATGGTTGGCCATGGCCTTGGCGCCGCACTCCATGTATGTGCCGGTGAACTCGGGATCGACCAACTTGCGCTCGTCGAAAGCCGCCTTGATCCTCGTCCAGTACGTGTCCGTGTTCTGGTTCGCGCCGGTGATAGGGTCCTGGCTGACCTGCTTCCACGCTTCGGTGAGGCACACATCCTCCATCGCCATCCACTTGATGCGGGCTCGCCCGGCTTCCCATTGGCAGACCTTGGCTTCTTCTTTTTCCCTTTTCCCTTCGCCGGCGGCGCGGGTTCCACCGGCTCTTCCTCCTCCATCTCCTCCTCCTCCTCCGGCTCACCGCCCTCGATGTCGTCCATGTCGCTGATGTCCTCCGCCTCTTGCGTACCAAACCCGGGGCATGACGCGGCCGCGGCGGATCCGGTGTTGATGATCTCCTCCATCTCGGCCTCTGCGTTGTTGTACCGCGGGACCGCGCCAGGCGTGACAGGTAGGGGGCCGAGCCGCAGAGCCGTCATCGATGAGCCGGAGTACGTCGGCGAGGGCACGTAGCCATACTGGGCGTTGGGGTGGCCGGCGGAGAAGGCGGAAGGCGTGCGCGGGAAGGTGATGTTGGGGTTGAATCCGCCAAGGGCGTCGCCGTCGACGTACTCCGGCGCGTAACCGCCCCACGCCGGCGAAGGGAAGTTTGGGTTGGCCGGCGACGCGACGCTTTGCTGGCTGCCCCACGCGCCTTGTGGGAACGGGCCCGCCTGCTACCGTCCCGGGAAGATCGGCCGCTGAGACGACACCTCCTGCTCAACCCCCGCCGCCGCCGCCGCCGCATCCTTGGCTTTCTTCATGAGGAGCCTGTTGCGGCGATCGGTGGTCACCGCCTCCCTTCGCTCGACGTCGGCCTTCCACTCCGCGTTTGTCAAACCCGGCGGCCTTGCCATCGGCGCACGGGCCCTGCGCGGCTTGGCGACGGCGGGGGTGGTGGCTTGGCGAGGGGCGGCGTACTTCTTCGGCGGCATGGCGGCGAAGGGAGGGAGGAAATGGAGGGAAATGGAGAGAATGGAGAGAAGGGAAACGGAGGGAGAGAGAGGGAAAAGGAGGGGAAATGGCGGGAAGTAACAGCCGGTCTCGCCGACAGCTCGGCCCCACCCGGCTTTTCGCTTCAGCCGGCGCCCCCAGGCGCCCCCCAGCGCCCTGGGTTCGGCATGGGTTCGCCGGCCCAAAAAAGGGCCCAACCGGCGAAAATCGGCGTCTTGGGGCCGCGACTAGGAGTTTTTTCGCCCGCAGGCGCTAAAAAAGAGACCTGGGGAGTCCTTTGGGGCCGCGGCTGGAGATGCTCTAATGCTTTCTTCGACAACGTGATGCCGGCACCAGAGTACCGTGACAAAGCGCTGGCGTGCGTGGTCGCCGCTCCCCTCCCACCCACCTCTGCGAACGCTTCTCACGCGTCCCGCGGCCGCGTGTCCGTGCTGCAATGGCACCCAGCGGTGGAATTTCCGTGCCTGCCCCATGGCGCAGGTGCCCAGGCTTCGCCTGGCGGCGGCGCAACACGGAGTCCGGTGATGCGCTCTGGCGGCTAGCGCCTAGCGACACAAATCTCTATCTTTTTTTAGAAACCACACAAATCTTAAATCACGTATTTGGGCTGATTTTAACCTTTTTCTAGATGGGCTGATTTTACCCTTTCTTTAGATGGGCTGATTATACCTATTGGGCGCTCCTGCTAATGGGTAACGTTTCTCTACCTCAACATTCTCAAGTGCTTGGGCTTTGAATCTCCATGAGGGCTATTTACCGCCTACCACGAGAGATCCTTCGGTCTAGCCTCTGGCGCTCCAATAAACCGGTTTTAGAACCTTCCATGTGGTTTTGTTCTTTCGATGATGACCTGCTTTTCTTTTAAAGCAAGTTTGAAAGGGGCTCAAGAAGTGTCTCTTTTGCTGGAAGCTTATGCTAGGGCTTCTCGTTGACGAATTAATAAGGAAAAATCTGGTTTATTTTTAAGCAAGGGTTGCTCGGAGACAGTGAGGGAACACGATAAATTGAAACTGCAAGTATGAAATGAAAAGCTCATTGAGAAGTATCTGGATATGTCCACTAATGTAGGATCATCAAAGAAGGAGGCCTTCAAATACTTAAAGGGTCATTTATGGACAGGGTCGGCTCTATGTTTCGAAGGGACCTTGGGCGAACTTGACGACATGGACCCTTAATATTATATTTATATTTATGTGTTCGCATACTATATAAACACGTATATGTCTAACTTCATTTGCAAAGAAAAAATAGATAAACGAATGAGAAATTTGTACATCAGGGGTTCAACACATTAACAATCCTATACCATGTATACTAAAATTGGAATGGATGCATCATATACGTTTTTTTGAAAGACCGAGAGGATGATGATCGATAAACTCGTGCGGTCACACCGTCGCAACCTCGCGGACGGGCAGACGGCGACACGGCTGAAGGACATCATGGCGCAAGACGACAAGAGAAGCCGACAAGCTGCATCAACGACAACTAGCAGCTTCTTGAGTGGTGGAAAGGATCATTGGATCGGGAGCGGCGGGTGAGTGACGAATAGAAAAGGAGATGATGAAGCGATCGTAGATAGCGATGTTTTTTTACAACTAGCGATCGCGATGATTGGATACGTGCGAGACGCGACCGTGGGAATGCGACGCTACATTTTCCCAGCGCTAGCGGTGCCGCTTGGGCCAAGCCCGTTGTTGGAGCATATTTCTCCATGTGTGGTTTTGGTAATTGATGACAATCCCTATGGACTAATAGTTCCCTTGAGTTATATTCGAAGGATTTGTCCATAGGCATTTCTTGAAGTCCATTTGTTGGTTTCAAGGAGTTTATGTGATGATCAAGGTGGTATTCAAGGATTTATCCAAAGATTGGTCATGTGAGAGTTGAGCTTATTGCAAGCATGTCTTGAAGAACAAGATTGTGTGAACACTCATGTTTACCTTCAAGACATCATCTTTATGAAGAGAAGATAAGATACAAGGTTGATCAAGACTAAGGCAAAGAGTGATTCAAGTTGATCAACACACAAAGCGTAGAAGATGTACCAAGTAGGATCAATTGATATTATGGCATGGTATGCATTGTCCATTACACTTTGTGTACTCACTACTTCAGGATGGTCCAAAGACGACACAACAATCAGAGACCCTTCGAAAAAACTGTGTGCAATGACCAAATCGCAAACGGTATAGTTATAGCTCTGTCGCTAATGACGCGAACTGTGTGCGATGACAGGTCCATCAAATACGATCCCAACAAAAGTTGCGTGTGCGATCTATGGCAAACAGTTGGCCTAGATAAACTGTTTGCGATTGGACAATATAGCGCAAACGGTTAGAAAAATGCAAGTGTGTGCGATGTACGGCATACAGTTCACCCTGACAAATTGTTTGCGCTGATCCAGCAGAACACAAGCGATTGTGCAGATGATTACGTGTGCGATAGATGGCATACAGGTCACTCGGATGAACTGTTTGTGATGAGATAAGATAACATAAACGGTTACATAGATCAAGATGCGTGTGATAGGCAACATACAGGCCACTGGGATGAACTGTGTGCGATAAGCAAAAATAACACAAACGGTTGCTCAGATCAAGATGTGTGTGATGTACAACATACACAGGCCATTCGGATGTGTTGTGGGCAAACGGTTCCGGATAAAGAACTGTCAGGGACTGATAAAATCATCACCGACGGATATGGTTGTTTATTCCGCATGCGATGTGATTTGCTCAATCGGCCCACAAACATATATGCTTCTGTTTAGAACAACATGATTGTAGAACCAAATTAAACATCCAAATACATAAGTGACTACACACATAACATTGGCACACCTCAATAAACAATTACACACATAACAAGATGATTTCCATAACCTAATTAAACATCCAAATACATAAGTGACTACACACATAACATTGGCGCACACACCTCAATAAACTATTACATGCATAATAAACTTATCCCTCTAAAACTACAAATATTTCGGCGTAGAGGGAGTATGAGCAACGATCATCAAATCATCTACTTCCTGTGACGCTTGTCGCCACCACTCCGCTTGTGGCTCGACCCCGCGTCGTCTTCAGGTAGGAGGCACTTTCTCATGTCAATGATCCGCCTGAACATCTTGTAGCAAGTGTATGCTTGCTTGGCCACTGTCTGGAGGTGATATTCATCCAGTTTCTTCACCCAGCCCCTGTGCCAGACAGGCTTGTTCTTGTCGCACTCAGCCTTCATGTCTTTGTAGTAGGGGTCGATGATGGCCTCGGTCAGGTCAACATGGGAGTCTATGTGCTTGTTGCTGCCCCAGACCTTGTAGTGGCCGCGGATGTCGACAAGCTTCTGGCAGGCCAAGCCCGAAGTCTTGAGCACCTTTGGATCGTTGGTGGTGTCCACCGTAGCGAACCTGTAGTTGGGGTTGTTGACAAACCTGGTGAAACGCTGATGTCTACTACGCAACCTTCTTCTTGTAGACTCGTGTTGGGCCTCCAAGCGTAGAGTTTTGTAGGACAGTAGCAAATTTCCCTCAAGTGGATGACCTA
This sequence comes from Elymus sibiricus, assembly GCA_039707655.1. NCBI lineage: Eukaryota > Viridiplantae > Streptophyta > Magnoliopsida > Poales > Poaceae > Elymus > Elymus sibiricus. The sequence goes on from CM077667.1 coordinate 385,738,782, forward strand.
AGGTTTATCAATCCGTGGGAAGCATAGGATGAAAATGGTCTCTCTCAAACAACCCTGCAACCAAATAACAAAGAGTCTCTTGTGTCCCCAACACACCCAATACAATGGTAAATTGTATAGGTGCACTAGTTCGGCGAAGAGATGGTGATACAAGTGTAATATGGATGGTAGATATAGGTTTTTGTAATCTGAAAATATAAAAACAGCAAGGTAGCAAGTAACAAAAGTGAGCAAAAACGGTATTGCAATGCTTGAAAACAAGGCCTAGGGTTCATACTTTCACTAGTGCAAGTTCTCTCAACAATACTAACATAGTTGAATCATATGTAAATCCCTCACGTGCGACAAAGAGTTCACTCCAAAGTCACAAATAGCGGAGAACAAATGAAGAAATTATTGTAGGGTACGAAACCACCTCAAAGTTATCTTTTCCGATCAATCGTATGAGCTATCCCTATAAGTGTCACGAACAGCCCTAGAGTTCGTACTAAAATAACACCTTAAGATACACATCAACCAAAACCCTAATGTCACCTAGATACTCCAATGTCACCACGAGTACCCATGGGCTTGATTATACGATATGCATCACACAATTTCAGATTCATCATGTTCAATCCAACACAAAGAACTTCAAAGCGTGCCCCAAAGTTTCTACCGGAGAGTCAAGACGAAAACATGTGCCAACCCCTATGCATAAATTCCCAAGGTCACTGTCGTGGTATTTTCACGGCAGATGTCCTCATAGGACTTAATCTCGAAGCCATCGCGTAAGTAGCAGATCGAAGGGGTCAAACGAGGAACACGGAAGGCAAGTTTTACCCAGGTTCGGCCCCTCTCGAGGAGGTAAAAGCCTACTCCTGCTAGATGTATTTGAAGATCTTGATTACAAGGGTTTTGAGACTTGTCTAGCCCTAGCCCTCGAAAGATCTCTCCCCTTCTATCCCCGGGGGCTCCCCTATATATACAGGCGGGGCCCCGGGGCTCACATAAGAGTCCGGGCCGGGATAACAATCCGAGCCCAACTCCCCTTACTTGTTTCCTAAGTTATACCTTAAGGCGGTTTGCACTTACCGCCTCTCTCGGCGGGTCTTGGGCCGGCCCCTCAATGGGCGGCTCTCCTTCTGGGCCTCCATAGAAGACACTACGGCCCACCTGGCCCTTCATGGTTTTACTCCTCGAGACCCGGCCCTGAACGGGCGGGTTTCACCCAAAGATATTTCCCTGACATTAGCCCTCAGGTTGGCTTGAACTGGTTCCAGACAACCTCGTCCTTTTCAAACTTAACCTTGATATTTTGGCGAGTCTTCAGCAGAACCCGCCTCTTCTGAATATTTCAACTGCCTTTCCTTCAGTCCTGCTCTTCTTGTGACGTCACCGAATCTCCAGAACGAATCTTTCCATGACATCACCAATATCTCAAATGAATTCATCAGGCGCGAAAATCGGGGCGTCGGATTACTATAGATCCTTAAATCTCGCCCCGACCCTTTGGTGTCTCGCCCCCTCATAAATACCCTTTTCAGGTCCTTTTCCTCATTTTCTCCATCTTCTTCCTCCTGCCGCCCGAGCTTACGCCTCCTCGCGACACACCTTCGAGCTCGCCGGCCATCGGAAGGAGAAACAGTCCCGACGCACCGCCGTCACCTGTCTGCAACCGCGCCGCGCGGCCATCCGATCCAGGTATTCCCAGTTCTTCTCACCCTTCTTAGGGTTCCGCCATTGTCGGGCTCGAGCTCCGCCTCGGCCTCTCCGCGGCTACTGTCGCCGGCCGCACCTTGGTACTCTTGCATCATGGAGATGGCGCCGTTGCTATCCCTCCAATGATCAGGAATTAAATCTTGTATCAAGATAGATCTGAGAAACCCCATCTGTAAAAACCTGCCGCGGCTTAACAAACAGTAGCAAGAACTGCTTTTTTCCTTATTTTATAGAGCTGTTTGATCTAAAAAAATTACCGCGCTGGCAGAAATCTGTTGTTACACACTTAGCGAAATTTTCACTTATGCTGAACATCCTTCACTCGTGGCGGCTTAAGGAAAGTCGCCATCCTTGCTTTAATAATTTTTTCTTTTCCGACTTATGAAAGCCGCTGACTTAATCCTTCTCCCCATTTACTAGGATGACAAAGAAAGCAATAGAATGCAACTGGGTCCGCTCCGCGGTTACCACCAAACATGTCACAAGACTCATAGACAACGGTCTCCTATCCAAAACAGAAAACTGCCGGGTCTCCAAGAAGGACTGTCCTCCCAAGCCGAAGGAGGGGGAAGTCATTATTTTTACCGATCACATTGAGAGAGGGTTTGATCCACCCGGCTCTAAATTTTTCCGAGACCTTTTATACTTCTATGGTCTGCATCCTCAAGACCTTGGCTCCAACTCTATTGTTAATATAAGCTCTTTCGTAGTAGTTTGTGAAGCTTATCTCCGGATAGAGCCAACGATCTTGTTATTCCGAAATTTATTCTATGTGAACAAGCAAACTGAAGTCGCCGGAGGCCGCCATCAAGAGCTTGGCGGCATATCCTTTCAGAGACGGCGGTTTACTTATTTTCCTAGTGCTGAGCTCTTGAGCCACCCAAAGGGCATGCCGGAGACTTGGTTTTACGTGAAGACCAAGGTGCCTGAAGGGCAACACCCATTGCCGGGTTTTAGACCTGATCGCCTGGGTCATAAAAAAGAATATCCTCCCAGGCCCACAGAAACAGAACGGATCCAGCTTCAGCCTCTGATGGACAAGATAGCCGCTTTGATGGCCAATGGTCTTACAGGAGCTGACTTGATCCTTTGCTGGCTTTCCTGGAGGATCCAGCCATTGAGCCTTCGAGACCGGCTGATGTATGAATACTCCGGTTTAGAAGATCCTCAGAGGTATAATAATACGCCTGCTCCTGTGTCAGACGTGGTGAAACAGATGAGGATAATCGTCAACTTACCCGGCGACTATACTGGCGAGTTTTCTCTGAAGCCCTTCACTGAAGCCAATCCACCACCGGCTGTAAGCAAATCTCCTTTAGGCTTCTGTTTTATTGTTTACATTCTTGAGGCTTACCCCTTGCGACTTTCAGGATGATGATCCCTTTTGGGAAGCTCGGCCACAGGTGAAAGAAAAAGAACCCAAAGGCCAGAAGCCGGGCAAACAGGCCGGCTCTCGAGGAGGAAAGAAAAAGAAGGAGACCATCAACCCTTTGGACGCGGATCCTGCTGTCTTAGAATCCTCCAAAGATGAAACATCGGCAAGTTCATAATTTACACCCGCCTTTTTCCTTTTCATTAGCGGCTTATGCTTAATAATTTTACCTTGACACCTTCCAGGGTGAAGAAGAAGAAGACGAAGAGGGAGAAACTGAGGTAACTTCCACTCCGTTCAACAATCATTTTTCTAGGAAACCCAGAATTACTGTGAGGAAATATCCTTTCTCACATCCTTTTGCTCGCCTGGATCCCAACTATTCGTTAAAAACAATTCAGCATGCCGCCTTTCTCCAATCTGATTGTGGCGGCTCTAACACTAGCGCCAGCGGTTCTGTCGTTAATAAAAGCGACTCTCATAAGCGCCCGCGTGAGGTGCTTCTCCATCCAACACCTCTGCTCCCTAAAGCTGGTTTGTTTAAACATCCGCTTAATCCCTCTGATTCGGACTATCAGGTTTCATCTTCCTCTGATGACGCCTCAGAGTCGCCAGAGGGTTTCGTTATCAAACCAGGGTAAGATTATGATCGCTCTTATTATCACACCCTTGTGTGATCTCAAAGCTATCAGTTTATTTAAAATCTCAATAAATATGCAGAGTTACCTCCAAGAGACTGAAGCCCTCAACTTCCTCTTCACCTCCGGCGGGCTCCGGAGACCCAGCCAAGGACTCTGACGAAATAGCCAATGACCCTCCAGAAACTCAGGTATCTTTAGAGCCAGAGATGGAAGCACCGGCTGATAACATCGACCAACAGCCGGATGCAACGATATCTTCACCGATTCAGGAAGTGCGACTTTCAGAAGCCGCTGTTATTCCGCCCTCGCACAATATTGAGGAGGGTACTGTTGCTGCTGCTATTGCCACCGCCGCAGACTCGTCGGCGGCTTTGGGCAAATATTCCCTTGAAGCCATGTCTTCTCAAGGGAAAGACAAGTTAAACCTCTCCTCCTTAGAGAATGCTGATTTAGATGGCCTTCATGAAGCTCTTCAGACTCGATTATTTGAGAGTCAGGAGATCGCCAAAACCTTGGTTAATAAACCAAAGGTGAGATAAACATCATTTTTATTCATAATCCTTATTAGTCGCCCAAACCTGCATATTACTGATTTCATAGTTTTATGGAGGTTTACCAATTTATATTTTAAAAATGCGTAAATGTACACATGTAGTCCCCAAGAACCGGTTGTCTTCTTGAAACAGCCGGGTCTTAGAGCAAAGAACCACATGTGTTTTAAATAGAGCAAAGAACCACATGTAGTCCCCAAGAGCCGGCTGTCTTCTTGAAACAGCCGGGTCTTTTAGAGCAAAGAACCACATGTAGTTAAAAGAACCTCATGGGTTTTCAGAAAAAATTTCTTTGTAAAAACTTCGGGCTTACATTAGCCCCCAAGTGCCATGTGGATTACTTGTAATCGGTATGGAACTTTATCTGCATAAGTAATTTGATCCTTCCTTTTTCTTTCAGGCTCAATTATCTTCATTAGAGACCCAGCTGGCCGACTCTCAGAGGAAACTGAAATCTGAACAGGAAATGAGAGCCGCCGCCGAAGAGCGGGTTACATCCTTAGAAAAGGCTGCGTCTGAGGCAGCCGCCAAGTTGGTCACCCTGACCTCCGAACATGCGAAAGAGAAACAGCTTCTTGTTCAACGCGCCGAAGAAGCTGAAAAACGCCTTCAGCCTATCTCTGCAGAGCTCGGCGGCCTTAAACTTCACATCCGTCAAATGAGCCATGCAATCTTCGGTAAGCTGCCAGATTTCCTGAAGCTTTTTACACAAGTTTCCTAAATAATTTTTAAATTCTGACGTTTTCTTTGCAGGTCCCAGAAGCAATAAGCTGGAGAAGGATCCAGCCACACAGCTCAAAGCGGCTTATACTTTCCTCGAGCAACTTTATACTGGAAGCCGTCGCGCAATCCATGCTGCTTTTTATGGGAAGGAAAAACCTTCCACCATAAAGGGAGTTCTGGAGGCCTTGTCAACTCTTCCTGCTCAACTGAAGTTTGTGAAGGAATCCAGCGCCCGTATCGCCACGATGCACACTATGGCCCGCGCAAAAGCTCATTATGAGGACTTGGAGCTGCAGACTCTTGTTGGAGGCTTTCCCGAAACTTACAAAGGGAAAAAGATCGATCAGGCGACTTACAACGCTCTGAGGAAAGAAACTTTCATCCCCGCAAGTCTGTTGGTGTAAGAAATGAAGCTTGCAAGAGTTCAACCGTCTTATGGCGAAGATGGAAAGAAGGAAAAACTCGACCCTCTGCCGCCTCTCACATTATCCCCTAAAGGCCGTAAGGACGAATTCGCTCCTGCTATTGACTCTTCAAACCTTATAGACGCTGAAGAGATCTTCAAGGCTTTTGCCGACATTGACTGGGATGCTGATCATGACCAGATAAATCCTTCAGCAGACGCGGACCGAGCCGGAGGCGACAAGACCCAGGAGTAAAGCTGGAACCTTGAAAGTCGCCAGCTGCCGAACCTCTTGTAATATATGATCTGAACCATGATTCTGAAATTCCCTCTAGTGGCCTTTTGTAATAGATTTTAGAAAGATCTTGGCCTCTTGCTTTTAAATGCACACTGGCTTCCTTGGGAAGCAAGCCTAATACCTTGGCATGAAGCTTCCTTATAAAAAATTACTCTGGCTGCTTCTGAAAGAAATTGAATCCTTCGTGGACGCTGGCGGCTCTTAGCCAAATATCAAAATAATCATAATACTTTGATAAGAGGTATGCATCATTTGAAACAAGTATTTAACCAAAAACTAATTAGTCATGGCGGCTTATAACCAGCAAACTTGCATAAACATGCTGTAAACAGCGCAATAAACTGGCGGCTCTTGGCCAAATACGAACTTTTAGAACAGTTCATAAAAATCGTAAGACTCGCAAAGGCAATAAATCTCAAGAAAGTTTTGTCAAACTTGTAAAGACGTAAGAAAGGATTACCAATAACTGGATGCGTAAGCCCCCAGTATGATGGCGGCTCTTGGATTACCAATAACCCCAACCAAACCAGTTCTTTTCTTCCCGTATGGTGGCGACTTCCATGAAGTTCGGCCCATAAGGTTATTGATTTTAAGATGGTGAAGGCTTCTGGATTACCAGTAGCATCGTCACATCTAAGTTTTTCCCCCGTACACGGATGAAGGTTCTGGATTACCAGTAACGCGACCCGTTTATTAGGTGCCTGTACACGGATGAAGGTTCTGGATTACCAGTAACACAACCCGCTTATTAGGACTTTAACCCAATATGGCGACTTCTGGATTACCAGTAAGTTCAGCCTCATAAGGGTTGAAGGTCCCAGGATGGTGAAGGCTTCTGGATTACCAGTAAGCATCATCCCATCTGAGTCTTTTAAGCCCGTACACGGATGAAGGTTCTGGACTACCAGTAACACGACCCGCTTATTGGGTGCCTGTACACGGATGAAGGTTCTGGATTACCAGTAACACGACCCGTTTATTAGGACTTTAACCCAATATGGTGGCGACTTCTGGACTACCAGTAAGTTCGGCCCATAGGGTGGAAGGTCCCAAGATGGTGAAGGCTTCTGGATTACCAGTAAGCACAGCCCATATGGGTCTTTTTTATTCGACTAAGTGCAGGGTCCTCCATATGATGGATGGAAAACGACAGATACCCCGAGTTTCAGGGCCTCCAACTTTTATTCATTATTGATAATATATACATGAGAGGTATGTACATGATCCCCAGAGCCGGAACTCTAGGTGTAGTAAGGTCTTAGATGAGCTATGTTCCAGGGCCTGCTGGTCTCTTCTTCAGATGTTCGAGACTCCTTTCCAGGCCGGAGATCAATCAGATAATAAGACCCGTTATAAAGATTTTTGCTGACAACGAAGGGCCCTTCCCAGGGAGGCGAAAGCTTATGCATGCCTGACTGGTCTTGAATTAAACGAAGCACCAAGTCCCCTTCCTGGAAAGTCCGGCTTCTGATCCTACGGCTATGATAGCGACGCAGGTCCTGCTGGTAGATAGCAGATCGGGCGGCTGCCAAGTCCCGCTCCTCTTCCAAGGCATCCAGAGAGTCTTGACGAGCCAACTCATTGTCCTCTTCAACGTATGCTGATAGTCGTGGCGGATGTCGCTCGGTAAGACGGCCTCTGCTCCATAAACCATGAAGAAAGGCATGAAACCCGTCGATCTGTTGGGAGTTGTTCGTATGCTCCATAAGACGGAGGGAAGTTCTTCTACCCAACAGCCGGGTGTGCGCTGAAGAGGAACCATAAGCCGGGGTTTTATACCACGAAGGATCTCCTGATTGGCGCGTTCAGCTTGCCCATTAGATTGCGGGTGCGCAACAGCCGCCACATCAAGTCTGATATGCTCCTGATCACAAAACTGCTTCATGGCGCCTTTTGAAAGGTTCGTGTCGTTGTCAGTAATGATGCTGTGCGGGTATCCGAAACGGAAGATTAACTTTTTGACAAACTTAACAGCCGTCTCTGCATCCAAATTACTGATGGGCTCTGCCTCCACCCACTTGGTAAACTTGTCAACCGCCACCAAGAGATGAGTCTTTTTGTCACTAGAAGCTTTGAAAGGCCCCACCATATCTAGCCCCCAGACCGCAAAGGGCCATGTGACAGGGATCATCCGAAGTTCCTGAGCCGGCACATGAGCTTGGCGGGCAAACCTCTGACAGCCGTCACACTTCCTAACTATACTCTTCGCATCAGCATGAGCTGTGAGCCAAAAGAAACCGTGGCGGAAAGCCTTCGCCACCAATGACTTAGAGCCGGCATGATGACTACAGTCACCAGAGTGTATCTCATTGAGAATATTCCGGCCTTCATCAGGTGATACACAGCGCTGAAAGACGCCTGTGGCACTTCTGTGGTGTAACTCGCCATTGACAATGGTCATAGATTTGGACCTTCTCACGATCAGACGGGCTTCGATTTCATCAGCCGGCAGGACGCCTCGAGTCAGATAATCCAAGTATGGGACAGTCCAATCCGGGATCTCATGGAGAGCCGCCACCAGCTGGGCCTCCGGGTCTGGGACAGCAAGGTCCTCCTCCGTTGGCAACTTAACTGACGGGTTATGGAGCACATCCAGGAAAATATTCGGAGGCACCGGCTTTCGCTGTGATCCAAGTCGTGACAAGGCATCAGCCGCCTCGTTCTGCCGCCGATCAATGTGATCCACCTGATAACCTTTGAAGCAACCAGCCACATTAGTAACAGCTTGTCTGTAAGCCGCCATGAGCGGGTCTTTAGAATCCCACGTCCCTGAAACTTGTTGTGCCACCAGATCAGAGTCGCCCAGGCACCTAACCCGGCTGAGATTCATCTCCTTTGCAATCCGAAGCCCATGGAGAAGGGCCTCATACTCCGTAGCGTTGTTAGTGCAAGGAAACATAAGCCGTAAAACATAGCAAAACTTGTCACCTCGAGGGGAAGATATTATAACTCCAGCCCCCGAGCCTTCCAGCTGCCTAGACCCATCAAAATGTATGGTCCAGTATGTATTGTCTGGCTTTTCCTCCGGGGCTTGAAGCTCTGTCCAGTCATTGATGAAGTCCACTAAAGCCTGAGACTTTATAGCTGTTCGAGGTACATATCTGATATCATGGGGTCCAAGTTCAATGGCCCACTTTGCAATCCTGCCTGTAGCCTCTCTGTTATGAATTATATCCCCCAAAGGAGCTGAAGAGACCACTGTGATAGGATGCTCTAGAAAATAATGCCTCAGCTTCTGGCTTGCCATGAATACTCCCAAAACCAGCTTCTGCCAGTGTGGGTAACGCTGCTTGGACAAAGTCAGGACCTCACTAACATAGTAGACCGGCCTCTGGACAGGATACTCCCGGTTTGCCTCCTTTCTTTCCACCACCATTGCAACACTAACAGCTTTGTTATTTGCTGCAATATACAGGAGCATTGGTTCCTTGGTGACAGGAGCTGCCAGTATGGGCGGCTCTGCCAGCTGCTTCTTCAAAGCCTCAAAAGCTTCTGCGGCGGCTTTCGTCCGCTTGAACTCATCTGCTTTCTTCAACAGCTGATACAGAGGAATAGCTTTCTCCCCCAGGCGGCTTAAGAAACGACTCAGAGCCGCCACGCGACCCGCCAAGCGCTGGACATCATTGATACACTTAGGCTCGGCCAGAGAGGTGATGGCCTTGATTTTCTCCGGGTTAGCTTCAATTCCACGCTCAGAAACCATGAAACCCAGGAGCTTTCCTGCAGGAACACCAAAAACACATTTATCTGGGTTAAGCTTCATCTGATAAATCCTGAGATTGTCAAAGGTTTCCTTGAGATCCTCCAGTAAAGCTTCTTTCTTTGCTGACTTGACCACAATATCATCCACATAAGCATGCACGTTGCGACCAATCTGCCCGTGGAAGCAATTTTGCACACAACGCTGGTAAGTCGCCTGGGCACTCTTGAGCCCAAAAGGCATAGAAACATAGCAGAAGGCGCCAAAAGGGGTAATGAAGGCCGTCTTCTCTTGGTCCTCCACTGCCATCTTGATCTGATGATAACCAGAGTATGCATCCAGGAAACATAACCTCTCACACCCCGCTGTAGCATCAATAATTTGGTCAATGCGAGGGAGAGCAAATGGATCAGCTGGACAAGCTTTGTTAAGATCCGTATAATCAATACACATACGCCAAGTTCCATTTTTCTTCAGAACCAACACCGGGTTAGCCAACCACTCCGGGTGTAAAACCTCTATGATAAACCCGGCTGCCAGAAGCCGGGCTAACTCTTCCCCAATAGCCTTGCGTCTCTCCTCATTGAAACGACGAAGATACTGTTTGACAGGCTTGAACTTAGGATCCACATTAAGGCGGTGCTCGGCGAGTTTTCTCGGTACACCCGGCATGTCAGAAGGTTTCCATGCAAAGATGTCCCGATTCTCACGGATAAACTCGACGAGCGCGCGTTCCTATTTGGGATCCATATCAGACCCGATAGTGAACTTAGCAGAAGAGTCGCCAGGGGTAAACTCCACTTCCTTAGTATCTCTGTGAGCCTGAAATTTGAGAGCCGGCTCTCCCTCTATAGAGGGCTTCTTGAGAGGCGTCATATCCGCCGGGTCTACATTGCTGGCGTAGATTTTGAGCTCCTCCGTGGCACAAGCCGCCTCGGCATACGCGGCATCCCCTTCTTCACATTCTATGGCGACTTTCCGGTTTCCATGAATTGTGATTGGACCCTTGGGACCCGGCATCTTGAGCTTGAGATAAATATAACAAGGCCTAGCCATGAACTTGGCATAAGCAGGCCGCCCAAAGAGAGCATGATAGGGACTCTTGATCCTGACCACCTCAAATGACAATGACTCGCATCTGGAATTATCCTCTGACGTCCCAAAAGCCACATTCAACTTGATCCTTCCAACAGGGTATGCTGACTTGCCAGGTATAATTCCATGAAAAACTGTGCTGGATGGTGTAAGGTTTTTCTCCGTCAACCCCATACGCCGGAAAGTGTCATAATACAAAATATTGATACTACTTCCGCCATCCATCAGAACCTTGGTGAGAGCATAGCCTCCCACTTGGGGTGCTACCACAAGCGCCAGGTGACCCGGATTATCAATTCTGGGCGGGTGATCCTCCCTGCTCCAAGTAATCGGCATCTCTGACCACTTTAGGTATTCGGGAACTGCCGGCTCTACCGCATTAACAGAACGTCTCCTGACCTTGCGATCCCTTTTATCTGCACATGTAGTAAACACATGATACTGTCCACTACTTAACTGCTTAGGATTGCTCTGAAACCCGGTCTGATTATTCTGTTGTTGCTGATTGTTGTTCTGCGGGATCTGCTGAAAATGCTGGCCATTGTTGTATTGATTCCCTTGAAACTGCTGACCGCTGCTATTCCCCTGGAAGCCGCCACCAGACCCGCCCGGGTGGTGTGACTGTTGCTGAAAACTGCCAGGCGAGCCTCCACCAGGTGGTCCGAACCCGGGCCCGGAACCCGGTCCGTATCCTCCACCCCCACCACCTGGCAGGTTCTGGAAACGCCGAGCAAAAGCATCCATTATATGGCACTGTTCCCAGGTATGCTTGGCTGGACGCTCTTTAGTGCCGTGTTTTGGGCATGGCCCCTTCAGGAACTCCTCAAAATTTTGTGGCTTAAAAGCTCTGTTATCAGGACCACCCTTCTGAAATTTTGTACCTGCATTTGTATTAGCAACCAGCTCTGACCCGGCTTCTGGGCCCTTACGCTTCTTATCATTGTTCTGCTGCTGACTTTTGCCACCAACAGGCTTTTTACCCTTCGGATCAGGAACCTCTGGCTCATCAACTCCTGGGTCCTTTGTAGGATCAGACTCGGCATACTTGGTGAGAGCATTCATGAGCTCCCCCATATCTTTGACACTCCGTTTGAGCCGCCCTAACTTCTGCGTGAGAGGCTCATAGTGGCAGGCCTTCTCCAGCACCAAAACTGCCTGAGGGGCAGAGATGTTGTCTGAAGAATGAATAATCTCCGCAACTCGGCCGAGCCAATGGTGAGCCGACTCTCCCTGCCGCTGAACACAATGCTGAAGATCAATGATAGTCTTTGGACGCTTGCAGGTACCTTGGAAGTTTTTGATAAAACGTTCCCTTAACTCGACCCATGTGTTGATGGAATTCGGGGGCAAATTCTTCAGCCATGTCCGCGCTGCTCCTTCCAACATCATGGTGAAGTATCTTGCACAAGCCTCATCGCTGACTCCCTGCATATCCATGGCCAACTCATAACTTTCTATCCACTGTGCCGGGTTCTGGTCTGGTGTATAACTGGACACCTTCCGCGGGCCTTTGAAATCTCGGGGCAGGGGCGCGCTGCGGAGAGCCAGGCTCAAGCAAGGCACTCCAATGGATCTTCCTGTTGGGGTGACTGTTGTAGTCACGACTGGTGCGAGAGCCGCCTCCTGAGCGGCGAGAGCCACCGCCTGCGCCGCTGTCTGATCTGCCGCGAGAGCCGCCGTGTGTGCCGCGTGAGTCTCATGTACTCTGTGCCCCGGGACCATAGGATTTGGTGAATATGGCAAGCCCCCAGGCGCACCCCGATGATGGCGGGTGCTAGACACTGCAGGACTTTCAGCATGGCGGCTTCTAGTGCGGCTTCTGTTAGGAGCAGGTGTGGAATGCAGTCGCTCCCGGCTGTAAGAATAATTTGCTTGCTGGACCACAGCGGTTTTCAGCTTCTCGATTGCGTTGCGAGCTTCAATCTCCAGGGGCGTGTTTCCATTGATTGGAAGTCGCGCCAGCGCGGTAGTGGCCGCATAAAGGTTATCCACAGGGTTCGTAAAATGCCCTTGCGCCGTAAGCATCGGCGCCTCTCGGCGTAAATTAGGCTCAACCCGTGGCGGCTCTTCACGACCCGCCAAGTGGCGGGCTTCCGGGTCTGGCGACCTCTGGGGAGTTCCTGTTGTAGGACCACGAATGCGTTCCCCTGGTGGGGTGCTGAACTGCAGGGCCTGACCTTCAATATTGGAGATATAGCGGCTCCGGTGTCGTCGGTGATGAACCGCATCAGACTCTGCCCGGCGTTGCTCCAGATGATAATTCTCCTGTTGCAAACGCGCCGTCTCTTCCTGTATCTCTCGTTCACGAGTCGCCAGACGGACGTTCTCCGCATCAACGCTAGCCTGAGCCTGCACCATCTGACCCTTGATCCTGGCGATTTCCGCATTGAGCTCTGCTTGATTCTCCGCTGTAACCTGTGTGGCCATCAATGTCGTCAACGTGGTCGCCAGCCCCACCAGAGCCTGCACTGGCGAGACTCTTGGCATCGCATTAGAAGTTCTAGCATCTGCCGCCGGGTCTGGCATGTCAGCCGCCCCTGCCATGTAGACAACAGGGCGAGCGGGCGGGCCTAAAGAATCCTGCGACGGCGAGTTCTGCTGAAAGCCCCCAAGACCCTCCTGATGAAGAGAATAAAGCGACTCTCCACCAGAGGAATAGCCACCATCATCGTAAGTCGCCGAGCCTTCTGTGGAAGCCGACGATCTAGAGTACTCCACCCCTTGAGTGAAGCCAATGAAGACGTGCCTCTGCCTGGCGGGCTGCGTGTCCTGGACCGGCTTGAAGGTGTTGGCGAAGATATCCGGCCCAGATCCAGATCCGCCGGCGTGCACAGGAGCCGGAAGCCGAGGGGCGGCTCTCGCCACGGCGGGTTGCGCGCGGCGGGCCGTCTCAACGACCTCCGTGGAGGTGACTGGCTTAGAACCGCCAGCCTTCCCAATGAAAACATGAATTCCGCCAAAGGGGACCCGGAAACCGTACTCCAGAGAGTCGGCCTCGGGGCCCCAGTCTGAGTCATCAACGAGCAGATTGCCGCGCCGACTCCTGGTCATCCGGCCAATCACGTATCCCTCGAGTCCTCGGGGAGGACCCTTCGAATACTCAACACCACCATGCGATAGCCCCACGGTGGGCGCCAACTGTCGTGGTATTTTCATGGCAGATGTCCTCATAGGACTTAATCTCGAAGCCATCACGTAAGTAGCAGATCGAAGGGGTCAAACGAGGAACACGGAAGGCAAGTTTTACCCAGGTTCGGCCCCTCTCGAGGAGGTAAAAGCCTACTCCTGCTAGATGTATTTGAAGATCTTGATTACAAGGGTTTTGAGACTTGTCTAGCCCTAGCCCTCGAAAGATCTCTCCCCTTCTATCCCCGGGGGCTCCCCTATATATACAGGCGGGGCCCCGGGGCTCACATAAGAGTCCGGGCCGGGATAACAATCCGAGCCCAACTCCCCTTACTTGTTTCCTAAGTTATACCTTAAGGCGGTTTGCACTTACCGCCTCTCTCGGCGGGTCTTGGGCCGGCCCCTCAATGGGCGGCTCTCCTTCTGGGCCTCCATAGAAGACACTACGGCCCACCTGGCCCTTCATGGTTTTACTCCTCGAGACCCGGCCCTGAACGGGCGGGTTTCACCCAAAGATATTTCCCTGACAGTCACGGAACCCGCAAGTTGATCACCAAAACATACATCAAGTGGATCAATAGAACATCCCATTGTCACCACGGATATCCCATCGCAAGACATACATCAAGTGTTCTCAAATCCTTAAAGACTCAATCCGATAAGAAAACTTCAAAGGGAAAACTCAATTCATCACAAGAAGATAGAGAGGGGAAAACTCCATATGATTCATCTATATTAATAAAGCTTCGCGGTACATCAAGATAGTGCCATCTCAAGAACACGAGAGAGAGAGAGAGAGAGAGAGAGATCGAACACATAGCTACTGGTACATACCCTCAGCCCCGAGGGTGAACTACTCCCTCCTCGTCATGGAGACCGCCGGGATGATGAAGATGGCCTCCGGTGATGGTTTCCCCCTCTGGCAGGGTGCCGAAACGGGCTCCCGATTGGTTTTTCGTGGCTACAGAGGCTTGCGGCGGCGGAACTCCCGATCTAGGTTTCTTTCTGGGGGTTTTGGTATTTATAGGAATTTTTGGCGTCGGTCTCACGTCAAGGGGACTCCCGAGGGGCCCACAAGCCAGGGGGCGTCCTAGGGGGGGCGCCCCCTAGGCTTGTGGCTGCCTCGGGACTCCTCTCCGGTATCTTTCTGCTCCAGTATTTTTTATATTTTCCAAAAATATTATCCGTAAATTTTCAGCCCATTCCGAGAACTTTTATTTCTGCACAAAAAACGATACCATGGTAGTTCTGCTGAAAACAGCGTCAGTCCGGGTTAGTTCTAATAAAATCATACCAAAATCATATAGAATTATTGTAAACATGGCATGAATACTTCATAAATTATAGATACGTTGGAGACGTATCAGCATCCCCAAGCTTAATTCTTGCTCGTCCTCGAGTAGGTAAATGATAAAAGAAATAATTTATGAAGTGTGAATGCTAGCAAGTGCACAAGTTTGATCAATGATAATTCCAATCCCTTTTTCTAGCATCAATATAAACCATAAACAGTAGCTCATCTCATAAAACTTCTCATGATCAAGTAACAAGTTATTCACATGTTAAAGTATAGACCAGAAAGTTTCTTGAAAACTAACAAACCATATTCCTAGTCATCGAACAATTGCAATTCATCTTATTTTCAAGAAGGGTCTATGTAAGAGCTTTGATTTAGCAAATTACACATACTCAACTATCATATAGTCTTCCATGATTATTGACACTCAAAGCATATTTTTAGAACAAATAGCATCCATCGAACACAGAGAAAGATAGGGGCTTAATGTTTCGCCTCCCAACTTATTTATCATATAGATAATTGTCAACAATAATAATTCATGATTAAATATATTTGTGTGGATATATATGTCTAGATCATTCCCCAACACATGACGCTTGCCAAGAGAAAAAGGCGAAATATAGGAAGTGGTGAAGATCACCATGACTCTTGCATAAAGGTAAGTACTAGAAAGTAAAAGATAGGCCCTTCGCAGAGGGAAGCAGAGGTTCTCATGCGCTTTTTGTTTTTGGATGTGTAAACCCTTAATGCAAAGGAACGTCACGTTGTATTGCCCTTTGTGATAGCAACCTTTATTATGCAGTCCGTCGCTTTTATTTCTTTACCATCACAAGTTCGTACAATGCTTATTTTCCCTTACAATAAAAGATCATACATATTTAGGAGCAATTTTTATTGCTTTTTGCACCGATGACAACTTACTTGAAGGATCTTACTCAATCCATAGGTAGGTATAGTGGACTCTCATGGCAAAACTGGTTTAAGGGTGTTTAGATGCACAAGTAGTATTTCTACTTGGTGCGGAAGTTTTGGCTAGTATGAGGTGGAAGCAAGCACCACATGTTGGAGGATCCATAACAATATAACTTCTATACAAATATACCCAAACATAACTCATTAAGTTGTCTTCCTTGTCCAATTTTAACTAATTTTCTCGAGTTTGAAAATAATTAATGAGCTCACAATCATAGAAGATGTCCAAGATAGTATATTTATATGTGGAATCTCTCTTCCTTCAATATTCTTTCATGAATTGTTCAAGTGACCAATGCGGTGTTTGCTAACTTTCAATAAATTTTACCACCTATACTTATTATGTGTGAAGTCATTACTCCCCATGGGATAAGTATATGAAGCATATTTAATTTCAGATTTAAGATATTCAATTCATTCAACCATTTACTCATAGGATATAAGTGAAGCACGAGAGTGAATGACAAACTACTCCAAAAAAGATGTAAGTGAAGATCAATGCGTAGTCAACAATTAAATAACTATGTGAAGACTCTCTCATCTAAGAATTTCAGATCTTAAGCATTTTATTAAATAGCAAGCAAAAGAAAAATAGCACTCCAAGAATAGCACGCATCATGTGAACGAATAAAAATTTAGGCTCAACATAGGCTAACCGATAATTGTTGATGAAGAGAGGTGGGATGCGTAGCATCCCCAAGCTTAGATGCTTGAGACTTCTTGAAATATTTACTTGGGGTGCCTTGGGCATCCCCAAGCTTGAGCTTTTGTATCTCATTCAATCCTCTCATATCATGGTTTCACCTATTCTCAAAAACATCATCCACACAAAACTTGAAAAGAACTCGTGAGATAGGTTAGTACACATAATAATAAATCAACTCTTTATTTACTGCCAAGACAAGTTGCATAATAATTTTCAAACATTAGGTACTGTATACTATCATTTCCACAATTTATATCTACCAATATAGGCTATGGAAACTATAGGATAAGTAGATAACGAAACTATGACAGCAATCTGTCCAAACAGAACAGCCTGTAGAAATTTATGAAAACGGTGTACTTATGTAACTCAAAAAATTATGAAAATTTAGGACATGCTAAATAATTTATATGAAAATACTTTGAAAAATTTGAGAAACTTTCCACGTTCCAGTAAAATATGAAAATTCAAACACTACAGCAAAAGTTTCTGTTTTTACACAGCACACATCAAACATGCAATGCAAGCATCCTAAGGCAATTATTGGAACTTTTTATTGAAAAACAAGATTATAAATAACACCTAACAGAGAACAACAAAAAAAATGATGCTCCAAGCAAAACTCATATTATGTGACGAATAAAAATATAGCTCCAAGTAAGATATACCGATAGTGTTGAAGATGAAAGAGGGGATGCCTTCCGGGGCATCCCCAAGCTTAGGCGCTTGAGTCTTCCTTGGATATTACCTTGGGGGTGCCTTGGGCATCCCCAAGCTTAGGTTCTTGTCACTCCTTATTCTCCTCATATCGGTGTCTCACCCAAAACTTGAAAACTTCAATCACACAAAACTTAACGGAACTTCGTGAGATGGGTTAGTATAGTAAAGATAAATCATTCACTTAGGTACTGTCAAGACAAGATTAATAGTTGTTCCCACATGATACCTACTGTATTCTACCATTACCATAATTTATACCACTAAATATAAGCTATGTAAACACTAAAACAAGCAAACTATGCATGCAAAACAGAATCTGTCAAAAACAGAACAATCTGTGAAGATCTGTAGTATAACCATACTTCCATGTCTCTAAAAATTCTGAAAAATTAGGAAAATCTAGGAAATTTTTATATAAATCATGTGAAAAAATTTCAGATCAAAATCACGTTCCAGTGAATTTACAAAATTCCTGGACTGAGAGCAAAAGTTTCTGTTTTTGCACAGAATCAAGTCAACTATGATTCACACTATCCCAAAGGCTTTACTTGGCACTTTATTGAAATAAAAGACACAAAACATGATTAATACAGTAGATTAATCATGTGAACACTCAAAAACAGAAAGTAAAAGTGTTGGGTTATCTCCCAACAAGCGCTTTTCTTTAAAGCCTTTTAGCTAGGCATGATGATTTCAATGATGCTCACATAGGAATATTATTTGAAACATGTAAGAGAGAATCATGAATCTCATGACAAGCACATTTAATTCTAACCACTTCCTATGCATAGGGATTTTGTGAGCAAACAATTTATGGGAGCAAGAATCAACTAGCATAGGAAGGCAAAACAAGCATAACTTCAAAACTTTCAACACATAGAGAGGAAACTTGATATTATTGCAATTCCTACAAGCATATGTTCCTCCCTCATAATAATTTTCAGTAGCATCATGAAGGAATTTCACAATATAACCAGCACATAAAGCATTATTTTCATGATCTATAAGCATAGAAATTTTACTACTCTCCACACAAGAAAATTTCTTCTCATGACTAATAGTGGGAGTAAACTCAACAAAATAACTATCATGTGAAGCATAATCCAATTGAAAATTAAAATCATGATGACAAGTTTCATGGTTACTATCACTCTTTATAGCATACATGTCATCATCATAATCATCATAGATAGTAGGCATGTCATTATCATAACAAATTTGCTCATCAAAACTTGGGGGACTAAAAATATCATCTTCATCAAACATAGCATCCCCAAGCTTGTGGCTTTGCATATCATTAGCATCATGGATATTCAGAGAATTCATACTAGCAATATTGCAATCATGCTCATCATTCATGGAATTCTCATTAAGTATTTTCATAAATTCTCCCTCTACCAATTGAGCACAATTTTCCAAACCATCATTTTCACGAAAGACATTAAAAAGACGAACCAATTGATGCAACCTAAACTCCATTTTTTTTGTAGTTTTCTTTTATAGACTAAACTAGTGATAAAACAAGAAACTAAAAGATTCAATTGCAAGATCTAAAGATATACCTTCAAGCACTCACCTCCCCGGCAACGGCGCCAGAAAAGAGCTTGATGTCTACTATGCAACCTTCTTCTTGTAGACTCGTGTTGGGCCTCCAAGCGCAGAGTTTTGTAGGACAGTAGCAAATTTCCCTCAAGTGGATGACCTAAGGTTTATCAATCCGTGGGAGGCGTAGTATGAAGATGTTCTCTCTCAAACAACCCTGCAACCAAATAACAAAGAGTCTCTTGTGTCCCCAACACACCCAATACAATGGTAAATTGTATAGGTGCACTAGTTCGGCGAATTGATGGTGATACAAGTGTAATATGGATGGTAGATATAGGTTTTTGTAATCTGAAAATATAAAAACAGCAAGGTAGCAAGTAACAAAAGTGAGCAAAAACGGTATTGCAATGCTTGAAAACAAGGCCTAGGGTTCATACTTTCACTAGTGCAAGTTCTCTCAACAATACTAACATAGTTGAATCATATGTAAATCCCTCACGTGCGACAAAGAGTTCACTCCAAAGTTACAAATAGCGGAGAACAAACGAAGAAATTATTGTAGGGTACGAAACCACCTCAAAGTTATCTTTTCCGATCAATCGTATGAGTTATCCCTATAAGTGTCACGAACAGCCCTAGAGTTCGTACTAAAATAACACCTTAAGATACACATCAACCAAAACCCTAATGTCACCTAGATACTCCAATGTCACCACGAGTACCCATGGGCTTGATTATACGATATGCATCACACAATTTCAGATTCATCATGTTCAATCCAACACAAAGAACTTCAAAGAGTGCCCCAAAGTTTCTACCGGAGAGTCAAGACGAAAACATGTGCCAACCCCTATGCATAGATTCCCAAGGTCACGGAACCCGCAAGTTGATCACCAAAACATACATCAAGTGGATCCATAGAACATCCCATTGTCACCACGGATATCCCATCGCAAGACATACATTAAGTGTTCTCAAATCCTTAAAGACTCAATCTGATAAGAAAACTTCAAAGGGAAAACTCAATTCATCACAAGAAGATAGAGAGGGGAAAACTCCATATGATTCATCTATATTAATAAAGCTTCGCGGTACATCAAGATCGTGCCATCTCAAGAACACGAGAGAGAGAGATCAAACACATAGCTACTGGTACATACCCTCAGCCCCGAGGGTGAACTACTCCCTCCTCGTCATGGAGACCGCCGGGATGATGAATATGGCCTCCGGTGATGGTTTCCCCCTCCGACAAGGTGCCGGAACGGGCTCCCAATTGATTTTTCGTGTCTACAGAGGCTTGCGGCGGCGGAACTCCCGATCTAGGTTTCTTTCTGGGGGTTTTGGTATTTATAGGAATTTTTGGCGTCGGTCTCACGTCAAGGGGACTCCCGAGGGGCCCACAAGCCAGGGGGGCGCGCCCTAGGGGGGGGGGCCCTAGGCTTGTGGCTGCCTCGGGACTCCTCTCCGGTATCTTTCTGCTCCAGTATTTTTTATATTTTCCAAAAATATTCTCCATAAATTTTCAGCCCATTCCGAGAACTTTTATTTCTGCACAAAAAACGACACCATGGTAGTTCTGTTGAAAACAGCGTCAGTCCGGGTTAGTTCTAATAAAATCATACCAAAATCATATAGAATTATTGTAAACATGGCATGAATACTTCATAAATTATAGATATGTTGGAGACGTATCAAACGCTCGCAAGGCACTGTGGCCAGGCATTAGTGGTAGAGGAGGACGTGATGGCTGACGCACAACTGGGCGATGGCAACCTTGTGATCATGCCCGGCACGACCACCGGTGTAAGCGAGTTCGAAGCCGACCACTTTGTACTTGTCATCCGCATCAAGCAACCGCTCCATAGTGCCGATGGAGTCCTCCACCATGCCCGGGTCGTTGGTGTACACCACCGTGAGGTACGTCTTCCTCGGGTATCCACATGATGCTCGCCGTACTCCATTGGAGCGCCGCTGGACATCCTCTGTGTATGTGTCGTCGAGGGTGTGCTTATTGTGTTGTGCGCGCGATCGAAAGCGTGAAGAGACTATGGTTAATGGCCGTGTGTATAAATGGGGGCCGTACGTCCTGTAAAACCGGCACTTCTGGATGGCAGTTTTTGCAGCGCGTGATTCAGTCGAGGAAGCACGTTACTGCATGGGGTGACGCGCGTGGCACAACCGCATGCATATGGAGCCCCGAACGTGATCGTGGGCCGGCCCCAACCGCTGGCAGAGCGTGCGGGGAGGGGGGACGCGAGAGCAGAGCACGCGGTGGGACGCGAGGTCGAACCAAACCACTTTGTGCGTGTCTACTACGACATGCATGGTGAACTGGCGCTCGTCGTCGACAGCCGCTAGGAGCGGCATTGGAGCCGCGCAGGATACCCTCGGTCGTGGTTCTGCTTCTTAAGGTCCGGATATTAATCGTCAATTGCATATTAAGGTCCAGATATTAGTCGTCCATTGCATAATGCATACTAAGGAAAAGATGGTACTACAGAACAACATCATGATTGCATAACCTAAATAAACATCCAATTACATTACTGACTACAGATAACATTTGCACACATCAATTAGCAAGTACATGCATACTAAACTAGTAGTAACGATCACCAAATCATTCATCTATTCTTCTTGTGATGAGGGGTGCCGGTCGGCGCAGGACGGAGGCACTTCCTCATGTCAACGATACGCCTGCACATCTCGTAGCTTACGTACGCGTCCTTGGCCGCGTACTTGACGTGATCTTCATCCAGTCTTCAGACCCAGGCGCGGTGCCAGGCAACCTTCTTCTTCTTGTAGAAATCCTTCATGCCACTGTAGTAGGGGTCGATGATGGCCATGGCGAGGTCAACCAGGGAATCCTTATGCTTCTCCTCGCCACCCAAGATCTTGTACATGCATTGGATGTCCACAAGATTCCGGGAGGCCAATCCCGTGGCCTTGAGCACCTTTTCATCGTTGGTGGTGTCCACCGTACCGAATATGTAGTCGGGGTTGTTGACAAACCTGGCGAATCGATCGCAAGGCCTTGTGGCCAGGCAGTAGTGGTAGATGAGGACGTAATGGCCCACGCACAGCTGGGCGATGGTAACCTTCTGATCATGCCCGGCACGACCGCCAGTGTACTCGAGGTCGAAGCCGACCACTTTGTACTTGTCATAGGCAAGTAACTGCTCCATGGTGTGGATGGAGTTCTCCACCCAGATCGGGTCGTTGGTGTACACCACCGTGAGGCTCTTGAACCTTACGTGGGTGTCCACGTAGGCACAAATGGTGAACTCCCGCTCGTCGTCGGCAGCCGCTGGGAGCTCCGCCATTGGAGCCGAGCATGATATCCTCTCTGTATTTGGAGGGTGGGTGTGCTTCTTGCGTTGTGGGGAAGGTTGAAGAGAGACAGTAGGTTAAAAGAGCGGTGGAGTAAATGGGGGCTGGACGGGCTGTAATTAGCACGTCTTGTCACCGCGTTCCCGGCGGAGGATTGTTGTGCAAGCTTGACCAGCGCACGAACAAGCGTTCCCGGCGGTTCGTTTGGCCACGCGGCGGCTCGAAGTGCCGCCAACGTATCGTTGGTGAGCCCGTTCCCACGTGCAACCGCGCACAGCCTCCCGCCCGGCTCGGTTGGCCACGCGTCGGCTGGAAGAAGCTCCCATTATTGGGGGGTGTTAAATGGCAAACGGTTAGCAAAAACGATGTGTGTGCAATGACTTAAAGCAGCGTACATGTTCAACACTAAGCAGCAGTGTGACATATGCAGTGCGGGTGCGACTGGGAAGGACGATGAGGATTTTGTAACTTTAGTTAAGCGGGGACAATGGTGAGGGTTTTCTCGGCCAGAATAATAATGCGCTTCGGAGGCGACTGATAACCCACAAGTATAGGGGATCGCAACAGTTTTCGAGGGTAGAGTATTCAACCCAAATTTATAGATTCGACACAAGGGGAGGCAAAGAATATTTGCGAGAATTAGCAGCTGAGTTGTCAATTCAACCACACCTGGAGATTAAATATCTGCAGCAAAGTGATCAGTAGCACAGTAGTATAACAGTTTTCATAGTAGCAGTAGCAGTAACAGTAGCAGTAGCACTGATAGCAATAGTTTTGTAGCAGTTGGAACAGTAGCAGTAGCAATAGTAACTTAGCAAGAACAATATGTGGAAAACTCGTAGGCACTAGATCGGTGAACTCGTTGGATAATATTCATCATGTAACAGTCATAACCTAGGGTGACACAGAACTAGCTCCAGTTCATAAATGTAATGTAGGCATGTATTCCGTAAATAGTCATACGTGCTTATGGAAAAGAACTTGCATGACATCTTTTGTCCTACCCTCCCGTTGCATCGGGGTCCATAAGGAAACAAAGGGATATTAAGGCCTCCTTTTAATAGAGAACCAGAACAAAGCATTAACACATAGTGAATACATGAATTCCTCAAACTACGGTCATCACCGGAAAGTATCCCGACTATTGTCACTCCGGGGTTTACGGATCATAACACGTAATAGGTGCATATGACTAGCAAGATCGGATCAAGAACATAGATATAATGGTGATAACATAAATGGTTCAGATCTGAAATCATGGCACTCGGGCCCTTGTGACAAGCATTAAGCATGGCAAAGTCATAGCAACATGAATCTTAGAACATAGTGGATACTAGGGATCAAGCCCTAACAAAACTAACTCGATTACATGATGAATCTCATCCAACTCCTCACCGACCAACAAGCCTACAAAGGAATTACTCACTCCCGGTGGGGAGCATCATGGAATTGGCGATGGAGAAGGGTTGATGATGACGAAGACCGAAGATTTCCCTCTCCGGAGCCCCAAACGGGCTCCAAATCTGGCCTCCCGATGAAGAACAGGAGGTGGCGGCGGCTCCGTATCGTAAAACGCGATGAAACTTTCTCTCTGAGTTTTTTCTCCGAACATAGGATTTTATAGCGCTGGAATTAGGGTCAGTGGGACCCCGAGGAGGGCACAACCCACCAGGGCGCGCCTGGAGGGGGTGGCGCGCCCTGGTGTATCGTTCCCAACCAGGGCACCCCCTCCGGTGGTTCTTGGCTCCAGTAATTTTTATTTATTATAAAATAAATCTCCAAAAAGTTTTGTCCAGTTCCGAGAACTTTTATTTCAGCACAAAAACAACACCATGGTAGTTCTGCTGAAAACAGCGTCAGTCCGGGTTAGTTTCATTCAAATCATGCAAATTAGAGTCCAAAACAAGAGCAAAAGCGTAAGGAAAAGTAGATACGATGGAGACGTATCAACTCCCCCAAGCTTAACCCATTGGTTGTCCTCAAGCAATTCAGTTGACAAACTAAAAGTGATAAAGAAAAACTTTTACGAACTCTTTTGTTCTTGTTTACATATATATGCTTAATTAGCACCCAGGTTTTCAACAAAGATTATGACTAACCATGTCAGCAATAACTCTTAAAAATTATATTAACTCATATCAATGACATAAGCAACTAGCGAGCAATAATAAAATATCTCAAGCGCCAACACTTTGTCAAAACAATCATGATATAATATGACAATAGTGGTATCTCACTAGCCCTTTCCAAGACCGCAAAACATAAATGCAGAGCACCTCCAAAGTTCAAGCAGCGATTAAACCTTGTAAGTCATGGTAGAAACATCCAGTCATGCTGCACCCAAGATTAACTATACACAATGCATGAGGATGACAATAGTGCTCTCAGGTCTGGCGCTTATTTGAGAAGGTGTTGACTCAACATAAAAGTAAATAGATAGTCCCTTCGCAGAGGGAAGCATGGATTTGCAGAGGTGCCAGAGCTCAAAGCTTTAAATCAGAAATAAATATAATTTTGGGAGGTACACCCTTCCTGTCAACGTTACGACCAAGAGTTATCAATATCTTCCATGCTAAACACATTAGTGGCGGTTCCCAAGCAGTAAAAGTAAAGGTTTACTCCCCCTCCACCAACAATCACACTCCACGGCTAGCCGAATCCACGGGTACCGTCCATACCAACAACTTTCCTGGGGGAGTTTTTAATAATTATTTGTATTTTTTTTGATTTCGGGACTAGGAATCCCTATTACCGCCCCTCTCGTGCAAGGACGAGTGAATAAACACTCATCATGAGAATAACCCGCTTAACATGGAAGATACTGACCGCCCCTGTCGCTCCATGAGCGGTCCAGGCACACAAAACAGATGTTCATTTGAATTTTTAGAGGTGGCACATGCAAATTTACTTGGAACGGCAGGGTAGTACCGCATATAGGTAGATATGGTGGACTCATCTGGAATAACTTTGGTTTAAGGATTTTGATGCACAAGAAGTATTCCTGCTTAGTACAGGCGAAGGCTAGCAAATAGATTGAGAAGCGGCCAGCTAGAGAGCGAAAACGGTCATGGACCTGCATTATGAATAATAAACATTGACTACTAGCATGAGTAGGATATGGACACCATGAACATAAATATCATGAAGGCTATGTTGGTTTTGATTCAACTACATGCGTGAACATGTGCCAAGTCAAGCCACTTGAAACATTCAGAGGAGGATACCATATCATCATACCACATCACAATCATTTTAATGCATGTTAACATCCAAGATAAATCATTATCCACTCCTAGCTACTTAAGCATGGCATGAGCAACTATAATCTCTAATTGTCATTGCAAACATGTTTGATCATAATATGCTAAAGCATGGATACTAGGTTAAACATATTTATAAAAACAAAAACAAGTTGAGTTCATACCCGCTTTTCTCTGCCACAGTCACTTCGTCAAATATCATCATTATTGCCTTTCACTTGCACGACTGAATGATATGAAGATAATAATAGTGCAAGAGTGCCGTGGACTAAGTTGGAATCTGCAAACATTTTATTCAAGATGAGAAGACAAAGTAACATGGGGTATTTGTTAGATTAACAATAATGCATATAAGAGTCACTCAACAATTTCATTGTGGTCTTCTCCTTGGTACGACTCAAAATAAAAGGAAAATAATTTCAGAGAAACACACTGAAATATTTTTGGAGTTTTTGGTTTTTCTTGAAGAAAGCAAATTAAAGAGGGAAAAACAAAAACGAGAAAAACTATTTACACGGGAGAGATCCCAACAAGTAAAAGAAGAAACGAGAAATCTTTTTGGGTTTTCTTTGATACTACAGTTAAATTAAACTAGAAAGAAAAACCGAAAAGAAGTGGGAAATATTTTTGGGTTTTCTCAAAGTTTTTCAAACACACAAGAAGAAAGTAAGAAAATAAATCTAGCATGGATGATACAATGAAAAAGTATGGACACCGACAACTGGAATGAAAAGTGTGAACATGGATATAATGTCGGTAGAAATACGTACTCCCCCAAGCTTAGGATTTTGGCCTAGCTTGGTAATCACCATCCGTAGCCTGGATAATAGTCTGAATGATAGCCCACCGAGGCTCTTGGTGCAGCTTCTTCAGCCCACCTGGCAGCTTCAACCTCCGCATTGTACGCACGGGCCTCGCTCTCAAGAAGATAGTATCTTCCCCTACTGTGAAAATCAAAGAGAGCGGGAGCAAGCAAAGTAACAGGTACAACGGGATCTTTATTAAACCTGAAGTTGTAAGTATAATTAGTGGTTGTGCCCTTAAGGAACCTATGACGTTTCATGGCCTCAATGTCTAAGTACTGAGTAGGTAAAATGGGGTCGTTAGGCCAAGGTGATACATTTAGATTCTAAGCTACACGGGAGGCATAAATTCCTCCATAAAAATGACCACTAGCAGCGTTGTGCTGCAGTCTCCGTGCAACAATTGCTCCAAGATTATAACGTTTATCTCCTGTTATAGCAGTGTGTATGAGACTCAAATCAGGTGCACACAGTGTGCTGCAATCTTGTTTGCCTACGATGCATTTTCCATTAAAGAGTGCAAAGTAGTGTATTGATGGGAAATGGATGCTTTTTATTATACCTTGTGTCACTCCTCTATCTTCACCGTAGCAGAGATTAATCAAAAATGACTCATATTCAGATGTTGGTGGTTTGTCTAGCAAACCCCAATATGGAATTTTGCATGCTTCACAGAACAATTCTAAGGGCATGGTAAAGGGAAAGTCATAAAGGTTGAATGAAACTCTAGACTCAAGAGGAAAATATTTGAATTTCTTGGTGAATGTTTTTGTGAGTTTGAGATGTTGAGGGCACTTATCTGCGATGAAGGGAGCAAGTTCTGCATTGTGGATAAATTGTTCGAATTCCTCCTTAATACCTGCACCTTCCATGAATTCGTTGCATGGCCATAAGCATGATTTTGTAGCGGCATCTCGTATAGAGCTTTCACTTGGCTCAACATAGGATTGTCGGACCGAGCTTCCACTTGATGAGGCCCCCGAGGACCTCCTCCTCAAAGAACTCCTAAAGAATTGCATTTTTATTTGCGAACAAATTTCTGAAATATTTTTGAGACACAAAATTTTGTTAACAAAACTTCGTAAGATTGATAGCAACTACTCCCAAGAGTGCATAGAGGCAATACTAAGCATTCAAACTACTTAGAACTCTAAGAATTCAACATGCACGCCCATCTACATCAGCACCAAGAGTAGCTAATTATTCTAAAAATAACCCACTAAATCAAAAACTAATTGGAGCAATGGAGGAGTAACATACCAAGTAGCAATCCCCCAAAACAGTTTCGGAAATGGAGCTTCGAGCAAAGAGATTGAAATCCGCAGATTTGAGAGCAAGAATACGGGAATGAGAGCTATGGTGATTTTTTTCTGGAGGTAGGGGATGACATGGGCTAAAGAAGTAAGTGAGGGGACCCACGTGGGGGGCACAACCCACCAGGGCGCGCCTGGGGTTGCTGGCGCGCCCTGGTGTCTTGTGGGCACCAGGTGCACCCCCCTCTGATGTTATTTGCACCAGAAATTCGGAAATATTCATAAAAAATCATATCAAATTTTCAGAACATTCTGAGAACTTTTATTTTTGGGCCATTTATTATTGCACGGAGAAATCAGAAAATAGGATAATCATGGCATTTTATTTTATTTGACTAAGTAAAATAAAAAAATAAAAGGTGGGAGCAGAAGGTTGTGCTTACTAGATTCATCAACTTCATACCTCTCAAAAATGATTCTTTAATAAGGTTGATCAAGTCTTATTAACAACCACTTCCGATTAGCATGAAACCGAAGAACTTTCGTAAAACACTAAGTTACCTTAATGGGGATATGCACATCCCCAACAATAAGTATGTCATATTTCTTTTTGGCAGTAGGTAGAGGTAGTTGAAAACTTCCAATAGTGAGTGTCGGAGATTCTTCAATAACATTTATACCACTCACTTGGAATTGTTTCTTCGGAAAGTGCACCGTATGCTCATTACCATTGATATGAAAAGTGACTTTGCTTTTATTGCAATCAATAACAGCCCCTGCGGTATTCAAAAAGGGTCTACCAAGGATAATCGACATGTTGTCGTCCTGGGGCATCTCAAGAATAACAAAGTCCGTTAAGATAGTAACATTTGCAACAACAACGGGCACATCCTCACAAATACCGATAGGTATGGCAGTTGATTTGTCAGCCATTTGCAATATTCCAGTAGGTGTGAGCTTATTCAAATCAAGTCTTTTATATAAAGATAAAGGCATAACACTAACACCAGCTCCCAAATCACACAAAGCAGTTTTGACATAATTTCTTTTAATGGAGCAAGGTATAGTTGGTATTCCCGGATCTCCAAGTTTTTTAGGTACTCCATCCTTAAAAGAATAATTAGCAAGCATGGTGGAGATTTCAGCTTCGGGTATCTTTCTTTTATTAGTGATGATGTCTTTCATGTATTTTGCATAAGGGGCCATCTTTAAGATATCAGTTAAGCGGGTACGCAAAAAGACTGGCCTAATCATTTTAGCAAAGCGTTCAAATTCTTCACCATCCTTTTTCTTAGATGGTTTAGATGGAAAGGGCATGGATTTCTGAACCCATGGCTCTCTTTCTTTACCATGTTTTCTAGCCACAAAGTCTCTTTTATCATATCGTTTATTTTTAGGTTGTGGGTTATCAAGATCAACAACATGCTCTATTTCAACATCATTATCTGGTTCTTTATCATTGTTCAGTTGAGTATCTTCATGAACATCATCATTATCATTTTCATTATCACTAGGTGAATGTTCATTACCAGACTGAGTTTCAGCAGAAATGGAGACATCATTATCTTCAGGGAGTTTTTGTATCTCGGGTTCACTAGAGGTATGCAAAGTCCTATCGTTTTTCTTTTTCCTTTTCTTTTTAGAAGGACTAGGTGCATCAGTATTAATTCTCTGAGAGTATTGTTAAATTCTTTTAGAATGACCTTCAGGATAAAGAGGTTCTTGGGTCATTCTACCTCCTCTAGTTACTACTCTAGCAGCAAAATCATTCATATTATTATTCATTTCATCAAGCAATTCTTTTTGAGATTTAGCAACTTGTTCTAACTGGGTTTGAACCATAGAGGCATGTTTTCCTACACCCCTAACATCATTACTGATTCTAAATAACAAGTCACTCAAGCGAGCGATCATATCAGAATTATATTTCAATTGTTTCAGAACATTTGCATTAAAGTGATCTTGTTTCATAATGTAGTTATCAAACTCATATAAGCATTGACTAGGATGTTTATTGTAGGGGATATCACTTTCATCAAACTTTAATAAATAATTTACCTCTACCACCTGTGGAGGTGGTGGTGTGTCAAGGCCATCTATTTCTTCAATAGGTGGTAAATTCTTAACATCCTCAGCTTTAATACCTTTTTCCTTCATACATTTCTTTGCCTCTTGCATATCTTCAGGACTGAGAAATAAGATACCCCTCTTCTTCGGAGTGGGTTTAAGTGGTGGTTAAGGGAGAGTCCAATCATCATAATTCTTCAATATATTATTCAATAGTTCCCCAGCTTGTTCGGCAGTTCGTTCCCTGAAAACACAACCAACACAACTATCTAGGAAGTCCCTAGAAGCATCAGTTAGTCCATTATAGAAGATATCAAGTATTTCATTTTTCTTAAGAGGGTGATCAGGCAAAGCATTAAGCAAATGGAGAAACCTCCCCCAAGCTTGTGGGAGACTCTCTTCTTCAATTTGCACGAAGTTAAATATTTCTTGTAAGGCAGCTTGTTTCTTATGAACAGGAAAATATTTTTCAGAGAAGTAGTAAATCATATCCTGGGGACTACGCACACAACCAGGAGCAAGAGTATTGTACCATATCTTAGCATCACCCTTTAATGAGAATGGAAATAATTTGAGGATGTAGTAATAGCGAATTTTCTCATCATGAGCAAAGAGGGTGGCTATATCATTCAGCTTAGTAAGATGTGCCACTACAGTTTCAGTTTCATAGCCATGGAAAGGATCAGATTCAACCAAAGTAATTAACTCTAGGTCGACAGAGAATTCGTAATCCTTATCAGTAACAAAGATAGGTGAAGTAGCAAACTTAGGATCACATTTCATTCTAGCATTCAAAGTCTTCTCTTATACTTGTGTAGCAATTTCTTAAGATCATCTCTATCCTTACAAGAAAGGATTTCTCTAGCTATCTCTCCATCCAAAACATAACCTTCAGGTATCTTAGGCCTTTCAAATCTAGGATAGCTAGGTCTAATAGGTGTTTCATAGTTCTCAGTTTCAAAGACTTCATCAGTTTCAGTAGTTTCATCAGTTTCAGTAATTTCATTCTCTTTAGCTCTAGCAATTTGTTCATCAAGAAATTCACCTAGTGGCACATTATAATCAAGCATGGTACTAGCATCATCATAAGCATCATTCATATCAGAAGTAGCATCATCAATAAATTGCGACATATCATGATTAATAGCATGTGGTGGTGTTGCAAACTTACTCATTGCCGAGGTGAATCAAGTGCAGAGCTAGATGGCAATTCCTTACCTCTCCTCGTCTTAGAGGGAAAAATCTTGGTTTTTGGATCCTTCAGATTCTTCATAGTGATCAATTGATATAAATCCCAAGTGACTCAACAAATATAGCTATGCACCCCGGCAACGGCGCCATAAAAAGGTCTTGATAACCCACAAGTATAGGGGATCACAACCGTTTTCGAGGGTAGAGTATTCAACCCAAATTTATAGATTCGACACAAGGGGAGCCAAAGAATATTTGCGAGTATTAGCAGCTGAGTTGTCAATTCAACCACACTAGGAGATTAAATATCTGCAGCAGAGTGATCAGTAGCACGGTAGTATGACAGTTTTGATAGCAGCAGTAGCAGTAACAGTACCAGTAGCAGTGATAGCAATAGTTTTGTAGCAGTTGGAACAGTAGCAGTAGCAATAGTAACTTAGCAAGAACAATATGTGGAAAACTTGTAGGCACTGGATCAGTGAACTCATTGGATAATATTCATCATGTAACAGTCATAACCTAGGGCGACACAGAACTAGCTCCAGTTCATAAATGTAATGTAGGCATGTATTCCGTAAATAGTCATACGTGCTTATGGAAAAGAACTTGCATGACATCTTTTGTCCTACCCTCCCGTGGCAGCGGGGTCCATAAGGAAACTAAGGGATATTAAGGCCTCCTTTTAATAGAGAACTGGAACAAAGCATTAACACATGAATACATGAACTCCTCAAACTACGGTCATCACCGGAAAGTATCCCGACTATTGTCACTCCGGGGTTTACGGATCATAACACGTAATAGGTGCGTATGACTAGCAAGATCAGATCAAGAACATAGATATAATGGTGATAACATAATCTGAAATCATGGCACTCGGGCCCTAGTGACAAGCATTAAGCATGGCAAAGTCATAGCAACATCAATCTCAGAACATAGTGGATACCAGGGATCAAGCCCTAACAAAACTAACTCAATTACATGATGAATCTCATCCAACTCCTCACCGACCAGCAAGCCTACGAAGGAATTACTCACTCCTGGCGGGGAGCATCATGGAATTGGCGATGGAGAAGGGTTGATGATGACGAAGACCGAAGATTCCCCTCTCCGGAGCCACAAACGGGATCTAGATCTGGCCTCCCAATGAAGAACAGGAGGTGGCGGCGGCTTCGTATCGTAAAACGCGATGAAACTTTCTCTCTGATTTTTTTCTCCAAAAATAGGATTTTATAGCGCTGGAATCAGGGTCGGTGGGGCCCCGAGGAGGGCACAACCCACCAGGGTGCACCTGGAGGGGGTGGCGCACCCTGGTGTATCGTGTCCAACCAGGGCACCCCCTCCGGTCGTTCTTGGCTCCAGTAATTTTTATTTATTGTAAAATAACTCTCCAAAAAGTTTCGTCTAGTTCCGAGAACTTTTATTTCTGCACAAAAACAACACCATGGTAGTTCTGCTGAAAACAGCGTCAGTCCGGGTTAGTTTCATTCAAATCATGCAAATTAGAGTCCAAAACAAGAGCAAAAGCGTGAGGAAAAGTAGATACGACGGAGACATACCAGCGACGGTTCAGTAGACATAGCCGTTTGTGATAAGTGTCACTATGTTGCGAGTGGACTGCCGTGGTCCATGGGAATGCGTTCTGTTCAATCAGGACACACGCGTGTCGCGACACAATGTTAGTCCTTGCACCCGGTTTCAATTCGGGAAAATAACCTAGTTTGTGGTTCCAAATTTCATCTTACGTGTGACACCTGAATTTTTTACCGCATTCAACAAGTTTGGAGGTAAGTCAAGCATTTTTTACCGTAATATGCATAGTGTAAAAAAATGCCAACACTCAAACGTAGCTGTGCGTGCTGTGGGCAAACAGTTGCTAGTAGTAAATTGTGTGGGGACTCTAAGATAAGCATAAATATTCCATCAACCAAACTGATTGCAGCTCAAGACTGCAATTACATTGCTCTACGTATTAGTTTATAAAATAGAGTCTCACCGACATCTAGATCAACATATAATAAACATAACTCAAGCAGTGATATATGACACACAAACTATAGATAGCTAGGGTAGTGCTGGCATCAGGACATGTATATATAACTCAATCCTAACCGTACCCACCAACAACGTAAACTTTCTCCAGGTACTCCGCGTACGCGGCGTGCGCCACCCTCCGAGAATACTTCTGCCTGAAGGAGCCAACGACTCGTCCTCTAGCATGCGCCAGAACACTTACAAACGCGGGGTTAAGCCTTTGGGCGCAGAACGGGCATCCGAAGCCCCCATTCTGGGTCCTGATACGACGATTATGCGTTCCCGCATAGAGCTCCCTAAGCTTTTGTTTCTTGTACCTTCTCTGGTCGTATTTATCGCTGCCAACGTCGTCAGATAGCACCTATACATATAATCAAAAATCATGACATTGATGAATAAAATGCAGATGTCACAAACAACTTAGGGCAACAAAATAATTAACTAATGACTTTAAATGCATGAACCGATTATTGTCAAACAAACAAGGAACTTTGAAGTAAGTACTACTCCCCATTATCACTAAAGTAGTGATCTACATGCTCTTATACAGTGTTTATTTACAAATGGGTACATGTACAATCATCTATGTAGACGGATTATTAGCAAAATGATCATTTGTACAGGTCAACCATTAAATCACTGTAAAACCTTAGACATAATATTAGCATAATCGTATGTACGGATGTCACTTATCCAAGTCACTTATCATTTACCTAACAAACAATCAATACGTACACACTAACACGGATCTATCGAATCTTACTCTGATTACATGGATTGAAATCACATGAACCCCAGGCGAATTCCAAAAAAAGGCAGAAACAGAACTAATCAGAGATACCCTATGATATAGTTACCAAAATAGGGGGGGTGGGGGGCGTCTAACCCGTTCTCCGTCGTCGTCAGAGTTGTCGTCGTCTGAGTCGTCGGAGTCGTCGTCGGTGGAGTGGTTATCAGAGATGTCGTGGTAGTCTCTGTGCAGCACTGCCTCCTGCTGGGGAGGCACGACGGGGCTTACGACTTCATGGCGGTGCTTCTGTCCGCGCATGACCTCATCGGCGGGGAGGGCAACCTCGTCGCCCAGCATCAAGAGATGCTTAGTGCTTCGCCGGCCCCGACTTTGAACACCGCGTCACCACTCCCTCCGATGGTGCACTTGGTCACCATCTGATACACTTCCGAGAGCGTTTACGACTTGGAACGGCGGCGAGGATGCAGGCGCAGTGTGTGGAGAGAGGGGAGTGCGGCCGCTTGCTATAACCAGCGGCACAGGCGCGATTAATATAGAGTGGTTGGGAGCTAGGCGGGAGGCGGTTCAACGGCCCGCCTCCCGATGAACCTGCGCAGTGGTCTTCTCGCATGCCTCACCCCTGCTTGCACGTCTCCCGGTTAGCCTGCGCAGAGGACTGCTCGCACGTCTCCCAGTTAGCCTGCACAGAGGACTGCTCGCACGCGTCCCGTCAATTCACACACCAGCTCGCACGTCTCCCGGTGGGCCAGAGCGGCCTGCTCGCACGCGCCTCATAAATTTACACACCTGCTCGCACGCCTCACGGTCAGCCTAAGCAGCGGACTGCTCGCATGCGTCCCGTCAACTCACATCCGCTCGGACGGCACACGGGGCGCGTGGTGGTACGTAATATTTTGTTGGGACCAACGCACACGGTTGAATACTGTAATCGTTCGTGATGGTAAGGTGACAAGTGTGTGTACCAAGTACCAACCTTTAATAAGCTCCCGTTTGTAAGAAAAGTATATCAAAAACTTGTCTCCAATTAGGCCAAAAATTAGCACAATATATATATATATATAAACGGAATCCCAAGTTTCATGATTTTAAGTTGATTTTTGGATTTACTTCAATTTAAAATGATTTTTTCGATGTTTGAGGCCGATCTGTCTAAAAACCAATATTTTTAATGTTTTCCACGACGCCAAATGATATATGAACATTTTATAATTATAACACAGATTAATGTGTCACGTGTTTTCTGCATAAAAATAGTTTGACGCGTCTCGAAGTGGTGTTTCCGGTGGTGGCCGCGCG
The DNA here is from genome assembly GCA_039707655.1 of Elymus sibiricus. Classification (NCBI taxonomy): domain Eukaryota; kingdom Viridiplantae; phylum Streptophyta; class Magnoliopsida; order Poales; family Poaceae; genus Elymus; species Elymus sibiricus. The sequence continues at coordinate 385,773,620 of CM077667.1, forward strand.
GGGGCGTGGGGGGCTCTTTCCGTTTCACTTGTTGCATGAGCCTCTATGTGTGGGATTGTCCATTTTGTGAGGCACTTGCCACCCCAAATTATCAAAATCGTGCATTGAAATGTTTAAAACAAGGCACACCTCTAACGTCATGCATGTGTTTAGGACACATGCACACGGTGGTGGTGGTCCCTGGACAATAATCCTTCGTGCGTTATTAGTGACGTGCACATTCGTGGGTCCACGTGGTCTATCACTTTTGAGCCGCACCGGTAGGGGTTTGACCAAGGTGGGTTCAGTTAATCTGCTCTGTGTTGCGGTAGATCATGGTGAGATTCCACACCAAAGATTGATGTGACGTACTCATGAGTACCTCCTACCGCTCAAAGTTGAGGGGGTGGGTGGGAGGAGACATACATATTGCGCGCAATTTTGTTTAGCGTGGGGACTTTCCAATTTGTGAAGCACGCACTGGATCAAAGTCGTGTAGTTGGCATTTTGACATCAAAAAACAAACCCATTCATATGCTTGTGTCACATATAATTGATGGTGGTCCTAAGTGGCTCCCTCACATGGTAATCGATGACGCGTCAATCTATGGGGCCCATGTGTGGTCATCTATATTATATACCGTTTTGACCAATGTGGATCCTTTTCGATATGCGTGTTACCATATGCCATGGTCAAACATCGAGACAAATGTTTTTTTGGCACATGCATATATATATATATATATATATATATATATATATATATATATATATATACCCATGAACCCATCCCACCACCATCTCGAAATGGGGGGTTGGGCCGGGTGGGGAGGCATACATATACTATGGCCCTGTTTGGATACTCTAACTTATATAGCTAGAGGTTGGAGTTAGTTTCAAGCTCATGACTAACCCTAAACTAACTATAGCCAAAGAGGTGTTTGGATGACTGGCTTAGATTGACAATAGATGCACTTGATGGAGAGAGAAAAGTGATTTTTCAGTGGGCCCCACGAGAACTAGCTCCAATTAGGACCTCTTGGCTGGTGGGATAGAGAGGGCCCCATGAGAACTAGCTCCAATTAGCACCTCTTGGGTGAGATAGTTTTTTTGGGTGGGTTAGATGCAACTAGCTCCAATCTAACTCTCATGTTTGAATACTTTAGGGCTATTTTAGCTCCAGCTAGCTCAAACTAACTCTAACCCATGGATCCAAACAGGGCCTATATGCGTTGTGATCGATCCTCTTCGTAAGTCGACTTGCAGTTTCTAAGGCAATTGACATTAAAATTCCATTGGGTACTAATAAACTAAACAAACACTTAATTACATATATACATATATGTGTGGGCCTCATGGCGTGGTCGTTTGTTTTGTCAAACACTCTCTCACGTGGTCATCGGCATCACACCGGCACAACCATGTCCATGTGGGTCGTCACTTTGACAGGCGGCTGTAGCGATGTTAATTTCACCAAGGTGGATTCTTCTTGTTGGTATATGTGTTATATATATATTATACGTAGTTGATATATGCATCGACATTTCAATTCTAAGAAAAAATCAAACGCGTCGTACACACTGAATCACTCCTATCGGCTCGAACTGTGGGCGCGCGTGGGGCTATATATGCATGGGTTGTTAACCTTAGTATGGGGCCATTCTGATCTGTGAGACACACATGTGGCGGCGAAAGTTGTGCGTTTGGTATTTGAAAACATCGCACAACGCTTTCATACATATGTGCCTGGGGCCATGCATATGCGTTGGTGTTGTTTACAGACACTCCCTCACGTGGTTATGGACGTCATGCCAAATTTGTGGACCCGTGTGGTCTATCACTTAAACCGGCCCATATATACTACAGGTTAATTTGACCAAGATAGATATATATAGTCTTCTCATTATTTGTTACGATATAGTTCATGGTGAGATACGAGACAGAAGTTTGAGCGCATACATATATATAGGTCGTGGTGTCTGTTCGAAGCATGTGTGTGCGTGGGGCGGGGTGGGGGCAGGGGAGGGGCAACACAATAGTACGTATACACGAAAGCTATTTATGAGGTCAGGTACTACATACCGTTCAACTTTTGAGCCACATCAAAAAGTTATGTACGCACGAAATATCACACCACCTTAATTAGTTAGTTGAGCCACACACATGTGGTTGCGGTCTCACCCATCTTTTGAAGTTTCCGAGACGCGCCCATCAGTGGGCCCACGCAGTCTACCCTCAGAACTAAAACACGGGGGAGGGGGATGGTCATGATGGATTTCTATTGGTTTTGTGTTACGGTTGGGTGAATTTGCAGTCGTAGTATAAGTTCGTACGTTCATATATATACTGTAGCTACCATCCCCCTGCCGACTCGAAGGTGTGTGGGGGGGGGGGGGGGAGGGGGCATAAGCCAACATTACCGTGTGCTCTGCAAGACATTATGTGTCACATGAAAGTTGTGCATTCCGTATTTGAACACCACAACAACCTTTCCATACATACATTTGGTCCACAAGCAGGTCTGTTTGTGCTATGCCCCTAGATTTATCGTGTTTATTTTCCAATGTTGTTAGATAAATGGCAGGGTAGTATTTTTTGAAACTTAAATAGCAGACGAGTCGAAGGAGACAACTGTGTGCGATTGTGTATGCGGTAGACACGGTTCCCGCATGCTAACTGTCTGCCACGCCCGGCCCATGGTTGTCACGTAACTACAGACCACCTTGCACTAACCCGCATAGAGAAATCTTAAAAATAGCTACCCGCCTTGATCAATTTAAAAATTGATGGTTCCGCGAGTTTATCTCTTTGAATTGCACACGGGTATTATGTTCGGGCCTCATACGTCCATTTTCCATCATGATTTCCTACTGTTATTTATAATTTTTTGATGTAAAATAATGCTTTAGGTAGTGATTCTAATGCCTTTTCTCTCATAATATGCAAGGTTTACACAAAGAGGGAGAATACCGGCAGCTGGAATTCTGGACCTGAAAAAGCACATCAGAGATACCTATTCTGAAATATATAAAGAATACTAGAGCAAATAACTACCGGAGGGGGCCCACCTGCTGAGCACAAGACACTACCCTGGTGGGTTGTGCCCAGAATGGCCCACCTCCGGTGCCCATCTTCTGGTATTTAAGGTCTTTTGACCTAGAAAAAATAAGGAGAGGACTTTTGGGATGGGGCGCCGCCGTCTCGAGGCGGAACCTGGGCAGGAGCACTTTTGCCCTCCGGCGGAGCGATTCCGCCGGGGGAACTTCCCTCCCGGAGGGGGAAATCGAAGCCATCGTCATCACCAACACCCCTCTCATCTTTGGGACGCCAATCTTCATCAACATCTTCAATAGCACCATCTCCTCTCAAACCCTAGTTCATCTCTTGTGTTCAATCTTTGTACCGGAACCTCAGATTGGTACCTGTGGGTGACTAGTAGTGTTGATTACATCTTGTAGTTGATTACTATATGGTTTATTTAGTGGAAGACTATATGTTCAGATCCATTATGCTATTCAATACCCCTCTGATCTTGAGCATGAATATTATTTGTGAGTAGTTACCTTTGTTCTTGAGGTCACGGGAGAAGTCATGTTGCAAGTAATCATGTGAATTTGATATGTGTTCGATATTTTGATGATATGTATGTTGTGATTCCCTTAGTGGTGTCATGTGAACGTCGACTACATGACACTTCACCATCCTTGGGCCTAAGGGAATGCATTGTGGAGTAGTTATTAGATGATGGGTTGCTAGAGTGACAGAAGCTTAAACCCTAGTTTATGCGCTACTTCGTAAGGGGCTGATTTGGATCCAAACGTTTAATGTTATGGTTAGATTTTATCTTAATACTTTTCTCGTATTTGCGAATGCTTACAAGGGGGTTAATCATAAGTGGGAGGTTTGTTCAATTAAGAACAACACCCAAGCACCGGTCCACCCACATATCAAATTATCAAAGTAGCGAACGCAAATCAAACCAACATGATGAAAGTGACTAGATGAAATTCCCGTGTACCCTCAAGAACACTTTGCTGATTATAAGAGACTGCTCTGGCCTGTCCTTTGCCACAAAAGGATTGGGCTACCTTGCTGCACTTTATTTACCATTACCGTTACTTGCTTGTTACCAATTATCTTGCTATCAAACTATCTCTTACCTACAATTTCAGTGCTTGCAGAAATTACCTTGCTGAAAACCGCTTGTCATTTCCTTCTGCTCCTCGTTGGGTTCGACAATCTTACTTATCGAAAGGACTACGATTGACCCCCTATACTTGTGGGTCATCAGGTCCGTGTGCGATGTTTGTTCCTCCGGCGCCACTTCAAACCCTTCATAAAAATTTCAGTTTGTCCCGGCTTTTCATTCCCTCCAAGTAAAATTTAAAGTAGCCGCGGCATTTCCTCAAACACCACCTAGGCCCCTCCCACCCCCACCCCCCACAACTCCCTCGCTCGAACCCTAGCTACCTCGCCGTCACCGCCGCCGCCCCCCGATCCTGCTCTGTGTTCCACAGTCAACCTCTCCTGCTCTCCCCGTCCAGGTTACGAACCCATCTTCGTACCCTCGCCGCCCTGAATTTCTTAGATGGCTCCTACTAAACACCCCCTTCCTCATAGATCCGCACTGACCCCCACTGCAGACCATCGCAGCCTAATCCCAGCTACACTTGCAGGGGAGATCGAGGAGCGAATGGCCAAAAGGAGGTATATCGCGGCCTTTCCGCTGGACGATGCCGAGGTGGCCGCCGAGGCTGCCGGGGAAGCTGACTACGATGACGAGGTGTCCGCCGGGATCGCCGAGGAAGCTGACTATGATGAAGAGGTGGCCGCCGAGGCCGCCGGGGAAGCTGTCTACAATGACGAGGTGGCCGCCGGGGAAGCTGACTACGATGATGAGGTGGCCTCCAAGGCCGCCGGGAAATCTAACGACTGCGAGGCTGTAAGACAGCGGTTTCCCGTATGGATACATATCGATGCAGCCGGCTACGACACCGAGCTCGTCGACAGTGACGGCCTGTCGCGGGCTATGTCACAGGTTAAGTGGCCCAACCCCGACCCCTCGGGTTCAACCCCCGTCGACCTCATGCAAGGCCCAGCCGCTGATCTACTCTGCTTCGCTCTCAAGAATTTGCCTTCCTTCATCTCCATGGAGCCTCTTTTGTCATTTCTGAAGGACACGTTCTATGGCGGTGGCTCGGCATCGTCAGCTGCCAAGTCAGACCTCATCGACGACGCCGATGCCGACAACGGCACCCTATCCGTCTCTTCCAAGGGGAAAGAGCCCATCCGTGACATCAGGGAGGGCACCCTGCGTCCCTGCTCTTCCAAGGGGAAGGAGCCCATCTGTGAAAACAGGGAGCACACCCATAATCCGCGCTCTTCTAATGGGAATGAGCCCATCTGTGACAGGTGAGGAAATCCATCTCATGTTAAATTACTTCACTCATGCTAAATGTATGGACTCTGTTGTTGAATTTCATTAATACCTGTTTCAAGAGCCATATATGGTTCCTGTAAACCTAGTGCAGTTAACACGTGTGTCGGTGTCAAAACCAGCGGATCTCGGGTAGGGGGTCCCGAGCTGTGAGATTAGGATCGATGGGTAACAGGGGACGAAGGAGACGATGTTTACCCAGGTTCGGGCCCTCCTATGGAGGTAAAACCCTACGTCTTGCTTGATTGTATTGATGTGTATGAAGATTACAGAGTCGATCTACCTCGAGATCAAGTAGCCAAAACCCTAGATGAGCCTTTTTTTCTCTACAATCTAAACCCCCTGGCTTATATAGACTCCGGGGGTACCTAGGGTTTACACATGATAAGTCTTCAGCCGGATGTAAAGACGCCGATCCTCTCATCTTTGACTTGGAGTGCACGCCGCATCTTTGGAGGTTTCCTTCTAGAATACGGGGTCGCCGCATACCCCGGCCCTTCCTGTGACAACCAGAGAGCGGCCCACCGAGCCGGCCCATGAGAGATAGGTCGGCGGCCCGAGGACCCCTTAGTCCAGGACTCCCTCAGTAGCCCCCGAACTAGCCCCCAACGCCAGGGGTCATGACACTAGCAGCTTCGAATGATCGGAGTCTCCGGCTTGCGGGGTGAGTTCTTTTCCCCCTTTATGATCGGCTGGCTTCAGTCCAGCCGCCGATGATATGTGATTATCCGAACATATAGTTATCCAGGCGCCTTAAATCGCTTAACCTCGAAGGCCGAAGCATCAAAGTATGAACAGTATTTCCTGACAACCTTTCTGACGAAGGGTCGCGGCCTATCACGACCGCTGAGTCGGTTACCCAAACTCGATTCGCGGTTCGAGGCCGTTTATCCATTGGCACGTCTTATCAACGTGTAGATCATGTCCCGTTTATTATGGGATATGCTCAATGCCCTGGGTTATCCCACGCGCGCATAACGACACGATTATTTCGGGAAGTGGCGAGGCCTGTGGTGTAGTAAAAGGGTGGCTCTTGGTATTACGGCACCCCATAAAAAGGGAGAAAACCCCCAAGGCCTATTCACGCTCCAAATCCGCACCCCTTGCCTCCTCAATCTTTCCAAGCTCCGAGAGCCCAGATCCAGTTCTCCCTCAAGCTTCCCCCTGAGCTCGGTCATGGCGGGTTCAGGCTCCATGGGAAAGTGGGAGGACTCCTCCGTCATCGACAATGACATCCGGGAGTTAAAGCGCGCCGGCTACCTCTCCGCCAACATCGCCCACCGCGCACCAGAGGCTAATCAGGTGGTTACCATGCCGAAGCCGGGCGAGAGGGTGGTGTTCGTTCCCCATTTCATCCGGGGACTAGGCTTTCCGCTCCATCCCTTCATCAGGGGCCTCATGTTCTTTTACGGGCTAGACTTCCACGACCTCCCCCCGAACTCCTTCATGCACATCTCGGCGTTCATCATTGTCTGCGAAGCCTTCTTGCGGGTACAACCGCACTTTGGCCTGTGGCTCAAGGTGTTCAAGGTCAAGCCGAAGACAGTTGTGGGCGCGCATGCGGATTGTGGAGGGGCGGTAATCAGTAAGATCCCCCGTGTCGAGTGGCCGGACGGCACCTTCATCGACACGGTCAAGATCTGGCAAAAGGAATGGTTCTACATCACCGAACCAAGGAGCGCGGACTGGGCGGCACCTGCCGAGTTCAGATCCGGACCCCCCCCCCCCCCCCCCCGCGAGGCTAACCTCGTGGCTCAAGAAAGGCCTTGACTGGGGGTCGGCCGCAGAGGTGAAATCGCTGCAGAAGCGTATCTCCTCGATGATCGAGGCCAAAATCGAGCTGGTCAACGTGATCCAGGTCATGCTCCGCCGCCGTCTTCTCCCCTGCCAGCACCGGGCCTCTCCAATGTGGGCCTACCAGCTTGAGGACCCAACCACCGTGAGTCAGTTCTTCTGCACTACCCACGAGAAATTGTGGAAAGCGCTGTTCAAGCCCCAGAAGAGCTGGCCGGCCGAGGAGGAGGACACCGGTCTCGACGCCAAAACCCCTCCTACCAAGGTATGATAAACTTTAATTCTCCGGCTCTGTTTTTTGACAAAGAGTTGAACCCCTTCTCCCTCATCTTCGCAGAAATGGCTGAGCAAGGCCGAGCAAATCGACTGTCCGGCCCCGCAGCCCGAAGACCCTCGGTCAGATCTATTGACGGAGATGCTCGTCGTGGCACCGTATTCGGCGCCAGAGAAGAAGGAGAAGAAGAAGAAAGGAGAGAATAAGGAGGCCCGAGAGGGTCTTCGTCAAAGGGGGCTTCCGGACTCTAAGTCCGAGGAGACCCATGCTTCTTCCACTCACGAGGAGGAGCACGAAGACGAGGGGGAGTGCGGCTCCCCCCTCACAAGGAAAAGGGCGGCGTCAGCGGATGCCGCGGAGGATCTACCTCCTCCGGCCCCGAAGAGGACATGCCGGACAAAGGCAGTCCTGGCCGATGATAACTCGGACTCCGATAAGGAGTCTGAGTCTTTTGAGAGGGTTCCCCGAAGGAACCCAAGGGATAAGCCCCTTGCCCAGAGGTATGAATCCGAAGACCCTCTGGATTACTTATATAGAGCTTTTGATGCCCAACGGGCGAACGTCTTTCAATTTGCAGCCCCCCACGCGATCTCCCCACCGATCAAGTTTCAGACGACGAGTCTCCGCCCGCCGAACTGGCGGAAAGTGGGACTGCGTCACATCCTACGCCTCCTGAGGTCTCGAAGGAGGCCGCGGAGGTGTTATCGCGCCGGGCTCCTTCTGAGCCAAACACCGGCGTTGGGGGTGACGACGTTATGGCTGAGGTTAATACCTCGGCCGCCGAAGACCAGGAGAAGGAAACTCCCCTGGCAACTGAAGAGGGGGAACGGAACTCGGCCCAGCCCCCTCCGAGGGTATCTCCGGAGCGCTCTACGCCTCCGGAGGTTCCAGCCCAGTCCCCGACCGGAGGGAGGGCTAGCGGGTCAACACCGGTGCCGCCCATGACTGGGTGGCCGGCCACGATGGAGGAAGCTTTATCCGGCTCCTCCATCGCCAAAGATCACCGCGCCCTAATGGGTGCGGTTTTGCAAGGCATTCAGTCCGTTGATAGCGGACTGAAAGAGGCCTGCAACGGTCTCTTGACGGGCTTCAAGGTGAGCCACGTAATACTCTTTCTTCCCGAAATGGTTAACTTACCGAATTTATGCAATTCTTATAAGTGTAGTAGCCCCCGAGTTCTGGGTGAGTTTGAAAAACCCACCCGGGGGTCGAATGTCTGAAAACCAGAAATGATGCTCAAGGCACCCTTTGTTCCTTACTATTCTAAGAGCTCCGAAGAGTACGTAGCAGAGGGTCTAAATCTGACAGATCGGGAGTTTTAATGCACATAAGTTGTTTTGTAGGCCTCGTCGGCGGCGGCGGCCTCCAACGCAATGGAGCTTGCCGAGCTAAATCGGAAGCTCAAGAGCTCCGATGAAGAGCTCGATCGCCTGAACAAGAGATTTGATGAGACGCAAGGTGATTCCGCATTGCATTATTCGGGCTATGGTTTATACTCATTGACTGAGATATCCGGATTGTTATCTCTAAGTGTTATCTTCTCTTTATTACCACAGTTGTGGCCGCGGAGATCGAGAAACTCAAGGCCGAGTTGGAAAAGGCGAGGCAGGAGGCCGCGGATGAGAAGGCGGCGGCCAAACAAGCAGCAGCCGAACCCTCGGCGCTAAAAGCCGAGAGCGACAATGATGTCTACTACGCAACCTTCTTCTTGTAGACTCGTGTTGGGCCTCCAAGCGCAGAGTTTTGTAGGACAGTAGCAAATTTCCCTCAAGTGGATGGCCTAAGGTTTATCAATCCGTGGGAGGCGTAGGATGAAGATGGTCTCTCTCAAACAACCCTGCAACCAAATAACAAAGAGTCTCTTGTGTTCCCAACACACCCAATACAATGGTAAATTGTATAGGTGCACTAGTTCGGCGAAGAGATGGTGATACAAGTGTAATATGGATAGTAGATATAGGTTTTTGTAATCTGAAAATATAAAAACGGCAAGGTAGCAAGTAACAAAAGTGAGCAAAAACGGTATTGCAATGCTTGAAAACAAGGCCTAGGGTTCATACTTTCACTAGTGCAAGTTCTCTCAACAATACTGACATAGTTGAATCATATGTAAATCCCTCACATGCGACAAAGAGTTCACTCCAAAGTCACAAATAGCGGAGAACAAACGAAGAAATTATCGTAGGGTACGAAACCACCTCAAAGTCTTTTCCGATCAATCTTATGAGCTATCCCTATAAGTGTCACGAACAGCCCTAGAGTTCGTACTAAAATAACATCTTAAGATACACATCAACCAAAACCCTAATGTCACCTAGATACTCCAATGTCACCACGAGTACCCATGGGCTTGAATATACGATATGCATCACACAATTTCAGATTCATCATGTTCAATCCAACACAAAGAACTTCAAAGAGTGCCCCAAAGTTTCTACTGGAGAGTCAAGACGAAAACATGTGCCAACCCCTATGCATAGATTCCCAAGGTCACGGAACCCGCAAGTTGATCACCAAAACATACATCACGTGAATCAATAGAACATCCCATTGTCACCACGGATATCCCATCGCAAGACATACATCAAGTGTTCTCAAATCCTTTAAAGACTCAATCCGATAAGAAAACTTCAAAGGGAAAACTCAATTCATCACAAGAAGATAGAGAGGGGAAAACTCCATATGATTCATCTATATTAATAAAGCTTCGCGGTACATCAAGATCGTGCCATCTCAAGAACACGAGAGAGAGAGATCAAACACATAGCTATTGGTACATACCCTCAGCCCCGAGGGTGAACTACTCCCTCCTCGTCATGGAGACCGCCGGGATGATGAAGATGGCCTCCGGTGATGGTTTCCCCCTCCGGCAGGGTGCCGGAACGGGCTCCCGATTGGTTTTTCGTGGCTACAGAGGCTTGCGGCGGCGGAAATCCCGATCTAGGTTTCTTTCTGGGGGTTTTGGTATTTATAGGAGTTTTTGGCGTCGGTCTCACATCAAGGGGGTTCCCGAGGGGCCCACAAGCCAGGGGGCGCCCCCCCTAGGCTTGTGGCTGCCTCGGGACTCCTCTCCGGTATCTTTTTGCTCCAGTATTTTTTATATTTTCCAAAAATATTCTCCGTAAATTTTTAGCCCATTCCAAGAACTTTTATTTCTGCACAAAAAACGACACCATGGTAGTTCTGCTGAAAACAGCGTCAGTCCGGGTTACTTATAATAAAATCATACCAAAATCATATAAAATTATTGTAAACATGGCATGAATACTTCATAAATTATAGATACGTTGGAGACGTATCAGACAAGCACGAGGCCCGGGTGGGAGAGGTGCAGCTGGAGCTCAAGGATGCCAGCACGAAGTGCGAGGCCCTTAAGCAAAAGAACCAAGAGCAGACCACTGAACTATCCACGCTGAAATCCGAGCTCAAAGCGGAGCGTGTTGATAGGCGGTTCTTTGAAGAAGAACTCCTCCAAGTCAAGGCGATCGTGGATGGTAAGCCGTACTTACTGCAATGTGCCTTTGGTGGTAACAGGTTTGCATTGCTCACCCGGGTGTGGCGTTCCTCAAGCGCATTTACTGACCTCCTGAGGAGTGCAGCGGACACGAACAGATACTTCGCCTCTCGGGATGGGGATGTTGAGCCTCGGCTGTTCTGGGCGCAATTTCAAGCCCCCGAGCATCCTCCCCTCCTGAGCAAGCAGATGAAACAACTGATGGAGCTGCACAGGATGGCGGAGCCAGCCATGAGGGACCTCTGCATCCGGCTGTGACCTGCAGAGCCATTGCCAAGCAGTTACTTTGGATTGGTGCAGAAACTGTGCGACGTTGCGCCTCGGATTGATGCTATAAAGCATTCTACGTGCATCGAGGGGGCTCGGATGGCCTTTGCAAGGACCATGGTGCACTGGCCGAAGATCAAGCCGACCGAGATGGCCACCGCGCCTCCGCCCCCTGGGAAGGAGCATAGGCGCCCCGAGAAATACTTTGCCACCGTGATGGATGGTGCTCGGGCGATAGAAGCTCAATGCCCTAAGGATGTAATGTATGAGTGAATGTTTTGTCATGTATCCGATGACTGTTCCGCTGTATAATGAGGTTGCATGATTTATCATGTCTTTAAGCTTTGTATTATTTTGACTCCTGTGTGGCCGTTTTATCTGAAAGTTGTGAGTCGTCGGCTTCAGCCCCCATGTAGATACTACACGAGGTGCTTCTACCTCCGCACTGTGACCCTTAGCCGACGTATCGGTGCCCAAAGGCGGTAGTGCGAGGAGAACAAGGCAATCGGACTATGATGCTTTAGTGCTTTCACTTAGCCGTAGGAGCTTGACTGCGGGGGCTGATGACTAGCCCCCAATGTTGTGTGATATTCGGATACACCGAGGTTGAAACCAGCATCACATGGTTTGTAATAGTACAAACCCTTCGTATAACACGGAATAACCTCTATCGATTTTTAGTTTGACACTTATGCTCGGATTGCAGACCGGTTCTCGCTTATTATGACAGTCAGTTTTCGGCTTTCTCCACTGAGGCACTTGACCAGGCGAGCTGGAAGCACAATCGCAGTGGTTCTCCCTTTACCCTTTTAGCCGAATGGGCGGAACGTAACAGGGCAAACACAGGAGCCGGGCAACCCAACCATTGACCCAAGACATAATTCGGAACCGATTCATATAACGCAACATCTGAAACACCGAACACATAAACAATAGTGCCGGGGTGATGCTTGGGGTGATTTTATAGTCAAGCCCCCGGTCTATTAGCCGGTCGCATCGTAACATGTACCGAACAGCTTTGCTATCGGCGTTAGTGAGAAGAGAACAGAGTGTGTGACATAAGATACAACGAGGAGGCCGTAAAAGATAGTCTTTATTTCTGACGAATTCTTACAACTCGATCTGCCGAAGCAACTGTTACAGGTATTTTGAAATGAAAATGAAATTTACAAAGGAGAGGTTTTACCCGGGGGCTTCGATAGGTGGCTTGACGTCCTCGATTTACCCTGTCGCATGTCTGCTCCTTTGCTCCCGAGGGGGTTGCATTCCTTTAAAGGTGATTGCTATCGGCGAACGGACCTTGGGAAGAAGATCTTGAGAAGGCGCCGAAGTGTGGACGAGCTTTACGCGTGGGAGGTTCTAGATGGTACCTGTGGTTTGTCCGAAGACATTCGTTGGCAGTAGTTCGGTCCAACCGAATACTTTGCCTTTCATAGTGGGTCCCCACAGCAGCCATGGTATTTTGAGCACGAAGTTATGCCTTCTTGGCACATGTTTCGCGAGAACTAGGGATGTGCTGTGGGGGGTGTATCCCTATTTTTGTTGGGCAAAAGATGATTCCGGGAGTTCGGTTTGAGACCGAACTCGTTTGCTATCATGACGTGCCTTTATGGCTGGTTTGGACGTCGGCCTACCATCGCCGTGCTGGAATTCGGCTGCCAGGGCCGCTGTGTGCTCCTCAATTCGGAGAGAGCGCTCTGTGTTCCCGTTGACAGTAATGACCCCCTTGGGGCCGGGCATAGTGGGGGACGGCGTTAAAGCGAGCGAATGCCGTGCGACCGAGTAGGGCGTGATAACCGCTGTGAAAGGGGACAATGTCGAAGATCAAGTCCTCGCTGCGGAAGTTGTCGGGCGAGCCGAACACTACTTCCAGATTCACGGTGCCCGAGCAGCGGGCTTCGACGCCTGGAATTACTCCTTAAAGGTAGTGTTGCTAGGTTTGATCCTTGATGGATCTATACCCATCTTTTTCACCGCGTCTGAGTAAACCAGGTTAAGGCTACTTCCTCCGTCCATTAGGACTCTAGTGAGCTGATACCCATCGATAATGGGGTCTAGGACGAGGGCTGCCGAACCTCCGTGACGGATACTGGTCGGATGATCCCGTCGATCAAAGGTGATCGGGCAAGCCGACCATGGGTTATACTTCGGGGCTACGGGTTCTACGGCGTAGACCTCCCGAAAGGAGCGCTTCCTCCTTTTTTGGTATGTGAGTGGCATATATCATGTTCACAGTTTTTACCTCTGGAGGGAACTGCTTTTGTCCTCCATTGCTTGGACCGCGGGGCTCGTCATCGTCCTCACTGCGCGGGCTCTTGCCTTGCTCCTCGGCTACGAGTTTGCCAGCTTGTTTGAATACCCAACAATTACGGTTGGTGTGGTTAGCGGGCTTGTCTTGGGTGCCGTGGATCTGGCATGGCCTATCCATGATTTTGTCCAGCGTGGTAGGTCCGTCCCTATTACCTTTAGAAGGTTTCTTCCGCTGTCCAGATTTTGGGTTGCGGAAACCGGCATTGACGGTCGTGTCCTCCGCATCACCATTGTTGTGCCGGCGTTTATTTTTGCTACGCCGTGGTTTCCCATTTCCATCCCGGACTTCGGAGGTGCCGGGGTCTTCGGGGTTATGGCTTCGTCGAGCTAGCCAGTTATCCTCACCCGCTCAAAAGCGGGTCATGAGTGAGGTAAGGGTGGACATTGTCCTCGGCTTGTCCTTGCCGAGCTGATGAGCTAGCCACTCGTCCCGGATGTTATGTCTGAAGGAGGCTATTGCCTCGGCGTCTGGCCAGTCAACGATCTGGTTTTTCTTGGTCAAGAACCGATTCCAGAATTGCCGAGCCGATTCTCCTGCTTTCTATACAACGTTGCTCAAGTCGGAGGAGTCAGGTGGCCGGACATAAGTGCCCTGGAAATTAGATCGGAAGGCATCCTCGAGCTCTTCCCAGCTCCCGATAGAATTCTCAGGGAGACTGTTTAACCAGTGCCGAGCTGGCCCCTTTAGTTTTAGGGGCAGATACTTGATGGCGTGGAGATCATCTCCTCGTGCCATATGAATGTGGAGGAGGAAGTCCTCAATCCATACCGCTGGGTCTATTGTCCCGTCGTATTGTTCTATGTTAACGGGTTTAAACCCTTCAGGGAACTGATGCTGCATCACCTCGTCTGTGAGGCACAGTGGGTGGGCAGCGCCTCTGACCCGAGCTATGTCATGCCTATGATCGGCGGTAGGTCGGGCCCGGTATTGTTCCTGACCTCTATCGTGGCGGTCGAGCTAAGACCGGTGCCCGTCCCGTCTAGCGGGGGGGGGGGGTACCCTCTAGATTCGTAGATGGATCTTGTGTGGCCTGCTCTATAATCCAGGTCCTGTCGTAAGTCATACCTGTCCTCAGGCCCTGCTGGCTCTTTTCCTCTCCTGCGGGGCACCACAGGTCTATACTCGGCCTCGCCGGCCGTTCTATCCCGTCCTCGGGGAGGGCGGTCCGGCTGGTCGTATGGAGTATGCCTGGGAGGCGATGTTTCAAGGGCCTCATCATCGAATTGCGGCAGCAGCCGCCGGCGCGAGTAGCTTTTGGGTTGGTCCGGTAGATCAGTACCGTACCCTTCTTCGGCTGCCAAGACCCTCGTCCATCTATCATTGAGGGTGTCCTATTCGGCCTTGAGCTGCTGTTCTTTTGCCTTCAGGCTTCGGGCGGTGGCTAAAAGCTGCCGCCTAAATCATTCCTGATCCGCAGGGTTTTCGAGGACGGTGAGGTCTTCGGCTTCCAGGCTGTCTTCCTCCTCGACAGGGGGAAGGTAGTTGTCGTCCTCAGAATCATTAGGATCCTCGGTGTCGCGCTGATCATCGGGTCTTTCCTGGTCCTCCAGTGGCTGTTCGGGGTCTTCGGGGTCGCCGGGGTCTTCCGGGGTGTCGTTTTCCCCGGTGCCTATAATGGCTTCCCTTCCCTTGCTTGCCTTAGATCATCTGCGTTGTTTTCGGCGCCTTGACGGCGCCTCACCGGATTTATCGCCATTCTTCTTAGGGGTGCGATCACCCTTATCGTCGGGGGTGTCTACCATGTAGACGTCATAGGTGGAGATGGCAGTCCATCGCCCAGTGTTAACAGGGGCGGGGGCGCCGTCCTCTTCATCCACGTCTTCTGCCTCCTCGGAGGCGTAGTCCAGCATATCGGTTAAGTCTTCGATAGTGGCTACCAAGTGGGTGGTGGGTGGGTCGAAAAATTCCCGGTGACCCGCCTTCGGACCGATTTGAGTATGGGCCGAGGTTGGGTTGTCTGTGATTTTTATTGATAGGATCCGATCCAGCACCTCGTTGAGCGCCGAGAGCTTGACCGGATCGATCTGTCTAGGACTTTCGGAGTTAACCTCCAAAGTGCCCGTACGAAAAGTGTGTTCGGCAGGGGCCGACCCCTGGCCCTCAGGTACTGTAACCGGATCCGGACTAAGGGCCAGATCGTCGGCAGGGATTGACCCGAGGACGGAGTCGAGAGGGAGATCCGAAGTTAAGGCTTCGGAGACTTTGGGCTCGTCAGATGGAATCGCGAGCCCTGCGAACGAAAGATCGCCCCGGGAGTCTACGGAGAACTCTAAGTTCCCGAATCTGATCTCTTGATCGGGGGCGAGAATCCCAATCCGGCCAGGGTGGCCGGTTGGGTCATCGTGCAGCACGAAGCTGTCGAAAGCAAGAACTTGACCGGGGGCGAAGGAGCCCCCGATACCGACTTCGTCGCTAATGATTAAGCGAGCCATCAATTCCTCTTGCGATCCCACAGCGGAACTCTCAATGAAAGCACCAATGTCGGTGTCAAAACCGGCGGATCTCGGGTAGGGGGTCCCGAGCTGTGAGATTAGGATCGATGGGTAACAGGGGACGAAGGAGACGATGTTTACCCAGGTTCGGGCCCTCCTATGGAGGTAAAACCCTACGTCTTGCTTGATTGTATTGATGTGTATGATGATTACAGAGTCGATCTACCTCGAGATCAAGTAGCCAAAACCCTAGATGAGCCTTTTTTTCTCTACAATCTAAACCCCTTGGTTTATATAGACACCGGGGGTACCTAGGGTTTACACATGATAAGTCTTCAGCCGGATGTAAAGACGTCGATCCTCTCATCTTTGACTTGGAGTGCACGCCGCGTCTTCGGAGGTTTCCTTCTAGAATACAGGGTCGCCGCATACCCCGGCCCTTCCTGTGACAACAAGAGAGCGGCCCACCGAGCCGGCCCATGAGATATAGGCCGGCGGCCCGAGGACCCCTTAGTCCAGGACTCCCTCAACGTGCACTGTTTATTTCAGTTCTTTCGCATGTGATGTTCAGTTATACAATTTCATGTTTAAGCATCGGCTACGTTCTATGCAATTTCAACAGTACTGTACGAATGACTATTTTTGGTTGCTATCAAGCCTGTTGTAGTGAGCATATGCCTTGTTTAACTATTTTTCCTAGCTCGGTTATTTGTACTGGGCATATGTCCTGATTCAATTGCTATATTGTATGCCTTGTTTATTTCAGTTATTCACATTGTGAAGTTCTATATCTGCAAGTATGCACTTTCCCGTTCAATTTCATCATACCAAGTAACACGCCCACTGTTTATTTCTGTTTTTTCACAATGTGATGTTCAGTTATACAATTTGATGTGTAAGCACCAGCTACATTCTATGCAATTTCAACAGTACCACTATGAATGACTATATTTGATTGCTGTTAAGCTTGTTGTAGTGAGCACAAGCCTTTCCATTTTTATGTAACAATAACTAGTGTGCTTAAACGTGCACAATACCAGTTTGAATGACTATATTTTGTTGTTGTTAAATGCTAAGTCTATTGCAGTTAACACACATCTCCACTTATTATTAGCTTAGCTAGCGTGCTTAAACCTGCACACCGAAGCTATCATTTTGTGATCATGTTGTTTACCATGCATATATTTGGTTGATGTTTAGCATGTCAGTACTTAACATGCCTTTCGATGTACTTACCCAGGACAATATCGGGAACAACTGTTGTTTTTCATCGAGATTAGTTTCATCACATGGCTTATATATATACTCGACCCACCCCAAAGTATAAGATGTTAATACATCAAATATGTGAGTATTTTGGATGTAATAAGATCTTATATACTTGGACAGGGAATACTGAACTACGTCATTGTACAATTTCAGTTTACCTTCTAATACTAACTTGTTGCTTGTAGGTACATATGTCACTGGTAAAGATCCGCGTGTCGACCCTTTTTGCGTATGGGGCAATGAGATATTCATGAACCAGCATCAAGTGAGGAAACTTATAAAGGTTGTTAATAAAATGGGACAAAATATGGCAATTAAACTATTTCTTTACACCTTATCCAAGACAACAGTGAACTCCAGGATGGTAACTACGAACTCTGTACCCTTCTTTTTACTGTCCATAATGAGTTGTTAGCTTACAAATTTACATGTCTAAATCTATTTTGTTTGTAGTGGTTCTCAAAGCAGTTTACTCAGGATTACCTCTCAAACTACATGATTGGTGGACGCGCAAACGTTAAAGTATATCTACCAGGCCACGATGACTACCTAGATGTGCTCATCAACACAGAGAAGGATGGGCGGTCCACCATCACAAGGGGCTGGCCTAGAGTCGTCCGTGCATTCTGCATGGAGGAGGACACAATATGGGCATTCCGCTTCACCTTGTACAACTGCCAGAGTGTCTTTCGCTTCTTCCTTTACCGTATTTAATACAAGTATGCAATCGTGGTTCATCATTATTTATCTGGTCCTAATGTAATTATTATTTCTTGATGTAATTCTTGAACATATGTACCTGTGAATGGAATAATGCATTGGTTGTTGAACCTATGTCTATATAGGATGGATATGAAAAATGTTATAGCCTACTATCAAATTCAAATCCTGTAGAATTTTAAATTGTGACGATTAAAATAGCAGAAAAATAAGCTCTGCAGGTCATTACACCGCACACGGTTTGTAAAGCAGAACGTGTGTGATATACCTCATGATTTGACACGTTTCAGAGAGACAAACCGTGTGCGACAATGCACACAATTGCCGTCTGCAAACCGTGTGTGATGTTAGACAATATCAGAAACGGTTAAGCAGACCTAAATGTTTTGTGACAGTCTCCTTATCATACACGATTTATAATGTTTAACTGTTTGTTATGTCGTATGCATCCGACACGAGTATGACAGTTGGAGCGTTTGCGAATCTTGGTATATCGCAAACGATGCTGTAGGACAAAATGTGTGTGATTGTCTCCTTATCATACACGCTTTGCAATTATGAACTGTTTGCGATTCGGCACATATCGTAAATGGTGCCCTACAGAATAGCGCGTGCGATGTTAGTGTGATCTCACACGAGTTGCAAGGATGGGCCGTATGGGAAGGATGCCATATCTCAAACGGTTGACAGGTGACTCTCGTTTGTGATAGATATGGAAATCCCATACGCTTAGTTTTGCTAAACGTCTGTGTTTGTTGGCCACCATCGCCGACGATTTTGTGTATCGTGTGGGATGGACCCCCCCTATCGCCCACACAGGGAAGGCGACGGTTTAAAACTACGTCGCGGAAAGGGGTTAAAAACCATTTGTATAGCATGTCGCTGCACCAGTGACTAACCCATGATATTTGTGAGGTTTCCATGTGGGGTTAGGTATCTTTCCATGGGCTTGCATCAAAAAGAGGATCTCATACAATCCATGGAGGATGACGTCAAGTGGTGATCGTCATCAAGGTTGCGGTGTGCAAGGTCAAGTGGAGCATCACGAAGAGATCACATGCTTGAAGCTTGCCATCCATTATGGTGATAATGGACATGTGAAGATGTGCTGAAGAGAGGCTCACCCATACTGGAGTATGGGGGAGCAATCTACTAGTCTTCATCGAGCCGGCGCAATCAAGAAAGGTGGTTCATCTTGAAGAGGACAAGATCGTCATCATATAGCTCAAGTGGACTATGCGCAAGACAAAGGTTTGACCTTGATAGGTTTTCTATTTTACCAGTCTCATGGTGGTAGTTGGGAGACCGGGTTACAGGTTTGATTGTCGTACTATCAAGGGGGGCTCTCAAGTGAGTAACTCGATCGTATCGTTCGTAGAGAGCTCAAACCATTGCATCCTTGGCATCATATTTCTTGGTTCTTATTTGGCTTATCTCTATGTGAGGTTTTAGAGCTTGTGTTCATCTTCATGACAAACTCAAGCTCATCGAAGACGGAGTTCGCATGCATCAACTTTGTGTTTTTGGTGTTGGAGAGCTTGCCGGTGCATATTGTGGGAAGGTCCTCTTCCTTATCCTAATGTCATATCTTATCCATTGCTAGTTCTTAATATTGTTATCGTCGTCATCTATTCAACAAGCTTGTGTTTGCTGATTTCGGAGTTCGTTTGCAGAAGCTATGGCTGTTTTGATCATACTTGTTTTACACAGACCGGTTGTACTGGTTCTTACACCGGTTGTAGTGTTTGGAGCTATTGTACCGCTCCAGACTTGGTCCAACGGTTATACCAGCACTTGCACCGCTCTACCACCAGAATGGGGGTGTCCCTGTTCTGTTGTTGGTCCGATGGTTGGGCGGTAGTGGACCGGTAGTTCCGGTTAGTTCCGGTTTAACCGGTACTACCGGCACCCCGCGGTTGTACCGCTTAGTGCTTTTCCGCAGCTAGGATTTTTCTACATTGACCGGTTGTACTAGTACTTACACCAGTTGTACCGGTCCTACAGTTTTCTGCACATAACGGGCAGATTCATGGGGACCTATAAAAAGGGGTCTTCTTCCCCATTGCCCCTATGGTTCTCGAGCAAGTTTTCCCCCACCATTGTTGACCTCTTGGAGCTTGCTTTCTCTCTATTCCCCCCATGATGCTTGCTTCTATTTGAGGGAAAAGAGAGAGGAGATCTAGATCTAAATTTCCACCAATCCATATCTCCTCTAAGTGAGGGGAACCCCTTGGATCTAGATCTTGGAGTTCTTTATGTTCTCCTTGTTCTTACTCTCACATTCCACCATAGCTTTTGTTGTTGTGGTGGGATTTGGGAGTGGGGGACTTGACCACTTTGTGTATTCTTGCCATTGCATTAGTTTCATCGGTTTGAGTTCTCCACGATGATGCATGGAATTGAAAAGTTGAGAAGCTTATTACTCTTTGGTGTTTGGGCACCCTAGAGCTTGTGCCTCTTGGGTGCATTGGCACCCTAGACGGTTGGTGGTGCCTCGGAGCTCAATCATTGTGGTTTAAAGCTCCGGGCAAGCGTCGGGGTCTCCAATTAGGTTGTGGAAATTTCCCCGAGCAATTTGTATGGGCTCCGGTGACTGCCCCAAGGGTTACCAAAGTGTACGGGTTCGGTGACCACCCCCAAGGGTTGCCAATTTTACGGGTTCGGTGACCGCCCTCAAGGGTCCCTTAGTAGAATCACGGCATCTTGCATTGTGGGAGGTGTGGGATCACTAGAAGGTATGTCTAGAGGGGGGGGTGAATAGACTACTTAACAAATTAAAAACCTAACCTTTTCCCAAGTTAATTGGTTGGCAGATTTTAGCAATTCTAACAAGTCTAGTGCACCCTACACATGCTAGTCAACAAGTATGGCAGCGGAAAGTAAAGACAAGCATATGTAAGAGAGTAGAGATAGGAATATCAAACGCAATATGGAGACACAAAGATTTTTCCCGTGGTTCCGATAGGTGGTGCTATCGTACGTCCACGTTTATGGAGTCTTCAACCCACGGAGGGTAACGACCGCGAGAGTCCACGGAGAGCTCCACCCATAAGGGTCCACGAAGTAGCAACCTCGACTATTCCATAACGGCTTCCATCCACGAAGGACTAGCCTCACTATGGGTAGATCTTCACAAAGTAGGCGATCTCCTTGCCTTTACAAACTCTTGGTTCAACTCCACAATCACGAAGAAGGAGGCTCCCAAGCGACACCTAACCAATCTAGGAGGCACCACCCTCCAAAAGGTAATAGATGTGGTAGTATGATGAACTCCTTGCTCTTGTGCTTCAAAAGATAGTCTCCTCAACACTCAATCACTCTCTCACAGATTTGGCATGGGTAGACGAGATTGATTGGATGGAAAGCAACTTGGGGAGGCTAGAAATCAAGATCCATATGGTTGGAGTGGATGATCTTAACCTCAACACAAGGGTAGGTGGCTCTCTCTCAGAAAATCGGATATGGCAAGTGGAGATCTGTTATGAGTGCTTCTCTTACGAGTGAATGGTGGTGAAGGGGTATATATAGGCTTCTCCAAAAATCCAACTATTACAACATTATTGCCCAACTCGGTGAAACCGAAGTGAAACTCGGTGGCACCGACTTGTTCAAAATGTGGCAACTTTAGGCTTTTCGGTGGAACCGATATATAAAACTCGGTGGTACCGATATTGGTGACCTAGGTAGTTACCAAATCTCGGTGAGACCGATTCCTCAAACTCGGTGGGACCGATTTAGAGAAATGGGCTAACAGAAAGTTGGTCCAACTTCTCGGTGGTACCGATTGGCCAAACTCGGTGGGACCGAATCTAGAAACTGGCTAACCAGGAAGTTGGTCACTGTTTTCGGTGGCATCGAATGGAAAGCTGGTAGTACCGAGATGCTAAGGTTTGGTTTGGTTTCTGTCTTGGATAAAATCGGTGGATCCGAATGAGAATATTGGTGGCACCGAATTTTGACTTTAGGCTTTGGACAGATGATATGTGTGGGAAAGTGGGTGAGTATTTTGGTGGCTACCTCTAAGCACTTGAGCAACCAGATCATCATATTTACCTCATCCCCTTTTAATAGTATTGGCTTTCTTATGGACTCAAAGTGATTTCTCACAAAATATAAAATGTAGAGTCCTTGATCTTGAAGCTTTTGCCAATCCTATTCCTTCCTTTCATTGGGAATTCCTCACACAATCTTTAGCCAATCCTCTCTGTGGACTAAATCTAAAATAAGCTAGGTAAAACCATTAGTCCAAGAGACAATGTATGTTGTCATGAATTATCAAAACCACCAAGGGAGCATTTGTGCTTTCAGGAGGGCGTGAGGATATTACGGTGGTCTTAGTGGTTTCTTAGGGAGCATTGTGCCTCCACACCGCTCCAAACGGCGATTAGCATCCACAAGGCTGTGAACTTCAGGATACATCGTCGTCTCCGAGTGCCTCGGTTATCTCTTACCCAAGTCCTTTACTTATGCACTTTACTTTGTGATAGCCATATCGTTTCTTGTTATATATCTTGCTATCACTTAGTTGTTCATCTTGCTTAGCGTAAGTTCTTGGTGCACATAGGTGAGCCTGGTTGTTTTAGGTTCTGTGCTTGACAATTAAACGCTAGTTTTATTCCGCATTTGTTCAAGCCTAAACCATAATTATTTTGAAGCGCCTATTCACCCCTCTCTAGGCGACATCCACATCCTTTCAATTGGTATCAGAGCTAGGTCTCTTCTTATTAGGCTTTACCGCCTAGAGAGTAAGGATGTCGAATAGGGGATTAGGATTCTATGACACTCTTAGTTTCAAGGGATTTCTATTTCTGTGCCCTCGGTTGCTTTGCACTCCTCAACTTTCCCCCACTCAACTAACACCCCTCACTTTTCCCCTCACCACTCGGCCCGCGCTCAAGTCTGCCCAAAGCAGAGCGTTTCCGTCGGGTCAATGTAGTTAACCGTTAACTGGCGCATTGATGACCCACAAGTATAGGGGGTCAATCGTAGTCCTTTTGATAAGTAAGAGTGTCGAACCCAACGAGGAGCAGAAGGAAATGACAAGCGGTTTTCAGCAAGGTAATTTCTGCAAGCACTGAAATTGTAGGTAACAGATAGTTTGATAGCAAGATAATTGGTAACGAGCAAGTAACGGTAACGGTAAATAAAGTGCAGCAAGATAGCCCAATCCTTTTGTGGCAAAGGACAGGCCAAAATTGTCTCTTATAATAAGCAAGCGTTCTTGAGGGTACACAGGAATTTCATCTAGTCACTTTCATCATGTTGGTTTGATTCGTGTTCGCTACTTTGATAATTTGATATGTGGGTGGACCGGTGCTTGGGTGCTGTTCTTACTTGAACAAACCTCCCACTTATGATTAACCCCCTCGCAAGCATCCGCAACTACGAGAAAAGTATTAAGATAAAATCTAACCATAGCATTAAACATTTGGATCCAAATCAGCCCCTTACGAAATAACGCATAAACTAGGGTTCAAGCTTCTGTCACTCTAGCAACCCATCATCTAACAACTACTCCACAATGCATTCCCTTAGGCCCAAAGATGGTGAAGTGCCATGTAGTCGACGTTCACATGACACCACTAAGGGAATCACAACATTCATATCATCAAAATATCGAACACATATAATATTCACATCATTACTTGCAACATGACTTCTCTCGTGACCTCAAGAACAAAGATAACTACTCACAAATGATATTCATGGTCAAGATCAGAGGGGTATTAAATAGCATAATGGATCTGAACATATAATCTTCCACCAAATAAACCATATAGTAATTAAATACGAGATGTAATCAACACTACTAGTCACCCACAGGTACCAATCTGAGGTTCCGGTACAAAGATTGAACACAAGAGATGAACTAGGGTTTGAGAGGAGATGGTGCTGTTGAAGATGTTGATGAAGATTGGCCTCCCATAGATGAGAGGGTTATTGGTGATGACGATGGCTTCGGTTTCCCCCTCCGGGAGGGAAGTTCCCCCGGCGGAATCGCTCCGCCGGAGGACAAAAGTGCTCCTGCCCAAGTTTCACCTCGAGACGGCGGCGTTCCGTCCCGAAAGTCCTCACCTTATTTTTTCTAGGTCAAAAGACCTTAAGTACCAGAAGATGGGCACCGGAGGTGGGCTGGGCTGACCACAACCCACCAGGGGCGCTTGGGGGGCCTGGCGTGTCCTGGTGTCTTGTGGTCACCAGGTGGCCCCCCTCCGGTAGTTATTTTCTCCAGTATATTTTATATATTCCAAAATAATTCTCCGTGAAATTTCGGCTTATTTGGAGATGTGCAGAATAGGTGTCTCTAATATGCTTTTTCAGGTCCAGAATTCCAGTTGCCGGCATTCTCCCTCTTTGTGTAAACCTTGCATATTATGAGAGAAAAGGCATTAGAATTACTCCATAAATCATTATTATGCATAAAAACATTATAAATAATAGTAGGAAATTATGATGCAAAATGGACGTATCATGATGCACCAGTACCACCTTGGGGACCTCGAGCAAGAGAAGGAGCGGGAGCTGGGCGTCTACAAGATCTTTTACCAAACGAACAGGAGGGCCAGGACTAAAATTATTATAAGTTAGTTTGGTACTAGTTCTACCTCTGCAAGTTGGTGTTGTTGTTAAGGATCTTTTGGTATGAACTTGGCATTTCCTTCCAACCATCATTTCGAGGGTCGACGTGGATATAACACTCAATCAATTGTTGTGAAAAAAAATCAGGCACCTGACAAGTAGCAAAAGCACCTGCCGTTCGAATTCCCAGTTCTGCAAAATTTTATCATATTCCATTACGCAGGTGATCCATCAAGTTTCACAGGATGACAGTTGGACGCAGCATGTCGGGACTGGGCTCTGGCATGCCAAGCCCGGCTGCAAATTGTTAAAGAGAGGAGTGATGGATTTGGGCCTTCAAGAACAGTAAGTGTCGGGACCTCGATCACATGAAGCGCCTCCCATTTCATCCCATAACCCACATACCACTAAAAAAACCACATACCACATGTTCTCTCGTTCGAGTTCTTAGTTAACCAAATATTTTAACACGCACGGGAAACGGGAGTCGCCACTTCCGGCGATCATTTTTGGACTAAAAAAAGCCTAGTCGGCTATTGTTTAGTTGAAATATGTAAAATGTTACATAAGAAAAAAAAAATGTAAAATGTAATGAATTTGGTCCGGTTTCAATGAAAATCATCTGATTTGCATGAAATTCGTCCGTGGAACCAGAAGAGGGCTGTCCATACAGAGGCTAACAGTACGAACCTAGGTGGCCAGGTTGTCCACGGTCATACGCAAGCAAGTACATGCACTTATTGTCACCATGGAAAAATTGCTTCCTCCTAATGGTATGCTGACGTCTGAGACCCATGAAATTTTCAACGTAGTCAATAAACGAGAGAATTCTACAAGGACAGACTAACAACTGGGATCCCGCAGGTATATTTCTTTTTGAGGTCGAGCAGGTATCAACTTGGCTGTAGACTGCCCAGGCTAGGTTTTCTTTTTTTAACAGGCGCAATCCATGACGACATGCGAGCACAAGGATCCAGTAGGTATCAACTGGTCTCTGGGCCGCCCAACATTGGTTTTATTTTTTCTTACAACATCTGCAGCCCAGCTTTTTTTTACTGAAGAAAATGCACATCTGAGTTCTATTTTTCTCTAAAAACGCCATGTCAACTTTGGAGTATGCACCAAGTGTTCGAAAGATATCCACCTCGGCGCTCCTGGGCCCTACGAATGTGGCCCATTGGTTGATCATCTTGGGGATCCTCGGCCCGGCCTGTATGGCCGGGAGCCGATGTGGCCAACATTCCCAAATCCAGGACACCATCACTTCTTCTTTTGCATGCTTCTTTCCCCTCTTTCCCTTTCATTTTTTCTTCTCCTTCTGCTTCCTTTTTATGTTCCTTTTTTACTTTTTAATTTATTATTACTTTATCCATTTTTATTTTCTAAGTTTTTTTCTTGATTTTTTTAAATAAGTGCATTTCTTTGAAACATACATGATATAATTTTGAAATATGTGAACACTAGACATTTACACATCATTTATTATCATTATACAAGCATTTTCTAAATTGTAAAAATATTATATTAGAATACATGAACATTTCAATGAACATGTATTCCTAACCCGTGAACATTTTCTTCCGATAGCATCGACATTATTTTATAAATGCATGACCGCTTTTCTAGATACATGAACATTTTCAAATAGACGATGAACAACTTTGTGGTACACCGTACACCATACAATTTTTTTTTAAATACATGATGATCATTTTTAAATAGACGATGAAGATTTTTCTAATACACGACAAACATTTTTAATAACGATGAACATGTATTTGTAGTATGTGAACATTGGGTAATACATGACATTTTCTTTGCAAATACCTCATCATTTTTAAAATTTGTATTGAACAATTTTTCAATACCTGGTGTACATTTTTTAATGCATGATGAATTAAAATAAATAATGATCTATTAGGAAAATGTGTTGATACTATTTAAAAGTTATACAAACATTTTTTGAACGCGTGAAATGTTTCAATATGAAACACACATTTTTAAAATATGTGAATATTTTTTATTGATATGGACACATTTCCCAAGTTTTTTGTGTTGCGCTGCTTCACGTAATCCATTTTGCGCACTGCATGCACAACTATACAAGAGAGCAAGCCTTCGAAACCGCATCCCCTGAGGACTGAGAACCTGCACTGGGTTAGAGGCGATAAGGTTTCTAGGGAGCGTCTAGGCGCAACTTCTCGCTTCTACTCGACTACATCCACGACGACGACGACCGAGCTTCTGCTTCGGCTCCTTTCTCCCTAACGGAGGACCATGCCACCTTCACCACCACGACAGAGTTTCCGCTGAACTTGTATGTCATGTCGATCTCCCTCTTCGACACGCGCTTTTGATTCGTATGCATGCGATGCAAGATGTGCCTAGTTTGTCTTATGTGATATGCTCGGTTACTCACCATGTTACTAAACTGGATTAAGTTTAACAAAAAAATGCTCAAGAACCTTTCTTTCTTTCTTTCTTTCTTTCTTTTTAGTGCACTTTATGCAGCGGTGTTTCCGAATTCTCTAATTGATGCCTTTCCAAGGTTCGGAAGTTAGGCCGGCGATTTTTCCAAGCAGCGCTGCTCCGAATCAAGAGAGACGGAACCTGTTTCACGAAGGCAACAACAATAGGAAAACGGTGGAAAAGCAGAGGCCGTCAAGTCTGGAGCCCGTGGCTGTCGGAAGGGGATGGCAAGGCGTGTAGAAAAGCAAGGAAGCAGACCCCGCGAAACCAGCGAGTGGACCATGACGTGGACATGTCAATGCCACCACACACACGCACGCACACACACACGCCAGTGCGTGACATGGAATCTTCTCTGCTCTTGTCTCTCCCGTTGCCCTGCCTTTTTCAAGGCAGTGGAAATGCCGCAGTGCAGCACAAAGAAATTGGAGCCAAGAAAAAAGTAGTATGTTCATACGCATGTAAAATGAATCCGTTTCTACTACATCTTCAACCTATACAAAGACAGAGAGGAGGAAGTGGGTTTTAAAACGAGACTGGTAGGTTGAAAGCGGCTAAGGGCTAAAACACAGCCAGGTCCCTTTGTTTAGCACATCTCCGTCATCACTAGACTAATAAGGGCATGGCCAATGCATAGCCTCAGAGTGATGCTTCACGTGCCATGTAGGCTCGGATGTAGGTTCGGATGGTATAACGGGATTCTTAGCAGGAGGCGGGTGCTTGAGGAGAAAAAGTGTGGTCCGATGCAAAAAGTTGAAAAGTTAAAGTGAAAAGTAGAGATGCATGTGTACCAATTTTTTTATCTTTTTTTTCTTGATGAGGTCACTAATGATAGCTTGCATTGAAGAGCATAAATCAATGTAGATGCCTCAAATTATTTTTTATCATGAGGCATATGGATAATATGTATCCATATGCCATCATTGTACATGCCCTAAATAACCAGCTTAGCGAAGAAGCTCAGCTCCTGCCAATCAGGTTCAGGCTTCTTTTTCCACCTGGAATCGAGAAGATTCACACCTATATCAGCCTAGGAAGAATAGGAAAAGAAAAGGCAAAAAAAGACAGAGAACAGCCTAGCACAAGACTGACCCAAGTCAACCGATTCTTCGCTGGCTTTCCACTGGAGCGTGCATGGCCCACGAACCCAACCCAACCCAACCCAACCCACCCAACTGGGTCCGGCCCGGCCGCTCCACTACTCTCGCTCCCACGCACTGACTTTTACTACCGAGCAATACAAAAGTGGGAGGCGTCGGCAGCAGCCGCACTGGACCGGGGCACCAGACGAGCAGACACATTGCAGCTTCCTCTTCCCCCTTTCCCCACCCGCCGCTAGCAAGCTCCCCAGCCCCGCCGCGTCCAGATCCGGCGGCCGATCTCCTCCAACATGGCGGCCGGAGCCCTGGGTCTGGCCCTCGTCGCGGCGTTCGCGGTCGCGCTGGCGGGGGCAAACTCCGAGGGAGACGCGCTCTCGGCGCTGCGCCGCAGCCTGCGGGACCCCGGCGGCGTGCTGCAGAGCTGGGACCCCACCCTCGTCAACCCCTGCACCTGGTTCCACGTCACCTGCGACCGCGACAACCGCGTCACCCGCCTGTGCGTCCCTCCCTCCCTCTCTTGCTTGCTCGCCCTTTAGTTTTGGTTCGGGTTGGGGCTGTGGTCTCTGCTCTGTGGATGGGGAATCGGATACGGATAGCAGGCTCGCGTCTTTGGTGAGCGAGCGATTTTGCAGCGGATGTGTTGATTCCTAGCTATAATTTGTTCCCGACAGTACATACTTAGTGTTAGGCGCATCTGCGTAATCGAGGATTTAGTACCCAGAATACACTAGTAGATTATTGTTGGCGACGAAGAGCAGGTATGGACCTACGTGAATCAAAACAAGAGTCTGATCGGAAGTTAATCTGTTTGAGCAAGTGTTCTCAAGTTTTTTTTTGTTGTTGTTGTTGCTTAGGGCATTAAGATTGACGTTTGCCAAGAGTGAAGTTAAAACCATTTAGACTGAAAAAGGAAATAGAGTAAAAAAAGGTTGGGAGAAATAAGTAACGGTGCTTGGATTGTAGGTGTTCTTTGTGTTATCCATGATTTTTCACTGCCTAGTGCTTACCAATGTTCCTTGACATTTTCTTCTGCATGCCATTTTTTCCAAACAATAACTCTTAGGATCTAAACATAGTTGCTAATTCACCATAACATATTTCTTTGGTATATATATGAGAAGTGCGGGCATGCAGATTGTTCTCTTTTTTTGGAGAAAAGTTTTTGATGATTTCTTGTATTTGCATATGAGATACAAAATCTAAAAGAATATCTTCATCTGATTGTTCTCTTCAAATGCTCCCTCTTACAGAGATCTTGGTAATTTGAACTTATCTGGTCATCTGGTGCCCGAGCTTGGTAAATTGGAGCACTTGCAATATCTGTAAGTTCTTCTTTCATATGGTTTGGTTCTTATTGCTAGCTTCTCTCGGTAGTTAGCTGAAACCCACTGTATTATTTGTGTTCACTACTGTTTACACATAAGGTTCCATCATCTGCAAAATACGTTATGTTCATTGAAGTAGATGATGTAACAAAAAAACAAAATTTCAATTTAGTGTTTAATATTTACTGATTATTCATCTCAATGCAATGCAGTTGTATTGACTATTAGTGTTGCAACAGGGAACTTTACAAAAATAATATTGAAGGAACGATCCCGTCGGAACTTGGTGATTTGAAGAACCTAATTAGTTTGGACTTGTACAAGAACAACGTTTCGGGGACTATACCTCCAACACTTGGGAAGTTGAAGTCCCTTGTATTCTTGTAAGTTTTATGCTCTTCAAATACCTTGTACATATGAGATAGTTATCGCATATTGATAACTTAATGCTGATTTATTTCTGATTATGCTGAAGATGAACATTTGTCTCGACATAGCCGGTCCCAAGCCCGGATAAAGGAGGAGGGTTGTGATAGGCTTGGCGAGCCAACGTCAAAACTCAGCCACTCTTATGGAGATGAAACCCAAAAGATTTTCGTTGGGGCGTAACCCTCTCAGCGACGCGCCACATCGGAACCCGGGTGTGGTGGAAAATGGGCAAGGGCCGGGCCGTCACCCCCCAGGTGGCACGCCGTATCTTGATCTGGATACGGTGGCAAGTGAGCGAGGATCGGGTCGTCGCATCCTTAGTGGCGCGCTACATCGGCGCCCGGGTGTAGTGGAAATTGAGCAAGGGTCTTCGCATTTGACTCGACGAGTGCGAAGGGTAAGGAAGCTAGCCGAGCCTAGGAGGATTCGCTTAGGTAGCTGGAACGTAGGGTCTCTGACAGGTAAGCTTCGGGAGGTAGTTGATACCGCGGTGAGGAGAGGCGTTGATATCCTTTGCGTCCAAGAGACCAAATGGAGGGGACAAAAGGCGAAGGAGGTGGAGGGTACCGGCTTCAAGCTGTGGTACACGGGGACGGTTGCAAACAGAAATGGAGTAGGCATCTTGATCAGCAAGAGCCTCAAGGATGGAGTGGTAGACGTCAAGAGACGTGGGGACCGGATTATCCTGGTCAAGCTGGTAGCTGGGGACTTAGTTCTCAACGTTATCAGCGCGTATGCCCCGCAAGTAGGCCACAATGAGAACACCAAGAGGGAGTTCTGGGAAGGCCTAGAGGACATGGTTAGGAGTGTACCGATTGGCGAGAGGCTCTTCATAGGAGGAGACCTCAATGGCCACGTGGGCACATCTAACACAGGTTTTGAAGGGGTGTATGGGGGTTTTGGCTATGGCATCAGGAACCAAGAAGGAGAAGAGGTCTTAAGCTTTGCGCTAGCCTACAACATGATCATAGCTAACACCCTCTTTAAGAAGAGAGAATCACATCTAGTGACTTACAGTAGTGGGCAACACTCTAGCCAGATTGATTTCATCCTCTCGAGAAGAGAAGACAGGCGTGCATGCCTAGACTGTAAGGTGATACCTGGAGAGAGTGTTGTCCCTCAGCATAAGCTTGTGGTTGCTGACCTCCGCTTTCGGATTCGTGTCCAGCGGGACAAGCGTGCCAAAGTCGCTAGAACGAAGTGGTGGAAGCTCAAGGGGGAGGTAGCTCAGGCGTTCAAGGAGAGGGTCATTAAGGAGGGCCCTTGGGAGGAAGGAGGTGATGTAGACAACATGTGGATGAAGATGGCGACTTGCATTCGTAAGGTGGCCTCAGAGGAGTTTGGAGTGTCCAGGGGAAGTAGAAGAGAAGCTAAAGATACCTGGTGGTGGAACGATGATGTCCAGAAGGCAATTAAGGAGAAGAAAGAGTGTTTCAGACGCCTATATCTGGATAGGAGTGCAGACAACATAGAGAAGTACAAGATGGCAAAGAAGGCCGCAAAGCGAGCTGTGAGTGAAGCAAGGGGCCGGGCGTATGAGGACCTCTACCAACGGTTAGACACGAAGGAAGGCGAAAGGGACATCTATAAGATGGCCAAGATCCGAGAGAGGAAGACGAGGGATGTTGACCAAATCAAGTGCATCAAGGACGGAGCAGATCAACTCCTGGTGAAGAACGAGGAGATTAAGCATAGATGGCGGGAGTACTTTGACAAGCTGTTCAATGGGGAGAGTGAGAGCTCTACCATTGATCTGGACGACTCCTTTGCTGATACTAGCAGGCTTTTTGTGCGGCGAATCCAGGAGTCGGAGGTCAAGGAGGCTTTGAAGAGGATGAAAGGAGGCAAGGCGATGGGCCCTGATTGTATCCCCATTGAGGTGTGGAGAGGCCTCGGGGACATAGCGATAGTATGGCTAACCAAACTTTTCAACCTCATTTTTCGGGCAAACAAGATGCCAGAAGAATGGAGACGGAGTATATTAGTACCAATCTTCAAGAACAAGGGGGATGTTCAGAGTTGTACTAATTACCGTGGAATTAAACTGATGAGCCATACAATGAAGTTATGGGAGAGAGTCATTGAGCACCGCTTAAGAAGAATGACAAGCATGACCAAAAATCAGTTTGGTTTCATGCCTGGGAGGTCGACCATGGAAGCCATTTTCTTGGTACGACAACTTATGGAGAGATATAGGGAGCAAAAGAAGGACCTGCATATGGTGTTCATTGACTTGGAGAAGGCCTATGATAAGATACCGCGGAATGTTATGTGGTGGGCCTTGGAGAAACACAAAGTCCCAGCAAAGTACATTACCCTCATCAAGGACATGTACGATAATGTTGTGACAAGTGTTCGAACAAGTGATGGCGACACTGATGACTTCCCGATTAAGATAGGACTGCATCAAGGGTCAGCTTTGAGCCCTTATCTTTTTGCCTTGGTGATGGATGAGGTCACAAGGGATATACAAGGAGATATCCCATGGTGTATGCTCTTTGCGGACGATGTGGTGCTAGTCGATGAGAGTCGGACGGGGGTCAACATGAAGTTGGAGTTATGGAGGCAAACTTTGGAATCGAAAGGTTTTAGACTTAGTAGGACTAAAACCGAGTACATGAGGTGCGCTTTCGGTACTACTAGGCACGAGGAGGAGGATGATGTTAGCCTTGATGGGCAGGTGGTGCCGCAGAAGGACACCTTTCGATATTTGGGGTCAATGTTGCAGAAGGATGGGGATATCGATGAAGATGTGAACCATTGAATTAAAGCCGGATGGATGAAGTGGCGCCAAGCTTCTAGCATTCTCTGTGACAAGAGGGTGCCACAAAAGCTAAAAGGCAAGTTCTATAGGACGGCGGTTCGACCCGCAATGTTGTATGGCGCTGAGTGTTGGCCGACTAAAAGGCGACATGTGCAACAGTTAGGTGTGGCGGAGATGCACATGTTGAGATGGATGTGTGGCCACACAAGGAAGGACCGAATCCGGAATGATGATATACGAGATAGAGTTGGGGTAGCGCCAATTGAAGAGAAGCTTGTCCAACATCGTCTGAGATGGTTTGGACATATTCAGCGCAGGCCTCCAGAAGCCCCAGTACATAGCGGACGGCTAAAGCGTGTTGATAATGTCAAAAGAGGCCGGGGTAGACCGAACTTGACATGGGAAGAGTCCGTAAAGAGAGACCTGAAGGATTGGAGCATCACCAAAGAACTAGCCATGGACAGGGGTGCGTGGAAGCTTGCTATCCATGTGCCAGAACCATGAGTTGGTCGCGAGATCTTATGGGTTTCACCTCTAGCCTACCCCAACTTGTTTGGGACTAAAGGCTTTGTTGTTGTTGTTGTTGTTGCTGAAGATGAACATTCTGTCTTGTTCAAATGGTGTCAGGCTGTGCTAGGATATCCATTTCATAGGTGCTATGTACTCCCTCCGTCCCAAAATAAGTGTCGATGATCTAGTACAAAATTTTTACTAGTTTAGTACAAAATCTGCGACACTTATTTTGAGACGAAGGGAGTACATATGTAATAGAATAGTTCTGTATTTGATGATTATTAATCCTTGGTTGTGCTTTAATAGGCGGCTCAACGGCAACCGTTTGACTGGACCAATTCCAAGGGAGCTAGCTGGAATATCTAGCCTCAAAGTTGTGTAAGTACAATTTAATCTCCAATGATGAGCGTAGTTGGCTCCGCGTGAATCTTCCATGTGATAATTTTGGCTTCATTGTATTTCAGTGATGTTTCTGGTAATAATCTGTGTGGAACAATTCCCACGACTGGACCATTTGAGCACATTCCTCTCAGCAAGTAAGTTTGCTTGCCTTTTCTAATGTACTGTGGCATGGAGATTTTCGTGATATGCCCACAATAGAAGTTTCAAACTAATGGAAACTTTAATATGAAGAAAATCTGCCTTTTATTTTAGGATTTGTGTCTCTTAACCAATACTTGAGGAAGGCAAATTAAACCAGTCTTCTGATTATTTGATCCTAAAATCACATGCATTTTCTCGTCAATTCCTCACACTTCTTTAGCTACACATCTATAGTTGAATGCTTCTATATTTGCAAAATTAATTTGGTCGACTGTTTCCGTGATAAGGTGGATAATCACTATTTCTGATACGAAAGGGTATAATCTTATTAATTCTGAAAGGGCATCATCCAAGCGCGTGAGTGCAGGAATGGGAGGCTTTTGATCACCTATTTGTGCTCCTGTGGATTCGAGCATAGTTTAGTTGACCCATTCCAAGCACTTCCTTTGTCGCCCTAGTGTTTTCTTTTTCATCACTTTCTGCTAACTCTCTTTTCAGCATTCGATCTGTTTTGTGAACCAAAGGACATGGATAACTTTTTGAGCCTAGCGGGCACATGACGCCGTAGACTCATAATCTTAACCATTATGTTTTCTCTCCATAACGATGCAGTTTTTATTAGTATATCCAGCCTCCACTTTCCAGTTCATGTTGTAACAACCATTACGATGTTCCATTTGTCGAGCCATTCGTTGACATGTGTGCATTCTGTTGTATGTGCAGCTTCGAGAGGAACCCACGCTTGGAAGGTCCAGAACTGCAAGGCCTGGCTGTATATGAAACCAACTGCTAAACGGCTACGGGAAGGGGGAAAAGAACCCTAGGAAGTAATGGGCTTACAAGGTTACCGGAGACGGATGGGGTGATATAGATTGTTAGGTCCGCACGTTGCCACTTTGTAATGTTCCTCCCTACATAGCGCTGTCATGCCATGTGTGCCTTGCTCTCAGCAGGGAAGTTTGAGTTGTTGTGTGTTGTGTAGCAGAAACGATGCTTTCTGCCTGTGGAAGTAAAACATAAGATTGCCTATGTGTCATGACTCAGAAAAATGGTATCGTCGTCTCTATTGTGGGCACTTCTTGCTTGTGCTCTACATGCGTTAGATCTAGCTGGTGGATAACTGATGTAGAGCTGATGTTGGCATTGGCGTGAGATGTCCAAGAAAGAGTGTAACGGTGCCAACCTAACATCCCAAATCAAATTCCAACCTCTTTTCTGACCTGAAGTATATATCAAATTAAATTCTGATACCGGTGCCAACCTAACATCCCAAACAAAACAATTGAAGTAAAACGGATGGCTGTCGCTGATATTTTACACTGCCCCATAATGCCTGTCCTTTTGGAGGTAGGCAGAGTTGACCTCTGCTAATATTATCTTGAAAAATGTTCAGTTTGGATAGCTAAAAATCATGTGTAAGTTTGTCTCAAAAGCATCTTCACAACATGCACGAGCGAAATTAGTTTTTTGAGAGGGAAATTAGTTACTAGTGACAGTGATTTCCTTCAGAAAAGATTACTGGGGCAATTATTTGGATATGAGATGAAACTGTCAGACACGATCGTGCTAGGCTTGGGCGATTGGAGCGGCCTCACTGAGAGTGATCGACTGGTGCCACCGAGCCAGGGTCCGACCCCAACTCGCTCCCCGAAGCCGGGTCGGCCGTGATGCTCCCGCTGCGACGCTTGTCGGCGGCCTGCCGCCGGCGAGGTCTCGCCCAGTTCGCCGCCGGAACCCCCCGGGAGGCCGCGGACGCGGTCGTGGTGGGCGCCGGCGCGGTCGGCCTCGCGGTGGCGCGCGCGCTGGCCATGGCCGGGCGCGAGGTGGTGGTGGTCGAGGCGGCCTCCAGCTTCGGCACCGGCACCAGCTCCCGCAACAGCGAGGTCATCCACGCCGGCATCTACTACCCTCCCCGCAGCCTCAAGGTGCGCCGCCTCTTTCCGGCCAACCCGTATAATCCACGAGTTCGTGCAGAAGGATTCTACTACCTTTCTAGCTGCTTTTTATTTGGGAAAGAAACTTGTCATTTGCAGGGTGAATCTTGGTTCAGCCAGTTCTCACCAGTCATCTTGGATAGTTGGCATCAGCAATTTACCATTTCTGGCTCCTTGGTGTCTTTGTGCTTAGAACTTGATGTTTTGTATCCGCTTGATGCTACATTTTGAGATAATAAAA
The DNA here is from genome assembly GCA_039707655.1 of Elymus sibiricus. Taxonomy (NCBI): domain Eukaryota; kingdom Viridiplantae; phylum Streptophyta; class Magnoliopsida; order Poales; family Poaceae; genus Elymus; species Elymus sibiricus. Next base: position 385,809,514 of record CM077667.1, read on the forward strand.
TCGCCCTTTATCGAAAAAGAGAACTTTAGGTTGTTAGACAAATGTTATTATAGAAGAAAACCCATAGTTCCATTGTGCAAATAAATAAGCTCACTGAACAAAATCATAGTAGTAATCTTCGACCCTGCTTTGTGTTATTTCTAGTTTTGCACATTGCAGCAGCAATATTCTTTTGATGCCACCGGAGGTATACTGTCTCAATGCTGATGCACTTGTAGAATCACAGTTCATTACTTCGTTTTCCCCTTCAGTCCAGCAATAGCGTTGTTAATAATGATCCTCTTTTTCTGTCCTATGCTATTTGACATATTACATTTCTTTTCATGTTATGTCGCATAGAAATTAAAGCTTATGAAGAACGCTATCACATTTGTGTGTGTTATTGATGCTAACCACGGAATGCTTTTTGTAGGCTAGCCTTTGTGTAAGAGGAAGGGAACTGCTCTACAAGTACTGCGCAGAGCGAGCAATCCCCCATAAACGGCTCGGTAAACTTATCGTTGCTACTGGTGTTGCGGAGACTGCAAAGCTGGACATGCTCCTCAAGAGTGCTAAAGACAATGGGGTGGATGATCTTCAGATGTTGGAAGGTTCTCAGGCCATGGAAATGGAACCTGAACTTCGTTGTTTGAAAGCTTTGCTATCACCTAGCACTGGGATTGTTGACTCACATTCATTCATGCTCTCCCTTTTGGTACTTGGCTAATCTGTTCCTTATACTTACCATTTTCGTCTTTGGATTGTTTATTTTGCCTGCTACAATCCTCTAAATGATTTAATTATTTAAAAGGTCCCTTTTGACACTCTCCAAGAGTCAAAAAACTGTATAGATAATTGAAATAGCGCTATGTAGAGGGCCTCTGCACTATCGAAGCAATTTTAACTAGTTAAAATATGTTGATGTTCCTTTCTTTCGTTTTCCTTCTCAAATGAGCTCCCAACGATGTTTGGAAGGTTCAGGCCCGATAATCCAAAAATATTTCCCATGGGTCTTTCCTGTACACAATTATATTATGTTCCTCTGCATGTCTAACTTATGGCCATTTTATGTTAGTCCACTTCATCGGTGTTGCATCATGCAAAACTCTAAATCATCTCATACTGTCATGTGATTTCCTTTTCTTGTCATGCAGGCTGATGCTGAAAACCTAGGCGCAACCATATCATATAACACAGCAGTTATCAGTGGCCATGTTGGAGATGAAGGGATCGAGCTTCATATTTCTGAAAGCAAAGAGCTGGAGAACCATCCTATAGGCTCTCCTGTAATCCCACAGATTGTTTTGCTTCCAAAACTTCTGATAAATGCAGCAGGTTTGAGTGCAATTCCACTTGCCAAAAGACTTGATGGCCTTGACCAAGCATTTGTGCCCTCGGCATACTATGCCCGTGGATGTTACTTCACCCTCTCACAAACCAAGAGTCCTTTCAGCCACTTAATATACCCTCTACCAGAGGATGGTGGCATAGGGGTCCATGTCACACTAGACTTAAATGGCCTTGTTAAATTTGGGCCAGATGTTGAATGGTTAGATGGTAAAATGGACGACATGTCATGTTTCCTGAATAGGTAAGCCATTGCAAATACTTGCTTGTTCAGTTTTCCCTTGGAAAAAGAAATCTTGCTTGTTCAGTTTTCCCTTGGAAAAAGAAATCTTGCTTGTTCAGTTTAATTATATATGGTATTTTTACTTGTTATACACATCGCTGAAATCGATGGAGTTACAAATACCTAATATGGCATGCTAATGTTCTAGTGGTGTCCAATATTTTAAAATAAAGCTACTACGGTTCTTGCCTAAATTTTACTGATTTATATAAAATTAGTTTCATCTTCTTGAAAATGCTAAGCTGGTGTATGACTTTTAGCATCTATGCACATCAGGTTTGATTACTCGGTCAACCCCACCCGATGTTCTGGATTTTACTCTGTGATACGGAAGTATTTTCCAAATCTCAAGGATGGTTCTTTGGAGCCTGGTTATTCTGGGATCCGACCAAAGCTTTCTGGCCCGGGACAGCACCCTTCGGATTTTGTTATTCAGGTTATTGTCTGATTTAACATAGTTCTTATTCGTTTTCAGCACACTATATCAGCTTCGAAGTTTACTTTTCAGTCTCAAGTATGAATCGATAAACCTGTGAAGCTGAACACTCTGACTACTGCAGGGGGAGGATGTCCACGGTATTCCTGGGTTGGTTAACTTGTTTGGTATAGAATCCCCTGGTTTGACATCAAGCTTGGCAATTGCAGAACACATTGTTTCGAGGTATAACAGGACTTGATTCTCAAACAATCGCCGATCGATGAATTGCAGCAGGATGAACCCAGGACGGCTGGACGCTATCCTGTGAATCACATTGCTTACAATGATTTCCTTGTTCACTTACTTTTATTTTTGGGGAGAACAAGATGTGGCTTGTAAAGGTGTGACTCTGCAGCTTATAGTTGAATAAACAGAATATATCAATATTGTTGGTTTATAGAAATATGGATCCTCGCATAGGTTCTGCGGGAAGAGGATCCTCTGCATTACCAGCTTGTGTCTCTGAGCACAAGTATATGCATTAGAGGGCCTGTTTACTATTTGATGAAAATTGGATGGCCAGGATTGATGGAAAACACGATGGTAGTGTACATTTTCTTGCAGCAAAAATACGAGGCTACTCTGACAATTTAGCTCTGCTTTCTAATCGTGGAATGCAAGTTAACCAGCTGCCGGGACTGAAATTCTATCACAAATATCTTGATACACACAACACAGGCATGATTTCAACTATATCCATCAAAATTGTTCTGACATGGTGGCTCTGATCACTCGACATTTCGAGAAATTAACATATGGTAATAGACTAATAGCAGTACATTGTCTCCGGCACAGGATCCCCAAATATCACCAGGCAAAGGTTATAAAGATATCTGAAAGCAATGGATGGGGTGTTGTTGAAGGGCAAGGGCAATGTCACAGGGATGTGAAACTCTTCAAGCGCCAGCTTTCGTCATTCCTATCATCTGAAGTTTAGCGAACGACGGTGAGTAAATTGACAGGTCAGAAAGAAAAGAAAACATTTTGTAAACAAGATAATAAAAACTAAAAGCATCTCACCGCTTTCTCTGCGCACGCCACTTGTAAACAGGCTGTTCTGCTGGATTTACAATCTCTTCTTCACGGAGCTTCCTTTTGCGTCCAGGCTTCTGCCCCAGTATTAAACAAGTTCAGTAACTTAAAACGTGACAACAAAAACAGTGACTACTATACTATCGACGAGACCATCAAAATTTCATAAGCCAGTTCGTTTGAAGATTTCTACTTTAGGCTGCTTGAGACTTTGATTGCTGACAAAATATGAACTGGTTCAACTGAGTTTTTATTTTTTTACATTATTTTCACAATAAACATAACATTTTATAGTTCAGTCACCAAAGGTATTATACAGACTTCACCGAAGCAAAATAAATATTCGAATTCGTCAGAGAAAGCGCACCTTCAGTTCTTTTTGCAAGGCCATGTCCGCATACAATTTCTCAAGATTCTTAACCCTTTCTTTCCTGCTTTCTAACTCCTTGTAGGAGGAAGCTGTTTTCCTATAAAGGATTTGACAGGATATAAGTTTATCAGGCAGCACCTGATGCACTAATGTGCACAAGAATCAAGATAATGCTTTGAGCTAGAGAAAAAAAATCCCATCCGACATCAAAGCCATTACTACCAAGTAATTAGCTGAATGTATTTACATTTACACCCACATCAACCATGAATAGCATGAACAAAATCATCAAAACACCCAAGCTCTCAAGTCTCAATAATGAAGAGCAGGTATTTCTGACGAGAGTAAAGACCAAAGAGAACAGATGTAATATTCATTCACTAATAAACTGACAAATGAAAGCTATCCTTTCCAAGTATAACATTAATCACAGTAGCCACATATGTAGCATGGAAATCATATTCCCAAAAGAAGAGTATACTACCTCTTTATACGAGAAGGGATGTTGCCAAATTGAGGTGTGCTGCTGCTTTGACCTATCCGAGATCGTATTTCTTTGGCTTCTTCTCTGAAATAAAACAGCTAATCATCTCAATATTTACAAAATCTTAGGTAGCTAGCCAGCAATTTATAAATGAATCTAAAAACAAATCCAAAATTAAAAAATGGTAAGAAGCAAGAATGCCACATTTATACCTATCTTCCGCAAAGTAAATGTGCTTGTTTGAACGCTTGTCATCAACTGCGTGAAGGGTTGAGCTCAATCGTTCAACTTTCTACAGTCAAAGGGGTGACATTCAAATTGGAATGGAATATAGGATTTAGCCACAACAAACAAAGTACTCATTTGTTTTGAATATTTCGAAGTCACCACAAACCTTTCTTTCACTTTGAACGGCCTGAAAGATGTATCCCATGTCTTTATGCTTCAACAGCATACGTTCCTCTTCGGTGTACTTATTATTTGCTTCAGGCCTAATAAAAGATAATCCAAATTAACACGTAGGATATACCACGGTTTGAACTCTCTAACTAATCTATAACGTACTTGGGCCTATGTATTCCATCCACCGTTTTACTGTTAATCATCTTGAAATAGAACTCATCTGGGTTCTTGAATGACGCCTTCTCCTTGAGGCTCTGTGATTGACCATAGAACAACAAGGACCATAGGTTACGACAGACATAATAAACATCCCAGGAATGTACTAGATGAAGAAAATGCCCCCCTGAACTCTCCTAGATCATGAGTGTGGTTGAGCTCAATTCGATTTTTGGCCAGTGTTGGCAAAACAAAAATAACTAGAGCCAGTTAAAGGGGCACATCACATGACATAGGTGATGATGAGAAGAAATGATACTACACAAGAGTCCCAACTTGGGAAAGAACAGAAGCAATACCCTGATGAAATCCTCCTTGCGGTGGTAGGCCTTGGCGCGGACGATATGGTCCTTGTGCTTCTCCAGAAGCCCGAACTTCTTCCGCGACTCCCTGCAATACCAATCCGAAATCCAAACTCAGCCCGAAAATCGGCGCAGGCGCGAGAGGAAGGTCCAACACGGAGCCGCCCCCAGAAGAGCCCCAGGACTCCGGCGGCGGCGGCGGCGCCGTGGGAGGCGAGCCCGAGGGGAAGCGGGGGGCGTCGCGCAAGGGGGGGGGGGGGGGGGGGGGGGGGGGGGCTTACGGCTGGGCGCGCTCCTTGTGAGCCCGCCGCGGGATCGAGTTCCGCAGGGACGACATCTTCGTCCTCGCTGCCCCTCTCTCGGAAGAACGAGCGAGCCGGCGGAGGAGCGGATTTGGGACGGAGGGGCTACGCGGCGAGGGCAAGGAGAGGGGAGAGGGGAGGCCGCAAGAGAGAAGGGGGCGGCCAGGCTAGGGTTCAGGGTTTGGGTTTTCCTCGGGCGTGCGCGCGATGCAAGATAGCGGTCGAAGCCTGGTCCGCGAGTCCGGTGCAAGCCGGCCCGTTCGTATTGGGCTGCAGTGATACGTTTTTCATTTCTTTTTTTTCTTTTTTTTCTTTTTGAAAAGAGAGGGTCTCCCCCCAGCCCCAACTTTTATTAAAGTCAAGGCAAGAAAAACCAGGTTCGACGGTTTAAAGACCTTGGCGGACAGCTAAGGAGCAGCCATAGAACGACAGGGGCCAAGTGCAATTAGTTTAGCCCTATTACAACGCCAGATTACAGGACAAAGAGAGAATGGGAGGATAGACATGACTAGCACCAAAACATCTCTCCACTGCCCAAAACGATAACACTACCAAGCGATCCTAAGCAACTCCCCTCTTCGGTGGTCCAAAAGCCTTAAACACCGGAGAAGAAGAGCACCCTGGACGTCTGAAGCCAACACTTTCCATTGCCTGGTCAAAGAACCCACCAGATCCAAAACACATTGCATGTTTCTTCATTTCCTCCCATGAAAAACAAATTCATTACGAAACAACCATAAGCCCCATAAAGGTAGCAGATGATATAAAGTTAACAGCCTCTTTAGATTTCTTTTGTTTCCAAAAGACAGCAAGATCATCAAAGGAACCAGGTACAGAAATACCGCATATATCAGAAATAGTCGACCAGCATTCCTTAGCAACAATGCAATCAAAGAACAAGTGTTGAATAGACTCATGTTCACGGCAAAACACACAGGTCAGATCATCAACATGCCTTCTCTTTGCCAAATTATCTCTAGTGAGGCATTTGTTGTAATAGGCCAGCCAGAGAAATACATGTATGTTAGGGGGGACTTTAATTTTCCACACATACTCTTTAAGGTCAGATGACACACTACCAAAGTTGATTAATTTGTAGAACGATCTAACAGAATAACTGCCAGATGATTCAAGAGACCACAGAGGGGTGTCTGGTTCATTGGAGGGAATAAAGGTCCTCACCAACTCATTTAATTTGAACCAACACTCCATCAGACCAGCATCCACACATCTTCTAAAGGTGAGATGCAGCTGAAACCCATCCCACACATGGGCAATAGAAGCCTCTTGTTGTTGGCGGATATCAAACAACCCCCAGAAAAGAGTTTTCAAGGAGCACTCACCAATCCATATATCATGCCAAAAGGCAATGTTCTTACCATTACCAGGGACCCATCTAATGAAATTTCGAGCTGCCCCTAGGGCCCAGGTAACACTTTTCTAGAAGGGAGAACCCATCATAGGTTTAGCCCAAAAGAGGTTTGGTTTATCAACCCCATATTTGTAGCAAATAATTTTTTTCTAGTCCTTATCTACCCCATCATAAAATCTTTTGCCCCAGGAGGCCAAAAGGGCCATATTAAATTCTTTCAGGTTGGGGACCCCAAGTCCGCCAAACTCTTTTTTCCTGGTCACCAGCCCCCAGTTAGCCAAATGATACTTATGAACGTCCCCAACATTCCCCCAGAAGAAATGGGACATCTAGGAATTAATTGCATCAATTGCCCACTTAGGGAATTTCATGATAGACATGAGGTAAGTAAGAATACTGGCAATACAGGTAGCTAGAAGGATAAGTTTGCCTTTGTAGGAAAGATTCCTACCAAGCCACCCAGCAATACATTTGATGATCCTATCAATGATAGGTTGTAAATCTTCCCTCCTCAACTTCTTGAAGTGAAGAGGAACACCTAAATATTTAAAGGGGAAATCCCCAAACTGACAGCAGAAAATTTGGGCAAATTCTTTGGACATCTCTTCACTAATATGAAGGGTGTGCAAATCACTTTTATGGAAGTTAATTTTAAGCCCAGATAGCTTTTCAAAACATGTAAGGATCCATTTAAGGTTTTTGGCATATTCCACAGAGTCTTCCAAGAACAAAATAGTGTCATCAGCATATTGCAAGCTGATTACACCTCCTGGGATAACATGAGGAAGCAATCCAGCAATCAAATTATGTCTAGCAGCTTTGGCCAGCATTTTGGTGAACACATCAGCCACCAAATTGAAGAGAAGTGGTGAGTGAGGGTCACCTTGCTTGAGGCCTTTCTCTCCTACAAAATGTGGCCCATTGGAATCATTGATCCTGACTTGAAAGGTGCCTTGGTGTAAAGTACTAAAAACCCACTTGACCCATTTATCTCCAAAGCCCCTAGAAAGGAGCATTTCTTTGAGGAAGTCCAACTAACTCTGTCATAGGCTTTCTCATAATCTAATTTCAAAATCAAACCCCCAGAACCAAATCTATGGACCTCATGAATAACTTCATGAGCCATCACAACACTCTCCAGAATAAATCTCCCTTTAATAAAGGCAGTTTGATTCATAGAAATGAGTTTGTCACAGAGAGGAGAGGCTCTGGTAGTCATGGCCTTAGAAAAGATCTTGACCGCACAGTTGCTAAGGCTAATTGGTCTAAAATTCTTCATACTCCTAGCTTGAGGAGTTTTAGGGATAAGAGTGATGATGGCAAAGTTCAATCTATGAATATGTAAGGATCCAGCCTCAAAGTCTTTCACCATCCACATAAAGTCACCCTTGATGGTATCCCAAAATTTCTGATAAAACAGAAAAGATAGGCCATCAGGGCCAGGGGCTCCACTTGCATAGGAGCTCATTATAGCTTGTTTAATTTCCTCCTCAGAAAAGGGCTTTTCAAGTTCTTCTCTATCATGGTTAGAGACCAGTTCATCCTCTGACCAGAAATCAATACCCAAATGAATGTCAGGTTTGGGTTCATAAGCGAAAAGATTCTTATAAAAATCAGTAGCTACCATCAACATATCCTGAGTGGAGGTCACCACCCGAGAAGGGCCTTCCAACTCAGAGAGGTGGTTTTTCCTATGTCTATGATTGGCAAGAGCATGGAAGTAAGCATTGTTACGGTCTCCCTCTAAAATTTTCCTATCTCTAGACCTCTGCCATAAGGCAGTTTCTTCTTTTCTCCAAATATCATCAAGTTCCTCCTTAATCTCTTTCATTCTGTCAAAATCCCTAGCAGAAAGTTGTTGAGATTCAGATAAAACATCCAAAATGTCAAACTCCATAAGGAGATATTTCTTTTTCTTCTTCATGGCTGCTTCCAAGTTAATACTTCAGCCTTTCAGTTTTTTCCTAAGGGTTCCGGTCTTAATCATCCAATTGTCAACAGAATTACTGGAAGACCCAACAGAAGCCCAGGCCCCCTCAACAATTTGGGCAAAATCAGGTTGAGAGAGCCATCATTTTTCAAACCTAAACATCTTAGGGCAGCAACTTTTCCTAGCACCAGTATAAAAAACCAGAGGGGTATGATCACTGCCCACCCTAGGGAGAGCAGACATGGATGACATGGGAAAATGGGCATCCCAATTCACAGAAGTGAAAACTCTATCCAGCACAGCAAAAACAGGGTTGTATTGGTTATTAGACCAGGTATACTTCCTATTGGCTACAGAAATCTCAAGCAAACCCCATCTATTAATCCAGTCATTAAACAAGAAAGTAATTTGTTGATTAATCAGGCCACTACTTTTATCATCCTCACCCCTAACTAGATTAAAATCCCCACAAACAAAGACAGGGTAAGTAGCAGTGCTAAGAGAATCATGGAGTTCAGAAATGAAGTCCATCTTGAACTCAGGGTAGGCAGAGCCATACACCACTATCAAGTGCCAAAGGAAACCATCACTTTTACACTTGACAGTAGCTTTAATAGAGAATGTAGTGTTGACAAAACCAATCACTTCAAATACATCTTGTTTTAGACCAAGCAAAATACCCCCAGCAGTATTATCAGCAGGCAGAAAATGCCAAGTGAAAACCCCCAATCTGTCTAAGGCTTTGAGGAAACCCTCAGAAATAATCTCTTTCTTTGTTTCTTGAAAACCAATAAAATCAGGATTAGTTTTAGCAATCACATCACAAAGGCACTGAATTTTACCATGTTGACCTAAACCTCTAATGTTCCAAATCAGACCTATCATAATCAAGCAATTTTGAAAGGATGAGTTAAGCCACAAGGCTTGCCCCTAGTAGGGACAGCAGGAGTACACCCCAAGACACCAGCAGTGCCCACTGTTCTTGGAGGAGAACTCCTGGCTGGAGTCCCAACTACATTTTCAGAAACTAAATCCAAATTGTCTGGTAAACCAATATCAGGATGCTCATTGGCAAAAGCCAAGCAATTTTCCTGTTCTCTAACAACCAGATCTTCAACAATTTCTAGTTGATTAATATCATCACCCCCAAAGGTCAAATCAACCATAGCAACTTGATCAATCAGAATAAAAGGGTCATTAGAAGGGAAGGATTTACCTTTAAATGTTTTGGGAATTTCCAAATTATTTTTCATCTTATATGCAGCAGCTTTCTCCATGATATTGATGTTGACATGCCCCCTGGTTGCATATTTTGAGGCCATGACAGGGCCCCATTTGGAATTCTTGGGAGGTGCACCTTGGGCATGGTTTAAAGAGTCCAAGAGGGACCTTTTTAAGCCCGAGTATTGCAACATTTGCACAGTCTCAGTGGGAAGAGTCCCCAGATCAGCCTCCTCTTTCATGTCCCCCTCTTCCTCAGAGTCCAGCATGTCAACAGATTTCAGCAGAGATTCACAGTATTCCTTGTGTTCAGATTTTTCCACATTCAGAATAGAGCTAGGATATAGGTTTTTGGGGGTAGAAACCTCCAGTTCAGGGAAACACTCATCAGTGACACCAGGGACAAGCCCAACATCTTTTGACAACCCAGTAACCACATCTAGGCATGGACTGGAGGGGGCAGAGCCCTCCCTCATGCCCACATGTGAGCTTTGAGAAGTAGAGCCATTTTTTTCCGCAACTTCCATGATGAAACTCACATGGTCAGAGTCTGATGGAAGCCCAGAAGGGCAGGCCTTGTTTTTGCCACCAGGACCAGAAGACCTCTGCTTAGTTATGTTAGCTTTGTCTAGTTCATCAATGGCGGCATCAGCATCAACCAAATCATCATTCATCCCATCTTTGAATTCCTCCTCACCATTACCTTTCTGTTCACCTTCAGCAGCATCTTCATCTCCATCCTCATCCTCGGTTTCAATATCAATCACAGAGTCCACACCACCTACCTGTTCAAAGCCCTCCACTGTGAAACCTAACAGGAAGAGCTTCTTCTTCATCTCAATCAGTCTTTCAAAAGGGATTTTTGTAGGGTCTCTACAGGCAATCTTGACCCTCACATTTTCAAAAAAAAATCTAAACATCCCATTCCAATCAACATCAGTCAAGACTCCAAACATAGAGGCCACCTGAGCAAAGACTTTCCAAGTGCACCACTTTGGGGGAATCCCCTCAATCAGTACCCAGGCCTCAATAAGTTCCCCAAAAGGGTCACATACCCCTTTCCATTCAGTCATCTTAACATAAACATCTTGTGGGATGCAGAAGCCTGGTAATTCAATCAAATCTTCCACTTTCTTCCATGGGGGAAATCTAACCAGAAAAGTTTTGTGGGAAATCTCTCTAATCTGCCAAGACCAATGTTTAGCTTTACAGAAAGTATCATTAAGCAGGCTCAGTAGCAAGGTCTTATCAACATCCCCTTTAGTGATATTCACAACAGCATAGTTCTGAAAATTGAGCCAGCTTGACTCATTAGCCACAGGGACATCCACATGGTAGAAACCAAGGCCCCTAGCTCCACTACCAAAGTAAGCAGCAGTGGTTTGAATTTTTGACCAAACAGCACAGTTGTTGACATTGTGATTTTGCTGACAGATAAAGCATGACTTTGGCTTGACACAATTACCAACATAGTGCCCAGGACCTCCACAGTTAAAACAGATCATATCCTTATACTTGGGGTCTAGCATCTGCTCTACCTCAACTTCATGGGCTTGGGAAGATTGAACCTGAGAGGAAGCCGTAGTAGAAGCAGTGGATTTGGTAGGTCTTGGAGCAGGGGCATCCTCCTTGGGGATTTGTGGAGCAGCTTTGCGCACACCACCAGAATTGGTCTTCTGGGTGGTGGTTTTAGCCGGCCAAGATGCCCCAGGACCAGAGCTCCCTCCACGTCTGTCTGCCATCCTCCCACCCCTCCTGACAATCTCAGCAAAGGAAAGATAGCCTAGACCTAGCCTTTCTCTAACCAGATCGACAATTTTGGGAGGAGGATCAAAGGGGCGGCGGGTGGCAGGGTGGCAATCAGCTGCGGTGAACGAACCTGACTCCAGAAGATCTTTGCGGATCCAGGATAGTGACCCAAACGAACTCCCGGACTGCCTAACACCTAGGGTCAAATGATGGTGGCGGTGGAAAGGGGAAGGAATAAGCCACAACTGGCCGAAGTGCTCCTCTATTTCTAGGTCAGAAGCGCTCGGACGCGTATTCCTCTTACCCATTTTCCCCCTAGGACACGGACTCGAAAAGTGGGCCCCCTCCGAACGTGGGTGTGTTGCGAGGGAATCCCCTCTTCCACATCAGAAACAGCACCGTCGGCGATCACCGCCGGCCGATGCGCCATCCTATCCACAAACAAAGGTGCAGGAGAAATGGTGGAAACCATATCCGCAGAAGCGGGGCACGAATCACTTATCAACTGAGGGAGAACCCCCAAATCCTGATTGAGATTCGACTTAGGATTTGAAATCCAAAAATCTCTACCACAACGGGCACGGAATTCAGACAATCGTAATTTGAGAGAGTTCGGAATGCGGATTGGGTCCGTACCTCCATCTCCAGGCCACGGGGGAGGGTCAGCAGCTCGACGGGGTCTCAGACGTTGCGCCGTGGGGGAAGAGCCCCCGGCGGCAGCACTCCTGGAGGCAGCCTGGCGAGCGCATCCACCCGCAGCGGTCTGATGTTGAGTCTCGACGGATTTGCCGTGCGGTAGAACGCCCACCGCGCCGCCTGCACTGGATCTGACGATTTGGCCTCCTGAATCGCCCAGAACAGCAGCTCCACATCCATGCAGCCATCGTCGTCGAGAAATCACGCGCTCTCGGCGAAGGTCGCGTAGCAGATTATCCCGATGTGGATATCCGCCCACTCGCTCTGGTCGGGGAATCTCTCTAGCACCACCCGCCACATCTCCGCCCTGGCCTCCGATGAATTGGCGTCGATGGGGGGCAGCTGTGACGCCCTGGATTAAGTGCTACAGTAATCTGGGGATTATGCTAATCCATTTTGTTAATCCCAATGTGATCACTGTTGGAATCAAACTCTCGTTCAAATCCCAATGCAATTCAAAATTATTTGAAAAGTGGAATTAAAAGTTTTGCAAAACCTCAAATTAAAAATCTTGCTTGGGTTGCAAATATTCCCTAAACTTTTCAAAAATTGGAACCAACATTTTATCATGTGGTTGGGTGCCTCAAAACTATTTTAACAGATGCCAAAACAATTGTTAAATGCCCTTTGGGATTATAATATTTTTCAAATGTTTTTAAAGGGCCTCCAAAATTAATGTGACTATGCCAAATATTACAATTGTAATATTGGGCTGGGTCATATACTTTACAAAAGCTAAATAATTACAAAAATAAATAAAAACAGAAAACTAAAAAAAAGGAAAACAAAAACAAACAAAAAAGGGAAAAGAAAACCCCCCTCCCCCATGGGCCAGCCTAACTGGCCGGCCCACCTACCAGCCGGCCCACTCGGACCTACTAGGTCAACCCCCACCCCACTCCCCCACTCACCCCGCACCCCCACTCCCCCTCGCTCCTCCCCACCCGATCCAGATCGGGGGCCGCCCCGACACCCCCGACGGCGCCGGCCCGCGCCAGCTCGCCCCGCCGCCCCTAGCGCCCCCCCAAACGCGGCCGACGCCGCCTGGAGCCGGCCCCGAACCGCCCCCCCGGCGACGCGCCGGCGCTCGTCGTCCCGCCGCCGACCGCCGTCCGCCGCCCCGGCCCGCGCCACGCTGCCTCCCCGTCGCCGCACCGCCGCCGCCACCCCTACTCGCCCCCCCTGTGAGATCCGCCTCCCCTGCCCCCCCCCCCCCCGTTCGCCCCTCGCCGCGCAGTCATCGCGCACCGGGCACGCCCCGGGCCGCGTTCGCCGCGCCCAGGCCGCGTGCCGGCCGCGCCCGCCACGGCCACCTCGCCTCCGCCGCCATGCCGGCCTGCGGCCTCGCCTCGCCCCACCCCGTCCGGCCGCCGCCCGGCCCCGTGCTGCTCCGCCCGCCTCGCCCAGAGTGCCGCGCCACCGCTGCCGCCTCGTCCCGGCCGCCCACGGCCGTACCCGGCCGCCGCCTCGCTCCGGCTGGCTGCCGACGCCCCGGTGGCCGCCCCGGGTGGGCAATGCCACACGGTGGCTGGCCGTGTCACTGACTAGTGGGGCCCTGCCCCCGGCCCCCAAAAAAAAACAAAATTTAAAAAATAATAATAATAAATGTTAATTAAAATAATTAATTAATTAATTAATTTAATTAGTTAGTTAGTTAGTTGTTAATCTAGTTTAATTCAGTAATTAGTAAATCAGATAATGACAAGGGGGCCCCACCCCCCGTGTTGACTAGTCAAAGTTGACTGGTCAACTGGGACCCCCGGACCCACATGTAAGGTTGACTAGTCAATACACTGTTGACTGCTGATGTCATGCTGATGCAGTAAATGCATTTTTGATTTAAATTAATTCTGTTAATTTCAAAACTGGTTTAAAACTTCAGAAATTAATATAAAATAATCCGTAACCCGGATGAAAATATTTTATACATGAAAGTTTATCAGAAAAATCCCACGAATCCGAATACGCAGTCCGTTAGTCTGTCACGTGAACATGGAACTTTTCCATCGGTTTTATCTGTCCGGTAGTAGCCCGAGACCCGGAAAATATCGTCAGATATTCTTCCGACCCGTCTGCGACGTGTAATACCGCGTTAGTGCATGCCTAGCTCTGCATATTGCCATGTCATTTATTGTTTCTTCCCCCCTCTTCTTACCGGTAGACCCCGAGACTGACGGTGCTGCCGGGTACGACTACACCGTTGACGACCGGGCCTTTGCCGCAGAGCAGCAAGGCAAGCAAACCCCCCTTGAGCATTCCGATATCGCCCGTTCCTTTCCCTCTTATTCTTGCATTAGATTTTTCTACTGTATTAGCTAGCTCCTATTCTGATGCATAGCCTGTTTTTGATAAACTGCTACTATACCTGCAACGATATCAACTGTTTAGTATAGGTTGATCAGTGAATCCCCTGTGACCCCCTTAGTCCCAGTTGCCCCTGCTTCTTCATCGACGACTCGAAGACCCGAAGACTCGGTCAATCGACCGACGAGCCAGGCCCCTCACATCAACGCACACCCCTTAAGTATGGCACTGCAGAGCTACTATCGAGTGCCGAGGGTGATACCTCACTTAGCACTCCCGATGTTAATTCTGTAGCGTAGCTAATCGGTCATGGGTATCGAGGGTGATTCCTCCTTCCCATTTATCGATAGCGACTCTTGTCATACACATACCTCAAGTGGGATCCATCGAGGGTGATTCCTCGGATATCCACTTGGTGTATAAACACACAGTTACTTCAACTTGACATTGTTTACATGTGAAAGACGGGACTGGAGGGACAGGCGGTAACACCCTGGTTGATGTGGACCTGAGTTCCCGACAGTCTTGAGACGGGTCGGCCCCAAGGGTACCCGTGTGTAAGATGTGGCGGGATGCGCCGGTAAGGCATCCGAAGGTTTATGTTGAGGCGTGGACGGGCAGGAGAGGCCCTTGCCACACATCCTCGCGTCGGGGTGACGGGACCGCACTTTATGGGTCGCGCTTGCCCCGCATTAATAAGATGCTAATGGGTTGAGTATTTGATCTGAGTTGGGTACTCAGCGTCGTTGTATCAGCCGAAGCTCTTCGGACGTCAGCAATGGAGCGGCGCGCGCCGGATTGGACTAGACGGTACAGCTCTTGGACTGGAGTGTGCTAGGTCTGCTTCCGGCCGCGTACGCATCGTGCAGGAGCGCGTAGGGCAAGTGGGCCCACGCCCCCTGTGTGCTTAGGATTTAGACCGGCGGGCTGGCCTCTTCGTTGAGCCTAGGTGGGGCGACGACGTGCTGCTATCCCGAGGCCGGGCATGACCCAGGAAAGTGTGTCCGGCCGGAGGTGATCAGGCATGTTGGAAATGCGGTGCACCCCTACAGGGATGAATAATCTATTCGAATAGCCGTGTCCACGGTAACAGGACGACTTGGAGTTGTGCCTTGACCTTATACAACTATAATTGTGATTTAAATTGAAATGAATTGTGGCTCCGGGATTGCTTCCTCGCAGGGAGTCGAGGAAGAATCTCTGGGTGTGGTTACTTAATAAAATTGCTACAATAATATGACTATATATGAGATACCAGCCTACTCTCTTCTAATGTTGCAAGATGCTGAAGATGCTAGTCTTCGATAGGACTAGGCCTTCTCCCTATTCTTGCTTTCTGCAGTCAGTCCAGATATAACCCCTCCCCTTGATAATGATGCATACTTAGCATAGTTTTGATGTCAGTCTTGCGAGTACTTTGGATGAGTACTCACCGCTGCTTTGCTTTCTCTTTCCCCCTCGATACGATTCTGCGTTCAGACGATGGCGCCCAAGAGATGGAGTACGCCGGAGATGACTACTACACCACCGCTGGAGCCTACTACTACGTGGAGAGTGCCGACGCTCAGGAGTAGTTAGGAGGTTCCCAGGCAGGAGGCCTCGCCTCTTTCGATCCGCTGCTTATGTTTGTGCTAGCCTTCTTAAGGCAAAACTTGTTTAACTTATGTCTGTACTCAGATATTATTTGCTTCCGCTGACTCGTGCTTGTCGAGCTTTGTATTCGAGCCCTCTGGCTTGTAATATGAAGCTGTATGACTTTAATTTGTGCCTAGTGTTGTGTTGTGATATCAATCAGTGAGTCCCTAATCTTGGTCATACGCATTGTGTGTATGATTAGCGTACGGTCGAGATCGGGGGCGTCACAGCAGCGGAGTCGTTGTTGGTGCGGGAAGCGTCACCGGTTCCGCAACCCGCCTCCGTGGTGCCAGCCGGCGAATACGAAGCCGCCGCCGCGAGCCCGTCATCCTAGGGTGCGGTGAGCAGGAGAAGTGGTGGGGGTGAGGGAGAGGAGGGGCGGTGTGAGATGGGATAAGAAGTCGCCGCCGATGTGTTTCCCGAGGAGGTGGAGAGGCGTGGGGGAGGGTGAGACATTTTTTTCCTGATGTTCAGAAGGCTCGCTCAATCCCTTCATTTATTTTTCCCAAAGTGATAACGCCCACACTCACATAATCTCGTTAAGCATACTTTAGGACTTTGTTTTGGACGTCATGTATGGCTCATTGAAACTCCAGACCTAAATTGTATCCCAATGTATTTGGACTATGATTAATAAATAAAGTGTGTTTAGACTCGAAAATAAATGATAACGCCCACACGTGTGGCAGGTTTGCAATTCGCCCACACGCGTCGATCTACGTTCATTCAGTTTTGCACGAATCTTGACAACGTCTGATGAATTTTGTGTGCCATGTAGGCAACGTCTGGTGTGTGGGCGTTTCACAGTTCGCCCGGACGCCCGTTTTGCGCACACGCAGCGTGCGGTGGAACTGCCGTGGCGCCCGCACGCACCGCACGATCGCCTGATCCACCTATTTCACGAAACGCTTCAGTTTTCCCCACCCCGCCTGACTCCTCTTCCCATTCCCCCCTCCACTCCTCCATTTGACAGCAACGGCAGTTCCTAGACGAAGCAGAGGCGATTCCACGGCGTAGCAGAGGAGAGGCGGCGGCGGAAGTGCCGCGGGGACTCGTGGCCATCACTGGAGCTCAGGCAACCGGAGCGTCGTCACCGAAGCCTTCACCCGCGCAGAGGTAATGGTGCTTCGATTGATCTCAATCTGCCTCCCCTCCCCCGTTTCCTCTGCTTCGAATCCATTGAGATTCGAGTGGATTACGGGGAGCTCGAGTGATCCCCGTCGGCGGGGAGTCGCCGGTGTGTCATTAGGCCAGCATTAGCAAGTTCTGTTGCCGCGGCGGTGGAAGTCACGCCGGTGAGGCTTACCCGTTCCGTACCGATTCATTCTCTGTTTTCAGATATTATATGTCTTCAAGTCCAGATTGAAGTGATTTTTCGATTTTTCTTATTTGATGGTCTCGTAGGTAGTGGTTCGTTGTTTTTAGGGGTTGTGTTTTGATTGGAATCCGGGTCTGAGAGGATGGCAAGATCCCTAGATTTAGGTTGCCATGCTGGAATGTGCATTGGGTTCGTTATTGGTCAATGGCAGTTGTTTGATTTGTGAAACTCACTAATTTTCCATGTTGTTATGTGCAAATAGGGCAACTTGAATCTACTGGCTTAGCTACAATTTGCCACACTGTTTAGTTAGTAGATGGCAACTGTCTCTTTAACCCAAACTGTCAATTGCCATGTTTTTGAAGTGATACAGGGGCAATTGCCTATTGTGCTTTTCAGCAGATGGCAACTATCTCTTCACCCCAAGATATTATTTGCCATGTCTTTTTTTGTAGTGTTTCATGGCAACTGCCTGTTGTGCTTAGGAGCATATGGCAACTCCCACTTTACCCCAAGATATTATTTGCCATGCATTTCAAGTGTTACATGGCAATTTTCCTAGCGTATTTTAGTTTGCAGGTGGCAACTCCCTCTGTTACCCAATATATTATTTGGAATGTCTTATGTAGTGATACAGGGGAATTGCCTAGTGTGCTTTAGGAGGATATGGCAACTTCCACTTACGACATGATATTATTTGCCTTGCTTTTGTAGTGTTACATGGCAACTGTCTACTGTATTTTAGTTAGCAGGTGGCAACTCCCTCTTTTACACCAAGATTTTTTTGCCATGTATTCTGTAGTCTTATAGGGCAACTTTATAGTTTATTTACTTAGCAGGTGTCAAGTTGATATCCATGTCCCAAAACATCGTACATTTCCAAGTTTTTTTGCAGGGCCACATTGCAAATGCATCCTACTCAATTTCTATGTTGCAAGCATGGCAACTATGTATGCTAACAACATACCAGTTTTGTCGTACTGGTTTAGTTTGCAGATGGCAACTTCCTACTTGCCTGCATGACAACTGCCTTTTTTGTGTGATGGTTTGCAAGTATTACCAACCATGGCAATTTTTTGTGTGAACCTCAGTTGTGTTGTTTGCCATCAGACATTGTATGTTCATGGCATTTGCCATCTGTATGTCTAGTAAACATGGCAATTTTCGTTTGTCGTCGACATTTTCAATTGCCTTGCTACTTCATGCTTCCACATGCAATTTTCACTGTGTTTTCTTTTATACTCATGTGTACTTGTTCTTATTATAGCATCATGGTTCGCGACCACCAGCAAGACGATGACGACGACTTCATGGAGCCATCGCCACGGAATCGTGCGGATGGTCCCAGGAAATACGGTGACGAGGTTCTTTTTTTTCCTGTTCAGTGTGTTATGGAGATTTCATTCATTTTCGGTGGTATTTTTAGCATATTGAACATGGAAGAATGACCGTGTTTCTGTTTTGCAGAGGAAGAAACGTGTGCGCAATAGGGCTTCACAAGAACGGCTGACTCAATTGACCAAGGGGTTTAGTGATGACCAGAAGAAAGCTGCCGGTGAGATGGGGATGCATGCATTGATGGATGTCCTATGCCAAAATCTAGTGAACCCTGTCTGTGATTGGCTTGGGGAGATCTATGACCCTGCGTCCAGGGAATTTGTCATTCCGGGACGTGGAAGACTCCCTTTGGATGAGGAGTCCGTTTTCTGCACATTAGGTGTCCCCCGTGGGGAATTGGAAGTTCCTTATGAGGTGAACAACGATATTGAGGGAGTATTGTTCCCCTGGTTGTTTCCTGGCTAGGTAGCCATGCCTAATAAGACCGTGCTTGCAACTTCTTTGGAGGGCATGAAAACCCATGGCGAGGTATTTAAGATGAAGCTGCTAATGTACTTGATCTCGTTTGTCTTTGCGCCTACCACGTCGCTACGCCCAAGCAACAAATGCTTCCCTGTCCCGGTGAATGTTCTTCATCTATTCTTTTTTTACCGTATTCTCTTTGTGATGTCATGTACTAGCATGTTCCTGCCAGTTGAAGTTTTTTTAACTGTGCACGTGTTGCCATTTTTTAAACCCCTTTTTTGCAGGCGAAACTGGATGATGTAAAAACATGAATTGGTGCAAATTCATCGCTGACTTCTTGCATGATGACTTTACAAACAAGATGTACCAGAAGGGCTACTGCCTACACCTAATGGTAATTTTGTTTGTTCGCAAATGCTTTTAACATGGTTCATTCGTTACTCATTGATAATACAAAGAACCCAATAAGGTTAGTCTTGGGGCATTCAAACTTGAATTGTAGTTTATCGGGACGCTTTTTAGGAAGCAAAATAAGTGGCAACTATATTTGATCATACATGGCAATTATAGTTGTTCAGCTGTGGCAACCCGAGTTGTTCACACATGGCAACTTTGGTTGATTCTGCATGGCAACTCTAGTTGATTCTGCATGGCAACTCTGGTTATCATACAAGGACAACTCTAGTTTATTATGGATGGAAAGTATAGTGGTTGATGCATGGCATCTCTGGTTGATGCTACATGGCAATTACATTTAAATCACACTTGATATATACTTTCTTTTGAATGTCCATTTTTGGTTTGTCATTTTTTCATTGTCCATATACGTGATTTAAAAGGTGATACATGGCAAACATATCACCATGTAGATGGCAAATCTTTCTATTCAGTGTACACATGTGAGAATGCATTGCCAATCACATGGCATTCGCAATAATCTTTTCCTTGTTCTGTAATGTTTTCTGTTACACAATATTGAATACTGACCTATTTTTTCTTAATTCTTTTCCATTTTTTGTGTTTACCAGCTCATGTATGTCGACAGTCTTGATTTATCTATTGTCAATCTCGATGCGATAGGAGGTCCGCCTCCTCCACATAAGTTTGTTGTCTCTGCCTGGACTTACGACGTTGTTAAGGTTGTGCTTGCCGCAGACAGGATATCTGAAACAAATTATGGCAAACTGCAGGTTAGTGATATCTTCCTTCTTGCATGGCAATTTTGAAGTTCATTGCTAAAAAATAAAATAAAATAAAGTTGTTTGGTCCGTTTATAGTATTTTTTTCCCACAGGGGGACATATAGCTCGAACAACATGGCAATTATGTTGGTTCCCACATGGCAAATGTAGTACACTTTACATGGCAGTCATATTCCAATCTTAGCATTAACTATCTCTATGCTTTGCATATGTCCACATTACTGCATTCAATCTGGCAAATAAACTATAAACAACATGGCAAATATGGTTGATTTCACACATGTCAGTTGTATTTTATCTGCAGCATGCAAACATGTATTCTGAAAAGTCAATACGGAAAATACGCACATTCTAAGTATTTCACATGGCAACTATTTTTGTGCGACCCATGTTTGTTGTCAATGTTATTTTGACGTCCTTTTTTGCTGATTTTTCAGTTGATGGCCAAGCATGCTATTGACTACAGTGTGTTCGGTGGGCCACATAATTTCGTCAAGTGGCTGGATGTGCATTCAACTCCATCGTGCCCCGCTGAGGTAATTAAACATGCAATCATTCTTCATGACTCTTTTTTCAATTAGTTCTTTGCGTCTCTCGCATTTTTTATCCACTTTTTTGTACGCTTTTGTGTATGAAATTGTTTATTGTTTGTTCTAATCAGGCCATGGCTCCTGTGGAGCACCTAGTTGGACAGTTTGCTTCTGGCATAACCAACTTGCTTGGGAAGTTGGTTGAGGGCTGGACAACATTGACTGGTTCCGATGGCGATGTAGTTGCGAGAAACTTCACCTCTTTTGTTGGAGAACGCACGCATCGCCCAACTAGTTGTCGTGGCTGGTACGATTACAACAGTTCTCAGGAGCTCCCTGACACCCAAGAGGAGCTTTTTGGGGATGGTTTTGGTGGAATGGATGCTCAGCCCGACAAGGATGGCCATGATGATATGGAGAATGTGCAACATGGCAATGATCACCCGAAATCTCGAGAAGTTCCTGTTGGCGAAAGCAACGACAAGGCTCCAGATGTTGTTCCTCCATCGAAGGGAGGCAATGCCTCAACCGTTGCGAGTGACGCGGGTGTTTCTCCCTCGAAGAGGGGTAGGACTATAGAGGATTCTGCTCAGGGTCCTGACGGCAAGAGGCGCAGGATCGATCCTGTTGCTGCTAGGAGGAGGTTTGTTGTTTGTTCGTTGCTGCAGTCGTTTTCATATCCCACCGTGATACGACTCCAACGTATCTATAATTTTTGATTGTTCCATGCTATTATATTATCATTCTAGGATACCTTTTGAGTAATAATTTACCAATTTATATTATTTTTGAGCACGAACGTATTGACCCAGTGCCCAGTGCCACTTCCTGTTTTCTACGTGTTTTTTACTTTTCAGGTTTATAGTACCAAACAAAGTCCAATTGCCCCGAAACTTTTTTATGATTTTTTCTGGACCAAAAGAAGACCCGAAAGCTTCGGGAGAAGACCGGAGGCCGCACGAGGGAGGCACAAGCCATCTGGGCGCCCCTGGGCACTCCCAGATGGCTTGTGCCCCCTAGTGGCCCTCCTAACCCCGTTCTCTGGCCTATAAATTCACATATATTCCAAAAACCCTAGAGGGCATCCCAAAACTCTTTTTCCGCAGCCGCAAGTCTGTGTTCCACCGCGATCCCATCTGGAGCTCCATTCTGGTACCCTGCCGGAGGGGGGATCGATCATGGAGGGCCTCTTCATCAACCTTGTTGCCCTCATGATGATGTGTGAGTAGTTCACCATAGACCTACGGGTCCGTAGTTAGTACCTAGATGGCTATATCTCTCTCTTTTGATCTTCAATACAATGATCATCACATCTTCGCTTTGATCCATCCGATGTAATTCTTTTGTACAGTGCGTTTGTTGGGATCCGATGAATTGTGGGTTTATGTTCAGATTATTCATGACAAGTATTTGAGTCACCTCTGAATATTATGATTCTTATTTGCATGATCATTATAGCTTCATAATTCTCTCTGGTCTATTGATTTCCTTTGGCCAAGTAGATTGATCTTCCTTTAGTGAGAGGGGTGCGTTGTAGTGGGTTCAACCTGACGGGTTTCTATATCCCAATGACAAAAGGAGACAAGATACGTCTTTGTGTTGTTGCCACTAAGGATAAAAAGATGGGGTTCATTCATATTAATTGAGTGCACTTTGTATACATCATGTCATCGTTCTCCATGCATTACTCTGTTTGTCATGAACTTAATATGTAGAGAGGTGATACTCATGATCTGCGTTGGGTTTTCTGTGAAGAGGAATGGGTAATCGCAGCACAAAGTGGGTAAGATTTCCCTCAGTTATGAAACCAAGGTTTATCGAACCAATAGGAATACCAATCCTCAACCGTCTTCAGCGGCTGCACACAAAAGAACAAACAACTTGCACCCAACGCCGACAAGAGGGTCATCAATCCCCTTGATCTCGTTATTTGCAAGCAAGTGAGTTTGTAGATAATTGTAGATAATAGTAAAGTGCAAAATAAAATAAAAGGTAATAAATAACAGCAAGGTAATGACAGCGTTTGTGAATATATAAGTGAATAGACCCGGGGGCCGTAGAGTTCTCTAGTGGCATCTCTCATAAGCAAAGCATACGGTGGGTAAACAAATTACTGTTGGGCAATTGATAGAAAAGCGAATAATTATGCGATGTTCATGGCAATGATCATGTGTATATAGGCATCACGTCCATAAGCAAATAGGCCGACTCCTGCCTGCACCTACTACTATTACTGCACTTCAAGAGCGCTTCTATGCTTGCCTCTCTACGTATTAAGTTCATGACAAACGGAGTAATGCTTGGAGAACGATGACATGATGTAGACAAAGAGTACTCAACTAATGTAAGTAAACCCCATCATTTTATCCTTAGTAGCAACAACACAAAGACGCAACTTGTCTCCTTCTGTCACTGGGATATAGAAACTCGTCAGGTTGAACCTACTACAACGCACCACTCCCACCGAAGAAATATCAATCTAGTTGGCCAAACTATCTCAATAGATCGGAGAGCATTACGAAGCTATGATGATCATGCAAATAAGAATCATAGTAATCAGGTTTGACTCAAATACTTTTCATGAATAATCTGAACATAAACTCACAATTCATCGGATCCCAACAAACACACCATACAAAGGGATTACATCGGATAGATCAAGAAAAAGATGCGATGAACATTGTATTGAAGATCAAGAGAGAGAGAGAGAGATTGCCATCTAGGTACTACCTACGGACCCGTAGGTCTGTGGTGAACTACTCACACATCATGGTGAGGGCAACAAGGTTGATGAAGAGGCCCTCCGTGACCGATCTCCCCTCCGACAGGGTGCCGGAACGGAGGTGTAGATGGCCTCCCGTCGGAACAGAGACTTGTAGCGGCGGAAAAAGTGTTTCGGGAGCGCTTCTGGGGTTTCTAGGGTATTTGTGAATTTATAGGCCAGAGAACGATGTCGGGAGGCGCTCCAGGGGGCCACCACATATCTGGCCACGCCCCCCTAGGGGGTGCGGCTGGATATGTTGTGGGGCCCTGGTGCCTCTCATGGCCCTCCTCCGAAGCTTCTAGGTCTTGTATTTGTCCAGAAAAAATCACCAAAAAGTTTCGTGGCAATTGGACTCTGTTTAGTATTGTAACTCTGAAAAGGCAAAAACACGCAGAAAACAGGAACTGGCACTGGGCACTGGGTCAATAGGTTAGTGCTCAAAAATATTATAAATTGGTAAATAAATACCCAAAAAGTATCCTAGAATGATAATATGTCAGCATGGAACAATAAAAAATTATAGATACGTTGGAGACGTATCAAGAGGCAAGCATAGAAGCGCTCTTGAAGTGGAGTAATAGTAATAGGTGCAGGCAGGAGTCGGCCTATTTGCTTTGGATGTGATGCGTATATACACATGATCATTGCCGTGAATATCACATAACTATGCACTTTTCTATCAATTGCCCAACAGTAATTTGTTTACCCACCGTATGCTTATTTTCATGAGAGATGCCACTAGGGAAAACTATGTCCACCGGGTCTATTCACCTATATATTGATAAACGCTACAATACCTTGCTGCCTTTATTTACCTTTTATTTTATTTTGCAATTTACAATTATCTACTATTATCTACACACTTCACTTGCTTGCAAATAACGAGATCAAGGGGATTGACAACCCTCTTGCCTGCGTTGGGTGCAAGTTGTTTGCTCTTTTGTGTGCAGCCGCTGAAGACGGTTGTTGATTGATATTCCTATTTGTTCGATAAACCTTGGTTTCATAACTGAGGGAAATACTTACCCGTATTGTGCTGCAATTACCTGTTCCTCTTCACGAAAAACCCAACGCAGATCACAAGTATCAGGAAGGATTTGTGGCGCCGTTGCCAGGGAGTATCATCAACAACTATCAAGTAACTTCAAACAAATTATCGTTCACTTGTTCTTCTTTTTATTTGCTGTTATATTTAGTTTGTCTCATAAAAAACAAAAATACAAAAATATTTATCTTTGCTCTTTGTTATTTTGCTTGTTGCTTGTTGCTATGGCTAGTTCTTCTTTTGTTCGCGTTACTCCCGATAATGAGGTATTTAATTTTAGACAAAGGGGAGGAGAAAGTTTGAAGGATGCATGGTATAGGATTTGCAACGCTCAAAATAAATCAACTCATAAGTAATCCACCACTACCTTACTTCGTAGTTTTTATGCTGGTGTGACAACTTGGTATAGGTTTGTCCTTGACACCATTACCGGTGGCAATTTCTTATTATGTTACACTTTGGATGCCTATAATGCTATTGAGAATCTTGTAGGGGCACCACCTATTATCATTAATGAAACTATTTTAACTTTGGAACATGTCATGCAAAGGCTTGATGCTATTGGAAAGAAAATGATTACTAGTGAACCAATTGAGGAGTTAGATAAAAAAACTTCATATTCATATCACTCAATTTGGGTCATGGGTAAGAATGACCTTGAAAACTTTAAAGGAAAAGGACACAATTATTGATGAGAGGGTAGAACAAAGATTAAATAGGATTGATAAAATGGAGGAAGTCCTTGATAAAGTAGGCTCCTCTTTCACACCCTCAAAAGCAAATGCTAGTACTTCTCGAAATAAAAGCCCCAAGTTCATCTATATTCCTAAGAGCATTAGTACTCCTCCTAGCAAAAAAACAAAGATCTCAAAATGATTAGTGTGTACCCCAACTTTGCAATTTACAATTATCCTATTTTCAAGACTCTTAGTGTTCCTAATAATCATTGTGTTAGCAAAGAGCTTGATATCAAAGATGACAATACTTGAAACTATGCATTATGCCTAGCTAGGGGCATAAAATAATAGCGCTTGTTGGGAGGCAACCCAATAATTATCTTTATTTTTGCTTTTTTACTTTCTGTTTTAGTGTGATAACATGATTATTGGATCTGCAATGATTGTGTTTTTATGTTTTAATTAGTGTTTGTGCCAAGTAAAGCCTTTGGGATGACTCACAAGACGAGTAGAATTGATACGGTGCAAAAACAGAAACTTTAATGTCCAGTGCAGAATTTCTATGATTTTACTGAAATGTATTTTTGATCTGAATTTTTAACACAATATTTCTATGCAAATTCTTGAGGTTGTTATAATTGTTCAGAATTTTTAGGGTAACATGAGTATAGGTTCTTTACAGATCTTTATAGACTGTTCTGTTTTAGACAGATTCTGTTTTTTTCTTGCATAGTTTGCTTGTTTTGATGATGCTATGGATTGTATCAGGGGGTATAAGACATGGAGAAGTTAGAATACAGTACCTATTATGCAATAATGAAATATGAATCAATTTATAATAGTACCTAAAGTATTTGATATGTTGCTTA
Organism: Elymus sibiricus; assembly: GCA_039707655.1. Taxonomy (NCBI): domain Eukaryota; kingdom Viridiplantae; phylum Streptophyta; class Magnoliopsida; order Poales; family Poaceae; genus Elymus; species Elymus sibiricus. The sequence goes on from CM077667.1 coordinate 385,835,823, forward strand.
TACTAAAGGATCTCATGAAGTTTTGTTGAGTTTTGTGTGATTGAAGTTTTCAAGTTTTGGGTGTTATCACGATGGACGAAGGAATAAGGAGCAGCAAGAGCCTAAGCTTGGGGATGCCCAAGGCACCCCAAGGTAATATTCTAGGGAGACTCAAGCGTCTAAGCTTGGGGATGCCCCGGAAGGCATCCCCTCTTTCGTCTCAATCCATCGGTATGTCACTTGGAGCTATATTTTTATTCGTCACATGATATGAGTTTTGCTATGAGCGTCGTTTGCCTTTGTTTGATTTTATTTTTAGTTTGCCACAATCATCATTTGCTGGACACACCTATTTGAGAGAGAGACACACCTTCATCATAATTTATTAGAATACTCTATGTGCTTCACTTATATCTTTTGAGCTTAGCAGTTGCTCTAGTACTTCACTTATATCTTTTTGAGCACGGTGGCGTATAGATTTTATAGAAATAATTGCACTCTCGTTCTTCACTTATATTTGTTTGAGAGTTAATAAATAGTGACGACAATTTGCATGGGTCATAAGACTAGTCCAAAAATAATAGGTATTCAATTAGTGATAATCAAAACCATCATGTAGCACATATAAGAGAAATTGTGGGTTAATGATATTGATGTGGTAATGTGGAAAAGGTGTGAGTGCATCATTGTTGATTCGTAGAAGTATCAGTATTAAGAGGTGTTAATTTTCCATTTGTCTAAATATTAAAAAGGCATGGTGAAGATGTGTGAGCATTTCTATTCCTCGTTGAAATCCTAGTGTTGTTTCGGGTCGGAGGCGCGCGATGGTTAACTCCTCCCAACCTCCTCCCTCGGGCATGCGAGTAGTACTTTGATTTGTGAGAAACTAATAAAACTTTGCAATAAGTATATGAGTTCTTCATGACTAATGTGAATCCATGGACATATGCAATCTCACCACCTCATATTTTGCTAGCCTCTTCGGTACCGTGCATTGCCCGTTCTCACCTCGAGGACCGGTGCAAACTTCGCCGGTGCATCCAAACCCCGTGACATGATACGCTCTGTCACACATAAGTGTTGGAAATATGCCCTAGAAGCAATAATAAATTGGTTATTATCATATTTCCTTGTTCATGATAATCGTTTATTATCCATGCTATAATTGTATTGATCCGAAACTCAGATACATGTGTGGATACATAGACAACATTGTGTCCCTAGTGAGCCTCTACTAGACTAGCTCGTTGATCAAAGATGGTCAAGATTTCCTGACCATAGACATGAGTTGGCATTTGATAATTGGATCACATCACTAGGAGAATGATGTGATGGAAAATACCCAACCGCAAGCATAGCAATTGATCGTGTTAGTTTATTGCTACTGCTTTATCCATGTCAAGTATCTGTTCCTACGACCATGAGATCATGCAACTCCCGGACACCAGAGGAATGCCCTGTGTGTATCAAACATCACAACGTAACTGGGTGACTATAAAGGTGCTCTACAGGTATCTCCGAGGGTGTCTGTTGGGTTGACGTGAATCGAGACTGGGATTTGTCACTCCGTATGACGGAGAGGTATCTCTGGGCCCACTTGGTAATACAGTATCCCAAGAAGCTTGCAAGCAGTGTGACTAAGGAGTTAGTCATGGGATCATGTATTATAGAACGAGTAAAGAGACTTGCCGGTAACGAGATTGAACTAGGTATGGAGATACCGACGATCGAATCTCGGGCAAGTAACATACCGATGGACAAAGGGAACCGCATATGAGATTGATTGAATACTTGACATCGTGGTTCGACCGATAAAGATCTTCGTAGAATATGTAGGAATCAATATGGGCATCCAGGTCCCGCTATTGGTTATTGACCGTAGAGGTTTCTCGGTCATGTCTGCATAGTTCTCGAACCCGTAGGGCCTGCACACTTAACATTCGGTGACGATTTGGTATTGTTGAGTTATATATGTTGGTGACCGAAGGTTGTTTGGAGTCCCGGATGAGATCCCGGACGTCACGAGGAGTTCCGGAATAGTCCGGAGGTAAAGATTTATATATAGGAAAGTGGTATTCGGGTCCCGGAAAAGTTTCGGGTGTTTCCGGTAGTGTACCGGGAGTGCCGAAAGGGTTCCGGGGGTCCACCGGGAGGGGCCCACCCACCCCGGGGGGCCACATGGGCCTGAGAGGTGGCGCACCAGCCCCTGGTGGGCTGGGCATCCGACCCCTAAAGGGCCCATGCGCCCAAGGTGGTAGGTGGGGGTGCCTTGGAGAGGAGAGAGTCCTCCCTAGGGCTTCCACCTCCCTTGTGGGAGGTGGACTCTTCCCCACCTTGGCCGGCCGACCCCTCCTTGGAGGAGGGGCTAGGGCTGCGCCCCCAACTACCCCCTCCTCCTATAAATAGAGAGGGAGAGGGAGGGTAGCCGCATCTCAAGCCATAGGTGCAGCCATCCCTCTCTCCCTAGATCTGTTTCTCCTCCAAAACGCATCTGCGACAGCGCTTGGCGAAGTCCTGGTGAGATTGCTCCACCACCACCGCCGCCATGTCGTCGTGCTGTCGAAGAACTCATCTACTACTCCGCCCTCGCTCGCTGGATCGAGGAGGCGGAGATGTCATCGAGCTATACGTGTGCTGAACGCGGAGGTGCCGTCCGTTCGGCACTTGATCGGGACAGATCGTGATTGGATTCGGGAAGGATCGTGATTGGATCGCGAAGATGTTCGACTACATCAACTGTGTTTCTTAACGCTTCCCGCTTAGCGATCTACAAGGGTATGTGGATCTACTCTCTCTTGTAGCTGTTGATCTCCACAGATGGATCTTGGGTGTTTGTAGGATTTTTTTTGTTTCCCATGCAACGTTCCCCAACAGTGGCATCATGAGCTAGGTCTATGCGTAGATAACAGGCACAAGTAGAACACAAAAGAGTTTGTGGGAATTGATGTTCAGATCTCTTACTTCCTTAGTCTTATTTTGATTCGGCAGTATTGTAGGATGAAGTGACTCAGACCAACCTTACTCGTCCACGTACGAGAGACCGGTTCCATCGACTGACATGCACTTGTTGCATAAAGATGGCTAGCGGGTGTCTGTCTCTCGCACTTTAGTTGAATCGGATTCGACAGAGGCGGTCCTTGTAGACGGTTAAATAGAAACTTGTATATCACCGTTGTGGCTTTGTGTAGGTAAGAATGGTTCTTACTAGTTGCCCATAGCAGCCACGTAAAACTTGCAACAACAAAGTAAAGGACGTCTAACTTGTTTTTGCAGGACATGCTGTGATATGATATGGCCAATGACATGATGTGATATATGTGATGTATGAGATGATCATGTTTTGTATAGATTATCACGACTTGCATGTCGATGAGTACGGCAATCGACGGGAGCCATAGGGTTGTCTTTAATTTTTTTGCCTTCTTTTGCTTTGGTTTATCGCTATGAGTTAGCAATAGTTATAGAAGCAATAGTTAGCGCGACAACCACATGATGACACGATGATGAAGATCATGATGATGGAGATCATGGTGTCATGCCGGTGACGATGGAGATCATGCCGGTGCTTTGAAGATGGAGATCAAAAGCACAAGATGATGATGGCCATATCATGTCACTTATATGATTTGCATGTGATGTTTATCCTATTTATGCATCTTATTTTGCTTAGAACGACGGTAGCATTATAAGATGATCCCTTCACCTGAATTTCAAGATAAAAGTGTTCTCCCCGAGTATGCACCATTGCTAAACATCGTCGTTTCGAAGCACCTCGTGATGATCGGGTGTGATAGACTCTACGTTCACATACAACGGGTGTAAGCCAGATTTACGCACGCGGAATACTTGGGTTAACCTTGACGAGCCTAGCATGTACAGACATGGCCTCGGAACACAGGAGACCGAAAGGTCAAACATGAGTCATATAGTAGATATGATCAACATGGAGATGTTCACCATTGAAGCCACCCCATCTCACGTGATGATCAGACTTGGGTTGGTGGATTTGGATCATGTCACACTAAGACAACCTGAGGGATGTTGATTTGAGTGGGAGTTCTTTAGTAATATGATTAATTGAACTCATTATCATGAACATAGTCAAAATATCTTTGCAAATTATGTTGTAGATCGATAGCTCACGCTGTAGCTCCTCTATATTTTGATACGTTCCTAGAGAAAAACTAAGTTGAAAGATGGTAGTAGCAATTATGCGGACTAGGTCCGTGATCTGAGGATTGTCCTTAGTTGCTGCACAGAAGGCTTATGTCCTTGATGCGCCGCTCGGTGCGCCACCCCCTTGATACGTCTCCAACGTATCTATATTTTTTGATTGTTCCATGCTGTTATATTATCATTCTTGGATGTTTTATAATCATTTTATAGCAACTTTATATCATTTTTTGGGACTAACCTATTGACATAGTGCCCAGTGCTAGTTGCTATTTTTTGCTTGTTTTTTACTTCGCAGAATATCAGTACCAAACGAAGTCCAAATGCCACAAAACTTTTTGGAGATTTTTTTGGACTAGAAGACAACTTGGGAGCCAAGGAAGCACCTGGGGGGAGGCCCGTGGGGCCCACGATACACCAGGGCGCGCTAGAGGCCCCTCGCGCGCCCTGATGTATCGTAGGGCCCACAGAGGTCTTTTCCACCGCCTCTCAGCTCTATAAATCCTCAGAAATTCCAGAAACCCTAGAGGAGGAGACGAAACACAATTCCAGCCGCCGCAAGTTCCAGAACCACGAGATCCAATCTAACACCATCATGGAGGGGTTCATCGTCCTCATTGGTGCCTCTCCGATGATGCGTGAGTAGTTCACCATAGACCTATGGGTCCGTAGGCAGTAGCTAGATGGCTTCCTCTCTCTCTTTTGATTCTCAATACAATGGTCTCTTGGAGATCTATTTGATGTAATGACTTTTTGCGGTGTTTTTGTTGGGATCCGATGAAGTTTGAGTTCATGATCAGTTTCTATCCATGAATATTATTTGAGTCTTCTTTGATCTCTTATATGCATGATAATTTATAGCTTCGTATTTCTTCTTCGAATCTTTGGTTTAGTTAGGCTAACTAGATCGATTTTTCTTGCCATGGGAAGAGGTGCTTTGTGATGGGTTCGATCTTGCGGTGTCCTCTCCCAGTGACAGAAGGGGCAGCGAGGCACGCATGTATCATTGCTATTAAGGATAACAAGATGGGGTCTATTCCTACATGAATAGATCTAGTCTACATCATGTCATCATTCTTATTGCATTACTCTGTTTCTCCATGAACTTAATACACTAGATGCATGCTGGATAATGGTCGATGTGTGGAGTAATAGTAGTAGATGCAGAATCGTTACAGTCTACTAATCTTGGACGTGATGCCTATATATTGATCATTGCCTTGGATATCGTCATGATTATTTGATCTTCTATCAATTTCCCAACAGTAATTTGTTTACCCACCGTGTGCTATTTTCTTGAGAGAAGCCACTAGTGAAATCTACGGCCCCCGGGTCTATTCTTTTAATATATTGCTTTCCGGTCTATCCTTTTCCGCATTTGTTTTCAGATATATTATTCCAAAAACCCAAAAATACCTTGCTGCACTTTTTATTTGCATCTTTTATTTTGTGTTCTTGTGCGATCTATTTATCCAATCTCATACAAACCAATCTATCTTTTTACCGTGGAGAGATTGACAACCTCTCTTACGCGTCGGGTTGCAAGTATTTGTTCTTTGTGTGCAGATACTGTTCACATAGTGTTGCTTGGTTCTCCTATTGGTTCGATAACCTTGGTTTCATAACTGAGGGAAATACTTTCCATAGCTGTGTTGCATCATCCCTTCCTCTTTGGGGAAATACCGACGTAGTCTCAAGCCACGTCAAAGGAATTTCTGGCGCCGTTGCCTGGGAGACATCATCAACATCTATCAGGTTCCTAATCACAAATCTCATATCCTAGCAATTTACATTATTTGACATTTGCCTCTCGTTTTCCTCTCCCCCACTTCATAAAAAATTGGCCGTTTTATTCGCCCTCTTTTTGTTTGCCTTTTTCTCGTCAGATCTCTTGTTTGCTTGAAATCTTGTTTGCGTAGTCACGATGGCTCAAGAAAATACCAAATTGTGTGATTTTTCCAATACCAATAATAATGATTTTATCAGTACTCCGATTTCTCCTCCCACCACTAGTGCGCAGTCTTGTGATATTAATGCCGCTTTGCTGAATCTTGTCATGAAAGATCAATTTTCAGGTACTCCTAATGAGGATGTCGCGTCCCATCTAAACACATTCGTAGAATTGTGTGATATGCATAGTGTTGATTGGTTCTCCTACTGGTTCAATAACCTTGGTTTCATGACTGAGGGAAATACTTACCGTAGATGTGCTGCATCATCCCTTCCTCTTTGGGGAAATACCGACATAGTCTCAAGCCACTGTTGGAAATATGCCCTAGAGGCAATAATAAATTAGTTATTATCATATTTCCTTGTTCATGATAATCGTTTATTATCCATGCTAGAATTGTATCGATCGGAAACTCAGATACATGTGTGGATACATAGACAACACTATGTCCCTAGTGAGCCTCTACTAGACTAGCTCGTTGATCAAAGATGGTCAAGGTTTCCTGGCCATAGACATGAGTTGTCATTTGATAACGGGATCACATCATTAGGAGAATGATGTGATGGACAAGACCCAAACTATGAACGTAGCATATGATCGTGTCAAGTTTATTGCTATTGTTTTCTGCGTGTCAAGTATCTGTTCCTATGACCATGAGATCATGCAACTCACTGACGCCGGAGGAGTACCTTGTGTGTATCAAACGTCGCAACGTAACTGGGTGACTATAAAGGTGCTCTACAGGTATCTTCAAGGGTGTCTGTTGGGTTGGCGTGGATCGAGACTGGGATTTGTCACTCCGTATGACGGAGAGGTATCTCTGGGCCCACTCGGTAATACAACATCACAAGAAGCTTGCAAGCAATGTGACTAAGGAGTTAGCCACGCGATCTTGTATTACAGAACGATTAAAGAGACTTGCCGGTAACGAGATTGAACTAGGTATGGAGATACCGACGATCGAATCTCGGGCAAGTAACATACCGATGGACAAAGGGAAGTGCATACGGGATTGTCTGAATCCTTGACATCGTGGTTCGACCGATAAAGATCTTCGTAGAATATGTAGGAACCAATATGGGCATCCAGGTCCCGCTATTGGTTATTGACCATAGAGGTGTCTCGGTCATGTCTACAGAGTTCTCGAACCCGCAGGGTGTGCACACTTAACGTTCGGTGACGATTTGGTATTGTTGAGTTATATATGTTGGTGACCGAAAGTTGTTAGGAGTCCCGGATGGGATCCCGGACATCACGAGGAGCTCCGGAATGGTCCGAAGGTAAATATTTATATATAGGAAAGTGGTATTCGGGTTCCAAAAAAGTTTCGGGTGTTTCCGGTATTGTACCGGGAGTGCCGAAAGGGTTCCGGGGGTCCATCGGGAGGGGCCCACCCACCCCGGGGGGGGGGGCACATGGGCCTAAGAGGTTGCACACCAGCCCCTAGTGGGCTGGGCAACCGACCCCAAAGGGCCCATGCGCCCAAGGGTAGGTGGGGGAGGTGCCTTGGGGAGGGAGGAGTCCTCCCTAGGGCGCCCACCTCCCTTGTGGGAGGTGGACTCCTCCCCACCTTGGCCGGCCAACCCTCCATGGAGGAGGGGCCAAGGCTGCGCCAACCTACCCCGTCCTCCTATATATAGAGAGGGAGAGGGAGGGCAGCCGCACCCCAAGGCATAGGTGCAGCCCTCCCTCTCTCCCTAGATCTGTTTCTCCACCGAAAACGCATCTGCGGCAGCGCTTGGCGAAGCCCTGCTGAGATTGCTCCACCACCACCGCCACCATGCCGTTGTGCTATCGGAGAACTCATCTACCTCTCCGCCCTCGCTTGCTGGATCAAGGAGGCAGAGACGTCATCGAGCTGTACGTGTGCTGAAAGCGGAGGTGCCGTCCGTTCGGCGCTAGATCGGAACGGATCAAGATTGGATCAAGGGACGGATCGTGATTGGATCGCGAAGACGTTCGACTACACCAACCGCGTTTCTTAACGCTTCCCGCTTAGCAATCTACAAGGGTATGTAGATGCAATCTCTCTTCTCGTAGATGGTCATCTCCTAGATTGATCTTGGTGAAGCATAGGAATTTTTTTGTTTCCCATGCAACGTTCCCCAACAATTGCATCATGAGCTAGGTCTATGCGTAGATGCCATCACGAGTAGAACACAAAGGAGTTTGTGGGCGTTGATATTCAGATTTCTTCCTTCCTTGGTCTTATTTTGATTCAGCGGTATTGTGGGATGAAGCGGCCCGGACCAACTTTACATGTCCACGTACATGAGACCAGTTCCATCGACCGACATGTAACTTTGTTGCATAAGATGGCTGACGGGTGTGAGTCTCTCCCACCTTAGTTGAATTGGATTCGACAAAGGTGGTCCTTGTGGAAGGTTAAATAGCAACTTGTATATCACCGTTGTGGTTTTGCGTAGGTAAGAATCGTTCTTGCTAGATACCCATAGCAGGCACGTAAAACATGCAACAACAAATTAGAGGACGTCTAACTTGTTTTTGCAGGGTATGTTGTGATATGATATGGCCAAAGACATGATGATATATATTTGATGTATCAGATGATCATGTTTTGTAATAGTTTATATCGACTTGCATGTTGATACGGCAACCGGCAGGAGCCATAGGGTTGCCTTTATTTATTATGTGGCCTGCATGTCACTCATTAAGCGCTATGTAATGCTTTACTTTATCGCTAAGCGGTAGCAATAGTAGTAAAAGCATGGTTGGCACGACAACCCTAATGGCAACGCGATGATGGAGATCATGGTGTCATGCCGGTGACGATGGAGATCATGCAGGTGCTTTGGAGATGGAGATCAAAAGCACAAGTTCATGGCCATATCATGTCACTTATGATTTGCATGTGATGTTAATCCTTTATGCATCTTATTTTGCTTAGGACGACGGTAGCATTATAAGGTGATCCCTCACTATAATTTCAAGATAAAATTGTGTTCTCCCCGAGTGTGCACCGTTGCATAAGTTCGTCGTTTCGAAGCACCACGTGATGATCGGGTGTGATAGATTCTACGTTCGCATACAACGTGTGCAAGCCAGTTTTGCACATGCGGAACACTCGGGTTAAACTTGACGAGCCTAGCATGTACAGACATGGCCTCGGAACACAAGAGACCGAAAGGTCGAACATGAGTCATATAGTAGATATGATCAACATGGAGATGTTCACCATTGAAACCACCTCATCTCACGTGATGATCGGACTTGGGTTGGTGAATTTGGATCATGCAACACTCGGATGACCGGAGGGATGTCAGTTCGAGTGGGAGTTCTTTAGTAATATGATTAATTGAACTCATTATCATGAACATAGTCTGATGAGGACATCCCTAGTCCTTTACCATCTTTTCCTATTGATGATGTTACTCCTCAATACAAGCCCAAGGAAGTGAGGATTGGACCAATGACAAGAGCTCGTGCAAAGTTACTTGAGCAACAGGTGAACTCACTCTTAGTTGAATATGATGTTTGTGTTAATGAGAATTTTATACTACCTAAATCTATGCACTTATGTATGATCAGGTTTATTGATAACACAAGCATTGGAGGAGCAATGGAGCGCGTTGATGAGGATGACAAGCACGAGGGAGGCGAGGGAGGAAGTGGAGCCATCAAGGACAAGAAATTCGGTTCGGACTGCCAGAAGTCCTGAATTTGAAACGGACGCGGTTTCTTCATACGGAGTCCAAATAATGCAAATAAGCACTTTCTGAAGAGGAAATTCCAAGAGCTTTCCAATGGGTCCGGACCCAAGCACCGGTTTGACTCGTACAGGGCGTGGTGACAAAAACAAGTCATGGGTCGATTTCTGGACCTGCGTGTCCTTTTAGGCCGAACCCAACATGGGTCGGTTTGTATCAAGTTGAGTCCATACTTTGAGTCCCAAACCGAGTTGGTTTAGTTGTGGGGCGCATTGGCTGCTGTGTCCGCACCTGCCTCCTCATAAATACCTCCAACCTGCGAGTTGAGAAGGTTAGACTACGATAAAACATAAACCCTAGAACCTCTTGTTGAACTGCGAGAAGCATTCATCTTGAAGTATTACCTTTGCAAATTCTGCGTGTTATCTGTTGTTCCATTGGGAATAAGAAGATACATGACCACTTGTAGTCGGTGGCTACTTGTGCAATTGTGTGGAGTTGAGAATATCCAAGGGGTTGCAAGCTGTTGCATTGGCAACAGGGATCGGCCAGGAGAGTTTTTCAGCAAGACACAAAGTTATCAAATTCATCCATCCACAATTTCACCAAGTGCTCATTGAGAAGATCGGGCCACCCCATATCATAGTCTAAAGTTGTATTTGCAAAATTATGTTGTAGATCAATAGCTTGCGCTGTAGCTCCCTTATATTTTGATACATTCCTAGAGAAAAACTAAGTTGAAAGTTGGTAGTAGCAACTATGCGGACTAGGTCTGTAAACTGAGGATTGTCCTCATTGCTGCACAGAAGGCTTGTGTCCTTGATGCACCGCTCGGTGCACCACCCCCTCAAGCGTCGTCTGTGGGTGTTGAGAACATCAGACGGGCACGTTTTTGATGACTACTTGATAGTTTAGTGCGTCATGCTTTACGGCTTAGAATTGAGGCTCCAAAGACGTTTTGAACGTCACGGAGCATATGAGATGTTCCAAGAGCTGAAATTGAGAGTTCAGGCTCGTGCCCGTGTTGAGAGGTATGAGACCTCCAACAAGATTCTTTGCCTGCAAGATGAAGGAGAATAGCTCAATCGGTGAGTGTGTGCTCAGATTGTCTAGGTGCTACAATCGCTTGAATCAAGTGGGAGTTGATCTTCCAGATAAGATAGTGATTGACATAGTCACTGCCACCAAGCTACTGGAGCTTCGTGATGAACTATAACATGCCAGGGATGGAGAAGATGATCCCTGAGCTATTCGCGATATTTGACACCGCGAAGGTAGAAATCAAGAAGGAGCATCAAGTGTTGATGGTTAGTAAAACCACTAATGAGGATGTCGCGTCCCATCTAAACTCATTCGTAGAATTGTGTGATATGCAAAAGAAAAAAGATGTGGACAATGATATAGTGAATTTGAAATTATTTCCTTTCTCCTTGCGGGATCGTGCAAAAATTTGGTTTTCTTCTTTGCCTCGCAATAGTATCGATTCTTGGGATAAGTGCAAGGATGCTTTTATTACTAAGTATATTCCGCCCCGAAAATTATTTCCCTTAGAACTCAAATCATGAATTTTAAGCAACTTGAGCATGAACATGTTGCACAATCTTGGGAAAGAATTAAATTGATGCTAAGAAATTGTTCTACTCATGGTTTAAATCTTTGGATGATCATACAATTTTTTTATGCGGGATTGAATTTTGTCTCTAGAAATCTTTTAGATTCCACCGCGGGTGGTACTTTTATGGAAATTACTTTGTGTGAAGGTACTAAATTTCTAGATAATATTATTGCAAATTATTCACAATGGCATACTGAAAGAGCACCTACTAGTAAAAAAGTTAAGGGTTTTTCACATCTGTGCCCCTGGTTCCTTAGCTGTACTCATCCACCCCCACGCTCTTAACATTTGCTCACTTTTCCCCACTCTCTTGTCCGAAACCCTCACGAAAGTTCACAACGGAGGATGCCGTCGGGTCAATGGTTTGACCGTTAACTCTGACGAGTGGGGCCGCGTCATAAGGGCAACTCCAAATCGTATGCCCACGTCCGCTTGGGGCAAAACGGACAGACGGGCCATCGCCTCGGGGACTCGTGGAGGCGTCCCACCTACCCCCACCGCCCAAAGTAAATGCGCACGCGCGGCGGGGCCCGGTCGTCAGCCACCCACCTTTAGGTCGTCGTCCTTCTATAAGTGGAAACCCGTGGACCGGCCAGTCCACACTCCACACAGTAGCTTCCGCTTCCAAAGCCAATCCTGCCCCCTCCACCCCCGGCAGGTTCTAGAAACCCTAGCCCGCCGCCGTCGCCATGACCTGGCCGTGGTCCGGGAAGGGGAAGCATGGCCATGAGGCCGGCTCATCCTTTGGTAGGCGCCGCTCTGGTCGCTCTAGGAGCCCACCACCACCACCACCTGCTCTGCCCGCTCCGCCCGCTCCGCCCGCATTGCATTCGGTCCGCCGGCTGCCCGGCAGCGCACGCGCCCGTACGTCCGCATTTGCATTCTGCGTGTTATCTGTTGTTCCATTGGGAATAAGAAGATACAGGACCACTTGTAGTCGGTGGCTACTTGTGCAAGTGTGTGGAGTTGAGAATATCCAAGGGGTTGCAAGCTGTTGCATTGGCAACAGGGATCGGCCAGGAGAGTTTTTCAGCAAGACACAAGTTATCAAATTCATCCATCCACAATTTCACCAAGTGCTCATTGAGAAGATCGGGCCACCCCATATCATCTTGGTATCAGATTACTGGGTTTACTCGGTGAGCAATTTCCATCCCATCGATTAGTTGTTTTTCATCCTATACAGAAAAAGGCCCACTAAAATATTAGGTTAGATTATTGCCATAGCCTAGATCAGCCCAATTTTGCATACCTAGTTGCTGTTTTGTGTTGATCTTTGCGTTCCCTTTTCTGTTTTTGAGTCGTGTGGTTTAGGTTAGGTTTAGGGTTCTAAGTCTAGTTCGAGTTCTTGTTATTTTCTATTCCGAGTCTATATCAAAAATCCCAAAAAAATTGGTTACCCGAGTTGTTTTTCTAGTCCTAGTCGAGTTTGGGTTCAATTCCTACCGCGGCACAAATTCTCACGTTTTCTGCCATGCTCTCCTAGCCCCAATCGGATTCCTTTTTTTCCTGCCGAGATCGGCACAAAAACGAGTCAAATCGCTGCCGCGCCCTAGTGCTAATCAATCTCGGACTCCACTCCCGCCGCGGCACAAAAATAGCGCAAACGCTGCCACGCCTAGTGCGAGTTGGACTCGGATCCGTTCCTAGTGTCTTATTTCCGTGTTTCTTTGCACTTTTCATTAGGTTTTCAATCTGATCTTTCTGAGCCCTAGACACAGCCTCTCTACAGCCATAATTTAGGTACCTTACCCATAAGACTAGCTAACATTGTTGCTCAACAGGCTGCTTAATAGGATTGTTGCACGGAACTGTATTTCTGAAAATTTTTGCTGTAGCTACAGTACGTGAGATATATATAAAAATACAAAAAGAGTGAAAAGAGAGAAAAGAGTGAAAAAGAGAGAGAGAGAAAACAGGCCCGAAAATTGGTGATAGTTGCTACAAGTTTGGAGCTATTTTATATTGCTGTTTGCACTAGTATTTTGAGCAATCTTGTGCCTGTTTTCATTGAGCTAATTGCTAGTGTCTTTCTAGTGCATTGCAACAAATTCATCCATATAGTTGCTTGCCACATTTGTCTCCATAATTGTGTGTGTTTCCTTGGTGAGTTTTGGTATCACACAAACAGCAAATAGGTTTTGTAAATTGGTGTTGTTAGGTATTCCAAGCAAGCCCCACCATATACCCTGTTTTTGTCTTGTGATAGCTAAAACCCCCGGTATTCTCTTCTTCACATCAAGTCACAATAGTTGCTGCTACTAGGTGGGTAAGTATTTCTATTCACTTTGGAACGGTAAGATACACTTTATTTGCTGTTTTGAGTGATTTGTGAGAGAACACCACCTACTTATTGTTATTTCACTAACCTATTAATCATGGAGTCTTCTAGTGATTCTTTTGATGTGCAACAAAAGAAGAGCCATCATGAGGTGGTGAAGTGGAATGAGTATGAAGCTTTGCGTGATCATTTGAAGAGACAAATTGATAAATCAGATGAGGATTGGAGAGCTGAGTTGCAGCGCGTGGACTTGAAATTAGATGCTACTGCCACGCAAGAATCTGTGACAACTATACAAGAGTCTTTGACAGCCCTCACAGGACAAATTGCAGAATTGTCTACTTTAGTGCAACAAAGAGCCCCTCAAGTCAATAATAATGTCAATGCTAATGCCCATGCACATGAGGATGTTGATCTTGATGGTGGCCGAGGACATGCTGCCCCTGGCCGTGGGTTTCATGCACTAGCAAGGAGAGTGCCATTTCCTGAAAATAACCGTGAGGATGATGGTTTAGGCAAACCAAAATTCTCTATTCCTGTTTTCACCCATGACAATGAAGATGTGGAAGAATATCTTATGTGGGAGCTGAAAATTGAGAAGCTATGGAGATTACATGAATATACAGAGGATAGGAAAATTAAACTTGCTTCTTCTGGCTTTGATGGATATGCTCTTCTTTGGTGGGATAATATTACACACAAGAGAGAACAAGATGGTGATCCAGAAATTGTTACATGGAGAACTATGAAGCAAGTCACGCGGGACAGATTTGTGCCAAAAAATTATATTCGTACTCTCTATGATCAATTGCAGCAATTGAAGCAAGGTATCATGTCTGTTAATGCTTATTACAAGGAGATGGAGTTGATTCTACAACGTGCTCATGTGAGAGAGGAACCTGAGCAAACTATGCAGCGTTTCCTTTCAGATTTGCAATTTAAAATTAAGAGCATTGTGAGGCATCTCCAATATGCTGATATGAATGAGTTATTACATCATGCACGTGAGGCTGAAGTACAGTTAGCCGAAGAGGCAAGGATGGCAGCCAGAAATTCAGCTAGGAGTCGTTTCCCTTCCAGAACATCTCCTACTACACCTCCACCAGCCCAAAATTCCTCAATTCGTGGTACATCTTCTAGTAAACCAGAATCAAGTATTTCCAATACAAAGAAGTCACCACAACCAGCAGCAAGTACCAATAGTTCTACTATGTCTACAGCAAGAAATAGAGACATGAGCTGCCATACATGTGGAGGAAAAGGCCACTTTAAGAGAGATTGTCCTAACAAGAAAGTTATGCTTATTAATGAGGACAATGAGTATGAGACAGGTGATGATGCTGATCCTAATGATGATGATGCGTGTGATGGTGATGATGGTCCACTTGATGCATATGCTACACACTATCCATCTATTGTTTGCACACAAAAATCTTTGAGTGTTACTCCAAGTCCTGAAAATCAGAGATGCAATTTATTTCAAACCAAGACTATTGTTGGTCCTCAAATGGCTTGCAAGGTTATTATTGATGGAGGGAGTTGCAGAAATTTAGCAAGCAAAGATTTATGTGCAAAGCTGAAACTGAAATATATGCTACACCCGCATCCTTATTACATATAGTGGTTGAGTGATAATGGAGAGATGAAGGTGAGCCACATGGTGAGAGTTGAATTTCAGATTGGACCATACAAGGATACCATTGAGTGTGATGTGGTTCCTATGACTGTTTGCCACATGTTGTTGGGAAGACCATGGCAATTCGACAGGAGTGCTATACATAATGGAAGAGCAAATACATACCAATTGAATTGGCATGGGAAGGACATAATTTTGAGGCCTATGACACCACATCAAATTGTAAATGAGTCTCGTCAAAAAACTGAAGTAAATCTTGAGAAGGAGAGTGAGAGAGTAGATAGACGAGAGAATAATATTTCTGTGAGTGAGAGTAGCAGAAACAAACCGAGTGGTAAAAATAAAAGTGAGGGAGTGAACCTACTATGCATGTTAGCCACCAAAGAGGACTTGAGAGAATTTAGTGAGGATCCTAGTTTAGTTCCTATTGTGCTTATGCACAAGGGAGAAATTTTGGTTTCTAATGACATGACCCCTCTCTCTATTGCTGTTTCTAATGTGTTGCAGGATTTTGATGATGTGTTTCCGGAGGAGGTACCCGCAGGTTTGCCACCATTGCTTGGGATAGAGCATCAAATTGACTTGATTCCGGGAGCTACATTGCCAAACCGAGCCCCCTATAGGAAAAATCCCCAAGAGACAAAAGAAATTCAGAAACAAGTACATGAGCTTCTTGATAAAGGGTATATTCGAATCAGCTTAAGACCTTGTGCTGTTCCTGTTATTTTAGTTCCTAAGAAAGATGGTACTTGGCACATGTGTGTAGATTGTAGAGCAATTAACAACATCACTATTCGTTATCGTCATCCTATACCACGTTTGGAAGACATGTTAGATGAATTAAGTGGTGCTGCTGTTTTCTCTAAAATTGATTTGCGTAGTGGTTATCATCAAATTAGGATGAAAGAGGGGGATGAGTGGAAAACAGCTTTTAAAACAAAACTTGGTTTATATGAGTGGTTAGTAATGCCCTTTGGTTTAACTAATGCCCCTAGTACTTTCATGAGATTAATGAACCATGTTTTGAGAGATTTTATTGGCAAGTTTGTGGTTGTGTACTTTGATGATATATTAATTTACAGTCGCAATGAATCTGAACATATTGATCATATTAGACGAGTTTTGCATGTGCTACGTGAAAATAAACTTTATGGTAATCTTGCTAAGTGCACATTTTGCAAAGATAAGGTCATATTTCTGGGATATGTTGTTTCTAAGCATGGAATTGAAGTAGATGAAACTAAAATTGAAGCTATTAAAAATTGGCCAATTCCCATGAATGTTAGTCAAGTAAGAAGTTTTAATGGATTGGATGGTTTCTATAGACGTTTTGTGAAATATTTTAGTACTCTTGCTGCACCTTTGAATGATCTTACTAAAAAAGGTGTTGAATTCGAATGGGGGGTAACACAAGATATTGCATTTGATGAGCTGAAAAAATGTTTGATTTCTGCCCCATTATTAATACTTCCTGATTTCAATAAGCAATTCGAAATTGAGTGTGATGCTAGTGGTATTGAAATTGGAGGAGTGCTAATGCAAGAGAATAAACCCGTGGCATATTTTTCTGAAAAATTGAGTGGTGCCCAATTGAATTATTCTGTTTATGATAAAGAATTGTATGCGCTTGTTAGAGTTCTTGAGGTTTGGAAACATTATTTGTGGCCAAAAGAATTTATCATACATTCTGATCATGAGGCATTGAAAGAGCCAATCTAATCTTAATAAACGTCATGCTAAGTGGGTTGAATTTATTGAATCTTTCCCATACATAATTAAGTATAAGAAAGGTAAAGATAATGTAGTTGCTGATGCTCTCTCTAGGAAAAACATGTTATTGACACAATTAGATGTGCAAGTTCCTGGTTTGGAGAGTTTGCGTGATTTGTATGCTCAAGATAATGATTTTTCTATGCCATATGCCAAATGTACTGCTCTGAAAGCATGGGATAAATTTCATATGCATGATGGATATTTGTTTAGAGCTAACAAATTATGTGTGCTCGAGTCATCCGTGCGTTTGTTATTATTGCAGTTATCACATAGTGGTGGATTGATGGGACACTTTGGGCGTGAGAAGACATTACTCATGTTGGCTGATCACTTTTATTGGCCACGCATGAGAAGAGATGTGGACAGGTTTGTGAGGCGTTGCATCACTTGCAACAAGGCTAAATCAAAATTAAAGCCTCATGGTTTGTATACTCCTCTTCCTGCACCTACTACTCCATGGGAGGATATTAGTATGGATTTTGTGCTAGGATTACCAAGAACAAGAAGAGGACATGATTCTATATTTGTGGTAGTGGATAGATTCTCTAAAATGTCACACTTTATTGCATGCCACAAGAGCGACGATGCGTCGCATATTGCTAATCAGTTTTTCAGGGACATAATACGCTTACATGGAGTACCAAGGACAATTGTTTCTGATCGTGATGTGAAGTTTATGAGCTATTTCTGGAAGACATTGTGGGGAAAGCTGGGAACAAAGCTGCTGTTTAGTACTACTTGTCACCCCCAAACTGATGGACAAACGGAGGTGGTGAATCGCACATTATCCACCTTGTTGAGAGCTATGATCAAGAAAATCTGCGAGAGTGGGAAGATTTCTTACCGCATGTGGAGTTTGCTTAAAATAGAGCGGTGCATTCTACTACTCAATTGTGCCCGTTTGAGGTGGTGTATGGTTTCAAACCCATCACATCGGTTCGACTCGTACAAGGCGTGGTGACAGAAATAAGTCACGAGTCGTTTTCTGGACCTGCGTGTCCTTTTAGGCCGAACCCAACATGGGTCGGTTTGTATCAAGTTGAGTCCATACTTTGAGTCCCAAACCGAGTTGGTTTAGTTGTGGGGCGCATTGGCTGCTGTGTCCGCACCTCCCTCCTCATAAATACCTCCAACCTGCGAGTTGAGAAGGTTAGACTACGATAAAACATAAACCCTAGAACCTCTTGTTGAACTGCGAGAAGCATTCATCTTGAAGTATTACCTTTGCAAATTCTGCGTGTTATCTGCTGTTCCATTGGGAATAAGAAGATACATGACCACTTGTAGTCGGTGGCTACTTATGCAATTGTGTGGAGTTGAGAATATCCAAGGGGTTGCAAGCTGTTGCATTGGCAGCAGGGATCGGCCAGGAGAGTTTTTCAGCAAGACACAAAGTTATCAAATTCATCCATCCACAATTTCACCAAGTGCTCATTGAGAAGATCGGGCCACCCCATATCATAGTCTAAAGTTGTATTTGCAAAATTATGTTGTAGATCAATAGCTTGCGCTGTAGCTCCCTTATATTTTGATACATTCCTAGAGAAAAACTAAGTTGAAAGTTGGTAGTAGCAACTATGCGGACTAGGTCTGTAAACTGAGGATTGTCCTCATTGCTGCACAGAAGGCTTGTGTCCTTGATGCACCGCTCGGTGCGCCTCCCCCTCAAGCGTCGTCTATGGGTGTTGAGAACATCAGACGGGCACGTTTTTGATGACTACTTGATAGTTTAGTGCGTCATGCTTTACGGCTTAGAATTGAGGCTCCAAAGACGTTTTGAACGTCACGGAGCATATGAGATGTTCCAAGAGCTGAAATTGAGAGTTCAGG
Organism: Elymus sibiricus; assembly: GCA_039707655.1. Lineage (NCBI taxonomy): Eukaryota > Viridiplantae > Streptophyta > Magnoliopsida > Poales > Poaceae > Elymus > Elymus sibiricus. The sequence continues at coordinate 385,854,729 of CM077667.1, forward strand.
CTCGTGCCCGTGTTGAGACGTATGAGACCTCCAACAAGATTCTTTGCCTACAAGATGAAGGAGAATAGCTCAATCGGTGAGCGTGTGCTCAGATTGTCTAGGTGCTACAATCGCTTGAATCAAGTGGGAGTTGATCTTCCAGATAAGATAGTGATTGACATAGTCACTGCCACCAAGCTACTGGAGCGTCGTGATGAACTATAACATGCCAGGGATGGAGAAGATGATCCCTAAGCTATTCGCGATGTTTGACACCGCAAAGGTAGAAATCAAGAAGGAGCATCAAGTGTTGATGGTTAGTAAAACCACTAATGAGGATGCCGCGTCCCATCTAAACACATTCGTAGAATTGTGTGATATGCAAAAGAAAAAAGATGTGGACAATGATATAGTGAATTTGAAATTATTTCCTTTCTCCTTGCGGGATCGTGCAAAAATTTGGTTTTCTTCTTTGCCTCGCAATAGTATCGATTCTTGGGATAAGTGCAAGGATGCTTTTATTACTAAGTATTTTCCGCCCCGAAAATTATTTCCCTTAGAACTCAAATCATGAATTTTAAGCAACTTGAGCATGAACATGTTGCACAATCTTGGGAAAGAATTAAATTGATGCTAAGAAATTGTTCTACTCATGGTTTAAATCTTTGGATGATCATACAATTTTTTTATGCGGGATTGAATTTTGTCTCTAGAAATCTTTTAGATTCCACCGCGGGTGGTACTTTTATAGAAATTACTTTGTGTGAAGGTACTAAATTTCTAGATAATATTATTGCAAATTATTCACAACGGCATACTGAAAGAGCACCTACTAGTACAAAAGTTAAGGGTTTTTCACATCTGTGCCCCTGGTTCCTTAGCTGTACTCATCCACCCCCACGCTCTTAACATTTGCTCACTTTTCCCCACTCTCTTGTCCGAAACCCTCACGAAAGTTCACAACGGAGGATGCCGTCGGGTCAATGGTTTGACCGTTAACTCTGACGAGTGGGGCCGCGTCATAAGGGCAACTCCAAATCGTATGCCCACGTCCGCTTGGGGCAAAATGGACAGACGTGCCATCGCCTCGGGGACTCGTGGAGACGTCCCACCTACCCCCACTGCCCAAAGTAAATGCGCACGCGTGGCGGGGCCCGGTCGTCAGACACCCACCTTCAGGTCGTTGTCCTTCTATAAGTGGAAACCCGTGGACCGGCCAGTCCACACTCCACACAGTAGCTTCCGCTTCCAAAGCCAATCCTGCCCCCCTCCACCCCTGGCAGGTTCTAGAAACCCTAGCCCGCTGCCGTCGCCATGACCTGGCCGTGGTCCGGGAAGGGGAAGCATGGCCATGAGGCCGGCTCATCCTTTGGTAGGCGCCCCTCCGGTCGCTCTAGGAGCCCACCACCACCACCACCACCACCTGCTCTGCCCGCTCCGCCCGCTCCGCCTGCATTTGCATTCGGTCCGCCGGCCGCCCGGCAGCGCACGCGCCCGTACATTGGCGTGGAAATATTCCGGAGGTACTGGGAGACGGTGACGCCTTGCCGTGGGAAGATGCCCACCTCCCCGACAACAGGCACCTGTCCGCGGATCGGGTGCCAATCCCTCCGGTGCCGGTGAGCGGCCGCGCCCGCCATGAGGAGATCGACCGACGTCACGCGCGCCTGCCTCCGGATCTCCTCCATGACCCAAGGTACGACATCAACTCGCCGCTGTGGGATACCTGGCTCCACGACGAGCACGACCTGCGGCGGCAGTCATTTTTTGCCGGTCGTCCACCTAGCCCACGCCGACGACGTGCTGCTAGCCCGCCCCAAGTGCGCGGTCGTAGGCGTGTCCGCGGCCTCACCCCGACAGCATCTCCGTCCCCGTCACCACCACCTCCGATGACCGAGGAGGAGGAGGCTGAGATCATTAGGCGTGTGATGGAGGAATCCACGCACACTCACGATGAGCGTCAATGGGCGGACATGGAGAGGGCGATGGCCCTCTCTGCGGCCGGCGACGTGGCCATTCCTGAGCTGGAGATGGCCGCCGTCGTCAAGGAGGAGGTGAAGGAGGAGGTGGCGGAGGAGCCTCCCCTTGCGGCGTGGAACCTCCGGTTGGTGGGCCAGAAGTGGGGGTGGTCGGCCACTGCGTCGGAGATGGCCGACGCGCTGGCTGTCTAGCCATGGGCACCCACGCTGCCACGGTCACCCGAACCGGAGCAGGAGCCATGGGAGGAGGTTTTGCAGGCGCCGCAAGCGCCTTCGGCCTGGCAGGGGCCGCCAGCCCACCTTTGGCAGCCGCCTCCCTACGTTGACCTCACTAGCGACGGCGAGGAGTAGGACGGCGCTCCTGAAGACGGCGGCGGGCGGCTTCACGGGCGGGCGGCCTTGTGTATATTTTTAATGCATGGCAGACTTATGAACTAGGTTTTTTTGAACAAGTGAACTAGGGTGCCCTAGAACTATCACCAGCCTCTGTGGTCGACATTAATGTTTAATTAAAGCTAATGCATGGTGATGTGATGTGATGTGATGTGATGTTTGAATATGATGTGATTTGATGTTTAATTAAGGCAAAACGAATTTGAACTAACATTTGAATTTTAAGCTACATGTTGATCCTAAGGCCCTTCCCAGTGCTCCACCGTGCTAAAATAGATTACAGTAGGTGCTAAATCAATAAATAAAGTGAGCTTAGCAACAACAAGCTAAGCACCTATCCATTGGAGAGTTGAGTTGCTAAGCTATTTAATGCACTCAGCACCTTTGCATTGGAAGAGGCCTAAGTTGATCCTAAGTTGTAATGATCATGTTACCCTATGTTGAAATGATCTAACAACAAACAAAACAAAAATAGACTCCTAAACCCTAACCCTAAATTCTAACCCTAACCCTTCATTGCAAAACCCATTATTATAAAGACAGTTCAATTTTACAAAAAATGAAGAATAAGTTCAGATCCTTCTTACTCACACTGAAATGGAGCTCTGGCGATTTTTTTTCGTAAACATAAACTCACTGCCACTCTCTTCTCGAACTCTATACAACATCGTACATGATAGCTCGTATGTGTGAAGGATTTTTCATGGAAATGTCCATAAATCAAGATTATTATTTTTTGCCATAACCATGTCACATACAACGACATTGTGAGCAGGTTTTACATTTTTTTGATTTTTTGAATTTAGTTCTGCTCATTTGAACTTGGAAACGGTAACTCACCTCAAAAAAAGGTTTTTCTTAAAAATGTCCCTAAACCAAGTTTATATATTTTTAGGGTAACTATGTCTTATAAAACGATGAACAGGGAAGGTTTCATATTTTTTTGATTTTTTTTGAATTAGTTAAGGCCATTTGAACGTTGGTCAAACCTAAGATAACCCCGCTGACCGGCTCAAAACCCCGCAACATCTCTCCAAACCCTAACGTCGAACTGCAGCCGTCCGATCATACCCTAGCGCCAAGCGACAACCGTCAGATATGGTCTTCTAGAAGGATTTTCAAGGGAAGGCTGCGTGCAGGCTCCGCGCCGTTGGATCACATGGATGGCTCCGCATCGTTGGATCGTTGGGCGATCCGTGAGAGGTTGGTTCTGCTTGCCCACTCGTCCGCGCAAAATAATACCAAGTACTGGTTGGGCCTTCGCTGGGCGTTGACTATCGAGGGAGGAGGCACCGCTCCGGCTCCCCGTCCTAGCTCATCCGCCTGCTCCCTCTCTCCGCCAGCACCCGAGCACTCCCCTCTCCGAGCCCCTCGGCCATGCCACCACGGCACCAGTACTACACAATCGAACACCGTCTCTTCCTCCTTCGGTAGGTCCAAATCCGGAGGCAAGTGAGGCTACCTCTGGAACCGGAGGAGGATTTCGAGGAGGGGGAGGAGATGGGGGACTCCGAGCCAAAGGAGGAGCCACAGGAGCCGGAGGAGGAGGCGCCGCCGCAGGAGCCGGAGGAGGAGGCGCCACCGGCCGTGCATCTGTGGCCCGACCAGGTGGCGATCCTCAACTCCATCCGCTTAGAGTCAGCGTGGGCGGCGCAGGAGGAGACGCAGGCGGACCAGGCTCTGACGCAGGCGGACCAGGCCATCTCCGATGACGAAGACGCGTAGTGCACTAGGTAGTACGTAGGATATATATTGCATGCTTTTGTATGGAACTATGGATATAAGGGACGATATATATTGCATGCTTTCGCTATTATGCTATCTGAGCTATGTTTAGCTAACTCTGGTTGCTGGTTCTATTCTCTAGTGTCCTGGAAGATTGTAATAAGGTCGACCTGAGCTATTTTATTTTTGCTGATGCTTCATAATAAAAGATGGAGCGGCGGGGACCCCTTTTTTCAAAAAATTAATAAATATTGCATGCTTTTGTAGATGGAGGGAGTGACATTCATCCCCATAAAAGAAGCAAGCATAACATAGATATATGGTTGGGTAAAAAAGGTGGGCGAAGCCCGCACGTAGTACTGCACCCTTGCCTCGGTCTGTGGCACCTGGAAGGTGGAGACACGTGCGAGAAGAGAGGAAACAGCGGTAGCGACCGTCGCTGCGTCCGTGGTGGCACGAATCGGCGCATGCAGGCATGCTAGCTGGATCACGTGGCATGCATAGCAGGCTTCTGTATCGTGGCGGCGCGCATCGGTGCATGCAACGACCCAACAGTCCAATGAAACCAGGGCCCAACGGTCCAATCAGCGCCACCGTCCAACGTGGCCCCACTTGTCAGGTCTAACGGGCGACACAGTCCAGCGCGGCCCCACTCGTCAGAGTTAACGGTCAAACCATTGACCCGACGGCATCCTCCGCTGTGACCATTTTTGAGGGTTTTGGACAAGAGAGTGGAGAAAAGTGAGCAAAAGTTAAGAGCGTGGGGATGAGTGAGTACAACTAAGGAACCAGGGGCACAGGAATAGAAAGCCCAAAAGTTAATTCGGTTGAAGAAATTAATACTTTGAGTGAAAAAGTTGATGCTCTGATGAAGTTGGTTGCTAGTAAAAATGCTCCTATTGATCTTCATGATGTGCCTTTGTCTACTTTGATTGAGCAAAATAGTGATTCCGTAGATGTGAATTTCATCTCGCGAAACAATTTTAATAACAATGCTTATAGAGGTAATTTTAATCCTAGGCCTTTTCCTGGAAATTCCTCTAATAATTATGGTAATTCCTATGGTAATTCTTCTTACAATAATAGGAACCCCTCTGATCTTGAGAGTAATATTAAAGATTTTATCAATGCTCAAAAAGTTTTCAATTCTATGATAGAAGAAAAGTTGAATAAGATTGATGATATGTCTAGAAGCATTGATAGAATTTCCCATGATGTAGAAAATCTCAAGTTGAAAGCTTTTCCACCTAAGATTGATGAATCAATTAAAGCTTTATATGTTTCTATGGATGAAAGTGAGAAAAGAACCGCTATGCTTAGAGCTAAAAGAGAATTTTTAGGAAAAGCGTTTTCTAGTGATTGCTTTCATAAAAATGATGAAGATCTTAAAGTGATTGGTGTTTCTTCTATTGATTCCTTGTTTAGTAATATTGAAATTGATGATAAAGGGATTGAAGAAGATTCAACTTTAGCTAGAAGGCGTGCCAATGATTTGGAGGGTGAAAATCTTGATGAAAAAATTGATGAAAGTGGGTTTGGAGAGGTCAAAACTTTAACTAGTGATGTGCCCACTATTTTGGATTACAAAGACTTTAATTATGATAGTTGGTCTTTGATTGAATGTATTTGTTTGTTACAATCCATGATAAATTCACCCCATGCTTATGAAAAAAACAAAGCTTTTACTAAACATATTGTTGATGCCATGATGAAATCTTTTGAAGAAAAGTTGGAGTTAGAGATTTCAATTCCTAGAAAATTACATGATGAGTGGTAACCTACCATTCAAGTCAAGATTAAAAATTATGAGTGCTTTGCTTTATGTGATTTGGGTGCTAGTGTTTCCACAATTCCGAAATCTCTATGTGATGTGCTTGGTCTTACCAATATTGAAGAATGTTCTCTTAATTTGCACTTGGCGGATTCTATTTTTAAAAAGCCTTTGGGAAGAATTAATTATGTTCTTATTCTTGCAAATAGGAACTATGTGCCCATAGATTTTATTGTTCTTGATATTGATTGCAATCCGTCTTGTCCCATTATACTTGGTAGACCGTTTTTACACACAATAGGTGCCGTGATTGATATGAAAGAAGGCAATATTAAATTTCAATTTCCACTAAGAAAGGGTATGGAACACTTACCTAGAACAAGAATTAATCCACCATATGAATAAATCATGAGGTCATCCTATGGAGCAAAAACTAAAGATGACAATACTTGAATCTATGCATTATGCCTAGCTAGGGGCGTAAAACGATAGCGCTTGTTGGGAGGCAACCCAATGAATTTTTTTTTTACCTTTTTCTTTCTGTTCTTGAGTGTTTGCACAATTATTCTAATTTTATTATTGTGTTTTTTATGTTTTAATTAGTGTTTGTTCCAAGTAAAGCCTTTGGGATCATGTTGGGTGATAGTTGATTTGATCCTGTTGAAAAACAGAAACTTTTGCGTCCAGTAGCAGAATTTTGAAAATTCACAGGTGCGACGAAAAATTCTGATTTTTTTACACAAGATTTATATACAAATTGCATACGCTGTCCTAGTTTTTCAGAATTTTTTGAGTTACAGAAGTATGGTTAGAGTACAGATTACTACAGACTGTTCTGTTTTTGATAGATTCTGTTTTCGTTGCATTGTATGCTTATTTTGATGAATCTATGGTTTGTATTGGAGGGTATAAGCCATGGTAAAGTTATAATACAGTAGATATAAGGCAATAATAGAATATGAATGGGTTTGCAACAGTACTTAGAGTGGTGATTTGCTTTATTATAATAACGGATCTCACGAAGGTTTTGTTAAGTTTTGTGTGATTGAAGTTTTCAAGTTTTGGGTGAGATCACGATGGATGAAGGAATAAGGAGTGAAAAGAGACTAAGCTTGGGGATGCTATGGCACCCCAAGATAATATCCAAGGAGAAACAAGCAACTAAGCTTGGGGATGCCCCGAGTGGCATCCCCTCTTTCTTCTAACGACCATCGGTATTTACTTGGAGCTATATTTTTATTCATCACATATCATGAGTTTTGCTTGGAGCGTCTTGTATTATATGAGTCTTTGCTTGTTTTGCTTTTTAGTTTGTCACAAGTATCCTTGCTAGACACACCTATTTGAGAGAGCCAAATTATGCTATGATTTGTTAGAATTGCTCCATGTGCTTCACTTAAAAAAATTGAGCTATGGAATTGCTCTAGTGCTTCACTTATATCTTTTTGAGCATGGTGTGCTTTAATTTTTGAAGAAATACTCTCATGCTTCACTTAGATTTATTGGAGATTTAGTAAATTTTTGAAGAAATTCTCTCACGCTTCACTTATATTATTTTGAGAGATGAAAATTTTTATGCTCATGTTCTTCACTTAAATTTGTTTGAGCTTGTCAGAAGCAATGTCAATATATGAAACTAGTCCCAAAGTGATCGGTATTCAAGAGGGATATAATAAAAAACTTTCATGAACATCATTGGACAAATTAAACTTGATTCCTTGTAATAGTTTTGAGACATGATGATAGTAATATGTGATTCATGTTGGTGAGTAATTATGCTTTAGTAAGAATATTGGTGTTAAGGTTTGTGATTCCCTATGCAAGCACGAAAGTCAATAGTTATGCAATGAAATTATATCCTACTTGTGGTGCATTATTCGGTGTTATTTATGCTTAATGCCCGTTTATGTGAATTTTTGTTTCTTGGTTGGTTGCTTCTCAATCTATTTGCATGCCTCCACTTGTACTAAGTAGAAATACTACTTGTGCATCCAAAATCCTTAAACCCAGTTTTTCCATATGAGTCCACCATACATACCTATATGCGGTATTTCCGTGCCGTTCTAACCAAATTTGTATGTGCCACCTCTAATTTTCAAAATGAATTTCCTTTTTGTGTGTTTGCACTGCTCATGAAGTGGCAGGGGGTGGCCAATATTTTTCCATGCTAGATGTGCTATTCTCAAGATGAGTGTTTATTCACTTGTCATTGCACGAGAGTATGGCGGTAATAGGGATGCCCAGTCCTGAAATGAAAAAGAAATTTACTTTATGTCGTGAAATAATAAATTCCTAGGAAAGTGTTGGTATGGAAGGCATCCGTGGATATGGCTAGACATGGATTGTGAAAGAATGGTGGAAAAAGGAATAAACTTTATTTTCTGTTTGGGAACCGCCTATAATATATCTATCATGGAAAGTATTGAGAACTACTCGGTAGTTTTCGTTGACAGGAAAAGCATGCCTCTCAATTTTTTATCTCTCAGTTTAATCTTTGAGCTCTGGCACCTCTACAAATCCCTACTTCCCTCTGCGAAGGGCATATCTATTTACTTTATGCAATTTTTACTTTTATTTGAGTCTCCATCTTCTCTTATAAAGCACCAACTAGGGGGCACTATGATCATACTTGTGCATTGGGTGTAGCTAATATTCGAGTGTGTTTCATGAATGGATCAATGATTGAGCATGATGGGCTAGGGATAACTTTCTTTAGTGTTGATATTTTGAAAGACATGGTTGCTTGTTGGTATGCTTGAGTATTAAAGTCTTCATGTCAAAACTAGACTATTGCTTTGAACCATCTAAAAGTCCAAATGTCCATGCTACAAAAGAAAAGAATATGTGATGAACATGTTAGGCAGCATTCCACGTCAATTTTTTTGTTTTTATCATTTACCTACTCGAGGACGAGCAGGAATTAAGCTTGGGGACGCTGATACGTCTCCAACGTATCTATAATTTTTGATTGTTCCATCCTGTTATATTATCATTCTTGGATGTTTTATAATCATTTTATAGCAACTTTATATCATTTTTTGGGACTAACCTATTATCATTGTGCCCAGTGCTAGTTGCTGTTTTTTGCTTGTTTTTTACTTCGCAGAATATCAGTACGAAACGGACTCCGAATGCCACGAAACTTTTTGGACCAGAAGACAACTTGGGAGCCAAGGAAGCACCAAGGGGGAGGTCCGTGGGGTCCACGATACACCAGGGCATGCTAGAGGCCCCTGGCGTGCCCTGATGTATCGTGGGGCCCACAGAGGTCTTTTCCACCGCCTCTCAGCTCTATAAATCCTCAGAAATTCTAGAAACCCTAGAGGAGGAGACGAAACACAATTCCAGCCGCCACAAGTTCCAGAACCACGAGATCCAATCTAACACCATCACGGAGGGGTTCATCATCCTCATTGGTGCCTCTCCGATGATGCGTGAGTAGTCCACCATAGACCTACGGGTCCGTAGGCAGTAGCTAGATGGATTCCTCTCTCTCTTTTGATTCTCAACACAATGGTCTCTTGGAGATCTATTTGATGTAATGACTTTTTGCGGTGTGTTTGTTGGGATCCGATGAAGTTTGAGTTCATGATCAGTTTCTATCCATGAATATTATTTGAGTCTTCTTAGATCTCTTATATGCATGATTATTTATAGCCTCGTATTTCTTCTTCGAATCTTTGGTTTAGTTAGGCCAACTAGATCGATTTTTCTTGCCATGGGAAGAGGTGCTTTGTGATGGGTTCGATCTTGCGGTGTCCTCTCCTAGTGACAGAAGGGGCAGCGAGGCACGCATGTATCGTTGCTATTAAGGATAACAAGATGGGGTCTATTCCTACATGAATAGATCTTGTCTACATCATGTCATCGTTCTTATTGCATTACTCTGTTTCTCCATGAACTTAATACACTAGATGCATGCTGGATAGTGGTCGATGTGTGGAGTAATAGTAGTAGATGCAGAATTGTTTTGGTCTACTAATCTTGGACATGATGCCTATATATTGATCATTGCCTTGGATATCGTCATGATTATTTGATCTTCTATAAATTGCCCAACAATAATTTGTTTACCCACCGTGTGCTATTTTCTTGAGAGAAGCCACTAGTGAAATCTACGGCCCCCGGGTCTATTCTTTTAATATATTGCTTTCCGATCTATCTTTTTCCGCATTTGTTTTCAGATCTATTATTCCAAAAATCCAAAAATACCTTGCTGCACTTTTTATTTGCATCTTTTATTTTGTGTTCTTGTGCGATCTATTTATCCAATCTCATACAAACCAATCTATTTTTTACCGTGGAGAGATTGACAACCTCTCTTACGCGTCGGGTTGCAAGTATTTGTTCTTTGTGTGCAGGTACCGTTTACATAGTGTTGCTTGGTTGTCCTACTGGTTCGATAACCTTGGTTTCATAACTGAGGGAAATACTTACCGTAGCTGTGCTACATCATCCCTTCCTCTTTGGGGAAATACCGACGCAGTCTCAAACCACGTCACCCCTCAAGCATCATCTGTGGGTGTTGAGAACATCAAACATGCACGTTTTTTGATGACTACTTGATAGTTCAATGCATCATGCTTTACAACTTAGAATTGAGGCTCCAAAAACATTTTGAACGTCACAGATCATATGAGATGTTCCAAGAGCTGAAATTGGGATTTCAGGCTCGTGCCCGTGTTGAGAGGTATGAGACCTCCAACAAGATTCTTTGCGTGCAAGATGAAGGAGAATAGCTCAATCGGTGAGCATGTGCTCAGATTGTCTGGGTGCCACAATCGCTTGAATCAAGTGGGAGTTGATCTTCTAGATAAGAAAGTGATTGACATACTTCTCCAAGTCACTGCCACCAAGCTACTAAAGCTTCGCGATGAACTATAACATGCCAGTGATGGAGAAGATGATCCCTGAGCTATTCACGATGTTTTACACCGCGAAAGGTAGAATCAAGAAGGAGCATCAAGTGTTGATGGTAAGACCACTAGTTTAAAGAAGGGCAAGGGAAGAAGGGAAAGTTTCGAGAATGACAAGCCTGTTGTCGCTCCAGTGAAGAAACCCAAGGTTGGACCCAAACCCGAGACTGAGTGCTTCTGTTATGAGGAGAACGATCACTGAAGCGGAACTGCCCCAAGATACTTGGCAGATAAGAAGGCTGGCAATGCCAACAAAAGTGTATTTGATATACATGTTATTGATGTGTACCTTACTAGTACTCCTAGTAGCACCTGGGTATTAGATACCGGTTCAGTTGCTAATATTGGTGACTAGAAACAAAAGCTACGGAGTAAACGGAGACTGGCTAAGGGCGAGGCGACGATGTGTGTTGGAAGTGTTTCCAAGGTTGATGTGATCACCATCGCATGCTCCTTCTAGCTTCGGGATTAATGTTGAACCTAAATAAATGTTATTTGGTGTCTGTGTTGAGCAGGAACATGATTAGATCGCGTTTATTGCAATATGGTTATTCATTTAAGTCAGAGAATAATGGTTGTTCTGCTTACATGAATAATATCTTTTATGATCATGCACCCGATGTGAATGGTTTATTGAATCTCGATCGTAGTGATACACATGTTCATAATATTGATGCCAAAAGATACAAAGTTAATGATGATAGTACCACATGCTAGTGGCACTGCTGCTTAGGTCATATTGGTGTATAGCGCATGAAGAAGCTCCATGTTGATGGATCTTTGGATTCACTCGATTTTGAATTGCTTGAGACACGCGGACCATGCCTCATGGGCAAGATGACTAAAGACCCTATTTTTCCGGTTTGATGGAGCGGGCAAGTGACTTATTGGAAATGATACATGTTGATGTATGCGGTCCAATAAGTGTTGAAGCATGCGGTGGATATCATTATTTTCTTACCTTCACTGATGATTTGAGTAGATATGGGTATATTTACTTAATGAAACACAAGTCTGAAACATTTGAAAGTTCAAGCAATTTCAGAGTGAAGTTGAAGATCATCGTGACAAGAAGATAAAATGTCTATGATATGATCATGGAGGTGAATGTCTAAGTTATGAGTTTGGTATGCAACTTAAGACAATGTGGAAATTGTTTCACAACTCACGCCGCCTGGAACACCATAGTGTGACGGTGTGTCCGAACGTCGTAGTCGTGCTCTATTGGATATGGTGCGTACTATGATGTCTCTTATCGATTTGCCACTATCATTTTTGGGGTTATGCATTAGAGACAACTACATTCACTTTAATAGGGCACCATCTAAATCTGTTGAGAAGACACCATATGAATTATGGTTTGGCAGAAACCTAAGTTGTCATTTCTTAGAGTTTGGGAATGCGATGCTTATGTGATAAGACTTCAACCTGATAAGCTCGAACCCAAAGTGGACAAATGCGTCTTCATAGGATACCCTAAGGAAACAGTTGGGTATACCTTCTATCTCAGATCCGAGGGCAAAGTGTTTGTTGCTAAAAATGGATCCTTTCTCGAGAAAGAGTTTCTCTCGAAAGAATTGAGTGGGAGGAAGGTAGAACTTGATGAGGTTATTGAACCATCACTTCAGTTGGATGGTAGCATGACGCAGAAAGATGTTTCTGCGCCGCCTACACCAAATGAAGAGGAAGCTAATGATGATGATCATGAAACGTCAGATCAAGTCACTACTGAGCCTCGTAGGTCGACAAGGAATCGTACCGCCCCTGAGTGGTACGGCAATCCTGTCATGGAGGTCATGTTGTTAGACAACGGTGAACCTACGAGCTATGAAGAAGTGATGGTGGGCCCGGATTCCAACAAATGGCTAGGAGCCAAGAAATCCGAGATAGGATCCATGTATGCAAACCAAGTATGGACTTTGGTACACTTGCCCGATGAATGGCAGACCGTTAAGTACAAATGGACCTTTAAGAAGACAGACGCTTATGGTAAATTTCACCATTTATAAAGCTCGACTTGTCGCAAAGAAGTTACCGACAAGTTGAAGGAGTTGACTACGATGAGACTTTCTCACCCGTAGCGATGCTCAAGTCTGTTGGAATTATGTTAGCAGTTGCTGCACTTTTCGATTATGAAATCTGGCAGATGGATGTCAAAACAAAGTTTCCTTAATGGTTTCTGTGAGGAAAGGTTGTATGTGATACAACCAGAAGGTTTTGTCGGTCCTAAGGATGCTAAAAGGTATGCAAGCTCCAGCGATCCGTCTATGGACTGGGGCAAGCATCTCGGAGTTGGAATATACGCTTTGATGAGGTGATCAAAGCTTTTGGGTTTATACAAAGTTTATTAGAAACTTGTATTTACAAGAAAGTGAGTGAGAGCACTATAGCATTTCTAATAAGTATATGTGGATGACATATTGTTGATCATAAATGATGTAGAATTTTCTGGAAAGCATACAAGGTTGTTTGAAAAGAGTTTTTCAAGGGAAGACCTGGATAAGGCTACTTAAATATTGGGCATCAAGATCTATAGAGATCAATCAAGACGCCTGATAATACTTTCAATGAATACATACCTTGACAAGATTTTGAAGGAGTTCAAAATGGATCAGTCAAAGAAGGAGTTCTTGCCTGATTTCTAAGGTGTGAAGTTGAGTAAGACTCAAAGCTCGACCACGACAGAAGAAAGAGAAAGGACAAAGGCCGTCCCCTATGCCTTAGCCATAGGCTCTATATAGTATGCCATATTGTGTACCGCACCTAGTGTGTGCCTTGCCATGAGTCTGTCAAGGGGTACAAGAGTGATCCAGGAGTGGATCACTGGACATCGGTCAAAATTATCCTTAGTAACTAGAGGACTAAGGAAATGTTTCTCGATTATGGAGGTGATGAAGAGTTTGTCGTAAAGAATTACGTCAATGCAAGCTTTGACACCAATCCGGATGACTCTTAGTAGCAATCCGGATACGTATAGTGGAGCAACCATTTGGAATAGCTCCAAGTGGAGGGTGGTAGCAGCATCTACAATATGACATAGAGATTTGCAGAGTAAACGCAGATCTGAATGTTGCAGACCCGTTGACTAAAACCTCTCTCACAAGCAAAACATGATAAAACCCCAGGACTCATTGGGTGTTAATCACATGGTGATGTGAACTAGATTATTGACTCTACTGCAAGTGGGAGACTATTGGAAATATGCCCTAGAGGCAATAATAAATTGGTTATGATGATATTTCCTTGTTCATGATAATTTTTTATTATCCATGCTATAATTGTATTAATCGGAAACTCAGATACATGTGTGGATACATAGACAACACTGTGTCCCTAGTGAGCCTCTACTAGACTAGCTCGTTGATCAAAGATGGTCAAGATTTCCTAACCATAGACATGAGTTGTCATCTGATAACGGGATCACATCATTAGGAGCATGATGTGATGGACAAGACCCAACCGTAAGCATAGTAGTTAACCGTGTTAGTTTATTGCTACTGCTTTATCCATGTCAAGTATCTGTTCCTACGACCATGAGATCATGCAACTCCTGGACACCGGAGGAATGCCTTGTGTGTGTCAAACGTCACAACGTAACTGGGTGACTATAAAGGTGCTCTACAGGTATCTCTGAGGGTGTCTGTTGGGTTGGCGTGAATCGAGACTGGGATTTGTCACTCCGTATGATGGAGAGGTATCTCTGGGCCCACTCGGTAATACAATATCACTAGAAGCTTCCAAGCAGTGTGACTAAGGAGTTAGTCATGGGATCCTGTATTACGGAACGAGTAAAGAGACTTGCCGGTAACGAGATTGAACTGGGTATGGAGATACCGACGATCGAATCTCGGGCAAGTAACATACCAATGGACAAAGGGAACCGCATACGGGATTGATTGAATCCTTGACATCGTGGTTCGACCGATAAAGATCTTCATAGAATATGTAGGAATCAATATGGGCATCCAAGTCCTGCTATTGGTTATTGACCGTAGAGGTGTCTCGGTCATGTGTGCATAGTTCTCGAACCCGCAGGGTCTGCACACTTAACGTTCGGTGACGATTTGGTATTGTTGAGTTATATATGTTGGTGACCGAAGGTTGTTCGGAGTCCCGGATGAGATCCCGGACATCACGAGGAGTTCCTGAATAGTCCGGAGGTAAAGATTTATATATAGGAAAGTGGTATTCGGGTTCCGTAAAAGTTTCGGGTGTTTCCGGTAGTGTACCGGGAGTGCCGAAAGGGTTCCGGGGGTCCACCGGGAGGGGCCCACCCACTCCGGGGGGCCACATGGGCCTGAGAGGTGGCGCACCAGCCCCTGGTGGGCTGGGCAGCCGACCCCTAAAGGGCCCATGCGTCCAAGGTGGTAGGTGGGGGTGCCTTGGAGAGGAGGGAGTCCTCCCTAGGGCTTCCACCTCCCTTGTGGGAGGTGGACTCTTCCCCACCTTGGTCGGCCGACCCCTCCTTGGAGGAGGGGCTAGGGCTGCACCCCCACCTACCCCCTCCTCCTATAAATAGAGAGGAAGAGGGAGGGCAGCCGCACCCCAAGCCATAGGTGCAGCTCTCCCTCTCTCCCTAGATCTGTTTCTCCTCCAAAACGCATCTGCGGCAGCGCTTGGCGAAGCCCTGCTGAGATTGCTCCACCACGCCGTCGTGCTGTCGGAGAACTCATCTACTACTCCGCCCTCGCTCGCTGGATCGAGGAGGCGGAGACGTCATCGAGCTGTACGTGTGCTGAACGCGGAGGTGTCGTCCGTTCGGCACTAGATCGGGACGGATCGTGATTGGATCACGAAGACGTTTGACTACATCAATTGCGTTTCTTAACGCTTCCCGCTTAGCGATCTACAAGGGTATGTGGATCTAGTCTCTCTTGTAGCTGTTGATCTCCATAGATAGATCTTGGGTGTTCGTAGGAAATTTTTCTGTTTCCCATGCAACGTTCCCCAACAATAAGCCTCATTATATCTTCCTCAAAACAGCCACCATACCTACCTATTATGGCATTTCCATAGCCATTCCGAGATATATTGCCATGCAAATTCTACCGTCACATCATATGACTAGTTCGTTCATCATCATATTGCTTTGCATGATCATATAGAGCTGACATAGTATTTGTGGCAAAGCCACCGTTCATCATATTTTTGATACATGTCACACTAGATCATTGCACATCCTCGTACACTGCTAGAGGCATTCATATCGAGTTTTCATGTTGAGTTGTAAGTAAATAAAAGTGTGATGATCATCATTATTAGAGAATTGTTCAAGTGAGGAAATAAAAATGGGGGAGGCCAAATGAGCCCACCATAAAAAATGATGAGAGAAAAAGAGAGAAGGGACTTTGCTACTATCTTTTACACACTTGTGCCTCAAAGTGGCACCTTGTTCTTCATATAGAGAGTCTCATGTTATGTCATTTTCATATGCTAGTGGGAACCACTTTTTCATTATTATAAACTTAGCTTGCATATTCCGTTGACGGGCTTCCTCAAATGCCCGAGGTCTTCATGAGCAAGCAAGTTGTATGCACACCCCACTTAGTTTCATTTGAGCTTTCATACACTTATATCTCTAGTGCATAATTTGCATGGCAATCCTTACTCCTTACATTGACATCTATCGATGGGCATCTCCATAGCCTGTTGATATGCCTAGGTGATGTAAGATTATCTTCTCCACTTTTACCCCTTTGATATCTACCACCATATTCTATTCCACCATTATGCTATGTCCAATGGTTCATGCTCATGTATTGCATGAAGAATAAAAAGTTGATGCACTTTGAAAAGGTACGATCCAATTGCCTGACTTGGGCACCGCGGTGCTTGACATTGTATTAATGTGGTGAAGACGGAGTCATGCCTTGCTAATACTATAAGATGAATGGGGGTAAACATTCTTTTAGGATCATATACTTTGAAAGATTGATGATTCTGTTGCTTGTGCCTATAAATATTACTATGTTGATGTTTGCTAATTCATCGTTTCTCAATGAGCATACATGCAAAAGATTACATATTGGGTAGCATGTCACATCAAAAATTCTGTTTTTATCATTTACCTACTCGAGGACGAGCAGGAATTAAGCTTGGGGATGCTTGATACGTCTCCAACGTATCTATAATTTTTGATTGTTCCATGCTATTATATTATCATTCTAGGATACTTTTTGAGTAATAATTTACCAATTTATATTATTTTTTAGCACTAACCTATTGACCCAGTGCCCAGTGCCAATTCCTATTTTCTGCGTGTTTTTAACTTTTAAGGTTTACAGTACCAAACGAAGTCCAATTGCCCCGAAACTTTTTTATGACTTTTTCTGGACCAAAAAAAGACCTGGAAGCTTCGAGAGAAGACCGGAGACCGCACGAGGGAGGCACAAGCCATCTGGGTGCGTCCAGGGGGGTCGGCGTGCCCTGATGGCTTGTGCCCCCTTGGTGGCCCTCCTGACCTCGTTCTCTGGCCTATAAATTCAAATATATTCCAAAAACCCTAGAGGGCATCCCGAAACTCTTTTTCTGCCGCCGCAAGTCTCTGTTCCACCGTGATCCCATCTGGAGCTCCGTTCCGGCACCCTGCCAGAGGGGGGTTGATCATGGAGGGACTCTTCATCAACCTTGTTGCCCTCATGATGATGTGTGAGTAGTTCACCACAAACCTACGGGTCCGTAGTTAGTACCTAGATGGCTATCTCTCTCTCTCTTTTGATCTTCAATACAATGATCATCACATCTTTGCTTTCATCTATCTGATGTAATTCTTTTGTACGGTGCGTTTGTTGGGATCCGATGAATTGTGGGTTTATGTTCAGATTATTCATGAGAAGTATTTGAGTCACCTCTGAATATTATGATTCTTATTTGCATGATCATTATAGCTTCGTAATTCTCTCCGGTCTATTGATTTGCTTTGGCAAAGTAGATTGATATTCCTTCAGTGAGAGGGGTGCATTGTAGTGGGTTCAACCTGACGGGTTTCTATATCCCAGTGACAGAAGGAGACAAGATACGTCTTTGTGTTGTTGCCACTAAGGATAAAATGATGGGGTTCATTCATATTAATTGAGTTTACTTTGTCTACATCATGTCATCGTTCTCCATGCATTACTCTGTTTGTCATGAACTTAATACGTAGAGAGGCAAGCATAGAAGCGCTCTTGAAGTGGAGTAATAGTAATAGGTGTAGGTAGGAGTCAGCCTATTTGCTTTGGATGTGATGCCTATATACACATGATCATTGCCATGAATATCGCATAACTGTGTGCTTTTCTATCAATTGCCCAACAGTAATTTGTTTACCCACCGTATGCTTATTTTCATGAGAGATGCCGCTAGGGAAAACTATGGCCCCCGGGTCTATTCACCTATATATTGATAAACGCTACAATACCTTGCTGCCTTTATTTACCTTTTATTTTATTTTGCAATTTGAATTTATCTACTATTATCTACACACTTCACTTGCTTGCAAATAACGAGATCAAGAGGATTGACAAACCTCTTGCCCGCGTTGGGTGCAAATTGTTTGCTCTTTTGTGTGCAGCTGCTGAAGACGGTTGTTGATTGATGTTCCTATTGGTTCGATAAACCCTTGTTTCATAGATGAGGGAAATACTTACATGTATTGTGCTGCAATTACCCGTTCCTCTTCACGGAAAACCCAACGCAGATCACAAGTATCACACCGTCTTTTTTCATGAGATGTACGCCATGATTTCTTTCTCTTACTCGGGTTTTTTATTTTGCTTTCTGTTGGCAGGGAGACGACAGCTGGTGGCCGAGCAACTAAACAAAAAAAGCCCCCACTCCCTCTCGTGCTTATGCCTGGTTGAACAAGGGGGCACCCACTGCTGCTGGCATCACGTCCACTCGATCGTCTCCTTGTGTATCGTCGTCCAATACCGGTGATCCCGTTATGCTGAAAGACTTGAGGAAAACTAGCAAGAGGTGTTCTCTTCTTTTTAATTTTTTGTGTTTCTTGTCCTAATCTAACTGTTGAACAAGCAGGTGTTGTGGCGTTCATTTTTTTCGAAAATTTACATGGCATTTGTAGGATGTTGAGCATGGCTACTCATATGTTATGTTTGATGCATTCCACACTGAGTGGCAACTTTATTGCATTTAATATGGCAACTCTAATTTTTTCCACATGGCAACTACCGCCTGACACAGATGTCAACTAGCATACAACACACATGGAAATTCATGTTTGTCACACATGGCAACTCCGACACATCACATATGTTATTTTTATGTTTAACTACATGGCAAATACTTGTTTTTTGAACTACATTTCCTTCACGTTTTTTTTCGTGGATGTCTTTTTGTTCGACAATTTTGTAGGGTAAAGAAGACTGTTTCACGCACGGCCAATCCCAGTAATAAAGACCCACTAGAACGCATTCACTCGAAGCTGACGACGTCCGGCAGTGCGTTCAAATCGAGGGTCACTTTCATCTCCTCGAAATATTGAACAGTCAGGCACAACCCGCAGGTAGACCCAAACCAAGACCCTACGGGAGTTCCCTTCATCGGGAAAATCTATGCCCACTCCATTAATGACCATAAAGATTGCTGCTTATGGAGCGGTTACCTGTCTTCAATTCCTGGCGCCCTATGCCAGTGAACGTGGGTATTATTATTTCCCGAAATAGTGCAGCAGCCAGAGAAGCCGCATCCTTTCCCTACACCTGAGCAGAGAAAGATCCGGCACTAATTAAGCTGGTGCACTATGTCATCGCTCGAGAGCGCTTGACCCAGCAGGTGATGGATTTTCTACAGACCCTTGCTGTATAAAACCCAAGTCGCCATTAGCAGACCCCTGAGGGCCAGACTAAGAGAGACGCCTTTTGTGAGTTCCCCATCCGCTCCGAGTAGACGAAGGATATATCCCACTGCAGGGAATAATTCCTCGTGAAATATAGCATATTACCTGAACCGTCAGCACCGTAGTTATATCAGTTTGTGTAGCATTTGACTGCTTGTTGTGATATCTGGGTTGTGTTTTAAAATTTTCTGTATTAGTATATTGCATTGGTTGAAGTTGTTTCTTGTGATTAAAAATCGATTGTTTTAATTATAGCAAATTTCATAGTAAGGTTTTTCTTAAAAGACCACTGCGATGAAAAATGTTTTCCCTAATAAAAATTTGATTTGCATGCCCTCTCGTTATATGACTCGCACACTACGTACGCTAAATGCAGGACTGCACGCGCTTTTATCGCCTAATCGATTACCTCACTAGTATACCACATCTGCACATTAGTCAGCAATTTTACTGTGACCCCGTCCTATCATGTGTGTGGTGTATTTGTATTTCATGTTACGATTGCCATGTGGTACGAGTATTATTTTTGCAAAATACGTCTTTAGCAAATCTCGAGGACGAGATTTTTCTTAAGGGGGTAGTGTTGTAACACCCCAAAAATTTAATCATGTTTTATTAATTAAAATTTTGTCAGAAATATTTATTTCCTATTTTTTGGATTTTTCTATGGGTTTCAGAGCCACTCTTTTCCTCTAAATTACAAAAATTCTTCTCTCCTATTTGAAACTTTTGAATAATATGGTGAGACTTGAATAATTTCATTGCAGAACTTTATTTCATTTAACAAAACCATTGGAATTATTATTTTTAATAAAACTTGCTTAGTTTTAATTCTTTTAATAGCATTTCACTCCTTTAAAAGACCTCTATTGCACTACAACCATTTTATTTATTCATTTAAAAATTCTGTAAAAATTTGGAGAGGTCAAGCATTGCCCTCAGATCACTTTTATGCAAAAAACCTCTCTTAGTATTTTGGAAATTTTGAGCTCCACTTCAAGTTTTCAAATCAGGTTCAGTTTGTAGTTTGCACTGAAACCTGTTTAAATATTTTTTTTAAATCCCATAAAAATTTGGGGATGTCAGTAGATGTATATAACTCATTTTTATGCAAAAAACCCATTTGTGTACTTTGAAAAAATTGAGCAAAACCTCCTCATTTCTATTCTGGTCCAGTTGGGCAGTTTGAACTGCAACCCTATTTTAATTTGCACAAATGCCCATGAAATTTTTCCTGCTTATAGTTAATCCAACCAAACCCTTAAGTCCTGAAGATCAGACCCAAAATCATCTTTTTACTCCACCAAAACATTCTCTGCAGTTTCTGTCCAGAATTGAATTCTGACAAAAATTGCATTATCAGGTTTCTTATTTTACCAAACCAACTCAACCACCATCTATTTAAACGAAGGAGACACCAATCTGGAAAGTTTGGTTGCCATCAAAGTCCTTTAGATGCCACTGGCATTTCATCAAACGCCTGTAGCTCATGACCAGATTTGGCATGGTTCTACATTTGTATTGTGAACTTCCCCTTATGGACAAACCAACATTTCCACTAGTCTTCTAGATAGTGCTAGCCTAGCCCTCTTAATTTGTGTTTGCATCCAAGCCTCCTAGCTCACCAGGGCATTTCGTCGAGGGGTCACCGTGCGTGCACCGGGCGCAGCCAGAGCGCACGTTTTGCACGTGCTGCGCCCGAGCCGCCGCGTCCCTGGACAGCGCCTCCCCAAGCTCGCTCTGGACCATTCGCTGCTCCCCGCGTAGCGCCAAGGCCTGACCTGCATCGTTCACGAGCACCACAGCATCAACCACGTCTCCGGCGAGCCAGGCGCTAGCCGCCATCGCCGCCTGCGGTGGTCGGTGCCGTACGGGCCACCTGGCGCGCCCCGAGACCCCCAGCTCGCCGTGCTCATCCGCAACCTCGTCGCCTTCCTCTGCAAGCTCAGGCAGTCAGCCCCCACCTCCCCTATGCTGCAATAGTGCCGTCGCCGTCATGCTTATCCACGGGCAGCCGACAAACCGACCTCTGGCGCCTATAAAAGGACCCCCCTAGCTTGCCCAGACCTTCAGAAAGACATCCACCATCCCTCTCGAGCTCCCTTAGACCCCAATCGACCTGGGGAGGTCATCTTCCCCAACTCCGGTCACTGTTCGGCCGCCCCTCCCCCTTGCAAATTCGAGGCCAACCCCGCTCCTCCTTCCCTCTTCTCTGTCGGAATGAAACCGCCCTAGCACCGCGAGTGCTTTCCCCCTCTCAATTTCGCCTGAGAGGAGCCGTGGGCAAAGATCCCTCGCAGACCCGCGCCGCCGTCCGCCGGCCATCGAAGCCACCGGAGCTTTCAGGCCCTCCGGTGAGAAAGCCCCCATCCCTCGAGACTGCCGCGAGCCCCTGATCCCGAAGGTGCCCTCGGTTGCCGGAGTGGAGCCCCGAATCGCCGGCGGGGATCGCCGGAGGTCACTCCTCCCCCTCGGTTGGAGGAGGGAGAGGACAGTCAAACCTGTCCGTGGGCCCCGCTCGTCAGCAATAGAGCCAACCGGGAGCCGTCTTAAGTGAAAGCGTAAACCATTGCGGTACGTTTTCTGTTCTGGAAAACGTAAAATCCCCGAATCGTTTTCTTTTATTTCTTTTAATTTAAAACAGAGTTTGACTCCTACTTTGACTGGCTATATCTTTTAAAATAAAACTCCAAATGAATTGATTCTTTTTCCTACCTCTCTGAAATTTCACCTAGTTTATTTTAGGATTTATTTCAAAAATATTTAAGACAACATTTTGTACTGTTTTTGAATTGCGTGTTGATTCAAATATTTTCAAAATAGGAAATGGGGAGAGAAGAAAACTTTCAAAAAGTTTTGTGGTGCACCCTACCACTCCACACACTAAAGGCAAGCATTCTGAACCCTTGGTATGATATTTGTTGTGTGATGTTTGGTGTGACAAATGAAACTATACACACATGAAGTGCGCGTTATTTCATGTGAAGGAGTGAACATGTTTGCAATACATGATGATGATTCTTGCTATTAAACTTGAGATGCTTGTGGCAGTAGTCACCATCTTGTGC
This sequence comes from Elymus sibiricus, assembly GCA_039707655.1. Lineage (NCBI taxonomy): Eukaryota > Viridiplantae > Streptophyta > Magnoliopsida > Poales > Poaceae > Elymus > Elymus sibiricus. The sequence goes on from CM077667.1 coordinate 385,877,396, forward strand.
CACCCCTGCCTACCGGAAGGAATCCGGGATAAGTCTCTGTCTTGGGTAGACATGAGCTTGGTGCTGACATCTCGTTGGAGCGAGAATGGTCAGTGAGGCATGATGGGATGTGATAAGTGGTGATTCTGCCTGATAGTGTGGAAAAATATTTATTGTGCTAACCATGCAGGGAACACATGAGCCTCCTGAGTCGACCATAGATCGAGTCTTGTTCCAGTAACCCCCATGCTTGTTTCGTACTACCACTTGTCCCTGCCGCGGGCAGGGTACGGTTCAGTAAGTTGTCAACCCCTTTCTTGGCACACACCGTACAGAGAGGCCATGGTGGAAGATACCGGGTGCATCCGGTAGGCATGCCACCTGGTCCGGGGGCATGGGTGTTTCCGGTTGGGACCGAGAGGGGGGCACCCCTTAGTAGCGCGCGGTATAAATTTGATCCCATGCTAATCGAGGTTGTAGCCTCCCCACTTAGAGTTTTGCTTGACAGGTGTCGTGGGTGATTCCAGGCATCGGTAAGTTAAGCTGGTGTGTGCAGGTCAGGTGTGTTTTCAATTCAAAGACCGTAAGCGGAATTAGTCCCGGTGGACTAAAGGAATCCGTTACTCGTGGGTAAAGAGTACACCCTCTGCAGAGTTTACATCTATTCGAATAGCCGTGTCCGCGGTTAAGGACTACAGTCTGGGATGGGTCGAGTGTCGGTCTTCGGAGGAAAACTTCTAAACCAGAATATTGATCATGACATGTGACAAATGATGTTTGTGATTATTATTATTGTGGATTAACCATTTATATTGTTGAAATGTCGAGTATCCCTGGGATGGTTCTACCTCCTGAATACTCATGGTAATTATTAGTGTATAAGCCCTTTATGTGGCGTCGCTCAGACGCCCGACTGTGGCATGCTGATTATTTATTTTCCTTATAAGCCCTTTATGTGGCGTCGCTCAGACGCCCGACTGTGGCATGTTTGTTATTTATTTTCCTTATAAGCCCTTTATGTGGCGTCGCTCAGACGCCCGACTGTGGCATGCTCGTTATTTATTTTCCTTATAAGCCCTTTATGTGGCGTCGCTCAGACGCCCGACTGTGGCATGCTTGTTATTTATTTCCCTTATAAGCCCTTTAGGTGGCGTCGCTTAGATGCCCGACTGTGGCATGCATGTTATTTATTTCTCTTCTAAGCCCTTTATGTGGCGTCGCTCAGACGCCCGACTGAGGCATGCTTTATATATTTTTTATCCTTTCGAGGCGTCGCTTCAGACACCCGATCGGTTTATTTTATTTGTATTCTCTGATTGCTTATTCCTGTTTAATATGAATAACCTGCTTGCGTGCGTCATGAATTTTATTTGTGACTGACTAAGTGATCGTGGATCATTTCAGTGCATGATTATCATCTGTTATATTATACCGGTTTTCATGATGTTTGCGAGTACATTCAAAGTACTCACTGGCTTGTCCCTGGCTGTTGTCTTGGCCAGATTTCATGCTTGGAGAGGAGTGCAATTGACGACAGCCCCGGAACCTAGGCAAGGAAGATAGCAGCCACGCAAAGATAGGAGTTATCCAGGTCAGCTGTTCCTGTGGGAAATGGAGTCCCATAGACGCTGATGATCCGCAAACCGCTTCCGCCGTCAACCACTAGAAACTTTTGTTGTACTCATAGACCACAATGGTCTTGTACTTCAGATTTTGTATTTTCTTGGAATTTCTGTATCAAGATTGTGTCTCATCAGCTAACAGTAATCCTGGGGCTGGTGAGCACAAGGACCATTTACTGGGAAATTAATATCCTGGAAAACCGGTCCTGACATTGATCGCAATCAGGCTGAACCAGCCATCGATCCTATGCATGTTGCTTTTTTTTTCCAGGCAGGCACGGTCCCGATGACGGCGCAGCCCATTGTTGATGGTCGGAAGGCTGTGAAGTTTGCAGAGCCTATAGTGCAAGGTAACCTCTTCGTTTCACTTTTTATTTTGTTTTTTGATGTTCATGGCAAATTATGTTTGAAATGACATGGCAAATCTTTTGTGTTATACATGGCATTTGTAGTTGACTTTACATGGCAACTTCAGTCTTTGTTGTTATTTTCATGTCGGTCTTACTGTCGATCTCACATGGTTAGTGTATTCATTGTCACATGGCAACTGTAGTGCATTCTACATGGCAGATTTTCATAATTTCACATGGCAAATTCTGTATGAAATGTGATGGCAAATTTTATGTGTTGTACATGGCATTTGTAGTTGACATTTCGTGGCAACTTCATTCTTTTTGTTGTTTGTTTTCATGTCTGTCTGAAACTCCAATTGACATGGCAAATGCAGTTGATGACCCATTCTTGCTTTCATAGTATGTCCATGGCAAATTTAGTTGATCTAACATGGCAATTACTCTTGATCTAACTTGGCATATGTTGTTACTCTCACATGGCAAACACTCTTTTTGGCTTCGCATGTACAAATGTCGTCGATCTCACACGGTTAATGTATTTACTGTCACATGGCAACTGTAGTGCATTCCAGATGGCAGCTTTTCATCATTTAACATGGCAAACTCATAATTTATGCCGTTCTTTTTGCTGTTAGATGTGGATGATCTATGTCAATGTCAAACTTTGTTTACATTTGCCACTTGAAAATAACATTATCCGTTCATGGCAGATCACAACTGATTTTGCATGGCAACTTCATGCATTTATTTAATATTTGATGTGTTTTTTTACAGGAACCCCTGAGGAGATTTCGCCGTCTCTTGATGAAGCTTACCGTAGGATTGAGAAGGATGCCAGTAACAAGAGGTCGTTGCGAAATCAGAGCCAACCGAGTTCTGGTGCTCCTGATGAAGTAGTGTCTGATGATGTCGTCAGAAGTGCAACCCCTAGTTCTGTGATGCAGGCGAGGGTCGTTCACGCACCAGCGGCTGATGATTTTCAGCCCGAGTTCAAGGCTACAAGGGAGCAGTCTCTTCTATATGATATTGTCAGGCGTTTCAGTAATGCGAGGTCAAACAGCAAACAAATGAAGCAGCTGAGAGAGTAATGACCATCCAAAACCCCCTCGTACTTGTTTTTCATCATTTGACTTTTTCGCCACGTTTTGTTTATTTCTATAATTGTTTCTTTTCGAAGATATTCTTTTTTCATGTTATATCATTTTCATACATCTCATGTTTGGACAGAACTAAAATCATTGACTGTGATGCGACGTTCATTGACCTTGGCGATCTAGCCGAGTCTATGAGGCCCACAGGTAGAATGTAGTAGAATGTAGTTGCATGTGGGATCGACTACATCAACAAATATATGGACATTTGCGTCGACAAGACCATCATGTCCTACAACGTGACGAGGAAAATATTCGATGGTGACGTCCACCATTCCATCGTCACGAAACATTTTGCCCCACATGGTGATTTCAAGCTCACATTGAAACAATTTGTGAGTGTTTCACCTTCTAGTTGTTTTTTCTTGTACATGTTATGATTGCTCATAGTTACATTTTATCTGTTGTTTAGTACCTTTTATGGCAACTGTTCTTAGACATAAGTGGCAACTTTATTGAAACTCACATGGCAACTTTACTGAAAAAGTGATGGCAACTTCATTGTGACATAGATGACAACTTCAGTCAATTACACATGACAACTGTAACTCTTTTTACTATAAACATGGCACCAACTTGTCTTGGACATGTTTTTTTGAGATGATCAATGATGCCTTGTTCATTCATCTAGTTTTATGGCAAGTTCACTGCATAGCACATGGCAACTTCAACCAGATGTTTTCCATGTTAACCCCTCTTTTTTGTTGCAGATCATGTTCCCCATGTTCCAATACCTTGCACCAGATAACCCAGTTGATAAGTGTGGTCACCACTACACCATATGCATTGACCCCAAGCACCAACGGTTCGAGGTGCTTGATTCACTCCGTTTAGGAGATGATACCAGCCTCACTACCCATGCTAAATTCTTTATCAGCAACATCAAAGAAACGTGGAACCGTCATTACGGAAGCTCAAAGGTCCATATCAGTCACTTTCCAATCGAGTATGTCCCGACTGCCAAGCAAGGCAACGGGTAATGCATTTTTAACGCAACATCCTTTGTGTTTTTTTTACCTCAATTGATTTTTAGTTTTCCTGAACGTTTCTTTTGTTTGTTGCCATGTGTTCACTTGCTTTTTTTGCTATAGGTATGACTACGGCTACTACATGTTGGAATACCTTGCAAAGTGGGAAGGACAAAGGGTGCCTGTCATCACAGATGCATGTGTAGCCGAGCTCCATAAAATCTTGACGTGGAACTCGGTGAGGAATGGAGATTTCAACAAGCGGCCTTCAGCACGGATTTCATCGAGGCAGCTGTCAAAACCGCCTCCAAGAAGTACAAGTGATCACATGGTGGTTGATCCCCCATGCCTACCTTACATTTTGTGCCGGATGAATGTAAGGTATCGTCTGCTCTTCGAAAACCATGTCCGTGTGCTACGTTATGTCTTTCACCGTAACCGTACTTTTTAGCGATGGCTTGCATGCCCTGTCTTATCATGTAATATAAGTGTGCAACTGAATATGTTAGGTATAACAACTAGTACCTTATGTTTTCTCTTGTGTTGTGAATGTTCATTTTAATGTTCGAAAGGGTCGTTTGTGTGTACTAGTACATCATGTAGAAGGAATGTTGACTTTTGTTCAATTCTTGTTATGCGTACGTTTATGTGGAAGATACCATATGAGTATCGAGTTGGTGTGTTGATTGTTTTTCTACCGAAAAAATTGTAGTTCAGTATGATTTTTTTTTCTCATGGCAATTGTAGTTCATATAACTTGGCGTTTATAATGCATGACACATGGCAAGTATAGGTGAACACGCATGGCAACTATAACTACTTGTGTTTTTCGGCAAATACACTGTTACATGTGCTGCATTTGCTATACACTGTCCACGTGGCAACTGCAACACTTTTTCTGAATTTTTTGGCAAACATACTACTGACCATATGTACATTTTTGTAAATATAACCGTGCTCTAAGTGCCGCGCACTTAACATATCAACTATATTATTTCATACATTTTGCAATCGTGGCACCTCTCTCATGGCAATTTCAGTATATCATTCATGGCAGCTATTTTTCGCAACGATTCGTACATAGAGAAATACATTAGTTCTCATGGAAGATACATACATATATGGCAATTATTATTTTTTCAAGAATTTTTGAAACGCAAAGAAAGTAGCTATCCCATTGCAGTAGCAGTAGATACATGGCTCTTTTTTTAATTCTATGTAAGCCAACACAAGTATTGCTGACATTTTCTAACCCATCATCATTTGTGTTGCAAAATTGTCTCTAACCGCAAATACAGCTTCCCCCACATCTACCTACGTGTTGCCAACTCTTTTTCTTGTTTTTTGTGCTTTGCTTGAATATCTAAGCCTGACTTGTATCTCACTTCTTTTGGACACCCTTTCATGACGGAGTGTGGCGCGTTCCTGAAAGCACAATATGTCCCCTTGGTGGTTTTGATAATTAATGACAACATACATTGTCTCTTGGACTAATACTTTTACCTAGTGTATTTCAGATAAAGTCCACGGAAAGGGTTGGCAAAAGAATTGTGGAGAAACCCCTAGATGCAAGGAAATGGATTGGCAAAGCTTCAAGCAAGAGGACTCTACATTTTACTTTGTGAGAAATCACTTTGAGTCCATAGGAAAGCCAATACTATTAAAAGGGGGTAAGGTACTGTTGGTGAACAAGATGCTCCACATGCACAAGTGATAGTCACCAAAAACACCCACAAACTCTTCCACAAAAGACTGTCCAAGCCATTCATGAAAATCGGTGCAACCAACAATTCCCACTCGGTCCCACCGATTCCCAAACTCAGACAGACCCATGCCAAACCCTAGCCATTTGGTGCAACCGATTCTGCATCGGTGCCACCGAGTTCAGTTGCCAACTTTCTGTTTAGCTATTTTCAAGCATCGGTACCACCGAGTATTGCTAGTCGGTCTGACCGAGACTTGGACCAACTTCCTGGTTAGCTATTCACAAGAATCGGGACCACTGAGTTTTGTGAATCGGTCTCACCGAGTTTTTGGACCAACTCTCTGGTTAGCCGTTGTCAAGAATTGGTACCACCGAGATTTGAGAATCGGCGTCACCGAGTTGTGCAATTTGACCGTTGGTCACCTAATCGGTACCACCAAGAATTATATATCGGTCTCACCGAGATTCAAAAGTTACTGCCTTTTGGTCACTTCGGTACCACCGAGTTTTATACTTCAGTGTCACCGAGTTGGTCACTTTAGGTGTAACGGTTGGATTTTTGGGGATGCCTATATATACCCCTTCACCACCACCCACTCGAAAGAGAAGCACTCAGAACTATTCCATACTTGCCCCATCCTATTTTCTAAGAGAGAGCCACCTACTCATGTGTTGAGATCAAGCTATTCCATTCCTACCATATGAATCTTGATCTCTAGCCTCCCCAAGTTGCTTTCCACCAAATCAATCTCTTCCACCAAAGCCAAATCTGTGAGAGAGTGATTGTGTGTTGAGGAGTCTACCATCTTGAAGCACAAGAGCATGGAGTTCATCGACATTGCCGAGCCTATTACCTTTTGGAGGGTGGTGCCTCCTAGATTGGTTAGGTGTCGCTTGGGAGCCTCCTACTTCGTGTTGTGGAGTTGAACCAAGAAGTTTGTACGGGCAAGGAGATCGCCTACTTCGTGAAGATCTACCCATAGTGAGGCTAGTCCTTCGTGGACGGAAGTCGTTATGGAATAGTCAAGGTTGCTACTTCGTGGACCCTTATGGGCGGAGCCCTCCGTGGACTCTCGCGACTGTTACCCTCCGTGGGTTGAAGACTCCATAAACGTGGACGTACGATAGCACCACCTATCGGAACCACGGAAAAAATCTTCGTGTCCCTCATGCGTTTGATCTCCCTATCTCATATCCTTACTTCCATGTGCAATGTCTTTATTTTCCGCTGCCATACTTGTTGACATGCATGTGTAGGGTGTGCTAGACTTGTCATAATTGTTAAAATCTGCCAACCAATTAACTTGGGAAAAGGTTAGGTTTTAAATTCCTGCTAGTAGTCTATTCACCCCCCTCTAGACACACTTCTAGTGATCCCTCAATTGGTATCAGAGCATTGGTCTCCATTGCATCGGTTTCATCACCGTGGAGGAAGATGGATGTGTCTAGTGTAGGAAGTTTGAGTTGTAGAGTGCCTATTCTTGATGCGGAGTACTATAGTCAATGGAAATATAAGATGCTTGAGCTATTCAATGAATTTCATTTGAGCAAGTATATTAAGAACCCCTATGTACCTCCCATTGATCCTTTACATCCCACACACGAAGAGGAAATTGATATGCTATGCAATCTTAGAACTGTTAATCTTATCGTTAGAGGATTGCCTAGGATTGTGCTTAATCAAATGAAGAATTTTGAATGTGCTTATACTTTGTGTAATGACTTGGAGAAACGATATCCGAGTTATTCATTGAGTAATCTTGATGAAATTCTTCATAAAACTATTGTCTTTCATAAAATGATGCCTAGTGATCCCAAGTTTGATGACTATCTATTTGAGCTTAGAGACCTCATGCATGCTAAAGGAGATGTCATAACTATCAATAATATCATTGTAGAAGCCATTTGAATTCATAAGTTTGAACATTGTCATGATCACAACCCTAACGAATCTCTTGTCCCTTGTGACGAGGATTTCCCACTTGATGATGACAATGTGGAACATGGCTACTATGATGAAGATGGGCTGTTCGATATCGAGCATGAGAAGATCATGAAGAATCTAAGTCTAATGGCAAACTTCAAGGATTACATGTCCGGAGGAAAAGAATGGATTCTCGATAGTGGATGCACCGATCATATGACCGGAGATAGAGACATGTTTGAAGAGATCACACCAAACCATGGACCGCGAAGGTATGTAACTTTTGGAGACAACTCCAAGGGTAAGGTACTTGGTCTCGGTAAGGTGGCCATATCCCATGATAGCTCTATTCAAAACGTCATGCTTGTTGAATCCCTTGGCTGCAATCTTCTTTCCGTATCTAGACTTGCCGAATTTGGTTTTAATGTGCTATTCACGAAAGTAGATTGCCAAGTATTTCGTTAAGATAATCATAACATGGTCTTTACCGGTTTCCGTAGAGGTGATCTATACATTGTCGATTTCACTAAGAGATCCAAACCTCGTACTTGTCTTATTGCAAAATCTTCTAAAGGTTGGCTTTGGCATAGAAGACTAGGACATGTTGGCATGCGTAATCTAGATAAGCTTATCAAAGGTGATCATATACTTGGTGTTAAAGATGTTATCTTTGACAAAGATAGACTTTGTAGTGCTTGTCAAGCTGGAAAGCAAGTAGGTGGAAGTCATCCCGTAAAACATATCATGACTACTAGGAGACCACTCGAGTTACTTCACATGGATCTTTTTGGTCCCAATGCTTACAAGAGCCTCGGTGGAAATTCCCATGGTCTAGTTATAGTTCATGATTTTTCCAGATTTAAGTGGGTATTCTTTCTTAATGATAAGTCGCAGGTACAAAAGATCTTCAAGAACTTCGCTCGCAAAGCGCAAAATCAGTTTGAAGTGAAGATCAAGAAGGTTCGGAGCGATAACTGCTACTTCTTGAGCTTGCGTTGGTTTTCCCTTGAAGAGGAAAGGGTGATGCAGCAAAGTAGATAAGTATTTCCCTCAGTTGTTGAGAACCAAGGTATCAATCCAGTAGGAGATACAAGCAAGTCCCCAATAGATGTACCTACACAAATAATCAAACACTTGTACCCAACGCAGAAAAGGGGTTGTCAATCCCTTCACGGTTACTTGCAAGGATGAGATCTGATAGAGATAGATATGAAAGATTACTAAAACGAAAAGTAAAACAAAAGTAAAAAGATTGCAGCAAAGTATTTTTGGTATTTTTGGTTTATAGATCTGAAAATATAATATGGAAAATAGACCCGGGGGCCATAGGTTTCACTAGAGGCTTCTCTCTTGAAGGAAAATAATATGGTGGGTGAACAAATTACTGTCGAGCAATTGATAGAAAAATGCATAGTTATGACGATATCCAAGGCAATGATTATGCATATAGGCATCACGTCCGTGTCAAGTAGTCCGAAATGATTCTGCATCTACTACTATTACTCCACACATCGACCGACTCCTGCCTGCATCTAGAGTATTAAGTTCATGAAGAACAGAGTAACGCATTAGGTAAGATGACATGATGTAGAGGGATAAACTCAAGAAATATGATGAAAACCCCATCTTTTTATCCTTGATGGCAACAATACAAATACGTGCCTCGCTACCCCTACTTTGTCACTGGGTGAGGACACCGCAAGATTGAACCCAAAACTAAGCACTTCTCCCATTGCAAGAATTACCAATCTAGTTGGCCAAACCAAACCAATAACTCGAAGAGACTTGCAAAGATATGAAATCATGCATATAAGAATTCAGAGAAGATTCAAATAATATTCATAGATAATCTGATCATAAACCCACAATTCATCGGATCTCGACAAACACACCGCAAAAGAGTATTACATCGGATAGATCTCCATGAAGATCATGAAGAACATGGTATTGAAGAACATAGAGAGAGAAGAAGCCATCTAGCTACTAGCTATGGACCCAAAGGTCTGAGGTTAACTACTCATGCATCATCGGAGGGGCAATGGAGTTGATGTAGATGTCCTCCGTGATCGAATCCCCCTCCGGCAGATTACCGGAAAAGGCTCCAAGATGGGATCTCACGGGAACAGAGGCTTCCGGCGGCGGAAAAGTATTTTCGTGGCTCTCTTTGGTATTGGGGGAATATTTGGGAATTTATAGGACGAAGATTAGGGTTAGGAGGCCTGCAGGGGGGCCACAAGCCAGGAGGGCGCCCCCCCAGGGCGTGCCCTGCAGGCTTGTCGTCTCCCGGCAGGTCTCCTGCCCCCCTCTCCAAGTCTGGCAGGTTTCTTCTGGTCCAAGAAAAATCACATGGAAGATTTTATTCCGTTTTGACTCCGTTTAATATTCCTTATCTGCAATACTCAAAAACACGGAAAAACAGAAACTGGCACTAGGCACTAGATTAATAGGTTACTCCCAAAAATAATATAAAATAGCATATTAATGCATATAAAACATCCAAAACAGATAATATAATAGCATGGAACAATCAAAAATTATAGATACGTTGGAGACGTATCAATAACGGATCGGAATTCAAGAACACCCATGTAGATACCTTTCTTGACGAAGAAGGTGTTTCACATGAGTTCTCGGCTACGTACATGCCTCAACAAAATGGAGTTGTTGAGAGGAAGAACCGAACCCTTATTGAGATGGCAAGAACGATGCTTGACGAATACAAGACGCCAAGACACTTTTGGGCAGAAGCCGTGGAAACAGCATGTCATGCCACAAACCGACTCTACTTGCACAAGCTTCTCGGTAAAACGGCATATGAGCTACTCACCGGTAACAAACCCCAAGTTGGATACTTTCGGGTATTTGGCTCAAAGTGCTACATTCTTGATAAGCATTGTCGTACTAAAGTTGCTCCTAAATCTCATGAAGGTTTCCTACTTGGTTACAGATCGAACTCTCACACTTACCGTGTCTACAACAACTTCACTCGAAAAGTTGAAGAGACGGTAGATGTGAAGTTTGATGAATCTAATGGTTTGCAAGTCGAACAATTGCCAAATGATGTAGGAGATAAGGATCCTTCGGAAGCTATCCAAGACTTGTCCATCGGCAAGATTCGTCCCATGGAGGTGAAGGAAAGTACTTCGTCAACTCAAGTGGAAGCCCCTACTTCACGTCAAGGTGAACCTCAACACGAGATGGAGGCATCCACAAGCAGTACACGACAAGATGATGAAGAGGAGGAAGTACATCATGAATATCCACCACAATCTCCTTCACCACCACCTCAAGGAAACGACACCTTCAACAACAATGAAGATGAAGAAGAAGCTCCACCATCCAACAAGCCGAAGCTACCCCGAGTTCGAGCAAGAGTGACCAAGAACCATCCTCTAAACCAAATCTTTGGTGACATACAAACCGGGAGAATCACTCGCTCTAAAACTCGCCTAGCTAACTTTTGTGAGCATTATTCTTTCATCTCTAGCATTGAACCCTTGAAGGTAGAACAAGCTCTTGAAGACCCGGATTGGGTGAACGCCATGCATGAAGAGCTTCACAACTTCGAGAGGAACGAAGTGTGGACACTCGTAGAGAAGCCCAAGGACGAGCACAACATCATCGGAACAAAATGGGTGTTTCAGAACAAGCAAGATGAAGACGGTCAAGTTGTACGCAACAAGGCACGTCTCGTAGCCCAAGGATATACGCAAGTCGAAGGTATGGACTACGGTGAGACCTATGCACCCGTCGCTAGACTTGAAGCTATTCGCATTCTTCTTGCTTATGCTAATCACCATGATATCACGCTTTATCAAATGGACATTAAAAGTGCCTTTTTAAATGGTGAGATTGAAGAAGAGGTTTATGTTAAACAACCCCCTGGTTTTGTGAATCCTAAGAAACCTAATCATGTTTACAAGCTTCGTAAAGCTCTTTATGGTCTTAAGCAAGCCCCACGCGCTTGGTATAAATGCTTAACAAAGTTTCTCATTGAAAAGGGTTTTGAAATTGGTAAAATTGACGCAACCTTATTCACTAAGAGAGTTAATGGTGAATTATTTGTGTGCCAAATCTATGTGGACAATATTATCTTTGGATCTACTAACCCACAATTTAGTGAAAGATTTGGAAGGTTGATGTCCGAGAAGTATGAGATGTCCATGATGTGTGAGCTGAAATTCTTTCTTGGTTTGCAAATCAAGCAAACAAGAGAAGGAACTTTCATCTCTCAAACCAAGTATACCAAGGACTTGATCAAGAAGTTCAACATGCAAGAGTGTAAAGGTATGAAAACTCCTATGCCTACTTGTGGACATGTTGATCTTACCAAGGAGGATGAACCGGTTGATCAAAAAGTTTATCGATCTATGATTGGTTCATTGCTATATCTATGTGCCTCCCGTCCCGATATTATGCTTAGTGTTTTCATGTGTGCTAGATATCAAGCAACACCTAAAGAGTGTCATCTTTTGGCCGTGAAACGTATTGTGAGATATTTGATACAAACGCCAAACTTTGGCATTTGGTATCCCAAGGGATCTTCCTTTAACCTTGTTGGCTATTCCGATTCGGACTATGCCGGTGACAAGGTTGATAGAAAATCCACCTCGGGTACATGTCAATTTCTTGGTAGATCTCTTGTGTCTTGGTCCTCCAAGAAACAAAACTCGGTATCTCTATCTACCGCCGAAGCTGAGTATATTGCTGCCGGATCATGTTGTGCACAATTACTATGGATGACACAAACGCTTAAGGATTATGGAATCCATGTGAAAAATGTTCCATTACTTTGTGACAATGAAAGTGCTATTAAAATTGATCATAATCCTGTGCAACATTCTCAAACTAAGCATATTCAAGTTCGACATCATTTCATTCGTGATCATGTTGCCAAAGGAGATATTAATCTTAAGCATGTTCGCACTAACAAGCAATTGGCTGATATCTTTACTAAGCCACTTGATGAGAAAGTGTTTTGTTACTTGAGGAGTGAGTTGAACATCATTGATGCTTCAAACTTGAGCTAAGCTCACTCGATTGCATGCAAGGGGATGAACTTACTTGACCATTCCATGCCATAATTACCATGAACTTCATATATCTTGGAATTCTATGCTCCCTTGTATTGCATCTAACATTTTGTAGGTACTTGGAAGAACAACTCTCCACAAGATTGCCATCAACTCACATCTTAAGAAATCTTGTCTTAGCCAAGTATCCACAACCTCTCTTGATGATGGAAGGAAGAAGACAACTCAACCATATCCTTGACATATAATTGATGTGATCATATTTGCTAATTCACAATTGGTATCATGTCAAATGGATATATATTGTTCTTCCTTGCATGACTAACCTATGTAGGTGATAAGTGTACTAAAACAAGAAGGATTGCTCCTACCTCGAGATGGTCTTCATCAACATCGAGCATCCTCAACAAGTTCACCTACAAGCCACGTCATCAAAATCACTCAAGGTATATACTCATATCCTTGAAAAAGCTTTACTCCAAGTCATGAGATAAAGCAACTCAAGTGATATGAAGACATTAAAATGCTTAATCGAAAAATGGTAACCCCATTTTGAGCTTAACAATGAGTATGATGTATGATCAAGTATTCTTGCTTGGCTCCTATGTCAATATACTCTAATATAGGTGACCTAGTCACCGCCCATCATCTAGTTAGGTATCTTGATTGGTTCATTCTCTATTTTGCAAGATTTCTTGGAACCACTCAAATCTTTTCTAGTTGATTTTTGCTGTAAAGTCTTTTGTATTTCCTTTGAAGATCCTTTTGACACTTTGTTACAAGTTTTCCAAATTCTTTTGCAAGTTTCTGTTTATCCCTCGGAGTCTCCGACTCAAACCATTCGGTTCTACCGATTTAGCAGATGAGATGCATAACAACAACTCGGTTCCACCGACCCGTTTGACTCAGAGCCACCGATTGGATTTCTTCTCTCATTTGTGTTCATAATTGCAAATCTTTGTTTCTTTAGTGATCCTACAAGTGATGTCTTTGTTTCTTCAATGATCCCTTATTTATAAAAAAAGAAGAAGGGGAGAAACTTTATTCTAGGATCCCTAACTCAAAGGAGGAGAAGTCTTACAAGCTCTCGGATCAGCCAAGGAGGAGAAATTATCTTAAATGATTCCCTTAGTTTTTAATGCTCTCTATAATTTTCATTTCTATGATCCCTACATTCCATGACCCTTGTTCTCAAGGATCCCTTCTTAATCGACGATCCTTGTGTCTGACCCTGTGTATGGACCTTTTTGGCAATTAATGCCAAAGGGGGAGAAATACCAAAGCTTCAATGCTAAAGGGGGAGAAACAATTAAGGGGGAGAATATCAAAGCTTATACTTAAGTAGACAAGGGGAGAATACCAAAGTAGGGGGAGAAAAATATGTTTGGGGAGAAAAATGTGTTTATTTCATTTGACTACTCATGTTAGACTTTTCTCACCCTATCCAATCCCAATATCTACATGCTAAGATTCAGAGGGAAAGGCTGACCTACTATTTTCATATCTAAGGGGAGAAAGTTTCTAACATGATCTTGGAGACATATCAATCTTAAGGAATACTATCTTCTATATGTTCTCCATATCTTGGCACTATTGAGCTCTATTGCTTTTGATTGGTAGAATACTCTTGTGTTTCCTAACACTGTTTTCTCAAGTGTATCTCTACTACAAGAATGCTCAAGAACTCAAGGTAAGTATATGCATCATATCCTTGATCAAGATGATCTCTTGCTTCTTGCACATATTGTTTGCAAGAGTGAAGTCTTGAACAAGGATACATCTCATTCATATAAATTTGATGCATATAGCCAAGATACACATGACTCATATTATCCCTTCCACTATATGTGTGTCCATGCACTCCAAGGCAACTATCTTTTAAAGGGTTTGCACACATTTAGGGGGAGCAAGTCTAAGTCATGTGTCTCTCAAAGTCTTCATTATATCCATGCATATCTTTATTTGAAGCTTTGATTGTATGTTGTCATCAATTACCAAAAAGGGGGAGATTGAAAGCAAAATATGTTCCCTTGGTGGTTTTGATAATTCATGACAACATACATTGTCTCTTGGACTAATACTTTTACCTAGTGTATTTCAGATAAAGTCCACAGAGAGGGTTGGCAAAAGAATTGTGGAGAAACCCCTAGATGCAAGGAAATGGATTGGCAAAGCTTCAAGCAAGAGGACTCTACATTTTACTTTGTGAGAAATCACTTTGAGTCCATAGGAAAGCCAATACTATTAAAAGGGGGTAAGGTACTATTGGTGAACAAGATGCTCCACGTGCACAAGTGATAGTCACCAAAAACACCCACAAACTCTTCCACAAAATTCTGTCCAAGCCATTCATGAAAATCGGTGCAACCAACAATTCCCACTCGGTCCCACCGATTCCCAAACTCAGACAGACCCATGCCAAACCCTAGCCATTCGGTGCAACCGATTCTGCATCGGTGCCACCGAGTTCAGTTGCCAACTTTCTGTTTAGCTATTTTCAAGCATCGGTACCACTGAGTTTTGCCAGTCGGTCTCACCGAGACTTGGACCAACTTCCTGGTTAGCTATTCACACGAATCGGTACCACCAAGTTTTGTGAATCGGTGTCACCGAGTTTTTGGACCAACTCTCTGGTTAGCCGTTGTCAAGAATTGGTACCACCGAGATTTGAGAATCGGCGTCACCGAGTTGTGCAATCTGACCGCTGGTCACCTAATCGGTACCACCGAGAATTATATATCGGTCTCACCGAGATTCAAAAGTTACTGCCTTTTGGTCACTTCGGTACCACCGAGTTTTATACCTCGGTGTCACCGAGTTGGTCACTTTAGGTGTAACAGTTAGATTTTTGGGGATGCCTATATATACCCCTTCACCACCACCCACTCGAAAGAGAAGCACTCAGAACTATTTCATACTTGCCCCATCCTATTTTCTGAGAGAGAGCCACCTACTCATGTGTTGAGATCAAGCTATTCCATTCCTACCATATGAATCTTGATCTCTAGCCTCCCCAAGTTGCTTTCCACCAAATCAATCTCTTCCACCAAAGCCAAATCTGTGAGAGAGTGATTGTGTGTTGAGGAGTCTATCATCTTGAAGCACAAGAGCAAGGAGTTCATCGACATTGCCGAGCCTATTACCTTTTGGAGGGTGGTGCCTCCTAGATTGGTTAGGTGTCGCTTGGGAGCCTCCTACTTCGTGTTGTGGAGTTGAACCAAGAAGCTTGTACGGGCAAGGAGATCGCCTACTTCGTGAAGATCTACCCATAGTGAGGCTAGTCCTTCGTGGACGGAAGCCGTTATGGAATAGTCAAGGTTGCTACTTCGTGGACCCTTATGGGTGGAGCCCTCCATGGACTCTCGCGACCGTTACCCTCCGTGGGTTGAAGACTCCATAAACGTGGACGTACGATAGCACCACCTATCGGAACCACGGGAAAAATCTTCGTGTCCCTCATGCGTTTGATCTCCCTATCTCATCTCCTTACTTCCATGTTCAATGTCTTTATTTTCCGCTGCCATACTTGTTTTTTTAACACAGTACAGACGCAAGCGCTCATACACGCGCATACACTCACCCCTATGAACGCACACATGCACACCCTACCCCTATGAGCACCTCCGAGAGACTGAGCCGGCATATCATCTTGAAATTTACGAAGTCACCGTAGGCACCTCGTCGTCGACGGGAATGTCTCCTCGCACTGAATGCGCATCGCCGGAAATCCTGTAATAAATCCAGGAATAAATGGGAGCACCAGGATTTGAACCCTGGTGGCCTGGGGATGCCACAATCCCTCTAACCATCGAACCACAGGTTGGTTCGCTGCTGCCATACTTGTTGACATGCATGTGTAGGGTGTGCTAGACTTGTCATAATTGTTAAAATCTGCCAACCAATTAACTTGGGAAAAGGTTAGGTTTTAAATTCCTGCTAGTAGTCTATTCACCCCCCCTCTAGACACACTTCTAGTGATCCCTCAGTTCCTGATCCGCGTCTGTGTGTCTGATGCTCCAGATCCTACTTCTGAGTTTTCAGAGGACGGACCCATGGATGAAGGTGCATTAGAACTGCGTGGGAATCTGTGTAAGGCGTCGTCATCCTTCCTTTTCTTGATCTCATCAAGGTCTATTTTCAGGGCCTTTTTGTGCTTTTCTGCAACTCTTGCCGTCTCATCGCTCTTGCATGCATCATTTATTAGTTCAACATAGTTCCTAGTCAATACCATGTGCCTCACGGAGTCCATTGTTGCCTCCGATCTGTCCTCATGCACAGCCAAGACTGTATTTGATGTTTGTGGCCCCAACACCTCATCAGCGTCCCAAGTCCATCGCCGGTGTATGAAATGGCGGGGCAAAAGCTTTACCATGTGCATTTCCATAACTTTGAGTATCTGGCAGCACAAAATCCCGTCCTGTTCAAACTTGCAGCATTCGCAATAGTACCCACCTTCACTTACGAAGGCCTTCACAAAGTAGTTTCTCTCCTTGTCCGGATCTTCTGGTTCTGAATCGGACATGTCCCTGAGACTACACACCTTGAATGTCCAGTCGTCAACCTAATAAGCTGCATACGAGGTGGACCGCTTTATTTCTTCCTAGAACCTACATGTTTTGTGCTCGTTAATTTCTCACTTCCTTTTTAGTAGTATTTGATTGTTTCGCAATAGGCCACAAAATAAAAACCATACTAAATTCAACATGGCAAACAAAGGATACTACACATGGCATGTTTGATTGTTTCCACATGGCAACTACAACATCTTATGCATTTTTCCACATGGCAGTCAAAGTGCGACGCGCGCGGTAAACATTTCTGGTCCACAACATCCTATGCACATGTGAATCTAGTAGGTGTAGATGCCATATCATAGTAGGTCAAAGATGGCAATTGTTGTGCATTTAGCATGGCAAATAAAGTGTTATGAACGTGGCAACTAGGGCTGTTTTAACATGGCAACTGCAGCAACTTCTTCACATGGCAAACATAGTTCATCTTATATGGAAACTACATTGAACTCTACATGGCAATTGCAGTACATTTTCACATGGCAACTACATTTTTATGCAAACCAGTTTTCACATGGCAATTATGTTGGTGAACGTTGCATGGGAAACAAAAATTTTCCTACGCACACATAAGATCTATCCATGGTGATGAGCATCTACGAGAGGGAGAGTGAATCTACATACCCTTGTAGATCGCTAAGCGGAAGCGTTAATAAACGCGGTTGATGTAGTCGAACGTCTTCGCGATCCAAATCGCCGAGCGTCCCGCGATCCAATCACGATCCTTCCGATCTAGTGCCGAACGGACGGCACCTCCGCGTTCAACACACGTACGGCTTGATGACGCCTTCACCTCCTCGATCCAGCGAGCGATGGTGAAGTAGTGGTTGAGTTCCAGCAGCACGACGGCGTGGTGATGGTGGTGAGGAACAATCTCTGCAGGGCTTCGCCAAGCACTACGGAGATTATGACGGAGGAACTAGAGGGCTAGGGTTGCCGGCACACGGCTTGGGAAATCCTGATGTGTCCCGTGTGCTAGCCCTGCCCCTCTATTTATATGTTGAGCCTTGGGGTCTAAACTTGGAGTAAAAGCCTCCTCCGGGTCGGTTTTGCCCGCACAAGGTCGGTTTGGCCCGCAGGGAAAGAGTCCAACTCGGATCCCTGCCGAACCGTGCACAGCCGCGCACAAGCGGTAGTACCGCTTCACACAAGCGGTAGTACCGCTTGGGCGGTAGTACCGCTTCACACAAGCGGTAGTACCGCTCGGGCGGTAGTACCGCTTCACCAAGCGGTAGTACCGCTTACGCGGCAGCAAAACTACTTTTGCACTTTCCAATACCTTGTGGGCTTTATCCCTTTGGCTCATATAAAGTGTTGTTGCACCCGAACACTTCGGTAAACATCCGGAACCCATTCCGGTGAACTCCGGAACCCTTCCAGAGATCAAAACACTATTATCACATATATCAATCTTTACCTCCGGACTATTCCGGAGATCCTCGTCATGTCCGGGATCTTATCCGAGACTCCGAACAACTTTCGGTCACCAACATAATAACTCAATTATACTAATCGTCACCAAACGTTAAGTGTGTAGACCCTGCGGGTTCGAGAACTATGTAGACATGACCGAGACACCTCTACGGCCAATAACCAATAGCGGGACCTGGATGCCCATATTGGCTCCTACATATTCTACGAAGATCTTTATCGGTCGAACCTCTATGTCAAGGATTCAGTTAATCCCGTATGCTGTTCCCTTTGTTCTTCGGTATGTTACTTGCCCGAGATTCGATCGTCGGTATCACTATACCTAGTTCAATCTCGTTACCGGCAAGTCTCTTTACTCGTTCCGTAATACAAGATCCTGTGGCTAACTCTTTAGTCACTTTGCTTGCAAGGCTCAATGTGATGTTGTATTACCGAGTGGGCCCTGAGATACCTCTCCGTCATACGGAGTAACAAATCCCAGTCTTGATCCATGCCAACCCAACAGACACCCTCGGAGATACCTGTAGAGCACCTTTATAGTCACCCAGTTACGTTGCGACGTTTGATACACACAAGGTATTCCTCCGGTGTCAGTGAGTTGCATGATCTCATGGTCAAAGGAACAGATACTTGACATGCAGAAAACAATAGCAATAAACTGACACGATCAAATGCTACGTTTACAGTTTGGGTCTTGTCCATCACATCATTCTCCTAATGATGTGATCCCGTTATCAAATGACATCTCATGTCAATGGCTAGGAAACCTTAACCATCTTTGATCAACGAGCTAGTCAACTAGAGGCTTACTAGGGACACAGTGTTGTCTATGTACCCACACATGTATTTGAGTTTCCAATCAATACAATTATAGCATGGATAATAAACGATTATCATTAACAAGGAAATATAATAATAACCAATTTATTATTGCCTCTAGGGCATATTTCCAACAGTCTCCCACTTGCACTAGAGTCAATAATCTAGTTCACATCACTATGTGATTTACATTGTAATGAATCGAACACCCATGCAGTTCTGGTGTTGTTCATGTTTAGCCCTTGGAAGAGGTTTAGTCATCGGATCTGCAACATTTAGATCCGTGTGTACTTTGCAAATATTTATGTCGTCCTCCTTGATGTAATCGCGGATGGAATTGAAACGTCGCTTTATGTGTCTGGTCCTCTTGTGAAATCTTGGTTCCTTGGCTAGAGCAATGGCACCAGTATTATCACAAAACAGAGTCATTGGGTTAAGTGCACTAGGCACTACTCCAAGATCTGTCATGAACTCCTTCATCCAGACACCTTCCTTCGCCGCCTCCGAGGCAGCGATGTACTCCGCTTCGCATGTAGAATCTGCTACCACGCTTTGCTTGGAACTGCACCAGCTAACCGCACCCCCATTAAGAATAAATACGTATCCGGTTTGCGACTTAGAGTCATCCGGATCAGTGTCAAAGCTTGCATCGATGTAACCCTTTACGACGAGCTCTTGATCACCTCCATAAACGAGAAACATGTCCTTAGTCCTTTTCAGGTACTTCAGGATATTCTTGACCGCCGTCCAGTGTTCCATTCCTGGATCACTTTGAAACCTTCCGACCATACTTATGGCAAGGCTGACATCGGGTCTTGTGCACAGCATTGCATACATGATAGAGCCTATGGCCGAAGCATAGGGGATGACACTCATCTTTTCTCTATCTTCTGCAGTCACTGGGCATTGAGTCTTACTCAACTTCACACCTTGCAAAACAGGCAAGAACCCCTTCTTGGACTGATCCATTTTGAACTTCTTCAAAATCTTATCAAGGTATGTGCTTTGTGAAAGTCCTATTAAGCGTCTTGATCTATCTCTATAGATCTTGATGCCTAATATGAAAGCAGCTTCTCCTAGGTCCTTCATTGAAAAACTCTTGTTCAAATATTCCTTTACGCTTTCCAGCATTTCTATATTGTTTCCAATCAGCAATATGTCATCCACATATAATATTAGAAACGCTATAGAGCTCCCACTCACTTTCTTGTAAATACAAGCTTCTCCGTAAACTTGTATAAACTCGAACGCTTTGATCACATCATCAAAACGAAGATTCCAACTCCGAGATGCTTGCACCAGTCCATAAATGGATCGCTGGAGTTTGCAAACTTTGTCAGCATTCTCTGGATCGACAAAACCTTCTGGTTGCATCATATACAACTCTTCCTTAAGGTAACCGTTAAGGAACGCTGTTTTGACATCCATCTGCCAAATTTCATAATCGAAAAAGGCAGCTATTGCTAACATGATTCTGACGGACTTAAGCATCGCTACGGGTGCGAAGGTCTCATCGTAGTCAACTCCTTGAACTTGTGAAAAACCCTTTGCCACAAGTCGAGCTTTATAGACGGTGACATTACCGTCCGCGTCCGTCTTCCTCTTAAAGATCCATTTGTTCTGAATGGCCTTACGCCCTTCAGGTAATACTTCCAAAGTCCATACTTTGTTTTCATACATGGATCCCATCTCGGATTTCATGGCCTCTAACCACTTCTCGGAATCCGGGCCCATCATCGCTTCTCCATAGCTCGTAGGTTCATCGTTGTTTAACAACATGACCTCTAAGACAGGGTTGCCGTACCACTCAGGAGCAGTACGCGTCCTTGTCGACCTACGAGGTTCGATAGCAACTTGATCCAAAGCTTCATGATCATCATCATTAACTTCCTCTTCAGCTAATGTAGGCTCGACAGAAACAACTTTCTGCGTTGCGCTACTCTTAGGTTGAAGTAAAGGTTCAATAACCTCATCAAGTTCTATCTTCCTCCCACTCAATTCTTTCGAGAGAAACTCTTTCTCAAGAAATGTTCCGTTTTTAGCGACAAACACTTTGCCTTCGGATCTGAGGTAGAAGGTATACCCAACTGTCTCTTTTGGGTATCCTATGAAGACGCATTTCTCCGCTTTGGGTTCCAGCTTTTCAGGCTGAAGCTTTTTGACATAAGCATCACATCCCCAAACTTTAAGAAACGACAGCTTTGGCTTCTTGCCAAACCAAAGTTCATATGGCGTCGTCTCAACGGATTTCGATGGTGCCCTATTTAAAGTGAATGCAGCTGTCTCTAATGCATAACCCCAAAACGATAGTGGCAAATCGGCAAGAGACATCATAGATCGCACCATATCCAATAAAGTTCGATTACGACGTTCGGACACACCATTATGCTGTGGTGTTCCAGGCGGTGTCAATTGTGAAACAATTCCACACTGTCTTAAGTGACTGCCAAACTCATAACTCAGATATTCTCCTCCTCGATCAGATCGTAGGAATTTAATCTTCTTGTTACGATGATTCTCAACTTCACTCTGAAATTGTTTGAACTTTTCAAATGTTTCAGACTTGTGTTTCATTAAGTAAATATACCCATATCTACTTAAGTCATCAGTGAAGGTGAGAAAGTAACGATAACCACTGCGCGCTTCAATACTCATCGGACCGCACACATCAGTATGTATGATTTCCAATAAGTCACTTGCCCGTTCCATTGTTCCAGAGAACGGCGTTTTAGTCATCTTGCCCATGAGGCATGGCTCACATGTGTCAAGTGATTCAAAATCAAGTGACTCCAAAAGTCCATCAGCATGGAGCTTCTTCATGCGTTTTACGCCAATATGACCTAAACGGCAGTGCCACAAGAAAGTGGTATTATCATTATCAATTCTATATCTTTTGGCATCAATGTTATGAACATGTGTATCATTATTATCGAGATTCAACAAGAATAAACCCCTCACATTGGGTGCATGACCATAAAAGATATTACTCATATAAATAGAACAACCATTATTCTCTGATTTAAATGAGTAACCGTCTCGCAATAAACAAGATCCAGATATAATGTTCATGCTTAACGCAGGCACCAAATAACACTTATTTAGGTTCATCACTAATCCCGACGGTAATCGAAGAGCGAGCGTGCCAACGGCGATCACATCAACCTTGGAACCATTTCCCACGCGCATCGTCACTTCGTCCTTTGCCAGCCTCCGTCTATTCCGCAGTTCCTGTTTTGAGTTGCAAATATGAGCAACCGCACCGGTATCAAATACCCAGGCACTACAACGAGAGTTGGTAAGGTACACATCAATAACATGTATATCATATATACCTTGTTTGTTGTTGGCCGCCTTCTTGTCAGCCAAATACTTGGGGCAATTCCGCTTCCAGTGTCCAGTTCCCTTGCAATGAAAACACACAGTTTCTGGTTTGGGTCCAGCCTTGGGTTTCTTCACGAGAGGAGCAACTGCTTTGCCACTCTGCTTGGAGTTACCCTTCTTACCCTTGCCATTTTTCTTGAAACTAGTGGTTTTATTGACCATCAACACTTGATGCTCCTTCTGAATTTCAGACTCAGCGGCTTTCAGCATCGCAAACAGCTCGGCGACTGACTTGTTCATCCCGTGCATGTTATAGTTCAACACGAAGCTCTTGTAGCTAGGTGGCAATGATTGAAGAACTCTGTCAGTGATAGCCTCTGGCGGAAGGGGCATCCCTAACTCAGCCAGACGGGTGGAGTACCCAGACATTCTGAGCACGTGATCACTGATAGACCCGTTCTCCTCCATCTTGCAAGCATAGAACTTATCGGAGATCTCATATCTCTCGATCCGGGCATTCTTCTGAAAGATAAACTTCAACTCCTGGAACATCTCATATGCTCCATGACGTTCAAAACGTCTTTGAAGTCCCGGTTCTAAGCCATACAACATTGCACATTGAACTATTGAGTAATCATCAGAACGAGCCTGCCAGGCGTTCACAACGTCTAGAGACTCAACTGGAGCGGGTGGATCACCAAGCGGTGCATCAAGGACATAAGCCTTCTGGGAAGCCGTAAGGATAATCCTTAGATTACGGGCCCAGTCCACAAAGTTACTTCCATCATCTTTCAACTTAGCTTTCTCTAGGAACGCATTAAAATTCAGGGGTGCTACTGCGCGAGCCATGATCTACAACATAAATACTGCAAAGACAACTTAGACTATTGTTCTTAGATAATGAGTTTAGTTAATCATATTTAAAAAACTCCCACTCAAATTGACATCCCTCCGATCATTCGAGTGTAACACGATCCAAATCCACCAACTCAAGTCCGATCATCACGTGAGTTGAGGTGGTTTCAATGGTGAACATCTTCATGTTGATCATATCTACTATATGACTCATGTTCGACCTTTCGGTCTCTTGTGTTCCGAGGCCATGTCTGTACATGCTAGGCTCGTCAAGTTTAACCCGAGTGTTCCGCACGTGCAACATGGCTTGCACCCGTTGTATGCGAACGTAGAGTCTATCACACCCGATCATCACGGCGTGTCTCGAAACGACGAACTTTCGCAACGGTGCACACTTGGGGAGAACACAATTTATCTTGAAATTTAAGTGAGGGATCACCTTATAATGCTACCGTCGTCCTAAGCAAAATAAGATGCATAAAAGGATTAACATCACATGCAAATCATAAGTGACATGATATGGCCATGAACTTGTGCTTTTGATCTCCATCTCCAAAGCACCGGCATGATCTCCATCGTCACCGGCATGACACCATGATCTCCATCATCTTGATCTCCATCAACGTGTCGCCATAAGGTTGTCGCGCCGACTGTTGCTTCCACGACTATTGCTAACGTTTAGCGATAAAGTAAAGCATTACATAGCGCTTAATGATTGACACGCAGGTCATACAATAATTAAAGACAACTCTATGGCTCCTGCCAGTTGCCGTACTCATCGACATGCAAGTCGTGATATTCTATACAACACATGATCATCTCATACATCACATATATCTCATCATGTAATTGGCCATATCACATCACAACATACCCTGCAAAAACAAGTTAGACGTCCTCTAATTGTTGTTGCAAATTTTACGTGGCTGCTACGGGTTTGCAAGAACCGTTCTTACCTACGCAAAACCACAACGTGGTGTAGTGATTGCTTTTTGATCTTCTAAAAGAACCCTTTTCATTGAACCGATTCAACTAAAGTGAGAGAGACAGACACCTGCCAGTCACCTTTATGCAACAAGTGCACGCAGCGGTGAAACCAGTCTCGCGTAAGCGTACGCGTAATGTCGGTCCAGGCCGCTTCATCTCACAATACCGCGGAATCAAGCATCAACTAGTAACGGCAAGCAATATGTATACATCCACGCCCACAACTCGTTTGTGTTCTACTCGAGATCTCATCTACGCATAGACCTGGCTCTGATACCACTGTTGGTGAACGTTGCATGGGAAACAAAAAATTTCCTACGCACACATAAGATCTATCCATGGTGATGAGCATCTACGAGAGGGAGAGTGAATCTACATACCCTTGTAGATCGCTAAGCGGAAGCGTTAATAAACGCGGTTGATGTAGTCGAACGTCTTCGCGATCCAAATCGCCGAGCGTCCCGCGATCCAATCACGATCCTTCCGATCTAGTGCCGAACGGACGGCACCTCCGCGTTCAACACACGTACGGCTTGATGACGCCTTCACCTCCTCGATCCAGCGAGCGATGGTGAAGTAGTGGTTGAGTTCCAGCAGCACGACGGCGTGGTGATGGTGGTGAGGAACAATCTCTGCAGGGCTTCGCCAAGCACTACGGAGATTATGACGGAGGAACTAGAGGGCTAGGGTTGCCGGCACACGGCTTGGGAAATCCTGATGTGTCCCGTGTGCTAGCCCTGCCCCTCTATTTATATGTTGAGCCTTGGGGTCTAAACTTGGAGTAAAAGCCTCCTCCGGGTCGGTTTTGCCCGCACAAGGTCGGTTTGGCCCGCAGGGAAAGAGTCCAACTCGGATCCCTGCCGAACCGTGCACAGCCGCGCACAAGCGGTAGTACCGCTTCACACAAGCGGTAGTACCGCTTGGGCGGTAGTACCGCTTCACACAAGCGGTAGTACCGCTCGGGCGGTAGTACCGCTTCACCAAGCGGTAGTACCGCTTACGCGGCAGCAAAACTACTTTTGCACTTTCCAATACCTTGTGGGCTTTATCCCTTTGGCTCATATAAAGTGTTGCTGCACCCGAACACTTCGGTAAACATCCGGAACCCATTCCGGTGAACTCCGGAACCCTTCCAGAGATCAAAACACTATTATCACATATATCAATCTTTACCTCCGGACTATTCCGGAGATCCTCGTCATGTCCGGGATCTTATCCGAGACTCCGAACAACTTTCGGTCACCAACATAATAACTCAATTATACTAATCGTCACCAAACGTTAAGTGTGTAGACCCTGCGGGTTCGAGAACTATGTAGACATGACCGAGACACCTCTACGGCCAATAACCAATAGCGGGACCTGGATGCCCATATTGGCTCCTACATATTCTACGAAGATCTTTATCGGTCGAACCTCTATGTCAAGGATTCAGTTAATCCCGTATGCTGTTCCCTTTGTTCTTCGGTATGTTACTTGCCCGAGATTCGATCGTCGGTATCACTATACCTAGTTCAATCTCGTTACCGGCAAGTCTCTTTACTCGTTCCGTAATACAAGATCCTGTGGCTAACTCTTTAGTCACTTTGCTTGCAAGGCTCAATGTGATGTTGTATTACCGAGTGGGCCCTGAGATACCTCTCCGTCATACGGAGTAACAAATCCCAGTCTTGATCCATGCCAACCCAACAGACACCCTCGGAGATACCTGTAGAGCACCTTTATAGTCACCCAGTTACGTTGCGACGTTTGATACACACAAGGTATTCCTCCGGTGTCAGTGAGTTGCATGATCTCATGGTCAAAGGAACAGATACTTGACATGCAGAAAACAATAGCAATAAACTGACACGATCAAATGCTACGTTTACAGTTTGGGTCTTGTCCATCACATCATTCTCCTAATGATGTGATCCCGTTATCAAATGACATCTCATGTCAATGGCTAGGAAACCTTAACCATCTTTGATCAACGAGCTAGTCAACTAGAGGCTTACTAGGGACACAGTGTTGTCTATGTACCCACACATGTATTTGAGTTTCCAATCAATACAATTATAGCATGGATAATAAACGATTATCATTAACAAGGAAATATAATAATAACCAATTTATTATTGCCTCTAGGGCATATTTCCAACAAATTACACTACATTCCACATGGCAGTTACACTACATTACACATGGCAACTATTATTTGTTTTCCAACTAGTCATTTGTAGTCCATTTTCATCTTGCAAATATTGTTCATTATACATGGCAGCTTCATTCCATTATCCATGGCATTTTTATTTGTTTGTTACCTTTGCAACAAAATGCTTGCAGCATGGTTCTTGTTATTTGTTCCACCTTTCTTTATTTCATTAATTATGGTGGTGAATGCATTCTGCCATACTTTCCAACTAAGGACCGTGCGAGCACACACTTACCTGAAAAAGATCTTGTTTGTGTATATTTTGCTCATCTGCCTCTCCATTGGTAAGTATGTGAGCAATTTAGGCTGCTTAAGTATTGTGTTTGCTTCTTGCTGCAGCTCCGATCCCAGTATTTTCTGTTGCAAAGTTGTATACTGCTTGGCAAACTGTAGCAATGAGTTACCGGGGCTCATGTAACGCTTCAAAACAGCATTGAAACCCTCACTGCGTTGCGTAGTTTGTAGGAATGGGTAGACACACTGCATAAAGTAGGCTGACACCCAGTACATCTGATTCTCTCATAGGTTCTGAAGGGTCTCGTTGTCCTGAACTTGGTATTTTTCAATCATAGCGGTCCAGCTCCATTCAAACTCTTCCACTCTCAACTCGAATGCCTTGTGTAGATCTTGACGGTCTGGAAAGAATGGTCCTAGAGTCTCTTCTGCTTTCCTAATAACATGCCACCTACAGTTTCTATGAACTGCCATGGGGAAGACGTCACTTATGCCTCCACGCATGCTAAAGTCTTGGTCTGTTATTATGTTCATTGGCGGAAGTCCATCCATGCACTCCAAGAAAGTCTTGAACAACCAAGTGTAGCCATCGATATCTTCGTTCCGCACAAGGCCGCAACTGAACTGTAAAGACTGTTTGTGGTTATTTATTCCTATGAATGGAGCACATGACATCTTGTACATATTTGTGAGATATGTCGCGTCAAACGAAATGCAGTCACAAAAATGCTTGTAGCCTCTCCTTGCTGCACCATCCACCCAGTACATGTTTTTCACACAGTCCTCGTCGTCGAGTCTTATTCTGTAGAAGAAATCAGGATCTTCTTTTGCTCTCTCTTCGAAGTAGGCAATGGTGTCTTCTATGTCAGCCAACTTGCTTTCTCTGCGGTACTTTGCCTTCAGGTTTGTGATGTCTGCTAGTAGGTAGGGCATGCTAATTAGTTTCCCATCTTTGCTATGGATCAGGACAGTATCTGGACCATTCTCAAAGTACTGATGTTACAATCATGCAGCAATTTTATGAATTTCTTCTCATGGGTACTGAATCCTCGATGGGCGCTCAGAAATTTTACCAGGTCAAACTTCTTGATCATATCGTGGTTGTGTTTGGTGACAAACTCGGTGACCACCCACCAGGCTCCATCTACGTTTAGCCTCATTTTGGCAGGGCATCCCGTCTTGAGAGTGATGACTCTTCTCCGTTCTGGCATGACTGGCACAACACCCTTAACTTTCTTGTTATTTCGTGCCTTGTAGCACCTAAACTCACCTCTGCTGTACGCTCCAATTTCTTTTAGTTTCCTATGGTATTCTGTGTTTACAGCAAATCCATGGAACAACGTATAGCTCTGATAGTATTTCTTGGCATCTTCAAATGAACTATATCTCTGTCCAACATAAGGTGGTTGAGTTGGCATGAATTCAAACTGTCCCTCTTCTTCTTCTCCTTGCATTTCATCATCAGTTTCCTCATTCACTTCAGTATTGGTGGCTATTTCATATGTTTGGACGTTGCTCGTGGTGGTGCACCCAGGCGTTCTTGTCGTCGTTGCTGCAACGATGGCAAGATCTGACACTGACTCTGCATTGTTTGTGATAGGCTGGTTGACCGGCTCGTGGAACGACCCTTCCGTGTCGTCTGAGGTACCTGTAGCAGATGTACACGGGACGCTGTTGAACGTTGTCATAGCTCCTGCAATTTTTTATCAAATAAGTGTGTATTAAGTATTTTTGAATGGCAACTTTTTAAGATCCCTTATGGCAACTACATTTCATAATCCATGGAAACTACAAGTGTGCCACAAGACAATTGCAGGTGTCATGGATTACATCTGTCAATAATTGGAAGTGTAGTTTTTAAATCATGGCAACTTTAGCCTACTATGCATGGCAACATGTAGTTGATAAGTCTTGGCATCTGTAGTTGGCCAGGCATGGCAACTGCACTTGTCAGCCATGGCAACTGCAATTGACATGAGATGGCAATTACAGTTGCCCAGGGCTGGCAACTATAGTTGAGCATCCATGTCAAGTGCAGTTTGAGCATCTATGGCAAGTGGAGTTGAGCAAACATGATAGCTGCATATAAGCACAGATGGCAATTACAGTCCGAAAGTACTTGGCAAATGCAGTTGTCCATAGATGGTAAATGCAATTGTCTATAGATGGCAAATGCACTTTATTAAAATAATTGTCATTCATTCCTGTCAGACCATGGTAATTGTCATTCATTTTCATTTTTTGTCCACCATGGTAATTCCCATGTTTCCATAGTTTTCCATTCGATACATTGTGTGTGCTAGCAGTTTTTTTGTCTCACCTGCACAAGATGTTGATGGAAGGTCTCTTGTTGCCAGCTGTTGCCACGTGCTGCATGATGGTCCTGCGTTTCAAAAATTCGTAAGTTTGTCAGTTCATCACCCCAGATTTTTTTGGTGGTCTATTTATTATCTTGTCACATCAATTTGTTTGCGTGTTTTTTGTGTTCACAATACCTTGAGTTGCCACATGCGCCACTTGAAGTTGGTGTCATGTATCTGTATTACCGATAGCTCCATGTGGTGCAGCTTGCCATGGGATACCTGCATACATGCCAACGTAACATAAGATGTATGACATTTTTCATGTCTAGAATCATTACAAATCTGACTTTTTCCTTACGCATCCTACCCATGTCTGCGTATTCTTGTAGTAGTGGTAGCAAAACTATGTAACCATATATGTCAGTTACAGTTGTCAAGACATGTAGGTGCCGCTTTTAAAACATGGAAAATCTAGCCCATCATGCATGGCAAATCTAGTCCACCATGCATGGTAACTGCAGTTTATAAGTCTTGGCAAATGCAGTTGTCCAGCATGGCAAGTACAGTTGAGCAGACATGGCAAATGCAATAGAGCAACCATGGCATCTGTATATAATCACATATGGCCATTGAGTCCGACAGTGCCATGGGGCTCACAATACCTTGATTTGCCACTTGTGCTAATTGTAGTTGGCGCCATGCATCTGTATTACCGATAGCTCCCTGTGGTGTAGGTTGCCATGCGACTCCAGGTGGTGCGGTTGTATTGTAAGAACCTGCAAACATGTCAACGTAAAACATAAGACGGATTGCCATTTTTCATTTCTACGAACAAGCCAAATTTGAATTTTTTCCTTCACACATCCTTACCCATGTGTGTGTATTGTTGTAGTAGTGGTAGCAATGGACCTGCTGAAATGAGTTCATTGTACCCCAGCGCATCCCAAGGGGGCGCTTGTGGCTGTCTGAAAAACCAAGGATTAGTCCCGTCTCCAGGATTCATTTGCTTCTCCCCTTGTTTTTCAACTCCTGTAGAATGATCAATCATGGCATGAATGAGTATGCACTATCCTTCGCACAATCATTTTGTCATTACAACTATAAGAAAAACGACAATCTTATCGTATGACTGGCATACACCCGTATCATAGCACAACAACTAGAACATTGTAGTCGTGCATGTTTTTTGACAATGCATGCATCTGCATACTTCTTCTACAATCTAGATGGCAACTATCATGTAATATTGGCGGAAACTAACTTTGTAACCAGGTGGCAACTAGCAGCAAAATTTGGCGGCAACTTTTTTCTTCCAACTCCCTGACGAAATGCTCTGCTTTTCCCCGCTCCTCCCTGATACGTCTCCGTCGTATCTACTTTTCCTAACGCTTTTGCTCTTGTTTTGGACTCTAATTTGCATGAGTTAAATGAAACTAACCCGGACTGACGCTGTTTTCAGCTGAACTACCATGGTGTTGTTTTTGTGCAGAAATAAAAGTTCTCGGAATTGGACGAAACTTTTTGGAGAATTATTTTACGTTAAATAAAAAATATTGGAGCCAAGAACCACCGGAGGGGGGGGCCTGGGTGCCCACAAGAAACCAGGGCGTGCCACCCCTTCCAGGCGCGCCCAGGTGGGTTGTGGGGCCCTCGGGGCTCCGTTGACCCTAATTCCAGCATTGTAAATTCCTATTTTTGGAGAACAAAATAGGAGAGGAAGTTTCATCGCGTTTTACGATACGGAACCGCCGTAGCCTCCTGTTCTTCATCGGGAGGTCATATCCGGAGCCCGTTTGGGGCTCCGGAGAGGGGAATCTTCGGTCTTCGTCATCACCAACCCTCCTTCATCGCCAATTCCATGATGCTCCCCACCGGGAGTGAGTAATTCCTTCGTAGGCTCGCTGGTCGGTGAGGAGTTGGATGAGATTCATCATGTAATCGAGTTAGTTTTGTTAGGGCTTGATCCCTAGAATCCACTATGTTCTGAGATTGATGTTGCTATGACTTTGCCATGCTTAATGCTTGTCACTAGGGCCCGAGTGCCATGATTTCAGATCTGAACCATTTATGTTTTCACCATTATATCTATGTTCTTGATCCGATCTTGCAAGTCATATGCACCTATTACGTGTTATGATCCGTAAACACCAAAGTGACAATAGTTGGGATACTTTCCGGTGATGACCGTAGTTTGAGGAGTTCATGCATTCACTATGTGTTAATGCTTTGTTCCGGTTCTCTATTAAAAGGAGGCCTTAATATCCCTTAGTTTCCTTATGGACCCCGCTGCCACAGGAGGGTAGGACAAAAGATGTCATGCAAGTTCTTTTCCATAAGCACGTATGACTATTTACGGAATACATGCCTACATTATATTTATGAACCCGAGCTAGTTCTGTGTCGCCCTAGGTTATGATTGTTATATGATGAATATCATCCAACGAATTCGCCGATCCAATGCCTACGAGTTTTCCACATATTGTTCTTGCTAAGTTACTACTGCTGATGTCACTGTTACACTTGCTACAAAACATTTACTATCATTGTAACTGTTACTACTACTGTTACCACTGCTATCAAACTATCATATTACTGTGCTACTGATCACTTTGCTGCAGATATTTAATCTCCAAGTGTGGTTGAATTGACAACTCAACTGCAAATACTTGCAAATATTCTTTGGCTCCCCTTGTGTCGAATCTATAAATTTGGGTTGAATACTCTACCCTCGAAAACAGTTGCGATCCCCTATACTTGTGGGTTATCAAGACCTTTTTCTGGCGCCGTTGCCGGGGAGCATAGCTATATTTGTTGAGTCACTTGGGATTTATATCAATTGATCACTATGAAGAATCTGAAGGATACTAAAACCAAGATCGTTCCCTCTAAGACGAGGGGAGGTAAGGATTTGCCATCACACTCTGCACTTGATTCACCTTCTGTTTGAGTAGACTTGCAACACCACCACATGCTATTAATCCTGATATGTCGTAAGTTATCGATGATGGTACTTTTGCTATGAATGATTCTTATGATGATGCTAGTACCATGCCTGATGATAATGTGCCACTAGGTGAATTTCTTGATAAACAAATTGCTAGAGCTAAAGAGAATAAATTATTGAAACTAATGACATTACTGAAACTGATGAAGTCCTTGAAACTAAGAACTATGAAACACCTATTAGACCTAGCTCTCCTAGATTTGAATTGCCTAAGATACGTGAGGGTTATGTTATGGATGAGGAGACAGCTAGAGACTTTCTTGCTTGCAATGATAGGGATGATCTTAAGAAATTACTATGCAAACTGAAAGAAAAATCTTTGAATGCTAGAATGAAATGTGATCCTAAGTTTGCTACTTCATCTATCTTTGTTACTGATAAGGATTATGAATTCTCTGTCGACCCAGAGTTAATTACTTTGGTTGAATCTGATCCTTTCCATTGCTATGAAACTGAAACTGTAGTGGCACATCTCACTAAGCTAAATGACATAGCCACCCTTTTTGCTCATGATGAGAAAATTCGCTATTACTATATCCTCAAATTATTTCCGTTCTCATTAAAGGGTGATGCTAAGATATGGTATAATACTCTTGCTCCTGGTTGTGTCCGTGGTCCCCAAGATATGATTTACTACTTCTCTGAAAAATATTTTCCTGCTCATAAGAAACAAGCTGTCTTACAGGAAATATTTAACTTTGTTCAAATTGAAGAAGAGAGTCTCCGATAAGCTTTGGGAGGCTTCTCCAATTGCTTAATGCTTTGCCTGATCACCCTCTTAAGAAAAATGAAATACTCGATATCTTCTATAATGGACTAACCGATGCTTCTAGGGACTTCCTAGATAGTTGTGCGGGTTGTGTTTTCAGGGAACGAACTGTTGAACAAGCTGAGAAATTATTGAATAATATATTGAAGAATCATGATGAATGGACACTTCCTAAACCACCGCCTAAACCCACTCCGAAGAAGAGGGGTATATTATTTCTCAGTCCTGAAGATATGCAAGAGGCAAAGAAATGTATGAAGGAAAAAGGTATTAAAGCTGAGGATGTTAAGAATTTACCACCTGATGAGGTCGTCTACCATGGGTAGGGTCACAAGGCTGACTTCTTGGCTCACCTAGGGACCCTCATCGACATTGAAGCTCCAGAGGTGGATGTGCACCCGGTCAGACCTGAAGAGTCACTCGGACGCGCCTGAAGATACACTCGGATGGACACAGCCACACTCGGTCAACGAGAACTCAACGGTTCAGAAGACGTAGCGTTGAGTATTATGAAGAGACGTCCCCTGGGTTTAATCAATCATGCGTTACCAGAAACGCTCTAGTTAAAGCAGTAGTTCATGTAACGTAGCCTTAACTAGCATTTATTGCGGCGCTCGGCTGGTGGTGGCGAACTCTATATAAGCCACCACCGGACGCCGTAGTAAGGTTCCGACACTTGTAATCTCATACTCCCACATAAGCAAAACAAACCAGCCTCCGGGCTCGAGACGTAGGGCTCTTACCACTTCCGAGTGGGGCCTGAACTCGTACACATCCGAGTGAAACACCTGAGCCGTAGCTAGACTTCGCCCCTCCATTCGTACCCCCTAGTACTATTGTCAGGGTCATTCCCACGAGAGTTGGCGCCCACCGTGGGGCCGCGCATCTAGCGAATTCCGGCACTGGTGGAATTTCCATTTTCTCGTTCATCATGAATGCTTTCGGCGATGAGATCCTCTTTGGGTCCCTCAGCTTCGCCGTCGACGATTCGGCGTGGCTGCAGGAGGCACCGCTAGACGCTGAGGCACTGCCCGCCCGCGGCGCAGTGCACTTTAGCGCGACGACGTTCGGAGTTCTCCTCTGGCAACCATCTTCACCCTATCGACCGACTTCTCCTACTCGTCTTGCGGCTTCTCGCCGGCGCTCCGGGCGCTCTCGACTGCAGCGCTGGATCAAGCATGTTGCGGCGGCCCAGGCCGCGGGACAGCAAATGGTTGCACTCGAAGCTGACGAGTCAGTCCACTGCCCTTTCTCGTCTTCGGATGAAGACTCCTCCGATGCTGCTGGTTTCGAGAGCAGTAGCGAAGTGGCGGAGGTCTTGATGGCCGGCCCGGCCCGAGACGCTGCCCCTCCGGGGCATTCGGCGGGAGACACCCGCGATCGGGACGGCGACCGCCACAACGCCAGCTCCGATGGCTACGTTCCCCGACCCCTCACTCGGGAGCAGCGGGAGGAAATCAGGCGCAGGAATGACCAGGTCCTCCAGACGCCCATTGCGGGGAACACCCCCGAAGAGATAGCCCTGGAGGCCGCTCGCCAAGCCACTCTGGCTGAGCGCGAGCGTCTCGAGCGGTCACAGCATTCACTCGACGAACGCGCGGCAAGGGAACTTCCCAGTTCCAGTCGGAGCCGCCGCCAGTTGACATTCACGAAGGATCGCCCATACACCATCCCGACGATGCGTACACCTTTGATGAACCTGGCCGCGGCCACTCGGATCGCAGATTCGATCCAGCCGTCCAATTCGGCGGCAGGCGAGGGCATTCGGCAAATCCAGGCTTTGCTGAAGACCGCCCTACAACAGAACTCCGAGGTATCACAATCTCATCATCGGATTCATAATGAATCCACTCGGGCAGATACTGTGCAATCGACTCACAGTCCGCTCGCGCCGAGGAAAGACCCACGAACTCCTCCTCATCCGAGAGGCCCGTACGGAGGACGTGGACGCGACGACCGTGATTTCAGTCGGATTCCCCCTCCGAGGGGCGGTCCGTGTGGCCAACGTCCATATGACGGAGGCTACCCACTCGGGAGAAACCGCGAGCGGAGTCCTGTTCAGCACATGGGCTATGATGCCCGATCTGACATCACTCAGCGAGTGGTCGATCGGAATAGATATGACAGAGACCGGGCGAGCGGCTGGGGCGTTACCGACCTTGGGTGTTTCAGCAGATACATCCGAGAGGCAGAAATACCCCCCAATTACTGACTGGCAACCGGAATTGGAAAGTTCAATGGCGAATCCAAGCCAGAGACTTGGCTCGAAGATTATCGAGTCATTGTCCAGATCGGCGGCGGCGATGATTTCGTTGCCATGAAACACCTTCCGCTCTTGTTGGAAGGGTCCGCACAGGCATGGCTAAATCAGTTGCCCGCCAACTGCATTTATTGTTGGGAAGACTTGGCCTGAGTGTTCGTCAAAACATTCGAAGGCACCTACAAGCGTCCAGGTGGACTGACAGAACTCCAGCACTGCGTTCAGAAGAACAATGAAACTCTCCAAGAGTACATTCAGCGCTGGACCACGCTGCATAACACCGTGGAAAATGTCACCGAGCATCAGGCCGTGTGCGCCTTCAAGGCAGGCACTCGGTATCGGGAGTTAGTCTTGAAGTTCGGTCGGTCTGGGGATCTGTCCCTCAGTCGGGCCATGGAGATTGCAAACAAGTATGCCAATGGCGAGGAAGAAGACCGCCTCCGTAGCGGCAAGGCGAGAGCCGGCAACACCCCTCAATCGGGAGGCAACGCCGGGAAAAATCAGAAGCGGAAGGCAGACGCCTCCGACAAAGCAGAGGTCGCAGCCGTCCAAGGGCAAGGGCAAGGCAAGCCGAAGCCCAAGAAAAGAAGAAAGAATGGATTCCCAAAAAGAAGTCCGAGTACAAATCCGACATTCTCGACCAACCGTGCCAAATTCATACCAAGACGGATGAAGAAGGCAATGTTGTGCTCCCGAAGCATACCACTCGGGAATGTCGCCTGCTCAAGCAGGAGATGGGCGATGAGCCCTCGAGTGAGAAGGTCGATGTCGAGGATGAGGAAGATGCATCCGAGTATCCGAAAGTCAACAAGTTTCTCAACATGATTTTCGCTGACGTTGAAAGCAAGAGGCAGCTGAAGGTTATCAATCGGGAGGTTAATATGATAGTTCCGACTGCTCCCAAGTATCTCAACTGGCGAAGACGCCCGTCACCTTCGACCAGTCCGACCATCCGCCTCACATTGCCACCCCTGGGAGGCAAGCGTTGGTCGTTGACCCGGCAGTGGGTGGTGTCCGTCTGCGCAAGGTCCTAATGGACGGAGGCAGCGGGCTTAATATCATATATGCCGACACGCTCAAGGCTATGGGCATTCCGATGTGCCGATTGAGCAAGAGCAACATGCATTTCCATGAGATCGTCCCTGGAAAGAAGGCAGAATCACTCGGCCAGATCGCTCTGGACGTAGTATTCGGCGGCGAGAAGAATTTCCGAAAGGAAAAGCTAACCTTTGAGGTGATTGACTTCCACAGTGCTTAGCACGCCATCCTGGGTAGGCCTGCCTACGCACGTTTCATGGCCAGACCATGTTACGTGTATCTCAAGCTCAAGATGCCAGGACCTAAGGGTGTGATTACAGTCACTGGTGATTGGAAAGTCGCCGAAGAGTGCCTTTAGCAGGGCACAAAGATAGCCAATGAACAAGTGCTTGCAGTCGAGCTTGAAGGGTACAAGAAGGAAGTGGATACTGCTGATCTGCTCAGGTCAAAGCGGACGGCTTCAGAATCAGCTTTCCAGTCAGCTGGCGAGACTAAGCAAGTTCATGTCCATCCGAGTGACCCGAGTGCCGCTCCGACGAACATCTCCACTTCACTCGGAGACAAATAGGAAGCCGAGCTCATCCAGTTCCTTCGTGAGAACTGGGACATCTTCGCATGGAAGCCGCCTGACATGCCTGGTGTTCCCAGGGAACTGGCTGAGCACCGACTCCGAACCGATCCCAAGGCCAAGCCAGTCAAGGAGTACTTGCACCGATCCTCCGTCGAGAAACGCAAGGCGATTGGTCAAGAGATAGCTCGGCTCCTCGCCGCCGAGTTCATTCACGAGATTTACCACTCCGAGTGGCTCGCGAATGTAGTCTTGGTGCCGAAGAAGGACAAGTCGCTCCGAATGTGTATTGACTTCAAACATCTCAATCGGGCCTATCCGAAGGATCATTTTCCTTTACCTCGGATAGATCAGATAGTAGACTCTATAGCCAGATGCGAGCGTCTGTCGTTCCTGGATGCGTACTCCGGGTACCACCAGATCTGAATGTATGGTCCCGATGAAATAAAAACAGCCTTCATCACCCCATTCGGGTGCTTTCGCTACGTCACGATGCCATTCGGCTTGAAGAATGCTGGAGCCATTTTTCAACGCATGATCCAGAAGTGCTTGCAAAAGCAAATCAGTCGGAACATGGAGGCCTATATGGACGATATCTTAGTCAAGTCTAGGAAAGGTTCCGACCTCCTGACCGACCTCGCCGAAACCTTCGCGAACCTGCGGCGCTTTGGGATAAAGCTGAATCCAGCTAAGTGCACATTCGGAGTGCTAGCAGGATGTCTTGCGGCCCTAAGCCGATTCATTTCAAGACTCGGAGAGAAGGCACTTCCTCTCTACCGATTGATGAAGAAGTCCGATAAATTCGAGTGGACCAATGAAGCCCAGGCCGCATTCGCGGAACTCAAGGCATTACTTTCCACCCAGCCGGTGTTAGCTGCTCCGGGCAGCCAGGAACCTCTACTCCTGTACATTGCGGCGACCAGCCAGGTGGTGAGCACAGTCCTTGCGGTAGAGCGCGAAGAGACAGGAAAAGCATTCAAAGTTCAAAGACCCATATATTACATCTCAGAAGTGCTAACCCCTTCCAAGCAAAGGTACCCACACTACCAAAAGCTGGTCTATGGTATTTACCTGACTGCCAAAAAGGTGGTTCATTACTTCCAAGATCACTCGGTCATGGTCGTCAGCAGCGCTCCCCTGTTGGAGATCCTGCATAACAGGGACACCGCCGGCCGAGTGGCAAAGTGGGCAATCGAGCTCCTCCCGCTGGAGATCAAGTTTGAAGCTAAGAAAGCAATCAAGTCCCAGGCATTGGTTGATTTTATGGCCGAGTGGATCGAGCAGGAGCAACCAATTCCGAGTGTCCCCGAACACTGGACTATGTTCTTCGATGGATCCAAGATGCTCAATGGCTCGGGGGCTGGCGTGGTTCTTGTCTCTCCCAA
The DNA here is from genome assembly GCA_039707655.1 of Elymus sibiricus. NCBI lineage: Eukaryota > Viridiplantae > Streptophyta > Magnoliopsida > Poales > Poaceae > Elymus > Elymus sibiricus. Next base: position 385,915,870 of record CM077667.1, read on the forward strand.
AGGAGACCGACTGAACTATGTCCTCCAAATCCATTTCGATTCATCAAACAATGAGGCCGAATATGAAGCCCTCCTGTACGGGCTCCGCATGGCCATATCACTCGGCATTCGTCGTTTGATGGTCTACGGCGACTCGGACCTCGTTGTCAACCAAGTGATGAAGGAGTGGGACATTCGGAGTCCAGCAATGACCGGATATTGCAACGCGGTCAGGAAGCTGGAGAAGAATTTTGAAGGCCTAGAACTGCATCACATTCCTCGCGCAAAGAATCAGGCAGCAGACGACCTGGCAAAGATCGGGTCCACTCGGTGAGTGGTCCCAAAAGACATATTCCTTGAACATCTGCACGCTCCAACAATCGCAGAAGATCCTTTCACAGAGAACCCCCCGCAAGCAGTCGGTCCATCTGATCCGACTGAGGTTGAAGTTCCAGCTATAGTGGATCTGGTCCACGAAATGCTGGTAATCACTCCCGAGTGGACTCAACCCTATTTGGCATACTTGCTCAGACAAGAACTCCCCGAAGACGAAGAAGAAGCCTGTCGGATCGTCCGTCGATCCAAGTCGTTCGAAGTTATGGGAGACCAGTTGTACAAGAAAAGCACCACAGGAGTCACCCAAAAATGCATCTCCCCAGAGGAAGGGCTGCAAATCTTACATGAAATCCACTCAGGAACTTGTGGCCACCATGCGTCCTCTAGGACTTTGGTCGCTAAAGCTTTCCGAGCGGGTTTTTATTGGCCCCGAGCCAATGAAGCAGCAAGGGACCTGGTGGACCTGTGTGTTGGATGTCAGTTCTACAAGAATAAGTCCCACAAGCCAGCGTCCGCGCTCAAGACGATCCCGATCACTTGGCCGTTCGCAGTATGGGGCCTCGATATGGTCGGTCCCTTGCGGACTGGGTCGAGTGGCTTCACACATCTGCTCGTGGCGGTTGACAAGTTCACCAAATGGGTCGAAGCGAAGCCCATCAAGAGTTTGGATGCAGGTACTGCCGTCAGTTTCATCCGGCAGATCATTTTCAGATTTGGCGTACCGCATGATATTATCACGGATAATGGGAAGAACTTCGACTCAGAAGAGTTCCGTGAATTCTGTTTCTCTCAAGGCACTCGGGTTAATTACGCCTCAGTGGCTCACCCGCAGTCAAATGGACAGGCAGAGCGCACAAACGGAATGATTCTGCAAGGTCTGAAGCCCCGATTGATGAGAGACCTGAAGTACGTTGCTGGAGCTTGGGTCGAAGAATTGCCTTCTGTCTTATGGGGCATTCGGACAACCCCAAACCGCTCTACGAAGCGTACGCCTTTCTTCATGGTGTACGGGTCAGAGGCTGTGTTGCCGAGTGACCTTCAACACAATTCCCCCCGAGTGGAACTATATGATGAAGCTGAAGCCGAAGCCGCTCGGCAAGACGGCCTCGACCTCTTGGAGGAAGAGAGAGAGAGCTGGCCCTTATCAGATCGACGCTCTATCAGCAAGATATGAAGCGTTACCATGACCGACACGTCCAGGGACGAGCCTTTCAGGTAGGAGACCTTGTCCTCCGACTGGATCAGCAGAAACCCCACAAACTAGCGCCTCCGTGGCAGGGGCCGTATGCAATCTCCAAAGTCTTGCACAATGGAGCTTACAGGCTTTACAATATCGAAGATGGGGTAGAAGAGCCTCGGACTTGGAACGCGGACCTGCTTCGCAAGTTCTACACCTAGATCATAACTACTTTAGTTTGTCATTCCAGTAATGAATCTGAGTGATCTCGATGAATAAAGTTTTGTTTCTTTATATCTTGTTGAAATTTGACTGCCACCCCAGTGGGTATAAAACACAAAACACTTAGCCGCAAACCTGATTTTGCCTAAGTTTAAACTACTCTGAGTGAGGGTCTCGTTCACACTCGGGGGCTTAGCCGAGATTCCGCGTCGCCTAAGTTAGAAAATCTTTCGAGTGGGACATCCTCCGCACTTGGTTGTCAAGATGAACATGACCATCATTGTTCATCTAAGGACAAACTACTCCGAGTGAGGGTCTCGCCCACACTCGGGGGCTTAGCCGCGACTCCGCGTCGCCTAAGTTAGAAAATCTTTCGAGTGGGACATCCTCCGCACTCGGTTGTCAAGATGAACATGACCATCATTGTTCATCTAAGGACAAACTACTCCGAGTGAGGGTCTCGCCCACGCTCGGGGGCTTAGCCGCGACTCCGCGTCACCTAAGTTAGAAAATCTTTCGAGTGGGACATCCTCCGCACTCGGTTGTCAAGATGAACAGGACCATCATTGTTCATCTAAGGACAAACTACTCCGAGTGAGGGTCTCGCCCACGCTCGGGGGCTTAGCCGCAACACCGCGTCGCCTAAGTTAGAAAATCCTTCGAGTGGGACATCCTCCGCACTCGGTTGTCAAGATGAACAGGACCATCATTGTTCATCCAAGGACAAACTACTCCGAGTGAGGGTCTCGCCCACGCTCGGGGGCTTAGCCACGACTCTGCGTCGCCTAAGTTAGAAAACCTTTCGAGTGGAACATCCTCCGCACTCGGTTGTCAAGATGAACAGGACCATCATTGTTCATCTAAGGACAAACTACTCCGAGTGAAGGTCTCGTTCACACTCGGGGGCTTAGCCGCGACTCCGCGTCGCCTAAGTTAGAAAATCTTTCGAGTGGGACATCCTCCGCACTCGGTTGTCAAGATGAACAGGACCATCATTGTTCATCTAAGGACAAACTACTCCGAGTGAGGGTCTCGCCCACGCTCGGGGGCTTAGCCGTGACTCCGCGTCGCCTAAGTTAGAAAATCTTCGAGTGGGACATCCTCCGCACTCGGTTGTCAAGATGAACAGGACTATCATTGTTCATCTAAGGACAAACTACTCCGAGTGAGGGTCTCGCCCACGCTCGGGGGCTTAGCCGCAACTCCGCGTCGCCTAAGTTAGAAAATCCTTCGAGTGGGACATCCTTCGCACTCGGTTGTCAAGATGAACAGGACCATCATTGTTCATCCAAGGACAAACTTCTCCGAGTGAGGGTCTTGCCCACGCTCGGGGGCTTAGCCGCGATTCCGCACCGTCTAAGTCAGAAAACCCTTCGGGTGGGACATCCTCCGCACTCGGTTGTCAAGATGAACAGGACCATCATTGTTCATCTAAGGACAAACTCCTCCGAGTGAGGGTCTTGCCCACGCTCGGAGGCTTAGTCGCGACTCCGCATCGCCTAAGTTAAAAATGTCTAGGGTGAGATATCCTTCTCATTCGGACGACAAGATGGACAGGACCATCATTGTTCACAAAAACTGTTCCGAGTGCAGGTCTTGCCCACACTCGGGGACTTAGCCGTGACTTCGCATCGCCTAAGTTAAAATTCATGCCAAATGCAAATATTATATACACTCGAAACCCCATGCGCGATCCTGCAATCGCTCGAGTATAAAACACTCTAAGATCAAAGATCAAGTCAAGATAAGGCAAATGAAAACTGCATCATTCAAAGCAGAAGTACAGACGATAGGAGCCTCAGGCTCATTTAAAGGTCTTATGGATACAGATACTACTCGGCATTCCGAGGCAAATGTTTCAAGAAGTTTTTAGCCCGACGATCACTCGGGGTTAGGCACTGCTTCGACGAACGTGTCCAGGTCAAGGCTCTCTGCAATCCGGGTGGCTGCCTCCATGAACATCTCCATGAAGTCTTGAATTCTGGCGTGCTTCCGATTGGCGACTTCCAAGTACTTCAGTTTCTTCTCATCCACTCCCTTGCAGTGGACCCAAACTAGTGAGAGAGCAATGTCAGCTCCAGCTCGGGCCGCTGACTTCTTCCAGATATTCACTCGGTTCGGGACATCTCTCACTCGGATAAGAGTGGATTCCAGGTCCTTGGAGGGTTCTTCGTCGGAGAAGAGTTCCTTTTCGATGTCCACGATGCCGGTACGTAGCCTCTTGATGAACGAAACCGCTTCGTCGACGCGTTCTTCCAGACGGAGAAAGGCCATGGCAGCACTATCCTTGAGCAGCTCTCGGGATGGATCTAGCTCTTTCTCGATCTTGTCGGTCTCCTCATCAATGTCGAAGCAGAATTCTGGGTTCAGCCGAACAAAAAAGGAATCAGAGTTAAGCAAATTTCATTCAGTTGTTCAGAAATACACATGGGTCATTCGAGAGAGTTTACCTTTGAGTTTTTCACTCACGGTATCGCCAAACTCCTCGACGAATTGCTCCAGCTCGGCCTTCTTGGCAATGATATGTTCAAGTTTGGTTTTCCATTCGACGAGTTCCTCCTTGGACTTCTTCACGGCGACCTCGAGGGTTTTCTTCTCCTCTTCTAGCTTCCCGACTGACTTCAGCTTCTCATCGGCCTCCTTGGCCTTCCGACTGGCCTCCTTCTGAGCTGCTGCCAGTTCTGTGTCCTTCTTCTCGAGGGCTGTCTTCACAGTCACTAAAGAAACAGAACTCTTCAGTCTCTCGACAAGCTTACGATTTTCTCCACGAAGATCTGATGAAGTAGATTCAGTCGGACAGGGAGAAAGAACAGAGACAGTAACAGTCGGTCAGGGAGAATAATACCTTCCAACGCATTCTTCTCTTGCTCCAGTCGGGTGCTCTTGGTCTTCTCAGCTTCAAGGTCAAGACGCAAGGTCAACACCTCCTCCTTCAGAGCATTGTAGTGGCTTCCGAGCTCACAAATGGACTACAAACGACAAATGGAAGAAAAATTATGATCAGGCAAAGACATATGATTCGTCAATCGAATACAACGTACAGATCATTCAGTCAGACTCCAAAACTCTAAGACTCCCGCCGACTGCTTCAGTCGACGACGGTCTCGGGGACTACACCCAATGGGTGCGCTCAGCGCGCCCCCACTGGAAAATTTAAGTTCAAGACACTTTTCTCAACGGCAGGACAGACATTTCTACGCTATTAGACAACCGCCGACTGCTTCAGTCGACAGCTTTCTCGGGGACTACACCCAGTGGGTGCGCTCAGCGCGCCCCCACTGGAAAGTCAATACCCAGCGGGTGTGCCCAGATGCAAACCCACTCGGGTCTTAAACCATGGACAAATGGACCAAGATGCCGAATAAGGAAGATACTTACGAGAGTACTTACTCGGACATTCTTCTGCAGTGCCGCACTCGCGTCGTACGCCGTCTTCAGTTTATCGCACATCAGCTCCAGCTGGATCAGCGCCTCTTTGCTCGCTCCCGTCTGGTCCTCTGGGACATGGTGTAGTGAGAAGATGGTGGTCTCACGAGGAGTCGGCATAAGAGTCGACGTGCCGGTTCCGAGTGCGACTCCAGCGCCCGAGATGGTTCCCTGTGATGATGCCAAGGCACCGGCAAGTGATGGCTCCTGCATTACACCTTCTATGTTTGCAGTAGGATTTGGCAGATCAGCTTTGTCAACCACATCGAGGTCGATCACTTTAGTCAGAGCTACAAGTGTACAAAAATCATTCGGAAATGAGCAGAAGCAAAATCACAGCATATACAAGAAAAGTCTCGAAGTTTACCCTTCGAAGACGCCGCGTCTACTTCGGCTCGCTCCTTCTCCAGAGTTTGGGGTTCAGGCGAAGTAGTTGAAGTATCAGCACTACAAAAGAAACATTCGGATTTTAAAACTCACTCGGATAGATTTCAACAACAATCTTTGAGTGAAAGTTTTTACGCTGAAGCAACCGGGATGGTCATCTTGATCCTCGGAATGGGTACCGCCTTCCGGGGTTTTGTTGCAACAACTTTGGCTTGCTTCGCGACCTTCTCGGGCGCCAGTTCCGCATGACCACGCTTCGAATTACGTGTCGAGGGAGAATTGGCAGTCGGCTTGACAACATTCGACGCCTTCGGGCCGCCGCCAGCAACCCCCGGGTCATGGCGTGACTTGGAGCGGGATTCGGGCACGCGGCCTTCCGAGCGCGAGGACTCCACCTCGTAGCTATCGTCCGAGTCCTCCTCGTCGTCATCGTCTTCGTCGTCGCCACCTTCTTCCTCTTCTTCCACTCCCGTTGAATCTCCCGCGAGGTTTGTATCACTCGCCACATCAATCGGACCTCGATTGACGACTGGAATCTCACTAATCAAGCCCACGAAAGCCTGCCGAATGGAGGATAAATCAATCAAGCTGATATTCGGCAAGAACAACAATATCATTCGGATAACAGGTGGAACTCTAAAGTTACCTCATTCGGTGGATTTTTCGATGAGAGCGGAAGCACCAACCTGCTCCCCCTGGGGTTATCTCGCGCTGGAGTGACTGCTTTGATCTTGGCTTCAACCGTCTCTGCATCAACTTCTTCCGGGTGCGTCCGAGTGATGTCGTCTGCTCCAGTATATTCCCACATGGGGTGGACTCTAGTCTGCAATGGTTGGATCCTCCTCTGAAAGAAAACCTCGAGCAAGTCCAGTCCGTTGACGCCCTTCTGCACTAAGGCTACCAGAGCAATCACCAAGATGTCTACATCTACTTTCTCTTCTTTGGTTACAGTCAGCCTGGGACGTGACTGAATGCGTTCCGACGTATACAGAGGGAGTCCTGGTTGATTTTCTCCGACTGGGATATCCTGGTAGTAGAACCAATTCTCCTGCCAGCCCTTCACCGAGTCAGGAAAGTTGATCGCTGGGAAGCAAACCTTGCCCCGTAGCTGGATACCCAATCCCCCGCACAGTTGGACCACGTTGGTCTTATCCTCAAACCGAGTGGGTTTCTTCACGGTCATCACCCGGCAAGTGAACAGGTGCTTAAACAGGCCCCAATGAGGGTGGCAGCCCAGAAAGTTCTCACACAAAGAGACGAAAGCAGCTAGATACACCATGGCATTTGGTGGAATGTGGTGAAGCTGAACACCGAAGAAATCCAAGAAGCAACGGAAAAACGGATGGGGCGGAAGGGAAAAACCTCGTTCGAGGTGAGTTACCAAGAGAACGCGCTCGTTCCCCCACGGCGAAGGATCATCTTCGCCCGCCTCCGGCAGCCGCCAGCTCCCTTTGGACAGGAGACCCTGGTCCTCCATCTCGAGCAACCAGGCCTCGGTGACCCGCGACACCATCCAGTCGCCTTGAGTCCAACCCGCCGGTGCTCCGGCGCTCGAGGAAGAACCGCGCGAACTTCTCTTCGCCCGCTCGGTCTTCGCAGTCGCCGCGCAGCTCATCTCCGGCAATACTAGGCTCGGCTCGTGGCGGAGTTCTCTATGGAGTGTGGTAGCTGGTGTCGGAGAAGCCGAAGGGAGGAAGGAGAAGTGAGATCTGTTCCCCCTCGCACAGTGCCCTTGCCTCTTATAATAAAAATTGGGCGGAATCTATGGCCGTCAATCCGCAAATGGAGAGAGATCCGCGGATCTACTGTTCAGGCTCTCAGAGACACGTGGCCAAAATCGCGGCGCGGTTATCGAAGCGTCGTGCCCATTACCCCCAAATCTCGCGGAATAACCGCTTCATTGCACGTCTGCGCGCGCCCTCCGTGATTTCGAACATGCGGAGACCTCTTCATGCCTTACAAGAGGAGAGCTCAGCCCTCCAGATCGCCTGACGATTCATTTATAAACCGAATGACCAGGCAATCTACAACGAGACACTCGGATGGAATAATTGTGCATTTGGATCGTTTCTCCAGAGAAACACTTCGATTACAAAGACAACGTCGAATATGTAAATTAAGTCATTCGGCCAAGGAATGATAATCCTGAATCCGTCAAGATTTGGAGCCGGGTGAGAAATGATCCAGGTCATTTTTTGAAGCACCTCCGAGGTGTCGTTGACATTTCCGAATGTCAATCACCCGACCATTCAAACCTCCTGGATTCGGGGGCTACTGATGAGGTCGTCTACCATGGGTAGGGTCACAAGGCTGACTTCTTGGCTCACCTAGGGACCCTCATCGACATTGAAGCTCCAGAGGTGGATGTGCACTCGGTCAGACATGAAGAGTCACTCGGACACGCCTGAAGATACACTCGGATGGCCACAGCCACACTCGGTCAACGAGAACTCAACGGTTCAGAAGACGTAGCGTTGAGTATTATGAAGAGACGTCCCCTAGGTTTAATCAATCGTGCGTTACCAGAAACGCTCTAGTTAAAGAAGCAGTTCCTGTAACGTAGCCTTAACTAGCATTTATTGCGGCGCTCGGCTGGTGGTGGCGAACTCTATATAAGCCACCACCGGATGCCGTAGTAAGGTTCCGACACTTGTATTCTCATACTCCCACATAAGCAAAACAAACCAGCCTCCGGGCTCGAGACGTAGGGCTCTTACCACTTCCGAGTGGGGCCTGAACTCGTACACATCCGAGTGAAACACCTGAGCCGTAGCTAGACTTCGCCCCTCCATTCGTACCCCCTAGTACTATTGTCAGGGTCATTCCCACGACACCACCTATTGAAGAAATACATGGTCTTGACACACCACCTCCATAGGTGGTAGAGGTAAATTCTTTATTAAAGTTTGATGAAGGTGACATCCCTTACAATAAACATCCTAGTCAGTGCTTATATGAATTTGATAACTATATTAGAAAACAAGATCACTTCAATGCAAATGTTATGAAACAATTGAATATAACTCTGATATGATTGCTCGCTTGAGTGACTTGTTATTTAGAATCACTAATGATGTTAGAGGTGTAGGGAAACATGCCTTTATGGTTCAAACCCAGTTAGAACAAGTTGCTAAATCTCAAAGAGAATTGCTTAGTGAAATGAATAATAATATGAAAGATTTTGCTGTTAGAGTAGCAACTAGAGGGGGCAAAATGACTCAGGAACCACTTTATCCCGAGGGACACCCTAAAAGAATTGAACAAGATTCTCAAAGAATTAATGATGATGCACCTAGTCCTTCTAAAAAGAAAAAGAAAAAGAAAAATGATAGGACTTTGCATACCTCTAGTGAACCTGAGAAAGAAAAACCTCCTGAAGATAATAATGATGTCTCTATTTCTGATGCTGAAACTCAATCTGGTAATGAACATTCACCTAGTGATAATGAAAATGATAGTGATGTTCATGAGGACACCCAACCAAATAATGATAAAGAACCAGATAATGATGTTGAAATAGAACCTGTTGTTGATCTTGATAACCCACAACCTAAAAATAAACGATATGATAAAAGAGATTTTGTGGCTAGAAAACATGGTAAAGAAAGAGAACCATGGGTTCAAAAACCCATGCCCTTTACACCTAAACCTTCTAAGAAAAAGGATGATGAAGAATTTGAACGCTTTGCTGAAATGATTAGGCCAGTCTTTTTGCGTACCCGCTTGACTGATATCTTAAAGATGGCCCCTTATGCAAAATACATGAAAGACATCATCACTAATAAAAGAAAAATACCTGAAGCTAAAATCTCCACCATGCTTGCTAATTATTCTTTTAAGGATGGAGTACCTAAAAAACTTGGAGATCGTGGAATACCAACTATACCTTGCTCCATCAAAAGAAATTATGTCAAAACTGTTGTGTGTGATTTGGGAGCTGGTGTTAGTGTTATGCCTTTCTCTTTATATAAAAGACTTGATTTGAATAAACTCACACCTACTGAAATATCTTTGCAAATGGCTGACAAATCAACTGCCATACCTATCGGTATTTGTGAGGATGTACCCGTTGTTATTGCAAATGTTACTATCTTAACAGACTTTGTTAGACTTGAGATGCCCGAGGACGACAACATGTCGATTATCCTTGGTAGACCATTTTTTAATACTGCAGGGGCTGTTATTGATTGCAATAAAAGCAATGTCACTTTTCATATCAATGGTAATGAGCATACGGTGCACTTTCCAAAGAAACAATTCCAAGTCAATGGTATTAATATTATTGAAAAATCTCCGACAGGCACTATTGGAAGTTTTCAACTACCTGTACCTACTGCCAAAAAGAAATGTGACATACTTATTGTTGGGGATATGCATATCCCCGTTGAGGTAACTTAGTGTTTTACGAAAGTTCTTCGGTCTCAAGCTAATCGAAAGTGGTTGTTAATAAGACTTGATCAACCTTATTAATGGATCATTTTTGAGAGGTATGAAGTTGATGAATTTAGTACGCACCACCTTCTGTACCCACTTTTTGTTTTATGTTTTTCTTAGTTAAATAAAATAAAATGCCATGTTTATCTTGTTTTCTGATTTCTCCGTGCAATAAAAATGACCCAAGAATAAAAGCTCTCAGAATGTTCTGAAATTTTAATACGATTTTTTTCTGAATATTTCTGAATTTCTTGTACAAATAACATCAGAGGGGGGTGCCCCTGGTGCCCACGAGACACCAGGGCGCGCCAGCAACCCCAGGCACGCCCTGGTGGGTTGTGGGCCCCATGTGGCCCCTCTTACTTATCCCTTTAGCCCATGTCATCTCCTACCTCCAGAAAAAATCACCATAGCTCTCACTCTCGTGTTCTTGCTCTCAAACCCGCGGATTTTGATCTCTTTGCTCGAAGCTCCGTTTCCGAAACTGTTTTGGGGGATTGCTTCTTGGTATGTGACTCCCCCATTGCTCCAATTAGTTTTTGCTTTAGTGGTCTATATTTTGAATAATTAGCTACTCTTGGTGCTGCAGTAAATGGGCTTGCATGTTGAATTCTTGGAGTTCCAAGTAGTTTGAATGCTTGATATAGCCTATAGACATCCATATGAGTAGTTGCTATCAATCTTGTGGAGTTTTGTTAACAAAATTTTGTGTCCCAATTTTTTTCAGAAATTGTTCGGAAATAAAAATACAATTCTTTAGGAGTTCTTCGAGGAGGAGCCCCAGGAGTGGGACGCTCAGGTGTCGCCGCCACAACACTTCTACATGGGACCGGATGGCTATTACGGATGGTGATTACCAAGCTAGGCTAAAATCCTAAGCTTGGGGCAGTACGCATTTCCACCGACATTATATTCATGTTCACACATTTCATTCCAGTTGTCGGTGTCCACACTTTTTCATTGTATTATCCATGCTAGATTTATTTTCTCGCTTTCTTTTTGTGTGTTTGAAAAACTTTGAGAAAATCCAAAAATATTTCTTGCTTCTTTTCGGTTTTTCTTCCTAGTTTAATCAGTTGCAGTATTAAAAGAAAACCCAAAAAGATTTCTTGTTTCTTCTTTTGCTTGTTGGGAGCTCTCCCGTGTAAATAGTTTTTCTCGTTTTTGTTTTTCTCTCTTTAATTTGCTTCCTTCAAGAAAAACTAAAAAATCCAAAAATATTTCAGTGTGTTTCTTTGAAATTCTCTTCCTTTTATTGAGTCATACCAAGGAGAAGACCACGATGAAAATGTTGAGTGACTCTCATATGCACTACTATTGATCTAACAAAGAGCCCATATTACTTTGTCTTCTCCTCTTGAATAAAATGCTTGCAGATTCCAGCTTAGTCCACGACACTCTTGCACTATTATTATTTTCATATCATTCGGTCGTGCAAGTGAAAGGCAATAATGACGATATTTGATGAAGTGACTGTGGCAGAGAGAAGCAGGTATGAACTCAACTTGTTTTGTTTTTGTAGATATGTTTAACCTAGTATCCATGATTCAACATATTATGATCAAACATGTTTGCAATGACAATTAGAGATTATAGTTGTTCATGACATGCTTAAGTAGCTAGGAGTGGATAATGATTTATCTTGGATGTCAACATGAATTAAAATGATTGTAATGTAGTATGATGATACAGTATCCTCCTCTGAATGTTTCAAGTGGCTTGACTTGGCACATGTTCATGCATGTAGTTGAATCAAAACTAACATAGCCTTCACGATATTTATGTTCATGGTGTCCATATCCTACTCATGCTAGTATTCAATGTTTATTACTCATAATGCATGTTCATGACCGTTTTCGCTCTCTAGCTGGCCGCTTCTCAACCTATTTACTAGCCTTCGCCTGTACTAAGCAGAAATACTGTTTGTACATCAAAAATCCTTAAACCAAAGTTATTCCAGATGAGTCCACTATATGTACCCATATGCGGTATTACCCTGCCGTTCCAAATAAATTTGCATGTGCCACCTCTAAAACTTCAAATGAACATCTGTTTTGTGTGCCTGGATTGTTCATAGAGTGACAGGGGGTAGTCAGTATCTTCCATGCTAAGCGGGTTATTCTCATGATGAGTGTTTATTCACTCGTCCTTGCACGAGAGGGGCCGGTAATAGGGATGCCCAGTCCCGAAATCAAAAATTCCAAATAATTAAACAAAACTCCCCCAGGACTGTTGTTGGTATGGACGGTACCCGTGGATTCGGCTAGCCGTGGAATGTGTTTGTTGGTGGAGGGGGAGTAAACATTTACTTTTATCGCTTGGGAACCGCCGCTAATGTGTTTAGCATGGAAGACATTGATAACTTTTGGTCGTGACATAAACAGGAAGGGTGCACTTCCCAAAATTTTATTTATATCTGATTTAAGCCTTGAGCTCTGGCACCTCTGCAAATCCCTGCTTCCCTCTGCGTAGGGACTGTCTATTTAATTTTATGTTGAGTCATCACCTTCTCAAACAAGCGTCAGATCTGAGAGCACTATTTTCATCCTCATGCATTGTGTATAGTTAATGTTGAATGCATCATGACTGGATCTTTTCTACCATGAATTACAATGTTTAGTCGCTGCTTGAACTTTGGAGGTGCACTGCATTTATGTTTTGCGGTCTCAGAAAGGGCCAGCGAGATACCACTGTTGTCATATTATATCATGATTGTTTTGACAAAGTGTTTGCATTTGAGATATTTTATTATTGCTCGCTAGTTGCTTATGTCATTGATATGAGCTAATATAATTTTTAAGAGTTATTTTTGACATGGTTAGTCATAATCTTTGCTGAAAACCTGGGTGCTACTTAAGCATATGTATGTAAACAAGAACAAAAGAATTCGTAAAATTTTTTCTTTATCACTTTCAGTTTGTCAACTGAATTGCTTGAGGACAAGCAATGGGTTAAGCTTGGGGGAGTTGATACGTCTCCGTTGTATCTACTTTTCCTAACGCTTTTGCTCTTGTTTTGGACTCTAATTTGCATGATTTGAATGAAACTAACCCGGACTGACGTTGTTTTCAGTAGAACTACCATGGTGTTGTTTTTGTGCAGAAATAAAAGTTCTCAGAATTAGACGAAACTTTTTGAAGAATTATTTTACAATAAATAAAAAATACTGCAGCCAAGGACCACTGGAGGGGGGGCCTGGGTGACCACAAGACACTAGGGCGCGCCACCCCCTCCAGGCGTGCCCTGGTGGGTTCTGGGGCCCGGGGGGCTCCGTTGACCCTAATTCCAGCACTATAAATTCCTATTTTTGGAGAAAAAAATAGGTGAGGAAGTTTCATCGTGTTTTACGATATGGAACCGCCGCAGCCTCCTGTTCTTCATCGGGAGGCCAGATCTGGAGCCCGTTTGGGGCTCCGGAGAGGGGAATCTTCGGTCTTCGTCATCACCAACCCTCCTTCATCGCCAATTCCATGATGCTCCCCACGGGGAGTGAGTAATTCCTTTGTAGGCTCGCTGGTCAGTGAGGAGTTGGATGAGATTCATCATGTAATCGAGTTAGTTCTGTTAGGGCTTGATCCCTAGTATCCACTATGTTCTGAGATTGATGTTGCTATGACTTTGCCATGCTTAATGCTTGCCACTAGGGCCCGAGTGCCATGATTCCAGATCTGAACCGTTTATGTTTTCACCATTATATCTATGTTCTTGATCTGATCTTGCAAGTCATATGCACCTATTACGTGTTATGATCCATAAACCCCAAAGTGACAATAGTTGGGATACTTTCCGGTGATGACCGTAGTTTGAGGAGTTCATGTATTCATTATGTGTTAATGCTTTGTTCCGGTTCTCTATTAAAAGGAGGTCTTAATATCCCTTAGTTTCCTTATGGACCCCGCTGCCACGGGAGGGTAGGACAAAAGATGTCATGCAAGTTCTTTTCCATAAGCACGTATGACTATTTACGGAATACATGCCTACATTATATTTATGAACTGGAGCTAGTTCTGTGTCGCTCTAGGTTATGATTGTTATATGATGAATATCATCCAACGAATTCACCGATCCAATGCCTACGAGTTTTCCACATATTGTTCTTGCTAAGTTACTACTGCTGATGTGTACTGTTACACTTGCTACAAAACATTTACTATCACTGTTACCGTTACTACTACTGTTACCACTGCTATCAAACTATCATATTACTGTGCTACTGATCACTTTGCTACAGATATTTAATCTCCAGGTGTGGTTGAATTGACAACTCAACTGCAAATACTTGCAAATATTCTTTGGCCCCCCTTGTGTCGAATCTATAAATTTGGGTCGAATACTCTACCCTCGAAAACTGTTGCGATCCCCTATACTTGTGGGTTATCACTCCCCCATATCCACCTCTTTTTCCCACACTCCCTTTGATTCTTTGGTGTGTTTGATCTTACTTTCGAGTAGGTCAATTTGATGGCAACCCCAAAATTCCCAGATTATAGATCAATCTAGGACACATGACGGCCACTTTGCTGATTTCGGATGGGAGAGGAGAACGGTCAGATCCATGAGGTTTGGATCGATGTGGCAAAAATCTAGGACATATCTAGGGTTCTTCTACAATGGTTGCCATGGCAATGTGGACCCGTGATGGCAATTTCGATGTCAATTTCATGGGAGGAGAGAGAAGAATGGCCGGATCCATACGGTTTGCTTACCTTTGTGGATTTGTTTGTTGTGTTCTTTATCCAGGGAGCGCTAGGGTTCTTCTAGTATGGTTGCCATGGCAATTTTGCGACCAAGATGAGGGAGGCAGGGGAAGATTTCCGATCGGGGAGGTGGGAGACGGCTGACGGTGGGGTGGATGCTCTGGCTCGCGGGCCGGAGGGTGGGAAGCCCGGACGTGCGGGGTGCGCGATGGCAAGCCAAGACGTGCGGGCGATCGACCGGGACACCGGACGTGCGGGCTGCGAGGTGAGACGCCCGGACGTGCGCGTGCGGGCGGTCGTGGGTCGATGCCACACAGGGCGTGCGGCAGATACCCCCTAGATGCCACACGTGTGGTGGATATCGGGACCCTTATGCGCATTTGGTTGCCCGCATAAGGTCCAACCAGGGCCGTGCGGAAAGAAAACGGGTTGATTAGTTGCTAGCATACACTATTGGGCCTGCATCGCATGAACTTTAAAGTAGCTCTGGGCCTGTCTCGCGAAGCATGCTCGAATCGGCAGTTTCTCGCGAGACACGCCCGCACGAGGCACGTGGGCGGCGGGGGCTGCACGTGAGGAGCCACCCTCGAGAAGCTGCGTTGCTTCCCAAAGCGCCGATAGTTATTACCCTCACCTTCCCTCACCGCTCTCTCTCCCCTCTCCCCTCTCTCCACTCACCTATGGCGGCGGCGGCGTGCAGCAGATCGGAGAACAACAAGTCAACCTCCGTCCACCTTCGCCGGCATCCGTGGCGCAACACTTCGGCAGTGGCGTTAAGCAATTTGTCCCCCTCTGCACCTACTACTTTGCATTTGATTCGAGTTTAGATTCGATTCGCGTTAGGGGAATGGGGAATCGGGGTATCATAACATCGTCATGACTAGAAGTAGATATGAGGTTCCCGATCCGGATTGAGTACAATAGGGATGGGGATTAAGGTTCAACTTACACAATACGCACAAGATCTTAGCCCCGGGGACCCTAGAGGCGATTGGAGTGGCGGGTGGCCTTGGCCTTGGTCTTCTCCTCGACTCGCACCACCGTCTCTTCTTCCTCACCGAACTCCAGCTCGATGGGCATGGTTCGGTGTCCTGGCTCCGGTGCCCTCACAATCATGGCCACCGCATCTTCTTCCACCTCCATAGCCACCGGTTCTTGATCCTCCTCAAGCGGCACCACCACACCATTTGTGGTGAAGTACACTGCCGCACGATGATCATGAGGACGCCAATACTGTTTGTACTTGTCCCACTTTGCCCTTTGTCCAGGGTCGCCGGAGTCGGCTTGATTCATGGCCCAACTAAGTATGTCGACTGACATAGCGCCCTTCGCTGGGTCAGGAATCAGTGTCTTTAACTCCTCCGGCGTGGCCTTCTTCACCACAGCGTCCGACTCTTTGTGCAGCTCTTCCATGCTGCTGAAGTTTGAGCATACTTACATGGTGTTCTCAAACTTGGTGCGGTCGATTCACCCTAGGAAGAATGCCCTCCATCCAATTCCCCAAGGGAAGGGGTTGGGGTTGGGGTTCGACTTGTTGCCGGAGTTCATGTCGATGGGTTGGAGGAAGAGTGAGAGACAGATAGGAGGAGTGGTGACCGTCAGGCTGGGTAAATAAAGGGGTTTTGGGCGATAGGTTTTAATGACGATGTTGTAACGTTCATATTGCAGATCCTGACCGTTTGAACCTCTTCAGAATGCATATCGACACGGAGAGCAAGGGTAAGGAGGTAGTGCCACCAAAGGAGCAAGACAAGGGCAAGGACGTGGTGCCGCCCTCAGAGGTGATGCTCGTCTAGAGCCCTGGCACGGACGATGACCAGTCGGAGGAGCCCCCAGCGGCAAGCGTCGGAACTACGACCACTACCATGAGGTGGGAGGGCCAACCAACTCCTGCAAGGTGATCATGGCCCCCCAGCTGGAGGCGATACCTATGTCGTTGGACTTCAGGAAGCACTTCCCGTCGGTGCCACGAGAGTCAGGAGTTCAAGCTAAAGACGAACATCGGCTGCTCCTAGAGGGTGACTGTCCGGCTGTTGAACGATAGGTCACCCTCGATCAGGGCTCGGCCACCTTCACCGCCGTCCATCAGATCAAGATAGGCTTCATGGTGACCTTCAAGCTGGTCACTCCCGACATGCTGAAGGTCATTGTGTTCAATGACGATGGCATTGAAGTGGTGACCAGGTGCGGGAAGCACGACGACGCCTTCGCCGTGAACCCCTAGGACAGCCCCAACATGCTCTAGCTGCTTTTAGTTTAATCTCGAACTGGTTTGCGTTTAAACTGATGTGTGTGTTTTAATTGTGGCACAATATTTATATCTGCTTACTATTGCGTTCTGTTATGTGTGTTCTTCCTGAGGTTGCTGTGTGCTGGTAACCTCACCACCGCGCCCAAGAGGTTACCAAACAACAGATGGTGCATGCCACCAAACAACAGGCTATGTGTTTGCGCGTACACAAGCGGGCAACCAAACAGCATGGCTAGAGTGACACCTCATGCAGCCTGAGTGTATGCAGGCAACCAAACTAAGTGTAGATATTAATTTTGTGCCTGTTTCACCTCATTCAGGCCTGTCCTAGCAACTACGCCTACCAAACGCGCCCTTGCTGGTGTGAACAAGCGCATATGCGAAGCATGGCATCAACAATTTTTCATTTTTTTCTCAAAAAAAAACAATTTGCCATCTCGCCTGTAGGAACTATCGCTTCTGTGAAGAAGATAAAATAAAACTGACTTGTCATCAAATGTCAAACTGTGAGTGAAGACGAATAAAATCAGAGCTCGAATAAGGATATCTAGCAGCGAATAAGTGTTAGATCCGTCTGGATCGTATGTGTTGGATACCCACGGTAGTGTCGGAATTTAGATGGAGTTTATACCTTCGCTTAGGCTCGAAGAGCTCCCGTCGTTGGCCATGGTGGGATGGTGACGGCGGTGATGGCAGAGAGAGAGGTGAGGTGGTGTCGGCGGAGCTTCCCGTGCACAGCGCTAGACCTAGATCGGGTTTGGTCGTATCGGTGGGGTTTGTGGCGGCGGTGAACTTCGTATCCCGTGCCCCGGCCACCACCTCTGTTAATATAGTGCTGGCAACAGGGGCCCGCCAACCAGAGGAGGTTGGACGCCCCCGATCAGGGCGCATTGACCAAGGGCCCGATAGGCCGTTGGGCCTATCGGAGGAGATCAACCTAACATTCTCCCCCTTGATCTCAACTTTACTTTTAACCATATACTTTTTACTTTACTCGTTTCATCGCAAATCAATACATAGAGCATGTTTCATTGTCACAGCTCAATTACCGATAGAATCAGACAGCTACAACATACCTCTCTGTTCTGAAACAAATTATGTTCCTTTTGGGCCTCTCATGATCCAGGAATCATAGGCTTTCCCTTAAACCCATGCCGGCTAAGTGTTCCTTGAACACATTGGGTGGTAAGCCTTTCGTAAGCGGATCCGCAAGCATATCCTTTGTCCTTATATGCTCGAGACTTATAGTGTGATCCTGGATTTTATCTTTCACAACATAATACTTTATCTCTATTGTTTTGGCAGCATTACTCGACTTGTTGTTGTGAGCGTAGAATACTGCGGGCTGGTTGTCACAGTACATCTTTAGTGGTTTGTGAATACAATCTACCACTTTCAAGTCGGGTACAAATTTCTTTAACCATATCGCCTGCCCCGTGGCCTCAAAACATGCTATAAATTATGCATACATCGTGGACGATGCAACTATTGACTGTTTGGAGCTTCTCCACAAAATAGCTCCCCCAGCGAGAGTGAACACGCATCCAGACGTGGATTTTCTATCATCTCTGTCCCCCCGCAAAATCTGCGTCTGAATATCCTCTTATCTCTAGGGAATCAGATCTCCTATATGTTAGCATGTAGTCCTTCGTGCCTTGCGCATAACACAATGCCTTCTTTAACATCTTCCAGTGCTCCATGCCTGGATTCTCTTGATATCTACCGAGTACCCCGGTGACAAAAGCTAAGTTAGGGCAAGTGCACACTTGTGCATACTGTAAGCTTCCAACAGCCGAAGCATATGGTACTGCTTTCATTAGATCGATCTCGTACTGGTTCTTGAGACATTGGAATCTCCCAAAACTATCGCCCTTGACTATAGGAGCAGGTGTGGCTTTACTCGCATGCATATTATACTTTTGAAGAACCTTTTCTAAATATGCCTTCTGCGATAGTCCTAAGACTCCATTTTTCCTATCTCGGTGAATTTCTATGCCCAAAACATATGATGCTTCACCAAGGTCCGTTATGTCAAAATTTGAGGACAAGTACTTTGTTTCTTGTAATAGACTAACATCACTGCTAGCAAGCACGATATCATCCACATACAAGATTAGGAAAATATATTTCCCATTTTTAAACCTTGCATAAATGCAGTTATCCTCAATATTTTCTTTAAATCCAAAACTTTTAATCGTTTGATTAAACTTTAGATACCACTGTCTAGAGGCTTGCCTTAATCCATAAATAGATTTCTTCAGGCGGCATCCCATGTTTTCCTTGCCTTCCATGATAAAACCATTGGGTTGTTTCATGTAGACCTTTTCTTTTAAATCACCATTCAGAAATGTCGTCTTGACATCCATTTGATGTAACTCTAAATCAAAATGTGCAACTAATGCCATTATGATTATGAAGGAGTCCTTACATGAGACTGGGGAAAAAGTCTCATTGTAATCTATTCCTTCTCTTTCTGTAAATCCTTTTGCCACAAGTCGTGCTTTATACTTTTCTACATTCCCATTAGGGTCATACTTAGTTTTGTAGACCCATTTACAGCCTACTGTTTTGGCTCCTTTAGGAATTTCCTCTAAGTCCCAAACATCTTTGGAACTCATCGATTTCATTTCATCTTCCATTGCCTCTAGCCATTTTGATGAGTGAGGGCTTCTAATGGCTTCTTCATATGTAGTGGGGTCACCTTCCATATGAACCATTTCTGTGTTATAAACTTTATAATCAGTAGAAATAGCTGATCTTCTTGTTCTATTAGATCTTCTAAGATCCTCAGTTTCTGGCACATTCTGTGCTTCAACTTCCGGCACATCTTCTACAATTGGCTGCTGCACCTCCCTTTCATGCTCAACAACGGGTTCAGTCGGCTCCTGACGGATAGGTTCCGAGACTTCTCCCATAGTTGTCATGGGTGGAGTTACAACTGGTAATGAGAAAAATGGCTCCTGAATCATCGGATTAGGTGCATGCACCCTCTTCTCCTCAAGATCAATTTTCCGAGCTACCATGCTCCCCCTCATCCTTTCATCCTCTAAGAAGACTGCATGTCTTGTTTCTACAAACTTTGTATATCTGTCTGGACAGTAGAAACGAAAACCCTTTGATCTGTCTGGATAGCCAATGAAGTGGCAACTCACTGTTTTGGGATCTAACTTTGCAATATTTGGATTAAACATTTTGGCCTCAGCAGGGCACCCCCACACCCTGAAGTGTTGTAGGGAGGGCACTCGTCCTGTCCATAGCTCGTACGGTGTTTTTGGGCACCGACTTGCTTGGCACTCTATTGAGAATGTGAATGGCGGTTTTAAGCGCCTCCATCCATAATCCCAATGGCAAAGTGGAGTAACTCATCATGCTGCGCACCATATCCATCAGAGTACGGTTATACTTTTCAGCTACTCCATTTTGCTGAGGCTCGCCCGGCATTGAATACTGGGCTACTATGCCAGTCTCCTGTAAGAACTTTGCAAAAGGTCCAGGGACTTGGCCATATGGAGTGTGCCGACCGTAGTACTCCCCCCCACGGTCAGATCTTACTATCATTATTCTTTTATCATGCTGACTTTCAACTTCAGCTTTGAATATTTTAAATTTATCCAACGCTTCAGATCTTTCTTTGATTGGATAAATATAACCATAGCGAGAGTAATCATCTGTGAATGTTATGAACGAGTCATATCCATCCACACTTTTCACCGGAAACGGTCCACAAATGTCAGTGTGAATGATTTCTAGTGTGCCCGTGCTATGGATTGCACCCTTTTTGATTTGTTTTACATACTTTCCTTTAATGCAATCTATGCATTGTTCTAAGTCTGAGAACTCTAACGGTGGAAGAATTTCACTTTTAACGAGTCTTTCTATTCTCCCCTTGGAAATATGGCCCAAACGACAGTGCCATAATTTCGATGAGTCATGAGTTCTCTTTCTTTTCTTTTGTTCTTTATTCGACGCGGAAACATGCTCATTCACATTGCACACAGAATACACTTTTTCACGGAGTGATAATAAATAAAGCTCATCGTGTAGGAATGCAACACCCACATGAGTATTATTAAACCATATGGCACACTTGCCATGTCCAAAATGACATTCATAATAATCTTTATCCAAACACGAAACACTAATTAAGTTTCTGTGACATGAAGGAACATATAAAACATCTCTAAGTAGAAGCTTGAATCCATCAGCTAACTCCAAGGAGATGTCACCGACAACTTCAACTTCTGCTTGAATTCCATTTGCAACTTCAATGCATCTTTCGCTTCTTTGTGTAGTTCGCGTCGAATGGAATCCCTGTAAAGAATTTGCAACATGGACAGTTGCTCCTAAGTCAATCCACCAAGTAGATTTCGAAAACTGTGTATACAAGGATTCATTTACAAAGGAAACAATGCTGTTACCTTTCTTTTCCATTATTGATTTTAGCCAATCAGGGTAGTCTTTCTTGTAATGCCCAGTCTTCTTACAGTGGAGGCAAGTATCTTTGTCCACTGGAAAAGACTTCTGCTGATGCTGATGCTGATAGTGAGCTTTTCCATGTGTCTTTGAAGGGGAACCTTTGCTATTTTGATTGTAATTCTTTTTCTTGTTATCCTTCACATAGTTCAGAGAACCACCATGTGAGGCTTTAAGTCTTTCCTCTTCTTGGACACACATGGCTATAGTCTTTTCAATGTCCCATTTTTCAGGTGACATGTTGTAGTTGACAACAAAGGTGTCAAACTCTTTTGGCAGTGAAGCCATAACCAGGTGGACCAGGAGCGCAGGTTTGAGCTCCAAATCCGCATCCATGTGCTTAAGCTTAGCTGCCATGTTGCTCATCCTGAGGATGTGCTCTCTTATGCCATGACCACCGCCTGTGTAGTTTTCTAACACCAGTTGCTTTAGCAACTGGGTGGCATATATCTTTGAAGAACAGTGAACTGGCTCTTTATCTTTGCAAGAAACTCCCCTACGGAAGTGCACTCTGCAATTGAGCCCACAATGGCGTTCTCAATTGTGTTCTTTATGAAGGCCATACACTTTTTGTTGGCGGTGATCCACTTTTGGTTGTCGAGGGTATATGACATCTCTAATGGAGCATAATCCCTCCTCTTTTTGTCCCATGCAGCATCATCATCATTGGCATCTCTGACTGGCTCTGTTGGTCTGACCGGCTGTGGAGTGTCCACAACCCAGTCCACCTCAGCACAGACAAAGGCCAAATCAACTTTCTTTCTCCATTCGGTGTAGTTATCACCTCTGAGTGTTGGAACATCCTTTAGGCAACTCATCAGGTGGTAACCTCCTGAAATCACAATGAGGTGAGAACATAGCAACAATTGCATGTAATAATCCAACGTTGGTCAAAATTAAAACATACAACTGTTTATGCAATTAAAACTATATCACCATTGGGCAGAAAATAGCAATGAATGCACACATATAACAATAATAATAAATCATGATCATGTTATTAACAACGTTGGTCGTAAAATAACAAAACCATAATTACGGCCGCCGGTGACGACGGTGATCGCCACGGCGCCGCGCGAGCCCGCTCCCTTTCACTTTCTTTCTCTCCTCCACCTCCTGTAAAACAGAGAGAGGAACGCGGGCGCGCCTCCTCTGCTCCCTGTGCTCGTCGACGGCGGAGCACCCGACGGTGGCATGAAGCGGCGCCGTTGCCGTCCCCCTCGCCGGCTGCGCGTCCCCCTTGCGGTGAGCGCGCCGCCGTCGAGCGGTTTGGCTGCGGGGCACTTTGCCCCTCGCGGGGTTGTTCTTCGTCCGAACGGCTCGGCTTGCCGATGCCCGTTCGGATCGAGAGGAACCGGCGCGGCCTTGCGGCGGCGCACTTTGCTGGCGGCCCAAGGCCTTGCTCCGGTGAGTTCCTTCCTCTGTTAGGGTTCTTTGGGAGGGGTTCAAAATTTTTCTGTTCTTTCTTCTCTTACCGAAAATCTCAACACAAGAAAGACTCTAATACCATTGTTAGATCCGTCTGGATCGTATGTGTTGGATACCCACGGTAGTGTCGGAATTTAGATGGAGTTTATACCTTCGCTTAGGCTCGAAGAGCTCCCGCCGTTGGCCATGGTGGGATGGTGACGGCGGTGATGGCAGAGAGAGAGAGGTGAGGTGGTGTCGGCGGAACTTCCCGTGCACAGCGCTAGACCTAGATCGGGTTTGGTCGTATCGGTGGGGTTTGTGGCGGCGGTGAACTTCGTATCCCGTGCCCCGGCCCCCACCTCTGTTAATATAGCGCTGGCAACAGGGGCCCACCAACCAGAGGAGGTTGGGCGCCCCCGATTAGGGCGCATTGACCAAGGGCCCAATAGGCCGTTGGGCCTATCGGAGGAGATCAACCTAACAATAAGTTCCACAAGATAAACTTATGCACCCATATGACAGATGACATTGCACGTTAGTAGTACACGTTGCATTCACATTTTCGGCTACAACATTACAACTCATGTTTCTCGTGGATAACTATATCTTCCTGCTGCAGCTGCAGCTGTTTGTGTTTCTGCTCAAATTGGAATTTACAGTCAGCTCTCAAAACTGTAACTTAAAAAAACTACGGCGTTCAATTTTAATCATCTCTAATACAGCTGCCTATCTAGTAGGAGTACGCAAGACAAGAGGTTACAAGAGCTGTGGGGGTCCAGAAGATGCTGGACGGGCAGTGCTTGCTTTCATCCGCGGTCCAGCTTCAGAACAGCGCGATCTGATCCGCGCTAGGATTTTGACAACCCTGCATTTTTCCTTCAATCGCTGGCATTCTCGCCGGTCATCAGTTTCAGCACAAACCGACACGGAGCATATCCTCCTCATACAGCTTTTGGCTGGACCTGTTCGAAGTCAAACACCTCGAACATCAAGCGCCGCACATCAGGTTTGCCGTAGACGCAGTACGAGAGCCCGTGTATCGCTTGCTGGACGGCGGTCGTGGAAGGGTTTCTTAGCCGGCGGTTGTGTTCGAATCTGTCCTGTACGGTCTCCCCATATATAATGTAGTGGTGAAGGTGCTTGTCCCGCAGGTACCGACCGCAATACTTGTTCATCAACAACCTCCTATGCTTCTCTGACAACCACCTGCCAGGTGCGTCGAGATGCTTCATGAGCAGCCTCTCTGCCAATACTAGATCCTGATCATAAAGGAGTTCAGACCTTCAGTATGACAATTGACCAAATGGAGAGTGGTCAGATGCTGAAAACGTCACAAGATAGGCAACAAACCTGAATCTTCTGACCAACATATTCCAGACGCTCAAAACAAAATCTTGGATGCTCAAACTTGTACTTTGAGGGATGCATGAAGCACAGCTGCAGTAAAAAACCAATACAGATCATGTTGATTTATGTGCAGACAATAATGAAATATATCAACAGTTTGAGTTGCTGGACAACTAGGAAGCAGACAAAACATGTTTTGCATGCAGAGAAATAAGTAAATATTAGAAAGGAAGACCACAAGGAGAGAAAAGACTAGCGGTGTCAAAATACCTGGAGGCCAAGTCCAAGTTCTATATTCCTTGCTGCTGTAATTTCTGGAATTTTATCATTCGCCGGCAAGGGATATCCTAGGATGTTCATGACTTTGGGTCTATTATCAAAATCCCAAATGTTTCCTCTGAAACGATGCATGCCTGGTGGCACACATGCTCGGAAAAGCCTAGGATGAGCAAAAAGAGCATCCGCTGGTGGCTGCAGTACACGCAACAGTTAACTAGATAAGAAAGAAGCGGCAGTGAAGATATGGGACAAACGGTAGGAAGGGTCAATACCCGGTAGGCAGCAACATCTTGCCATGCGAGTTGTCTCTTTTCAAACTCCACTGAAACATAATCAACGTCTTCTAATTGACGCCGCAGTTTTGGCTGACAGCTCTCTTCTTCAGGGTCCATCCCGAACGCCTCAAAGAGAACACGATAGACTTCAGGCATTCCAAAGCACAGATATATAGCTCCAAATAATGCCCAGAACACAGCCCTGAAGCACAAACATAAAGTTTAATGAAGACTACCCCATATATGTACTCCAGATTGCCAGTTAACAGTACAAATAGCTCTTACAAACCAAACAATCAAAGAGGAAACTCTCCACATGACATAGCACTAATGCATTATCATGAATTTATGAAGTTAGGTTATGTGCTCCATATTCTTATGCAAAGAAATTTTCCACGGCAAGTTAGTTAGCACATAAAAGGGACACACAGCAGTACACAATAAAGGAGATTGAAGAATGCAAATCAGCACAACATCTAACAGGATTATGTAGGGGAAATTTGACTATTAATAAGGCTGTAAAACATCTAACAATGGAGAAAACTTCACTGAGAAAGCTACAGAACATACATTGATACATAACATTGGACTAAAGAGTAGCCAAAAAATAAGCTACTCCCTCCAATCCGAATTAACTGAGTAACAATATTCACCCGTTTACCATTAATGTTATGCCAGCACATGCAAGTTTACCGAATATGTTGAACGTGTCAAGAAGATAACGAGTAGTTAAATGGACCCCTACCAAACTACTCCTAGCACCAGATCACCCATACATTTCCCATAAAAAGGAACTACCACAGAAGAGTAAGTACATATTGCAGATCAAGTTCATGCGAAAAACATTAATTGATATCTAACCCACAGGCTGCCATCTAGGTGTTAAACAGGTATCCAGCAATCGTAATTTCTGATGCTAACTAGGTGTACCATGTTAACTGCAAATGTGCCATGGATGATTTCACTCTTACACTCGGAACACACTGGTGACTGATTGCTCGCATTGTCCTAATGCATGATCTAGACCAGAATTATACCTCTACTACAATTCAAATGGCACATTTCCAGTTAGTATTGAAGACTTACTTGGTTGGGGGTTCCCTGTCCTTCCGTATCATCTTATCCAAATCGTCGTAAGGAAACACCAAATTATGCAGGCTCGCCGCCTTGATCCACTTGGGCAGCATCTTCTTCCCGATGAGCGCGAACACCCGCTCCCGCATCGGCCCGGGGGACTCCCTGGGGTACCTCTGCAGGAAGAACTCGCAGAAGGCGAGCTCCAGCACGAACTGGCCGAGGAACCACAGCCTGGAGTGCCCGTTCCGCACGTGGCGCGTCCGGGTGCGCTCGGAGGAGGGGTCCAGGTGCTGGAAGACGAGGTAGAGGAGGACGTCGAAGTGGCGCGCGGGGCAGTCGTCGCCCTCGCCGAGCGTCTCGGAGGGGGCGAGCGGGTAGCCGAGCGCCTGCTTGGCCTCGAGGAGGTACTCGTCCATCCAGGTGCGGTCGGCGGCGGAGAGCGGCGCGGAGGGGAGGCAGGAGGAGAGCAGCGGGAGCGACTTGAGTGACAGCTGCGGGCTGTTGAGGAACCGCTGGGTGAGGCGCTCGTCGTCGAGCGGCGGCTTGAGGATGAACCGCCGCGGCGGGTGCTTCTTCTTGGGCGAGACGGCCTTCTTCCGCTGCGCGAGCTCCCGGAGGAGCCGGCTCGGGCTGTTCGCCGGCTCGGAGGGGGAGGAGGCCTGCGGGGGCGGAGGGGTCTGGTCGGCGGCCACGGCGAGCACGCGGACGCGTACGTGGCGCCGCGTGGCGGGGAGGTGGAGCGGGAGGGGCGAGAAGGCGAGCGCCTGGAACGCCATGGCGGGCGGTGCCATGGTGGTGGTGGTGGCCACTGGGTTTTGCGGGTTTGGGTTGGGGGCTGGAGGAAGGGGGAGGAAAGGAGGAAGAGGATAAGCGTAGAACGATAGGAAGGGGACCCGTGGAGGGCCGTCCGTTTCGCGTTCGATGGCTCAGATCTGCTGGATCCGTGCCGAATGTGAGGAAATATCTTCAGCTATCTATCCGCCTTCGAAATGACATGGCAACCCACGTGAGGCAGTGACAGTTCGCCGGCTCTGTCTCGAGAGGAAAAGGTAAAGTCTCCGCCGCCGATCCGTCGCCGGCAGGCCGGCAGTCGGGGCGCCGCCAGCTCACCGCCGGCCTGCGCGACGCCCGTCCATGGCGAACCCGAGGAGGGCCATCGCGCTGCAAATCAACACCCAGACCCCGCCGTTCCCCGCCGCCGCCGCGCCCTCGTCATCATCGCTGCCCTCGTCGCTCCTCCACTTCCTCAAGCGGCCGGCGTCCTTCCCCTTCCTGCTCTCCCTCTTCGTCCTCCTCACCTGGATCTCCCTCCACTTCCACCAACCAGCCCCCTCCGCCTCCCTTCAGCGCCCCACCGTCGTCCACGACCCTCAGGCCAACCTCGTCCGCTACCCCGCCGCCCTCCATCCCACCCCCATCGCCGCCGACGAACGCGGATGGCTGCTCGACCCTGTCGCCGCAGCCCGTGAGGCCGGCCTCCCAGGTGAGCTCCCCTTTGCCTCGCGAATTCTACGTTTTCTGTTGTGCTCCCTGTTGTTAGCTCGCTGCAAAAAGCTGTTTTAATAAAAGAGTTGGAATGTGGCAGGGATGATGTAGAATCGATTACACCGTGTCATCAGTTGCAGAAATCAGGCCTGCCTAGTTCATATTTGTAGTAGATATAGTGATATACTCCAACTCTTTCTCAGTTTGAAGTTATCAGTGAGAAGAAGAACAAAGTGATGTTCTGAACATGACACTGGTGGAAGTGCGGCACGAGCAATGTTGTCACGCGTGGCTGTAACACCTTTTGGAGCGGCACTTGGTTTCCACCTTTTGGAGTGGCAGTCTTAGTTGTAGATTGTCAAGCTGGGTTTGCTATATCAACCAGTATAGGCACCTGGGTTGAACTGGGCATGCACCTGGGTTGATCACTGAGATGTTTTGGTGGTTGGATCATTCCATTTGCTTCCCATCTACACATATTAGACTGATAGATGGGTGGGTTTCTTTGGCAAGCAACCAATGAACAAGATTTGTATTCAGAATTATCAGTTCGACCTATCTGTTTATTTGCTTTCCTCAAATGCCCCTATTTATCATACTGATATGTATCCTTATGGCCGAAAGGAGAAAAAGGTAGCAAAAGAGAACATTTGCAATATGGGGGTAGCAACCGATTGATTTTAGCTAACCAAGTTGGAGAATATTCTGCTACACAAATATCTCCCTTCTTTTGTACTTCATTTTACCTTTGTTGGCTCTGTCAATAGATGCCCATCTTACTGGGAAACAAGAGGACTTTGCATGCATCACTACTGTTTTCCCACTACTTACTAGTTACTACTGTGTTGAACTTGAGACTTCTGTTGAGTGTATGGTTGGTAGCCAGAATGAATTTGCTCTATGGTCTGGTTGCTACCATGTTGAACTTGAGGCTGTTCATCGCTGTGCTCCGTTGCAACTTCATTTTGTTCAACTTGACTCTAAGTTCGTGTCGACATACTCAAAATATAGTATTCAGATGTTGTAGTCCATGAGTGTCTCTACTCTCTATTGATGGTGTTCTAAATATTTGTGTAGACGTTGAAATCTCTGCCGGTCTTCTACATTTGAGGCGAAAATTAGGCACGGATTACTAGTGTACAGCATATGGGACCTTGTCATTTTATAAAGCATGTCCAGTTCTCTTCACCCAAATGAAATTTCAATCACCTTTCACTTTTTAGCTGCAGAACTCCAATCATTTTTTTTCTTGGGGTTATTCTGGAACAATATTTACATGAGAAGAAGTTGTAAATACAGAAACATCAATCCACACTTTTCTTTTGTATGGATTTGTGGAATGATATATTTACTTGGATGTGATTGCCTGGAATTTTGTCCTACAGCTTAGGGAGGACTGATGTGAATAGAGCATAGGCTGTTTTTCCAGGTATCTCGACTGGAGATTAATTATATAATGTTCAATTTGTGGCAGATGGGGCGCTGGTCTGTCTTTCGCTACACGTAGGACTGATCCAGCCAGGTGGTTTGCGTGGCAACCATCGTCACCATACATGCAATGAGACATTTGTCATCTGGGGCGCAAAAACAAAATTCAGGGTAATGATGTTCTCTTCTTCATTCACACATTCAGTCCCTGATAATCACATGCTTCTAGTGTTGATTGGTTATTTTTCCATGATCAACAGTTAGAAAATCCTGATGTAAAAGATAAAGGATACGGAGAAGCCATAATTGCCGCTGACGAGGTTGCCATTGTCGCAAGCGCAAGATCAACCGCACACGCGTTGATCAATATGGATGTGCGCCCGACCTTCTTCTTGGGATGCCAAGACACACCAATAAATCCCAACAGTTCAAATACTGACTACAAGGTCTGGAAAGATCTCTGACGTCCATATTGCTCCTATGGTCTGACTGTGAGCAATCTTTCAAAGGCTAATATGATATGATGCGTCGAAACTGAAAGTAGCATTGAGCCTTCAGAGTTCACATGCTCGTGTATAGTTGAGGTGACACTTCAAGTTGGCTTCCCTAGTTCTTTTTGACTGTTTTTCTTTTCTTCTTTGGTGGCAAGGGGTTATTCTTGTTACTACTTGTTTTTTCTTTCTCTTGCATATAGTCACTGGTCATGTACTCCTTTGTTCAAGTTAGATATACCGCTTTTAAAGGATCTACCTTCTTTGCTTCAATATTCTCAATGGAAATTTCTTTCTCTGTAGGCGCAGCATGTGTCTGCCGAGCTGTTAGCTCATAATAGAATTGAGCAGTATAGTACTACTATTTGCAGAGGTCATTTCTTGCCTCCTTGTGTTGATGAATTGCGAAATCAGAAATGACCCCTTTGTATGGACGGTTTGCAAAACCATTCCTGATTCTTCACTGCACTTCACTCGGTGAAACAGGGCCACGCATCCAGGACACATTGATGTGCTTTCCAGCGCCTTCTGCGACTTGTGCCTGGGCTTTGGCTCACACCTCCCTGCTTCTCCTTTCGATTGTTAGCCATCAACATCATCGACCGGCAAGTCGGATTTCTTTCTCCCCCACGGTTCTTACGTGCCGCGGATTTGTGACGGACTGACGGCATGTGGCAATCTTCATCGACAATAACTTGCAGCAAGAATGCAAGATGGGATGGGATATTTTAAATAGGACATACAGCTTCATCCAAAAAGATACCGATGTCGCACAGCCCGACAAGTGTCGCCAGGAGAATATGCATACGTCCAACCCCTGTCCAAAAATAAAATAACAAATGGTCCTCAGGCTGCCCCAGTGCTATTTCTCATTTAGAATCTGTAGAAATTTGGTCATTTGAATTTATATGTGTGATCAGAGGCGAAGCTACGTGTAAGTTAGCCTAAAAACACTGTACATGTACTGTTCATTATGAAGATTTTTTTTTAAAAGAAAACTATCATTGACCCCACAAATTCTTGAGGCTGGCTTCGCTGCTCTCCAATCCTTCCTTTTTAAATTGTTTTTATATGCCGGCTCAGTCTCTCGAATGTGCTCATAGGGGTAGGGTGTGCGTGTGTGCGTTCATATTCATAGGGGTGAGTGTATGCGCGTGTATATGAGCGCTTGCGTCTGTACTGTGTTCAAAAAAAAATTGTTTTTATATGTCTATAAAGCGAACTGCCACAAAATCAACCGTGTGAAGGATGCAACACAAATTCTATAACTATTGAGAAATACAAATATGATGGTGGTCCAGTACGCTTGTAGCCTAGCGGAGGATACACAAGCAAGCCAATGAAAATGGAGAGGAAAAGATCAAATACGGAGGAAGATATCTGGCACTCCGGAATCCTCACATCTGATAGGCCCGCTTCACACTCACACCATCCACACAAAACCATAAAGAAAATATTCTCAAACAATACAGTAATACTTCATCCGTCTCAAAATAAGTGTCGTTAATCTAGTATAAAATCTGTACTAATTTATAGTATACTAAATCTTCGACATTTATTTTGGAACGGAGGGAGTAGTAATTAATACTAATAAGAATATAGTTTTACTTAAAAAACGCTAAAAGAAAAAGGAGAAAAGGTGAAGGGGGAACCAGATGCCCGGAAACTGGAACCAGGAAATCCCTGGTTCCCCACGCGATCCTCTATTCCTCTTCCTCTATAAAGCGTCGCCCCCCCGCGACACAGATGCACCCAGTCACCCACTGACCCCCCCACGCCATCGTCGCCCCATCAACGCGCAGCTCGCACAACATTTGCATCGCCCCCTCGAGGTTTTCTCCCGTTTTGCCATGGCGGACCAGCTCAGCGAGGAGCAGATTGGCGAGTTCAAGGAGGCCTTCAGCCTCTTCGACAAGGACGGCGATGGTACCGATTTCCGCCCCCCCTTCCTTTCCCCACCTTCCCTCCCTCTTCCGCATTAGGTGATCCCGCGCGGACGCCGGCTCGATCGATCCGGCCCGGGATCGCGGATCCCGCCTTGCCAGGCGCGGCTTGATCCGCGGCATGCGATGCGCGGCTGGATGCCTAGATCTGATGGCGTCCCGGGGCCGTGGCGATTTTGTTCCTGCGCAGCGATTTGGTTGTTTCGGCGTTGTTTCTTATGGTAATCGAGGCGCCTGCGCGGTGGTGATCTCAATCTGCTCCGTGGTTTGGGCCTATTTTCGTTAGAGGCGTGCAATTTGGCAGCGGGGAGGGGAGTCATGCATTGCGGTGTGCGTTTTGTGCTTCTAGGCGTGTGGTTATTTGACCTGGCGTAGCGTTTGGGTGGCCTGTGGAATGATCTCAGGAACAACGATGGGGTAAATTTGCGCACCAATTTATTGTTTGGATGTCTGTCATCGTAGCATAATATGTGAGCAACGTAGCTGTGAACTAAAGTGCAGAATTTGACAATAAATAAGTTTTGGGATTAATGTTATTTGGAGGAAGGGGCATCACCACGTGCTGCTGGTTGTTGAACCAGACCTGGTAATTTCATCATTTTTTATCTTCAGCGAACCATACTAAATTCTGAAAGAACAGTATTCCAAGGCAGTGGCCTAGTGGTTGAAGACGGTGTTGTCACTTGGCTTGCTTACCATGCTCTCATTTCATCCGTATCGGATTCCTCACTGTCGCTGTTTCTAGATACGTTCCAGACCCAGAAATATCTGCTAGTTACTTTCTATGGAATCTTATTATATCATGGTATACGTATGGAAAAGACTCAGCGAATAAAGTGGCCATGGAGGAGTATTGTAGAAAAAGAAAGTGGTCATGGAGGAGAAACTAGGCCTGCTCAGAGTTTGCGGTCCACATTGGCTTAGAGTATAATAGAACACTTGAAGAATGTTGGACCTTTCAATAATTCAATTGAGGCCCTAGAAGTGTGCTTAATCAATCCCCCAATCCTGAATATATTGTTTCAAACTGTCAATTGTTTGACCAGAATTCGTTAGGTAGTTTGGATGTAAAATGTGATTAATTAGATCTGTGGGTACGTTGAACTGGTGTTTCTTCTGCCTGTACTGGAGGATGTAGGATTTTTACTAGTGCACGTGCATTATATCTGCATACTTGAATTCAGTTATATGTTGGGTGATGCCCTGTGTAAATTGTTAGATAGCTTCTTTTTTGCTATTTGACTTGAAAATAAACTGAATGAGTTTTCATACTGATGACTTAACAGGGGTTTTAATAGAATTTGATCATCACCATAAATAAGTCTTATCATTCTGTTGATTCACTGTACTGTGAAAGATGCAAGGACAGAGGGATAAGATAACACCATAAATACCTGCATCCTAATTTATCTGTTGCCACCTGCCATATATCCCATTTGTGTTTGGAAGGTGTTATTTATGTAGAAACAAGCTGTTTAAAAATATTGCCCAGAATCCGTTGAATGCTTTATGCATACTGTTGAATCAAAGTATTGATATTTTTTATGATATTTATTACGTAAGGTAATGTTTCCTCTTTATTTATGCATGAAGTTACTGTGCTTTATAACTGATTGTTTTGACTAATGGGTGATGTTTTTTATAACCAGAGTATGTTTGATCACTTAACCCAGCTTGGGTGTTCTGTGACCATTGAAAGTGCACTTTCAGGTGTTAGTTGGTTTTAAGTTCCCTGAATAAAAATGGTTATCCTGATGAGATGGATTCTTCAACCTGTCTAGTCCAAATCATTGCACCTTCTCTGCTGTACATTTTGTGGTCACTGCATTTTCAAGTTTTACTATACTTGACAGCACATTGCACACATTCTCTCTTATGTCTGTCTTACCATGAGGTGGTCTAATTTCTCAGGCAGCATCACCACCAAGGAGCTTGGAACTGTGATGCGCTCTCTCGGCCAGAACCCTACCGAGGCGGAGCTGCAGGACATGATCAACGAGGTGGATGCGGACGGCAACGGCACCATCGACTTCCCAGAGTTCCTAAACCTGATGGCCCGCAAGATGAAGGACACCGACTCGGAGGAGGAGCTCAAGGAGGCGTTCCGCGTGTTTGACAAGGACCAGAACGGCTTCATCTCCGCGGCGGAGCTCCGCCAGGTGATGACCAACCTCGGGGAGAAGCTGTCGGAGGAGGAGGTGGAGGAGATGGTCCGCGAGGCCGACGTGGACGGCGACGGCCAGATCAACTACGACGAGTTCGTCAAGGTCATGATGGCCAAGTGAGGAACAACCACCCTCTGAAATAACCCCTTTCTATTTCCGCCGAATAACGAACCGTCTGGCACTACTACTACTTCATAACAATTTCTACTTTATTACGTGCGCGCTGCTGGTACTGACACTTGTTGGCTAGGTATAGTCACTGAGGGGAGAAGGGCCAGATACTTGTTTTTTTTGTTGTTCTCTTGGCCACGGACTTCTCCTGTACTCACTGGATTTGGTGTTTTTCTTGGTTGCGTTGCTTCTTCGCTCAAGCTTGTCGTTCGTTTTGTAAAAAAAAGTTGCACTAATTTTGCCACCACACGTACGTTCCGTTGCTCTATCGTTTTCATTTGGCATATATTATATCCGGACGGAAAGCCTGCACCACCGGATCGTATCACGCACGTGAATTCGGATTTGGAATTTTCGTACTGCGTTAGTATAGGCGAGGCCTAGGCTTCAACGGTCACAATCATCAGCCGTGGAGCCTCCTCTTGCTCGAGTCGTGCGTGCCACAGAATTGCAGCGTAGGCCATTGTCACGTACGAATGTGATGCCTGGTCGGCTGTCTCCGCTCGGCAAATCGATGTGACAGGCAGGTAACGTGGCTGCAAGCCTGCAACTCCCGACGAGCCGTGCCAAACGCAGCGGTGGCGGCTTCTCAAGGCGGTCCCTATGCTAGCTAGAAGATGAAGATGAAGATGATGGATGAACGCGACGCCATTGTCCCAGTGGATGGATGCAGTCGTGCAGAGATATATCCTACGCCGACTTGGCCAGTGGACGCGCTTTCCTGGTGGAATAACTTGGTCGGGAGGTGGCCATTGTTCGAGAATATATGCCATCCAAACCCTTTCCGGCCGGCGCGAAGATGCTAAACGCAGCATTTTATTCGTTGTTTATGTTTGTGTTCGTATAAAGTGAAATGTCCTGGCGGCGAAAAAGCTCAAGAGAGGGATTTATTCGTATTCGTTTTCTCGGTTTGCATTTTACTTCCGGGCTTTTGCAGCCCCTCTCAATGGACGGACACGAGCTCTTCTGCAGACTCTTTGAAAATAAAAGGAAACGGACGAATCTTATGCATATACGACCCTGTTTGTGCAGGAGAAGGGAGAAGAGGATAGAGGAGAGGAGGGCGCCGCGGGCCAAGAAGAGCGCTGCAGAGGCGTCCGGTGCAAAGAGTGGCAACAAATGCATAATCCTCTAGTTGAAAGTTGAAACCATGGAACGTGCATAGTGTGTGTGTGTGGTGCGCTCGGAGCGCTGGTCCCCCGACCGACCGAGGCATCTGAGCTGTTGTACTATGTATCAATGTGTTTGTATCGGGAGCTATACGCTCCCGGAAACGGAAATGGCTGTAAAACATCGAACAGTTCCCGGTGTATGATGGCCATCGAGAGGAATAACTGTGTGCCGCTGATGCTTTGCTGTCTAGAAGATGTCATGTAGTACGTTTTGGTTTATATGTGTTTTTTTCTCGATGTATATAAGCGAATAAAGTGCTTTCTATCTTGCAAAAAAGAAAGAAAGAAGAAAGTGTAGAGACAAGAAGTGGCGGAGCTTGAGCCTTTAACGATCACGGACAGGTCGACGGATCGTCAGATCCACCGTCGGATTCGGATCTGGCGAAGCGCACGGCCGCCCGTTCTCGTCGGGTCTCGGCCGCCCGATACACAACACTTGCAGTGTCGCCTGGAGACTGGGCCTGTCCGCTGGGCCTTTTACCGGAGCTGGAGCAGGCCCGTAAGGCCTGCCCCCCTTCGCCGTCAGGCACGGCGGGGGTCGCCGCCCACTCCGACTCCAGACCACACATCGCCCGCCGCCCCATGGCCTCGGTCGGGGGAAAAGCTTGCTCTGCTGCAGTGCCGCGCTGTCCACAATCTCCTGTACAGCTCGGGTTTGGAGGCGAAGGCCGAGGGGGAGGAGGCGGAGGCGGAGGCAAGTCAAGGAACAGCGCCGAGAGTTAGGTATGCCATGCGATTGCATTTCTGCCCTTTCATAGCTCAGGCCCTCAGGCGCCATCTCGCGTACGATGGCCGAATGGCATATAGTATCGTGTTGGTTGACAAATTCCGAAGATGCTCGGATGATTTGGTAGAGCAAACAAGCGCTTTGATTTGAATCCACGGCCTAGCGAGAGAGATTTGGGGGGAATAAAAGGCGGAATTCTCAAGCGGCAATGTGCAAGCAGACCACTCGTCCTTCTGAAATGGAAGGAGATTCATGCCTGAAAACCATTACCGGTAGTGAGCGAGCAATATTAGAAACTGAAAATGCTAGGATTACTGAAGAAAAATTGCCTGGAAATCACTGGATTTCGTTATAGACTGAAAATGATACGATTACTGAATTCCGGTTTACGGGCGATCAATCACGGTGCAGCAAAGCAAATTACCAAACATTATCTAAGCTGATGCAACAATGACACACCAGGCGTTTCCCTTTCACCGTCCAGAAAAGAGGCTTGATTGTGACATCCCATTGGTATAGCCAAACTGGAAGGAGCTCCCCTCGTTGCCTGCTCCTGAAATCATCAGCTTGAACTGCCTTGGAATTTCACTGTCCATGGAGTAGGTACGTCGAGGGGTCGCAGAAACAGCTGGCAACCACACTTTGAGCCTTGAAACAACCTTGGTCATGGTCGGCCTGTCGATGGCTGCGTTTTCGACGCAGTTCATTGCAATGTCCACCACACTCTGCAGGGAACTGGCGTCGTACTGATCCAGCAGCCTCTTGTCTACAATATCGTGAATGCTGCCCTTAGCTATATTCTACCGCACCCAATTTGGTAGGTGGACGGTTTGAGGGTCCATAAATACCGGGGGTTGTCCAGTGATGATCTCAAAGAGCACAATGCCGAAGCTGTAAACGTCTGTCTTGACAGTGAGTTGGAAAGTTGCATGGTACTCGGGGTCGATGTACCCAAGAGTGCCAGCAGCAGCAGTAGATATGTGCGTGTGAGCATCATTAAAAGCCCGCGAAAGCCCAAAATCAGATATTATCCCCACCAGATTCTTGTCCAGAAGGATGTTGGGGGTCTTCACATCTCTGTGCACTATTGATGGGGTGCATAACTCATGTAGATATTCCAGTCCTGTAGTTTATTAAAACCCGTACTTTGTCAACACACACATACATGACCTAGAAAAGAAGAAAACACACACACATACATACATGGCCTAAAGGTAAACACACAACTGAAATGCGGACCTTGTGCAGCATCAAGTGCAAGATGGAGTCTTTGTTCCCAATTCACGCTATAGTCACCTCCTGCATCAATACATACCAAATTAATGTTAGTTCCATTTGGTATGTTCATGGTAGCATAAATACCAATTTCTGTTTTTTTTTTGCTAATTAATACATGCACTTTGATCTCCAAGAGGTAACTGCTCTTCCTTCTCTTTCTTGGAACATTTTTATATACAAATCAAGTCAACAAGTGAGCCAAGCTATTGACATATCCTTTGAATACATACCTCTCTAGTATTTTGTTTGTTGTTGGCTTTGAAAGATGTACATGTTTAGAATTTGTGACTATCATGCCATGTTTAGGACTTATGAGTTATGACTTATGACTAAGAATGTAACTGTGGCAGCCCTAATTTGTTACCTGATATTTATGACCATGCCATGACTAGGACATTAAGAATATGCAGCTGTAAGAATGTAGCTATGGTGGCCTCAATTGTTAGTACAGTATCTATACAGAGTAAATTTGGTCTACCAAGTCAACTATATTGACTGGCGGCAGTAACAGCTTAGACAATCAACTACACCTTTAACATGGAATTCAGTTTAGCATGAAAATCCTGATTGCAGTACAATGTCAAAGCCAGGGTAGTTTGGTTTTATAGTTTGCTAGGTCATGTCAAATTTTATGTTATGCTGCAAAGCACACTATCTTGATAGAGTTTGGAAAGTAGGTGATTCCCTAGTGTTTAATGAAAGCTGCATGCATCAGTTAGTTTCGCAGGAAGTAAAACCCTGAATTGGTCAACTTGTTTTTAGACTGTACATATTTTAGGATTGACTGAACAATTTGATTTTATTGAGTTAAAGTACAGATGGTATCTGTTACATCGAAACAAAAGTTAGTGATAATAGTCAACTACAAGCCTAAGTTGGCTATGCTGGACAAAAACATTAATAAAAGTTATGGGAAAAACCACCTCTTAAAAGCTGTTGAAGATTTCCTCTGGGCATGAAGTCATAAACGAGTGCTAGGCACTTCTTGTTTTGGCAATATCCTTGCAAAGTCACGAGATTTTTGTGATGAACTTTGGACAAGGTTTGCACCTGCGATAACAGATTTAGTTACCAAACATCCTAGAGCTGAAGACAGTTGCATAATTTAATTGAACATGGACTGTGTAAATGGTTTTATATGTCTTTTTGCAGACTTAACTTTGTCTTGAAGAAGGTAATAATGTGGCCTAGTCAGTTTCGTGCTATACCTCAGGGAGGAAGTCTGTTGACTCTGCTATTGATGTCTCCATTAGCACCTTAACAGCAACTTCATCACCATTTTCTAGTGTGCCATGATAAACAGTACCAAAACCTCCTTTTCCAATGATTGATTGGAAGTCATTTGTTATGAGCTTCAGCTCTGTGTACGTGAACCGTCTGATATCAATATGTAGGGGAGTTTCCTCTTCATACATAGCATAATCCTCGTTGTCTCCTGATTTCCCTGCAGAGTCAAGAAGTAGTGTTGTACATGCATTTTTTAGGTGTGAAGCTGCTGTCTAATGTCTACCACCTATTGCATTGATGACAGGAAATTTTAAAACATTGATTTTTTTTACCTTTCCAGCATAATTTCCAGAGTATGCACATCCCTACTAGGAGGGATACCAGTACCACAGGAACTATCACCGAGATGAGCACGGTAGATGTGGTGTTCTTCTTTGAACAGTACGTATCTTTGGTGTTTGAGCATACAGGATTGCCTTCTAATCTAGTGATACAATTAAACATCATACATAAAAAAGCTGCTCAAAAGATATCAACTGCTAATAGGTTATGATTAATTGATTATAACACACCTCTATTTCTGAACACAACTAACTTGCTAATAGTGCTTCTAAACATATCTACCCTACAAAAGAAGAGACTACATGGTTTCTAAATCCCGTGCAATTACTAATAGGTCCTTATCTACCTCTCAATTTGGAAGCCCGTAGATGACCAAAGTATTTATAGTCACCAGCTGCTAGTACATGTGATTAAGGGTACGTTTCATTTCTTCGAGAAAACACAGAGACTTTTTGCGTTTCTTTCCATTGAAAAGGTAGAGTTTATGTTACATTCCTCCTAAGAGGTACAGGCGGGTGTGAAATGCAGGAAATTAATGTACGTCCCTAGTCTGGGGCATAGTGTCTCGAAGCCCAGAAGCGTCCGCTTTGGCCGAAAGCGCCGCTTCGTCCTTGATCTTCGCCACAAGGCTGCTGACTGAGGGTTGAACGCCCTCGAAGACACATTCATTACGGTGATTCCAGATCATCCATGGGGTCAGCAAGGCCATGGAGGCGAGGCCCTTGTGCATGGGTTGCGGGGTGCACTGTTTAGCAACACGCCACCATTCTAGAAGGGACGTGTCATGGTCTAGCGGTGTGCAAGGTATGCGGAGCTAGGCAAGAATCTCGTGCCAAACCTGTCTAGAGAACGAACAACGGAGCAGCAGGTGGTTCATCGTGTCGGTGCTCTGACAACATAAACATAAGAGGCATGAGGTGTGGTGCTGAAGGCCGCGGCGTGCTAGGCGGTCGGCGGTCTTGTACCTGTCCTGATCGGCGAGCTAGTGGAAAAAGCGTACCCGAGGAGGCGCCCAGTTCTTCCAAATGAGTTTCCAGGAGTTGTTGTGGATCGAACCCTGGAAGGTGGCCTGATAGCAGGATTTTGTAGCGTATGATCCGCTCGTAGTCCATTTTCAAAGGAGTCGATCAGGCTACATGGTCAGTGTAGTGCACTCGACGGCGTGCCAAAGCTGTATGTACTAGCCAATCTCGTGTACACCCAGCGTCCCCTGGATGTCATGAGCCCAAGCGTTAGCCCGAAGCTCGTCAGAAACAGTCTATAGCTTCCTTCGGCGTTTCTGGATGCAGGTGTGGAGCTATGGCGCGCTGTCGCCGACAGAGCGCCTGTCTATCCATCGGTCTTCCCAGAAAAGGGCGG
Source organism: Elymus sibiricus (assembly GCA_039707655.1). Classification (NCBI taxonomy): domain Eukaryota; kingdom Viridiplantae; phylum Streptophyta; class Magnoliopsida; order Poales; family Poaceae; genus Elymus; species Elymus sibiricus. The sequence goes on from CM077667.1 coordinate 385,955,428, forward strand.
TACGGCCGTCTCCCAGGGCCATGGAGGTAGAAGCGAAGAACATGGCACGCTCTTCCGTAGAGAACTGCAGGTCTAAGTTGCTCCATGCCCGGTTTCGGTCAGTACAACTGAACCATAGCCATCACAGGCGGAGGGTTAGCCCGGTGCACTCTAGGTCGGTCATGCCAAGGCCTCCCAGCTCAATTGGATGGCAATTCCGGTGCCAGTAACATGGCAGTTGCCGCCATTGGCAGCCACGCGCCCAACCCACAAGAACCCTTTTTCGACCTTCTCGAGTTGCTTGCTCGTTTTCTTGGGTGGTGCAAAGACCAGCAGCTGGTGCAGTGGGATCGTGCAGAGGACGGATTTGACCGTCGCAAGGCGTCCAACCTTATTCACGAGCCCCGCTTTCCACGGCGGGAGTTGTCCCCACACGTGTCCACAAGCATCTACAGCTACGCGGCAATGGGGTGTCTCACCGTGAGGGGGAGCTCGATGATCGGGCAGCCCATGAGTTGTACCACAGGAGCGGCTTCGTCAGTGTCATAGTGTAGGAGGGTTGCCGAGCTCTTGGCGAAGTACTAACGTGGAGTCCGGAGGCGCGGCCAAAAAACTAGAGGATTTCCTTTACCGCGATGATTTCGGTCGATGAGGGGTGACAGAACAACACGTCATTGTCGGCGTAGAGTGAGATTGACGGGATCGAGTGTCATGTGTTGCAGGATGCCAAGCGAGACGGCATGCTTGATCAATCGCCCGAGCATGTCGACGACAAGGACGAAGAGCCGTGGAGACAACGGATCGCCTTGCAGGAGGCCTCGACGGTGCCAGGTTGGGGGCCCAGGGTCACCATTGAGGAGCATCCTCATGCTCATAGAAGACATCAGGATAGCCATCCATTCCAGGAAGCGGTCACCAAGGCCATAGCGGCGCAGTACCTCAAAGAGGAACAACCAGGAGATGGAGTCGAAGGCCTTCACGAGGTTGAGCTGGAGGAGGACCCTGGGTGCTTTGAACTGATGTAGCAGACGGACAGATTGCTTGATCAAGACGAAGTTATCATGCAGGCTATGCCCAGGGATGAACGTGTTTTGGCTTGAGCCGACGAGGCGATACAATTGTGAAGTGAGGCGGAGCGAAAGCATTTTCGTGAACACCTTGGCGACAAGATGGATCAAACTAATAGCCATGTAATCATCGAACCTGGTGGCGTCGATGCTCTTGGGTAACAGGGCAAGCAACGCTTGGTTGAGGTGGCAAAATTCTCGAATACGCATCACGTAAAACTGTCGGAAGACGTCCACAAAGTCCTGCCTGACCGTGTGCCAGCATGCACGGATGAACTCGGTAGTAAAGCCGCCAGGGCCAGGCGCCTTGCGTGCGGGTAACCCTTTAATAGCGTTCTAGATCTCCTATGTACCGAAGGGTGCCTTGAGGTCCAACAGGTCGTCAAATGGCGCAATGAGCTCCTTGAGGTTAAGCGTACAATCGCGATTGACACAGGTGCCCAACAGGCCATTAAAGTGCGAGAAAGCTACGTCCTCCATGTTGGGTGGTCGGTGAGAACACAATCGCCAGCGGTGGATCATGTTCTTCTGCCGGCGGTGGGTACTTTGTCGGTGGAAGAAGGTGTTCGTGTCTCCGTCATTCAGCGAGGCAATGCACACCCGTTGGCAGGCGATGGTGTGGTCACAGAGTGGCGAGCCCAAGGTAGGAGATCTTGAGTTTGCGGCGGAGCCATAGCTCGTCGGGGGTGAGGAACATGTCCTCCCGTGCTTTGTCAAACTTCAAGATCAGCTCACACGAGCTATGGCTCCGCCGCAGTGAGAGGGCACTCTAGCTCGTAAGCGCCCGTGCAGTGACCTGCATTCACAGCATCAGGCGCCAGAACGGATCACCATCGGTGACTGAGTTTCAGGTCATGGTCACTACCTCCTAGAAGTCATCTAGGCGCAACCAGAAATCCTCAAAGTGGGCGTGCGGCAAGGGGCAGTAGTCGAGCAACATGGGGCTATGGTCAGAGACGATCGATGCGAGGCAACGCAGATGACAATCTCCGTGAAGCTCCTCCCAATCTGAGGCGCAAAGGACGTGATCAAGGTGGACAAGGGTTGGCGGTATTTGCTCGTTCGACCAAGTGTATCCGCGGCCGTGGAGGTACACCTTCGCGGTCATCGATCATGCGGCGGAACTTGCCCATCATGCTTCGGTTGAGGTTGCGACTGTTTTTGTCCTCGTCCTGATAGATGAAGTTAAATTCCCCGTAGGTCATCCAAGGACCGTGACAGTCAGCGCGCACGTCACGTAGCTCCTGCATGAAAGCGATCTTCTCGCTAACGATCCGACCACGTCGACGTCAATGGTGTGGGTTGCAGAAGCCTCCAAAATGATTGCAAGGGCAGGCGACGGGGGCCCGAGCTTTGCCCCGACAACGAATCGGTCTCGGGCGATGAGGGAGGGTGGCCAGGCTGGGAATCTGGGACCTCTGAATCCAAAGACAGGGGGGGGGGGCGTGGGAGCACGCCGCTCCGGACGGTCAGGGAGGGTGGGTGCGACGGGCGTGGCCACACTGATGTCATCCTCGTGCGCGCCAGACGACAAAGATTTTTAACTCGTGGTGGGCTCCATAGAAGGGGAGGCCGGCTTGGCGAGTGGCGGCCAATGAGCGCGCGCCATCTCACTCCGGGACATGTGTCCCAGCCATTGCTTCTGATCCTGTCAGGGTCGAGATCGATGCCGATGCAACTTTAGCAGGCGAAGGGGTGCATGCACTTTTGTCTCCCTTTGCGCTTTCCTCTTTTGGGACGAGGACGAGAACGGCAGGCCCCACCTTGATCAGGCTAGGACGCCATGGACCTCCTCGAAGGGTGCGCGGACGGTGTCGCTGTAGATTGACGTCCTTCCAGCGCCGATAGCAACGCCATTAGTGCGCTGACGGGGGTTGCGCGGCCAAGCAAGGTCGTCCATGGACATGCCGTTGGTGTGACCAGTGGGGATAACATCCGTGCGCCGCCTCTTGCGGCCACATCAATGTTGGTGGAGGCGTCTGGCGTCATCAACGTTGCCGTGGTCTTGACCGACATCCTTTCTAGCCGCCGGCGTAGGCAGAACCGGCGCCACAGCGTCCATCCCAGCATGGGTGAGCGTGATGGACATGGGGAACGTCAGGGACCTAATGCATGGCGCGTCCTGGCGCAAGGGAGTCGGCTTGATGATCTCTAGGACGGCATGGCGGCGGATGAGGGCTGGGTCTGTGGTGCTCAGCGAGCCGGAAGGTGGGCAGGTCAGCATGGGAGAGTGTGCTTGGGTGCAGCCTCTTGGGGCAGGTCAGCTGGTGCCCAAAAGGTGCTCTGCCGTAGACAAGTGCCAGGCTTGGGCAGGGATGTCGCGGAGCTCAAGCTTGACGCTGTAATCCAACAGGTGCCAAGCTTGCACCAGGGGCACATCGAGAGGGAGAAACCCGGGCCTGAGATGAAGTGGTCGCTAGCGAAGCGGTCCTTGAGATGCTGCAAGCCGAAGATGATGAGGAAGTCTTCGGGATGGTGAATGTGGATGGAGAAATCATCTTGGCGCAGGTTGATGGAGGTGTGGAGGAACTTGGACACCTTGTCGGCGGACACAACGGGGTGCGTCCCGGTGATGGAAGCGACCACGGGCCGATGCAAGACGTCCTTAGCTTCCTCGATCTTGACGGAGTGCGGGATGATGACCCTCACCGTCTCGGACAAGTCTTCGGCAAGTGTCGGGGGTAGGCGGCGAGAGGAAGGCACGAGGCGGGGGAGGCTTGGGCGCCACCCGGACGCAGCGTGGGTCGAAGGTGCGGTCGGAAGGGATGCGCGAGGCTGGTCACGCTCCTCGGAGCTGCGGCGATCTAGGTATTCCTAGGACTTGTGGTCGGAGATGAGGCAACAACAACAGCGAACCTTGTTGGTGCAGTCACGGACCCGGTGGCTTGGGTCGATGCAACAAAAGCAGAGACCTGCCACCTACTTAGGGGGCGGGCTGCGGTGGCGCGCAGGGGGGGGGGGGGGGTATTGGGTGTTGTAGCACTGAGAGCACGGCGGCGCCGGTTCCTCCATCACGGGAGCTGGAAGCCGTCCTGGTCGACCTCGGTCGTGCCGTCCACGCGGTGCACCTCTGAGGGGGGGGAGGCGAGTCGTGGCCGGAGCCTGGTGTGCGCCAGCCGCAGGGGTAGGGGTTGGGTAGCATGGGGATGCATGCGAGGTAGCGACGTTGCTATAGGAGCGCGTGGATGGAGAGCCGCGAGCATCGGTCGTCAGAGGAGGAGCCCACGGCGCTAGAGCAGGAAGGGGCCATGGCATGGGGGACCGGGCTCAGGCTGGGGCAGGGGGTTGAGGGGGGCTGCTACCGGGATTTGACGGCCATATTTGGATCAATAAAATGCACACGGAAGCGCGTCCTGAAAAACTTTTTGTGCCACTCAAATTGGCCACCACAACTTAGTAAAATTTACCAAAAGTTTATGTATATGCCAAGTGGGGCGGCTCTGGCATAGTGCTAGCAAAGTGTGGCAAGCCACAAGTATGACACTAACCAAACAGTGGCCAGAAAAAGGCAAAGTCAGATGCGTTCTAACCGATGCACTTAGACTATTTGTGCAAAGATTGCTGCTAAACCTAGAATTGTTTCTTTGATAACCAACTTTCATGTTGAGCCTATTCCTTTTAGGTGTAGTTTAGTTTTAAGAAGAAAATAAATCTAATAAGGAATTGTGCAATGGAGCATGGCAAAACCTTAAATCCAGCGAACCGGCCTGAAATCTTTGGAGAATAGAATCAGGGATTGGTCCATCTAGCATATTATTTGACAAGTCACTGAAAAATAATAGTAAAAATCATTCATCTAAAATTTGTACCATCAACCACAAATGTAATCAGCAGTACCATCAACCACAGATGTAATCAGCACATAGACTTACAGAAATTTTAGTGACTTTAATTGATAGTCTGGAATAGGTCCCGTCAAATTGTTGTGTGATAAATCCCTATATATTACGTTATTAGGGTCACAAAAGATGTCAATATAATTTCATTGAGCCCATCAATATTATGTGGTAGGCACAACTTACAAGTTTTCAAGTGATGTCATGTTCATGAATGATATGGCAAATCCACCTCTCAGTCTGCTGGTAGACATATTTCTGCAAAACGAACTCCTTTTAATACAAGTCATCTTAATTTAGTGATAGCAACAAGCTAAAATTGGTTTTGAAGATTACGTAAATATCTTTCTGTGGTTCAGGTCTACACTAAATAACATGTGCTTTCAGGTTTCAACTAAATTACATGTGTTTTCAAGACAGCCATAAAGACATGTGACTGAGTTTCTCCCTAGTGATATATGTATAAAAACGAGAACATATCTGGAGCAACATGCAAACCAAAAGGAGCTTTTGCGGAGCGTTAAATTGCTTGGGGTTGATGCAATGCACTTCAAAGGTTTAGAAGTTTGAATTGGAATGTTTAGAGATTTCAGAATGCGTATGATGTAAGTCCTGGTTATGCTCTTACACTGTGACAATCCTCGGATTCTGGTTGCTCTTGGAGTAGTTGCAAGTCAAACCTTCCCAGGAATACTCTCTTGGGGAGCATGGATCTCCATTCCAGTTTATTTGTGCCAAATTGTAGTGTGTCTTGACTTCTTTTATGTACTTGTCTACAACGGCAAAAGACAACGGAAACAAATATGTATGACATAAAGTAGCTTTATAAGTTGGGTATGGGGGGCTTACATTATGTACGTGTATTTAAAAGATGAAAATATTAGCTTAAGAAGTTGAAATATTATTGCATATATATTCAAGCATTATCTTATCATAGAACTAATAAGACCACTCAGTTATCAACTACGGTCTTCCCATGGCACATTGGCACTAATTGACCTTTAGAAGATGGCTTACTCAGGAGTTGAGTGTACAACTAAATCAGTTGGTTGATAAACTTAATCCTATTACTCTAGCAAAGATCGTGACAATGTCAACTGGAGTTTGTTAATCTTCAGGGGCTTAGACAGTGAGACCCCACTCATTAGCATTGACAACTGCATGATGATCATGTGAATCTGCCACATATATGCATGGCAAATGTGTAGTGCATGTGCAGTATATACATTGATCTTACCATCGTCAGAGTCAGTGGTGAGATTATCCATCCGGACGAGCGAGTACACCTCCAAAGCATTGATGAGTGGCGGAAGACTCGAGCTGGGCGTCTCGCTCAAGTTGAAGAATGCATCAGTTCTCCGCAAGAACCGCCCGTTCTCGTGTATGCTGTCCACCTTGAATAGCGATGGAGAGAAGTCTGAGAACAACAACTCGTTGTCGCTGTAGATGTCGAACCTCCTGCTCAGGCTGCTACCGTTGATATCGGCAAAGTGAAAGATCGGGAGAAGCTGCAGGCTCTTGGTGTCTAGATTTCGACTCGCTGCCACGTCGAAGCTCAAGTAGGAGTTATTCGCTTCTAGGGTCGAAGCCTTCTGGAAGATGGCCGACGGCACGTTGAAGGCATTGTCACCGGGGAGGCTCTCCACTGTATTGTCAGTGTTCAGGTTGATCCAGGGGTAGGACGTGTAGTGCCAGTTCAACCAGAACCGGTCATAATTGTCCGTTGGATATCTTCATTGCAGACAAAGACAAGGAAAAACAGATAAATAGCTGCTAGCATAGTACACTACTCTTTTGGTCTTTTCTTTTTTCTTAAAGGCACTCCCTGTGGAATAAATAGCTGCTAACACAGTATCAATTTCTTATAACCTTGAGATTTATTATTACTTCTTCACAAAAAAAGATTTACTAATAGTTTTTGTTAGAATTAATTGCAGGATTGAGAAAGAAAGGACCAAACACTTGAAATGCATTAAGCTAGCAGACTGAATTTATAACCATTGACAGGCAGAATTCAGATCTAATCCAAAACTATAATGGATGGCAGCCTCATCTCACTTTGTGATAGGCTCGGTGACGTTGCCGAATCTGCACCGTTTAAAGTTGCTGACTGACACAGAAGTATTGACGAAAGGGTACATGGTATCTTCTAGCGGCCTCAGCTCCAACGCAGATATGAAGGGGATCCCTGAGCCGAAGTTCATCAGGCAGACGGACACGGAGCTGCTCGGAGCAACGGTGATAACTTCTTTCCATATCGTGCTTGATGGATCCCAATTTTTTCAAGTTTACCGCCTCCCAGAAATTGGCGCCGATGTGGAGCCCAAATAGAAACAGTGACCCGTCCAGTGTCTTGTTCAACCCATCGTAGTTGCCGTAAGTAAATGTGGCCCTCAATAGGTACTTACCAACGATGGATGGCAGTGTATAGCAATTCCTTGAGCCGTCAGGGAAGCTCCTCAATGTTTTTTGTTGGTCATTCCCTGCACCAGCCATGAACTCTTCTGAGAGTTCGTGGCTCAAACCGCCCTCGACTGATTCACCGTCAAAACGGTAAAGTATTTTGGTGGTGGTGTCGATGTAGGCACTACTGTTTGTCCATCCACAATCAATGTTTACGAACCCTGCACGACGGAGAGTATGTATGTATCAGTTTCATATGCTCCAAGTTGATTTATGAGATTTCACACTGAAGTAAACTGAACTGTGCGTGCTTTTAATGTGCTGTTGGAATGGAAACGTTAGGAGGCATGTATTACCGGCGGTAGGAGGCTGGGTTCGGGCTTGAATCAGCGTGAGCAGGATGAGAAGCAGCGCAAAAAACCATGTCAGCTTTGTACTTGCCGAGCAACTGAAGCTGATCGCCATCTGTTGTTCTTGTGTTCTTGCAATGTCTGGGAGCAGGAAACAGACGGCTCGTGCAGTTATATATATGGAGCGCCTAGAACTTAGCTAGCTGAGATTTAGTATGGTCTCATTCGCATGACGTCATTGTATTTTGTACTTAACCTGTTTGTTTCCACTAGTCCATGATTTTATACTTTTGGGCTGACATGTCATTTTTTAGGCTGTTGTTCTTGTGCCTCGCATCTACCCGGCCCAATAATTATTTGTTATGTTCTTCACGTTGCTGCGTGTTGCATCTACCTGGCCTAATAAATCGATCAGTCTTAGCTACTAATTTTGTTAGAGCATACACGAACAAGCAGCCGGATAGAAGCCAAGATCACATGTGAAAGCGTCCACTCAGCGACGTCACTAAAATCAATGTCGACGCGGCCTTCCAAGCTGAAACTTTGTCAGGAGCAACAGGGGCGATCGCCCGAGACAGTCGAGGGAAGTTTATCGCTGCAGCAACTTGGTACATCCCTCAGGTTAGCAGTGTTGACTCAGCGGAGACAACGGCAATCCGTAATGGCCTATACTTAGCAGCGAAGATCGGATGCAATAAGGTACTAGTTGAGTCAGACAACAGCTTCGTGGTTGAATCTGTACAAAACCCGGATGCTTATGCTGGACTTGATGCAGTTATGATGACAGAGTGTAAACAACTAGCTCTGGATTTTGCTAGAGTTGATTACTCACATTGCTTACGCGAGGCGAATGAGGTGGCACACACATTAGCGCAAAAATCCTTTAATGATAAATCTTCTATACAGTTGCACATGTATTGCAGTGCTTGCATTTTTTTCATGGGATGTGACACGTGTAGTTGCGACCCCTTTTGAAAACATGCAATTGCGACCCGGCTTGAAAACTTGCAGTTGCGGCGTCATTATGAAAACATGGAGTAGCGGCCCAACTTGAAAACTCGCAGTTGCGACCCCATTATGAAAACTTGCAATTGTGATCCCTTGAAAAATAAACAGTTACGATCCCATTTTGAAAACATGCAGTTGCGACCCCCTCTTGAAAACATGCTGAAGCACGCAGTTACAACCTCCTTTTGAAAACATGCAGTTGTAGTCCCTCTTAAAAAACATGCAGTTGGGATCCCGTCTTAATAACATGCAGTTGTGACCTTTCTTGAAAACATGCAGTTATGACCCGCTTTTAAAAACATTCAGTTACGACCTCCTCTTGGAAACATGCAGTTGTGGCCCCTCTTGAAAAACATGCAGTTGCGACCCTGCCTTAAAAACATGCAGTTACGACCTACCTTGAAATCATGCAGTTGTGGCCCTGCTTTGAAAACATGCAGTTTCGACCCATCTTGAAAAACATGCAGTCGCGACCCCTTGTTGAAAACATGCAGTTACGACCCCGCCTTATTAATATGCAGTTGCGACCCAATCTTAAAAACATGCAGTTGCGGTCCCACTTCAAAACATGTAGTTGCAACCCCGTCTTAAAAAATATTTCAGTTTCTACCCTATTTGAATACTTGCTGTTGTGATCTGACTAGAAAACTTGTAGTTGCAGCCCTCGACTCGAAAGCTCTCGGTTGCAACCACATTTGAAAACCTGGCGCGACAAAACATTTTTTAAGCCTTATAGTTACGACCCAATTAAATTTATATAGTTGCGGCTGAACTTATAAACATACAAACATTGGCCCAACAATTTTTTTCACTAAAGTCTTGTAGAAAAAAATATTTTTTTCCAAAAGAGAAGACTTAGTTTAGTTCTAGCAAAACCGTAAAAACTAGTAGTTGGTACACCGACTTGAAAACTGATATAGATGAGAGCAAGAGCTACACGTAAAGATAAAAAAACTCATGGAAGGAAAAGTGAAAAATAAATAACCACATGAGAAAATAAAAAATAAAAATAAAAAAATAATGAAAGAAAAAGGAAACAGGAAATATTAAAACAGATAAGAGAGGCAGCGGTTCTTGTATGCAATGATGCAGCGGGCCAAGGGGGGTGGAAATAAACGGCCAGGAGAAACGGGCCGCTAGCTGAAAAAAAGAGCTCCAAACAACAGACAGCCCGATACACAACCTGCCCAGCTAGGAAACGCACAAAGAAAAAGCTAGAAGGCGCACAAATCGTGACGTGAAAAAAACACATTCAATGACCGATACGGTGAATGATGCCAAACTTGGAACTCATCTAGCTGAGTTTCAGCAAAACCGGACAAATAAACTAACCATCGACTTAGACTACGGTTGCATGCAAACCAACATTGACATATTCTGAGTCAAAAAAAAAAAATATATCACCATAGTTTAGCAGATCTAATTTCTGGTGTGGTCTTGGGAGCGGTGCTGGTCAGGTGTGTGTGCGCGCGCGTCGTTGCAGGCCTCGGGCTCCTTCTAGTGCCTACGTTTTTTTTTTAAATAACCACATATATTGCATTAGACAAACATATTACATAGAATACATACGTGATCATCACATGAGACATACACAGGTGTCTTACATATTTGCACCAAGGATCCTACATCAAGTGAAACTAAAATTTTATGAGCAGAGAACCTTGTGCCTTGCTGAATCATTGCCCACCTTTGTCTTCTACCATCGCCATGGCGACACCAGAGAAAAAGGAGAACATCCACCATACCAAGATCTAAGGAAGCACCTTCGCATACAAGGATGCTTTTCGAGCCGATGAACCGGACCGCCGCAAGCGACGAGACCGAGGCTTTGGGGCACGTCGGCCAGGGTTCATCCCCGTGTCCATTAGATCTCGGCGCCATCAACTTCATCCAACACGGTTAAAGAAGCGAAATGTCGCCGTCTGCCGCCATCCACGCATCCCATTGCAAGACCCCAAACATAACTACGTAGGCCGAGCTCACGACCATCGAAGAGGACACCGAGAACCAACCAACAACACTTACACTCGCTGGATCCGAAGACCACCGAGAAGACCTGGCTACCTACTCCTCGACGCCGCCAATGGATGCGCCGTCGATGTGGGAGAAGAGCAGAAGCACTTTATTCCAAGGACGCGGCGCCGTCCTCACCACCAAAACGACACCCCACGGACAAACATGACCAACCCTTCCAACCAGCGGGAGCAGAATCGCCGGGGTCCCCACCCCCATCCGTCGCCGGAGAGGCCGACGGAGGAGGCGAGGACCCGCAGCCTCGGCAATGGAGAAAGGGGCAGTAAACGTCACCCTGCAAATCGCCTGGAACCGTTCCAGAGCGAAGCGGTTTCGGTAGGGACAGCCAGTTCTAGTGCCTACGTTTTGAGAAAACTGTCATCGCAAATTACGTCCATGGGATTCGCTTGGTAGGTAATTAGTGGAACCGTCGAGCGCTAAACACTAATGGGCTGGGGCGCCTAGGCCTGTGGCAGTGAGCGATACATGAGGTCGTGTACGTATTTCGGCTAGTTCGGTGTTTACGGTTTCTTTGAAATAGAAACCGATGCCCAACCGAGACATCGAAACGTTGGCCAATTTCCAACCGAATGAAAACACCAAAAAACGGTTTGACATACAATTCGATAAAAACGGTTCGGTTTGTGTTCCGTTTTCGGTTTTCGGTTTTAAAATGCCCACCCTTGCTTAGAGTTATCATATACAAATTAGAAGCTTTCTAACATCTGCATATTTCAGGTTTCACAGGAGGTAGAGGAGGTGAAGTTCAGACAATTCAGCGCAGCAGCAGCAGCAACACCTCCAAGGTGGGAAATATGTTCCTTTATCCTTCTTTGCTAGCTGTGTTCCTTGCTGGGCATCGACCACGATCTCCATGTCGCCACTAAGGCCACGGCTCCTGGGATCCAGGACGCTGGGCTCACGGGGTCTAGTCCACTATCGATTTGTTTCTCTTGGTCGATGGCCTCTTTTGCCTATGGTCGGATCTGCCCGTCAGCGGCCACAAGAGGACTAGGAACTGGCTGTGCTCCACGACCACCACAACCAAGGCGGGAAGAATTTTTTAACTGCAACATTTGTTGGTCAGTATCTTACTCTGAAATTGTTCGTAACACGGTGCTTTATTCTGTATAGCAAAGGGAAGGAGCCTCAGTTGGTAGCTATGGAGGTGAGTGATCCTTCATTGGAATAAAAATTGGTGTAAAACTGAGTACTGACTATTTTTTATATAGCATATTGTTGGCTGTTAATTTTAAGTGTAGCATCAGTTTTTTCAGGCAATGAAGTTATGCTCACGACATGGAGAACTTCAAGGACAACCTGCCTGAACAGTTTCTACCTGATTAGTGAACTAGGCCATTTACTATACAAATAGTTATTTTGTTGCAAGTTACTCACGTTGCTTCTAAATACTGCACTTTTGGTTGCATTTTCTAACTAAAAATGACACAAGCAGACGCTAAAACGTTTGAGCAACACCCCAAGGATAGTACATGAAGCGTAGTAGTTTACTTCAGTGGAAATTATATTCCTTTTTATTCCATTACTGTGAACATAGACGTGAGTAGGTAATTGCTCCTAAAAGAAACCTAATTACTGTATTGTTGCACCTAATCTTGAGATAATTTATATACTACCATTTTACAGTGCACATTAGCATGATCTAAATCCATACGTCTTGGGGTTCCTGTTTGGTGGCAAATTGATTCTTAGAATCATAGCAGAAAGGCCAACAATAAGGCACTTTACAGTGATGAAATCTGCTTAAGGGCTTGTTCGGTTAATACCCACCACAAGGGTGATTTGAGAGGATTGGAAGGGTTTGTGGTGGATTTTGACTTGCTGGGGATTTAATCCCTCCCAATTCCCTTCAAACCTCTTGAAATCCTAAGCAACCGAACAAGAACTAAGTATTTCTTTTTGTGCTAAGATTTCACATACAGTTCCAACATTAAGATGTTTATTTAAGTACATATTGAACTGAGTCACCCACCCATACATGTATAAACTCCCCAAAAATAACATGTATAAGCTCCCCAAAAATAAAAAAACTCTGCAGAGAATTGTTCAGCTTTCGGGCTATAAGCTTTAGACATTTTCATAAGAAATGCTGAATGTTAGTATCAATTGAATCAACTTGATCTTATATGCAGTGCAGGTACTGTTAAATCTGTAGGTCTGTAATTTATTCACTTGTAACTTGATTTTCTTTTCACTTCTTTTTTTATAAATGTCATGTAGCCGGTTATAATACGGAAATTCACTTTGGCTCATAGGTTTATATGCACCCATTGTCTAAATACAAATTTCAAAATGTATAAAAAAATTGAGAAAAAATCTCGCATGTAAATCCAGACATTATATGTGCGTGCATCAAGTTTCGATGAAAAAAGACATTTTTTGTGGCTTGTGTAAAAAAGACAATTTTTTATGCTTGAATACAACTATTCACGAGGCATATTTTTATCTTTTTTATACATGTCACCAAAAATTTCCTTTTTCACCGAAATTTTGTGTGCAAACATAGGATGTCCGGATGTATACGCGGGATTTTTTCTTGAATTTTTTAAACATTTTGAAATGTGTTTTTATACGTATTTCATAATAGGTGTATATACACCTAGGAGCCAAAACGCCACTCTCGTTATAATAATGATAAATTTTTTGGGGGTTTGAGAGAGAAATTGTGCATCTGCTTTGGTTTCAGTTTTAACGTGAGCTCGTTAAAATCCGTAACTACTTATAGACTACTACATCTTGATGGGTTTGCAACTTTTGTATAGATTGCTTCAACACTTTTGTTACCATTCTGTTGGATGCTGCTATTTTGTGTTAGTTCAGTTGTTGTCACTCGCCTCTACCTACCATGTTGATTTGTTGTAGATAGACTGGAAGGTAAGGGTCATCTATGTGTCGTTGTCTCGCGTAGTGGGTTGAGGCGAACACAGGCAACATTAGTGATGCTCAGTAGGTAATGCTATGTAGTAGGTAATGCCATAGCAGTTGAATGTCTTCAGAATCAGCATAGGCAATTATCTCCTCATGTGTTGGTCATGCTTAGGCTAGGGACCTCTGCTATCCTTTTATCTCTCATTGGTCATGCTTAGGCTAGGGACCTCTGCTATTGTTTTTATCTCCCGTTGCAACGCACGGGCATTTTTGCTCCCAGCCATAGCATTAACACCTCAAGTCCCCTTTACTCCCAAACGCAACAATCCCACTTACTCGGGTGTAAGCTTCTGTCACTTTAGCCACCCACTATAAGCGAATCATGAACGTATTGCAACAGCCTACAGCAAAAATCCCTCACGTCTGTGCGGCACGAAGGGCACAATTGGACAACACCAATATAAAACATACAACTCAAATCAATCAAGATCATCACTCTACCCAAAGGACAACAATAATCTACTCAAACATCATAGGATGGCAACACATCATTGAATAATAATATGTGGCATAAAGTACCATGTTCAAGTAGGGGATTACAACTGGGTGCAGGAGAGTGGACCGCCATAGATAGATGAGGGAAGGTAATGGTGGTGACGGCAATGAAGTTGTTGGTGAAGATTGCCGTCACCGTGGTTGCCCCGGCGACGTTCCGGCGCCACCGGGAGAGAGGGGGAGAGAGTCCCCCCCTCCTCCATGGCCTCTCCCAAGATGGGGAGAGGTTATCCCTCAGGTCCTTGGCCTCCATGGCTCTCGGAGGGGTGGGAGCCCCTCCGAGATTGGATATCTCTCTCTGTTTTATTCTAGGGCTTGCTCCTGTTTTCTGGCCCTTCACCGATTCTTAAATATCCGGAGATCCGTAACTCCGATCGGGCTGACATTTTGAGGGGATTTTTATCGGAAAAATATCTTTGTTGCCGCAAAAGAAGGGCCCCAACCGACTTAACGGGTGGCCAGGAGCTATCTGGGCGCGACCTACCCCCCTGACCGCGCCTAGATGGGTACTGGGCCCCTCGTACATCGTATTGCGCCGATTCTTCTTCCCAAAATTCACATATATTCAAAAAAATCTTCATAAATTTTTATCATGTTTGGACTTCATTTGATATGGATTTCCGGCTAAATAAAAAACACACAAAAAATAGGAACTGGCACTGGGCACTGGATAAGTAAGTTAGTCCCAAAAATAATATAAAGTGTTGCCAAAAGTATATGAAAGTTGTAGAATATTGGCATGAATATTTCATAAATTAACGATACGTTGAAGACATATCATCGGGTGACTGAGTTTGTGAAGGTTTGGAAGTCTACCTTGAAGACTTACCACGAGTGATTGGGCGAGGTCTGTGTGACCTTAGCTCAAGGAGAATACGGTAATGACTGTGTGTCCTGGGACTGTGTGTCCTTTGGTTTAAATACCAAGCCGCTCCGAAACAGATGTATGATAACCCACAAGTGTAGGGGATCGGTTGTAGTCTTTTTCGATAAGTAAGAGTGTCGAACCCAATGAGGAGCTAAAGTTAGAATTAATATTCTCTCAATTTCTATCGACCACCGATACAACTCTACGCACGCTAACGCTCAATTTACCTAGTACAAGAATAAAACAACTTTGAAGGAAAAAAACTAGAAGTACTTTGTAGGTGTTGTAAGATAGGTTTGCAAGATAATAAAGAACAAGTAAATAAAAGTTAAGGGTTGTTTAGATAAATATTAATTAAGTTAATTGTTTAGTAGAAAGCTTTTTGTAGCACAAGAGAAAGATTTGTCCCTAGGCAATCGATAACTAGACCGGTATCATTGTTGCAGTTTTATATGAGGGAGAGCCATATGGTAGCGTACTTTCCGTACTTAGATCATACGCACTTATGATTGGAACTCTAGCAAGTGTCCGCAACTACTAAAGATCATTAAGGTAAAACCCAACCACAACATTAACACATCAAGTCCTCTTTACTTCTATACACAACAACCCCCTTACTCGGGTTTATGCTTCACTCACTCACCAACCCACTATAAGTGAATCTTCAATGTATTGCAACACCCTACAACGGGGATCCCCCACATGTGCGCACCACGGGAGGCACCATAGGACATCACCAAAATAAAACATACAACTCAAACCAATCATGATCATCAATCAACCCATAGGACAAAAGAGATATACTCAAACATCGTAGGATATCCACACATCTTTGGATAATAATATATAGCATTAAGTATCATATTTATATAGAGATTACAGCAGGGAAGAGAGGTTTTACACCGCTGCATAGAGGAGGAGAGAGTTGGTGGTGACGGCGACGAAGTTGTCGGTGTAGATCGCCGTCCCGATGGTTGCCCCAGCGGCGTTCCGGCGCCACCGGGAGAGAGAGGGAGAGAGCCCCCCTCCTTCTTCTTATTCCTTGGCCTCCTCCCAGGGAGGAATCCCCTCCGAGATTGGATCTATTGCTCTATTTCTCTTCTGTTTTCGCGACTGGTTTCTGACCCCTTCACCGTTTCATAAATATCCGGAGATCCGTAACTTCGATAGGGCTGAAATTTTGAGGAGATTTTTATTACGAAAATATCTTTCTTGCGGAGAAAGTAGGGCCCCAACTGACTTAAGGGGGGCACAATCCATCAGGGCGCGGCCACCCCCCTGGCCGTGCCCTTTTGGCTTGTGCCTCCCTCGGGCACCATATTGCATGGATTCTGCTTCCCAAAATTCACATATACTCCATAAAAAATTTCCGTAAATTTTTATCGCGTTTGGACTTCGTTTGATATGGAATTTTTGCGAACCAAAAAACACACAAAAAACAGGAACTGGCACTGGGCACTGTATATGTAAGTTGGTCCCAAAAATAATATAAAATGTTTCCAAAAGTATATGGAAGTTATAGAATATTGACATGAAACAATCAAAAATTATAGATACGACGGAGACGTATCAATGTACAACTATCACAACAGTTGAAACTGGGTGACCAAATCATTGTCTTCACCGAGCAAGTGGTTCTATTTCCTCAACCCTTTCATTTCTTTGTTAACCTGTTGATGAAATTGATCGTTACTTTTTGAAGACTTTGACTGAAGTTTTTCTCACTTTTCTCAACCCAAATTCTTCACTCACCTTGTATTTCGCCTGCTTATCATGTTTACTCGCTACTTGTGCTCTGTGTATGTTTTATTTCATCATGATGACTATACTACTGCTATGTTATGCTTGTAATTGAGTACTTTATCCGCTGCATCTATTCCGTCACTTAGCAAATTACTCAAAAAGTAATCCTCAGTGACGAATTTGTAAAAATCGCCTATTCACGCTCCCCCCTCTAGTCGATATAATGCACTTTCAGATAGCATGGACGCTGTCGACCCTCGCCAAGGAACGTCCAAGACGATGCGGACATGACGCTATCAGTGGCACTAAAAAAGGGAGGGACGGACGAGAAGTGTGGAGATCCTCCACCAACCAGGTGGCCGAGGGCTGCGGAACAAATTGATGCCCCATGAGGAGTTGCCCGATGCGCCGGATGTCAGGCAGATGGCCTCCACTGCGTGGCGGCAACAACCGCCTAAGCTCAAGATGGCGAGGTGGGGAAGAGGGGTGGAAGGAGCGTTGCGCTAGCGGCGGATGACGTTTTATTCGGGTAATCCTTGGTGCATTGTCCATTGTTGTCATTGTGTAAAAAAGAACAGTAATTGGCAAGAACTTATGTTTCTCACGTATTACTCTTCATGCAAATATAGTGTTCCGTTTTTTTTGTGCCTCTGCATCACCATGCATCATCGAAAAGGAGCAGGAAACGGTCAAGGCGGCTCTGCATCGTTATGCGGTGGAGAGAAATAACATGTAGAAAAATCCTAAATTTTGAGAGAGGCGTTTTGGAGGCCGAGCTCCATGGAGGCCTTTATTTTTGAAAAATTCAAATTCAAATTTTTATGGTTCAAAAAATTCTGAAAAAAAATATGCGTGTATGTAAGGATGTAACCCACATGTGTGTAAAAATTCATGATGAAATACCATGAGTTGCGACCTGTACAAAAAAGAAAAATTCATGGCCTGGGAGGATGAATAGTATCATGTGTTAAACAACCCCAAATTTGTCTTTTTTGCATAGCCCTCATTTCAATGTATTTTGAACTGAAAATTTACACACATGTGTGTTATGTCTTCATGTATATCTGTATTTTTTTTTCAGAATTTTTTGAAATGTAAAAATATGAATTTCGATGAAATTTCAAATTTGAATTTGGAGGCCTCACTGGAGGCCGAGCTCCAAAAGGGATATCCGCTAAATTTTGACCTTCTATATAAGGATACGGGGGTGGGGAGGGGAGAGAAATGATATGTAAAAACGTTTTAGTTTTTTTTGAACCACATTGTATTTTTTTTCTATGTTCGCACAAATACACTGTTTATTAATGGGGTATTGTTAATGTACAGCACTGTTCCCTCGCAAAAAAATATACACCACTGTTCACGTGCGTTTTTTGCTGACCAATGATGTCACGTATATGAACAGCAGAAGTGAGAAAAGAAGTCAAAAAAAGAGAAAAATCGGATGCTTCCCACCTTATTATTATTATTATTATTATTATTATAAACGAATTACACAGGACTGAAGAAATTACCCACGCAACCACTCAAATAGAACACCAAATCCTTTTACTTTTTTTTTGCCCCAGAGGATCAGATCCGTAGAGAACGCCAGAAGCTTCACACTTTATTTCCCTTGCTATAATGGAAGGGGGGGGGGGGTGGGGGGGGGGGGGGGGGGGTGGGGGGGGACGACGACAGAGCAACTAAACTGGCGAAATGGAAAAGCATCTACACCCGCATATGACAAATATGACTTCTCAAACGCCTGCAGACGCGTTCAGGCGTATTCGCGGGGAGTGATCAGACACGCCTTAAATTAGCACAACTGTATCCGAACATCTCATACTTGATTCTTAAATCCATAGAAAAGCATGCAAACGAAAAAACCTACGTACTACGTAGAAACCTAGTTACTACTCCTTGTCGAAGATTTCGACGATCTCTGTTCTCGGCTCCATGTACATGGGCGGCAGCTGCAGCTCCGGCTCCTTCGGCTGCTCCGCTCCGGCCTCCTCCTCTTCTATCTCCGCCTTGAGTTCGACGAAGAGCGTGTCCGCCTCCGCCTGCTTCTGCTGGAGGAACTACCGGCTGGCCTCCATAGCACTAGTATAGAAATGACCATTAGTCCCGGTTGAGAAGGGCCTTTAGTCCCGGTTCATCAACCGGGACTAATAAATAGGGACTAAAGGTTCCTACCCTTTAGTCCCGGTTGGCTACGAACCGAGACTAAATCCCGGCCACGTGGCTGCCTACGCGCGCCGTGGGCTGGAGGACCTTTAGTCCCGGTTGGTGACACCAACCGGGACTAAAAGGCCGTGTTTCATTTTGTGTCTCCCTTTTCTTTTTTATTTATATTGTATTTTCACGCGGTTACACATATTAATATACGACATCAGTACAAATTACCGACTCCGAGCGGATGGAGTTCAGGATGGCGTGCTGCTCCGGCCTAAGATCCACGTCCGCAGGCGCCTCCTCAGGCTCCTGCGGAGCCTCCTCCTTTGACGCCTCCTCCTCGGGCTCCTCCCCCACCTCCTTTCCCTCCTCGAAATCATCATCCGGTTCCAGAGGTAGCCCCGCTTCCCTCCAGATTCGGATCTGCTCAAGAAAAAAGAGACGGTGTCGGATCGTGTAATACTGACTACCGATGACGTGATGACATGGCTGACGGGCTTGAAAAGGGAAGTACCAGAGGAGGCGGATGGGCTACCGCTACTCCACTGCTGACCGAGGAATGGGGATGCTGGGAGTTAATGGCAGGGCAGATTTTATAGGCACATGTGGCAACGAAAGCGGTGGTTAAGTCGTGCACGTATTTGCTACGATCCTTCGAGAGAGAGATGTGGATAGATGGAAGAAAGCTGCTAAAGTTTTTACAGCACCATACAACGTGGCGGCGCTAGGTATAACCAACACATAAAAAACAAAAAAAGTATAACCAACACATGCAAGGAAAAAAAGCTGCAGCTGCCCACACCAATCGGTGATAGGTAAGACAATTCTTTCGAGGGTACTCCCTCTGTGAATTAATATAAAATTGTTTAGATTATTAAAGTAATGATCTAAATGCTTTTATATTAGTTTACCGAGGGAGTACTAGGTAAGACAATTCTCGACATGCAAATTGCATGCACATCGCAACCAGCACACCAGCGCTTCATACAAACTGCCAAAAAAGCTAGTAGTCAGCAAGATCCATTTGACCTATGTAGTTAAATCAGATACATACACTCACGCACAAACTGACAATACAACAAACAAACAGAATGTTCCAAATCTCATGTAATATTGTTGGGCACACGCAAGATCCTACCAAGCCAGATCCCCCAATAAATAAGGTGTCACCTCCCCATTGAACCGATTTTTATTTTTACAGCTAGAAAAAGTCAAAAAAAAAAAAGAATTCTAGCTAGGTTTAGTATATGTAGAATTAACTAGGTGCATGGGGTGTCTGGCCCCCCACCATCCACAACTGGACAGATGTCCTCGACCGTTTCCGCCGATAGGCTAATCAGAAACATATCCTCCTGCATGCCCACGACTCCCTGGCCACCCAAATCCTCCTCAGCACAGGCGTCGAGCCACTCCGCTTGGGGATCGGTGCCCACGACCGTGCTCAGGTCTGAGGCCCTCCTGTCCTCGCTCGGGGCCAGCATGTGGGCGCAGTCTCCAACGCCCTCTGATGGGGCGCCAGGGTCCGCACCAGGGTACGTAGCCCAGCCGAAGCCATGTGCGATGAGCTGCGCAAAGCCCTCTCTCCGATTCTGGCTAGCTTACCAGACCACAAGGGAAACGCCACCAAACGCCGTCCGCGCCAAAAGAGGGCCCCAATCTCCAACCCAAGGAGGAGCGTTAGGCTAGCCCGAGGAATAGGACGAGGATCGAGCGCATCGAAGCAGCAGGCCGTCCTCATCAGAAAGTTGTGCCTTGCAAATGAGGGGGAGATCATCAGTGATGCGGCGCTGCAAGCCTACACTCGCCTCTTCGACCAACCACTGTCCGACATGCACATCAAGGCCATCCTGGTGCTCTTTGGGTGGGAGCCGAGCGCATTGCCACTCACGCAAGAGGCAATGGCGGAGGGTGGGCTATGAGTCCGCCCGGGTGGATTCAATCGTAGGCCTTTACAATGAGTGAATCACCATTCAAAGTATTGGTGTGGAACGTGCGGGGGCTTAATAACCTGGCACAGCAGAATGTCATTTCGCAGGTAGTGACGGCCTCAACCCCCACCATCATCTGCCTCCAAGAAACAAAAATGGAGCTTGTAACTTCGGATGTGGTTAGGCACTGCCTTGGGAATAAATATGATGCTTTCTACTTCTTGCCCGCGAGTGGAACGAGAGGTGGAATCTTGCTTGCTTGGGACACCTCCGTGGTCCATCTGTCGAGCCCCCACTACACGAGCAATACGGTCACTGCTTTGGTCCGCCCGGCGGACGATCCGGACGCGGCCTGGTGGATCACCGGGGTGTATGGCCCCCAGGAAGATGCCCAAAAGGTCGAGTTTTTGTAGGAAATAGTGGAAATCCGCGAGCTCCACGCGGGGCCGTGGATTGTGGCCGGGGATTTCAACCTGTTGGTGAACCCGGAGGACAAGCTCAATAACAGGATCAACCGGCGCATGATGGCCCACTTCAGGGCAACACTCAACGAGCTTGAGCTCAAGGAGCTATACTTAAACGGCCGTAGATACACTTGGTCTAACGAAAGAGCAAAACCAACCTTGGAGAAGATCGACCGTGTTTTCTGCACCACTTCGTGGGAGGAAATGCACCCATCTTGCCACCTGAGTGCACTAGGCTCGGCAATCTCGGACCACTGCCCACTTCTCCTAAACATGAGGGCGAACCTTGGCATGGGCAAGCGCTTCAAGTTCGAGGCATTCTGGCCTAAAGTGGAGGGCTTCTTTAGCACTATGTCGGAGGCTTGGGGTTCGGTTCCGGCTTAGGGGAACCCCTTTGTGGTCCTCGACAGGAAGCTACGGGCTACGACGAAGCGCCTCAAGAAGTGGAGTGATCAATGGATTGGCAACAATAAACTCCAAATCTTAATCCCGCTGGAGGTCATTTCTAGACTGGACAAGGCAATGGACACCTGAACGCTCTCGAGACAGGAATGCGAGCTCAGGAAGGTGCTAAAGAAGAAGCTCCTTGGTCTTTGCTCGCTCGAACGCTCCATCGCGAGGCAAAGGTCTAGGGTTCTTCAGTTGCGAGAGGGTGATGCAAACACGGCGTTCTTCCATTAGCAAGCACGACGCCACCAACGAAGGAACATGATCTCGAGTCTGCAAAATGGAGAGGTCTCCATGGCGGGCCAGGAGGAGATTGCCAGAGTGGTAGACGAGTACTACTCGAGGCTATTTGAGGAGACAACACCGAGGGACTTCACCATCGCACTTGAGAAGCTGCAGCTTCCGGAGCTTGAACTATCCCACCTCGAGGTCCAGTTCACGGAGGAGAAAGTGGAGAAGGTGGTTAAAGGCATGCCTTTCGACAAGGCACCCGGGCCGGATGGGTTCACCGGTAGGTTCTACGCGACTTGTTGGCACATCATCAAAGGAGACTTGTTGAGAGGCATGGATGCTTTTTACCGGGGAGATATGCGTGGACTTCCAGCAATCAACAAAGCCCTTATCACCCTTTTACCCAAGATGGATGGGGCGGTGGACATAAAAGATTTCCGGCCAGTCAGTCTTGTCCACGGGGCGGTGAAGATCTTCGAGAAAGTCCTCTCGTGCAGACTTGCTCCGGAGCTGCCCAGGCTTGTGGGGAATCACTAGAGTGCTTTCGTGAAGGGACGGTCCATCCACGACAACTTCATGTTGGTCCAATGCATGGCGCGACGCTTGCATGCCCTCCGAGAAACATCTATCATGCTCAAGCTGGACATCTCGAAAACATTTGATTCGGTGCAATGGTCGTTCTTGGTCGAGATTCTCAAGAGGATGGGGTTTGGCATGAAGGTAGATCTCTTGGATTTGCGGCATTCTGGCCAACTCGAGCACTCGGATCATGGTCAATGGGACCCCCGGTAGGCCGATCTTCTACCACAAGGGTCTTAGGCAAGGGGACCCGGTCTCTCCCATGTTGTTCCTACTGGTGATGGAGCCATTGCAGAAAATGTTTGAGCTTGCCGCGGAGCGTGGAGCCTTGTCTCCTCTAGCACGGACGGGTATGAAGCAAAGGGTGTCTATGTTCGCGGATGACGTTATGGTTTTCCTGAAACCAAACACTGTGGATCTCCAGGTCTGTGCATCACTCCTACACACCTTTGGAGAGGCATCGGGCCTACGTGTCAATCTACTCAAGAGTGTCGCGCTTCCGATACATTGGTCTGCGGAAATCATGGAGAGAGTGGAGCAAATCCTTGGCTGCCAAACTGGTGCTTACCCATGCAAATACCTTGGGCTTCCTCTGTCTATCTGGAAGCAGTCGGCGGCTCAGCTCAGTAGCCTGGTGGATAAGCTTGCAGGGAAGCTGCCCAGCTGGAAAGCGGCATACATGCCAAAGAGTGGAAGGTTGACCCTTGTCCAGTCTGTGCTTTGTGCCATCCCGATCAACGCAATGATGGCGCTAGACTTACTGCAGAAGACTGTCACAACAATGAATAAAATCTGTCGGGGGTTCCTCTGGGGCGCCAAGGCACAAGCCAATGGGGGCTAGTGTTCGGTCGCATGGGAGCAAGTGTGCTCTCCTAAGTGGGCAGGTGGACTTGGAATTCCGAACCTTAAGTGGCTAAATATCACAATGCAATCCCGGTGGCCGTGGCTTCAGAGGTCTGACCCCTCGAGGCCATGGGCGGAATTTTGCATCAGTGTTCCGCCGGAAGAAATACAGCTATTTCAAGTTGCCGCAAGTTCTGAGGTCCATGACGGGAGGACGAGCCTCTTCTGGGAGGATCGGTGGGTCCATGGGCAGAGAGTCGAGGAGATCGCCCCTAGGGTGTACCAGAAGGTTGGTATGCGCTGTAGATCCACACGCACCGTGCAGCAGACACTGGAGGAGGATACTTGGGCGGCGGACGTAGACCCGGAGCTCTCGGCAGAGGGGCTGCAGGAGTACCTGGCACTCTGGACAGCAGTGCACATGATACAGCTCCGACACGGATATGCAGATACCATCCGATGGGCATGGGAGCCCAACGGTCAGCACTCCACGAGGTCGGCCTACAACATGAGATTCTGGGGATGAGAGGTCGCCCCCACGGCAGACTTCACGTGGCGATCCGGCGCACCAGCACATTGCCGCTTCTTCACTTGCTTGGCGCTGCGAAACAGGTGTTGGACATCTGACAGGCTTGCCCGACGTGGACTTGACCACCAAGATGCGTGTCCCTTTTGTGATCAAGCGGAAGAATCGATCAACCACATCTTATTGGACTACGTCCTTGCCAGAGAGGTGTGGACGATCTTGTGTCGTGCCTTAGGCAGACCGGAGTGGGCACCAACCATGGGCACTTTGCTTCAGGACTGGTGTACCGACAAAGTGGTCAACAATGTGGCGCGGAAGGACATGCGGACGCTTTTCTCTCTCGTGATGTGGGAACTATGGAAGCACAGGAATGCGATTGTCTTCGATGGAGCCACGCCTTCCCTCACACATGTGCTGCACCGAGTGGAGGAGGAGGGGCGGACATGGATGAAGGCGGGTCTCTTTAAGAGTAACACAATGGCCTTCTTTGAGGCGTTGTCAACGTGGGCTAGAGGAACAAGTTAGTATAGCCTTCAGTAGCTAGGGTGGAGTGGATGTTACCTTGCTTTGTTTTGGCTAGTGCCATCGCAGTGTAATATGTAACAGTGGATTGAGGGCTCTTTACCCTCCTTCTCCCTTTAATATAAAGTATTCAAGAAAAAAAAGAATTAACTAGGTCATGCATGTTGCCAGATTCTTCTGCATGTCATGCCGCTGCATGCATTTTTCCTTTGTATGTCGTCTTGTAGTGGAGGTAAAAACCATGTCTCGATTCCTTCATATAATGTCTCATAAACGGACACGGAGTATTTGATCCCAAGCTCATACGTTCTTTGATGAACAGTAAAATCTAAAAAAATAGTAATAAACATTGATGAAAGTTTTAACCGCCTGTAAATTTTTGTGATGAAATGACATTCGTGTAGGCCTGGGCAAAAAAAAAAAAAAATCGATGCTCCGAAAACACTATTGTTGGAAGCAATTTGGAGCATCGAAAACACTATCGATTTTGTTTTTTTTTTGTCCCGACCTCCACGAATGTTATTTCATAACGAAACTTTGCAGAATGTTAAAACTTTCGTCAATGTTTATCACAAAAAAATCCAGAATTTTTAAACCTTTTTACCATTTTTTCGGATTTCTGTTCATCAAGGAGCATATGAGCTGATAATCAAAAGAGCACTTTCGCTCATAAACAAAATAATAAATGGCAGTACGTTGGTTGTTTTCAGTAAAAAAAAGGGATAAATTTTGATGCGTGTATGCCTTTATTATTCGATAATAATTTGACTGTGGGCAGCGTAAAACTGTCCCAGTGGCCGGTAATTAAATACACTTACATACAACAAGAGTCTAATGTTAAATTTGTCGCTTCTTCAGCTTAACCATGAGCCCGTTTTTCATCTCTAGGATACAAGACGGTTTGGGTTGGATGCTCCGCCCTTCCACCATATGTACATCAAAGTTCCATAGCGTTGAGGCGATGACAGTCATCATCTTCATGGCTGCGATATTCTTACCGAGGCATGTCCTTGGCCCCGAGTTGAAGGCCAAAAACTTGTGAGATGGTACATACCTCAACTTGTTGCCATCCTCCGAGAGCACCTATCTGGGTTGTAGTCAAGGCAGTCTTTACCCCATATGCCCTCCATTCTCCCCATGTAATGGAGAGAAATAAAGATGATGTCGCCGGCGTGCACCTCATGGCCACTCGGCATGATATCATCAGTGGCCACGACCTTCTGCTCAAGAGGCCCCGCTGGGTACAACCTTAGAGTCTCGTACAAGACGGCCCTTAGATAGACTAGAGATTTGGTCTCGTCCGGCTCAAAGATCGTCATTGCATCGGCACCTGCCGCTACTTTGCTTGATGTAATGGTTGAGAGTTCTTTGCGGATGACTGGCACAATTTTAGGGTGTTGGGCGAGGTTGTAGAAAATCCATGTTAACGTCGCTCCAACTGTGTCCCTTGCAGCAAGCATGTAGCTAATAATCATCGCACGAAGCAAGTCATCATCGGCATAATCAGGGTCATCAACAAAGGAAGACAAAATATATATACCCTCTTGTTCCTTGTCATTGCCAACATGACATGTGTTAACCTTCCTCCTATCCATCATCTCCACGACAAAGGCACATAGCACCATGTGTGCTGCCTTGAGCTTTTCCTCAGGGCCCATGTTTAACCACCTAATCAACCTCCAACAAGAAGTCGGCATCATGACTCGGAAAAAGGCCACCTCCATGACCGTGTCCATGGCAACCGCAGCGTCCATGGCCGGCATGTCCCAAGATAGGAGACCGGGGTCCACGCCGAAGAGAGGAGTAGCAGCCATGTCAAACATAAACCTTGACATCAGTTCTTGCATGTTGAATGGAGTGTCGGTGCTCGCCATGTGCGCAAACAACGGGAGGAGGCTGTTCTCTACCTTGTTGCGGCACCAAGCCTCCATCCTTGCAACCAACCGCGGGCTGCTGAGCACGCTCTTGATTTTCGCGCGCTGTCGACGAGCTGGCTCGCCGTCGATGGTGAAGATGCTGCCGCTCATGATGTCGAAGATCACGGCAAACTCCGCACCCTTGGGAAAGTTGGTGTAGTTCGCTGTGAAGATGTGCCGGATGTTGGCAGGATCGCATGTGACGAAAAAACGCATCCCTGTCCCGGGTGGGCCGTGGGCCCTGAAGTTGTGGCCTGATCCGGCGAGGACCAAGGTGAAATAGGCATACAAGTTGTGGAGGTTGGCCACAAAGGAAGGCAACATGTGCAGTATCGGCCAGTTTGTTGGGAGCACTGGCTGATTATTTGATCTACAGCCAGCCCTCAAGCACAAGTAGTACAGGGGAACAAGCAGAACGAGTGCTGTGGAGATGAGCAGCTCTTGCGAGAACATGATTGACATTGTGATCACGGGTATGAAATATGCTACTACTTAGATGTATCTCTCCCTGGACATGCATGGATGGCTTCATATATAGACTAGTACCGTCCATAATACTATCTGTCAGTTTTTTTTTTTTTTTGATCGGTATCCTATCTGTCAGTTGGTACGACAGCGTGCCTGCAAAATAAAATAAAAATAAATACAACAACCTCGACGATGTGCACATGTAAGATTTCCTCCATCCGTTCTGTACTAGCCAGTATGTTATGTCAATGTCAACATAACTCGACTTCATTAATCGGATTGGCCATATATATAGGTGCCTAGTTGGTCCAAAGCCTATAGTTTAAATTTGTGCAGAAAGCAGGTGGCAGTTGGCAGATTTGGCGTCAATAATAAGTATGTTAAGTGCAGAAGTGCCTGGAGTCTGCCCTTAGAGCATCTACAGCCGGACTTCGCAAATCCAACCCTTCAAACGCCCGCAGACGCGTCCGGACGCGTCCGCGGACACTGCCGGTCACGTCTCAAATTTTCTCCTCCACATCTAACATTCTTATATTTCATTCCTTATATCAATACAAAAACCATGCAAATTTTTCCCTACGTACTATGGTGTACTACGCTTCTTCGTCATCGGAGATGGCGTGATCCGCCTGCGCGGGAGCCTCAGCCGCCAGCGCCGGAGCCTCAGTCGCCTGCGCCACCCGCGCCGCCTCATCTGCTGCCAATGAAGACGCCTGGCCTCCGCAGCCGACTCCGAGCGTATGGAGTTCAGGATGGCGTGCTGCTCCGGCCACAGATCCACATCCTCCGGCGCCTCCTTGGGCTCCTGCGGAGCCTCCTCCTCCTCGGGCTCCGGTGGAGCCTCCTCCTTCGGCGCCTCCTCCTCGGGCTCCTCCCCCACCTCCTCCCCCTCCACGAAATCCTCATCCGGTTCCAGAGGTAGCCCCGCTTCCCTCCGGATTCGGACCTGCTCAAGGAGGAAGAGACGGTGCTGGATCATGTAATACCGGCGGCGTGGTGGCATGGCTGACGGGCTTGGAGAGGGAAGTGCGAGAGGAGGCGGATGGGCTCGGGTGGCAGTGGAGAGAGGAAGGATGTGGATGTGGTAGGGCTGGGGGCCACCGGCCGGCTTAACTAGCCGGCCCCGACCTCGGGCGGGGAGGCGGAGCGGCGCCACGCGGTGTTCACACCGCGGTGACGGTCGAGGCGCCCGTCGGACCTTCGGGTTTCCTGGCGAGTCCGCGTGGGGCTATGTCGTGAGTCGAACGTGGCGGGCGCGCCCGGGCTCCCGCATATCCTCCCCATGGGCTGGAAATGAGGGGTGCCGGTCAGCCCGGGCGTTTGAGGCCGGTTTGAGAGGCCCGTTTGGGTCGATTTTTTATGGCCGGACAGTGACCGGGCGGCCTGCCCGGGCGTTTGAGGAGGGTATGAGGGGTCCGGCTGTAGATGCTCTTACATCGCACATCGAAACCGGATCGAGAAAACAGCCTTCCGGGTCGCCTCCGCCCGGGCGACTCCAGAGGATCCTCCCCGTCACCTCCAGCCCCCTTCATTTGCATACCCCTTGCCGCCGCCGCCGCCGATGCCAACGGTGGTGGCCGCGCCCTTATTGTCTAATGAAGGAGGGGAGGAGAGTGCACCGTGGCGGCGGATCCATGGGCGAATGTGGAGTGGTGGCAGCGGTTCAAGGACGGTGCGGCCTGTTGCCGTGGCCTGAAGCCAGAGCGACGTCTTGGCGGCGGGTGGGGCGCAGCGTCGCCACCAATCTCCGGGCAGTGGTGGGTCAGATCTGGGCCTAAGGGCCCGATCTGGGTAACCCCCTACCATGGACGGTTTGTGGTCGCGCGCTGCGGCTGCCTTCTCCGATGCTGCTTCGACCGGCGGTGTGGGGACCTGCTGGTGTGCTCGGATAAAGGAGGCGGTCCTAGGGTTCCTCTTGCGCCAAGACAAAGATCTGCCTGGCGCCCGTCCTTCCTGATCTGGCCCGGAACACTATAGCGGAACTTTTCTTTCTTTAACTTTTTCTTTGTTTTTTGGTTGTGTGCATCCGTCATGCCTTTAGGGCATTGCGTTGTTGTAGAGGCCGGGTGTAATTGGTACCTTTGCGATATTAATATATATTTTATATAAAAAAAGTGCCTTTGCGATATTAATATATATTTTATATAAAAAAAGTGCCTGGATAAGCTTCTCTTATACTCTGATGGCAGGATTCTGACATTGATAGGGAGAGAGACCTGTGCAAGCATCCTGATGCAGACCCTGCAAGTTGGGATACTCCTTCACAACACCGTACTCGAATTGGAGGAGGGCTACTGCAACCTGTTAGATAAGTGTGCGACCCTTCATGTTCACAAATCACAACTTGCACACGACTTTAGTATGTAACATATAAGCTGGCATGACTAAATCACCATTTACATGTGTTGTAACTGATCGATTCACATGCCAGTTTGATTTCATTTCTCTACAAGTGGAACAATATTACAAGACTGGACAATGAAATGATACCATGGACATTGTTTCCTACATCATCGATTTAAAACTTCTTCAATAAACCTCCAAGAATTGTAATCAGGATCTTTTCCAAGATTAACTTATTCTATTCTCCGTAGAAACTCTGTTGTTCATCTTTGTGTGATATAATTACAGAAAACCACCACATCGAGGGCATGATTCGCAGGAAAAATGGGTTTCCGGATTTGGGACAAAAACTACTAATTCTCAGCCTAATGTTTTGCAAAAACCACTCATTGGCAGCTTAGGCCATTTTGATGAAGATTATGACATGTGGGACCCACCTATATGCCAAAAATATAATGAATTTCCTCCGGTTTATATGAAATCCGTTGCGTTCGCATGAAATTCATCCGGTTTATTAAAAACATGTTTGAAATGTATGCGGATGACCGTCTCCTGCATCAGTGTCCACTGACTGGTCTTGAACAGGGATATCAGAGGGATTTGCGTATCACCCTTAGTTCATGTGCTTAATTACGTAGCTTGCTTATTCCTTGTTTTTTGTCCCTTGTTTAGATGGTTTTGAGCTCTCTTGTATAGCTGGCATCACTACTGGAATCAGGGTCTTTGCCGTCTGCCATAGCAGACGGCAAAGGCCTACCTGGCGGACGGCAAAGCCATTGCCGTCCGCCAGCAGACGGCCAACAGTCCGGCCGAACAGTAGCCGACAAAGGCCACTTTGCCGTCTGCTGGCAGACGACAAAGAAGCCAAGCTCTTTGCCGTCTGCTGACAGACGGCAAAGCCCCTGGACGGCAGACAAAAGGTGCCAGCCCCGTTAGGGGGCTAACGGCGCTCTTTGCCGTCTGCTGGCAGACGGCAAAGAGCTGCAGCTGACGTCAGGCGTCAGTTGGGCCAACGCAGGCTCTTTGCCGTCTGCCAGCAGACGACAAAGAAGCAAAGGTCTTCGCCGTCTTCCAGCAGACGGCAAAGAGGCCAAATAGGCCAGCCCAGGTTGCACAGGCTGCTGCCACGTGGCCTCTTTGCCGTCTGCTAGCTGACGGCAAACCTCTTTGCCGTCTGCTAGCAGACGGCAAAGTGGCTATATTGCCACTGTTTTTTTTCTTCTTAAATTCAATCAATTTCACATATATATATATTCATTTCAAAATATTTCAACAAGTACATATAGCCAACATATCCCTGCCATATGGATATGATCATCCAACACATATATACACCAAATGAAAAGTCCAACATATCCGACAATTAAGCAAAAGGTCCATATAGTTTCATCCATACATACATATATAGGTAGCAAGTTTCACACTGTTCATCCTACAAAATCACAACAAAAAGGAAGGACAAGGAGAAGAGTAGACTCCAACGCAAGCTTCCGTGATCTGAAGCCAATCTGCAAAATGGGAAAGAAGAAAGTTAGAAGAAGAAGAAGACTAGAAGAAGAAGAAGAAAAAGAAGAAGAAGAAGACTAGAAGAAGAAGAAAAAGAAAGAGAAGAAAAATTCTTCTTAATTTTTCTTCTCTTTCTTTTTCTTCTTCTTATTGCTTACTTGTGTCATTTTAGAGCTAACCTAGTTAAATAGGCCATTTTTGACCTAAATATGCTAAGTATGTCATAAATGAACTAAATAAGCTAAGTATAGGTCATTTCAGAGCTAACCTAGGTAATTATGCCATTTTTGAGCTAATTAAGCATATTAAGTCATTTTGGAGCTAAATAGGTCATTTCTTAAGCATATTATGTCATTTTTGAGCTAGCTAAGCATATTGAGTCATTTCGGAGGAATAAATGCTAAGTATAGGTCACTTTAGAGCTATCCTAGGTTAAATAGGTCATTTGTGAGCTAATTAAGGTTATTATGTCATTTTTGAGCTAGCTAACCATATAAATTCATTTTTGGAGGAATAAATGCTAAGTATATGTCATTTTAAAGCTTTTCTAGGTTAAATAGGTCATTTTGGAGCTAAATAGGTGATTTCTTAAGCTAAGCTAAGTATAGGTCATTTGAGAGCTATCCGTGGTAAAATTGGTCATTTTGGAGCTAATTAAGGTTATTATGTCATTTTGGAGGAAATAATGCTAAGTACAGGTCATTTTAGAGCTAAATATGTCATTTCTTAAGCTAAGCTAAGTATAGGTCATTTGAGAGCTATCGATGGTAAAATTGGTCATTTTGGAGCTAAGTAAGGTTATAATGTCATTTTCGAGGAAACTAAGCTAAGTATACGACATTTTGGAGATAAATAGGTCATTTCTTAAGCTAAGTACGCATTTGTTATGCTAAACACTTGCGAAAACTTACCGTCATCACGGAGGTGTAGTTGTAAGACCGATGGCGCCAGTGGCTGACGGAGGAGGATCGGTCGATGCTTTTCGGGAGTTATGCTGCACCAAAGATCATTTCCAATGTATCGTTAGCATGATGCAACTCAAATGTGAAGACTAGTAACTAATGACCATTCAAATGAAACTCACCGTGCCCGCCGAAGCAATGACTGGCATCGGCGGAGGGGTCGCGCCGGTCTTCTCGCACAG
The DNA here is from genome assembly GCA_039707655.1 of Elymus sibiricus. NCBI lineage: Eukaryota > Viridiplantae > Streptophyta > Magnoliopsida > Poales > Poaceae > Elymus > Elymus sibiricus. Next base: position 385,987,213 of record CM077667.1, read on the forward strand.
GGTCTGCACATTTGGTTTTGACGAGTCAGTCATATTAGATACTACTGTAAGGAACATTACGTGCATGATTTGGCTAATATGCAGAAGAAACTTACCGCGAACATCTCGTATAGGGCCCGGTTAGCCATCATGTTCCGGTTCCTCTCCTCCTCCAACGCATTAGCCGTCCTGTCCTCAAGCTCCCTCTCCCTCTCCGCCGCCTGCCGGTCCCTCTCCTCTAGAAGCGCCTGGGTCTTTGCTCTCTCTGCCTCAATAGCAGCCTGCAACACCACTCGTTAGCATTGTAATCATCGACGGCCGCACACACAATGTAATGAAGGAAAGGTATCTGAGTCCGTATAACTAACCTTGAATTCGAGCTCCACTGGCCGTGCACGAGGCAATATCTCAGGATCGGAGCTGGTCTGGCGCTTCTTGATCTGCGGGAAAGTGCTACTACAACGTATCAGTCCATTCCCAATGGCTAACGAGCCATGCTGCCTCCCGCCACCAGATATCATCACTAGCTCTGGATCACGAGGTTGCTGGCTCGGGTTAAAGTCCGGCCCTTTCCTCGCCTTCCCCTCGTCTCTGTACCTCACAAGCTTGTGGTGGGAGGCGCGGTTGCTGAATTTATCTGGATCATCAAGGTTAGACTCAGAGAATGCCTTGGCCTTCTTGTACGAGGCAGTATTGGACATGGCATAGAGGTCGAACAGCTGTGGCACTGGAGCCTTGTTCTCTCGCGCCTAAAAGAGAGGAACAGAGTATTAGTTGAGGGCTCAAGCTAGCATGAAGAATAAATTTGCATGAATCATGAAGCAAACCACATACCCAGTTTTCCCCGTACTGATGTAGGTTGACGCTGCCTAGATGGTGTGGGACACCTTTCATTTTGCCACGCTTGTCCTTTGCAGTGTCGTGGGTGGAGCGCCATTGGGGAGAGCACCACTTATCCACCAACGCCTCCCAACAGTCCATCCTATCCGCACACCATCTCGGGGGCACCTAAGTTAAGCAAGAGAAATTTGAGCGCTACGCCTACGAATCAAATCAAGGAAACTAAGTACAAGGCCTTAAGAATAGGTAATTACCTTCATGTACTTCTCCTTACTCAGAAACTTGACGCGGCACTTCTCTCTTTTCCTCCTAATACCAGCCGAGGCGAAGTAGTCTCGAACAGCCTGCGTCCGAGCCTCGTGCCGAATGTTTTGAAGTAGGCGCCTGCACTCGTTGTCGATAACCCGAGCCGCGGCCTCCTCCTGTCCCTCAGCACACCTGTAGAAGGTCTGCAATAAAACAAGAAAACACGGATTAGTACAATCACTAGGGTTGCCAATCAAAGAAGGAAACACAACGTGGACGGCAAAGGAGAAATTACCCAAAACGTCTGGATCACAATGTCGGCCACCTTGTGGCACTCGACATCGCCGATCCTATGCCCCGGCGGGGCCGGGGCAGCCAAGTAGTGCTCCCAGGTCATTCCTAGCTCTGGAACCCGGCCCTCACCGGGCAACGTGACCCATCCCGGGAAGCTCTGGCAACAAATCACACCAAGGACACTGTTGGGCCTGCGGACACGAGGCTCGTGTGTTCAAGACCTGCAGTATGACAAGGCCAACGCATTAGATATTCGAAGAAACGTGAAGGCAAAAGGTTAAAAAAGAGTAAATGCACTTACTTGTCCCCGTTAGGCGCAATCAACCACCTCTGGTCGGGGGTCGCCGGGGTGGGCGGGAGCTTTGTACCACCACGCTGGTAGACTTTGCGCCCCTCAACCCACTCACCCTCGCTATAGCTATCAGAACTATAGCCACCCTCAGCACGGCCACTCGACTCCGTCGAGTCCGCCCATGGGTTCCGCTGCGACTCAGCGTGATCCCTGCTGAGCTCCGGAGTCTCGTGGGACGGAGTCTCGTGGGACGAAGGCTCGTCGGCCCGAGGCTCGTCGGCCGTAGGCGCGTCTGCCATAGGCTCGTCGGCCCGAGGCTCGTGGACCGGAGTCCGAGACGGGTCCACCTCAAACGGAGCACTCCTGTGGTCGGGTGAATCAGCTGGGGGTGGCGGCGAGGAAGGCGTAGTAGCAGCCTTCCTACCTCTCCCGCCGCCACGTCCACCTCTACCAGCCTTCTTCCCCCCCGACCTCTCTCGGCCGAAGAAGAAGCGACCGCCGGTGGTGTCTGCATACTGAGATCCAGCGCTCTCCGGAGGCTATGGGGTGGAATGGAACTACCCCTCCCACCACGCACCGAGGTAGGAGCCTCGGAGCGCTCTCGACCCGCGCCCACCATCTGTCAACACCTGCAATGACAAAGAGTAAACGAAATTAGTACAACATAAAAAGAATGAATACCTGACATGAATAATATGTATATAATTTAAGTGTATCATCATCATGAACATAATAAAAAATTGAATACCTAAAAAATTGAATACTTAATTTAAGTGTCGGGGTGTCGGGGTCGTGGTGTCGCGGTGTCGTGTCGGGGTCGGGGTGTCGGGGTGTCGTGTCGGGGTCGGGGTGTCGGGTCGGGGTGTCGGGTCGGGGTGTCGTGGTGTCGGGGTGCCGTGTCGGGGTCGGGGTGTCGGGTCGGGGTCGGGGTGTCGGGTGTGTCGGTGTCGAGGTGTCGGGGGTGTCGTGTCTGGGTGTCGTGGTGTCGGGGTGTCAGGGGTGTCGGGGTGTTGGGGTCGGGGTGCCGTGTCAGGGTCGGGGTGTCGGGGTCGGGGTGCCGTGTCGGGGTCGGGGTGTCGGGTCGGGGTCGGGGTGTCGGGTCGGGGTGTCGTGGTGTCGGGGTGTCGTGGTGTCGGGGTGTCGTGTCGGGGTCGGGGTGTCGGGGTGTCGTGTCGGGGTCGGGGTGTCGTGTCGGGGTCGGGGTGTCGGGGTGTCGGGGGTGTCGTGTCTGGGTGTCGTGGTGTCGGGGTGTCAGGGGTGTCGGGGTGTCGGGGTCGGGGTGCCGTGTCGGGGTCGGGGTGTCGGGGTGTCCTTTTCTTTTATTTCCTATCTTTCTTCTACTTCTACTTCTTTCCTTTTTCTTCTTCTCTTCTTCTTTCCTTTTTCTTCTCCTAAATCTTACTCCTATTACCTAAACTAGTAAACGTGCACGTGCACCGCACGTCTTGTGAAGAAGACTTGATTTGCTCTCTCCTAACCTCTCTCTCTCTCTAAGGCTATAAGACATGGTTTGCTCTCTCCTAAACTCTCTCTCTAAGGCTATAAGACATGGTTTGCTCTCTCCTAACCTCTCCCTCTAAGGGGATAAGGGCGGAGACAGTTTGCCCCCTCCCTTTGTCATCAAGATAGTGGGTCCTTGCCTCCTCGACGCCACCCCAAAATAATATACCGTGCTCTCCTCCCACCTTCGTCGTGTTGTAGTGAACCCAAAAATTATTGATAACTCACCGTTCATGTCATATTTATCTCTTATGGGGGAAACTACAATCTATTTATTGTTTATGTTGGGAAGCAGACAAAAATAGTCCAGCTGGGTTATGCTGTTCACTGCCTATTTTGAGCTCCAGAAAGACAGACTAAGACAGCTCCAGTCATAGTACCAGCATATGCTCAATGATCCACAAAATGATGTAACCAAGGGCATATGTGGTTCCCAGCCACAGTTTGCTATGCCTAACCTTAGGCTAGTCACATATTTTTAGGTATGTGTCTAATATGCATTATAAACATTGCTGCACTTTAATATGGCTTTCTGTCACAAACTTTTGACTTTTTGCTTAATCTTCCATGCTTGTGGCCTGTTTTTCTTACTCACACATCTGTAGCAAGCTGCACTTTGCCTTAGCTTAGTTCTGGCAAGCTATAAATGATACATGTTGTGCCAAACTTTGCAAATTAGACATTGTTCCTTAAAATATTGTGGTGTTTCATGATACTATTAGCTTTGTAAAAATAGGAAGAAAAAAAAGTAAAGAATATATGCTGCAATAATAAACAATAAATGCTCTATGTTCTGAGGAAGACAAATATAAAACCTATATTAGATTAAAGGTGTTGAACCTAGCAAATCGACAAGGGGATGTATCGTTTTATCCGTGAACAAGTTGAATCACAGGCTTCCAAGTATTAAAACCAAAATAAATCTCAAATCCTACAAGTTAAAAATTGTGAACCCAATTGGTCTTCAATCCACCAAATACTAAGCTCTCACTGTGTGCTACATGAAATAAGCATGGCACCAGGTTTATCTAACTAATGCAAAAAAAGAACAGGGGAGGAGGGGGGCTTACCTTCCGGTGGCTGCGGGTGGGGGGGAGGTGGCTGCGGGGAGGAGGATGGCTGCGGGTGGGGGGGAGCTGGTGCCGGCGACGGTGCGGCTCCGGCGGCGGGACGGGGCGACGCGACGCGGCGCGGCTCCGGCGATGGGGCGGGGCAGGGCGGCCGCCGCGGCCTGGGTCCGTTGGGCGGGGCGGCCGGCGATGGGGCAGGCTCCGGGGGGCGGGGGGTCGGGGTGTCGGGTCGGGGTCGGGGTGTCGGGTCGGGGTCGGGGTTTTTCCTCTTTTTTTCTTTTCTTCTTCTTCCTCTTCTTCCTTTTCTTCATTTTCTTCCTTTTTTTCCCTTCTTCTTCTTCTTCTTCCTCCTTTCCTTTTTCCTCTTCTTCTTCTCCTCCTCTCCTCTTTTTTCTTCTTCTTTTTTCTTCTCCTCCTCCTCCTCTTCTTCTTCTTCCTTTCCTTTTTCCTCTTCTTCTTCTCCTCCTCTCCTCTTTTTTTCTTCTTCTTCTTGTTCTTTTTTCTTCTCCTCCTCCTCTTCTTCTGTTTCTTCTTCTTCTTCTTCTTCTTATTTTTTGTTCTTTTCCTTTTTTATTTTTCTTTTTTTTCTTCTTCTTTTCTTCTTTTTTCTTCTTCTAGGTTTTTTCTTTTCTTCTTTTCTATCTAAGTTTCTTCTACCTAATATATACTAACTAATATGAACTAATAACTAACTAATATAAACTACCTAATATGAACTAATAAAAACAGAAAAAACATAAAAAGGGGGAGGGCGGAGCTCACCGGAGGGGGGGTCGAGGCGGCGGCGCGGGGCGGCGGAGGGGGAGGGGCGGAGCTGGGTCGTCGGGTGTGCCTGCTCGCCGGCGACCCGACGCGGCGGAGCGGCGGGGCAGGGGGCGGCGGGGGCGACGGGGCCGAGGTGGTGGAGGAGGGCCGCGGGGAGGGGGCAGGCGGCGCCGCGGCCTGGCTCCGGCGGTGGTGGAGAAGGGCCGCGGAGAGGGGACGGTGGTGGAGGAGGGCTGCGGGGAGGGGGCGGCGGCGCTGAGAGAGAGAGGGAGAGAGAGATGTGTGTGTGAGAGAGAGAGAGAGGCGTGGGGCGCGGGGCCGAAAGTTAAGTTCATTTCTTTGCCGTCTGCCGGCAGACGGCAAAGAACTCTTTGCCGTCTGCCAGCAGACGGCAAAGAGGGTAACCGTTAGCCCGCCCCCGCCGTGACATTGTGGGCCCCACCCTCACCTCTTTGTCGTCTGCTGGCAGACGGCAAAGAAATCTTTGCCGTCTGCCAGCAGACGGCAAAGAAGTGGCAGATGGCAAAGAGCTTGACCTAGCCAGTGTCGTGCCCCGTGGGGCCCACTTTGGTCTTTGCCGTCTGCTGGCAGACGGCAAAGAGTTCTTTGCCGTCTGCCAGCAGACGGCAAAGAAGTGCAGATGGCAAAGACACTCTTTGCCATCAGTTGGTTCTTTGCCGTCTGCTTTGGCAAGACAGACGGCAAACAGTCTCTTTGCCATCAGCTGGCAGACGGCAAAGAGCTGGCAGATGGCAAAGACCCTGATTCCAGTAGTGCATACCCAACAGAGATGTTGTGTGTAATTCTTTGTATGATGCTCAATTGTGGCATTATATATAAAACGGGACAAAAACCTTTCTCGACAAGATGTTTGTGATAGCTTTATCAATATGTTTGTTACCAATTCTCTAGCATACATATTAGATATGCCATGTATATCCACGTTGTAGAATAGTATTTTTTTTGGAGAAAAGACTAACATGTTTTATTTTAATGTGTACTAGTACTACGCTCTCTTGTTTGTGCACTCGAGCAAACAAGTGGTTCGAAAACTCGTCTGGTCATAGTAAAACTAATATAGGTAGTAACATACATTTCACATAAGCAAAAAAGATGATGTGGCAAGTATTTAATGAGGAAAGGCAAATAGAGTAACATACTAATTACCATCACATAGTGCTTTCCAATGCAAAATGAGTTTACAAAGCAATAAATAAAGATGTATATGTTATTACATCTATAACACTACCCACTATAAAATTAGTAATTTAGTCTAAGTACTCTCCACTATGAACAACCTCAATCAGGTTGGTGAGTCAATACACGCTGGGGGATGGCCGGATCAACTTCCCCTCCCCCACCTCCTCCTTCTCAACAAGACGAGAAAGTAAGTTGTGCTATCATCCTCTCCCCTCTCCTTTCCCCTAGGTGTTTCTGACAGATCGATCGATCGCGGATGCAGATTGCCTTTCGCCATTAACAAACTTGTGGATCCTCCGTCACTTCAACAACACAAGGAAGAAGCGGCAGCGGCGGGCAAGCTGAGGAGGCCGGAGCACCGGAATGGCTCCGCGGACGCACCGTCCTTCCGGATGAAGGACCTGCTCGGGGTAATAGCATCTATGGCCGGGCGCCCAAATTAAACCCGCCTCATACTCCCTAGCGGGCCTCCCTATCACTAATCGGTCATGAAATTTCGACCCAGATGGGCGTCTCAAACGGGTCTCAAACGGCTAGGCTGACCGGCACTCCTCATGTCCATCCCAAATATGGGGCGGATATGGGGGCGCCCGGGCATGCCCGACACATAGGACTAACGATGGGCTCCCACGCGGAATCGCCCGGAAACCCTGCGGTCCGATGGACTCCTCCTCCGTCGCCGTGGTGTGAACATCGTGTCACGCCGCTCCCACTCCCCGCCCAAGGCCAAAGCCGGCCGACGTCCCCCAGCCCAAGCACATCCACTTCCCCCCTCTCTACGCTGCCACCCTAGCCCGTACGCCTCCTCTCCCCCGCTCTCCCACGCTCTCCGACATCGCCATTGTCCGACAGAAGATCACCACCTATGCGATGCTCACGCCGGAGCGCCGGAGGCAGGTCAAGGAGGAGATCCAGGCTAGGCGCGCCGCCCGCATCACTATCGGGCGGACTCCGGACTCTCCGAAACCGGAAGATGGGTAGGAACACCAGCCGAAGGAAGAGGAGGGACATCAGCTACCGGAGCCGATGAAGGTGGCGGATTGGAGGAGGAAGAGGCGGAGCAGCCTGCTCCGGGGTTGAACATGGCGGAGGCGGAGTTCGCTGTCGCCCAAGCCGAGGAGGTGGTGGAGCAGCATGCCATCCTGGAGTCCATCCAGGATGAGGTCTCTACACTAGTAGAAAACAGGCCTTTGGACCGGAGCATTAGTCCCGGTCGGTTTTTGCACTGGGACTAATGTGTCCACTAGTCCCGGTTCATGAGGCTATGCTTTAGTCCCGGTTCGTGAGGAACCTCTAGTCCCGGTTGGTGTCTAAAGGGGTGGTGGCAGGGTTGCGGTGGGCTGGGGCCCATGCGAGACCCTTTAGTCCCGGTTGGTGACACCAACCGGGACTAGCGATGGACCTTTAGTCCCGGTTGGCATCACCAACCAGGACTATAGAAATCCCTATATATAGATGCTTCTTCTAGCCCGAGCCCAAGCTCTCCTTTCTCTCCTCTTTGTTTTCTTCCTTCCCCTGAGCTCATGAGGATTGGAGGCACCCCATCCATTTTTGCCAAGATTTGTGAAGATTGGAGGCACCCCATCCATCTTTGCCAAGATTTGTGAAGATTGGAGGCACCCCATCGTTCTAAAAGGTTAGCAACTTCATCCTTTCATCTCTCATTACTGTTTGGGACTAATTATGTGGGAGTTCATTTGATTTATATGCATGCAATTTGAGCTCAATTCCTCTTCTTAGTTTGCATGTGTAGGTGTGGTTTACTTAGTGCCTTCCCGTCCCCGTCCCCGTCCTCGTCCTCATTGCCGTCCATCGCCTGTGAGCATGGTGCCGGTTGAGTTCACAAAAGGTGCAATTTTTTTGGTTGTCTTGTATATGCCGATCCAAGTCTCGATTTTTCTGGTTGCTTTCTAGACGAAACCCTCAGTCTGGACAATGTTCTCAGTCTAGACAAAGTTCTCAGTCTAAACAAAGTTCTCCGTCTAGACAAAAATATCAGTCTAACTGTTCGGCATATATAAGATAACTATATGTTGTTTTATGAGAACTATGTATGAACTCCATGTATTTATTTTTGCAGTAATAACATTTGATCACTATTAATTTAGTCATTTCTCTATTCATGATGTTCTGTAATGGTTTTTGATATACTTAATTATATAATGCAGATGAACCGACAATGGAGGATGTACGGTGACCGACACAGTTCCGACGCACTTCGTTTAAGATAAGAAGGTTGAAGAAGTTTTATTATAAATTGAGATTGAATTTCAGAAGTTTCATTATAAATTGAGATAGAAATTTCGGAAGTTTTAAGATAAGAAGTTTCATTATAAATACATCATGCATTATAATTTTTTAATAAAAAGTAGGTCTAGAATTTTTTAGTAAAAAAATTACGTACTTTCGGTCTGTGGGAGCTCCTTGTGTGATTTTCATGTCTCTTCTTGATGGAGGAATCCCGACTGTTGTCGCGGGGGTCGTTTCCCTCTTCTTCTTCTCGCGATATATACCTTGGTATATTGCGCGAGAGAAGAAGGGGAAACGACCAGCACCGCCGGTCGAAATATTAGTGTGAGGTAGTGTCCACCAACATACACCACCATATAAGTGTGAGAGAGTGCGCACCATACACACCATGAGGCATGAGGGTTTTTCTAAGGAAAACCTTGACAGACCAAAATTCAAGCCATGTTGAATTAGGTCTATTTGGACATGTGTCTATGTTATTGCAGGGAACACCACCTTAATTACAAGTTAATAACATTTGATTTATATGCATGCAATTTGAGCTCAAATCCTCTTCTTAGTTTGCATGTATAGGTGTGGTTTACTTAGTGCCTTCCCGTCCCCGTCCTCGTCCTCACTGCCGTCGATCGCCCGCGCCGTCCCGTCGCCGGCACCACCTTGGTGAGCCTCTTGTTCTTATCCTTTTTAATTTGTAAAAAGAAATCTTATGTAGATAGTTAATTGTATAATTTTTGTTACTTGTATGATTGTTTTTGAGACAGATAACCGGAAGAAGCCTGGCCACCGTACTAGTGATGATATACTTGATATGGTCAAGGATTTAAAAGTAATCTTTGGAAAGGGTCCTGGCGGTCAATCTGTTCCGAATGACGCTGACGGGCACACACCCATGTGGAAGAAGAAATCTATATTTTGGGAGCTAGAGTATTGGAAGAAGAAATCATTTGTACTGCTTTTCAATTTCAGGGTCATTCAGCTCAAAAAAATCATTAAATCCATAAAAAATAGCAAATGAAGTTAGAAAGGGTTGAAAATTGAGGATGTGGCTTTGAATGGTGCATATTGAATGCACAAAAAGTATGGAGTTGAAATAATTAAAAAAACGAAATGCCTTTGTAACAGATGAGTTTTCGTCTGAAACCCTCATACTTCGAAGGAGATGGTCCAGTTTGTACACGAAGTGCATCCAGTTTTTGCCGTAACCCTCTCAACTTATTAGAACATGCTAGGTGGGTGAAATGATGATACCATGCCAAGTTTCAACCTTTTCAGAGTTCATTTGTACTGATTTTCAATTTTAGGGTCATTCAGCTCAAAACAAATCAGTAAATGCATGAAAAATAGCAAATGAAGTTAGAAAGGGTTGAAATTTGAGGATGCGGCTTTCAATGGATCATATTAAATGCTCAAAAAGTATGGAGTTGAAATAATTTAAAAAAAATAAAAAGCCTTTGTAACAGATGAGTTTTCGTCCGAAACCCTCATACTTCGAAGGAGATGGTCCAGTTTGTACACGAAGTGCATACAGTTTTTGCCGTAACCCTCTCAACTTTTTAGAACATTCTATGTGAGTGAAATTATGATACCATGCCAAGTTTCAACCTTTTCAGAGTTCATTTGTACTGCTTTTCAATTTCAGGGTCATTTGACGCAAAAAAATCATTAAATGCATGAAAAAGAGCAAATGAAGTTAGAAAGGGTTGAAATTTGAGGATGTGGATTTGAATGGTTCATATTGAATGCACAAAAATTATGGAGTTGAAATAATTTAAAAAAAACGAAATGCCTTTGTAACAGATGAGTTTTTGTCCGAAACCCTCATATTTCGAAGGAGATGGTCCAGTTTGTACACGAAGTGCATCCAGTTTTTGCCGTAACCCTCTCAAATTTTTAGAACATTCTATGTGGGTGAAATGATGATACCATGCCAAGTTTCAACCTTTTCAAAGTTCATTTGTACTGCTTTTCAATTTCAGGGTCATTCGGCGCAAAAAAATCATTAAATGCATGAAAAATAGCAAATGAAGTTAGAAATGGTTGAAATTTGAGGATGTGGCTTTGAATTGTGCATACTGAATGCACAAAAATTATGGAGTTGAAATAATAATAAAAACAAAATGCCTTTCTAACAGATGAGTTTTCGTCCGAAACCCTCATACTTTGAAGGAGATGGTCCAGTTTGTACACGAAGTGCATCCAGTTTTTGCCGTAATCCTCTCAACTTTTTAGAACATGCTATGTGGGTGATTCACAAACTAGTGATTCACACAAATTTCAAAAGAATTCAAATTTAAACTGTTTAAATTTGGAAAGTAGTGGCACTAACAGAAAGTTTTTAATTTATGTTAACAAAAAATATTTTATAATATTCTTCAATAGCAAAAAGAATCAGCTAAAAAGCTTTTACAAAACTCTATTTATGATCAAAATAATATTAACTTATAATCAAATAGAAACAATTCAACTAATAATACAAATTGTTTCTAATCTAAAACTAAAACAGAAAATAGATTTAGTCCCGGTTGGTGGCTACAACCGGGACTAAAGGCTTGAGGTTCGCGCCTTTTTGGCTGCCGAAAATTTGATTTACTCCCGGTTGGTGGCGTCAACTGGGACTAAAGGGCCACCTTTAGTCCCGGTTGGCACCACCAAATTACCGGGACTAAAGCCTGGGCTATATATATTACCGCCCGTGCGCGGCCTCCTTCTTCCCCAATTCCCAATCCTCCCGCGTCCCCGGCGACGCCGAACCCACATGCACACGCGCGCCGCCAGGCTGCCGGACATCGCCGTCGACCTCCTCCCTGAGCATCGCTCGTCGCCGACGGCCACCGTTGCCGGACCTCTTCTCGAGCCGCATCACCGAGCCTCGCCGCCCCCATTCCCCGGCAACGCTAGGTGAGCCGCCGGCCGCCGCCGTTCCCCTCCTCCTCTTATCCCCCCCACCCCCCCGCGGTCACCGCCGCCCGCGCCGACGCCGATGACCTCAATAGATATACGTACTAATGCACTTAGTACAAATTAGCATATATGTTGCCATGTTTAGTTCTATATATATAGCAAATTTTTAGATATACGTACAAATTTGTACATGGCAACGTATATATGTACTATAGATGTTTGGTATATATGTATAAATTTAGTATTATGCTAATGAACTCAGTAGATATATAGATCCATTACTTATTACATTTGTATCATATTTGTACGTATATCTAATTAGATGTACATACAAAATTAGTATTATGCTAATAAACTCAGTACATATATAGATCCATTAGTTTATACGCTGCCATGTACTATATATGTTCTAATTAGATATACATATTAATGAACTCAGTACAAATTTTTGATACATTATTTAAAAAATTAATGAATACACACGGTGTGAGAAATACCTACTCTTTTGCATGAAAAGTGGTTGAAAAACTATGCATTTTTGTACAATTATACATGGCATGAGGTAGCTACTCTTTGATACGTCTCCGTCGTATCTATAATTTTTGATTGTTTCATGCCAATATTATACAACTTTCACATATTTTTGACAACATTTTATATGATTTATTGGACTAACCTATTGATCCAGTGCCCAGTGCCAGTTCCTGTTTGTTCCATACTTTTTGTTTCGCAAAATATCCATATCAAACAAAGTCCAAAAGCGATAAAAATTTACAGAGATTTTTTTTTGAAATATTTGTGAATTTTGAGAAGTGGAATCAACACAAACGGAGTCCCACAACCCCCACAAGACACCAGGGCACGACCAGGGGGCCCAGGCGCGCCCTGGTGGGTTGTGCTCACCTCGTACGTCGGTGGGAGATCTCCTTCGAGCTAATTTTTGGATAAAAATCTCCTCAAAATTTCAGTCCTATAGGAGTTAAGGATCTCCAGGAATATAAGAAACGGTTTTCGGCCAGAAAACAGGAACGTGAAACAGAAGAGAACAGAGAGGGAGATCCAATCTAGGAGGGGCTCCTGCCCCTCCGCCGCCATGGCGGCCATGGACCAGAGGGGGAACTCTCCTCCCATCTAGGGGGGAGTGTGACGCCCCATTCTCGTTCGTACGCTAATCATACACACAATGCGTACGACCAAGATTAGGGACTCACTGATTGATATCACAACACAACAAAAGACACAAATATAAAGTCATACAGCTTCATATTACAAGCCAGGGGCCTCGAGGGCTCGAATACAAAGCTCGACATAAACACGAGTCAGCGGAAGGAAATATATCTGAGTACAGACATAAGTTAGACAAGTTTTGCCTTAAGAAGGCTAGCACAAACATAAATAGCGGATCGAAAGAGGCGAGGCCTCCTGCCTGGGAACCTCCTATCTACTCCTGAGCATCGGGGGCAGCCTCCACGTAGTAGTAGGCTCCAGCGGTGGTGTAGTAGTCGTCTCCGGCGTACTCCAACTCCTGGGCTCCATCGTCTGAACGCAGAATCGTATCGAGGGGAAAAGAGGAAGCAAAGCAGCAGTGAGTACTCATCCAAAGTACTCGCAAGACTGACATCAGAACTATGCTAAGTATGCATCATTATCAAGGGGAGGGGTTATATCTGGGCTGACTGCAGAAAGCAAGAATAAGGAGAAGGCCTAGTCCTATCGAAGACTAGCATCTTCAACATCTTGCAGCATTAGAAGAGTGCAGATTGGTATCTCACATATATAGTCATATTGTTGTAGAAAGTTTTAAATTAAGTAACCACACCCAGAGATCCTTCCTCGACTCCCTAAGAGGAAGCAATCCCGGAGCCACAATTCATTCAAATTTAAAATTACAGTTATAGTTGTATAAGGTCAAGGTACAACTCCAAGTCGTCCTGTTACCGTGGACACGACTATTCGAATAGATTATTCATCCCTGCAGGGGTGCACCACATCTCCAACACGCCTGATCACCTCCGGCCGGACACACTTTCCTGGGTCATGCCTGGCCTCGGGATAGCAGCACGTCGTCGCCCCACCTAGGCTCAACGAAGAGGCCAGCCCGCCGGTTTAAATCCTAAGCGCGCAGGTTCGTGGGCCCACTTGCCCTTGCGCTCCTGCACGATGCGTACGTGGCCGGAAATAGACCTAGTACACTCCAGTCCAAGACCTAGTACACTCCAGTCCAATCCGTCGCGCGCCGCTCCATTGCTAACGTCCGAAGAGCTTCGGCTGATACAACGACGCTGAGTGCCCATAACTTTCCCACGCGATGGTTTGGTGCGTAAAAAGGCCAACGACCCAACTCAGATCAAATACCCAACCCATTAGCATTTTATTAATGCGGGGAAAGCGCAACCCATGAAGTGCGGTCCGTCGCCCCGCCAATAACACTCGGGTGCCTTACCGGCGCACCCCACCACATATCACTCTCGCGGGTACCCTTGGGGCCGACCCGTCTTCAACATGTTTCTGTAACCAGGTCATAGTAACTGTGTGTGTATACACCAAGTGGATACCCGAGGAATCACCCTCGATGGATCCCACTCGAGGTATGAGTAAGACAAGAGTCGCTACCGGTAAATGGGAAGGAGGAATCACCCTCGATACCCATGACCGATAGCTACGCTACAGAATTAACACCGGGAGTGCTAAGTGAGGTATCACCCTCGGCACTCGGTAGTAGCTCTGCAGTGCCAGACTTAGGGGGTGTGTGGTGATGTGTCGGTAACGGCTTGTCAGTCGTGACGACTGAGTCTTCTGTCTTCAAGTCCTCGGTGTCGTCGATGAAAGCTGGGGCAACTAGGACTAAGGGGGTCTCATGGGTTCACTGATCAACCTATTCTAGGCAGTTGATATAAAAGCAGGTGTAGTAGCAGTTCATCAAAAACAGGCTATGCATCAGATATAGGGGCTAGCTAATACAGTAGCAAAATCTAATGCAAGCATAAGAGGGAGAGAGATGGGTGATATCGGAATGCTCAAGGGGGTTTTGCTTGCCTTGCTGCTCTGCGGCAAAGGACTGATCGTCAACGCGTAGTCGTACCCGGCAGCACCGTCAGCCTCGGGGTCTACCGGTAAGAAGAGGGGGGAAAACAATAAATATAAAGCAAACAATGCTACACAAAGTATGACATGACAATAGGCAGTGCCGGGTGTGTCCTAACGTAGGGTTGCACGTTACCGATGAAGGGGGAACCCATCCGGGAAAGTTTTCCCGGTTTCGGACAATGTCGGACAGATGACCGGAGGGGGGGGAATGTTCCAGGTTTGCGGTGTTAGAGGCATGCGACAGCTAGGATGCAGTGCATGGTTGCCTAAAATCATGCCTAAACCATTTTAGTTATTTTATGACTAAGGTTGGAATTAAAAGTCGGTAGTTATACACTATTCATCTGCCGGAAACAGGTGAAAAGTTGCGGGTTCACCTAAGTAGAGGGTCCCGACATGGAAACAGGTAGCACGGTTAGATCCGTGGGATTTTTCTGAGCAACTTTCATGTATAAATTATCTTCATCCGAGCTACGGATTATTTTCTATTAATTTTCAAAGTTTTAAATAATTTCTGGAATTATTTCATTTATTTAAATCAACATTATCCAGAACAGTACAGAGTGACGTCAGCATGACATTGGGGTGACGTCAGCAGGTCAAACCCAGCTGACCAGGTCAAACCCGACAGCTGGGCCCCACCTGTCATAGACAGAGGCTATTCCAGGTTTTTAAATTAAACTAATTAACTAATTAGCAGGGTGGGGCCACATGTCAGTGGGACATTAGACTAACTATTTAATTTAACTAACCTAATTAAGTAAATTGATTAACTGACAGGGGTGGCCCACCTGTCAGTGGCACATCGGGGTTTGGGCCCCACCAGTCAGTGGCTCGCCCTGCCCAGTCAGCCAGCTGACCACGGTCAACTGGTCAACAGCGGGCCTCGGGGCCACTGGCAGCCTCACTGGGGGTGGCCCCGGTCGAGCCACGTTGGTGGCGGCGGTGCTGGGTCGCCGGAGGAGCTCCGGCGAGCACCACAAAGCACGGCGGGGGTCGGGTTTCGTCCACAGGGCACGGGAAGGGGTGCGGTTGGTCTCATTCGATCGGGCGTTCAACGCCGCGTCGATCCATGGCGGAGATGAGCGCTACGGCCTCGCCGGCGGTGAGCTTTCTCGGGTGAGCTACGGGAACAGCAATATGTTGCGCGCGCGGGCGTTTTAAGTAGCTAGCGACGACCTACGTGCGCGTGCGTTCACAATGGCCACGAGCCCGTGACCAAAAGGTCATCGGAGCCACGCCGGCGACGAGCAGAGGCGGCGGCGCAATCGGGCTCCGGTGAAATCGATGGCTACGGCTACGGATTCGACCAGGGGAAGAAGGGGAAGGAAGCGGGGCCTCACAGTGGTCCTGCAGGTGAGCAAAACGGGCTCGGGGAAGGCCTGTGGTCGCCCGAATTGTGGCGGCGACGGCGGCGGCCCGAGGAGGAAGAAGAGGTCGAGGGCAGTGCTGCAGGGGCTCAGGGCGGCAACGTCCTGGCACAGGAGAAGGAGTCGACGCTGGCGGTCCTTCCTGGCACGACGGCGACGCGAGGAAGGCACGGTGGCCGCGGCTACGAGCCGGCCATGGCGATGGCGGCGCGGGGCCGAACGAGGAGGAGGAGATCTGGCGGGGGAGGGGGCGAATGGGCGATGGCTCGGGTTCGACCGCAAGGGATAGGAGGCTGGGCGCGGCCTTATCCATCGGAGAGGGCCGCGGATGGACGACGCGTGCGGCGCCGGCGATCGGGGCGGCTACGGCGGTGACACAGGGGAGGGAGTAGGTGGGGAGGTAGGTGATGGCTTCGATGGGCTGAGCCGGTTGGCCAGTTGGGCCGGCCCGGCTGGGTCGAGGCCCAGGGGGGGGGGGGTCTTTTCCTTTTCTTTTTCTTTTTGTTTTCTGTTTTGTTTTATTCCTTTCTGTTTTGATTTATTTTTCTATTTACTATAGTTTTATAAGACATAAAATTAGTACCTAAATTAGTATGACAAAATATACCACTGCCAGTATAATTTGGACATGTAAATAAATTAGTTTGTAATTTTATTAGTTACCAAAGATATTTAAATATTTGTTTTTGCTGCTGTTTTAATCAGTTGGGTGTATTAAAATACTTTTTAAAAATGTGGATTCTTCACCAATATTTCCTATACATTATTTGACACATTTAGAACATTTTTGTTTTCATGTTTGAGAAATTTGAAATTTGACTTTGATTAAATTTTGAATTTTGATAGGGATTTTAAACAAAGTGAGATTTAGCAACAGTAACAGTGATGACATGGCACCATTAGCGTGGGATTACTGTAGCTTAACTATCCGGGCGTCACAATTCTGCTCGTCTAACAAGAATTCTCGACCCAAGAATTTAGAGATAGAGTAAGGGGGAGAAAGTTTGGTCACGAAATTCTAACGAGTCTTCTTGTTCTTGTTGCTCTCATCGAAGAGGTTGATCCCCTTATGTTGAAGTCTTCAATTCTCTATTCCAGGTCATCCTGATGAAGTCGTCATCCTTTCTTCGGAATCTTCATCGTCCTACGAATGCGATATGAGGGGAAAACTCTGGAAGAACGTAACTCCATAAAGTTGGGCACCTGACGGTGAACTCAGGGAAAAGACATGAGTTATTCCTCGAGTTGTTATTCAGGTAATTCTTGATAGCGATATGCGATGGTACAAAGTTTCAAACGAGTAGGCAATCATTCGATGCCTAATCAGAAGGTGAAAAGAGGTTCAGAGCAACGAAATAAATATTGCGTCTGACACAAGAATAGATCATCCCTTAGGCGGTGGCTCGGGAATTACATAGGAAGCCAAGAGCAAAGCATACCATGGAATCAAAGTGGTACAGGAGAGTTAGGTTTCTATCCTATGGAACTATGGGTTGTGGGCCCATCATGTGGGTCAAGAGTAGGAAGAGCGGTGACATCTTGCACGGTCATGGTAGCAAGACATGCCAGAGAAAAGTCTGTTAGTTATGTCGACACAACATCGGCACCAAGGGCGGGGGACGAAGAGAACCATCTTCCTGCTCGTTGAAACGAGGCGGACCAATAGGCAAAGTTCTCGTCCACCGGCGGTTACCGGAATGTTATCAACAATAGTAACATGATCTTACTGACAGACTTGTTCACCGAGGTGTTTACCTAAGCAGAGAATTATTACTGCTTAGATCATATAATCTCAAGAGAGGTTAAACAGACCAATGGAAAGGAAGATGTGATTACTAGATCAACCAGACCAATGGAAAGGAAAATTGTGTTCATCACATTAAACAGACCAATGGAAAGGAAAATGTGGTTATACTCAAGTTTTAGGAGTATATCTTTCCCAAGGAAAAACAGATCATGATTTACATGACATGATAGTAAGTAGATAACCAGTTAGGTAAAAGGGGCGAGGAAATCCATGACATGCCCATACAATGGGGTTTGAATAATTGATCAAGAAGCAATTAGCATTGAGCTTACATTATTCCTTTTTATGATCGATATACCACATCCATGCTTCGGGATAGCAATGATATGGTGTTTCGAGTAAAGGATGGAGTTTGGATACACAAAGGATCTAGTAGGAACAACTTATAAAATAAGTTTTACAATTCCCACATGGAAGAATGGCAACCCTAGCTGAACAAAGCATTATAACAATAGGTCATCTGGCCAGGTGTGCTAGCTACAACATCACCTTACCGGGTATTAAAGACCAAAGTTATAATTCTTGATAATGTTCCATCCATCATATCTGTTCGAGATTTAGATATGGTTGGTGGCAGGATACTTCAAACAAAGAAGGCCTGAGGAGAAAAGGATGCAACTCAGACCTACGAGATGGTGCTGCAAGAATTTTGGAATGAACGACAGAAGCAAGACTTGATTCATTAGTCAGACTACAAGACACCTGAACACGAGGTCAAGACATTCGTGCCCACATGGAAGTTTCTAGAATGGAGGGCAATCAAGTTCTGATTGGGGGCCAACATAGAAGATATCAAGGTTCCATGTGTAAGTCTGGACTAGGACAAATCAAATCAATCAGTGGCCCGGCGTGCTAGGAAATACATATGGAGTGAAGGTAGCAAATCTATCAAACCATAGAATACTTCGCAAATGCAAGAATGAATTGGAACGATTCTAGAGGAAGCGAAGCATATCTTTCTCATAATCACAACGGCAAGGTACACGTGAACTTAGAGAAAACACTTCTTTTAACAAACATATTCTTCATGAGCTAGGCACAAAGATAATGCTTTCAAGGTTTCCAACACTAATTTAAATGTCCATCATGAACCACAAAGAAGATGAGGATGTGGCTGATGAGCTCAGCAACAATTCGTCGGGATGCCCTCAAAGAAGGATCTCCACGATTGAGTGACAGAATCAGATGATATATTGAGGTATGCCCGAAGGAAACATCCACAGTTAAACATTAATCGAAAGGTGCACCCAAAATTCAGACTGAGTAGCACGACCAATGTTAGAGTGCTGACTCAACAGTCAATACACTAAGAATGGACTTATTGTTCATTAACTCCAAGGTAATAGAGTTGGTATGCCATAAGAGTTGAAATTACACATCACAATCCATTTGTCGGTATCCCGGTTAGGAACAACACGAGAACTAAGAAATGAAAGGTGATGGCAAGAGTATCACTTTACCAAGAATTCTTAAGAGATGGTGAAATTCTCATGACACCATTGACATAAGATATGGCATTACGCCAAGGTAGAACAGAACATAAGTTGGATATCAAGGAACTCAAGGTGCAACACAGAACATTACTAAGTTTGCGTTGGAGGGAAGGCGAGAATGTTGTCGATGATATCAGAAATCATCGAGGGTTAAGGATGGTATTTCTCATCATGAATTCGATTGACACTTGGAAGAGCTCAAAATGTTGATGATGATCACGACACACTTGTCGAGAAGTTTCATGAAGGTGTAATTGATCAGCGACGACATCAAGCAAAGGAATGGTGAAGCGAAAGGTTATCGGAACCACGGATAAGATTGCTAGCTCAAAATCGATATTGTCCTTCAAGACAACCAATCATGATGTTGAAAACTCGATGTAAGCTTAGCGCACTGTTGGAATTGTGTTCTAGGGGTGAAGGACTTAGGTAGCATGGTCAAGCCTCAGCATGACGAAGATGGGGTAGCCAACCAGCTGGGAATGACAAGACCAAGTACAAACTCGTAAACAAAGAAGTTTACTACGAGTTGTTGAATTGTAGTGCGGACTCGATCCACTATTCGATGTTCTCGGTTGATGACAACCCAGAACCCGTGGAGTGACTATGACACGGAAAAGCATTACTTCACCTAAAATTCATAAGATGTAGTGCAATGACATGATATCCTCGAGATACCAGGGGGTAATACTCGAAGGTAGATCAAATAGAGGTTGGATAGGTGCATTGATCTGCCGAGGACAAGTGCTTGAACTTGTCCAAGAAATGGGAACAAAGAAGAACAATCATGGTCGAAACCACGGTTGTAAAGTAGCAACACATAAATACAAGATCAATCCATCCGAAGAGAATGATTATTCTCACCAGAAGCTGCATGATAAGTCATACAACGGGTCCATGGGCATGAACACAAGGTTCAAGGTCGACTCCCACTTCATCAATGCATCACCTTCCATTCACACCTCGCCTTTGGTGGAACTATAGATTTGAAAGATTATCTGGCAAAACACCAGAAAATATGACTCGTGAAAACTGTCGGGTTCACACGAATTAAGGAAGGCATAGGTTCAACCCATAGGGGTCTCGTAGGAACATATATCACAAGTTTCAAGAGTAATTTACACATGCTTGACAACAGAGCATGGCCGACAAAAGCATAGGATACAACTCATCAGAGGGAGAAGACAAAATTTATCGATAGCATCATGTATCAGGGGAAAACCATCACAAGAATTTTGAATGTGTAGGATGCTAACGGATAATAACCCAACAATGGATCTGGCGGTCCACAAATGACCTGATGTGAGTATCGGTACTCAATCAGAGGGAGAGAGAAGGCAAGGCATAAAATTATAGAACATCCAATAAGTTGATGCTTAAATAACCAAAGGAATTAATATTTCCAAATTGGTGTATCAAAATCAGATGCTCCGATCAAATACAAGTAAGCTGAATGGACTTAGTTGGACAATCAATCAAAGTTGATTTGTCAAGAACCAATTCATGTTTGGAAAGACGTCTGAGCTGGACAGATAATTTATGATGAACAACTGATGACTGCGTGTATCCACACACAGGTTGAATCAATAAAATCAAATGAAAATCACAAAGAATTTACTTAACATTGCTAGACATATGGAATTAACCATAATGCAAGCAGGTAAGAATTTCAAGAGCAACAAGCTGTAGAGGATTTTCGGAAGATCGAAAAGTATTTCGAAGAATTTTGTGAAACACATGAACAACTGGATTGAACGGATCCTCGATAAATGTGAGGAATTAACCGTAAGGTTTTTCATGCGGAAAGAACTGCAAGGCAGTAAACTCAAAGGGTTATCGGGGAAATGGAGAGTATTTCGGGGCATCTTGTAACAACAAGAGCAACGAGAAAGGATTGTATGAATGAGAAGTGCAATTAGTCATCCATAGGGACTTATCGGTGGTAGGGAATTGCAAAACCGATGAGCACAAAGTCTCGAAAAACATCGAAAGGGTATATTCAGAATCTTCTGATGAAGCAGGTGACCTTCTGATATGAGGGCTCTCCGGGAGAAGTAGTTACGAGAACCTAGAGTCAGAGTTAGTAAAATCTTTAACCCAAAATAGAAGAAAGATTAGAACCCAGAGTATAGACGAGGAATAAAAGATCCTAATACCACCCGATTGAGATGTGGGCCCGTAAGCCACAGCATCAGTGTTAGTAAAAGTTTTTCAAGTACTAGACTCAACTTCGGCCAAGGAGTTGGAAAGCGGGCTACCTACAGGCAGTTGGCTCTGATACCAACTTGTGACGCCCCCATTCTCGTCCGTACGCTAATCATACACACAATGCGTACGACCAAGATTAGGGACTCACTGATTGATATCACAACACAACAAAAGACACAAATATAAAGTCATACAGCTCCATATTACAAGCCAGGGGCCTCGAGGGCTCAAATACAAAGCTCGACATAAACACGAGTCAGCGGAAGGAAATATATCTGAGTACAGACATAAGTTAGACAAGTTTTGCCTTAAGAAGGCTAGCACAAACATAAATAGCGGATCGAAAGAGGTGAGGCCTCCTGCCTGGTAACCTCCTATCTACTCCTGAGCATCGGGGGCAGCCTCCACGTAGTAGTAGGCTCCAGCGGTGGTGTAGTAGTCGTCTCCGGCGTACTCCAACTCCTGGGCTCCATCGTCTGAACGCAGAATCGTATCGAGGGGAAAAGAGGAAGCAAAGCAGCAGTGAGTACTCATCCAAAGTACTCGCAAGACTGACATCAGAACTATGCTAAGTATGCATCATTATCAAGGGGAGGGGTTATATCTGGACTGACTGCAGAAAGCAAGAATAAGGAGAAGGCCTAGTCCTATCGAAGACTAGCATCTTCAACATCTTGCAGCATTAGAAGAGTGTAGATTGGTATCTCACATATATAGTCATATTGTTGTAGCAAATTTTAAATTAAGTAACCACGCCCAGAGATCCTTCCTCGACTCCCTGCGAGGAAGCAATCCCGGAGCCACAATTCATTCAAATTTAAAATTACAGTTATAGTTGTATAAGGTCAAGGTACAACTCCAAGTCGTCCTGTTACCGTGGACACGGCTATTCGAATAGATTATTCATCCCTGCAGGGGTGCACCACATCTCCAACACGCTTGATCACCTCCAGCCGGACACACTTTCCTGGGTCATGCCCGGCCTCGGGAGAGCAGCACGTCGTCGCCCCACCTAGGCTCAACGAAGAGGCCAGCCCGCCGGTCTAAATCCTAAGCGCGCAGGTTCGTGGGCCCACTTGCTCTTGCGTGCCTGCACGATGCGTACACGGCCGGAAGCAGACCTAGTACACTCCAGTCCAAGACCTAGTACACTCCAGTCCAATCCGTCGCGCGCTGCTCCATTGCTGACGTCCGAAGAACTTCGGCTGATACAACGACGCTGAGTGCCCATAACTTTCCCACGCGATGGTTTGGTGCGTAAAAAGGCCAACGACCCAACTCAGATCAAATACCCAACCCATTAGCATTTTATTAATGCGGGGAAAGCGCGACCCATGAAGTGCGGTCCGTCGCCCCGCTAATAACACTCGGGTGCCTTACCGGCGCACCCCACCACATATCACTCTCCCGGGTACCCTTGGGGCCGACCTGTCTTCAACATGTTTCTGTAACCAGGTCATAGTAACTGTGTGTGTATACACCAAGTGGATACCCGAGGAATCACCCTCGATGGATCCCACTCGAGGTATGAGTAAGACAAGAGTCGCTACCGGTAAATGGGAAGGAGGAATCACCCTCGATACCCATGACCGATAGCTACGCTACAGAATTAACACCGGGAGTGCTAAGTGAGGTATCACCCTCGGCACTCGGTAGTAGCTCTGTAGTGCCATACTTAGGGGGTGTGTGGTGATGTGTCGGTAACGGCTTGTCAGTCGTGACGACTGAGTCTTCTGTCTTCAAGTCCTCGGTGTCGTCGATGAAAGCAGGGGCAACTAGGACTAAGGGGGTCTCATGGGTTCACTGATCAACCTATTCTAGGCAGTTGATATAAAAGCAGGTGTAGTAGCAGTTCATCAAAAACAGGCTATGCATCAGATATAGGGGCTAGCTAATACAGTAGCAAAATCTAATGCAAGCATAAGAGGGAGAGAGATGGGTGATATCAGAATGCTCAAGGGGGTTTTGCTTGCCTTGCTGCTCTGCGGCAAAGGACTGATCGTCAACGCGTAGTCGTACCCGGCAGCACCGTCAGCCTCGGGGTCTACCGGTAAGAAGAGGGGGGAAAACAATAAATATAAAGCAAACAATGCTACACAAAGTATGACATGACAATAGGCAGTGCCGGGTGTGTCCTAACGTAGGGTTGCACGTTACCGATGAAGGGGGAACCCATCTGGGAAAGTTTTCCCGGTTTCGGACAATGTCGGACAGATGACCGGAGGGGGGGGGGAATGTTCCAGGTTTGCGGTGTTACAGGCATGCGACAGCTAGGATGCAGTGCATGGTTGCCTAAAATCATGTCTAAAGCATTTTAGTTATTTTATGACTAAGGTTGGAATTAAAAGTCGGTAGTTATACACTATTCATCTGCCGGAAACATGCAAAAACTTGCGGGTTCACCTACGTAGAGGGTCCCGACATGGAAATAGGTAGCACGTTTAGATTCGTGGGATTTTTCTGAGCAACTTTCATGTATAAATTATCTTCATCCGAGCTACGGATTATTTTCTATTAATTTTCAAAGTTTTAAATAATTTCTGGAATTATTTCATTTATTTAAATCAACATTATCCAGAACAGTACAGAGTGACGTCAGCATGACATAGGGGTGACGTCAGCAGGTCAAACCCAGCTGACCAGGTCAAACCCGACAGCTGGGCCCCACCTGTCATAGACAGTGGCTATTCCAGGTTTTTAAATTAAACTAATTAACTAATTAACAGGGTGGGGCCACATGTCAGTCGGACATTAGACTAACTATTTAATTTAATTAACCTAATTAACTAAATTGATTAACTGACAGGGGTGGCGCACCTGTCTGTGGCACAGGGGGGTTTGGGCCCCACCAGTCAGTGGCTGGCCCTGTCCAGTCAGCCAGTTGACCACGGTCAACTGGTCAACAGGGGGCCTCGGGGCCACTGGCAGCCTCACTGGGGGTGGCCCCGCTCGAGCCACGTCGGCGGCGGCGGCGCTGGGTCGCCGGAGGAGCTCCGGCGAGCACCAGAAAGCACGGCGGGGGTCGGGTTTCGTCCACAGGGCACGAGAAGGGGTGCGGTTGGTCTCATTCGATCGGGCGTTCAACGCCGCGTTGATCCATGGCCCTAGCGCGAGCTGATACGGCCGGAGATGAGCGCTACGACCTCGCCGGCGGCGAGCTTTCTCGGGTGAGCTACGGGAACAGCAATATGTTGCGTGCGCGGGCGTTTTAAGTAGCTAGCAACGACCTACGCGCGCGCGCGTTCACAATGGCCACGAGCCCGTGACCAAAAGGTCATCGGAGCCACGCCGGCGACGAGCAGAGGCGGCATCGCAATCGGGCTCCGGCGAAATCGATGGCTACGGCTACGGATTCGGCCAGGGGAAGAAGGGGAAAGAAGCGGGGCCTCATAGTGGTCCTGCAGGTGAGCAAAACGGGCTCGGGGAAGGCCTGTGGTCGCCGGAATCGTGGCGGCGATGATGGCGGCCCGAGGAGGAAGAAGAGGTCGAAGGCGGTGCTGCAGGGGCTCAAGGCGGCAACGGCCTGGCGCAGGAGATGGAGTCGACGCTGGCGGTCCTTCCTAGCATGGCGGCGACGCGAGGAAGGCACGGTGGCCGCGGCTACGAGCCGGCCATGGCGATGGCGGCGCGGGGCCGAATGAGGAGGAGGAGATCTGGTGGGGGAGGGGGCGAATGGGCGACGGCTAGGGTTCGACCGCGAGGGAGAGGAGGCTGGGCGCGGCCTTATCCATCGGAGAGGGCCGCGGATGGACGACGCGTGCAGCGCCGGCGATCGGGGCAGCTACGGCGGTGACACAGGGGAGGGAGCAGGTGGGGAGGTAGGTGATGGCTTAGATGGGCTGAGCCGGTTGGCCAGTTGGGCCGGCCCGGCTGGGTCGAGGCCCAGGGGGGAGGGGGGGGTCTTTTCCTTTTGTTTTTCTTTTTTGTTTTCTGTTTTGTTTTATTCCTTTCTGTTTTGATTTATTTTTCTATTTACTATAGTTTTATAAGACATAAAATTAGTACCTAAATTAGTATGACTAAATATACCACTGCCAATATAATTTTGACATGTAAATAAATTAGTTTGTAATTTTATTAGTTACCAAAGATATTTAAATATTTGTTTTTGCTGCTGTTTTAATCAGTTGGGTGTATTAAAATACTTTATAAAAATGTGGATTCTTTACCAATATTTCCTATACATTATTTGACACATTTAGAACATTTTTGTTTTCATGTTTGAGAAATTTGAAATTTGACTTTGATTAAATTTTGAATTTTGATATGGATTTTAAACAAAGTGAGATTTAGCAACAGTAACAGTGATGACATGTCACCATTAGCGTGGGATTACTGTAGCTTAACTATCCGGGCGTCACAGGGAGGCCAAGGACGAAGAAGAAGGAGGGGGGCTCTCTCCCCCTCTCACCCGGTGGCGCCGGAACGCCACCGGGGCAAGCATCGTGACGGCGATCTACATCAACAATCTTGCCGCCGTCAACACCAACTCTCTCCCCCTCTATGCAGCGGTGTAACACCTTTCTTCCCCGCTGTAATCTCTACTTAAACATGGTGCTCAACTCCATATATTATTTCCCAATGATATTTGGCTATCCTATGATGTTTGAGTAGATCTCTTTTGTCCTATGGGTTAATTGTGGTATGATGTTATGGATGTGAGTTGTATGTTGATATGGTGCTATCCTATGGTGCCCTCTGTGTCGCGCAAACGTGAGGGATCCCCGCTATAGGGTGTTGCAATATGTTCATGATTTGCCTATGGTGGGTTGCTTGAGTAACAGAAACATAAACCCGAGTAGGTGGGTTGTGGCGTATGGGAGTAAAGGGGACTTGATACTTAATGCTATGGTTGGGTTTTACCTTAATGATCTTTGGTAGTTGCGGATGCTTGCTAGAGTTCCAACCATAAGTGCATATGATCCAAGTACGGAAAGTGTGTTAGCGTATGCCTCTCCCTCATTGCATATAACAAGTATCTATCGTATCATATTCAATTGCCTATGGACAATCTTTCTCTTGAGTTACACAAAAAGCTTTCTACGAGTTATTTACTTTTATTGTTCTTTTATTAAAACAGCACCTAACTTTTATTTCCACGTTCTTTATTTTCTTGCAAAGTACTTCTAGTTTTATTCCCGCAAAGTAGTTTCATACTTGTTCTAGGTAAAGCAGGCATTAGCGTGCGTAGAGTTGTATTGGTGGTCGATAGAACTTGAGGGAATATTTGTTCTACCTTTAGCTCCTCGTTGGGTTCGACACTCTTACTTATCGAAAAAGGCTACAAACTATCCCCTACACTTGTGAGTTATCAAGACCTTTTTCTGGCGTCGTTGCCGGGGAGCAATAGCGTAGGGTGAATATTCTCGTGTGTGCTTGTTTGCTTTATCACTAAGTAATTTTTATTTTCTGTTATTAGTTGTTTTATATCTTTAGTTATGGATATGGAACACGAAACACCAAAAAAATTAGTGGTACTTGCTACTCATGGAGATGGGGAACCTCCTAAAACCCTCGATGCTAGTTATGTGCAAAGTATTAAATACTACTTTGATAATCCTGAGAAGACCCCATTCAACTAGATAATGGGAGTAATGTTGGATCAACGTGAATACTTTAGAGATTATCGCTTGACTCAAAAAGGGAAATTGTTATGGGATCAAATTCATATGTTGCATTGGTATGCTCGGGAGCTATGCTTGAGATATGATTTCACTTGTTGCTCTAGGATGAACGCTCCACACCTTCCCTTTTCATGCACATTTAGTGATAATGAAACCTTAGCTTCTTATGCTAAAGGTATTTATGATTACTATGATGTGGAACGAATAGAAGAATTTGTTGCTTTTAAAGGTGCTTATGAAGTTGCTTCTTTGATGGAAAAGTATGATGATGTTTCTTACGAATCTGAAAATCTTGCCATATTTAAATATTACTATGAGAATTATGATTGCAATGCTGATATTATTGAATTTATTGAAAGAATGTCCGCTGCCTTGGAAGAGACTAATATTTTGCAGGGACCTTTGGAAGAAGAAGTTGCTGAAACTGTGAGCTCATTAGATGAAGAAGATGAGGAGGAGAGCGAAGAACAAAAGGAGGAAGAGCGGATTAGCTACCCGTGCCCACCTTCTAATGAGAGTAACTCTTCAACTCATACATTGTTTAATTACCCTTCATGCTTACCAAAGGATGAATGCTATGATGATTGCTATGATCCCTTGGATTCATTTGAAATATCCCTTTTTGATGAACTTGATGCTTGCTATGCTTGTGGCCATGATGCCAATATGAATTATGCTTATGAAGATGAACTTGCTATAGTTCCTTATGTTAAGCATGAAATTGTTGCTATTGCACCCACACATGATAGTCCTATTATCTTTTTAAATTCTCCCAACTACACTATATTGGAGAAGTTTGCTCTTGTTAAGGATTATATTGATGGGTTGCGTTTTACCACTACACATGAAGATTTTGATGAATATAATATGCATGTGCTTGCTTCTCCTACTTTCAATTATTATGAGAGAGAACTACATCTCCACCTCTCTATGTTTCCAATACTATAAAATTGCAAGAAACTACTTATGCTATGTATTGGCCTTTACTTAATGTGCATGAATTGTTCTTGTATGACATGCCGATGCATAGGAAGAGAGTTAGACTTCGTTGTCACATGATATATATCACTTTGTGCTCACTACTAAATTACAAATCACTGTTAATTAAAATTGGCTTTGATATACCTTGGGATCCGGGTGGATCCATTACCTGAGCACTTTATGCCTAGCTTAATGGCTTTAAAGAAAGCGCTGCCAAGGAGACAACCTGGAAGTTTTAGAGAGTCATTTATTTCTGTTGTGTGTTTTTATAAAGTTTAAAAACACAAAAAAATATAGAGGGGAACCTAAAACTTCACAAAAGGAAAGGTGGAAGTGAGAAGAGATGATGAGCATCGTTGAAGTGGGGGCTAGCCTTGAACTTTTGTTCATCCCCATGGAAACTTTGTGAATCTTGAATCATGGTAACTTTTCCAACAAAAATAGTTATCCCCTTGTACAAATCCATTGTATTATAAAAATAATGTGCCAAGATTTGCCTTTAGAATGTTTGAATTGCTTGTTTGATGTGTGCTGTGCAAAAATAGAAACTTTTGACGTAGTGTTTGAATTTTTCATATTTTACCGGAGCATGCAAAATATTTGAAATTTTTACAAAGTACTGTTATGCAAATCATTTCTCTCCTCCTAATTTTTCATAATTTTTTAAACTACAGAAGTATACGTGTCTACAAATCTTTACAGACTGTCCTGTTTTTCACAGATTGTTGTTGTAGCTGCTTTGCGTGCTTATGTTTGAATTCTTGTTGAGCCCCATTGACTTGGGAGCCATAGAATTGTGATAGCATACAATGGGTAATGTTAGATTATAATCATGCAATAATGTTATGGTAAGACATGATGGGATTTGGTGTAATGTGTACTAACGGATCTCACGAATTTTCTGTTAAGTTTTGTGTGATTGAAGTTTTCAAGTTTTGGGTGTTATCACGATGAGAAGGAATAAGGAGCAGCAAGAGCCTAAGCTTGGGGATGCCCAAGGCACCCCAAGGTAATATTCTAGGAAGACTCAAGCGTCTAAGCTTGGGGATGCCCCGGGAAGGCATCCCCTCTTTTATTCCAAATCATCGGTATGTCACTTGGAGCTATATTTTTATTCATCACATGATATGCGTAAATCTTGGAGTGTCTTTTGTGTTTAGTTTTCACTTTTCTTTTATGCACCATGCTGGTATGAGATAGTACATGGTTGATTTATAGAATGCTCATTGCACTTCACTTATATCTTTTGAGTATGGCTTTATAGAATGCTTCATGTGCTTCACTTATATCATTTGAAGTTTGGATTGCCTATTTCTCTTCACATAGAAAACCTTTATTCATAGAATGCTCTTTTGCTTCACTTATATTTATTAGAGCATGGTCTTTTGTAGAAAGAATTAAACTCTCTTGCTTCACTTATATCTATTTAGAGAGTCAACAGGAATTGGTCATCCACATGGTTAGTCATAAAATCCTACATAAACCTTAGGGATCACTGAATATGATATGTTTGATTCCTGACAATAGTTTTGCGATATAGAGATGATAATATGTGGGAGGTACTAGTGGATGATCGTGTTTAGTAAGATATTGGTGTTAAGGTTTGTGATTCCCGAAGCATGCACGTATAGTCTCCCGTTATGCTAGGAAGTTGGAGCACAATTTATTCTTGATTGTCTATCTTTGTGTGAAGGTCGGGCGCGCACGATGGTTAACTCCTACCAACCTCCCCCCTAGGAGCATGCGTAGTAATACTTTACTTCGAGAGATCTAATAAAACTTTTGCAATAAATATGTGAGTTCTTTATGACTAATGTGAGTCCATGGATTATACGCACTCTTACCTTTCCGCAATTTGCTAGCCTCTACGGTACCGTGCATTGCACTTTCTCACCTCGAGAGTCGGTGCAAACTTCGCCGGTGCATCCAAACCCCGTGATATGATACACTCTATCACACATAAGCCTTATTATATCTTCCTCAAAACAGCCACCTTACCTACCTATTATGGCATTTCCATAGCCATTCCGAGATATATTGCCATGCAACTTCCACCGCCTCCGTTTTGATGACTTGAGCATTCATTGTCATATTGCATTACATGATCGTAAGATAGCTAGCATGATGTTTTCATGGCTTGTCCATTTTTTGATATCTTTGCTACGCTAGATCGTTGCATTCATATAGGGTCATACTTTGTTCTACTATCATTGTAGTATTGAGTTGTAAGTAAATAGAAGTGTGATGATCATCATTATTCATTATTAGAGCATGCCCTAGTGATGAAAGGATGATGGAAACCATGATTCCCCCACAAGTCGGGATGACGCTCCGGACAAAGAAAGAAAAAATTAAAGAAAAAAAGAAAAAGAAAAAAAAAGAAAAAAAAGAAAGAAAAAAAATGAAAGAAGAAGGAAAAGGGGCATGCTAATTCCAAACTTGTGCTTCAAAGTAGCACCATGTTTTTCATATAGAGAGTCTCTTGTGTTGTCACTTTCATATACTAGTGGGAATTTTTCATTATAGTTTAGATGCATACCCACTTAGTTTTCATATTGAGCTTTCATACACTTATAGCTCTTAGTGCATCCGTTGCATGGCAATCCCTACTCCTCGCATTGATATCTATTGATGGGAATCTCCATAGCCCGCTGATACACTGAGTTGATGCGAGACTTTCTTCTCTACTTTTACCCCTTTGAAACCTACCACCATATTCTATTCCACCCATAGTACTATATCCATGGCTTGCGCTCATGTATTGCGTGAGAGTTGAAAATGCTGAAGCGCGTTTAAAAGTATGAACCAATTGCTTGGCTGACACCGGGGTAGTACATGATTTATATTTTGTGTTAAGAAGACAGAGCATGAGAAGGCTATATGATTTTGTAGGGATAGCGTTCTTTAGCCTTGATATTTTGAAAGACATGATTGTTTGTTGGGATGCCTGAGTATTAATGTATTTATGTCAAAACTAGACTATTGCTTTGAATCACTTGTGTCTTAATATTCATGTCATGATTAGATATATAAACAAGATTATGCTAGGTAGCATTCCACATCAAATTTTTTATCATTTACCTACTCGAGGACGAGCAGGAATTAAGCTTGGGGATGCTGATACGTCTCCGTCATATCAATAATTTTTTATTGTTTCATGCCAATATTATTCAACTTTCACATATTTTTGGCAACATTTTATATGATTTATTGGACTAACCTATTGATCCAGTGCCCAGTGCCAGTTCCTGTTTGTTGCATGTTTTTTGTTTCGCAAAATATCCATATCAAGCGAAGTCCAAACGCGATAAACCTTTACGGAGATTTTTTTGGAATATTTGTGAATTTTGAGAAGTGGAATCAATGCAAACGGAGGCCCACAGCCCCCACAAGACACCAGGGCGCGGCCAAGGGGCCCAGGCGCGCCCTGGTGGGTTGTGCTCACCTTGTATGTCGGTGGGAGCTCTCCTTCGGGCGCAAAAAAGCTAATTTTTGGATAAAAATCCCCTCAAAATTTCAGCCCGATCGGAGTTACGGATCTCCAGGAATATAAGAAACGGTTTTCGGCCAGAAAACATGAACGTGAAACAAAAGAGAACAGAGAGGGAGATCCAATCTAGGAGGGGCTCCTGCCCCTCCGCCGCCATGGCGGCCATGGACCAGAGGGGGAACTCTCCTCCCATCTAGGGGGGAGGCCAAGGAATAAGAAGAAGGAGGGGGCTCTCTCCCCTCTCTCCCGGTGGCGCCGGAACGCCGCCGGGGCAAGCATCGTGACGGCGATCTACATCAACAATCTTGCCGCCGTCAACACCAACTCTCTCCCCCTCTATGCAGCGGTGTAACACCTCTCTTCCCCGCTGTAATCTCTACTTAAACATGGTGCTCAACTCCATATATTATTTCCCAATGATATTTGGCTATCCTATGATGTTTGAGTAGATCTCTTTTGTCCTATGGGTTAATTGTGGCATGATGTTATGGATGTGAGTTGTATGTTGATATGGTGCTATCCTATGGTGCCCTCCGTGTCGCGCAAACGTGAGGGATCCCCGCTATAGGGTGTTGCAATATGTTCACGATTTGCCTATGGTGGGTTGCTTGAGTGATAGAAACATAAACCCGAGTAGGTGGGTTGTGGCGTATGGGAGTAAAGGGGACTTGATACTTAATGCTATGGTTGGGTTTTACCTTAATGATCTTTGGTAGTTGCGTATGCTTGCTAGAGTTCCAATCATAACTGCATATGATCCAAGTACGGAAAGTGTGTTAGCGTATGCCTCTCCCTCATTGCATATAACAAGTATCTATCGTATCATATTCAATTGCCCATGGACAATCTTTCTCTTGCGTTACACAAAAAGCTTTCTACGAGTTATTTACTTTTATTGTTCTTTTATTAAAACAGGACCTAACTTTTATTTCCATGTTCTTTATTTTCTTGCAAAGTACTTCTAGTTTTATTCCTGCAAAGTAGTTTCATATTTGTTCTAGGTAAAGCAAGCATTAGCGTGCATAGAGTTGTATTGGTGGTCGATAGAACTTCAGGGAATATTTGTTCTACCTTTAGCTCCTCGTTGGGTTCGACACTCTTACTTATTGAAAAAGGCTACAAACGATCCCCAACACTTGTGGGTTATCACTCTTCCACCATAACATTCTGCAAAAAATTAAATACTAAATTGTTAATCTTAGAAAAAAATTTAAGAAAAAAAATTTGCCGTCCATTTTTAATCTTACAATCATGAGCACAGGAAATGTTGACGTCGTCTGACGACGAGGGGAGGTTCCGCGAGTGCCCTTTGTGCTAGGATGACAGGGGTATATGCGACATTTATCCTCACCTAGACAACGGTACATTTTTCACCGTCAAGCTAATGGAAGAATTTAGTATTATTACGGTATGTAAAGATGACATGTATTTTCTGTTAATGAAGTATGACATGTGCTTTTTTGCTTTAGTTAACCTTTAATTTCCTTTTGTACAATTCGACTAGTGCGTTACCTACCATGCAAGATTCGCTGTCTTGGACAAGTTCCATTTCAAAAAGAAGGATAATACATAGCCTAAGATAGCTCATCTAAGAACGGAGCATTACACTTTTGTTGTTAAGGTGAAAAATAACGAAGATCACACATATTTTGGTTGTTCTAATTGGGGAGCATTTTGCAAGGCGTATGGGTTGGATGAGGACATGAACATTACCTTTGATCTTGGTAATGACGATGTTCGTGATAATAATATAGAAATTTGGGTGCATGCGGAGGATGACTTGATTCTAGTTCTACCTCCAGGTGCGTTTGTCAACAGATTTGTTAGGTAATTTATATTGATTATTGAAAAGTATTTGGTACTCATCCCGACTAAATTTCTTTATTTTTAACTATCAGCTTATTTCCATGCTACAAGAACTACCCGGCAGATAATAGATCGGACGTACTACAGTTATGACTCCAAGCTTACTTGTTTGGAGAAAGATCATCTCATCTCATTTATTCATGATGTTCAACATCATAATGAAAATTACATGACTGGTAAAATTTATCCTGGATATGTGCCACTAGTGCACAAGTTAAACCCTTATAACATCACTAGAGACAACTTTGTAAGAATTTTTTTACTCTTGTGTCATTAGTCCATCCTTTTCATACATTGTTCTTAAGCAAAGCATATGCCCGTGCGTTGCTACAGGAGAGGTAATTGAGGTGTCCATCAAAACATCTAACAACGTCACACGACAACATTCAGATGGTGCTACCCTACGGCATCAGAGAGGCACATACCAAGTTCTAGCAGAAATGTATATTAGCCCTCCATTGTTACCATTTTTGCATGACCGTTATGTTGACACCATCCATGAATAAATCAGACTACAGTAGAATCATTAGATTATCTATCGTATATAAATCGTACTACCTCCATCTATTTTTACAGGGCATAATTTTTAATTCTCCCATATTGTATATATATCATTGTTCTATTAAGATGTTTGTCTGCACAATGAAGAAGACATCAGTCAACTATAGGATGGTACCATCTCTTTCACCTTGTCATTTTCCCTTTGTGCCATTTCAAACTTTTAGAAAAAATATTTATGCGTATGTTTGTTTTCAGTCCTTCTCAAGGCAGTTCATCGATGATTACGTCTCAAACCACCTGTATGATCAAGAGGCAAGGAAGGTATTCATACAACACCCATGGTATAATCTTGAAGTCTTCCTCATGAGGACAAAGGATGGGCGTTCAATCATCCACATGCACTGGCCTAAAGTTGCGAGGACCTTCAACATCATTGAAGGCTCAATATTTGCCTTCCGCTTTAATAGTTTTCTAGATGAGACTCATCTGTCTATTTACCAGCTATGATGATACTTAATTTCCAAAGGTTTTAGATGTTGCATTTGAAACATTGTCCTGTTGTGCAATTGGGTAGCTAGGCAGTTTATGCTTATATGATGTTGTACCCTGATGTAATTCAATTATGAAATCCTGGTTGCCGTACTACGAATAAGAAATATATTTTGTGCTTGATATGAAATGTTAATTTGATTACTAAATAGATTATAAATAATAGAGCAATCAGGCTTATTATGGGGGTTCCCATTCCAGACGATTTCTAGGACTACACCGTGGGCGATGACCACAACAAACCCACACGGTTTCTACAAAGTTGGCGTGTTGGATCGTTGAGGAATCACACACGAATTCTGCTCGACAACTGTGTGCGTTAGGACACCCAATCACAAACGTTTTCTTAAGCATGCGTGTGTGATGGGCAGCCCAATGCCAAACAGTTTCATCTAGACACCGTGAGTGATGTTTTGAATAGCGCAAATGACAGAATTATAATTATCGTGTGTGGTGAATATCCCTATCACAAACGATGTTATGCAGAAAATTGTGTGTGATCTGCAATACGAACGAAGACGTAACCTTGGGATTCCCTGTGTGGGATGATAAGCTCATCTCACACGTCTTCACCAATATGTCTGTTTGTGATGGCCCTTCGAATCACAAACGATATATTTTTGCCCATCGTGTGTGACCGGGTGCAGGCATCGCCGATGGGTTTTGTCGGTCGTGTGGGATAGCCCCCCCCATCGTCCACACATGCAAGGCGACGGTTTCAAACTACGTCACGGAAAGGGGTTAAAAACCGTTTGTATAGCACGCGGCTGCACTAGTGTTCCTTCCATATTCTTGCTTCCCAAGATAAAAAATTCTCTATATATACCCCCGATTGTTTTGACCACCGCATCGCAGAAAAATCCCCTGTTCTTGTTTCGTGTTGTTTTCCTATCAGATCTATCAAGCCAAACATCATGTCTTCTCCCTCCTCCAATAACGTAGAAGAAGATGCCTGGTTGATGAAGATGGAGCTGAAGAGAGAGGAGCCAAAAGAAGCCAATAATGAAGACAAGGGCAAGGGAGCTATGAAGGATCAAGCTCCAGAAGGAGGGCAATCCATGCTAACAGAAGATGAGTAAGAAGAAGATATCCTTCAACCTTATTACAATAATCTCACCCCCACTGAAATTGAAGCTTTTAGGGCTTTCGAAGCGGTTCGTGTTCAGAATAAATTTCTTACTTGTGAAAATATTTTGCTAGAGGAGCACATCATCACCCTTCAGAGAGTCATCCGCAAATTGGAGTACCTATTGAGTCTGAAGTGTGACACTTCATCATCACTGAGGGATCACTAGAAGAGTGTCTAGAGGGGGGGGTGAATAGACTACTTTCGTGAATAGCACATTAAAACCAAAGTCGGCAAGTCTAGATACGGAAAGAAGATTGTAGCCAAGAGATTCAACAAGCATAACATTTTGGATAGAGCTATCATGGGATATGGCCACCTTACCAAGACCAAGTACCTTACCCTTGGAGTTGTCTCCAAACGTTACGTACCTTCGTGGTCCATGGTTTGGTGTGATCTCTTCAAACATTTCTCTATCTCCGGTCATATGATCGGTACATCCGCTATCGAGAATCCACTCTTTTCCTCCAGACATGTAATCCTTGAAGTTTGCCAGGAGACTTAGATTCTTCATGATCTTCTCATACTCGATGTCGAACAAGTCATCTTCATCATAGTAGCAATGTTCCACATTGTCATCATCAAGTGGGAAATCCTCGTCATAAAGAACAAGAGATTCGTTAGGATGGTGATCATGACAATGTTCAAGTTTATGAATGCGAAGGGCCTCTATAATGATATTGTTGATAGTTGTGACATCTCCTTTAGCACACATGAGGTCTCTAAGCAAAAATAGACAATCATCAAACTTGGGATCACTAGGCGTCATTTTGTGGAAGGCAATAGTTTTATGAAGAATTTCATCAAGATTACTCAATGAATAACTTGGATATCGTTTCTCCAAGTCATTCCACAAAGTGTAAGCACATTCAAAATTCTTCATTTGATTAAGCACATTTCTAGGTAAAGCTCAAACAATAAGATTGACAGTTCTAAGATTGCATAGCATATCAACTTCCACTTCGTGTGTGGGATGCAAAGGATCAATGGGGGGAACATAGGGGCACTTGACATATTTGCTCAAATGAAATTCATTAAATAGCTCAAGCATCAAGGTTTTCCATTGACTATAGTACTCTTCATCAAGAATAGGCACTCTACAACTCAAACTCCCTATACTAGACACACCCATCTTCCTCCTCGATGATTAAACCGAAGCAATGGAGACCAAAGCTCTGATACCAATTGAGGGATCACTAGAAGAGTGTCTAGAGGGGGGGTGAATAGACTACTAGCAGGAATTTAAAACCTAACCTTTTCCCAAGTTAATTGGTTGGTAGATTTTAATAGTTATAGCAAGTCTAGCAAGTCTAACAGCCCTGCACATGTATGTCAACAAATATGGCAGCGGAAAGTAAAGACATTGCACATGAAGTAAAGAGTAGAGATATGGAGATCAAACGCAATTGGAGACGCAAAGATTTTTCCCGTGGTTCCGATAGGTGGTGCTATCGTACGTCCACGTTTATGGAGTCTTCAACCCACGGAGGGTAACGGTCGCGAGAGTCTACGGAGGGCTCCACCCATAAGGGTCCACGAAGTAGCAACCTTGACTATTCCATAACGGCTTCCGTCCACGAAGGACTAGCCTCACTATGGGTAGATCTTCACAAAGTAGACGATCTCCTTGCCCGTACAAACTTCTTGGTTCACTCCACAACATGAAGTAGGAGGCTCCCAAGCGACACCTAACCAATCTAGGAGGCACCACCCTCCAAAAGGTAATAGGCTCGGTAATGACGATGAACTCCTTGCTCTTGTGCTTCAAGATGATAGACTCCTCAACACACAATCACTCTCTCACAGATTTGGCTTGGTGGAAGAGATGGGATTGGTGGAAAGCAACTTGGGGAGGCTAGAAATCAAGATCCATATGGTTGGAGTGGAAGATCTTGACCTCAACACAAGGATAGGTGGCTCTCTCTCAGAAAACTGGATGTGGCAAGTATGGAATAGTTCTGAGTGCTTCTCTTTCGACTAGGTGGTGGTGGAGGGGTATATATAGGCATCCCCAAAAATCCAACCGTTACACACAAAATGACCAACTCGGTGACACCGATGTGTTAATCTCGGTGGTACCGAAGTGACCAAAGGTGGCAACTTTTGAATCTCGGTGAGACCGATATAGGAAACTCGGTTGCACCGATAAGGTGACCAACGGTCAGATTCCCAATCTCGGTGACGCCAATCCAACAATCTCGGTGGTACCGATATTATGAATTTGCGTAACAGAAAGTTGGCAACCTAAACTCGGTGGCACCGGTATGGAATCGGTTGCACCGAAGTGGCTAGGATTTGGCTGAGTCTGTCTGAGTTTGGGAATCGGTGGCACCGAGTGGAAAGTGTTGGTTGCACCGATTTTGAATATTTGGCTATGGACAGACTTTGTGGAAGAGTGTCGGTGTCAAAACCGGCGGATCTCGGGTAGGGGGTCCCGAACTGTGATACTTGGATCGATGGTAACAGGAGACAAAGGGGACAAGGTTTTACCCAGGTTCGGGCCCTCCTATGGAGGTAATACCCTACGTCCTGCTTGATTATATTGAGTGTATGAAGTTTACAGAGTTGATCTACCACAAGATCATATGACTAAAACCCTAGATGAGTTCCTCCGCCTACATCCTAAAACCCTCCGGCTTATATAGACGCTGGGGTCCCTAGGGTTTACACATGGTCGGTTACACGTCGAAGGGATAAAACATGCCTATTCGCTATTCCAAACGTGGAGAACAATCCACAATTCCCGAAGCTTCCTCCATGGAGACGAGGTCTTCTATTCTTCCAGTGCTTGGCAAATGGCCCATACAGTCCGGCCCATAAGACATAGGCCGGCCTCCCGAGGACCCCTTAGTCCAGGACTCCCTCAGTAGCCCCCGAACTAGCCTCCAACGCCAAGGGTCTATGCTCCAGCTGCTTCGAGTGATCAGAGTCTTCGGCTTGCGAGGCTAGTTCCTTTCTCCAAACAGTGTTCGGCTCGAGCTACAGTTCGGCCTCCGTCGATGTGTAATGTTTCCGATCATAGACCGTCCGCACACCATGAGCAGTTCGGCTTCGAAGGCCAAACGTCAAAAAACCAATAGCGTTTTCTGACAACTTTTCAGATGAAAGGCCACGGCCCACCACGACTTCTAAACCAGTCACGAAGACTCGATTCGTGGTTCGAGGCCGTTTCCTCCAACACAATCTATCAATGCACAGATCGTGCCCCGTTTTACACGGGATATGTTTAATCGCGCACAACGGCATGAGTGTCTCGGGAAGCGGAGAGATTCACGGCGTCACGAAGGGAGGCTAACCGGCCATAATCTTTAATAAAAGGGGAAGGAAATCCTAGGGCTTATCAACATCCCCGATTCACCTCCTGCTTCCCCACATTTCCGAGCTCCCTGAGCCCAGATCTAAATCTTCCATCCTCCCCCCTCCGAGCTCAGCCATGGCCAGCGGCAAATGGGAAGCTTCCACGGTCAAAGACCAGGACATCCGAGATCTCAAGGACGCCGGCTATCTCCCTGCCAACGTCTTCCACCGAGCCGCAGAGGAGGGCCAGGTGATCCCCACCCCCAAGTCAGGCGAGAGGGTGGTCTTCGTCCCCCACTTCATCCGGGGATTAGGCTTTCCCCTTCACCCCTTCGTGAAGGGCCTTATGTTCTTCTATGGGCTTGACTTCCACGACCTCCTGCCGAAATCTTTCATGCATATATCTGCTTTCATCATTATCTGCGAGGCATTCCTGCGGGTCGAGCCACACTTCGGACTGTGGCTCAAAATCTTCAACATCAAGCCGAAGTGCGTCGCCGGAGCGCATGCGGACTGCGGCGGGGCAGTCATCGGCAAGCTTCCGC
Source organism: Elymus sibiricus (assembly GCA_039707655.1). Classification (NCBI taxonomy): domain Eukaryota; kingdom Viridiplantae; phylum Streptophyta; class Magnoliopsida; order Poales; family Poaceae; genus Elymus; species Elymus sibiricus. The sequence goes on from CM077667.1 coordinate 386,026,494, forward strand.
GCGCAGTATGGCCATCCGGCACTTTCATTGACACCATCAAAACCTGGCAGAAGGAGTGGTTCTACATCACCGAGCCCAAGGAAGAGGAAGGTGGAACTATTCCTGCAGAATGCGGAACTGTTCCTGCCGAATTCAGGTCCGGCCCCCCAACCAGATTAACCTCATGGGTCAGGAAGGGTCTCGACTGGGGGTCGGAAACAGAGGTGGAGGACCTGCAAAGGGGCATCGCCTCCCTAATCAGGGAAGGAGTTGGCCTGACCAACGTGGTCCAGGTCATGCTTCGGCGGCACATCCTCCCCTGCCAGTGCCAGAGCTCTCCCATGTGGGATTACCGGACGGACGACGACCCTACAGTTCGTCAACTCTTCCACACTACGCGGGAGAAACTATGGAAGGCGCTATTCAAGGCGCAGGAGAACTGGCCAAGCAGGAAGGAGGACAAGGGCTTGAGCGCCCTCAAGCCTGCACCCGAGGTATAGCGTTATGTTATTTCATCGGTTCATCTACTCAGAGATATTCTAAGCATTTTCCGATTACCTTTTATAGGAATGGTTGAGCAAGGCGATGGGCATCAAGTGTCCGGCTCCGCAACCCGAAGACCCCAAGTCTCCGCTGCTGCTGGAGATGCTTGTCGTGGCGCCCTACAGGGCGCCAGAGAAGAAGGAGAAGAAGAAACCAGGCCGAACTGGCCTGCGCAACAGGGACCAGCCAGGGGCTGCGTCCGAAGAGACTCATGCCTCCTCAAATCAAGAGGAGGAACACGAGGCTGAGGGGGGAGGCGATTCCCCCCTCACAGGAAAGAGGGCGGCGTCATCGGATGCCTCGGAGGAGATAGCTCCTCCCGCCCAGAAGAAATCGCGCCGGACACAGGTGATTTCGTCCGACGACAGTTCGGACTCGAACACCGAGTCCGAGGACTTCGAGAGGGTTCCGCGAAGGAACCTCAGGGTCAAGCCCCCACCTCGAAGGTAAGGATCTGAAGACCCAATGAGCCATCAGTGCTTAATTTAGAATGTTTATTAACATATGAACGCTGATCAATTTGCAGCCCACCACGCGTTCTCCCCACCGACCAAGTTTCGGACGGGGAGACCCTGCCCGCCGAACTTGCGGAGAGCGGATATGCGTCGCGCACTTCTCCTCAGGGCACTATTAAGGAAGCCACGGAGGTGTCATCCCAGTAGGCTTCCCTGGGGCCGAACAATGGAGGTGAAGGTGACATCGTCATGGTCGAGGCTAATACCTCGGCCACCGAAGACCCGGGGGAGAAGACTCACCCGGACACCGAGGAGGCCGGACATGGAAATGCCCAGTCTCCTCCAAGGCCATCTCCGGAGCACACGACGCCTCCGGAGGTACCAATTCAATCTCCGGCTAGAGATCGGGTTACCCGATCCCCGCCGGCTCCGCCGACCACTGGGTGGCCGGCCATGGGGGAGGCTCTGTCTAGCGCCTCCATTTCCAGTGAGCACCGCATCCTTATGGATGCGGTATTGCGGAGCATTCAGTCCGTGGAATCCGGACTGAAGGAGGCCTTCAACGGTCTCCTGACGGGCTTTCAGGTAAGCCAAGTAATGCCCTACTTTGTGAAATATTGATTTATTTAAGTAATTATTATACACATAGCAGCCCCCGAGCCCTGGGTAAGTTTGGAAAACTTACCTGGGGGTCCAACTTAGCCTTACATCCGAACTGAGCGTCGGACAATATGTGTTCGGATAGGCTGATCAGTTTATTAGTGGTCCGAACACAGAGTCAGCTTTAGTGACAATTCGGAATTTCTAAACCTCTTTAATGGTTATATAACTCTATGATACAGGCTTCATCGACAGCAGCGGCTACTAACGCCGCCGAGCTGGAGGAGCTGAATCGAAAGCTAAATAGCTCCGAAGACGAGCTTGATGCTCTGAACAAGAGATTCGACGAGGCGCAAGGTAAGCCAAAATTAGAGTATCGAAACTCTTCTTTACCGCTCTATCCACACGGTTTCCGAACATAAGTCGATACTTACGCAGCCTCGGCGAAAGAGATAGAGAAGCTCAAAGCCGAGCTTGAGAAAGCAAAGCAAGAAGCTTTGGTTGAGAAGGCGGTGGCCAAAGAAGCGGCCACCGCTCTATCCACCCTGAGAGCCACCAGTGATAAGCATGAGGCTCGGGTGGAAGAGATTCAACAGGAGCTCAAGGACGCCAGCAAGAAGTGCGAGGTCCTTGAGCTGAAAGGGAAAGAGCAAGCCGCCGAACTATCCACCCTGAAAACCGATCTCCAGAAGGAGCGGGTGGAGAGGCGTTCATTTGAAGAGGAGCTCTGCCAAGCCAAAGCTATCATGGATGGTAAGCCGTATTCCTTGCAGTGTATCTTCGGGGACAGCAAGTTCGAGTTGCTTAACCAGGTATGGCGTTCCTCAGGCGACTGCTCGGACCTCCAGAAGGGCTTAGAGGACGCGAAGCAGTTCTATGCTTCGCGGGGAGAAGAAGATGAAGCTCGTCTATTCTGGGCGCAATTCGAAGCCCCCGCGCGTTCTCCTCTCCTTGTGGAGCAGCTGAAGCAGCTGATGGAGCTACGTCGGATGGCGGAGCCGGCCCTGAAGGATCTCTGTATCCGGCTGTGGCCCGACGAGCCGTTGCCGGGCACCTACTTCGGCTTAGTGCGGAAGTTGAGCGACGCCACCCCTCGGATCGACGCATTGAGGCGGTCTTCCTGCATAGAAGGAGCGAGGATGACCTTTGCGAGGGCCAAGGTGCACTGGCCAGGGCTGGATCCACTGAAGATAGCCACAGCTCCTCCGCCTCCTTTGAAGGGTCATAGGCGCCCCGAGCTGTACTTCTCCGGAGTTATGGAGGGTGCTCGGGCCATAGAATCACAATGTACGAGAGAGAATGAGTATGAGTAGGATGCTGTAATATGTCAGAAGACTTGTCAGCGTGTATAAATTTAAAATGCATGGTTTTTTATCATGTATTGTATGTTTTGCATCCTTTATAACTCTTGTGTGGCCGTTAATACTGAAAGCTGCGAGTCGTCGGCTTCAGCCCCCGTGCAGATACTACACAAGGTGTCTTTTCCAACCGCACTATAACCCTTAGCCGAACTATCGGCACCCGAAGGTGGTAGTGTGGGGCAGACAAGGCAATCGGACCATAATGATTTATTGCTTTCACTTAGCCATAGGGGCGCGAGAAAGGAGTGCGGGAGCCAACAACGAGCCCCCAGGTGTTTGTGATGTTCGGATGAACCATGGCCAAAGCCTATATCACTGGTTTGTGCGAACACCAAACCCATCGTATGACACGGAATAACCTCTGACGAGATTTAGTTAAGCTCAGATTCGCAGACCGGTTCGCGCATACTATGACAGTCAGTTTTCGGCTTTCTCCGCTGAGGAGCTTGACCAGGCTAGCCGGAAGCACAGTCGCAGCGGTGCTCCCTTTGCCCTTTTAGCCGAACGAGCGGAACATAAAGGGGCAAGCACAGGAGCCGGGCAACCCAACTATTAACCCAAGACATAGTTCGGAACCAATGCATATAAAGAGGAATTCCAAGACACCGAACACTTAAAGAAATTGTGATTAGGGCGATTTTTAAAGTCGAGCCCCCGGTCTATGAGCCGGTTGCATCATACAATGTACCAAAACAGGCTCGCAAGAAGAAGGAGAAAACAGAAAGTGTTCCGAAAAGGGACAGCAAGGAGAAAATGATATATCTATATTTTACTCAACAACTCTTATTATTCAAATTGCTGATGCAACTGTTTACAGGTATTTGAGAAAGGAAATATAAATTTTACAGGAGCGATTGTACCAAGAGCCTTCGATCGATGACCTGACGTCCTTGATGTGCCCTGTCGCTTATCTACCCCTGCATCTCCTAAGGAGGTGTATCCCTGTATGGGTTTTGTTAGTTCGGCGAACGGACCTTGAAGAAAGGGTCTTGAGAAGTCGCCGAGATATGGATAAGCTTGACGCCTTGTGGCAGGCACTTTATGGTACCTGTAGTGTGTCCGGAGACGTGTTGACGGTAATAGTTCGGTCCAGCCGAACACCTACCCTGTGTTACTCTGTCCCCACCGCTGCCCATGGAATCTTAAGCGCAAAGTTGTGCTTCTTCGGCACGTACTTTGCCGGTAATAGGGCCATGCGATGGGGGGCGAGTCCCTATTTATAGGGAGTGGGAGATTCTGGAACCTCGGATTGAGACCGAGCTCTTTTCCCAGCCTTGGGTGCCTTGACGGCAGATGTCGGCGATTGCCAATCGTCGGTGTAGTGGAATTCGGCCGCCAGGGCCAACGCATGTTCCTCAGTTCGGAGGGAGCGCTCTGTGTTGCCGTTTACAGTAATGACCCCCCTAGGGCCAGGCATCTTGAGCTTGAGGTATGCATAGTGCGGGACGGCGTTAAAGCGAGCGAACGCTGTACGGCCGAGCAGGGCGTGATAGCCGCTGCGGAAAGGTACTATGTTGAAGATCAAGTCCTCGCTTCGGAAGTTATCGGGCGAGCCGAACACAACCTCCAGGCTTACAGAGCCTGTGCACCGGGCTTCAACGCCTGGAATTACTCCTTTGAAGGTAGTGTTGCTGGGCTTGATCCTCGAAGGATCTATGCCCATCTTTTTCACCGTATCTGAGTAAATCAGGTTAAGGCTACTTCCACCGTCCATGAGGACTTTAGTAAGGTGGTACCCATCTATGATCGGGTCTAGGACGAGTGCGGCCGAACCCCCGTGACGGATACTGGTCGGATGATTGCGCCGATCAAAGGTGATCGGGTATGCCGACCATGCGTTATACTTCGGGGCTACAGGCTCTATGGCGTAGACATCTCGAAGGGCGCGCTTCCTCTCCTTTTTGGGTATATGAGTGGCGTAGATCATGTTTACTGTTTTCACCTCTGGGGGGGATTTCTTCTGACCACCACCGATCGGACCACGAGGCTCATCCTCATCCTCGCTGCGTGGGCTCTTGCCTTGGTCCTCAGTTGCGAGCTTGCCGGCCTGCTTGAAGACCCAACAGTTACGGTTGGTGTGATTGGCGGGCTTCTCCTGAGTGCCATGGATCTGGCAAGGTCTCTCCAGAATCTTGTCCAGCGGGGTGGGTCCGTCCTGTTTGCCTTTAGGAGGCTTCTTCCGCTGCCCAAAGCGGGAATTGCGGAAGCCGGCGTTGACGGCCGTATCATCGGCATCACTATTATTGTGCCGGCGCTTGTTCTTGTTGCGCTTCGGTTTCCCGTTCCCCTCCCGAACTTCAGAGGTTCCGGGGTCTTCGGGGTTATGGCTACGTCGAGCGAGCCAGTTATCCTCGCCCGCGCAAATGCGGGTCATGAGTGACGTGAGGGCGGACATTGTCCTTGGTTTGTCCTGGCCGAGCTGTCGTGCCAGCCATTCATCCCGAATGTTATGCCTGAAGGAGGCTATAGCTTCGGCATCCGGGCAGTCTACGATCTGATTCTTCTTGGTCAGGAAGTGGTTCCAGAATAGCCGCGCGGACTCTCCGGGCTTCTGAACGACGTTGCTGAGATCGGATGAGTCCGGTGGCCGAACATAAGTTCCCTGGAAGTCAGATCGGAATGCCTCTTCTAGGTCCTCCCAACACCCAATGGAGTTTTCGGAGAGGCTGTTTAACCAGTGCCGAGCTGGCCCCTTGAGCTTCAGGGGTAAGTACTTGATGTCGTGGAGGTCATCTCCCCATGCCATGTGGATGTGAAGGAGGAAATCCTCTATCCATACTGTTTGGTCAGTTGTCCCATCGTATTGCTCGATGTTTACGGGCTTAAACCCTTCCGGGAACTGATGCCGCATTACCTCATCTGTGAAGCACAGTGGGTGTGCAGCTCCTCTAACCCGGGCTATGGTGTGCCGATGACCGGCATCTGCCCTAGTTCGGTGTTGTTCCCGATCTTGATTGTCGCGGTCGAAACGAGGCCTGTACCCATCCCGTCTATTGGGTGAGTATCCTCTGGATCCGTAAATGGATCGCGTGCGGCCTGCTCTATAGTCCAGGTCGTGTCGCAGGTCGAACCTGTCATCGGGCTCTAGTGGCTCCTTTCCCCGTTGATGGGGTATCATTGGCCTATAGCCGGTATCATCAGCCGTCCGATCTCGTCCTCGAGGGGGGCGGTCTGGCTTGTCGTATGGGGTATGCTTGGGTGACGGCGTATCAGTGAGCTCGTCGTCGAATTGTGGCAGCACCCGTCGGCGAGGATAGCTCTTAGGCTGGTCCGATAGACCGGTGCCGTATCCTTCCTCGGCTGAGAGGACTTTCATCCATCTGTCGTTGAGGTCGTCTTGTTCGGCTTTGAGCTGCCGCTCTTTTGCTTTCAGGCTTCGAGCCGTGGATATGAGCTATTGTCTGAATAGTTCCTGGTCAGCAGGATTATCGGGGATGGCAAAGTCATTGGCATCCGCGTTATCCTCCCCCTCGATAGAGCGGAGGTAGTCGTCGTCCTTGGGATCATCTGGATCATCTGGGTCATGACGGTCTTCAGGTCTCTCCTGACCCTCTAACGGGTGTTCGGGGATTTTGGGGCCGCCGATGTCTTCCGGGGTATCACCATCCCCGGTGCCATCGGTAGATTTTTGCCCCTTTTTCCCTTTTGACTGTTTAGGCAGCTGCGGCGTCTTGACGGCGCTTCATCCGATTTATCGCCATTGTCTTTCGGGGTGTCCACCATGTAGATGTCGTATGTAGAGGTGGCGGTCCACTGCCCGGTCTTAGCGGGGGTGAGGGCGTAATCCTCCTCATCCATATGCTCTGCTTCCTCGGAAGCGTAGTCAAGCATGTCGGTTAAATCTTCGACAGTGGCTATGAAGTGGGTGGTGGGTGGGCCGGAAAATTTGTCTTGACCCGTCTGAAATCCGGTCTGAGAACAGATCGGAGTTAGATCGTCGGTGATCTTCATCGACGAAATCCGGTCCAGAGCCTCATTGAGTATCGAGAGCTCGGTCGGGTTGGCCTGCGCGGGGTTTCCGGAGCGAACCTCCGATGCTTCCATGCGGGGGAAGTGTTCGGCGAGAACTGGTGTCCGGGCATCGGGTGCTATGACCGGATCCGGACTGGGCGTCGGGCCCTCGACCGGGTTAATCCCAAGGGAGGGGCCGAATAGCGGTTCTGGGGTTAAAGCCTCAGAGCCTTCGGGCACGGCGGGCGAGACCGCGAGCCCAGACAGTGATAGATCACCTCGAGAGTCTACGGAGAACTCTAAGTTCCCGAATCTGACCTCTTGATCAGGGGCGAAGCTTCCGACGCGGCCTAGATAGCTGGTGTGGTTGGCGTGCAGCACTATGCTGCCGAAGGCGAAGATCTGTCCGGGGACAAAAGTACCCGTGTTACAGACCTCGTTGTTGACGACTAGGCGGGCCATCGATTCCTTCCGGTGATCACAGCGGTCCTCTCAATGAAAGCACCAATGTCGGTGTCAAAACCGGCCGATCTTGGGTAGGGGGTCCCGAACTGTGATACTTGGATCGATGGTAATAGGAGACAAAGGGGACAAGGTTTTACCCAGGTTCGGGCCCTCCTATGGAGGTAATACCCTATGTCCTTCTTGATTATATTGAGTGTATGGAGTTTACATAGTTGATCTACCACGAGATCATATGACTAAAACCCTAGATGAGTTCCTCCGCCTACATCCTAAAACCCTCCGGCTTATATAGACGCCGGGGTCCCTAGGGTTTACACATGGTCGGTTACACGTTGAAGGGATAAAACATGCCTATTCGCTATTCCAAACGTGGAGAACAATCCACAATTCCCGAAGCTTCCTCCTTGGAGACAAGGTCTTCTATTCTTCCAGTGCTCGGCAAGTGGCCCATACAGTCCGGCCCATAAGACATAGGCCGACCTCCCGAGGACCCCTTAGTCCAGGACTCCCTCAAAGAGCTTGTGGGTGTTTTTGGTGACTATCACTTGTGCACGTATGAGCATTTTGTTCACCAACAAAACCTTACCCCCTTTTAATAGTATTGGCTTTCCTATGGACTCAAAGTGATTTCTCACAAATGTAAAATGTAGAGTCCTCTTGCTTGAAGCTTTGCCAATCCAATTCCTTGCATCTTGGGGTATTTCCACAATCTCCACAATCCTTTTGCCAGCCCTCTCTGTGGACTATATCTGAAATACACTAGGTAAAAGTATTAGTCCAAGAGACAATGTATGTTGTCATGAATTATCAAAACCACCAAGGGAGCATGTTGTGCTTTCAATCTCCCCCTTTTTGGTAATTGATGACAACATACAATCAAAGCTTCAAATAAAGATATGCATGGATATAATGAAGACTTTGAGAGGCACATGACTTTGATTTGCTCCCCCTAAATGTGTGATTCCTTTAAAGGATAGTTGCTTTGGAATGCATAGATACACATGTAGTGGAAGGGATATAGTAAGTCATATGTATCTTGGCTATATGCATCAAATAAGAGAAAATTGAGCGTTGTACGAACTTATGATGGCAAAGTAATAAAAGCGATGGACTGCATAATAAAGGTTGCTATCATAGGGGGCAATACAACGTGACGTTCTTTTACATTAAGGGATTGGGCATACAAACCAAAAAGCGCATGACAACCTCTGTTCCCTCTGCGAAGGGCCTATCCTTTACTTTTATGTATTTACTTTTATGCAAAGTATTCTTCCCTATTCCTTTTTACTTTTTCTTTTTGCCAGCATCATGTGGTGAGGAAAGATCTAGGCACATATATCCTGTTGGATGTGAGTGAGCATGAGTTATTATTGTTGACATCACCCTTGAGGTGAATACGTTGGGAGGCGAAACTATAAGCCCCTATCTTTCTATGTGTCCAGCTGAAACTTTTTGCTCATGGGTATGTTGTGAGTGTTAGCAATCATAGAAGACTAAATGATGGTTGAGTATGTGAACTTGCCAAAAGGCTCCGGCATGAGACCCTTCCTGAAAATATGATGAATTGTAGTTGCAAAGATGACTGAGAACATAGTTGTTGGTTTTCAATAAGGTTTATGCTTTATACTTCTATGTTGTGATGAATTGTTACTTGTTCATGAGAAGTTATATGATGAAGTTATATAATAAAATTTATATGAATAAGTTCTATGATAAAGTTGTTGCTATTATGATAATAAGCATGATGCTACTATGTCCATATTTTGTTTTTATCGACACCTCTCTCTCAAACCATGTGGACATGCTTTTCAGTATCGGCTTTCGCTTGAGGACAAGAGAGGTCTAAGCTTGGGGGAGTTGATATGTCCATTTTGCATCATGATTTCCTACTGTTATTTGTAATGTTTTGATGTATAATAATGCTTTAGGGAGTGATTCTAATGCCTTTTCTCTCATAATATGCAAGGTTTACACAAAGAGGGAGAATACCGGTAGCTGGAATTCTGGACCTGAAAAAGCACCTAAGAGATACCTATTATGCACATCTCCAAATAAGCTAAAACTTTACGGAGAATTATTTTGGAAAATATAAAAAATACTGGACCAAATAACTACCGAAAGGGGCCCACCTGGTGAGCACAAGACACCAGGGCGCGCCAGGCCCCCCAGGCGCGCCCTGGTGGGTTGTGCCCAGCACAGCTCACCTCCGGTGCCCATATTCTGGTATATAAGATCTTTTGACCTAGAAAAAATAGAGGAAGGACTTTCGGGACGGAACGTCGGCATCTCGAGGCGGAACTTGGGCAGGAGCACTTTTGCCCTCCGGCGGAGCGATTCCGCTGGGGGAACTTCCCTCCCGGAGGGGGAAATCGAAGCCATCGTCATCACCAACACCCCTCTCATATTTGGGAGGCCAATCTTCATCAACATCTTCAACAGCACCATCTCCTCTCAAACCCTAGTTCATCTCTTGTGTTCAATCTTTGTACCGGAACCTCAGATTGGTACCTGTGGGTGACTAGTAGTGTTGATTACATCTTTAGTTGATAACTATATGGTTTATTTGGTGGAAGATTGCATGTTCATATCCATTTTGCTATTCAATACCCCTCTGATCTTGAGCATGAATATTATTTGTGAGTAGTTACCTTTGTTCTTGAGGTCACGGGAGAAGTCATGTTGCAAGTAATCATGTGAATTTGATATGTGTTTGATATTTTGATGATATGTATGTTGTGATTCCCTTAGTGGTGTCATGTGAACGTCGACTACATGACACTTCACCATCCTTGGGCCTAAGGGAATGCATTGTGGAGTAGTTATTAGATGATGGGTTGCTAGAGTGACAGAAGCTTAAACCCTAGTTTATGCGCTACTTCGTAAGGGGCTGATTTGGATCCAAACGTTTAATGCTATGGTTAGATTTTATCTTAATACTTTTCTCGTAGTTGCGGATGCTTGCGAGGGGGTTAATCATAAGTGGGAGGTTTGTTCAAGTAAGAATAACACCCAAGCACCGGTACACCCACATATCAAATTATCAAAGTAGCGAACGCGAATCAAACCAACATGATAAAAGTGACTAGATGAAATTCCCGTGTACCCTCAAGAAAACTTTGCCTATTATAAGAGATTGTTCTGGCCTGTCCTTTGCCACAAAAGGATTGGGCTACCTTGCTGCACTTTATTTATCGTTACCGTTACTTGCTTGTTACCAATTATCTTGCTATCAAACTATCTGCTACCTACAATTTCAGTGCGTGCAGAAATTACCTTGCTGAAAACCGCTTGTCATTTCCTTTTGCTCCTCGTTGGGTTCGACACTCTTACTTATCGAAAGGACTACGATTGACCCCCTATACTTGTGGGTCATCAGTGACGTGGATAGAAAATGAGGCACCACTAATTAAAGTTATGGCTAGCCATTTCTCTACTAGTGACATTGAGTCATGACGGATCATGAACTTCTCATAAGTCTGCATCAGAAAGTGGATAGGAACCATGACTAGGTTAAGCGTGAACGTGCGGCTATTCTTGCAAAATCACTACTATCCCATGAGATTTTTGACCGAAGTTGGGCCATTTTATCACATCTCAAGACAGCCGAAGAACTTGAAGAGATGGAATTCCAACAAGACTTCGATTGGCCGATTCCACCCAAGAAGAAGTTCAAGAAAAGTCAAGTTCCTCAACTTGTGCCAAGTTCAAATTTATCATCGTGCATAACTGATGAAAAATGAGAATCTTGAGGACATTGCCTCAGGCCCTTCTGCTTTGCGCTTTAACAACAACAATGCTGGCGCTCCTCCACCGCCTTCAAGATGATGTTCTTTAGGGGCCTTAGTTCCCAGTTTCGTCTCCTTTTGGTCATTTGATGAAAAAGGGGGAGAAATTTGAGTTAGTATTCAAGCGGGTCTACATATGGGCTGTTTTTTTGTTAAGTTACAACTCTCGTTCTTCTGGAATGTTTATTGTAATGAGTTGTAAACTTAAGTCCGATGGTGGTCTAACTCTTTTGAACTGATTTCTGCATGCTTTACCTCCAATATTATATCTATGCACACATGCTAAATTTTGTCAGACACCATTTTCCATCATGCATTGCAATTTCTCCATTGTACATGTTCAATGCATTGATGGATTCCAAGATGTAGGGGGAAACTCCACAATCTCATCCTGCCATGTGCATTTGCAATCCAAAGCAAATTCTTCAACATGCACATCTTAGGAGGAGTTTCCTCTATATCTTGCAATCAAATTTTCATACTTTGTATTTACACTTCTTATTTTTATCACGGTTCAAAATTTAACCTGTTTGTCATCAATCACCAAAAAGGAGATTGTTAGTGCATCTAGTGTCCCCTTAGTGGTTTTGGAGTATTGAAGACAAATGAGTTAATGGACTAATGTGTTTGTGAGTGTACACAAGAGTTATAGTCCTTGAAGATTTGGTTTAACCGACGAAAGACAACCACTAAAAATACATTTCGTCAAGTGAAGAATTTGGTGCGACCCTTGATGAAATTGAAGTGAAGAATTTGGTGCAACCTTTGAAGAACTGGAAGTGAATAATTGGAAGCATGAATACATTATTTTCGTAGTTTCTTTCTTCTTATTTTGAGTCATAGGAAACACCATACTTTCAAAGGGGGTCTAGATGATACGTAGGCATATTTCCAAGTGATGCTCAAAAACAACACCTACCTATTTTACTCGAGGTGAAGACTTTGTAAATCTCCTACAGTGCAGTCGATTTTTTCAGCGACAGAGACAAAGTTCTTCTAGTCGCTGAGGAAATTGGCCTGACTGAGGAGTTAGGATTTCGCCAGTGCGACTTACCTATCATGAGGAATTTGAGAGCCCCAACGAATTTGAGAGTTCAAATTTCCGACTGTTCCTGTGCTAGCGCCAGCTGTCGAGTGGATCCTTATCCTAATGACAGTCATGTCCGAAGGGGCATTTATGTCAAATCATGTCAGGTTGCCCCTGGCTATAAATATCTGCTCCCACAACCAGTAGTTGGTTGGCCGCTCCGAGAGAGAGATTGACAAGTATCATCTAGAGCAACCCATTCTTTGATGACTTTGAGAGAAACCTAAGTGAGGAAAAAATCAAACACCCAGTGTCTCAAAGTGATTGAGCATCACTGAATAAATTGTCTTGTGTGGATCCGCCACTTTTTACCTTTGAAGACTGTGATCTTCCAAACGGTGAGCTGTCATGTTCGTAGCACCCAAGAGTCAATTGTGGCGTGCCGGTGAACAAGTATGTGAAGTTTTTGGAAGTCTACCTTGAAGACTTACCACGAGTGATTGGGAGGGGTCTAAATGATTTTAGCTCAAGCGGGGTACGGTGAAGACTTAGTGTCTTCGGAGTTCAATCTCAAGCCGCCCTAACCAGACATACAACTGCCACAACAATTTGAACTAGTCAAACAAATCATGTGCCTTCATCGAGCTATCGGGTTCTATTTCCTCAACCTTTCATTTACTCAATCATATGTTGATGAAATTGCTCTCTGTTCTGTGAAGACTTTCTCAATTTCGTCAATCTTAATTCTTCAGCTGAGCTTCTCTCTAGCCTATCCTGTTTACTTGCTACTCTTTCCATGTGTATGCTCCATTTCATCATGATGACTTTGCTGTTATGTTATTTCGCATGCACTTGAGTACTTTATCCGCTGCATAGCATTTCGCCACCTTGCATTTCTTCACTAAGTAATTCATGAGTGTTGAATTTGTTAAAATTGCTCAATCACCCCCCTCAGGTGGACATAACACACTTTTAGTAAGCATGCACTAGAGCAAAAATATAATTCACCGGCACGTCCAAGGAGAAACAGTGTTTGCATCCTGCCTCTCATTGAGCAGTGGTCTGTTCGGGAGGGAGCCGGGACGAATCTGCCCAGTTCAATTTTTGTATAGGGACATAACAACTTTTTTGGTTTGTTTTTGAGAAATCTTCCCAGTTTTTTATACCAACACTCCTCTTTATTGAATGGTAATAGTGGTTACATCATTGATCAAAAGGGAAATGAGGTAATTAGGAGGTTCATCTAACCAAGAACTACAAATGAAGTGTTTAACCATATGTGCTAACTCATGTACTACATAATTTGCTTATGTTGGGAGTCGGGATGTGCTCGAACACCACATGAGGGAATAACAGAGAGGTGGTAACAATCATCGAAGGTCGCTACCGCCACACCGAAAGATCTTCCTCCTCCTTTCATCGTTGCAATGACTTGTGTACCGCCACACCCAACAGTCATAGCAAGCTTGAGTCCGAAGCAAAGAGAATGCGCTTGAGCTGTCAAAGTGTTGCTGCACCAGTCGAATTTCTCATTTCCGGCTACAATGAGCTGCCCTACTATCTCTCAAAACTGCCTCAACTGCTACATTGAGTAGATCCTCATCAAAAGCAACATCTACATTGAGTTTCACATACCCCCTTCTCGGTTCGTCCCAACCCCCATGGTTTTCCCATTTGCGAGAAAGAACATGAGTAGTTTGCATTCAAAACTGGATGGCCATTGCAAGTAGGTGTAGCTCCTATAATTTCTTGTTGGGAAGAAGCTTTCGACATTCCCACCAGATATAGTGATATAGCATGCTCCAATGGCTATAGATTTGGTGAAGTTCCCAGCTCTGAGTATCACATTCTCATTTGCAGGTAGATGAATCAAGTCATGACTAATGAGTACTCTTCCCCTGTAAGGTCAACCCTACAAGCCACTTCAATAATGTTCCCTACAAGCCACTTCAATAACGTTCCACACATACCAAGCCGTTGCAATACCTTACGTGACTTTGGAAATGTGAATAGTATATGTGTTGCATCTTCGGCTCCTGAGTTGCAAACTGGACACCGAGCTGAAATTTTGATATGTTTATTAGAGGATGACTCGGCATGGTAAGGTATCATGTAATGTTCTCCATAAAAACATGTTTACCTTTGCTAGGCACGGTAAGCTTCTATATTTTAGTCCAAAAAGCTACCATTTGTGCATCATAATTTCCATTCGTATCAATAATGTCTGCATAGTAAACAGAGTGAACCGAAAATATTCATGTGCCGACAAGGGAATAGCCAATATTTGAATTGCATCCACTGGCCAAAGCGTTCCTCGCACACTTCGTCCTAATGACAAGTAATTATGTCAGGGGGATTACCCCGGGTAGGCTCATGGAGGCGACTCAACATTTTAAAACAACAGGACGGCCAACGCCCCTCTGTCCGGCTGCTCCGGCTGGCCCCCCTAGTCCGGCAGGCTCCTCAAGCCAGCCGCCCCCCTGCCCGGCGGCGCCAGCCGACTGCTCCGACCGACCCCTGCCTGGCTGCTCCAGCCGGCCTACTGCGCGAGGTCAACTGCCACGTCCTGTCGGACACGACATGAAGACACTATTGACTGCATCACACGTCACCCCACTGCACCCCAATAGTGGTGCACTATTGACTGCATCATGCGTCACCTCACTTGTCATCTCGCTTGACATCTAGAATAGTGTAGTTGGTGGGTGGGCCACCACCCACCATGCCTACTCCACACTATAAAAGGGGACCATGCCCACTCATTCCAGCAAGGCCACTCACGGTGGAGCTCTCTCATGCCCACTTACTAGCTAGCTCACACACACACTAGCTCTCACACATATGAGATAGGCAGGAGACAGTGGGCACCCGGCCACTACTCTCAATTCAATACAGCTCCAGGAGCAACTTTGTACCAGATGTACCACATATATACAGACATTCAGGAGTAGGGGTATTATCTCTCCGGAGAGCCCCGAACCTGGGTAAACCACCGCGTGCTATTCGCATACCCGTACCGGATCTCCACAGTGGCCTTGCTCTCACCCCTTAAGCCATCCCATGGCATCTGCCGTCTCAGGGCACCCCCCCGTGAGAAAACGACGACAGTTGGCGCCCACCGTGGGGCAAGCTGCTGCTGGAACCGCGGTCCGGGCGGGACCATCTTCGTCATCTCCGCCGCGACGTCGCCGCCGTCTCTCTGGCCGCGCTCGAGGGCTCGACAATCAGCTCGCCCCCGGGGCGGCCGCGCGGAGCGGCGCGTCCTCGTCGTCGGCCTCACCCTCTTCGTCATCATCGCAGCGGCTTCGCCGCCATCTCTCTGGCGACGCTCGGGGGCCCAACATCAACACACCCCCGGGCGTCCGCGCCGTCGCCCGTCGCGTTCCCGCCGTCGGCCTCAGCATCGCCCGTCTCCACCGTCGACTCCGTTTTCGCCGAGCGGCGAATCAAGCTGGGTCGGCCGGTGCGCTCGCCGTCGTCGCCATCTTCGAGCTCGTCTGCCGCGGCGCCGGTCCCCGTGACCGCTCGCGTGTTCCTTCGCCAGTGCCGTCTCGTCCGCGCGCGCACGGCCGCAAGCAACAAGATGCAGGCTCGCCACTGCCGCCCTTCTTCCCACGGTGGCGCAGCACCGCCGTGCCTCCAACGCGCTCGGCGTCACCAACCGCGTCGCGCCTGGTCCTCCTAGTTCTCTGCACACCCGCGGCCTCCAGGGCGGCGCCGCTGCGCCCCGGCCCCCCTCTCCTGCGCGCATCCAATCCGCGACGGCACCTCTGCTTCCTCCGCGCGCCCCCGACGCCGGCGACTTCCATGCGCCCCCGCACGCTACTCTGCCCCCGAGCAGGAGCTCCACCTCCTCTCCTCGCGCCCCCGAGCAGGAGCTCCACATCGCCTCGCTCCGCCCGCGGCGTTCCGCGCCCGTACCTCCACGCGCGCCGCCCCACCTGTGCAGCTGAGCACCTCCTCCCCGCGCGGCCGCGCGTCTGGGACGACTCGCGGTGCCGCCGCTGCGCCCCTCCTGGCTGGCCGTCCCCGCGCCGCCTAGCCTTGCTGCGCCCCGGCGCGCGGCTCGGCCCGTACTCCGCCTCCCTCGTCCGCCGCGCTGCGCCCGCGTCAGTCCACCGCCCGTCTCGCTCTCCTCTCATGCGAGGCTTGCCTCTGCTCCGGCCGCTTGCGTGCGCGTCCTCCGACTCCCGCCGCGGCCGACGGCCCACGCGCACGCCGGCCGGCTTCCACCGCCGCGTGCCACAGCCTTCGCGCTCCATGCAGACCATTCGCCCGCCGGCTCGCCACCCCTCGTTCGCCCGCCGGCTCGGCCGGCCACCTTCGGCCCCGCCTCGCTGCACCGGATCCCCGGCTCCACCCCGAGCCCGGCCGCGTCCGGCTCCGACCGTCCCCGGCCGGCTCCGGCTGTCGCGCCCCGCAGCCGTCTGCCGCCTCCGCGCACCGGCCCGCCTCGCTGCTCCGGCCCGCGGCTCGCCACTCCGTCCGGCTCCGTCGGGCGCCCGACGCGCCCATGTGCGTCCCCGCACCGGCTGCCGCCCCGTGCGCCCCTCCTGCCGGCTCCCGCAGCGCGCGCCGCGGCCGGCTGCGCCTCGTGCCGCCGGTGGCCGGCTGCGCTCGTACCGCCCAGCTCCGGCTGCGCCCTGCGCATCTCCCCGTTGGCTGGTACAAAGGAAAAGTGGGGGGCCGGCTGCCCAAAAAAATAGCCCACAGCCGGCAGAAGTGAAAAAGAAGAAAAGAAAAAGGCTGCCCGACGCCTCCGTCCGCCCGCGACGGTGCTCCGCCGACGGTCATGCCCGCCTCGACGCCTGGCCGGCTGTGCCAGGCCGGCTCGGCCGCGTCCCGTGACGCCGCCTGGCCGGTCGGGCTCAGCCGGCTGGACCCCCCTTCGAGCAACCGGAGGCTTGAAGGCTACACCCAGCGGGTGTGCGGCGCGCTCCGCAAGCGCTGAGCCGCGCCGGCTGTCTTCGGCGCCCTCCGCCTCGTCTGCGTCAAAGCAATTTGCATCACTGTTCGCCCCGGCGGGTGCGCCGGCGCGCTCCGCAAGTGCCAAGCCGTGCCGGCTGTCTACGACAACAACCGCCTCGCCGGCATCAAAAACTAATGAACCCCCTCGCTCGGAGGCTTGGAAGCCACTCTCGGCAGCGCCTCACGCGCAACAGCCGGTGGACCCCGCGTCCGCCCTCGGCAGCGCCTCGCGCTCAACAGCTGGTGGACCCTGCGTCCGCCCTCGGCAGCGCCTCGCGCCCACTAGCCGGCGGACCCCGCGTCCGCCCTCGGCAATGCCTCACGCGCAACAGCCGGCGGACCCCGCGTCTGCCCTCGGCAGCGCCTCGCGCGCAACAGCCGGCGGACCCCGCGTCCGCCCTCGGCAGTGCCCCGCGCACACCAGCCGGCGGACTCCAAGTCCGCGCCCGGTGGCGCCTCGTGCGCATCTGTCGGACCACGTCGGCTGCAAGCCACGCTGGCCGACATCGACAAAAACCGCCTCGCCGGCACCAAAAAGAAATGTCAGCTCTCCACCCACATACCCTCGTGCCACGCACAAACAGCGGATACCCCGAGCGTCCCTCGGGGGCAATCTCCGCATTTACTTCAGCAACTTTACTGTTTACCCCGGCACCAGCTAGTCTCGGCCCGGGGCTGGCCGCTCGGCCCCGTTCGTTTGTTCCACGAGACGGTTTAGTAGCGTGCACGGTACCGAAGGCCCACTCTTTGTCTCAGCTACAGATCGCACCGCGACTGTCCGGCTAGCAAGAGCACAAGCCGGAGCCCCCCCCCCCCCCCCCACGCGAAAAACGCCCCGGGAGATAACGGCTTGGGCAATCCGGTCATTTAATTTATGAGTACCTGCTCGGTCGAGTCTGCTCCCAGAGTCCGAGTACTGTAGGCTCCACTCCGCGGCCCACTCTTCGCCTCAGCCACAGACCGGCTCCTGGCTGTCCGGCTGACAAGAGCAAAAGACAAAGAGCGGAGAGCACATGAAAAAGATTGAAGGGGGCTCGGACGAAACCGAGTCGGCACCCTCTGCATAAACTTGCACTACCAAAATCAAATATTTGATATATCTGCATTGACTAAACTTGTCTTTTGCACGATCATTCCCATGAGGAACCTCCTCGCTCGGAGGCTCGGAGGCTACTCCCGGCAGGGCCCCGCGCCCATCGGCCGGCGGACCCCGCGTCCGCCCTCGGCGGCGCCTCGCGCTCATCAGCCGGCGGACCCCGCGTCCGCCCTCGGCAGCGCCTCGCGCTCATCGGCCGGCGGACCCCGCGTCCGCCCTCGGCAGCGCCTCGCGCTCATCGGCCGGCGGACCCCGCGTCCGCCCTCGGCAGCGCCTCGCGCTCATCCGCCGGCGGATCCCGCTTCCGCCCTCGGCACCGCCTCGCGCTCATCAGCCGGCGGACCCCGCGTCCACCCTCGGCAGCGCCTCGCGCTCATCAGCCGGCGGACCCCGCGTCCGTCCTCGGCAGCGCCTCGCGCTCACCAGCCGGCGGACCCCACGTCCGCCCTCGGCAGCGCCTCGCGCTCATCAGCCGGCAGACCCCGCGTCGGCCCTCGGCAGCGCCTCGCGCTCATCAGCCGGTGGACCCCGCGTCCGCCCTCGGCAGCGCCTCGCGCTCATCAGCCGGTGGACCCCGCGTCCGCCCTTGGCAGCGCCTCGCGCTCACCAGCCGGTGGACTCCGCGTTCGCCCTCGGCGGCGCCTCGCGCCCATCAGCCGACGGACCCCGCGTCCGCCCCCGGCAGCGCCTCGTGCCCTTCAGTCGGCGGACCCCGCGTCCGCGCCCGACATCTTCGACGCCATCGTCCGCTTCAGCAACAGCAAAGACCCTCCGCCCGACTCTTCGAGTCGCCTGGAGGCTAGGAGGCTACACCCAGCGGGTGCGCTGGCGCGCCCCCGCTGGAAACTGCCAGCCGGTGGACTCCGCGTTCGCCCCCGGCAGCACCTCGCGCCCTTCAGCCGGCGGACCCCGCGTCCGCGCCCGACGTCCTCGACGCCACCGTCTGCTTCTGCAACAGCAAAGACCCTCCGCCCGACTCTTCGAGTCGTCCGGAGGCTCGGAGGCTACACCCAGCGGGTGCGCTGGCGCGCCCCCGCTGGAAACAGCCGGCCAGTGGACTCCGCATCCGCGCCAGGCGGGGCCCCGCGCCTGTCAGTTGGCGAACTCTGCGTCCACGCCCGACGTCCTTGACGCCACCGTCTATTTCAGCAACAGCAAAGACCCTCCGCCCGATTCTTCGAGTCGCCCGGAGGCTCGAAGGCAACACCCAGCGGGTGCGCTGGCGCGCCCCCGCTGGAAGCAAGCCGCGTAGTCCCCGACCCGCAATCGACCGTCATCAACAACTTCTGCAACAACAACCCCAGCAGCAAAAACCCTCCGCCCGACTCTCCAAGTCGCCCGGAGGCTCGGAGGCTACTATCGGGGGGATTACCCCCGGGTAGGCTCATGGAGGCGACTCAACATTTTAAAACAACAGGGCGGCCAACGCCCCTCTGTCCGGCTGCTCCGGCTGGCCCCCCTGGTCCGGCAGGCTCCTCAGGCCAGCCGGCCCCCTGCCCGGCGGCGCCAGCCGACTGCTTCGACCGACCCCTGCCCGGCTGCTCCAGCGGGCCTACTGCGTGAGGTCAACCGCCACGTCCCGTCGGACACGACATGAAGACACTATTGACTACATCACATGTCACCCCACTGCACCCCAATAGTGGTGCACTATTGACTGCATCATGCGTCACCTCACTTGTCATCTCGCTTGACATCTAGAATAGTGTAGTTGGTGGGTGGGCCACCACCCACCATGCCTACTCCACACTATAAAAGGGGACCATGCCCACTCATTCCACCAAGGCCACTCACGGTGGAGCTCTCTCATGCCCACTTACTAGCTAGCTCACACACACACTAGCTCTCACACATATGAGACAGGCAGGAGACAGTGGGCACCCGGCCACTGCTCTCAATTCAATACAGCTCCAGGAGCAACTCTGTACCAGATGTACCACATATATACAGACATGCAGGAGTAGGGGTATTATCTCTCCGGAGAACCCCGAACCTGGGTAAACCACCGCGTGCTATTCGCATACCCGTCCCGGATCTCCATGGCGGCCTTGCTCTCACCCCTTAAGCCATCCCATGGCATCTGCCGTCTCAGGGCACCCCCTGTGAAAAAACGACGACAAATTAGGTCTATAAATGTCACACCCAATATGCAATCCTATCCTTATTTTGGCAAGAGAGCCTCGACAGGGATAGAAGCGCATCTCGTCGTTTCGCAAGAATGGATATCATTACAAGTACATGTAAAGAAGAGATGAGTATATGGAATTGGCTTACACTCGCCACAAGCTACATCAATATCACATCAATACAACAACATATCCAAACATCATACATAAGAGCAGGGTCCGACTACGGACGAAAACAAACGATAAAATGACATCCATCCTTGCTATCCCAGTCCGCCGCCTGGAACCCATCCTATGATCGACGAAGAAGAAGAAGAATAACTCCAAATCAAACAAGCATCGCGCTCATGTCAAATCATCGCATTACCTGCACCTGCAACTGTTGTTGTAGTAATCTGTGAGCCACAGGGGCTCAGCAATCTCATTTCCAAGGGTATCAAGACTATTAAAGTTTAATGGGTGAGATATGGTTAAGTGGTGAGGCTACAGCAAGCACTGAGCATTTATTTGAGTGGCTAACTTACGAGTACAAGAATAAGGGGGGATGATCGTCGTATAAACGGACGTGAACTAGTAATGATCTCTAAGAGATCCTGAACACCTACTTACGAACAAACATAACCCCACCGTGTTCTCTCTCGGTTCAGAAATCACGAGAAGAGACAGTCACGGTTATGCACACGGTTGGTGTATTTTATTTGAGTTTACTTCAAGTTTGCTATGACCGGGTGTTAAACAAAGTTTCCAAGTTGCCACGTAACCACGGGCACGGCTTTCCGAAAGATTTAACCCTGCAGGGGTGCTCCAACTCATCCATCACAAACTAACCACAAGCTGCATTGGAATTCCTCAACCGCGAAATCACCCGTAGTATTCGTGGAATCCCGATGGAAAATCTCAACTTCGAGATAGCCTGAAGTGTCGTCGAAATCCCACGCACAAGACGTTCGAGAAAGGTAAAACAAATCCAGCAAGGCCGCCCGACCTGCCGACAATCCCGATAGGAGCCGCGTATCTCGTTCTCAAGGCACAACCGGATGGGTCACACTACGAGTCAGACCAAACCCCAAGTTTCCCCGCGGTGGCCCCACAGTCTGCCCGTTTGGGACCAACAACATCAGCACTACTCCCCACTGTATTATGTTGATTAATCCATGGGTAGCGCTAACTCCCTATGCATTACTAACGGTGTTCAGTAATATTATGTTGAGCAAATGTAGTACCAATTTTGGGCCTTGCCAGACAAGTTTATCCCTAAAACGAAAATCAAGGGGGTCCCCATAACAACCCCGAGCATGTTAGGAGCGCTCAATATGGAACATAACACCGGTTCACAAGTAACTAGGGCGGCAAGAGTGGAACAAAACACCGAGCCAAAGGCCAAGCCTTCCACCCTTTAACAAGTATATATGTGTATTAATTTCAATAGCAAAATATTGTGATATATCAAAAACATTCATGTTGGCACATGGAACCAATTTGCACCTGCAACTAGCAACACTATAAGAAAGGCTGAGCAAGTGGTAACATAGCCAAACAATGTTTGCTGGGATGTGGAGGGTTAAAGGCTTATCATGGCATTTTGGGAGGCTTGACAAACAAGTGATAGGTAGCGAGACAGCGATAGAAACGAGACATCTAGCAAGGCAATGATAGTAATGGTATACAGGGAAATGGTCATTTTTCCAGAGATCCCGCTTGGAAGAAGAACGAATCCATGAAGAAGACGAGCCAACATAGTCGAACAAATCCTCACACTCTGAACGCTTTCAGAACTCTATCAAGAAGAAGCAATCCGAAAACAACAATCAACACATGAACAACACCACAACATATGCATGACATGATGCGCAAACAACCATGATGCATGTCCGGTTTAAATAGGCATGGCATGGCAAGATGCAACAATCATACCTACAAATTAAGTGAAGTTCAATATGCAGAGAGTTGCATATTGACGAAACTCCACATTCAAATTATTTAGTTCACTCTCGTTTGGGTACTCATCAATATTAAAGTTTGTTTAACATGGGTGGTCATGGCATAAGGCGAAGATGGAATTAAAGCAATTTTAAATGGAGAAGGTGAACATACATATAACAAATCACAACTCTCCATATTAAGAGAAATGTGGTTAATGTTGTTTACTAAAAAATTATTTTAAATGTTGTTAACCATGGGAAGAGGTGAAGCAAGAACAACTACATCATCTAGGCATTTTAAATGAGGCCGGAAGCAACATATAGTATTTCCGAAACGACCCCATATGCATATTATGAATTTGGTCCAGATCTGAACTAACCATATTTTATATTTATTAAATAGGAAAATAAAGTGCACAATGATATTCTACTCGTCATTCTAGTCATTTTCATATATAGATTATATAAAACGGAGCTACGGCCTAAAAGTTACGAGACACACAAGATGAACATGTCATGAATGCAGATACATGAAAATGACAACCACAAGCACTTCAAAACGTGGATGCAACATGATAACATCATACTACATGCAATTCTAGCCAAGATTCATATATGGCATGTCCAAAACGGAGCTACGGTTCAACAAATACAAACGACACAAGTTTTGGGTGAAATCTGTCCAAAACAGCAACATGGCATATTGCACACATGAAAACAACAAGCTACCAGATTATAAAATGCACAAACTAAGCATGGGGCAGTAGCATATAAAACACACTTCATTTCATCTTCACATTCCATACTCCAAAGAGTCATGGATCACATGGTAGGAAGCTCATAACATGGCAATAAAATATAGCAGATTAGGACTTAGTGAAAATAACAGGTTTTAGCATAGCAGATTTTCACGAAGGCATATTGGCAGCAATAAAACTATATGCTACAGGGCATATCATGGCATGAAAATTTACAGCATGGTAGAGGGCATGATGCACTACAATTCATTCCATGGTGGTAAGGTCTAATTATGCATTGAATCATGGCTACCATCATCACAACATGGCATTATGAAGAAAACAGATTCTCAGACTTAGTGAAAATTAGAGTAGACATGTGCAGCAGTTTTTAACAGATTGACATGTTGGACAATGAATATAACTATGATGCAAATCCTATACATGGCATCAAAAGACACAACCTGGTAGACAACAACATACTTAACAAAAGACTCATTTGGAGCAACCACAAAAGACTCCTAGATCAATAACAAATCACATGTCAACATGGCAATAAAATAACAGTTTTCAGACTTGGAAATATTTTGGACCCTCAAAACAGCAGTATTTTGTAGCATGTTGGCAACAAGAAACAAACACCTAAACATGCTTTTCTATAGCAACCAAAAATGCCAGGGCCTAGCACACATGTCTAAGGCATATCTCATGTTTGCAACTATTCCAAAATATGCATGGATTAATTCACACGAAATAAACAAAAGGGCATCATAGCAAAAATGACATGCACACAAATTGCTCAAATGACAAAACTAATTGCACAGATAAATTCTATGGATTTTTCTACCTCAAAATCATATATAATATGTGGGGTTTTATTATAAAATAAATGACACAACATTTATGCGAGATTAGGACATAAACCATTTAGCAAGTCATTTATGCAACTTAAATGCAAACATCACATCAAACATTTTTATCATGCATGAAAATGTGATATAATTAATCTACACATTTTACATATATTGTTTGATTAATTCCGATTCACGGTCAATTATATATGCGCGATGCAAAACATGACATTTATGCAAAATACAAGAAAACAACATGTCAAACATTTTAAACATGGATGAAAGTGGGATATTGTGAATCTACACGAAATTCTAATCATTTTTCATATATGAAATTATTACATGCGATCCACGGTTATTTACTTATTGGCATTTTAAAACATGCATTTTTCTGCAATTAAAAAAACGTCAATGGGCCAAATCTAGGACATGGCCGAAATAGACAATGGGCGCAGGTTAGCTCTACGGTGCTCGGACGAGGTTTAGCGGGCGGCTCACCTCGGGCCAACTGGCCAACTGGGCTGAGGGCGAGCTGGGCCTTGGGATGCGGCTGGGCCGCGGGCGAAGCCGGCCCACGTGCACGCACAGCGGTCAACACAAGCGGCGTCGTGCTCCTCGCTCCTGAGCCGGGCGAGGTCATGGCGGCGACCAACTGCGCCGGCGAGCACTCCCGGAGACAAGGGAGGCCGGCGAACAGGCGGAGTGGGCAGATCCGGAGGGGGTCCATCCGATCCATCCGTTCCCAGCGGCCGTGGTCGACGGCGACGCGCGAGGGACGAGATCCGGCGAGGGTGTTCGGGACGGAGGCCATGGCTCCAGCGGCGGGGTCCTACGAGCAGAGAGAGGCTGCGGGGAGGCGGATCGACGGCGGGCGACGAGGCCTTTCCGGCGAGGCGAGGTGCCGGCGGCGAGGCGGGGCGGCGACGGCTTGCGGGCTCCGGCGAGCTTCGGCTAGAGCAGCGGCGAGGTCGACGCGGAGGTGTGGGAGCCGAGCGAGAGGAGCTGCGGTTAGCGGGCGGCTGCGGGCTCGCCGTGGCCCGGTTCGGCCCGGGGCGGGCCCGATCTGGGTTGTGGCGGGCCGCGGTGGTGGAAGGCGCTGGAGGGCGACGTGGCAAGCACGGGTTGGCCACAGGGGCGCTGCGGCGGTGGCTAGCGGCGGCGCTGGCTCGCCAAGTGGCGGCGGCAGGGTGGTGGGCGCGGATTTCGAGGAGGAGGGAGGCTTGGAGGCCAAATCTGGCAGGGGAGGCCTTCTATTTATAGCAGGGGCGCTAGGGTTAGGGTTTGAGGCCGTTTTCGGGCCGTTCGATCCGGATCGGACAGTTCGGAAGCGGAGGGGGCTAGCGAGGTGGGTTGTTGGGATGTGTAGGAGGCCTTGGGCTAAGATGAGAGGGAAGGTGGCAGCCTGTGACATAGTTTTAAACCGCGAAAATGTCCGATGATTAAACCGATACGGTGCCGCTACGGTCGACCGTTCGGGTATCAAACGACCTCCGATTGCGAAGAAATTCGGCAGGCGGTCTACCTACAATAAAACAAGACCGCACGCCAACTTTCGACCCAATCCGAGAAAGTTTTATACGCACTTTTAAAAACAATATTTTAACGATGCCGCATGCGCGTGCGTGTGTGGTTGGTCTCGAAACGATCGACGACACGAACGGAGAGAACCGACGACTATGAACGGATGCAAGTTTTCAAAAACGAGTGACGATGTTATGCAGATGATGCGAATGATGCGATGATGAATGCGACAACCAAACGAATCACACGATGACAACGGCATAAAAGGGGAATCTTCTTGAGCGTCGGTCTCAGGATGTTACAACTCTCCTCCACTAACAAGAGATCTCGCCCCGAGATCTTAGAATGAGAAGGGGAAGAGAAAGAGAAAAGGTAGAGGTAAAACTTAGTGGCTTCTTGACAAATGAATGAAACCAACGATTCTTGAAGGTTGCAAAGAGATGAAGAATGATATGAGAAACAAGCAAGAATTCAAAAGAAATTTGGGCAACACTTCGGTAGAAAAGAGATGCAAAACTTGATAAGATGCAAAGAACTTCAGAACAGGGAACAACACTCTGGTTAAATGGACAAGCAAGGAATGAACATGATCTTGATTAAACGAGATGATGGAACAAATGGAGCAACATCACCATGCCTCTGGAACAAAAGAATAGAAGCTAGATCATTGGAGAGAAGAGAATGAAGAAGAAATGATAACTTCTACCACCATTGAATTTGACAAGCACCTTAACAAAGAATGGTTGAACGGAGTTGTTGGAACATTAACAACGAAAAGGATAGACTTGTTGAGGGCTTATGGAAAACAACTCAAATAATGAGGTGACAACCGGCCACTAACGGGAAACAATGATTGGTTGGGAGCATCAAGATATGCAAAGCTTCTTTCACCAAGAGGATACATTGAAAACTTGGATCATTGATGAGCACCATGATAGCAACAATCCTTAGGAAATGCTTTAGGTGAAATCCAATCCAAGATAGGTCAAAGGAAGACAAATGGGTTTAAATATATCATTCTTGAAAAATTCTCTTCGAGACTCCTCATGAATCAAGAATGCTATAAAACCATCTCAATAGATAAAGGAGAATGAATTCACTTTGAAATGCAAGATAAAGAATACTTGAGCTACTCCAACAAGAATATTGAAGAACACTTCGAGAAGGAATTAAATACTTGAAGAACCACCACGAGGACCTCCGTATACAAAAGAATGATCAAAATAAATGAAGGTTGAAAAGGATAGATTATGACGTTGCAAAGATTTAGATGAAGCTTCACGATGAGATACTTGAGAAAACTTGGAACTCCAGAAAAGAAAAGATGAAACACTTAGAACCAAGAATTTGATATCATGAACAACTCCTGAAGAAGGATTGAAATCACCTTGCAAAGATTGGGGAACATCACAAACTTGAAGAGGTCTTCAACGAAACACCGGTAAGCATTCACAAATGAATGAGGATACCATGAATGAATGAAGATACATGAGAATGAATAGATCATGGTCCGCCTAATAGAAAACTAGAACGAATCCCCGAAATAATTGAGATACGAACGAAGGAACAACAATTGAGAAGAATTTGAGATCGAAAGCTAAAAGCTGAGAACGAAGAAATCTTCTGAAATGATGGCCTTTGGAGGATCGAGAAATGGAACAACTCAGAAATGCCCTAGATAGATATGGAAAGAATTACTCATGATCGAAAACAATTAGAGAGGATAGTAACAAGCTGAAACCATGAATCTTTGGAAGAACGGACAAAGATTTAAGAGAAACACTCCTTCGGTCTCCAATGCTGAGAATGAAGACGAGAACACCAACAAGGATAATTAGGATACTCCGGAATAAGGAATAAAGAAAGGTTGAGCCAACGATGAAAACTACTTCGAATCAATCTTGGAGAAGGAACATGACTGATGAAAATCATTATTACGTCATATTTGAAAAGAACTAGAGGACATCTCCGGAAAAGATTAGAAGAGCCAGGTAAGATCCTGGGGAAGAACCTGTGGGTTATGGACCCACTCAAAGAGAACACCGTTGAAATGAATGCTTAGAAAGAGAGCTTGCACCGGTACAAATGAAAACTTGATGAGGTGAGAACCTCGAAATAATTTAAGAGGACCTGAATGGAAATGAAAGTCTACTGAGATATCTTGCCACTCCGGATATAACAAAGAGAGATGACTAAACAAGAGAGGCTTGGATAAGAATTTCCAACCTGGAAAAGCATTTAGACAATCAATAGAATATGACGAACATGGAGGGGGTTGAATTGAATCCACCGGGAAAGAGAACGAGACGAAGAAATGATGAACTTGACACCTCAGCATCTTCACAATGAGTCACCGGATACGATACAGAAGAAAAGACAGCGGAATCATGACATGGAAATAAATGCACATGGATGATAAATTACTCATTGAAGAAAAGGGCGGGAGGGTGGGAAAAACAAAGACAACTTGAGGCAGATGAGACGAACTCCGAAAGAAATATGAGGATTGATCTTGCTAATATTGGAAGGGATTCAATTCACTTGAAGAGAAGCATTCCGGATGGAAAGGAATTACATGACAACTCCGGTTGAACAAAAGGATTAGCATTGCCATAAAAATATGAGAACACCACTTAGAAAAGATATCAAATCACCACTTGACATCGAAGCAACTCGAATTACCATACTCTAACTAAACCAAAGGATAAGGCTTTCGAATTAAGCCAGAAATAAATACATAACCCATTTGCATTTGCTGGAAGGATGATCCTAGGTAACTACTTGACTTCCCACCTAAGAACTTCCAAAATCTTGGTTGCAATCGGGTCCACGGATACACGGAGTTTTTATCCATCACTCAACTCCTAGCAGTAATACTACTCTCCAGTGTATCACATCCCTCAACACACAACCAGAGGTCTCAGAAACTCCTCTACCTTAGACCCTCGTAATCACAACGATACTAAACATGGCAGTACATGTGATCCCGCTCCCCAGTACTGGGTGCCGCCACACTCTTTGCACCACGAATAGTATTGAAGCAATTTCGAACATCCGCGTACTAGATACTAAGGAAACTGGACGATAACGATGTGTCAAGAACCCCTTGGAGCTCAACTCCCCGGGTCCAATCCATACGTACGGGAGGCACCAAGAACAGAGTTCCGGTCACATCGACATCATAGAGGTTCCAAAATACCCGTGTGATCCTAAAAAAATTTGAGTGAGAAGAGGGCAGAATTAAAATTCCTAAGTCGTAATTCCTCACCAGAGCATAGAAGAAGAGTAAAAGAATCCTACTCTTCGATATAACTAGACTCAAAATAGTTTTTCACTAGACTCGACTCGGCCAAAGTTCGATCAATTAAGGGGGCTCCTAGGTCGGTACAGGCTCTGATACCAACTTGTCACGCCCAAGATGCGATCCTATCCTTATTTTGGCACGAGGGCCTCGATAGGGATAGAAGCACATCTCCTCGTTTCGCAAGAATGGATATCATTACAAGTACATGTAAAGAAGAGATGAGTATATGGAATTGGCTTACACTCGCCACAAGCTACATCGATATCACATCAATACAACAACATATCCAAACATCATACAGAAGAGCAGGGTCCGACTACGGACGAAAGCAAATGATAAAATGACATCCGTCCTTGCTATCCCAGGCTGCCGCCTGGAACCCATCCTATGATCGACGAAGAAGAAGAAGAAGAACTCCAAATCAAACAAGCACCGCGCTCATGTCAAATCATCGCATTACCAGCACCTGCAACTATTGTTGTAGTAATTTGTGAGCCACAGGGGCTCAGCAATCTCATTTCCAAGGGTATCAAGACTATTAAAGCTTAATGGGTGAAATATGGTTAAGTGGTGAGGCTGCAGCAAGCACTAAGCATTTATTTGAGTGGCTAACTTACGAGTACAAGTATAAGGGGGGATGATCGTCGTATAAACGGACATGAACTAGTAATGATCTCTAAGAGATCCTGAACACCTACTTACGAACAAACATAACCCCACCGTGTTCTCTCTCGGTTCAGAAATCATGAGAAGAGACAGTCACGGTTACGCTGAAAGCACATTTGCTCCCTTGCTGGTTTTGGTAATTAATAACAACATATATGTCATTGAACTAATGTTTCCACTAAGCATATTTCAGGAAAAGTTCAATGATAGGGATGGCAAAAGGATTATGGACAAACCCCAAAATGCAAGGAAATGGATTGGCAAAGCTTCAACCAAGAGGACTCTACATTTTACTTTGTAAGAAATCACTTTGAGTCCATAGGAAAGCCAATACTATTAAAAGGGGGTAAGGTACTGTTGGTGAACGAGATGCTCCACGTGCACAAGAGATAGTCACCAAAAACACCCACAAGCTCTTCCACAAAAGTCTGTCCAAAGTCAAATATCCAAAATTGGTGCAACCAACAATTTCCACTCGGTGCCACCGATTCCCAAACTCAGACAGACCCATGCCAAACCCTAGCACATCGGTGCAACCGATTCCACTTCGGTGTCACCGAGTTTGGGTTGCCAACTTTCTGTTACCTCGATTCACAAAATCGGTACCACCGAGTTTGTTGGATCAGCGTCACCGAGTTGCACAATCTGACCGCTGGTTACCTAATCGGTACCACCGAGAATTATATATCGGTCTCACCGAGATTCAAAAGTTGTCACCTTTTGGTCACTTCGGTACCACCGAGATTCACACATCGGTGTCACCGAGTTGGTCACTTTAGGTGTAACGGTTGGATTTTTGGGGATGCCTACATATACCCCTTCACCACCACCCACTCGAAAGAGAAGCACTTAGAACTATTCCATACTTGCCCCATCATATTTTATGAGAGAGAGCCACCTACTCATGTGTTG
Organism: Elymus sibiricus; assembly: GCA_039707655.1. NCBI lineage: Eukaryota > Viridiplantae > Streptophyta > Magnoliopsida > Poales > Poaceae > Elymus > Elymus sibiricus. Next base: position 386,056,763 of record CM077667.1, read on the forward strand.
AGATCAAGCTATTCCACTTCATCCATATGAATCTTGATCTCTAGCCTCCCCAAGTTGCTTTCAACCAAATCAATCTCTTCCACCATAGCCAAATCTGTGAGAGAGTGATTGTGTGTTGAGGAGTCTATCATCTTGACGCACAAGAGCAAGGAGTTCATCGACATTGCCGAGGCTATTACCTTTTGGAGGGTGGTGCCTCCTAGATTGGTTAGGTGTCGCTTGGGAGCCTCCTACTTCGTGTTGTGGAGTTGAACCAAGAAGTTTGTACGGGCAAGGAGATCGCCTACTTCGTGAAGATCTACCCATAGTGAGGCTTGTCCTTCGTGGACGGAAGCCGTTATGGAATAGTCAAGGTTGCTACTTCGTGGACCCTTATGGGTGGAGCCGTCCGTGGACTCTCGCGACCGTTACCCTCCATGGGTTGAAGACTCCATAAACATGGACGTACAATAGCACCACCTATCGGAGCCACGGGAAAAATATTCGTGTCTACAAATTGCGTTTGATCTTCCTTCCTACCCTCTACTATACATGCTTGTTGTTACTTTCCGCTGCTATACTCTTAGACATGCATGTGTAGGGTGTACTTGACTTGCTGTCAATGCTAAAATCTGCCAACACTTAAAATTGGGAAAAGGTAGGATTTTTATTTGGTCAAGTAGTATAATCACCCCCCTCTAGACATACTTTCGGTCCTACAAGTGGTATCAGAGCTTTGGTCTCCATTGTATTGGTCTCACAACCTAGGAGAGTATGACATCTAGTGAGGGAAATTATCACCGTAGAGGTCCGTACTTTGATGGCACAAATTTTGCTAGTTGGAAGCACAAAATGAAAATGCATATTCTTGGTCATAACCCCGCCGTATGGGCTGTTGTTCGTGTTGGCTTGCAAGGTGAATTCTTTGGTGATGGAAAGGAACCGGATCGTGAAGCGACCGCGGATGAATTGAAGATGTTGCAATACAACGCTCAAGCATGTGACATTCTCTTCAACTGCCTATGCCCCGAAGAATTCAACAAAATCAGCCATCTTAAGAATGCAAAAGAGATTTGGGATACTTTGGTTGATATGCACGACGGTACCGAATCCGTGAGAGAATCCAAGTTGGACGTTCTTCAAAGTCAGCTTGACAAGTTCAAGATGAAGGATGGTGAAGGAGTCGCAGAGATGTACTCTAGGCTAGCTCTCATCACAAATGAGATTGACGGCTTAGGAAGCGAAGAAATGACCGACAAATTCATCATCAAGAAGATACTTCGAGCTTTGGATGAGAGATATGACACCGTGTGCACATTGATCCAAATGATGCCCAACTACAAAGATCTCAAGCCTACGGAAGTCATTGGAAGGATTGTTGCTCATGAGATGACACTCAAAGACAAATAAGAGCTTCACAACAAGTCTAGCAGTGCTTACAAAGCCACAAGTGATGCTCCCGCAACTTCAAGCGACAACCTTGTCACCAATGAAGAGATAAGCCTCATGGTCAAGAAATTCAACAAGTTCTACAAGAATAGAGGCAAAGAACGAAGCTCCAACTCAAGATATGAAGAGAAGCGTTCGTCAAGTCGTGACCGAAACTGCTACAATTGTGGGAAGCCCGGACACTACTCCAATGAGTGCACGGCTCCCTACAAACGAAGAAAAGAGTCACCTAGAAGACGAAGCTCAAGGAATGAATCACCTCAAAGAGAGAGAAGGAGTAGAGATGATCGCTATGAACGAAGACCCTCAAGGAGAAGTAGGGACTCGAAGAAGAAGGACAAGTACACCAAGAGCTACACAATAAGAAGACATCAAGCTCATGTTGGTGAATGGGTTTCTGGCTCCGACTCCGACAACAACTCCGAGAGAAGCTATCACTCCAACTCCGACTACAGTCAAGATGAAGGTGTTGCCGGACTTGCACTAGTGACTACCAACTCCTACGATCTATTTGATTCACCAAATGAAGGGAGTGGAAGTTGCTTCATGGCTAAAGGCCCCAAGGTATCACACCCCGAGTATCTTGATTTCGATGGTGATGAAGATGATTTACTTTATGATGATGACTTGCTCTTTGATAAAACTAGTGATGTTAGTCAAAATGAACTTGATAATTTTCATGCTAGTCAAGACAAGTCGGTTGATGATGATAGATGAAAATAGAACAACTAACTAAAGAATTAAACACTCTTAAGTTAGCTCATGAATCTACTCTCGAAGATCATAGAGAGCTTGTAAGGACTCATGAGAAGCTACACTTCGAGAAGCTCACCTTGGAGCAAGAACATGAGTTTCTTAAAGCTATCAATGACGATCTCTGAAAGAAGACTTCATCTTATCTAGCCAAACGATTACTCTTGTCTACATTCATGCCACAAATTAAATCTAGACAAACTAGTAAAAAGGCAAGAAAGGTTCTTCATCTAGTAGCAACAATAAAAATGCTAAACCTAATGATGTTGCTTCTAGTAGTTCTATTGATTCCACTAATGATGATTCTCTTAGCCAAGTTACACTTGAGCAAGAAAACGCTTTATTGAAAGGAATTATAGAGAAAGGTATCTACAAGAGTCTTGCCGGGTGTAAGCAATTTGAGGAAATTGTACGCAAGCACGGAGGATACCAGAAGAACCATGGCATTGGCTACTTCAACTCTAATGGAGTTGAATGGGAAGAAGGTCAATACCCCAAGCCCAAGTTTGTTCCTCAAAGGGAGAAGTATGAACATACTCTTCCCAAGGGAACAAACACTCAAGATGACCTTCCACCACAAGACCACAAGCTCAAGGGCAAGAACAAGCTTCAAGAAGACATTAACTCATATGAAGATGAATCCCAAGCTTTGGTGGAGTGGGTTCCCAAGGCTACTTCAAGCTCAACTTCTACAAGGGCTACTTCAACACCAAGGATCCCGATCAAGTTGATGTGGGTCCCCAAGAAGAAGAACTAGAGAAGTTCTTGAGGGGTGACTCCGCCAATAAAATTCACTCACATTTATTATTGGCAAGAACTAGTTGCAATCCACGTCAACATCATGCAATGGTTCAAGGATTCACACATTCCCTCAAAGGTAAGCAAGGGACAAGGTAATCAACAAATCCATGGACATCATCACACATGCTTTGCACTCCATGTCCATAGACCTTGTTTTTGTCTCTTGTGTGTTGGGACTAACCCATGTAGGTGAGAAGAGTAAGGAAACAACAAGGATGCTCCCAACTCTTGGTGATCTTCATCAACCTTGAGCATCTACCACTACCCTCACCAACATGAAGTCTTCATCGACAAAACCCAAGGTTAGTTTATCCCTCCTATGGGGGGATGTCACATCAAGGGGAGCTTTACTCTAAGACTTGAGTTAAAGCATCTCTTAGAATTTAAAAACATTAAATGCTTTATGTAAAAGTGGTAACCCCACTTGTGCTTAAACGATGAGTATGACCTGTGATCAAGTATTCTTACTTGGCTCCTAAGTCAATATACTCATATATAGATGACTCCGTCATCACCAAAATGCTTGATAGATGCTAGTATGTTTGTGCATGTTTGCCATGATTTCATTTGACATCTTATTGTGTGAGCATGTTGGTCTGCATTTATTTACCCATTCGAGGACATCCAATTGTTGCTATTTGGCTTTTGATTTTTCTTTTGCCAATTGGATGGACAAGAATGCCTAGGACCACTCTTTAGCTATCTATGCTTTCTTACCTCATATTCCATTCTTGCTGCATCACAAAATTTGAACAAGTACTTTTCGATCCCTCTGTGTGAGGAGCACTCGGAGTTCCGCATCGACAAAGGACTGACCATTAAAACCTCCCAAGTGCATCTCGGTGGAACCAACCCAAAATCTCAGTCACACCGAATGCCTAGGGTTGATCTGGATTTCCAATCTCGGTAACACCGATTCCTTATTCTCAGTTACACCGGGTTTCCCTGTCAGCTGATAGTTGAGAAGCTCGGTGGCACCGAAAATTTTGAACCGGTGTCACCGACAGTGAAGGGTATATATCCTGGCGAACATGACTTTTGAAATTCAATCTCAAGAGTTCGTTTCCTCCAACCCTAAGCTGCCGCTCCGGACCCCTTGGTCGTCGCCCTTGCCTCCCCGTGCGTCTCTGCCATTGGGAATCGCTGCCGCCGACGGAATCTTCGCCGCCGTCGTCGCCTTAGCGGGTCCTTCACCGAATTAGGGTATGGATCCGGCCCTCCTTGCGCTCCCTGTCCGATTCATGCGCATTGGAGTTATTTTTATCGATAATCCACCGATTGCAAACCTCCCTATCCTCTAGAGAACTCATTAGATTAGCGAAAGGAGGATTTTTAGGTTTAGTTGTCCGCAAAACCGAATCTCGGTGACACCGAGTCAAAAAAATCGGTTCTACCGATTTTGTTTTTGTGCTACTGAGGACAGTCTCGGTGAAACCGAGTGGCAATTCTCGGTGCGACCGAAATTGCTGCCAAGTTTGTGTTAAGAGCTCTGTGTCTTAGTGGTACCGAAACTTTTGACCCGGTGACACCGAAATCCCTTTTTGCTGAGGACTATATCTAAGGATTTCTCTGTTCAAACCTTTGAAAAATTGTCTGCATTTTGTGATGACTCATCCCTTTCCACTCCTCTATACTCTATTCACAGGGTCAGATATGTCAGAAGCTGAAGACAGTCAGAATGATCTCAGAGAGCAGAGTGTTGACATGAGCTCAGGCACTAGTCCTGAGGAGAGCTATGATGATGTTCCCAGTTCTCCTGATTTGCCCAAGGCTGCTACAAGGACAAGGAGGAAGCTCAACTCAGATGAGGAGGATGAGGACTTCATCCCTGAGGAGCTACCCAAGAAAGTTGATGCTGCCAAGAGCACCACTGTTGCCACAACTTCCAAGAAGAAGAAAGCTATCAGGAAGGAGTATGCCAGCTCTGGGTCAGCTAGAGCATATGAGAGCTCAAGGGCAACTATGACTCTTCACCTTGAGTCACCCCCAAAGAAGTCTATGCCTAAGAAGGTAGGGGAGAAGAAGAGAGCCAGGAAGAGGATTATCCATGTCATTGGCAGAAAAACCTCCATGTATGAGGATCCAGAAGAGGCAGTTGCTGAAGAGGAGGAGGAAGAGCCAGCTGCAAAGGCTCCTCCTAAGAAGAAGAAGAAGCTTATGGCAGATGCTATGCCTAAGGCTACCACTTCCAAGAGCACCAAGTCTGCTCCCAAGAAGGTTGCTGCTGCTGAAAAGCCTAAGAGGTTCTCTAGAGAGATACCAGCTTCCAGCAAGAACAAGACCTCCACCTTTAGGGAAGCTGAGGATGATGATGATATTACTGCTTTGATGAAGCTAAGACCACACCTTCCAGAGCACAATGCCAGCCATTTGCTTGCTGAGGATATGAGGAAGAGGAAGGATTCTGGTTTGAGGGAGTGGAGAGCAATTGATCCATATGCTCAGAGGAGGAAAATAGCTGTGGACTACAGATTTTATACCAAGGAGCAACAAGATTTCTATGAGACAATCTTGCTTGATAAGAGCCCAGTTGTGAGTGACATGAGATACGTTGATTGGAAGTACATCAAGGCAAATGAAGATTACTTCCCAAATGTTCAAGACAACTTTCATTGCATTGGCCTAGATGAATTTGTTGGCAAAAAATTCACTGCATGGAACGATGAGATGATCATGCAATTCTACTCCACTGCCCACTTCTATGGAGATGGTAGGATTATGTGGATGACTGAAGGAGCAAGGTATGAATCTACTGTTGAGGAATGGGCTGCCATCTTAGGAGTCCCAAAGGTGGAAGATGGAGATTTGGATGTCTATTCTGAATCCAAGGAGAGCCATGTTTCTATGAAGAACATGTATAATGAGATCCCTGCTGCAAACTTGAAATCTCACAAGTTAGGATCCATATACTTCCTCCAGGCTGGCCTCCGCACCATGAACAACATCTTGAGGCACACCTTAATGCCTAAGTCTGGAGATGACAAGATGATTCGAGGCTATTCCATCAACATGTTGATCCATCTTGACAAACACACGAGGATAAGGGTGATGGACTTGATAGTAGAGACCGTGAAGAGGGCTGCTGTTGATCAGAAGCGCTCATGCTGCTATGCACCCTACATTCAGATGCTCATCAACCCCAAGCTGGAGAAGCACATTTTTGCTCTTGACAGGCCACATTTGCCCCTATAGCCAGATCTTGAGGATAACATTGTGGTGATGAACCCAGATCATCCCACCTCATCCACAGCACAGGCAGAGGCAGAGGCAGCTAGAGCCACTAGTGCTCAAGTCCCTAGATCCAGGAACGAGCAAATGGATCTCTTGATCACTATCGTTCAGGGCATGCAGAAGGATATCAAGGACATATTGGAGAATCAACATAGTCTTGTGAGGATCATGGAGAATAGGATCAAGACCCTCAATGACAAGGTGGATGGGCTGACCAAGACCGTGAACAAGCTCAAGAAGGAAGTTGATAGCGTGCCCAGTCCCGACACTACAGATGATGAGGATGACTCTCCTCTCAGGCCAGGCACTCAGTTCACTACCCAGGCCAGATCAGCCACAGTGCCAGCTCCACAGTTGAGGCCTTCTTCATCAGCACCTGCTATAGCCTCTTCAGCTCCATCAGCTCCTCCAGTACCTCCCGTTGCTACACCAACTCCGTCCATGACGTCTGCCGACGCAGTTCTCTCAACTCCTTCATCGACCACCGGAGGAGATCAGCCCCAGAAGAACGATTAGCTATATCTCTTTGAACTTTTTGGTAACTTGTTGCCAAAGGGGGAGAAGTTGTATATAGATCTTTAGGCTTCGAGTGAGAGAGCGTTGGTTTTTATCACTTTTTCAAAAAACATTTGATTTTTGGTTTGGATGTGTTAAACTTTGTGGTGTTTGATCATACACTTGATGTGTGTTGCCACTATTTCCTATCATTTTGATGCTTATGATATGGTCGATCACCTTTACTTGATTGTGTTGTGCTATGATGTTCATTATTACTTTTCTCGCACACCACCAAGTTGTATGTGACATGAAAGAGTTCCCCATGTACCATTGATTGTGCATTTGCATTCAAACGCAAATTTAAAATAATGCACAAATTTAGGGGGAGCTCTTGCTTATCACATACTTCTCAAAGCGACGATTATATTCATTGATTATATTATATGTCGAAGCTTTGATCTATATGTTGTCATCAATTACCAAAAAGGGGGAGATTGAAAGCACATTTGCTCCCCTGGTGGTTTTGGTAATTAATAACAACATATATGTCATTGAACTAATGTTTCCACTAAGCATATTTCAGGAAAAGTTCAATGATAGGGATGGCAAAAGGATTGTGGAGAAACCCCAAGATGCAAGGAAATGGATTGGCAAAGCTTCAAGAAAGAGGACTCTACATTTTACTTTGTGACAAATCACTTTGAGTCCATAGGAAAGCCAATACTATTAAAAGGGGGTAAGGTACTGTTGGTGAACAAGATGCTCCACGTGCACAAGAGATAGTCACCAAAAACACCCACAAGCTCTTCCACAAAAGTTTGTCCAAAGTCAAATATCCAAAATCAGTGCAACCAACAATTTCCACTCGGTGCCACCGATTCCCAAACTCAGACAGACCCATGCCAAACCCTTACACATCGGTGCAACCGATTCCACTTCGGTGCCACCGAGTTTGGGTTGCCAACTTTCTATTACCTCGATTCACAAAATCGGTACCATCGAGTTTGTTGGATCGGCGTCACCGAGTTGCGCAATCTGACTGTTAGTTACCTAATCGGTACCACCGAGAATTATATATTGATCTCACCGAGATTCAAAAGTTGTCACATTTTGGTCACTTCGGTACCACCGAGATTCACACATCGGTGTCACCGAGTTGGTCACTTTAGGTGTAACGGTTGGATTTTTGGGGATGCCTATATATACCCCTTCATAACCACCCACTCGAAAGAGAAGCACTCAGAACTATTTCATACTTGCCCCCATCATATTTTCTGAGAGAGAGCCACCTACTCATGTGTTGAGATCAAGCTATTCCACTTCATCCATATGAATCTTGATCTTTAGCCTCCCCAAGTTGCTTTCCACCAAATCAATCTCTTCCACCATAGCCAAATCTGTGAGAGAGTGATTGTGTGTTGAGGAGTCTATCATCTTGAAGCACAAGAGCAAGGAGTTCATCGACATTCCCAAGCCTATTACCTTTTGGAGGGTGGTGCCTCCTAGATTGGTTTGGTGTCGCTTGGGAGCCTCCTACTTCGTGTTGTGGAGTTGAACCAAGAAGTTTGTACGGGTAAGGAGATCGCCTACTTCGTGAAGATCTACCCATAGTGAGGCTAGTCCTTCGTGGACGGAAGCCGTTATGGAATAGTCAAGGTTGCTACTTCGTGGACCCTTATGGGTGGAGCCCTCTGTGGACTCTCGCGACCGTTACCCTCCGTGGGTTGAAGACTCCATAAACGTGGACGTACGATAGCACCACCTATCGGAACCACGGGAAAAATCTTCGTGTCTACAAATTGCGTTTGATCTTCCTTCCTACCCTCTACTATGCATGCTTGTTGTTACTTTTCGCTGCTACACTCTTAGACATGGATGTGTAGGGTGTACTTGACTTGCTATCAATGCTAAAATCTGCCAACACTTAAAATTGGGAAAAGGTAGGATTTTATTTGGTCAAGTAGTCTAATCACCCCCCCCCCCTCTAGACATACTTTCGGTCCTACATACGCACACGGTTGGTGTATTTTATTTGAGTTTACTTCAAGTTTGCTATGACCGAGTGTTAAACAAAGTTTCCAAGTTGCCACGTAACCGCGGGCACGGCTTTTCGAAAGATTTAACCCTGCAGGTGTGCTCCAACTCATCCATCACAAACTAACCACAAGCTGCGTTGGAATTCCTCAACCGCGGAATCACCCATAGTATTCGCGGAATTCCGATGGAAAATCTCAACTTATAGATAGCCCGAAGTGTCGTCAAAATCCCGCGCACAAGACGTTCGAGAAAGGTAAAACAAATCCAGCAAGGCCGCCCGACGTGCCGACAATCCCGATAGGAGCCGCGTATCTCGTTCTCAGGGCACAACCAGATGGGTCACACTACGAGTCAAACCAAACCCCGAGTTTCCCGGCGGTTCCCCCGCTGTCTGCCCGTTTGGGACCAACACCATCAGCACTGGCCCCCCTGTATTATGTTGATTAATCCACGGGTAGCGCTAACTCCCTATGCATTACTAACGGTGTTCAATAATATTATGTTGAGCAAATGTAGTACCAATGTTGGGCCTTACCAGACAAGTTTTATCCTAAAACGAAAATCAAGGGGGTCCCAATAACAACCCCGAGCATGTTAGGAGCGCTCAATATGGAACATAACACCAGTTCACAAGTAACTAGGGCGGCAAGAGTGGAACAAAACACCGAGCAAAAGGCCAAGCCTTCCACCCTTTACCAAGTATATATGTGTATTAAATTAAATAGCAAAATATTGTGATATATCAAAAACATCCATGTTGGCACATGGAACCAATTTGCACCTGCAACTAGCAACGCTATAAGAAAAAGTGAGCAAGCGGTAACATAGCCAAACAATGTTTGCTGGGATGTGGAGGGTTAAAGGCTTATCATGGCATTTTGGGAGGCTTGACAAACAAGTGATAGGTAGCGAGACCGTGATAGAAACGAGACATATAGCATGGCAATGATAGTAATGGTATACAGGGAAATGGCCATCTTGCCTGAGATCCTGCTTGGAAGAAGAACGAATCCATGAAGAGACGAGCAAACATAGTCGAATGAATCCTCACACTCCGAACACTTTCGGAATTCTATCAAGAAGAAGCAATCCGAAAATAACAATCAACACATGAACAACACCACAACATATGCATGGCATGATGCGCAAACAACCATGATGCATGTCCGGTTTAAATAGGCATGGCATGGAAAGATGCAACAATCAAACAAACAAATTAAGTGAAGTTCAATATGCAAAGAGTTGCATATAGACGAAACTCCACATTCAAATTATTTAGTTCACCCTCATTTGGGTACTCATCAATATTAAAGGTTGTTTAACATGGGTGGTCATGGCATTAGGCGAAGATGGAATTAAAGCAATTTTAAATGGAGAAGGTGAACATACATATAACAAATCACAACTCTCCATATTAAGAGAAATGTGGTTAATGTTGTTTACTAAACAATTATATTAAATGTTGTTAACCATGGGAAGAGGTGAAGCAAGAACAACTACATCATCTAGGCATTTTAAATGAGGTCGGAAGCAACATATAGTATTTCCGAAACGACCCCATATGCATATTATGAATTTGGTCCAGATCTGAACTAACCATATTTTATATTTATTAAAAAGGAAAATAAAGTGCACAATGATATTCTACTCGTCATTCTAGTCGATTTACATATATAGATCATATAAAACAGAGCTACGGCCTAAAAGTTACGACACACACAAGATGAACATGTCATGAATGCAGGTACATGAAAATGACAACCACAAGCACTTCAAAACGTGGATGCAACATGATAACATCATACTACATGCAATTCTAGGAAAGTTTCATATATGGCATGTCCAAAACGGAGCTACGGTTCAACAAATACAAACAACACAAGTTTTGGGTGAAATCTGTCCAAAACAGCAACATGGCATATTGCACACATGAAAACAACAAGCTACCAGATTCTAAAATGCACAAACTAAGCATGGGGCAGTAGCATATAACACACACTTCATTTCATCTTCACATTTCATACTCCAAAGAGTCATGGATCACATGGTAGGAAGCTCACAACATGGCAATAAAATATAGCAGATTAGGACTTGGTGAAAATAACAGGTTTTAGCATAGCAGTTTTCACGAAGGCATATTGGCAGCAATAAAACTATATGCTACAGGGCATATCATGGCATGAAAATTTACAACATGGTAGAGGGCATGATGCACTACAATTCATTCCATGGTGGCAAGGTCTAATTATGCATAGAATTATGGCTAGCATCATCACAACATGGCATTATGAAGAAAACAAATTCTCAGACTTAGTGAAAATTAGAGTAGACATGTGCAGCAGTTTTTAACAGATTGACATGTTGGACAATGAATATAACTATGATGCAAATCCTATACATGGCATCAAAACACACGACCTGGTAGACAATAACATGCTTAACAAAAGACTCCTTTGGAGCAACCACAAAAGACTCCTAGATCAATAGCAAATCACATGGCAACATGGCAACAAAATAATAGTTTTCAGGCTTAGAAATATTTTGGACCCTCAAAACAGCAGTATTTTGTAGCATGTTGGCAACAAGAAAATAACACCTAAACATGCTTTTCTATAGCAACCGAAAATGCCAGGGCCTAGCACACATGTCCCAAGGCATATCTCATGTTTGCAACTATTCCAAAATATGCATGGATTAATTCACACGAAATAAACAAAAGGGCATCATAGCAAAAATGACATACACACAAATTGCTCAAATGACAAAACTAATTGCACAGATAAATTCTATGGATTTTTCTACCCCAAAATCATATATAATATGTGGGGTTTTACAATAAAACAAATGACACAACATTTATGCGAGATTAGGACATAAACCATTTAGCAAGTCATTGATGCAACTTAAATGCAAACATCACATCAAACATTTTTATCATGCATAAAAATGTGATATAATTAATCTACACATTTTACTTATATTGTTTGATTAATTTCGATGCACGGTCAATTATTTATGCGCGATGCAAAACATGACATTTATGCAAAACACAAGAAAACAGCATGTCAAACATTTTAAACATGGATGAAAGTGGGATATTGTGAATCTACACGAAATTCTAATCATTTTTCATATATGAAATTATTACATGCGATGCACGGTTATTTACTTATTGGCATTTTAAAACATGTATTTTTCTGCAATTAAAAAAAACGTCAATGGGCCAAATCTAGCACAGGGCCGAAACAGACAATGGGCGCAGGTGCCGTGCTATGCGTAGATGCAGGTTGCGATCTAGAATACATAGAGATGTATGGGTGTTGCACAATATAATTAGGTAGTAGATGAGATCTATTGCTGAAAATTATTTGTGCGGGTAGCAGATGAAATTTGTTACCCGATGTTCCTGTTGCTTCCCTAGAATTTGCATATTTCTGATCTTGATAACAGTATGGTGGAGTTTCAATGTTCTGGCAATCCGCGATCCTGATTGATCAACGAAGTGCTAACAGTTCATTGAATTCCACCGTAGTTAAAGAGAAAGATGAAATTTCGCAGACGAAAGGGCAATGCAGATGTGATCTGCACGGGGGTCACGCGTATGACGAAGTTTAGTATGGGGCTCGAGATTTTATTATCTCGTGTTTCATACACCCTGGAATGTTAATCTAGCGACTTGGATTATCATGCTTGATGATGGACGTTGGTAGCTTCGGTTTGTTTCGAAACCTTAGAAGCCACGTAAAATAAAATTTCGCATGAACCGATTAGAGGCGTCTAACTTGGTTTTGCAGGATGGTTTGCATGTGCATGTGATGTGGTATAGCAATGATTCATAATAATTTGATTATGTATGAGATGACTATATGATGTAAATTGATTAACATGACCTGCGTGTCATGATTCGGCATGATGGCTGGAGCCATATGATTGCACTTTAAATGACCTGCGTGTCAACCTTATGTAATGCACTTATTTTATTAGCTATAGAGATAGCAATATTATCTTGTGCATCGACAAGGTGGTGGCAATCTTCGCAAAGGTGAACACCGACGCGAATGCCGGAGACGAAGAAATACGAGACTTCTCCGTCAAAAAGGGCTATACCATATCATGCTATTATGAATTGCCTGAGATGTTTATCCCTTATGATGCACCCTTCTTGATTGCGCAGTAGTCGCTTTTTATTAGGGTGATCTCTCACTGAAATATCAAGTAGTTAGTGTTCTCCCAAGTGTAGCACCGTCACGGCACCTAACTTTTCGGGGCATTGCATGATCTCCATGGGTGCGAACGATTAGGGATGTGTGAGGCGGGTGAGTTGAGACCTCGCAGCGAGATCACTTGGTTGTCTTGACGTTCAGGCATGAAAGTCATGAGCTCGGAACACACGCATCGAAAGATGAACAAGAATCGCATAGAGATGTGATCGGCAAGTTTGCCTACCGATTGAAGTTCACGCCATGGGTGTTCATATCGAACCGTGACGTTGAATGGATATGCGGGTCTTGAATCACTCACAATCAATTATGAGAGATATTGATTTGAGTGGGAGCGCACTATAGAATTAACTTGTTTAATTCTCAGTGCAATTAATTTTGAACACTGTCTAAGTGTGGTTTGCATAATAGTTGTAGAATAATGGCTCGCGTTTCCACCTTCCCTATTAAAATTGAATAGCTGTTAAATATCTGGTTAAAACTTTACGGTTGGTAACGTAATGTGAGGATTGTCCTCAAGAGTGCCGAGAAGGACTTTGTCCTATCGCATGTTTTCGGTATTCTCCCGCTAAAGCTATGGATCATGTGACTCTCGTCCTTCGATCCAAAAGCTAGAATTCCTTTTCAGTCAAAGTGCAATATGTTTGCTTCCATGATACCCGAACTTCGAAAGTTTGGATAGTTATGTGATATTCATGGAATCTGAAAATCATTTTCAGAGACAGACAAAGGCTAAAAGATATGAGATATCCAAAGCAATGTTTGTTTGCAAACTATTAGTAAAGGAGTTTACTATGCATTAGACTGATAAGAGAGGGATCCAGGAGAACGCCTGTCATATGATGAAAGGTGAATAAAACAACAACTTAAAGAGAAAGGAAGTATCCGAAGGGTGTTAGTGAAACTTTCACGCCTAGGAAGTCCAAGGCTATCGCCACTCTTAAGTTGGGTGCTTCTTCTGAGAGTAGGAGAAATACTGAAAGTGAAACTGTTAGAAGTATAATGGCAAAAGGAAAGAAGACTGGAATATCCAGCTCATGTATGAATGTCATACAGGTTTTTGATGTATAGAAGGCTGGTCAAAGATATAGTTCTTGGGAATTATGGTTAAACATGTTAATCACTAATTCTTGGGTATTGTGAGTTAATCACAAAGATACCCGCTCAATTGCATTCTGTTGCAACTCGATGTAAGAACTACTATGGCCTGAAAGACTAGCCAGGAATGAGGTTAGATACACGCAGGGAACATAGTAAATGTTACTATGCCTTCCATAGGTATATTCCCTATGTATTTACTTTCATAATTCATTTTAGAGTTTCACACTCTAGCCCTTTGCATAAGGTATCTTGCAAGAAGGTTGTTCATAAGAGAACTTTTAATGTTCGGTGTTATGAATAACATAAGGGCCATACTTTCATTATGAATGAGACGTATGTTATGAATATTGATATCAATACATTGCCTCTGTATTTACTTTCATAATTCATTTAGAGTTTCATACACTCTAGCCCTTTGCATAAGGTATTTTGCAAGAAGGTTATTCATAAGAGAACTTTTGATGTTCGGTGTTATGAATAACATGAAGGGCCATGCTTCCATACAGGATGGGATGTATGCTATGAATATTGATGGTAATATGATACATCCATAACACTGACGCTAAATGTCGCAAGACTAAAAGAATACCACACAAGTGTGGCACTGCATTTGGTCACATTGGAGAAACCCGCATGGAAAATTCCATTATGATGGATTTTTGAAGTCATTTGATTTTGAATCATCTGACACTTGCAACTTTCCTCTGAAAAGTGAAGTGACTGAAATACCGTTCACATGCCATAAGGAACGAGCAAAGAACATATTGGTGATCATACATTATGATGTGTGAAAGTCCAACAAATGTTGTTGCAAGTAGTGGATTTATCTATCTTCAGAAATGACTCAAGTAGATATATGGATATTTACTTGTTGAGACGTAAGTCTGGATCTTTTGAATTCATTCATAAGGTTTTCAAAAATGAAGTAGAAGTTGTTGTAACAAGAAAATTATGTTTCTACAATTCGATTGCAGAAAGGAATATTTGAGTTACAAGTTTAGCGAATGTCTGATGAGTTGTGAAAAGAGTTTCATAACTTGCACCTCCCGGAACACCACTGCAAGTGAAAAGTCCGTGAAGATGTAATCAAACCATTTATGACATGGTAAGATCAAAGATGACATAAATAAATTTGCCATTATCCCTTTTTATAGAGTGATGCTTTAGAGATTGCGGCTTTTACACTGAAAAGAGCTTCATCGGGTCTGTTGAAATAACGTCATGGTATGGTACGCCCAACCATGTTATATCTTTTCTTAACATTTGGAATATGGGGCTTGTGTAAAAGGTTACAAACCTATTCCAAATCAGACAAGTGCTACTTTGTTAGGTTATCCCAAGTCATTGGGTATTCCCCCAACACTATACCGAGGCAAAGGATTTTTGCCACAAAACGGTATACTTTTAAAGAGAATAGTTCTTACAAAAGGTGAGTGGGAGGACAGTGCAACTCGACGAGATAACCAGTATCTTCGTCATCAGGTCAAAGGAAAGGAACCTTGGAAGTGATTCCGGAGTTTCCTACTGCGACTGATACGGAAGTCTCTACAATAAAATGTATGGACTTCGGTCGAACTTGCAGCTGAACCGCGTAGGAAAAACTCGTGCAAACCTCTCAGGTGCGCATACGAGATATTGTTGTTAGACAACAGTATACCTACGATACACAAGGAAGCGTTGATGGACCCTGACTCCGGAATTGGCTAAATGCCAATACAATCCGAGATAGTTTCCATATAAGTGGTTCGAGATTAAAATCTTGATACACCTTTCGGAAGACTTAGAGTCTAACGAATATTTATGAAACTATAAACTGATGTGGATAAAATATTTTATCCATAAAGCTCGACTTGTTGAAATAACAAGTTCAAGGAGTTGACTACGATGAGGTTGTTTCACCGTAGCGATGCTTGAAGTCGGTTCGGGTTGAACTAGCAATTAATACATATTTCAATCATGAGATATGAAACATGGATGACAAAAGGATTTCCATCTGATGGAAATAAAACCTAGGACTTGTATGTGATACAGTCCATAGTAATTTGTCGATCCAGAGGATGCTAGTAAGTATGCAAACTTCAGAGTTCCAGCGATGAACAGAAGAGAGCAAAGTGGAGTTGGAATCTTCGTTTTTTGATGGAATGGTCAAAGGGGCTTGACTTCATCAAATGGGTATCGACGATGCTTGTGATTCAAGAAAGTAAGTGGGAGCATAATAATATTTCTAAAAACCTTGTGTACTTGACACATTGTTAATTGGAAATAAATTTCTTGACACGAATTAGGACTTCATTTAAAATAGTTTTTCGATGAAGTGCTTAGGCTAAAATGGCCTCAATATTAGGCATGATGATCTATGGAGATAGATTTACCTAAATGGGGCTAAGCAATGAATACATATTGACAAGATGCTAAAACTTTTTAGCATTTAAAACGCCAAGGAGTGATTCTTGCCGAAGTCACATGGAAAGAGTTTTTGCAAGACTCAGTGTCCCAAAACACTGATGAGTGAAATACATGATAGAGGTTCCACACACTCTTGTGTTTGGATTAATCATGTATTCCGTGGTATGTAAAAACAACCAGATATGTCCAATACTCCAAAGTTGTTGCGAGTATAGATACCAAAGTGATCAAAGTACTGATCATGGGACAACAGTGAAAGATGTCATTGAGTACTAGAGCAGTACTGATGACATGCTTTCTCGCAAGCAGAGATTATGAAGTGCTCATTGTAAGTAATTACATCGATACATTCTTCATCAATGCTCCATGCGATTTTCGATTTAAGTTAAGGGTTTTGTGTAATACACAATATGGTGGCACGGTAGTTGGAAATTGTTCCAAACAAGATACTGTGGCGAATTCTATAACAAAGGCTAAGTATGTTGATGCTTGAGAAGCGACAAAGAAGTTGTTGAATCATATAGTTCATTCATGAACTTAGTATGGTTCCAAGAAGGCTTTGGTCTATGGGACACTATAGCAGATAGTTGCTCCATAGCTCAGTCTGAGGAATCAGGTTTCGACCAATGATTCACACATATGCAAAGCCAAGTCCACACAAAATATGAATTTTGTGAAAGCGTGAAAACGCGAGGATATGCAAAGTTACACACGGAGCTGAAGTTGTCAGATCCGCTGGACATCAGGCTATACCACATGCGAAGCATATTTTACACCAGTATGCCATAGGTGTAAAGTGCATTAGCATTGACTAGATTATTGACTCTAGTGCAAGTGGGAGTCTGTAGGAGATATGCCCTAGAGGCAATAATAAATGTTATTGATTATCTCCCTGTTCATAATTATGTTTATGTTCCATGCTATAACTGCAATGATTCTCGAGTCTACAAATAAAACGAGGCTCGGAGGAAGACTCATTTGCACGTGTGGGATAATAAACGGTAAAATGTATTCCTAGTCAAGCCTCTATGACTGGCTCAAGTATTGCATGATGATCCTGTTTTCCTGATCATGGGCATGGCTATGCCGGCAATTTTGAGGGCACAATTGTTGGTAGAACACTTGTGTTGAATCGACCCAATATTGATGTTATGCTATGAGATACATTCGTCATAAGTTAATGGTTAATAACACAGGAAGTTAATGTTTGCATAATTCCTTAGACCATGAGAGTATCGAGTTTCTTCATGCTTGCTTCATGAACTTTGGGGTTTGTTAAACGTCATCCGTAAATGGGTGGCTATTACGGCGGCTTACGGGTTCATGGAAAAGTATGTCAAGTAACTTGATAGCTCAAGATTGGGATTTGCTCCTCCGACGATGGAGAGATATCTCTGGGCCCTCTCGGTGTTACGGTATCCATCATCGTCTGGCCAGACACAGGGTGATTTGATCACAGGGATGCCGGAACACGGGAACGAGAAAAGAGAACAATACCGGCAACGAGGTAACTGGCATAGTGGACAAGGTGTTGATCCACGGGGATGCCAACATGTCTCACCTCGGGTATTTGTAACATATCGCGAAGCAACAGGAATAGCACACGGCAACTGGAGGTTCACTCGAATATTCATTCGTGTGGGTATAGGGGTCAATATGGGTGTCCACGGCTCCGATGTTGATCATTGATCGGAAGGGGTTCCGGGTCATGTCTATGCTTCACCGAACCTATAGGGTCACACGCTTAAGGGTCATCTATCTGCTGAATACTAGACAAGGAGTCCGAGAGAAAGTCACTGGAAAAGTTTCGGAGACAACGGAAAAGTTCCGGAGAGAACACTGGAAAAGTTTCGGTAAAACCGAAAAGTTGTTTCGGATAAAACCATTGATCCAAAAAGGTTTCGGCAAGCACCGGGAAAGTTTTGGAGGTTGCCAGATTGGTCTGGTAATTTCTGGAATTTTTCCGGAGAAAAAACCGAAAAAGGTTTTCGGAGCTGCCGGAATTGTTTACCGGGTAAACGAAGATGGTTTTAAATTAAACCACCATACCGGAAATGTTCCGGAGCGCGTCCAGATAATTTTAGAGGGTGCCGGAAATGTTCTGGGACCTTCCGGAATTTTTCAGATGGTACGGTGCTCGGGCGAGGTTTAGCGGGCGGCTCACCTCGGGCCAACTGGCCAACTAGGCTGAGGGCGAGCTGGGCCTTGGGATGTGGCTGGGCCGCGGGCGAGGCCGGCCCACGTGCACGCACAGCGGCCAACGCGAGCGGCGTCGTGCTCCTCGCTCCCGAGCCGGGCGAGGTCATGGCGGCGACCAACTACGCCGGCGAGCACTCCCGGAGGCAAGGGAGGCCGGCGAACAGGCGGAGTGGGCGGATCCGGAGGGGATCCATCTAATCCATCCGTTCCTAGCAGCCGTGGTCGACGGTGACGCGCGAGGGACGAGATCCGGCGAGGGTGTTCGGGGCGGCGGACATGGCTCCGGCGGAGGGGTCCTTGCGAGCAGAGGGAGGCCGCGGGGAGGCGGATCGACGGCGGGCGACCAGGCCTTTCCGGCGAGGCGAGGCGCCGGCGGCGAGGCAGGGGCGGCGACGGCTTGCGGGCTCCGGCGAGCTTCGGCTAGAGCGGCGGCGAGGTCGACGCGGAGGTGCGGGAGCCGAGCGGGAGGAGCTGCGGCTTGCGGGCGGCCGCGGGCTTGCCTTGGCCCGGTTCGGCCCGGGGCGGGCCCGATCTGGGTTGCGGCGGGCCACGGTGGTCGAAGGCGCTGGAGGGCGACGTGGTAGGCACGGGTTGGCCACATGGGCTCTGCGGCGGCGGCTAGCGGCGGCGCTGGCTCACCAAGTGGCGGCGGCAGGGTGGTGGGGCGCGGATTTCGAGGAGGAGGGAGGCTAGGAGGCCAAATCTGGCAGGGGAGGCCTTCTATTTATAGCAGGGGCGCTAGGGTTAGGGGTTTGAGGCCGTTTTTGGGCCGTTCGATTGGGATCGGACGGTCCGGAAGCGGAGGGGGCTAGCTAGGTGGGTTGTTGGGCTGTGTAGGAGGCCTTGGGCTAAGATGGGAGGGAAGGTGGCAGCCTGTGACATAGTTTTAAACCGTGAAAACGTCTGACGATTAAACCGATACGGTGCCGCTACGGTCGACCGTTCGGGTATCAAACGATCTCCGATTGCGACGAAATTCGGCAGGCGGTCTACCTACAATAAAACAAGACCGCACGCCAACTTTCGACCCAATCCGAGAAAGTTTTATACACACTTTTAAAAATAATATTTTAACGATGCCGCAGGCGCGTGCGTGCGTGGTTGGTCTCGAAACGATCGACGACACGAACGGAGAGAACCGGCGACTACGAACGGATGCAAGTTTTCAAAAACGTTTGACAATGTTATGCAGATGATGCGAATGATAAGATGATGAATGCGACAACCAAACGAATCACACGATGACAACGACATAAAAGGGGAATCATTTTGAGCGTCGGTCTCGGGCTGTTACAATTAAATCGCTCACACTTGTGAGTGAATTTCCTCCACGTCAGGTTACGACGATCCTAGATGGCGAATTTGGATCCACGCATCTGTCCATGCGTTAATTTTCTAGCCATCTTCTACTCTTCATAATTTTCTAGCCATCTCCTACTTTTCATATGTGGTCATGTTTTAGCGTGTTAAGGTCTTGTACAATGCTAGGTGTTTAGGAAGGTGCTTAGCAAAATAAACCGGGTTTTTCTGAAGCAACGGTGCCTATTTCTACAGGAGAGACACCTAATTAAGCGTCTACCCTATACAAATAAGAAGCCTGATTTATTTGTCTAAGCACCTCCCCTAAGGACCTTGCCTAATACCTACCATTATATTCTACAATGTATTGGAAGCTTTCCCTTTTAACTTTGCATTCAACAAATCTTCGTCTGGATAATACTTGGCTCTCAAAACATGGGCACATAAATCTTCCACATTCATTTTCCCGGAGCTGGTGTTTTCTCGTTTTAGCTTCTGACCAAACCCGGTGTTTTCGAACCTCCTTATCATTGCCTTAAGTGACGAATTGATGGTAAATTGGAAAAAATGGTCCTAATTGGCGTGGTGGGCTAGGGCCAATAGTGCTCCCTCGCCTCGCTTTTTTTTTCTACGCCGGCTTCTTCGAAAAACCAGCAATGTCTGGCTCAAGGGAGAAAATGGCTGCCACTTTTTATGATAGATTTGAAATAAACGTGAAGCAAGAACTATTCTCATTTTTATTTTTTAAATATAATTTAAGAAAGATCTTGATTTTATTTAAAAATTATGAATTTAACAAACAAAAACGAAAAGAGGTAAAAATAAATCGGAGATAAAACCACTGAAACCAGCAGAGAAATACACACAAACTAGTAGAACGCCCGTGCGTTGCCATGGGCTTTTTAAAATTTATAATTAGTTTCTTCCATTTACCATCCCCTCATCTTGGATGAATCTGCGATGCTTTGATTAGAAACACAACAATCAAGTATTATAAATTTTTTATTGAATGTGATAATCTACATAAACCAACAATATTGAAGAACATGATATCTATAACTACTTAGGGCATCTACAACGCATCCATTGAAGGATCAATTTCCCAGCCGTTACTAGCGATTCCCATTAAAAAAGGAATATTCGTTAGTGTGGAATCAAAACATGTGGCTAGGATAAGTTATTGCGGAAAAAAAACTTTAGCGCCTACACAAACGCTAGAGCATTGGAGATGCCCTTAGTCCGCCGTGCACTTTTGAAGAAAATCCCCTTATCCTTTTATAATTAACCGACTATCCGATCTCGACTTTGTGCTCTTCCACCTCCATTGATAATTATGGGTTGCCAATGTTTTCCTCACCGCGACGTCGAGAAACCATCGACATCCATCCCCGCATCGACCCCTACCTCTTGTTGCCGTCTGCATTGTTCCTGCAACGCCCATGGAGGTCAACGGCTGTGTCCCTTCCCGATGGTGACGGCCCCTCACAGGAGCAGAAGGGACACATGAAACAACACAGGGTTCAACTGTTGGGGAACGTTGCATGGAAAACAAAAAATTTCCTACGCACACGCAAGATCTATCCATGGTGATGAGCATCTACGAGAGGGAGAGTGAATCTACATACCCTTGTAGATCGCTAAGCGGAAGCGTTAAGAAACGCGGTTGATGTAGTCGAACGTCTCCGCGATCCAAATCGCAAGTCGTCCCTCGATCCGATCATGAACTAGTGCCGAACGGACGGCACCTCCGCGTTCAACACACGTACGGCTTGATGACGCCTTCACCTCCTCGATCCAGCGAGCGATGGTGAAGTAGTAGATGAGTTCCGGCAGCACGACGGCGTGGTGATGGTGGTGAGGAACAATCTCTGCAGGGCTTCGCCAAGCGCTACGGAGATTATGACGGAGGAACTAGAGGGCTAGGGTTGCCGGCACACGGCTTGGGAAATCCTGATGTGTCCCGTGTGCTAGCCCTGCCCCTCTATTTATATGTTGAGCCCTGGGGTCTAAACTTGGAGAGAAAACCTCTACAAGGTCGGTTTTGCCCGCACAAGGTCGGTTTGGCCCGCAAGGAAAGAGTCCAACTCGGATCCCTGCAGTACCGCGCACAAGCCGCTCGTGAGCGGTAGTACCGCTTGAGCGGTAGTACCGCTTCACACAAGCGGTAGTACCGCTTACGCGGTAGTACTGCCTTACTAGCGGTAGTACCGCTTAAGGCAGCAGCAAAACTTCCTTTTGCACTTTCCAATACCTCGTGGGTTTTACCCCTTTGACCCATATAAAGTGTTGCTGCACCCGAACACTTCGGTAAACATCCGGAACCCCTTCCAGTGAATTCCGGAACCCTTCCGGAGATCAAAACACTATTATCACATATATCAATCTTTACCTCCGGACTCTTCCGGAGATCCTCGTCATGTCCGAGATCTTATCCGAGACTCCGAACAACCTTCGGTCATCAACACAATAACTCAACTATACTAATCGTCACCAAACGTTAAGTGTGTAGACCCTGCGGGTTCGAGAACTATGTAGACATGACCGAGACACCTCTACGGTCAATAACCAATAGCGGGACCTGGATGCCCATATTGGTTCCTACATATTCTACGAAGATCTATATCGGTCGAACCTCTATGTCAAGGATTCAGTTAATCCCGTATGCTGTTCCCTTTGTCCTTCGGTATGTTACTTGCCCGAGATTCGATCGTCGGTATCCCTATACCTAGTTCAATCTCGTTACTGGCAAGTCTCTTTACTCGTTCCGTAATACAAGATCCCGTGGCTAACACTTTAGTCACATTGCTTGCAAGGCTTATAGTGATGTTGTATTACCGAGTGGGCCCTGAGATACCTCTCCGTCACACGGAGTAACAAATCCCAGTCTTGATCCATGCCAACCCAACAGACACCCTCGGAGATACCTGTAGAGCACCTTTATAGTCACCCAGTTACGTTGTGACGTTTGATACGCACAAGGTATTCCTCCGGTGTCAGTGAGTTGCATGATCTCATGGTCATAGGAACAGATACTTTGACATGCAGAAAACTATAGCAATAAACTGACACGATCATATGCTATGTTTATAGTTTGGGTCTTGTCCATCACATCATTCTCCTAATGATGTGATCCCGTTATCAAATGACATCTCATGTCTATGGCTAGGAAACCTTAACCATCTTTGATCAACGAGCTAGTCTAGTAGAGGCTTACTAGGGACACTTTATTTGTCTATGTATCCACACATGTATTTGAGTTTCTAATCAATACAATTATAGCATGGATAATAAACGATTATCATGAACAAGGAAATATAATAATAACCATTTTATTATTGCCTCTAGGGCATATTTCCAACATCAACTCCTCTGTAGTTCAGTTCTTATTGTATAGGTACTGTAGATGTTCAAATCTTCCATTCATTCCAATCCAATGGCTATTCTTCACCCCCTTAATTTTGTTGTTAATTAGAAACAAGCACATAATTGTGTGTGTGTGTGTGCGCGCGCGCACACACACATGCGTGCGTGTGCGTACAATCATACTCCTACACTTGGGTAATCAAAATAAAGTTATTTGGATCAGTGTAAATTGGAAAGTAGTTGATGATGAAACTATGATTTTCCTAGGTGTGAGTAGTGGCAACATGAGGAAAGAGAAGCGCATAGCGGAAACATATTAATTTTCAACATGGGAGGAACAAAACATATGGATTACCTGTAAAATTGAGAAAATTTTGGCTTTAGTTTCACTGGTTAAATTCCATACCCATGCAACAAAACATATAAGATCCATAATCAGTTATATAGCAACAATAGTTTAGGCGGTAGAATCCAAGCAAACGTTTTAATATTCTAGCTTCACGGGATTATGGTGAAATCAGGACCTGGGTAGTCGCAACTTTCTTTCTTGGGGCAGCCGGGTCAGCCGGGTCAGCCTGATACAAACCAAAGAAACTTCACGGGAGTACTTCAGATTTACAGTAATGAATCACGCAGTACATTCTTTTTCTCACATTATTTTTTGACCGCAACAAACAAAACACTTCAAACTAATACAAAGATACTTGATTAACTAAAATGTCCCTCGTCCCTGTTTCTTAACCTTCTCCCTAAGAACAAATTCAACTGTAGCACTGGTTGGTACAAACCCACCATGTCCAATTGCTAGACCTTCATATGCTACTTCTCCCATTCTAATCTATATAAATAATAAGCGTTGAAAAGCATGTAAACATTAAAATCCATAATTTGACTGTACAGTTTAGATGATAAATAAACTCGATGTGAGCTAAATTATAATGCAATCCTTGTCAAAATAAACATGTACTCCCTCCGTTCCTAAATATAAGTTTTTTTTAGAGATTTCACTATGGACTACATACGAAGCAAAATAGATGAATCTACACTCTAAAGTACATTTATATACATCTGTATGTAGTCCGTAGTGAAATCTCTTTAAAGACTTATATTTAGGAACGGAGGGAGTATAAGAGAAGAGAGAAAAAATTGGATGACATAAACTACAAAAGCGTAAGTGTTGATGCTCTCATACAAAAGCAATGCCCCTTGTTTACCATTCATGAGATTATCATCATACCTGTTTTCTAGGATGTGAATTATTATTATTATTCAACTCTTGCTAGTAATTGTACAAAGAGATCAAACATGAGAAATATTGATGGTGTTTTCTCCACTCTAACTTAACTCACTGTAACATAGCTCAGTTCACATATCTCCAGCTTGAATCAGAGTAATTCACTTGATTGGACAAAACTACTACTCCCTCCGATCCATAATAAGTGTCACAGTTTTAGTCACTTAATGTGGAACAGATGAAGTATTATTTAAACGATACAGTATTAGGGGAGCACAACTATAATAATCACATGACCTATCAAGATTAAAAAAATCTGAATTAGTACTATAGTGAACTTAAAAAAAATCAAGGAATGGTCATCTCGAGAAATGGTAAGGACTAAGTGTAAAACGCATGTTCATATATTGACCTTGTATGAGCAATGGGAAAGGAAGGCTGAATGTAGAGCTTGGAAGGTTGGAAATCTTCTTGCTACATAATAACAGGAAGGATAATCACAAGTGGCAAAGGCAAGAGAGATGTACCTGGTTCTTGGAGACTCGGAGCAGTAATGTGCCGTTCAAATAGATCAGCTGTTGTTGAAAGAGAAACACTCCACGATGAAGATGGATCACCCGTCGTGGATGAGAAATACTCAAGATGCACTTGGTTTTGAGACATGGACTCATTTGCTAGATCTCTTCATCTTAGTCAAATTTAAAAATATTTCAGAATGCATTCAATTGTTCAAAGCAAAAGTCAACCTCATTCAAAGTAAATAGAGTACTTCAGAAAATCTATGCTATGTTTCAGAGAGCATTCAGCAGCCATGTCATGTTTTCTATGTACTGAGAATCCGTTGCATCTGACTCAAGTACCCACATAAAAATGTGCACAACATGGAATGGAAAACCTATAAAATATTCATTTTGGTAGTTTTCTCACAAAGAATTAAATATTTAAGTCAGTTGTGGGGAAAAATGAACATCATACCCTAAAGAACAGTACTATATGCAATGTCTTCATTGGTCCAGTTTGGCCCTGGTTCTTGAATCATTTTGTGGGTTACAACAAATTGTAGTATACTTCGTACTCTCCTCATTGCATGAAAGAAAAGAAAAGATTAATCTCACACATATTTTTTCCAAATTAAAATTTCTCTGGCAATATTATCAATTGCTAGTACGGTTAACTGTATCCATACCACTGTTGTTGCCTGGGTGCTGCAAATAATTTATCTCCAGCTATATTCAGAACCATTACATTTTTCACTCAGGAAACATGCATGCAACAATGTATTTCACGCACAAATCCAAAGCCCATGACCAGTAGCACTACATTTTGTGCATTACCAACTAACTGAAGAGAGTATATTTTGGTCGCCATACCACAAGTCTGTTAATCATCCTTTGACAAGACAAATTAATACATCAATTTTGATCCTCAAACAAGCTAGTGAACATGACCCTGCTAACTTATCTATCTCTAGACGTAAATTTGGATTTCCGTGCACACCAAAGAAGAAAAAATTGGAGATGTTTTATACTGGATATCACTATGCTCATGTGGAGTTAGTACAGAGATGTTAAACTAACAAGTCGAAACAGAAGGCTAAAACTACTTGTTCCTCCAATCCTAGAAGTTTGTTACAATAAAAATTAAAAGATTCCACCATGTTACCACTTATTGTCGAGTCAAGCCAGAATCACATTTAGCAGAGCAAGCTGAATTTTCTCAGCATCATTCTCATGAACCGGTGTACTATAAAGCAAAAGATACAATCATCTTCTTTTACGGTTTATTACGTATACACTGAAGCAGCACGAAAGTGGGTAAAAGCAACAAACTTTAATCAAAATCCATCAGGAAAATGTACTGTTTATAAATATGATTTTATCACAACAAAGTGTACTTTCAGCAAGTATTATAATTTGGGGAGCCATTAACATTGCTCATCAACAGAAAAATGATTATTTGCACAAGAGAACTAACAGAGCATCCCATATGTATACATATATAAGTAGAAAGACTAACAAGATAGCCCCATTAGTTTATTTTCTGAAGGTATGTGCACTGATAAAAATAATCAAACCCTGACCATGTTACAAACGTTTACCATTCCACGCACAGCGATCAAATAGGAAATCTATGAAAACATGACAAGATTTATTAGATTTGGCATGAACAGATCCTTCAACACAAAGTAGCATATAACCCAAGACAGAGCTGAGTAGTCCTTAATGAATGAGCTATACCCACATCACCAAAAAAGGGGAAAATTGTTAAAATGAGTTCACTTGTTTACCTAGGTTGGAATTCCAATACCTCGGCGAGCTTGTTCTCGAAGGTGTAGTTCCATGATCATTTGCCTTATATAGAGAGTGGCATGCTGCACGCCATCATAATTTAGATCACAATAATTGCAGTACATCCAGCCAACAGCTTGAGGATGCCAAAAAGGAACACGCAACCCTTCCATGAGATCAGCCACTCCAGCACCTAACATGTGGAAGCTGTGATCGTATTCAACGACCGAATCATCAATGTTGTCGTGCATAACCCCAGCAGAGATGACCGTGGCGCTCATCAATGTTGCTACGGGCGAGGAATAAAATTGTTCGATGGCGGAAATCCATGAGACTAAAGAATAGACGAGGGATATATAAATATCTAGGCTATCCATACATACCAGCCACCTGGCTGCACTTTTGGCTCAACATCGCCCAACTCCACTCTGGGTCGCTCCAAAGTCTTCTCTAACTCGAGCAAACATACCCAGACAGGTTCAATCGCTCCCAGCGACAAAAGAAGCTCATGCCCCTCATGTTAGGCAATAACAATGAAGAATGGCCTTGTGATGGCATCAATGGAGGTTACGCCTAATGATGCATCTATAAGGGCTGTCACAATAAGCACAAGAATAGGAATTGCATGCTTCCTGTACAAACCTAGATCCTACAACATTGCAGGAAGGTGAAATCAAGTTCCATAGTGTAGCACTTGATGGCACACCATCATGCATATTTTCAGTAATCCAGACTCAAGTAGATACGAAGTACTTGAGGCATGAAAGAAAAATTCATGAGGCATGAAAAAATCTAATAAGATCTATGAACAAGTTGTTTTTCCTCTATGTTGAAGAAGTGAAATATAAGAGCCATCCTAAAACTAATGCAGTCAAAATTCTGAAATTTGGATAACTAATAAACACATGAACAATTTGATTCTGGCTCAAATATATGGTACTGGTATATTTTTATAGTATCAAGTTAACATCGACAGGAAAAGAGTACTGATATATTTTTACAGTACCTTGTTCACACCGATAGAAAAGAAGTACTGATCAATGGGTTGTACTGGAGAAAGTCAATGTCTGAAACTACAAAGTAAGGGGGATATGAATCATGTTCTAAAGGTAGACAAATTCAAAAACTTGCATTTATAAAAACAAATGGGGATACCTTTAATTGTTGCCTCAATTCAATTCAATTCGATGAGGGACACGACAGCGGTAGCAGGGTAGATGAGTTCACTCCGTTCAATCATTTACAGAAAGTCCTCATCGCTGATGTCCATCTAGATCATCTTGTCTTCCTTGTCCTTCTCGTCCCTCAACGGCTTTTATTTTTATAGAATCTTCTATACTCTAGGGAGAGATTTTATTTTTACATCCAGGGTGTTAGGCTTGGCAGCATCTTGCTATCACTTCAGAGGTCCAAGACTTATCTTAGTAAACCGCCCCTACAACAATGAGGAGATCAACACCGACACCAAAAATATTATATGCATGCAATAGTACGAATGTCATCCCCTAACAATACGTAGATAGAATTCTGTTGCCAACCCGTAAATATGAACCAACTGTGGTTGACCAATGTAGCTGCATTGACCCATATCCTGCAAAGGTTGCTCAAACGTCGTACTTCAACAAAGGAGTGTAAAATTCTTCTATGCCCTCTAATTTAGGCATCTATCTTTAACTTCAAAAAATCATGTATGACCTGAACCTTTCAAATTCCTTAATTCAATGTCCAGGTCGGCGAAATGCAAAATGCAGTTCCTCTAAAAAAACTAAAAAAGATTGACTGTAGGTACAGTAGTATCACCAGAAATTGTGGGCGATGAAACTACAGGTTACTCTCCAGAATCATTTTCTTGGGCTCTGCATTGCCATGTGCATACCAAGGTGCTTAAAAGCCCAAACTGATTATCTCCCAAATAATTACTAACCAAACACGAAGATGGCGAAGGATTCAAATAGCTAAATTAACGTACAAGCAAGCATTAATAGCAACACTTCAACACGAGAAATTGGAGATTAAAAGTCATAATATGTGGTTAAGAAGAGTGCAGCTACCGATTAAGCTTTGTTCCTCATAGCAGCTAGAAATCACTTCATCAATCGGTGGCATATCACACTTTTTTTACATCACTCCACTACAACCACTACAATCGGCATATACGCCGAGTGCAACAGACACTCGGCAAAGGGGCAATAACCGTCGGCAAAGGCTTTGCCGAGGGTCGCACTCGGAAAAGGGCACCCGACGTACACCTCTCAGGCAAACAGGAATTTGCCGTGAGCTAATCCACGGACTCTCGGCAAAGCGTTTGTCGAGAGGGATACACGGCCCTCGGCAAAATAAAGTAGCTAACGGACGGCAGACGGGGCCGGCCGTTGCCACGTGGCCACAACCTGACATGTGGGGTCCATATAGTTTTTGCCGAGAGTGGCCCTCGGCAACGACACCCAATAGGAAAACGACACGTGTCGGGCGCCTGACATGTGGGTCCGCAGGGTACGCCGGGTGCCGTGTTTGCCGAGAGTGGCCCTCGGCAAAAAGACCCAATAGGAAAGGGCCACGTGTCGGCAGCCTGACATGTGGGCCCGTAGAGTACGCTGGGTGCAGTGTTTGCCGAGAGTGGCCCTCGGCAAAAAGACCCAATAGGAAAGGGCCACGTGTCGGCAGCCTGACATGTGGGTCCATAGAGTACGCCGGGTGCCGTGTTTGCCGAGAGTGGCCCTCGGCAAAAAGACCCAATAGGAAATGGCCACGTGTCTAGGGCCTGACATGTGGGTCCGCAGAGTACGCCGAGAGGTGCCCTCGGCAAAGATACCCAATAGGAAAGTGCCACGTGTCCGCGCCTGACATGTGGGTCCACAGTATATGCCGAGAGCCATGTTTGCCGAGAGGGGCCCTCGGTAAAGATGTCAGACATCGCTACTGGTTGGTATCCTTTTGCGAGAGGCCTCTCGGTAAAGATTGTATCTTTGTCCAGTTCACAGACTTTACCGAGAGCCACTCTCGGCAATGTTTTGCCCAACACCCTCTTTTGGCTGTTTTGTTTCTTTCCTGCAGCAAAACATATACAGTAGCAGCATATAGTGCATCACACATAGAACAACTCACATCTAGGCATCATTGAACAAAAAAAGAAATGATTCTCAAGAATAGCCCACATAAATTTAATAGTGCATAAAACGTGCAATAGTTGTCAAGCACACTCGACTACCACAAGTTTACAAGTCTCAAGATCACACAAGATGCAATAGTTTTCAAGGACATATAAGGAACAGTTTCAAACACAACATAACATGAAGTTCACACGGTTTTGGAGATCGGAGTGGTAACATTAACATCAGAAGACGTCATTACGTTTGGTTCTCCAACTCCACCAACTTGAGGTGGAACTACCGGAACATTGTTCGACCCTTGTGATGGATTGAGCTGTGATGGATTGACCCAATAAGATGAATGCATATGGTAATGCCAAAAATGGTGATAGAAATAGTTCGAACGAAACTCACAATGTTCCACTCTGGCGTCGGTGGCATCTCTGGCACTGGTTTGCCTTGCATAGAATAAAGATTGACCACCATTTGTTGTAAAGACTTCACTAGATCATCTTGTGTCTTCAGCTTAGCCCGGTCTTCATCTCGTTCTTTCTGGGTGTCATTCAGTCGAGTCTACAATATGGCAATGAAAATGTCATTCGTGTTGAAATGCAAACATGCAGGACCATGAAGGATCAATGAAGAAGCACTGACCTGAATTTCCTCAATAATGGACACGGTATGTGGTACGTGACGCTCTATGCTAGGAGCAGAGCCAGTACTCATAGCACGGAGTGCGTTGATTCTCGGAAGGGAGGAGGTTATGACAGAATCAAGGTGAACCGCCATCCGGCCCTTCGGTCTACCGCCTGCCGTGGCAATGGCCATAAGAGGGTCAAACGGCAGCACGTGAGGATCAACCTCTTGCCCGTACGTCTCCTTCAATTTGAATACATATCCAACAATATACATATATCCATCAAGTGCATACATATATATCCAACAATATATAGATATCTTCACCAAGTGCATACATATATATCCAACAAATTCGGAGCCAAAAGCAAGTTCATGAGTGCAAATAGGTAAACATAAGCTCCTTGAGCTCCACCGGTATGAACATAGCATGTAAGTGCATCAAGTTCGCATCCATGAGCTCCATCGTTCACATTTTATTAAAGCATCTGCAAAATAATCACGAAACATATTTCATCAGTTATATAAAAAGAATAACGAAGTGAGACAACAATAGAAAATAAATAACATTTATCCCAATGTATACTAACCATGCACAAGATATCATCAACACCAAAATAACGACGAACTGGACAAAGATTATCAGATTCTTCATGCCACCAAACCAAGTCTGACATACACCCTTGCTTACTCCATCATCGCGCTTCGCGCTGCACCGGAGCTGGGAGCAATGATACTCAAACGAATCGTACATTTCAGGACGACTCGCTTTGAGCAGGAACTGGGAGTAATGATCCTCTGCCTGCTGCCTAGTTGGAAATCCTTTATAGTCGGTATTGCTGTAACCGTTCACCTGTTCACGACATTCCTCCCACGAATCGTACACTCCGGGAGACCTCCCTCTACACACCGCATACCACCTCATCTACCAATAGAAGAATATGATTTGAACAAGCATAACACGAGAAGCAACAAAAGTTTAGAAGAGCACAAGCAAAACATATCCAACATAAGCATTAATGATTCATATACCCAAAAGCAACATCACAAGTTCTATTCAAGTCATACTCCGAGGCTACATCAGCAAGTACATTCACTACACTTCTCCTAAAGTGGGGTGATCGGTGGCCGGTGGGGTGGAGGAGGGTGCCAGCCGGTGGGAGTTGGGGGGCACCTATGGGGGAGGGCACCGGCCGGTGGAGGAGTCCGAGATGTAGTCGGTGAAACCAGTGATCGTGGAGTCAGAGCATGTGGGGCCATCCCCCACATTGGAGGACCAAGTGTCGTCGGGAATGATGGTCGGTGGACTCAATGGTGGGGCCTTTCTCTCCTTACGCGGTGGGGCCTTGCTCTCCTTACGCAGTGGGGCCTTGCTCTCCTTAACCGCGGAGTCATCGGCGCGCTTCTCCTTAACCGCGGAGTCAACGCTATAGGAAGCTGCGTCGTCGGAGGCATTTCGACTTTCGGTGATGGTCAAGCTAGGCAAGTCCATCGTGCGTGACAAATGTACATCACAGGACGAACTTGCGCAGATCGACCGCCATCTGCAAAAGTTGATTTTCTTCCTCCAAGAACAACTCTCATCGACACTCTCTCTGGTGATGGTATATATGGTGGACACTGTCTCACAGGCATTTCGACTTTCGGTGATGGTCAAGCTGGGCAAGTCCATCGTGCGTGACAAATGTACATCATAGGACGAACTTGCCCAGATCGATCGCAATCAGCAAAAGCCGATTTTCTTCCTCCAAGAACAACTCTCATCGACACTCTCTCTGGTCATGGTATATATGGTGGACACTGTCTCACAGGCATTTCGACTTTCGGTGATGGTCAAGCTAGGCAAGTCCATCGTGCGTGACAAATGTACATCACAGGATGAGCTTGCGCAGATCGACCGCCATCGACAAAAGTCGATTTTCTTCCTCCAAGAACAACTCTCATCGACACTCTCTCTGGTGATGGTATATATGGTGGACACTGTCTCACAGGCATTTCGACTTTTGGTGATGGTCAAGCTGGGCAAGTCCATCATGCGTGACAAATGTACATCACAGGACGAACTTGCGCAGATCGACCGCCATCGGCAAAAGTCGATTTTCTTCCTCCAAGAACAACTCTCATCGACACTCTCTCTGGTGATGGTATATATGGTGGACACTGTCTCATAGGCATTTCGACTTTCGGTGATGGTCAAGCTGGGCAAGTCCATCATGCGTGACAAATGTACATCATAGGACGAACTTGCGCAGATTGACTGCCATCGGCAAACGTCGATTTTCTTCCATAGCACTCATCCATATAGCATTCATGCAAACAAACATCTAGCATACATTCACCTAGCATTCATCTAACATCTAGCATTTCATCCAACATGGCATTCATCTAACATGCATCTAGCATTCATCTAACATTTCATCCAACGTGTAGCACTCATAACATCTAGTAAACATCTAACCATCTAGCATTCATCTAACATATATCTAGCATTCATCCAAGCATACCAAAAAAATGAAGGCGCCGTCCGGAGAGGGGTGGGGGTGCCGGCGGGGAGGGGAGGGCGCTGGGCGGGGAAGGGGGCCGCCGGCCAATCGGGGAGGGGAGGGCGCCGGTCGGGGAGGGGAGGGGAGGGGAGGCCGCCGGTCGGGGAGGGGAGGGGAGGGGAGGCCGCCGGCCGGGGAGGGGAGGACGGCCGGTGGAAAGCGTAACTAAAATGAAAAGCCCCACGGGGAAGAAACTTAAGTGTCCCGCAGATGTTTCCTGAGAGTCTGTCGGTGCGGCTCTCGGCAAAGGTCAAACCCTAGATCTAGGGTTTACCTTTTGCCGAGGGTTTCTCTCGGTAAAGATAAAACCCTAAATCTAGGTTCACCTTTGTACTGAGTGTTGCTCTCGGTAAAGAGCAAACCCTGCATTACCTTCTGCCGAGGGCATTGCCGAGATTAGCTCTCGGCAAAGACATAGTCATATTATTCATTTTAACTATTTAGAAAATAATTTAATACTTTTACTGATAAATGTGACCAGTGGGACCACATGTCAGGTAAGAAAACGTTTCTGTGACGTGTTTTTACCGAGAGCTATGTCTCCGCTCTCGGTATAATTGAACTAAGTGACGGCGCCATCAGTTCCCAACGGCCATGCCACGTGGCTTCTCTTTGCCGAGAGTGGCTCTCGGCTTATGCCCCGTTTGTCGTTCGGCTTTGTTCGCCGGGAGCCACTGTCGGCAAAGGTTCTTAGTTGCCATTCGTTTTTGTTTGCCGGGAGCCACTATCGGCAAAGGTTCTTAGTTGCCGTGAACCCGCGTTTGCTGAGGGTGGCTCTCGGCATATATTTGTTTGCTGAGTGCCCGTGTTTTGGCTCTCGGCGAAGAGCCTGACACCCGGCGTATAAGAAAATTCCAGTAGTGAACACTGCTTCAAAGAATTATTATGTCTGGACCACAACGCCAGTGAAACCCATCCTGCCCAGCAATCGTGAGATGAAGTGAGCAGTTAAAGTAAAGATAAATCGTGGAATGAGAGCATATGCCCACACCCGTGCTTTGTAGCGAGGCCAGTCTCCATCGTACAGGCCGCACACTCCGTGGAGCCCGCTACCATGTCAAGCGCTTAGCCTGTGGTGTCGTTGGCCTGTCCGGGCGTCCTGAGAATGTCGACTCAACGTAGGGAAAAACGGACCACTCAACACCCGATACACGGGCAGTAAACGACACATCAAGATCAAGCGAACAACAATGAGATCATATTATGATGACGAGAGACTGTGCCACTACCTTGTCAGGTTATATGTCAACGACGGAACTGATTCCTCATCGGCGTCGGAGCATCGATGGCCACCATGTCTCCTAAGCCGGTTAAGGCTGCTGGCGTAGAAGGAGAGGAGGACACACCTGGTCTCCTTGGCTACAAGGCAGTGAAGCAAGAGGAAATACTCGTCGCCCCTCGCGGCGGAGGTGGGTTTCACGTGGCCTCTGGCCACAACGCCTGTGACAACACACAAGACAATCAGGAAGAGGAATAACTATCAGCCTTGGTAGGAAAAGGACACGAAGGATCGGGGCAAACCGAGCGAGTTAGTGCCAAATAGAGGAGGATGGGAACGAATTTGCTTCTTGACTGGACTATCAAATATCGCAGATGCATTTCCCTGTGTGAGGGTAGTGATCAGTGGAAGTGTGTTAACCGATATGAATTCAGAAATGGAAGATGCTCTGAACTCGTTGTCAGCACAATGCACGATAAATTTATATCAAATTCATAGGCCAAACCATCTAATATACATAGAAAGAAAATGCAGTTGTTGGAAGCTGAACCAAGTTAGTGATGAAAATACCTTAAAAGTTCAACTTGGCTTCAGGGTCAATGTGGAAAAGCTTAGCCACATCAGGACTTGTAGTATGGTAGAAGTTGAATGTGTCTTCCAGCCTTGAAGCAGTAGCAAGCTCATTACTTAGAGCACCCTGCAACATTTGGCATGATTTATTGACCACCACACTACAGGCTCCAATATCTAAACTTCAGGAACTGCTACTCTTAGTGAAGGTACACATATGACTGCTTTTCTTGGTAGTTAGTAGCCATGATTGGTGGTTGGAATATTAATTAAGCTGGTCATACGATAGTACTGTTACTCTTAGTCATCTTTCAAACACATCAAACTTGACATGCATATATAGAGAGAATATAATGTTAAGCAAACGAATGGAAGAAAAAGAATAGCTTAGGATTGTAGAAAATAGGATGACACAAGAGCTCAGCGTTAAAGGATAGCTTGAAGAAATAAGATGGGTATCTATATATGAGTGCAGTTATACCTAAATTCCTTCTTCTGTCCAAGCAAGATCAGTGATGAGCACATGAACAAATTGGTACACCATGAAACATATATCTTCGGTAGTCCAAGAGGCAAACTCTGCATTTGCTTGTCAAGAAATCCCTCTGCGAGAAGAAACATCTTGTTGTAAAGAAGTACAAGATAAGGATTGCATCAAGGAATTAAGTCTCCGCAAAAAAATCAATGAATTAAGTCCTATATATCTAACTCAATAATGCATGCTCTGTTGGTGTTAACATAGGTTTGTCTAGATTACTTAGTTTTGTGTGATGCAGTTTAATATACCCACAAAATAAGTTCAATTGTTCGTAATTGGTACCATCAAATTACAATGTGAGCCAAACTTAGGACTGAGAAGGGATTAGGGAGAGAGGGGTGGTTACATGAATCTGCTACCTGTTGATGGCAAGGATGTATGAGGCGGAAAGGCTTTTTGCAGGGGGAGAGAAACAAAATAAGATTTTTAATGTAACAAAATGAAATGTCACATTCTTCTTCTGCACTGAAACTGATTACACGCTACATTGTCTCCTTGAATGTAGGTAAATACCAAATTACCGGCTGAAGTTATTTTCCATTTCACCTATTTGGTCTGTATGGAGAGACTACTCGGTGCTCAGGTGGTCTGAGGTCACGTTTTTTTTAGAAAAGGAGGTTGAACCCCCGGCCTCTGCATCAATCGATGCATGCAGCCATCTTTATTAATTATTCCACAAAGGTCTGACAAGAACATACATCAATCTACCCGAAGCCATCACTCACACCTACAAACTCGATAATGTGGAGTGCTCTCACTCCTCATATCTAAAACCGGTGTCGTCGCCAATCCATCCACACAACGTATCGGAACCAACAACCGGTGCAACCTACCTAAAGCCGCCCTCATCATCGGACCACTGACCCATCTTCAGGAGAGATATCCGCATCATCCTTGCCAGACCGAACATCCGTCGACGCCACCACGGCGCCCAACAGTGCCACCGCCCTGCACTCATCCGCCCAGACGCGAAGACTCGGAAGATTTGTCGTGCGTAGCACCTGCCAACCAGGCATGACTCAGCGTAGCACCTGTCGGTCAGGCATGACTTGACAGCTCCACCGAAGCTTCGTGCAAGACGAAGCCGCTCCACCTCCCGCCCCTGTCTTCCGGCGCTGCTTCACAAACGATGCTCCCAAGAAAGAAACGGCACCATAGTACCACCATCGTCCGATCTGGAAGACCAGATCTTAGGGTTTCCCCCGGAGCAGCACGAGTGGGTCGACAACAGTTGCACGACGATGCCTTCAACAAGGTAACGGCGCAAAACGCCGCCATCGCCCGCCAACGGCCCGGTTTTCACCGGCAACTATGTCTCCCCGTCTCGTAGCCGGGACTAGATGCCGAATCTCGAGATCCGACCACCCAGCCGCAGGCCGACCACCTCTGACGGAAAAGATGACCACCACCGCCGACTGCACCGGTCAGATCTGACCGAAGGTGCCGCTGACGAGACCACCAGGCCCTCCACGCCGTCGCCGCCGATCCAAAGATAGATGGCGCGCCGCCTCCGCCGCCGTCGCCCGAAGGGCTGGCCGTCGCGCCCGCAGCCCGCGCCGCCTCCGACGCCGCCGCGCCACAGCCATCGCCGTTGCCGACCAGATCGAGCGCGCCTCCACATGAATCGGGGCCCCGCACAACCCCAGATCTATGGGAGAGAGGCAATGTCCTCCGCCACCGCCGTCGGCCCCCGGCGGCGGCGGAGGGAGGGGATGAGGGAGATGCGCTCCCGACGGCTGGTTTGGGGCGTCACCCAAGTCGCCCGACGCGGGGACGACGAGGGGGCCTCACGAGCGTCCAAATGGGTAGATCGAGTCTTCCCCCGGTCTGAGGTCACGTAAATCAGTGCAAAGATCTCTCTGCTTAGATAAACCATGACCAGTCCAAAGTTAAAAGCAAAAGACAACAGGTCTTTACAATGCTCTCGTTTGTTATGTTTTCCTTAATCTCCTGACTGTTGCAGCATCTCCTTTTTAGTTTCCTGCGCTCAAATTTTGCGGAGTCACCATGATGCTACAAGATTTGAAGAAAAAATATAGAGTGGGGGACTGACCTTGTTGCTGCAAGCTAGCGTAGATCAAGGAGGCAGTGGCTGCGGGGCTGGAGTAAGACGTCAGGAGAGGGTGCTGCCTGGGTCATTGGATGTCACCCCCAACCATCGATCTCCCCTTCCTCCTTTTGATTGCCTCCCGATCTCACAAGAGCGGCTGGGAGACACGCGTTCCGCTGGGCTCCTCTTCCTCCTCGCCCCATGTAGGAGATGAATATGGCACCCTTGGCCGGGATACGCGGACGCGAGCACCGGCCGCCCTACACGCGGGAAGATGGATAGCGCCACGCCCCGACCTTGACTGGTCAGTGATGTAGAGGGGCTCAACGGCGGCTGGGATCTAGAGGAGAGGCGTCAGCGGGTGAGGAGGCTACCGTCGTCGTGGCGCCGGCAGAGGCCTTGGGTGTAGGAGATCAGGCGGCACTGCCGGCGCTCGAGACTGCCACCCCGCCGTGCTGGGACGTGCCATCTAGATCGGGGGGCAAAGAAAGGCGAGGGGACGGATGGGACTCCGCCACCTCCGTCGCATCCATGGTTGAGCCGCGCCGCCGCCTCCGTCTCTCCCGCTGGCCGCATCCAGGAGGACTCCGCCACGCACCAGCACCACCTCCGCGAGCCCCCGACCATGCTCCGCCGTGCAGCTGCTCCCCGCCGTGTGTTGACTCTCCGGAAGAATCCCGCCGCGCCGCCCGCTTGATGTCTCGCCCCCGCGCGAGGGAAGTCTGTCGGGGCGATCCCACCACGCCCGCCGCCTTTGACGGCCGGGCACCGCCGAATCATTTTTTGTTTCCTATTGTCCATAATAGGAAGCTGTTTTATGCTGGTCTGAATTAGTACTAATACATAATTTTGGTAGTCCACAGAACCAAAATCCATTAACCTCTCTTCAGGTACTTATAATTATATATTTTTATAATGTTTTGGTCTGTTCAGAAGTTATACTCATTTGAGAATTTTACATATGCTCCTCACAGGAGAGAAATGAAATGTTACATGGAATAAGGATGTCGTGAGTGTTCTCTTTATTTCGTCGAGATTAGAGCCTAAAACACTGCAGTTCCATAATCTGAACAGGACTAAACTTCTATTTCAGTCAGTACTCGGTACATATCGTCTCATAACTTTGTATGTCTAAGTCACGACATGAGAATATATATTGTTAGTCAAAGCATTAATTTTGCAAAATTCATGCTCTTAATTTTTGTTTATCTAATATTCTATTATGTTGTTTAAACTTCTCCTGCAGATTTGGGTGGGCAACTCTGAACAATCAACCTTACCGTCCCGCATGACTTTGTATCGGTATTCTGTTCTAAATATCAGCCCATTTGCTTCTCCTTCATCAATCCAATGTACATTTTTCCCCTAACAAGAGTCAACAGGTACATAATCTGTAATCACGTGGTCTCCTCTGATGTATCAGAAATAAAAAGTAGAAACAATGTTAATCATATGAAATATATAAATGATTATGTATGCTCAATTGCTCATCATATTAATGCAGATAACTACGGACAATGATGCATTCAGTTGGAAGCACGAACTCCTTTAAAAAATTATTATGGATGTCCCGGTGGTTAATTCAACAACCCCATGAGAAGGGAAACAAGGTTATACATCTTTGGACTCAAATCTTGTTCTTGAAGATTGATAAGATTTATTCACTTTGTATATGACGTATCTTTTGTTTGCTAATTTTACAGCGTTAAATAATTATTCTGCTGAACAAAGGGATGTGTCAATGAATCATGTACACCGTAAGCGTTTTCGTCATCGGAATAGATACTTATAATATGTACTATTTTGGCATATTTTCTACAGGTAGAGTTCAAAGCTGCACTATTTTAGTATGTGGATTCAAGCGCAGATCATACTGGCAATCTCTAGGTAAAAGAAAATGTTACTGGCAATCTCTAGATATCCTTCTATCATACTGGCAATATCTAGGAATAGTAGGGCACTAGTAGGAAAACCCCCATTTGTCCCGGTTCATAAGGAAAACCCCCATTTGTTCCAGAACCGAGACTAAAGGGTCGGGACTAAAGCCTAAAACCTTTAGTCCCGGTTCGCTTACCAACCGGGACAGAAGGGGCTCCACGTGGCCGGTGCTGGGAGCCCAGGCAGGAGGACCTTTAGTCCCGGTTGGTAACACCAATCGGGACCAAAAGGCAGGACCTTTAGTCCCGGTTGGCAACACCAACCGGGACCAGAAGGCACCGGGGTTTTTTTTTTTTGAAAGGGGGGGGGGAGGGGGTTTAGGGGGTTTGTAGGGTTAATTGAGGTGTTTCATATTGTGTTAGCTAGCTAATAGAGAGAAGTGTCCTCTCTTTCTCCGTGCTTGGTCGACGCTAGCTACTATAGAGAGAACTCGACACGCTAGCTAGTAAGCAAATGAAGGAACCATTAAGTACACAAGATCGTCATGAACATATACATAGAGAAGTGATCGACCTCTCTTTCTCCGAGAGATTGGTCGAACAACAAGTTTTCGTATATCTATCCGACGCTACTAGCTACATATATACAATATAAGATCTCTTACAATCCCTAACATTTAATGTCAAATTCCACATGGTATTCTCCGGCTTTATTTATGACGTGGTCAAGAAAGAATCCCGCCAATTCCTCTTGAATTGCTCGTATGCGATCATGTGGTAGGAGTTCATCCCACATCTGCCACGTCTAATTTGAAGAAGGGGGTCAATACATATATATGAATGAAACTCAACACAAATAATGGTAATAAAATAAAATTGTGAATATTATTGCTTACGCACTTGAAATTGTTTTTCAGAGTAGCCTCGCTTAGGGGTCGTCGCGTTGTAGATGAACTCGCAAACGTAGTATCCACAAAAATTATTCCCTTTTTCCTGCCACAAGCACTTTACGAGAAATAGAGTTCAATCAAACTGATAATCAAGCATGATAAATGGTATTGATGGAACTAGAATCAATGGGAGATGCGCGGAACTAGCTAGAAGTACTTACTTTCGGGTGTGTAAATCGCAGCTCCCTCGGCAGTGCCGGAACAATTGCGGTGAACTCTTTTCAAACCTTGCCAGACAAAGAAAATAATTACTTGATATCAGGAAATGAACAAAATTGCCGATATGATGCGATAATGATCGATTGAACTTACTTCTGGAGCATTTCAGTCATGCCCGCATATTCCTGGGGATCTTTTCGTTTCGAGTCTAAGACGATTACTACTCCCCGCTCAAGCTTAATCTCTAGCAGAATAAAGTGGAAGCTGCGCACGCATGCATAACTCATCAATTACATTACTATAACCTCGAGTAATAAGGGAAACCGAATATGCACAAGACAGTAACACTCACTTGAAGTTGTAAGGAAAGAGTATTGTCCCTTTGTTTTGATTTTTAAGCAACGATTGTAGCAAGTTGTCCTCGGTTTGTGTGACATTGTTTTTAACTGTATACTCATGTATGATATTTGGGTTAATGAATCCAATGTCATACATTTGTGCTTTTCTGCATTCGACGATCTTCAATCTGCATAATATAGTGAGGATAATTATATATACATGCAATGAAAGAGCTGAGCTATATATATAGAGAGACTTAATTACAGAAGTAGTACTTACAGACAGTAGGAAGTCACGATTGTTTTGTCGAGGGCCGTTTGATTGTATAACTGGAATATCTCCTCAAATTCAACATTCAACAGATCCATTCCAACGAGGTCGTGCTCCTCTTTAATCTTCAGCGTCAAAGCATCCCTCCCTGACTCGCGGCAGGTTTTCATGTACCATTCATGCAATGTTCGCATCATCGTTGTTAGAGGAGGATGATCAGGTTTGACGAGAGGCCGCCCGTACCGGTAACTGAATTCGTCCACCTCCAACGGCTCAAACTGTACATCATCGCTCAGGTAATCACCAGGATTGGTACCGGGCACCATCCCCGGATGATTAGCGACGATATCGCTAGACACCTTGAGCGGGGGGCACGATTGGTTCGCCTGTTCGCCGAGCTGGGGAATTTTTTTCCCACTTCTTCGTTTTGCTAACCTTGCATCACTGGAAGTACTTTTCGACCGGCGCGCGTCTTGATATGTCTTTTTAACACAGCGGTCAAAGTTGGAATCCGGCGGAGGCGGTGGTGGTCGCTTCAGGGCATCGATAGTGCGCATCACTTTCACCGGATCTAGCTTCTCCTTCGGAGCTGGAGTTTTCTTTGCAAAATGGGCCGTCAATTCGGCCTGACATATCTCCTCGTTTTCAGACTCGGTCCTCTCATATGGTAACTTTTCCAGAGGCTTGAGAGATGGACCGTATCTGTATTCCCTCCCGCCTCTTCTTGTACTGCTAGTCGCCGGAGCGGCGGCGTCTCTCTTCCGTCGTTGGTTACGAGGCGGAGCAGGAGGCGGAGTGCTCCGACGCGCCGGAGGAGCCGGAGCGGCGGTGGCTGTCTTCTGCCGTTGCCGACGAGGCTGAGGAGGAGGCGTACTGCTCCGACGTGCCGGAGTAGGCGAAGGAGGAGGCGGAGTGCCCTCACGCGTCGGAGGAGCCGGAGAAGGAGGCAGTGTGCCCTGATCACTCGCCAGAGGAGGAGGAGGAGGAGGAGGAGGCGGAGAGCCCTGATTCGCCTGAGGAGGAGGAGGAGGCGGAGGCGTCCAGTTTGGAAGCTTGATGTACTCCTTCTGCCATAGACATGTACTCCTCAGAGCACGAGCCAGCTTATTCTCTCCTTCACCTATAGGCCGGTCAAGCTCGAGCTCCTCAAATCCCTCCATTACTTCATCCACCATCACAACAGCATAGCCATGTGGAATCGGTGAGCAGTGAAAAGTTCCGTTGGGTTGAGGAGGTGCAACAGAGCCGACAGCCGCCTTGAAAGTGAGGTTCCGGCATTTCGTCATGAGCTCGCAATGTTGAGCCTCCGTGATAGTATCCATGGGGTAGATAGGAGCCGTGAAGTCAGGCTGAACGGGCTCCGTGGAAGCGACGCTGCTTCTCCGCTGAGATGGCGGGGTAGCTTCTGGGGTAGCTTCGTGCCGCTGAGATGGTTGGCCGGCAGCTCGCTGGCTCTCAGCTTCCTCTAGCTTTTGTAGTCTTGCATTCAGCTTCTGAATTTCGCTCAGCTCCGCTTTCCTCTTTCTCTCCCGGCTTCTGTAACCGCCTGCGTCGGGAAACCCAACCTTTCACGGAACGGAGCCTGGTGTGCCTCGTGTTCGTCCAGGGTGCTCAGCATTCCCTAGGGCCTCAGTCAGCTCGTCCTTCTCTCTGTCGGGAATGAACGTCCCTTCTTGCGCTGCGGTGATATACTCCTGAAGCTTGTTCATGGGTATCGCAAGTTGCTCGTTCGTCCAACGGCACTTCCCTGTTTCAGGGTCCAAAGTTCCCCCAACCCCGAAGAACCAAGTCCTTGAACGGTCTGGCCAGTTCAATGTCTGTGGTATGACGTTTTTAGCAATCAGGCCATTCTCAGCTTTGTAACACAACGGCCGGGCTTTGAGATAGCCACCTGACCCCGTGTGATGGTGATACTGCTTCTTTGCAGCATTGATCTTGTTTGTCTCTGACATTTTCTTACTCTTGTCCGATGTCTTGTAGGCCACAAATGCG
Source organism: Elymus sibiricus (assembly GCA_039707655.1). Taxonomy (NCBI): domain Eukaryota; kingdom Viridiplantae; phylum Streptophyta; class Magnoliopsida; order Poales; family Poaceae; genus Elymus; species Elymus sibiricus. The sequence continues at coordinate 386,099,853 of CM077667.1, forward strand.
GGCCAGTGATCACCTATCTTCTCAAATCGGTCGGTGAATTCTGGAGTCTTCCCTTTGTCGACAAACTTTGATTTCAACTCATTCTTCCACCACCTGAATAGATCTGCCATCTTCTTAAGAGCACACGCCTTGACCAGTGGCTCTATAACTGGCTTATTCGGATCCTCCTCTGGCGGTAGGGTGAAATTTGCCTTCAGCGCGGTCCAAAGATCATCTTTCTGTCTATCGGTGACATAATCACCATCAATTAGCTAGTCAGCACGGGCTTAACTAATATATATACCTCGCCGGACTTTGCAACAGCTCCCTCCTCCGTTCGGTCACCGGATCCGTCATCATGGTCTCCTTCTTCCTCCGGCATTTGGTCACCGGAGCCATCATGATCATGTCCTTCCTCCTCCATTGTTCGATCACCGGAGCCATCAACCTCTCCTTCCAGACCATCGGTGTCGTTGAGATACGACAAGATATCACGTCCGTCGTGGATTATGTCCCCCAACAACTGTTCTTGTTCCAAGTCTCTTGGATCCATAGTTTCTGCAAATATTACAACATGACAATTAATATACAAACATGAATGTCCGACGTCCGGACCACCTCTCTCATGAATGTTCGACGTCCGGACCGCCTCTCTCATGAATGTCAAACAAGGGATTCTCTTAACCTTTAAGGGATTTAACAAAATGGCGCGATTCTGAATGTGCAGAAAATGGTCCATATTTTTCCTGATCTCATCTACCCTTCTATATGTCACGTTGTCTAGTGTCAAAGGATTCAAGAAAACCAAGGCTTCATCATTAGCCGGAAGTAACAGGCGCATAATGGTACGAAGCTCTCCAAAATTGTTTTGGAACGGAGTCCCGGATAGGATAATTAATTAGCTTTTTGGTACGAAGTTCAGCAAGAGCCTTTCGAATATCGCTATTTGGAAGGCCTTTGCTGAAATTCGTACCAAAAAGCGAATTATTCTATCCGGAACTCCGTTCCAAAACAACTTTGAAGAGCTTCATAGCATCATACGCATGTTACTTCCGGCTAATGATGAAGCCATGGATTCCCTCAATACTTTGACAGACAACGTGACATATAGAAGAATATATATATAGATGAGAAGGGGGTAGATCGACAATGACGCTCTTTCTTTTAGGGTTTGGGTGTCCTCGATAGTTGGTCGGGTGAGCGGACCGCCTCTCTCACTCATGCATGTCCGACGTCCCCCCTCATGTCGAAGTTATCGGGGAGGGGGTAGATCGACAACGACGCTCTTTCTTCTAGGGTTTGGGTGTCCTCGATAGTTGGTCGGGTGAGCGGACCGCCTCTCTCACTCATGCATGTCCGACGTCCCCCCTCATGTCGAAGTTATCGGGAAGGGGGTAGATCGACAATGACGCTCTTTCTTTTAGGGTTTGGGTGTCCTCGATAGTTGGTCGGGTGAGCGGACCGCCTCTCTCACTCATGCATGTCCGACGTCCCCCCTCATGTCGAAGTTATCGGGGAGGGGGTAGATCAACAACGACGCTCTTTCTTCTAGGGTTTGGGTGGCCTCGATAGTTGGTCGGGTGAGCGGACCGCCTCTCTCTCATGCATGTCCGACGTCCCCCCTCATGTCGAAGTTATCGGTGAGGGGGTAGATCGACAACCACGCTCTTTCTTCTAGGGTTTGGGTGGCCTCGATAGTTGGTCGGGCGAGCGGACAGCCTCTCTCTCATGCATGTCCGATGTCCCCCCTCATGTCGAAGTTATCGGGGAGGGGTAAATTTTAACTTAGAGTTACATGCATCCATATAGTTACATCCATCCATTCATCCATCCATACATACACATACATATATACATGGACCAAAAACTGCTATGATAAAAAAAATATTCTATGAACAAAAAAAAACATCATATGAACATGACTAAAAAATTCATCATATCAAAAATAAGTATAGCATTTTGGTGTGACAATGATCACATCTATTTTTTTTGACCAAAAAATGCTATGAACAATTTTTTTTGACACACACATACATTACATATATACATATACATAAACATAAACATTATAAAAAAAAGGCCGGGGCGGCGCGGCGGCTCACAGCGGGGCTCGGGCGACGACGGGGCAGGGGCGCGGGGTCGGGGGCGAGGACGCCGACGGCGACGACGGGGCAGGGGCGTGGCCGGCGACGACGGGGCAGGGGCGCGGCCGGCGACGGCGGGGACGGGCCGGGGCAGGGGCGCGGCCGGGCTGATCGGGGGCGGGGCAGGGGCGCGGGCTCGGGGCAGGGGCGACGGCGACGGCGGGGGCGGGCCGGGGGCAGGGGCGCGGGCGACGGTGACGACGGCGACGGCGACGGCGGGGGCGGCCCGGGGGCAGGGGCGCGGGCGACGGTGACGACGGCGACGGCGACGGCGGGGGCGGCGGACGGCGTCGGGGCAGCCTGGCGGCGTCGATGTGCTCGGCGTCGTCGGGGGCAAATGGTAGATGAAATCTGAAATTTTTCACAAGTGTTGCTTATATACACACACCTTTAGTCCCGGTTGGTGGCACCAACCGGGACCAATGCCTCCCTTTGGTCCCGGCTGGTGCCACCAACCGGGACCAAAGGTCTCTTTTCGTCAGCCCAAAGGGCGGGAAACAGGGACCTTTGGTCCCGGTTGGTGGCACCAACCGGGACCAAAGGGGGCATTGGTCCCGGTTGGTGGCACCAACCGGGACCAATGGCCTGCGCCTGGCACAGCCGCGGTGCGGTTGGATGTTTAGTCCCACCTCGCTAGCTGAGAGGCTTCGGCACTTGTTTATAAGCGCGGTTGCGCCATCTCTCTCGAACTCCTCTGAACTGCAGGCCTGCGGGCCTAATCTCACACTGCTATGCCTGTTGGCCTACTGGCCTGTTGCGGGCCTGAATCCTGGCCCAACTAGCTAGGTTCCTAGTCGTAGTCAGGCCGTGGTGGCCCAGTAGGTGGCATTTTTTTTCTATTTTTTTTATTTCTTTTTTGCTTTATTTTTTTTGTTTCTACTTACAGCTAAATACTTACAGTTTTTCAGTGATTCTTTTGCTTTTAGGTCACAAAAATTATAAAATTTCTGTTAGTGCCTTTAGTTTTCAAATTTGAATAGTTTAAATTAGAATTTTTTGAAATTTGTGTGAATCACTAGTTTGTGAATAACTTTACTAAAAAAATAGATTTTTTAGTGATTCTTTTTCCTGCTATTTAATGTTACTGTGTTTTATCATTATATTCAATTTGGTAAGTTTTAGGTTATTTTAAATGTCTGTTTTAATCAAAAACAGATTTGGTTATTTTAGTTTGCTATTAAAGTTTCTAACAAAAAAATTCTTTATGAAAATTCTTTTTGCTATTAATGTTTTTAACAAAAAATACTTTGATAATTTTAGTTGCATAATTTTTATATAATTATAGTTTCAAAAATACTAGAGGTTTATAAAAGCTTTTTAGTTGATTATTTTTTGAACTCCACTCCCACGATGTTTTGAAAGAAATTAAAAAGCACTTCAAATGAACTCTGAAAAGGTTGAAAGTTGGCATGGTATAATCATTTCACCCACATAGCATGTGCTAAAAAGTTGAGAGGGTTACGGCAAAAACTGGATGCACTTCGTGTACAAAACGGACAATCTCTTCCGAAATATCAGGGTTTCGGACGAAAACTCATGTGTTACAAAAGGATTTCATTTTTTTGAACTTATTTGAACTCCATACTTTTTGTGTGTTCAAAATGCACCATTCAAAGCCACATCATCAATTTTCAACCCTTTCTGACTTCATTTGGTATTTTTCATGTACTTACTGATTTTTTTGAGCTAAATAACCCTGAAATTGAAAAGCACTTCAAATGAACTCTGAAAAGGTTGAAAGTTGGCATGGTATCATCATTTCACCCACATAGCATGTGCTAAAAACTTGAGAGGGTTACGGCAAAAACTGGATGCACTTCGTGTACAAAACGGACAATCTCTTCCGAAGTATCAGGGTTTCGGACGAAAACTCATGTGTTACAGCCCGACGGTGGCTCGTGAGTGCCCGCATGAAATGCACCGTTGGACCGTATGCAGGGAATCCGAATGATTTGTATTCGATCGATGAACTAAAGGATTTCTAGATAGATCAACAAAACACACGGTTTCCCCTGCATACAGCCCAACGGTGGAAATATGAAATGCACCGTTGGACCGTATGCAGGGAATCCGAATGATTTGAATCCGAATGAGTACACACACTAAGTGTCGAACATGTCCGAGAGGTGGGTTATATATAGGGTCGTGTGCCTCTTTAGTCCCGGTTGCTAGCACGAACCGGGACTAGTCATTATAGTGCTGATCCAACAGTTCACAAGCGCTTGAAAGAAACACACGATCCGTGTGCTTCTTCCTGATTAGTACGACCTTCACCGCCCAAGGTTATAAAGAGTTGAGAGGATTACGGCAAAAACTGGATGCACTTCGTGTACAAAACGGACAATCTCTTTCGAAGTATTAGGGTTTCATGTGAAAACTCATCTGTTACAAAAGGCATTTCATGTGGAGAGAAAGTCTTCACTTTTTCTTCGCTTGTGTCCTTTGCTTATTGCGCCGTAACCATGGATAATCTTCATCGTTTAAGAGGGTGCTTGGGTCAGCCTTGACTTTGAAGGGAGGAATTTCATGAAACTTTTCATAATCTTCAGACATGTCTGTCTTGCCCTCCAATCCCACGATGTCTCTTTTTCCTGAAAGAACTATGTAGCGCTTTGGCTCATCGTATGATGTATTCGCTTCCTTATCTTTTCTTTTTCTCGGTTTGGTAGACATGTCCTTCACATAGAAAACCTGTGCCACATCATTGGCTAGGGCGAATGGTTCGTCTGTGTACCCAAGATTGTTCAGATCCACTGTTGTCATTCCGTACTGTGGGTCTTCCTGTACCCCGCCTCCTGACAGATTGACCCATTTGCACTGAAACAAAGGGACCTTGAAATCATGTCCATAGTCAAGTTCCCATATGTCCACTATGTAACCATAATATGTGTCCTTTCCCCTATTGGTTGCTGCATCAAAGCGGACATCGCTGTTTTGGTTGGTGCTCTTTTGATCTTAGGCGATCGCGTAAAATGTATTCCCATTTATCTCGTACCCTTTGTAAGTCAATACAGTCGAAGATGGTCCCCTGGCCAATGAGTACAACTCATCAGAAACAGTGTTGTCACCCATGAGACGTGTTTGCAACCAACTGCCGAAAGTCCTGATGTGTTCATATGTAATCCAGTCGTCACACTGCTCCGGGTGTTTGGAGCGCAGAATATTCTTGTGTTCATCGACATACGGGGTCACCAAGGTAGAATTCTGTAGAACTGTGTAGTGTGCTTGAGACCAAGAATGCCCGTCCCTACATATTATTGAGTCCGCTCCTAGCGTGCCTTTTCCAGTCAGTCTCCCCTCATACCGTGATTGAGGGAGACCAATCTTCTTAAGGTCAGGAATGAAGTCAACACAAAACCCAATGACATCCTCTGTTTGATGGCCCATGGAGATGCTTGCTTCTGGCCTAGCGCGGTTACATCTATGTCACGTTGGTCGGCATAATTGTCATAAACACTAAATAAAACAAATAGTTATAAAAGATAATATATACCACATCCGAATCATAGACCGGACGAGGGCAAATGAATAGAGAAGTGAATAGAGAAGTGATCAAATGTTATTATTGAAAAAATAAATACATAAAGTTCACACATAGTTCTCATAGAACAACATACAGCTCTCTAGAGCATCTAATTAAAACATAAATTGAAACTAACATACAACTATGTAAAACATTTAAATGCAACAACAAATGCGATCATAATGGCAACTAAGGTAACAATTGATCCAACAACATAATGATACCAAGCCTCATTATCAATGGCATATTTTCTTATCTTTCTAATCTTCAAGCGCATTGCATCCATCTTGATCTTGTGGTCATCGACGACATCGGCAACATGCAACTCCAATTTCATCTTCTCCTCCTCAATTCTTTTCAATTTTTCTTTCAAATCCTCGTTTTCTTTTTCAACTAAATTTAACCTCTCGACAAGAGGGTCGGTTGGAATTTCCGGTTCACATACCTCCTAGATAAACACATCTATATCACGTTGGTCGGCATAATTGTCATAAACACTAAATAAAACAAATAGTTATAAAAGATAATATATACCACATCCGAATCATAGACCGGACGAGGGCCGACGTGGGCGGATACCATGACCATGGCACTATATAATAACAAACAATAATAAAAGTAAGAAAATTACACAAGTATCTATCTAAATGATACAAGTAAGAACTTTTTTCTTTTAGAAAGAAGATAAGAAGAAGAGGCTAACCACGGTGGTGCCGGCGCCGAGATGGACGCGGGCGATCGACGGCGGTGAGGACGGGGACGGGACAGGACGGACCGCCAAACCTAAACAAATCTTGAGAAAAATGGAGCTTGGACAAGGAGCTTCGAGAGCAGAAAGCTTAAGTGTGGCTCGGGCATTTCATCGAACATCTCATGTGCATAGGAGGTGAGCTAGAGCACCACAAAGCTCTCCCCTCGCCGGCCAGAAAAACAGAGCAGTGTGGAGTGCTCTGCTCGCTGGCGGGGGGATATATATAGGCATCTCATTGGTCCCGGTTCGTGGCTGGAACCGGGACTAAAGGACCCCATTTGGTCCCGGTTCCAGCCACAAACCGGGACCAATGGTTGTGGGCCAGGAGCGACCCCCATTGGTCCCGGTTAGTGTCTGGAACCGGGACCAAAGGGTCCAGACGAACCGGGACCAATGCCCCACGAGGCCCGGCCGGCCCCTTGGCCTCACGAACCGGGACCAATGCAGCCATGGGTCCCGGTTCGTGACTGAACCGGGACTAATGGGTTGGCCCGGCCTGGACCAATGCCCTGTTATGTACTAGTGAGGATCTCTCCTCCTTGTGTTTCCTGTTCGACAAAGTAAACAAGAAACTTGCTTCTCTAGGTAGTTTCAGGATTTCTGTCAACAGCAATATAGAGAGTGTAATCCTGTAGTCCATAGGTTAGCTATGCAGGCGTCATTCGTTTCTGGTTAGATGACATCTCTAATGACACAAAGCTGCTTGTCTTGGTATATATTGTAATCTGTATTAACAGTGTGTTGCAATAAAGCTTTCTCTTTCATGTAAAAGAAAATTTTAGCCATGTTCTCTTATGATCTGCGTGGTAATGCCAAGCTGTCAAACTATTGTGTGTGAGAGTGAAATGCTAAACTGGACAAACTTCTGCCTTTGTGTCAGGTTCCACAGATCATGCACCATACATTGCGCGCATTGAGCGTACAGACAGAATCACTCACTGGTATATATTTTCATAGTAATGCACCATTAAGCAATTCATCAACAAAATGATGTCATTTTCATTTCACACAAGACAACTTCAAAATTCAACAAAACACTGGCATTTCATTCCTATGCTTCGGGCCATCCCCACGACCACACGTTGCCAAGAATTACCTTTTTCATTGCAGATATTCAGTAATTCCTCGCATGGCACAGAAACAACCAACAAACACACAAGAAACTTTAAAATTCAGCTACAAGGAGTACTTTTCTCCTTCTCCCCCATATGCTTCGCCACGAGACCCTTGCTCCCTACTTGGGAAGGAGCTGGAAGTACTGCTCTACGGCGTTGTGCTCGACATTACTGTCAGGGGCTCGGGAGCGAGGCTCGGGGTGGCAGGAACACGAGGTGGAGGGTGGCGCAATAGTGAGAGAGGAAAACAGTTCCTACCGTTTCACAAACTGAAATTTCAAAATGTTAACTTACTTTTAGAACAATAACTCGCTTCAAACAGAGTGGTCGAGACCGGTTGTTGGTATCGCATGGCCCTCGGTCGTCGTCGAAGTTCTCAGGCAGGGTGCAGCCATCTACAATTGCAGACCCGAGAAGGGGGTAGTTTTTTCCCGCCGTTTTGATATTATTATATATTTTATTTGTACCCATGTATATATGAAGGCGTGCAACTGCATTTCTACTATCCAACAACAAAGATATATCAACGTGCGCGCGTTAAAGGACCGAGCTGCAGCGTCAACGTACACGTCGCGCGTCAAAGATAGATCAACGTACTAAACTTCATAGAGTCCTACCTGCAGCTCTACTAAACTTCAACGCTAGTACCATACTACTACAGTTCCCAGACTGTAGTAGTAAGGAGGCACCGCCTGTGGAGTGTAACCTAATCCGTTCACTCTCTCCCTCTCTGTGCAACTCTAGCCGTCATCTACTGTTTCTCTCAGTGTGCTGCTTCCGGCGATCCCATCCCGACGACCGCGTGCACGGTTGGTCGGGAGAGCAGGTGCCTCCGGAACCCTGTCGTTCGAGATCCTGCCCGGGAGAACAGCAATAAGGTTTTTGGGGAGCGTCTCGACGCGACTGCTCCCGATCCGTCCCCGTCTTCGTCCTCCTCTGCTTCGACTACTTCCCCTGCATCGACACCATGGTCGACGACGCCGCCCTCGCCGCCGCCGCCAAGAAGAAGGCCACGGACGACGCCGAGGCTGCTGTTGCCGCCGACGCGTTGGCTTGGCCAACCGGAGGGTATGATTTGTCCATCCCTCATTTATTCGTACTCGTGCTAGCCGTATATGTCATGTTCATAGATATTCAGTTTCTATGTACTGTACGTGCTAGTATGCTTAGGTATCGATATGAAATGCATACCGTATTTAGCATGCTTGTTATTTACTCGTGGATTAGTCTAATCGGAAAAGTGCTAATATTTACAACAATTCCATGCCAAGTTGCATTGCATCCTCTCTTATCTTTAGCTAGATTATTAATGCAAGTAGCTAGCATTTCGTTCAAGGGAAGGTTCCCTACTGATGAACAAAACTTCCGTTTTTCTCCACATCGTTAAATAATCATCCGCCGATTAGTCAAAAGAATTTTTACTACCAAACCCTGTTAGTTTGTTGGTTTCCTCTGCTATATATGCACACAAGTGATTATGTAGCTCATAGGATGTTCGGTGCTTCCAAATATTGCAAGAACCCAAGAGAGAACAATGGCGATCAGCTTACATTGCTCGGCAAGTATAAAACCGACACGGAACTTGGCGCTGCTGCTCATCCTGATCACGATGATGATCCGAGTCCATGGCCAGTCTTCTACCTTCGGCGTGTAATTACCGCTATAACTCAGACTTGGGTTGTCTGGCTCGCTCGCTCTGACTCTCGGCCAGTCCGCTCGCTGCTTAATCTGGTTTGCCGTCTCGCCTACAAGTGGTTTATTTGTGTCGCTCGACAGTTCAAGATAATCAAGGTGTCGGGTTTTTGACAAACTTGAAGAAAAATATGTTCACAGGATTTTGTAAAATGTTTGTAGATTAAATTTCATGAACTCAATAAATTACACTAATTTTAAAATATGTTCGTGAATTTGATATAATATTCATGATTTAAAGTATTAACGAATTAAAAAATGTCACAAATAGAAAATTTCATGAATTTCAAAAACTTATTTTAGATTTTATTTTTCTACAAAATTTAGAAGTATTCAGAAATTTAAAACTTGTTCACGATTTTTTGAAAAAATCATGTATTTGAATTTTTATTCATGACCTTTAAAATGTTCACTAATTTATAAAATGTTCTAAAATTTGGAAAATAATGATGGATTTTAAAATATTCATGAATTAAAAATTAAAGATAAAGGTAAAATAAAATAGATATTAGAAAACTAATAGGAAAAACTATCACAACTAGCTTTATTCAAAGTTAAACAATGAAGCACCCCAAGTAGGCAACTTGGAGGATCATCATCCCGAGTACAATAAAATTCATTGATAAAGCTATACTTAGCTAGCTCATGTGACACGTCATTGGTTTGTCTTCTAAAATACAAAAACTTGACCTTCCCTCTCGCAATTTTTTAAAAAAAACTTGAACTTCCAATCGAACTTGCTAAATCAAGGCAATTTGCATAAAACGCCGCTGCCGAATCTCACCATTGTGTTTGGTCATTACATAAGCTGGTCACCTCTTGTGAATCTGATTCCGCTTCCAGGTTGTGGAAACCAAGTGAGTGGCCAGGAGCAAACCTTCACGCATTGACAACACTTTTGTCATGACTGGACCAACTGCAATCGGTAGGTACACACGCCTTGCCGCTAAGAACTCGCCTTTAAAATCCCTTAGAACAATAGCAGTTGCACCCGCCCTCGCATCAACGTGGAAGGATGCATGTACTTCACTTTCACCATCTTGGTTGATTTGTACCTTGTGCGGCACGTGGCTGACCGTCAGTGGCGGAGGCAAGCCTTGGGCAATTAGGGCTATAGCCCTAGGCCTAGTATCCCTTCAATAAATTACTAATTTTTTTAAGAATTTATCGTTCAAGCTAGCTTGCCTTAGGCGTAACACGCTGCTAGCTTCGCCACTATGATTGTTTGGATTGAAACAAACGGGCGATGCAATGACAAAGTCGCGATGAACTTGACTCGAGCATGCCGGTTGGAGCTTAGATTGATACTAGAATAGTTGGGCATGCTTCGTTGTTGTCGTTGAGTCCATAAAAAGATTAACATCCTCTATTTCAAAATATAAGGTGTAGTATTTGAAAAGTCTAACCTCCTTAAGTTTGATCAAATTTTTAGAGAAATATATCAATATCCATAATATTATCCCACAAAAAATGTCCATAATATTAAATCGATATCATCAGATTCATTATGAAATGAATTTCCATATTTTATTTATTTATACTGTGGATGTCGATATTTTGGGTTCTGAACTTGGTCAAAGTTAAAGAAATATGACTTTTCCAAAAATAAATACAACTTGTAGTTAGGAAGTGAGGGAGTATTTGGTTTGGCGAGTGGGGGAAATGATGGAGTGTGTTTTGGTGAGCTTTCATTATGTGATTCTGTGTTATTTGCTAATCAGTCCATACTTATGTGTGAAAATTTTGTACGTCGGTGGCTGCATGTACTATCTTGGCGCTATAATATCTCATGTTGGAGCTTTTTTTCCTAGATGGTGAGAGGGTTCACGGGATTGATATGTTTTTATTGGCCGGTTGTTGTCGATTGATTTGAATTGTTGACGTGGTCAAAATCGTTAACCAAATACAAAATTGAACACCTTATATTTTGGAACCGAGAAAGCATTTGGTTTGGCGAATGTGGGAGATGAGAGAGCGTGTTTTCTTTTTTTTATCATATGTTCTTTACTTCAAAAGTTGTTATTACCCTCGCTGTTACAATTAATCATTTTTACCAGTCTGGTACATTTGCTTCAAGGGATAATAATATCATTTGTAGATTTTCAAATAGTTACTTCACTCAAGGCATGTGACAACTTGTGTGTGACCGAAATGCTACTCATAAATACTCTTCCCACTCTTTGCTCGAACGATAACTATTGGAATATTTACACGAAGGTGCTACAATACCATGTGTCTTGCAAGCCATCATTGGACATATTGGATATATCTTCTGTAAAACCCTAGCCCACATCATCTATATAAGGCGGGGTTGCGGGGCTCTCAATCCCATCTACCTCTGAAGAACTGGACTCTCGGTAGCAAATACATCACCCATTGTACTCCCTCGCACGAGGTATGCCACCATGAATACAAACACAAAGTAGGACATAGGGTATTACTCGTTTCCGGAGGCGAACCTGGGTAAACTCGGCGTGCGGTATTCATTCTGATACTTTTGGCCACGTTCATCGGTACTGACAACTTTTTGCTCTGTCAACAACTACTAAATTAATCACCCATAGATCCTCCGCTTATAGATTTGTACCACCACCCCTAACCCAATGATATAGGTTGGTTTTTTCCATTTGTCACCCAAGTATTTTTTCTACTCTTGTTGTCCTCACTCTCCAACATGTCACGGGATGGCCCCAAACCTGTCCGCGGGGGCAGCGTTCCGACCCATGAGCATGTGTACTCGACATCACAGGTCTGGCCTGATACGTGGCTAAATGGGTTGTGCCCGACACACAACACACTTGACTCCATGCTTGGGCCTCGAGGCGAGGCTCGTGTGCCGGCCCGACACAAAACATTTAGCAAATGGGTCGACCCGTCAAGAACACGTGTTAGGCGACTGTTGAAGGAGGAGGGGGCACGTGGAAAGGGGTTTGAAGGAGGGTTAAGGTGATTAGAGGTTATTTAGGTCATTTCAACTAGATTTTTGAAAATATGGTAGTTGGAGGGCAAAATTGGTCCGAAAATGTTTTTGTTTTCATAAAATGGGTTGTCCACCCCTCGCATTTTCGAACGGGCCTCGTCCCCAGGCCTAAGCGTGGGCCAGCCCACTTCCCTTCCTCGTCGCATCCCGCTCCCCCCAGGCCCCCACCAAGACACCGCCTGTCCGCCACAGTCGCGGGGGCCCCTAAAAAAAAGTCACGGGTCATAGAGCCACTGCAGCCCACCGCCGCCACAGTCGCGGGTCATGAGAAACTGCCCACGGCGGGCGAGAGGCACCCCCCCCCCCCCCCCCGACTCCCACCAGGCCGCCGCCGTAGTCGCGGAGATGGAGAAGGCATCGCAGCGCGCCACCGAGTCGAGGAACTGCCCACGGCGGGGGTTAGGTATGTCATGTGCTTGCATTTCTGCACTTTCGTAGCTCAGCCGCCAAACTAGCGTGCAGTGGCTTATGATTCTGTGTTTCCACAAACTCCCAAAATGGTCAGAGGATTTGACCGAAACAAGTACGTATTTGATTTGAATCCACAACCTTGCAAGAGTGATTGGGAAATAACAGGCGGAATTCTTAACCGACAATGTGTCTTAGGATTGGTTCAATGGTTTGGATAATGTACGAGTACCAATTGGGATTATCAATAGGATGCACCGAGTTCTCAAATGGAATAGGATGCTTCATGCTAAAGCCACTAGTAAACAAGCAACGTTTACAAACTGAAAACGAAAATCACTAAAAGTTGCAGTTACAGACGATGAATGACAATGCAGTTGAGCAAATCAAGCAACTTTATCTAAGCAAGATGTAGGAATAACATGATAGGCGTTTCCTTTTCACCTTCCAGAAAAGATGGTTGCTTGTGACATCCCATTCCCATCGGTATAGCCAGACTGGAAGGAACTCTCCGTGTTGCTGACTCCCGAAATCATCAACTGGAACTGCTTTGGAATTTCAGTATCCATGGAGTACTTAGGTCGAGGAGTCCCAGAAGTAGACTGTTTGTCGCTCGCTGGCAACCACACTTTGAGCCTTGCAACAACCTCTGTCATGGTGGGCCTATCGATGGCTGCATTTTCAACGCAATTCAGGGCAAGGTCCACCACACTCTGCAGGGAACTGTCATCATACTGATCCAGCAGCCTCTTGTCTACAACATCGTGAATGCTGCCTTTAGCTATCTTTTGCCGCACCCAGTTCGGTAGGTGGACGGTTTGAGGGTCCATAAATACTGGGGATTGGCCGGTGATGATCTCCAAGAGCACAATTCCGAAGCTGTAAACGTCTGTCTTGACAGTGAGTTGGAAAGTTGCATGGTACTCAGGGTCGAGGTAGCCAAGAGTGCCAGCAGCAACAGTAGATATGTGTGTGTGAGCATCGTTAAAAGCGCGTGAAAGCCCAAAATCAGATATTACCCCCACCAGATTCTTGTCCAGAAGGATGTTTGGGGTCTTCACATCTCTGTGCACTATTGATGGGGTGCATGACTCGTGTAGATACTCCAGTCCTGTAGTTTATTAGAACTCGTACTTCATGAATGCACATACGTACATGATCTAAAGGTAAACACGTAATTGAAATACAGACCTTGTGCAGCATCAAGGGCAATATAAAGTCGCTGTTCCCAAGTCAAACTATAGACATCTCCTGCAATCAAGATGTACAAAATAAATGTAAGGGCCATTTGATACGTGCATGGTAGCATAAGTACCAGTTTTTGCAATATTTGCACATATTTTCTTAGATTAACTCTTTGCACATGTTTAAGCTAAGAAATGATGGTTACACACACAAATGATTAACCATAGCATCGATATAAGGCCTGCATAAACAGGCACTTTGATCTTCCAGAGGTCACTACTTCTCATTCTTTTACAAGAGCATTTTTTATATACAGTTCCAGTTAACAAGCGAAGCAAGATGTTCGAATCATTCTTTTAGCATATATCTCTTAGTTTTTATTGTTTCTTACTAGCTTTTAATAGATGTACATATTTCTGATTTGTGACTATCATGCCATGGTTATGACTTAAGAATTTTATTGTGGTAGCCCCAATTTGTTAAACCAAATATCTTATCCCATGCCATGGTTCAGACTTTAAGAATATGCAGCTCTAAGAATGTAGCTATGGTTGCCTCACTTGTTAGTCCAATATATATACAGAGTAAATTAGGTCTTCCAACTCAACTGTATTGACTAGCAGTAGCAATAGCAGTTTAGGCAATCAAACTACATCTTTAACAAGAAATATCAGTTTTGAAAATCCTGACTGCAGTACCGTGTCAAAGCCAGAATAGTTTGGTTTTAGATTTTTTTTTTTAACTTTTGACTAGGTCCTGTCAAAATTTATTTTTATACTGTGAGCACAATATATTTGTCGAAGTTGAAAAGTAGGTGCTTCCCAAGTTCTGAACCAAAGCTGTCGGCATCTGGGTCTCCGTGTATTTTAAAGAAGTAAAACCCTGAATTGTTCAACTTGCTTTTTAGATTGAACAGGTTTAGGTTTCATTGAATGATTCAGTTTTATTGAGTTAAAGTATAAATGCCTCTGTAGAAATCTAATGCAAGTTAGTGATGATAACAAACTGCAAGTTTGATTGGTTGAACCTAAATCAATTATGCTTGACAGATACATTACGAAAAGTTAAGAGAGAAACCTCCTTTTAAAAGCTGTTGAAGATTTCCACTGGGCATGAAGTCGTAAACGAGTGCAAGGCACTTCTTGTTCTGGCAATATCCTTGCAAAGTCACGAGATTCTTGTGATGAACTTTGGACAAAGTTTGCACCTGCACCAATAGATAGAGTTACCAAACATCCTAGGGATGAAGCCAGTAGCATCATTTTATTCACTATGGACTATGGAAATGGTTTTAGATGTCTTGCAGATCTATAGTTTACTTTTGGATGACTTGTAACAAGCGTTGGAATAATTGAGGCTGTATGATGCAGAGGACAGGGGCAACAACAAACAACCCCCCAACCAAGACCAGGGAGGAAAGTGGCCTAGTTGGTTTTGTGTTGTACCTCAGGGAGGAAGTCTGTGGACTCTGCTATTGATGTCTCCATAAGCACCTTAACAGCTACCTCATCACCATTTTCAAGTATGCCATGATAAACAATACCAAAACCTCCTTTTCCAATGATTGATTGAAAGTCGTTAGTTATGAACTTCAGCTCTGCGTACGTGAACCGTCTGATATCAATGTGTAGGGGAGTTTCCTCTTCATACATAGCATAATCTTCATCGTTTCCTGACTTCCCTGCAGAGTCAAGAAGTTGTATTTTACATGAAAGTTTAGGTACGAAGCTGCTGTCTTATGTCTACAACCTATTGCATTGATGAAAGGGAACTTTAGAGTATAGATATATTTTTTACCTTTCCAGTATAACTTCCAGAGTATGCCCATCAATACTAGGAGGGATATCAGTACCACAGGAACTATCACTGCGATGAGAATGGTAGATGTGGTCTTCTTCTTCTTATTTGAACAATATGTTTCTTTGACTTTTGAGCATATGGGATTGCCTTCTAGTCTAATGGCACAATTACACAACATAGAGAAAAAATGATCTCATAAGATGCTAGCTATAAAATTATGATTAGACTAGGTAATTGCCCGTGGGTTGCAACGGGTGCATAAACATTTTAGTAGATTAGCCTATGACTGCACGTCTATTATTGCATTTTGCGCTAAAATCTCAGCAAGTTTTTGTACGTAATCACCATGATTTACCTGCCATCTTATTGTTAAGCACTTGCTCCCTCCGTTCCATAATACTTCTTGTGGTTTTAGTTCAAATTTGAACTAAAACTTCGACAGGTATTATTGAACGGGGGGAGTATTTGGCAATAACTTATTAACTTAAGAAAGAAAATAAGTCACCATGATTTATCTGCGATCTTATTGTCGAGTACTTATTGACTTATCCAAGAAAATTTTATTTAATTTTGGTAAGTTGGGATAGTTGAGTCAGTTTTAAGGGAAAACCGGTGGAGAAAAATCAAAGATGGGAGGAGCAAATCAAAAAAGAGGAGGGAGGGGGGAACGTACATAAAGAGGTTGGACGAAGGAAAGGGTGAAATGGAAACCTTATGTTATTTTTAAGTAGTAAGTACAAAGAGATAGAGATAGAGATAGAGATAGAGAAGATGCCTTTGTTTTCTAACCTGCTACACATATATGCACTCTGAAAGAACAAACTTCATGGTTTCTCATCTATGCACTCTAAAAGAAGAAGCTTCATGGCTTGTAAATCACCTGCAGTTACTGAGGTCCTTTGCTACCTCTCATATTGGTTGCCCAATAGACAATAGAGCGTTTATAGTTACTACTATAGATGCTAGTACATGTAACTGAGGACATGCTTGGATCGATCCAAACTCTGCGAAAGTGTGGCTTCACACACTTTTAATGTCACCCAAATTTGTTATCACAACTTAGTCATGTATATGATAACTGGGGCTGCTGAGGCATAATGTTAAATAACTGTGGCACGCCACAAGTATATATAATACCAACCAAACTGTGGCCGTAGGAAGTCCAACTTGTGAAACTCTAGTTTGGTAAAGTGTGGCAACTTTACATTCTTGTGCAAAGACTGTGCTAACCCTTGAATTTTTTCTATCAGGCTCAACCATGTTTCTTTTCGGTGTAGTTGTTTAGTTTGATCTATTATTTTTATGCAGCAAGAAAGTGCAACATTCAGTCAAAACAAAGGATTGTGCAACAGAGCATGCAAACCTTAAGTCAAGCTGACCGGCCTGATATCCTTGAAGAATAGAATGCGGGATTGGTCCATCGAGTTGGTTATATGACAAATCACTGTAAAATAATAGTTAAAACAATTCTCTAAAATTTATACCATCAACAAAGTATTATAATCAGCACAGAGACTTACAGAACTCTCATGATGGACTTTATTGGGTAGTCTGGAACACCTCCTGTCAAATAGTTGTGTGACAAATCCCTACATATGTTTTGTCCTTAGGGTTACAAAGATGTCAACATAATCTCATTGGGCACATTAATATTTTGTGGTGGGTACCACTTACAGGTTTTCCAGTGATGCCATGTTCATGAATGATATGGTTAATCCACCTTTCAGTCCGCTGGTTGACAGATTTCTGAAAAAAGAAATCATTTTAATACAAATATATATAACACGGTGCGCTTCAAAAGTTAAAAATATTGAGTTGTGATGTTCAGATTCCAAAATGCATATGGTACAAATCCCTGTTAGGTTCTTACACTGCAACAATCCTCGGATTCGGGTTGCTCTTTGAGTAGTCGCAAGTCAAACCTTCCCAGGAATAGTTTCTTGGGGAGCATGGATCACCATTCCAGCTTGTTCGTGCCAAACTGTAGTGCCTCTTGACTTCTTCCATGTATTTGACTACAACAGTAAAAAGACAAAGGAAACAAATAGGAACGGAATGAAAAAGCTGTATATGTATTAAAACAAACGACATCTGTAACGCAAGAAGTTATGAAAGTACTATTTCCTATCCAAGCATTATCTTTCTGTATAACTGAATAAATTGCATCGATTCATTTCAAGGAGGGAGCCAGATGTGTTCAGGCAGTTAAACCTACTGAACAAACTTGATGATGATAACGTGAATCTACCACACAGAGAATATATACTCGTGCATCGTATCTTACCGTCGTTGGAGTCAGCGGCGAGGTTATCCATCCGAACGAGAGAGTAGAGCTCGTATGCATTGATCAGCGGTGGGAGCACCGAGTTGTTTGTCTTGTTCAGGTGGAAGGACGCTGCGGGGTTATGCAAGAACCGCCCGTTCTCGTGCATGCTCTGCACCTGGGATCGCGAAGGGGAGAAGTCTGGGAACAGCAATTCGTCGCCGTTGTAGATGTTGAACGACCTATTCGGACTGTTGTCAACGATCTCAGCAAAGTGGAAGATCGGGAGAAGCTGCAGGTCCTTTTGGTCCAGGTTGGGACCCGCTGCCACGGCAATGCGGAAAAAGGTGTAGTTCGTGTCTACGGTCGTGGCATTCCGGAGGATGTCTTGCGGTACCTGGAAGGCGTCATTGCCTGGGAGCCTCCTCACTTGGTTGCTAGTGGTCCGGCTGAGAAAGGGGTAGGTCGTGTAGGAGGCAGAAGAGCTCTCCCAGAACCGGTCGTAATCGTCCATCGGATATCTTCATCGCACACAAGGACAAGGAAAAAGCAATTAAATAGTTAGCATAAATACACTACCCCTTTTGGTCTTTACATGACATTTACAGGATTCAGGAAACAAAGAAGCACACACTTGAAATGCATTGAGCTGGTTAGCGAACCGAATTTAAAACCATCGACATGTATAATTATGATCCAACCCAAAAAATATATATTTATGGATGACAGGTCCTGTCTCACCTTGTGATAAGGTCTGTCATGTTACCAAATCTCATTCGTCTAAAGTAGCTGATTGACACCGAAGAATTCACGAAAGGGTACATCAGATCGTCAAGTGGCCTCAGCTCCAGGGAAGACACGAACGGAGTCCCTGTACCGAAGTTTATCAGACAGACCGACAGGTTGTTGGCCGGAGCAACGGTGAGCACCTCCTTCCATATGGTTCTTGATGGATCCCAATTTGTCAAGTTCACCGCCTCCCAGAAATTGACACCGATATGGAGCCCAAACCAAAAAAGCGACCCGTTCATAGTACTGTTCAGCCCATCATAGTCGCCGTAAGTAAACAAGGCCCTCACCAGAAACTTTTTACCAGTGGCGGATGGCAGCGTGTAGCAATTCCTTGAGCCGTTGGGGAAGCTCCTCAAGGTTTTTTGGCTCTCATACGTGGCATCAGCCATGAACGCTGCTGCTATTTGGTGGGTCAAACCGCCCTCGATGAATCCAACATCGGACTGGTGTTGTATACCTTGTATGCTGCTGTCGTTGTAGGGAGTAGTGTTTCTGTATCCACAGTCAAGGCTTATGAACCCTGCATAACAGAGAATATGCATCGGTTTCATGTGTTTCAGGTTTAAGATGATCATGACATGTGCCACTAGCTAGGGATTCAGTACTCCCTCCGTTCCATATATTAGTTGTTGCTGAAACGGATACGTCTAGATACGGAGTGTGGCTGTTCTACACCCACGGACATTGCACCCCCTCTACACCCACAATTGAAAACTTAGCAAAATAAATCAAAAAATTCTGAAACTTTGCAGATCAGATTATGAGCAAATGTTTTAGATGCTTGCGAAATTTTGTGGCCAAATGACATCCGAGGAAATCTATACCAAAAAAAAAGTTTCTGCTCAAATATAAAATCTGAAACGTGGGTGCAGAGCAAGAGTTTGTATTTCATTTCATATGGAGATCATTCGATGTTATCTGGCGACCAAACTTAGCAAGGTTGTGAAACATTTGCTCATAATCAATGCCTCAAAGATTCAGATTTTTTTGAATTTATTTTATTTTATTTTACAGTTCATTCCATGGATGCACCAAACATGGGTGCAGCCACTACTTTCCCCTAGATACATCCGTTTGAGCGATAACTAATATGAAAGCGGAAGGAGTAGCTAATAATACCTCTGTTGTTAAAGATTTTAGTAAAGCGGGATTTCTCCAGTTGCATGATGAAGTAAACTAAAATGTGCAGGTGGAGCAGGGATTAAAGAGTCGCAGGATCGACAAATGAAGCTAGGAGGATATGGTTTGTGTTACCTTTAGTAGCCTGGCCATGGACTCGAGTCATCATGATGAGCAGCAAAGCCAAGATCCATGTCAGTCTTCTGTTCGCCGAGCAACTGAAGTAGAACACCATGCTACTCTTGGGTTCTTGCATTGTCGGGAAGCAATCATGCAAATCAAGAAGCTTCGTATCTGCAACAAATGACTTGTGTGCGTAGTACTTATATAGCAGAGAAACCCAACTAACACCAATTTAGTACTCGTATTTTAGTTGACTTGGCCTCAAGCATCGTTCTGTTCATCCACAAGAAATGCAACTTGCATTCACCTAAAAACAGAAAACACAACTTGTATTCATCTAAAAATAGAAAGCGCAACTTGCCATGGAGTTTAGTTTAGCAATCTCCGTGTTGACGTACTGCCCATGAGCGTGATAACGAGGTCCCAGCTCAAGATTGGTGCATTTTGGCGAACCATGCATGCAGCTCTCTCCTACAGCGACGCGCGTTGACATTCCTCGGTCTGGATCTGTGGGCTCGCCCTCGGATCCGCGGCGGGGCCCGCACGACAGCGCGGTGAACTCGCTTATGTAGCTCCTATAGCGACGCTCGTTGACATTTCTCTGAACCAGTCTTACTATGTGTTAAATTAAAGAAGAAGAAGAGTAGCAAAGTGTAGTTCGGTAGTTGCAAGACAAAAATAAGAGGGCAAGTTGCAAGGCCAGTTTCACGATGTTGTCCCAGTCCCATATCTAACTAGGCTGACGAGAATGAGCGAGAGCACGCATGTTGGGCGACGCCCAGGGCGACTCGGGGCGAACCTCCTAACCTAGCGCCGCCACCCCACTTCCCTCCTCCTCCCGTCGCGCCGCCGCCGGAGGACGCCGCCGGGCGAAGCCCGCGCAGCTGACGGCGGCGGCAGGGCTTTCTTCCGCGGCAGCACCCTGTTTTGTTGGGCGACGGAGCTGGGCTGCCTGTCGGCGGGCGCCGGAGCATCGGCGCATGGTGGTGGTGCTTGGCGTCAGCAGGGTGGCGCGGGCGCTCGCTCCTGGCGGCGTGGATGTGGTTGGTCGCGCCGGTGGAGCTGGGAGGTCGCGATTCAGAGGATCTGCGATCTGGTGGCGGCGTGCGGGTCGAGCTCCGGCCAGATCTGGCCGGCTGAGGCTGACGCGCGGCGCGGGGGTGGCTGGAGGCCCGGTCGTGTCTCTGCTGGGCAGTGGCCCTCGACGAGTGCGCCGTTTGGGGGTGGACGCGGTGGCTGGGGCCGTGCCGGCCGCACGGATCTCCCGCAGCCCTGGTGGGGTGGCGCGGGCTTGGCTGCTCGGACTCTCCAGGTGGCTGCGGCCCTCTGGCAGCGGTGCTTCGTCTCAACGGCGGGCGACGTTTGCTGTCGGGGCGGAATCTGGTCGGCGGCCTGTCGTGCTACTGCTGCTTCGGCACCTGTAGCTCGGCTTGTGTTGGGCTATGGTGGTGTTGGTCGGCTTGCTCTGGATGCGAGGTGGGAGACACTCGGCCAGGGGAAACCCTCTCGACAGTGACACCTGCGGGCGCCATTTTCCTTCTCGAAGGCGTCGATTTTGGTCCTGTCTTCCTCCCCCATGCTCTCAGATCCCGAGGGAAATCTCGGACCCGGGGTTCCCAGAGTCGGATGGTGTCGATGTCTCTACGTCGTTTCCTTCTTGGGGGCATTGTCTTGGATCCTTTCTGCTTTTGGTGGTCTGCTCTCTTGTTGCTCCATCTTCACATAGGCTTTGACCCTCGGCTGGCCTTTGTCTTGGCGACTCGGGTGGAGCTTGCTTGGACGTCCTGGGGTGGCCTCGGCGGCACGTTGCCCTTCGACCTCGGCGGTAGTACACCGGATATTGCGCCCTTCGGTCTCGGTGGCGTGTTGCCTTTCGGCCTCGCCGGCGGCACACCGGTGCCGCCGCTCGAACTCGGCTATCCGATGCCCTTCGTTCGTGCCATGGATGCTTCTTCGTGTGCTTCTACTTTGGCGTCTCCTTTCTGACAGGGTTGTGTCTCTTGGTGGCCCGCGCGACATTTGCATGGGCGTCCTGGGGTGGCCTCGGCAGCACGCTGCCGTTCGACCTCGGCGGCGGTACACCGGTGCCGCGCCTTTCGGTCTCGGTGGTGCAATGTCTTTCGGCTTCTCCGGCGGCACACCGGTGTCGCCGCACGAACTCGGCTATCCGACGCCCTTCGTTCGTGCCAATGATGTTCCCATGCGAACTGTTGTCTTGGTGCCTTTTATTTTCTCCCTAGGCCTTGTTGTGGTTCTTCGTCGGTGGTGGAACGAGTTGCTCGACGGAGCTCGCTCTAGAGGTGTCGGCCTCCGGGGGTTTCGGATTGGTTGCTGTAACCAGCCTTCCCCTCCGATTCTTTCTTTCTTTCTTCTAGTGATGGGCTATCCTCTTGGGTGTCTCCCTTTGTAATTTCCTTCTGCGCCCCGTTTGCGCTTCATGTACTTGTACCGATTGCTAAGTCACTTTCGGGTTGGAATATAACAAGCGGTGGGGTTTTTGCCCCCCCCCCCCCCCCCCCCGTCAATCTCGAAAAAAAAGAAATAAAAAGCAGTAGATTTCATCGGTGAGGAGGACCATGCGCGGCTTCAGCTTGGTTTCAAAAAATTCAATCTAGTTTTGGATGCTTTCCCTGCAAAAGCCTCAAGAAAGCGGCGGGAAAAGACGTTGAAAGAACATTCATTGTGTTGCGGGCTCAGTCCTCTATACCATGATCATCCGAAGATGAGAGGGGTGTCAGGTGAACTACGGATTACAAATTTATTAGCACCATTGTCAAAACCTCGAGGAACCCAAACCAACTTGAAGCTTTCATTGAGGCATACCAAAATATTGAAGGCTGGACATCACATGAACAACTTTGCAAGGATCTTATCAAGCATTAGTGACAACTACATGAATTTTCGTGTTTAAGTTTATTTATTCCTGATTAATTTATACTATTTGTTACAATCAGACCCAATTCATTTATTCAAAACTAGATTTACAATTTGAAATGTTGTTTAATTGTGTAGTGTTGAAATGTGAAAAGTTTGACTTATATCAATGTGAAATTGAAGTTGAAATTTAGTTTACATGCACACAAATAGAAGAGAGAAAGTGGGACATTTTAAAGACTGCATTTTTATGTAATCAAGTTTACACACTTACTTTGTAGTCCCCCAAAACAGTGTAAAGTATGTTGAAAATGAGTTTTTTAAAGGTAGCAAATTTAGAAAATCCGCAAGAGTTGATTTGTTCAAAACTCGAAAGCTCTACAGCAGAGTTTCAGACTTGCTGATGGCCGATGTGGCCGGAGGACTTGCTACTGGGTTGTCTTGTGGGGGTGGGAGGGAAGCCACGGGCTCACGGACGCTACGAGGTGGCCCTTGCCTCGTCGCATCCAACTCCCACACAGAGCTACCCAGATGGGCCGTATTTGTCGGGCCGACCCGAAAGAATGTGTACCCTACCCATGTTGGACCTGGTACGGCACACAACTAAATTGCCATGCCTGGGCCTCGAACCGAGGCCCACGTGCCGACACAACATGATCCGTTTATTTTTTATATTTAAAGAAAAATAGGTCCAAAAGACCAAAAAAAATTCAAAAAATTGTCCAGCCGACCCAAAAAACAGACTGCCCATTAGGGCTAAACGTGTCACCAGCCGGCCCCGTTTAATACATGTGACATGCCTGGGCCTGGGGGGAGCAACTAGTTAGCGAGCACTTCCTCACAAGCGTTCCAGCGATCACTCCCACGCGCCGCCACTTGGCGCGTTCCCAGTCGCCGCCACGTGTCGCGCTCTGAGCGTTCCCTTCGGATTTTGTTTTTTTTTTTATTTTTTTGCAAGCGTTTTCGCCTTTTTGGAGTGGTTTTTTTCCGGGTTTTTTTGGTGTTCCAGTTTTTCACCGGTCTTTCGTAGCTTTTGGACGAAGAAAAATTTTCAAAACTTTTTTTTTGCGCGAAAAACCGCGTTTTCTGTTTTTTACGCGAAAAAATGCGTTTTCTGTTTTTTTTTTGCGAGAGGCACGGTTTTGCTTCCGCGAGAGGCACGGTTTTGCCTTCGCGAGAGGCACGACCGTGCCTCTCGAAAAGAGAAAAAACGCGTTTTCTGCTCTCTCTTTTTTTTCAGCGAGAGGCACGGTTTTGCTTCCACGAGAGGCACGGTTTTGCTATCGCGAGAGGCACGCCTCTCCCGAAAGGTAAAAAAACGTGTTTTCTGTTCTCTTTTTTTTCCGCGAGAGGCACGGTTTTGCCTTCGCGAGAGGCACGACCCGTGCCTCTCGGAAAGGGAAAAAAACGCGTTTTCTGTATTTTTTTTCTATCGCGTGAGGCACGGTTTTTTTGTCCGGTTTTTTTCGTCCGGTTTTTTTCGTGAAAAAAAAAGGTCGTCAAAACCTATCAACATGGGATCTAGTTTTGAAGATCTCGACGCGAGAAAGCCAACGGTGAAAACGGTTCGAGATTTGGAGGCACGGTTTAGGAGATAAAACGTTTTGAAAATACGGATCTAAAAAAAGGAAAACTTTCAGGTTGCGACAAGTGGCACGCATGCAGTGCGCCACTTGTCGCAACCTTGGGAGGTGAGATTAATCGTTGGAAGGTGTACTCGGTAACCAGTGATTTCGGGGGCTGGGGCGAGACCTGCGTGCCGGCACAACACAGCCACGGGCTGGCCGGACTGGGCCGTACGAGCCCACTTGGCCAGGTTTGCTCGCCACCGCCTGTCCGCCACAGTCACCACAGTCGCGGGACACTGCAGCGCGCCGCCGCCGAGTCGAGAAACTGCCCGCGGCGGGCGACCAGAGGCCATCCCGGTGCCCCCCACTCCCACCAGGCCGCGGCGGAGATGGAGGAGGCACTGCAGCGCGCCGCAGAGTCGAGGAGCTGCCCGCGGCGGGCGACGAGGGTTAGGTATGTCAAATGCCTGCGCTTCTGTTCTTTCTTAGCTGCGCCCACTTGCGCGCCGTGGCTTATGATTCTGTGTTAGACAAACTCCGGAAATGCTCAGAGGATTTGATCGAAACACGTATTTTTATCTGAATCCACAGCCCTACAAGAGAGATTGGGGAATAAAAGGTGGAATTCTTAAGCGGCAGTGTGTAAGCAGACAACCTGTCTTAGGATTAGTTTGGACTTACTGTGCGAGTACCAATTAATGGACCACCGAGGTCTCTGATGGAATAGGGTGCTTCATGCTTTAAAGCCACTAGTAGTAAACAAGCAACGTTTACAAACCGAAAACAAAAGGTACTAAAAGTTGCAGTTTACAGACGATCGATGACAATGCAGTTAAGCAAATCACCCAACTTTATCTAAGCAAGAGGTAATAATGACATGATAGGTGTTTCCTTTTCACCGTCCAGAAAAGAGGGTTGCTTGTGACATCCCATTCCCATCGGTATAGCCAGACGACTGGAAGGAACTCTCCGCATTGCTTACTCCTGAAATCATTAACTGGAACTGCTTTGGCATATCAGTATTCATGGAGTACTTACGTCGAGGAGTCCCAGAAGTAGACTGCTTATCGCTTGAAACAGATGGCAACCACACTTTGAGCCTTGCAACAACCTCTGTCATGGTGGGCCTGTCGATGGCTGCGTTTTCGACGCAGTTCAGGGCAAGGTCCACCACACTCTGCAGGGAACTGGCATCATACTGATCCAGCAACTTCTTGTCTACAACATCGTGAATGTTCCCTTTAGCTATCTTTTGCCGCACCCAGTTTGGTAGGTGGACGGTTTGCGGGTCATTAAATACTGGGGATTGGCCGGTGATGATCTCCAAGAGCACGATGCCGAAGCTGTAAACGTCTGTCTTGACAGTGAGTTGGAAAGTTGCATGGTACTCAGGGTCGAGGTAGCCAAGGGTGCCAGCAGCAACAGTAGATATGTGTGTGTGAGCATCGTTAAAAGCCCGTGAAAGCCCAAAATCAGATATTACCCCCACCAGATTCTTGTCCAGAAGGATGTTTGGGGTCTTCACATCTCTGTGCACTATTGATGGGGTGCATGACTCGTGTAGATACTCCAGTCCTGTAGTTTATTAGAACTCAATAATTTATGAATACACACATATGTACACGACCTAAAGGTAAACAAGTAATTGAAATACAGACCTTGTGCAGCATCAAGGGCAATATAAAGTCGTTGTTCCCAAGTCAGACTATAATCATCTCCTGCAATCAAGATGTACCAAATTAATGTAAAAGGCCATCTGATACGTGCATCAGTGCATGGTAGCATAAATACCAGTTTTTGCAATCTCTGCGCATACAGTGTAAATTAGGTCTACCAACTCAACTGCATTGACTAGTAGCAGCAATAACAGCTTAGGTAGTCGAACTACACCTTAAACCAGAAAAATCAATTTTGAAAATCCTGACTGCAGTACCGTGTCAAAACCAGAATAGTTTGGTTTTAGAGTTTATTTTTTATATATGACTAGGTCCTGTCAAATTTTATTTTTATACTGTGAAGCACAGTATATTTGTAAAATTGGAAAAGTAGGTGATTCCCAAGTTCTTAACAAAGCTGTTGGCAACTGGGTCTCCGTGTAGTTGTTGGATTCTCAAGAAGTAAAACCCTGAATTGGTCAACTTGCTTTTTAGATTGAGCAGGTTTATGTTTGATTGAATGATTCAATTTTTATTGAGGTAAAGTACAAATGCTTCTGTAGAAATCAAATGCAAGTTAGTGATAATAACAAACTGCAAGTTGTATTGGTTGAACTTGAACCTAAGTCAATTATGCTTGATAGAACGTTAAGAAAAGTTAAGAGTGAAACCTCCTTTTAAAAGCTGTTGAAGATTTCCTCTGGGCATGAAGTCATAAACGAGTGCAAGGCACTTCTTGTTCTGGCAATATCCTTGCAAAGTCACGAGGTTCTTGTGATGAACTTTAGACAAAGTTTGCACCTGCGGTAATAGATGTAGTTACCAAACATCCTAGAGCTGAAGCCAGTTGCGTCATTTTATTCAATACGGACTGTGGAAAATGTTTAGATGTCGTGCAGACTTATAGTTTACTTTTGGATGACTTGTAACAAACGTTCGAATAATCGTGGCTGTATGCATCTATGATGCAGAGGATGGGGGTAATAAAAGCTTCCACTTTCTATTGAAGAAAGTAATGTTGTGGCCTAGTTGGTTTGTGTTGTACCTCAGGGAGGAAGTCTGTTGACTCTGCTATTGATGTCTCCATAAGCACCTTAACAGCTACCTCATCACCATTTTCGAGTATGCCATGATAAACAATACCAAAACCTCCTTTTCCGATGATTGATTGAAAGTTGTTAGTTATGAGTTTCAGCTCTGCGTATGTGAACCGTCTGATATCAATATGTAGGGGAGTTTCCTCTTCATACATAGCATAATCTTCATCGTCTCCTGACTTCCCTGCAGAGTCAAGAAGTTGTGTTTTACATGTAGGTACGAAGCTGCTGTCTTATGTCTACCATCTATTGCATTGATGAAAGGGAAATTTAGAGCATATAATTTTGCTTTACCTTTCCAGTATAACTTCCAGAGTATGCCCATCACTACTAGGAAGGATACCAGTACCACAGGAACAATCACTGCGATTAGCACGGTAGATGTGGTCTTCTTCTTCTTATTTGAACAGTACGTATCTTTGACTTTTGAGCATATGGGATTGCCTTCTAATCTAGTGGCATAGTTACACAAAAATGAACTCATAAGATATTAGCTATAAAATTATGATTAGAAGATGCCTCAGTTTTCTAACACGACTAACCTGCTAAATATGTATGCACTCTGAAAGAACAAACTTTATGGTTTCTCATCTATGCACTCTAAAATAAGAACCTTCACGGTTTGTAAATCACCTGCAGTTACCAAGGTCCTTTTCTACCTCTCATATTGGTTGTCCATAGACAATAGAGCATTTATAGTTACTAGATGCTAGTACATGTAACTGATGACATGCTTGGATCAATCCAATGCACCGCGGAAGAGTGACTTCACACACTTCTTGTGGCACCCAAATGGCAGTAGGCCACAAGTATGACACTAGCCAAACTTTGCTCTCTAGAAAGTCAAACTTGCATAACTATACTCTGGTAAAGTGTGCCATATTTGCTACATGTGCAAAGACTGCTGCTAAACCTTGAATTTCTTCTATGAGACTAAACCCTGTTTCTTTTGAGTGTAGTTGTTTAATTTGATCTATTTTCTTCTGTAGTAAGAAATTGTGCAACGTTCAGTTAAAACAAAAGTAATTGCGCAACAGAGTATGCAAACCTTAAGTCAAGCAGACCAGCCCGAGATCTTTGAAGAATGGAATCAGGGATTGGTGCATCGAGCTGGTTATATGACAGATCGCTGTAAAATAATAGTTAAAATCATTCTCTAAAATTCCTATCATCAACCGAAGATTATAATAAGCAGAGACTTACAGAACTTTGAGTGACTTTATTTGGTAGTCTGGAATAGCTCCTGTCAAATTGTTGTGTGATAAATCCCTACATGTGTTTTGTGCTTATTAGGATCACAAGGATGTCAAAATAATCACATTTAGCCCATTAATATTTTGTGGTAGGCACCACTTACAAGTTTTCCAATGATGCCATGTTCATGAATGATATGACTAATCCACCTTTCAGTCCGCTGGTAGACAGATTTCTGCAAAACAACTCATTTTAATACAGGTCTATTAATTTGGTGATAGATTTGAGCTAACTTATTTTTGTAAGATTATTTAGGTATCTTTCTGCGGTTCAGGTTTAGACTAAATTACATATGTTTTCAGGTTTGCACTAATGTAATGTGGTTCAAAGGTTAAAAGTATTAAATTGTGATGCTTAGATTCCAAGATGTATATGGTATAGTCCTGGTTATGTTCTTACACTGCAACAATCCTCGGATTCTGGTTGCTCCTAGAGTAGTCGCAAGTCAAACCTTCCCAGGAATACTCTCTTGGGGAGCATGGATCTCCGTTCCAGGTTATTTGTGCCAAATTGTAGTGTTTCTTGACTTCTTTCATGTAATTGACTACAAACCGAAAAGACAATGGAAAGAAATATGAGCAGAATAAAGAAAGCTGTATATGTTGCCTATGGGCGCTCATATATGTATTAAAAAGAATGTAAACAATTACTTAACTAGTTGCAAAGTTATTTCATATGCAATTTTATCTATTTAACAGAAGTGAATAAAATATCACATATACATGCATGTATAATGCACATGCAGGTAATACATTGAACTCACCATCATCGGAGTCGGTGGTGAGGTTATCCATCCGAACGAGCGAGTGCACCGGTGAGGTTATCCATCCGAACGAGCGAGTGCACCTCAAATGCATTGATGAGCGGAGGGAGCCTCGACCTGCGTGTCTTGTTCAGGAGGAAGGTCGCAGTAGGGTTGTGCAAGAACCGCCCGCTCTGGTGCATGCTGTCCACCTGGAATCGTGACGGCGAGAAGTCCGGGAATAGCAATTCGTTGTCGCTGTAGATGTCGAACCTCCTGCTCGGGTTGCTGCTATTGATCTCGGCAAAGTGGAAGATGGGAAGAAGCTGCAGGTTCTTGGCGTCCAGGTTGGAGCCCACTCCCACGTTGATCTGAAAGAAAGAGTAGTTTGTGTCTAGGGTTGTGGCCCCCTGGAGGATGCCCTCTGGTACCTGGAAGGCGTTGTCGCCGGGTAGACTCCTCACTCGACTGCTAGTGTTTAGGGTGATCCAGGGGTAGGTGTTGTAGAAGAAAGACCAGGCTTCCCAGAACCGGTCGTACGGGTCCAATGGATATCTTCATCGCACACAAAGACATTAGTTTTTGTTAGAAGTGAAGTGATTGCGGGTTTCAGGAAACAGATTAAGGAGCAAACACTTTGCCGAGCTAGCCAACCGAATTTAAAACCATGGTCAGGCATAATTAAGATCAAATCCAAAATCACTGTGGCCAGCTGTATCTTACCTTGTGAGAAATTCAGTGGCGTTGCCAAATCTGATCCGTTTAAAGTAGCTGATTGACACTGAAGAATTCACAAAAGGGTACATCAGATCGTCAAGTGGCCTCAGCTCCAATGAAGACACGAACGGAGTCCCTGTACCAAAGTTTATCAGACAGACCGACAGGTTGCTGGCCGGAGCAACGGTGACCACCTCCTTCCATACTGCCTGATCCCAGTTTGTCAAGTTAACTGTCTCCCAGAAATTAACTCCTATATGTAGCCCGAATAAAAACGTTGACCCATCCATAGTCCTGTTCAACCCATCGTAGTTGCCGTAAGTAAATGTGGCCCTCAGCAGATACTTCTTGCCGTTGATGGATGGCAGTGTATAGCAATTTCGTGAGCCGTTAGGGAAGCTCCTCAGGGTTTTCTGTTGCTCATTCCCTGCGCCAGCCATGAACTCTGCTGCGATTTCGCGGTTCAAACCACCCTCGACAAATCCACCGTCAGAAAGGTACTGTAGTTGTAAGGCGCTGTCGTTGTAGGCACTACTATTTGTCCATCCACAGTCGATGTTTACAAACCCTGTGCAACGGAGAGTATGTATCAGTTTCATGTGTTTCAAGCTTAAGATGGTCATGGCATGTGCCACTAGGTATTCAGTAGCTAATAATATGTCGATTTCTAAGTTTTTAGTGAAGTGAAACCTCTTTAGTTGCACGCTAAATCAAACTGAACTGCGCGCGCAGATGGAGCAGAACTCAAAAGAGGTGAAGGGCCTAGAAGGGAAAGGCTGTGAGTGTTGTATTACCAACGGTAGAAGACTGGCCATGGACTTGAATCGTCGTGACCAGGATGCGCAGCAGCCCCAGGATCCATTTCGGCTTTATAATCGCCGAGCAACTGAAGCTGATCACCATGGTTCTACTCGGTTCTCGCAGTTTTTGGAAGCAAGAAACTGCAAATGGCTTGTGAATTTATACAGCAGAGAAGACAACAAACGCGGTCTAGTCTTTCGATCCTTTTTCTATTATTTGTTTGGGGTTTTCAGTGTTTGGACTGACCTGGCCGTAGCGCCGGATTAACAAATATGTTTTGCTCATCGGCAGGTAAGGTAAACCTTGTGGTGAAAGAAATGGATGCAACTTGCATTCATCTAAAGAAAAGAAAATCCAACTTGGCATGGAGATAGGGTGCACGCCAATTGTCGTGCTGCTCTGCAATCTTCTGTATCCGGCCAATGTAGCCGCTCGTCAGCGTGATAATCACGTCCCAATTCGGGAGCAATTGTTTGGGCGGGCGGGCGAATCGTGCTTGTAGTAGGTCGCCCATTTAGAAAACTGCGGACGTTGATCGTCCTCTGAACCAGTGTGGTGGGCCGGATAAAACGAGTGCTGCGACCTGCAATCATGAGATAAAAAAAAAAGAACAAGTTGCAGCGAGACCGACCGTTTCCTTGCTTTTTTTTTGAACATAGTACAGACGCAAGCGCTCACATACACGTGCATACACTCATCCCTATGAACGCACACACGCACATCCTATCCCTATGAGCATCTCCGAGAGACTGAGCCGGCATATCATTTTGAGATTTACGAAGTCACCGTAGGTGCCTCGTCGTCGACGGGACGTCTCCCCCCACTGAATGCGAGAACGACCGGGTGTGAGGACGTGTGTCCGCGGCCGGTTGGCCTCAATTGTCAATCGGATTTATATACTGTGTTTTGCCATGTTATACTGTAATACTGTATATGCTGTTTCATCAGCGCGTACGTGGAGGATTGGCTCTTGGTCGCGCGTCGTATTGTTAGAAACAAAGGGCAGTGCAGTGCAGGGCAGGTAGAATTCATCAGCGAGCGGAGAGAGATTACGTATTCGGGATTTGAACTTGGTTTCAATCTAGTTTGGGGTCCCGCTTACGTCGAGAAGCGCGTCAATCAGCTCTACACGTCAGCAAAGCGCGTAGGTTAACGACAAAGACGGCAAGCACAAGCCGTCCCGGCGGGCTGCGACGGCTTCCTCCTCGCCCTGTGCCGCGGCCACGAGCGCCGCTCGCGCGCTCTCTGTTGGCGGCGCTACGGTAAAATCCTTGGGCGGGTCAAACAGGCCAGATTAAAGCTAACCTTGCAAACTTTTCTATTAAGGGCCCCTTAATCTTCACCATTTGATGCTACGCTGGGCGGGCCATGGGCGGGTTCTGCCCCGACGTAGCTCCGTCCGCCAGTGGCAAGCCGAGAAACACGAGTGATTCTAGTTCCTGTTAGGATTAATTAACGAATGTTAATTAAGGGATAATCCCTGCTTTCACTAACCGCAGGCAGTTACACCTGCCGCGTCGGTTCACTGCCGAATAGGCATCTCCCTGAACACAGACACCTTTCTAGTGGTGTCTCTTCCCTATGTATAAATAGCAGATCTCATCTAATAAAGAGGACAGTTCCATTCATTTGCTTTGGTTTTCAATACGTTATCAGCACGCTCCCGGCGGAGCGAATCCATCTGTGCGGCGTTCCCTGGCTATGGCAGCTCTCGTTAATTGGACGGCCTAAGCCCGGCGAAAACGCTTCCAAGCGGCAGCCTTGCCCTGCGATTCCTTGCAGGAAGTGAACGAGAGAATGAAGAACAAGGGCATTGGCATCCATCGATCCAAATTTCTCTTTACAGAACGAGAATCAACAAAAGGTACGATGCCTCACTTCATTACCATCGTCGCTGGACTGGTGGTGGCGCTCGTCGCCATCTTGGCATCAGCTTCGTCTGGCCTCGACCCCGCGCTGGACTGGGCGACCGGAACCACCGGCTTCGCGTCCCGCGACGGAAGCGAGGCGGCGAGGCCTCGTCGCGAAGCCGCCAACGGCCGCCTAACGCGCGACCGCGGCGATGCCTTCCCAGTGACGTATGCGGCTCCTAGCACGGAGCACGCAGCGACCCTCGGCCCGACAGTGCTCCTCTCGGCGTGCCGTGGCCATAGGCCCCGTCGTTGTGCTTGGCTTCACGCCCTCCCACTGTGCAAGGCACAGATGACGGACTCGGCGCGGCGAGGCCCATCGCGCGAATGGTGCGGTTCCCACCGCCATACTGCGGCGGTGGCGACCCTCGACCGACGCTCCTTCCTCCAGCCGGCTGGTGCGCGGCGACACGGAGCGGGACGTCGACTACGGCCTCGGCCCGGTACTCCTTGCGTAGCCATGGCCCTCGGCCCGGCTCGTCGCGGACCTCCACGGCACGCGGCGCGGTGCCCGTGACGGCGTTTAGCGGACGCCGGCGAACTCAGCGCGAGGCACCGGCGCGCGGGGCGAAGGCATCGATGGCTGGATCTCCCGAAAGCGGCGGCGGTGGCTCCTGTGTAAAGCTAACTGAATCGATTGATTCCTGTACTATTTACAGGCCACGCACAGGGCAACGATGTGAACCTTATCGCTTTGAAGGTTTATTTTCGTTGTAGCCCTCCGGTTATGCACTAACCCCATACAAGTGGCTATGTATTTGCATTGACCTGCAGATCAGGCCACAGGCTGTACATTGGAGACCGTCAGATATCTCCATATCACATTTACAATATGTAAATGATTATTCCAGACATAGTTTTTGGAATCTATGACATGTTAAATGTGTTTACCACATTCTCTAGAACATGTTTTCGGCGATTGAGATTAAGTTTTCTCGCACAACAATATTGATTTGCGATTGAGAATTATTATTTTCTCGCAAAACAATCTCATTGCGATTGAGATCAATTTTCTCTCGCAAAATATTAATTCACTTCGCTGAATTATCTTGCAACTTGATACAAGATTATCTCATTTTAATTTGAGGTCTATACAATTCAAGTTTTTCACTTGAACATCAAGTTTGCAACATCATTACTATTCATTACAATAGTAGTGTATTTCTGTTGAGTACGATGTATTCCAGAATGTATGCATCTCCATGTTCGCTACATGTCGAGATTAATACGTCTGTTTGCAATTGAGATTTTCAATTTCTTGCAAATATGAATGCAAAATTCAAAGTGATTTCTTCATATTGATGTATTGGGATCACAAGGTAGTGTGTAGATCTACTGCTTTGCAGATTATCACCACTACTTGTTAAACCCTATATTTTGTCATTTGACATTATGATTGCTTTATAAAGTGCTCTCCCACACATTTTACTAAGTAATGACATAAGGCATTACGAGTGAGTATCTACTGATTTCATCATATTATACTCCCTAGTGCTGCGAGATCTACTCCATTTTGGAGATTATCTTCAAGGTGTCATATTTAGCAATTTGAGATTCACACTAATGGTTTCAAGATAACTTCTTGAAATACCCATTGATTTTGCTAAGTTCATTACAACATCGACCATGATGGTCTTTAATTTACTGACTGTAAATTAATTATCTCTGGTTTACCCATAGAGATAACATATGACTATAGAATTTGAGGCATTCGCCCTCAATGGCCACCACTGTCCTATCTGGGCCATGGACATCATGATCACTCTTGTGTCTCGTGGGATAATGTGTGCAATCCAGGATTCACTTCTGGTCAGGGTCACACTGCTAACAGAAAGATGTTGTCTTATACATTATAAGGCATTAGATTCAGATCTCAGCATCTGGTTATTCTGTATCAGCAATTCCTGAGATACAATGAACTCAAGGGCATAGGTTTGAAGCTCACTTCAACCTTCAACCCGACATCACCAGTGATGACGGGACCCTATGGGCACGGAGAATATGATGGTTGAATATGACTCAACTAACATGTTTGAAGACTTCGTCTAGTCTCTCAATCTCCTGAGTGGTCGACATAATTTATGTCCATTTACGATGTTCTAACAACAACATAAGTATTGTTGTCATCATATATTGTATATCACAATATATTGTATCAGCACTTTGGTACAAATACATTTGTATGTATTCTATATATCTGAGTGATTTTCATATTGGGAATCTTCAAGTCTATATATAGATTTCTACGGGGGTCAATTTGATGAAAGATGATATGTGCCTTGTGGACATATGCACCACAAACTCTATACTCAGGGAAGTGAAATGTTTCCACTCTCGTTGAGAGAAAGGAGATATTTTAAAATCGCTAGACGCGATGAGGTATTTGTTGGCTCAACACGAGTCATATTTACTATCCCTGTGGGTACTCGAGTAACACTAGGATGATTTATTGCTTCCCGGTTTAACTCGTACCCTACTAAACTATAGAGGTATCCGTCAAAATAGTTTCCATAGCGGAACTTGTGATGACAACAAAGAGGACTAACTTCTCTTTACCATAAGCAACGGATATGGCAAGCACATTCTCTATGTATCATCGGGATTGTACTACACATACTGCAAATCCCGTAGCACATGTTGCGTACGAGATAGTTTTCCAGAGTGTCTTTTGCATGACAAACTTGGCATTCCTGCCTCGATCATCATTGACATTGGGTTGAAACCGAAACTATCAGCAATTCCATTGGTTTATGATTATTATGATGCTAAATTCTAACAATATTTGGATTTTGTGTGCACTACATGTGACATAGGGAAGCTAATTTTAAGGCTCGCGCACCTTAAAGTCTACGCTGAACCACTCAGACTCCTTGAATGCATCAAGTCGAGGTAAGTGGCTCTTCCCATCCATTGACTAGACTATTCAGGTATTCCATGGTTCTAAAAGACATATCTATGTGATGGTCTTATGTATGTGCTTTATTCACACAAAACCATTGGATCATTATCCTGACATCGATTTCAAGCAAATCGAATGGATAACATTGCAGAGTTCTCCTTGAGTGCTTTCTCTATAGCCCTCGGATTGAAGTTTAGCAATTTGTTCTAATGTCTAGACTCAAAATGGTTTGGTAAAATTCTTTATCCAAAGAATTAAGCTCATTGCATGATCTTTACTTTGAAATTGCAACTTACCAACTTTATGTTGGAGTCATGCAGTTTTACACACTCATGACAGAACTGCATAATATTATTCCCCTATATCTTTGATACGTGGAAATCTACCAAGTATTTCCCATCTGCGGTAATTCGGTTGCATACCGATATCACCACCCGGCATACATCATTGGCCCCTCAACATATAGTTGGGATCTATGTGAGGAATAACTATATTACCGTCAATACCTTAAGCCCTCGCATGGGGAGTTATTCAAGGCCAGTATGCTGATTCAATGAGGAACATTTCCAGGCATTAGGGGGAGATTTCAAGTACCATAAAGAATGCCAGGAAATTAGTGAAATGTTCAACACATTTCTGCCTCAAATCCACGTACTCAAAGATCTGAACCATGCGTTCAGAAGATTTGCAACACATTGCAAACAACCTGCCAGATTCATTTACTGACTATAAAGGTGTCACACAATCCTACCATCCTGCAAAAATATGTCGGAAAGAGTGAAGGTACCAACTAAAACCACTCAACTCCCCATTCAAAAGCATCAGGGCGAGAAGTACGACAATAGTACATCAGGATTCAGCTTCTTGCAAGTAAGGATATCAAGGCCTCTGAATCAGTAAATGCAAGTCAACTTCACGTTGACAGACACCTAATGGGTAGTATACACCCAGTGGATGGGAAACCTCCACCAACCAAGGTCATAGTGCACACAATGACCGGGACATCGGAATACCCGACTCAATCGCATTGGGAAATCGCGAGCAGTCACCATGGGTAATGATATTTCTATCAACTCTATATTGATATATAGATTCTGGAGAATCATATAACCGGAAGGCTACAATTGTCGACATACATTTCTCAACTAGATTGCAAAACCTTTCATATGATTCAGGTCCAAAGACCATGGCCATGGCAAAGTGTGAACAACACTCGGACTGAACTCAAGCAAAGGGTATAATCTAGGTAGAAATGATCTTGCTCAATAATGGAAAGGTATTCATAAGCAATACCTACACCAGTTTTCTTCTGGAAACAGAATTGAGAACAACGAGGTGGTGAAACAAAGAGCAAGTATTGTAGCACAAGGGTTCACGCAGATACCCAACTATTCTCCAGAGGTGGAATCTCTTTCCAATAACTTATATCATTGGCAGTATAAAATCATCTATCTCTGCAGTTGTAGATGTAGTGATTACATATCCATGTAGATCACTAGATTCAGATATAGATGGTTCCCGGAGGAATCTCAATTCTGAATCGAAGTACAACATGCAACATACATTGTGTAAAAATCAGTAAGTCACCATATGACTTATTGTTGTCGGTACATATGGTACAACCGACGTAGTGAGTTCCTTATACACAAGGATTACTCCTACAATGATGATTATCCATGTTTGTGTCTGCAATGACGACACATGTAATCATCTAAATGACGGAGTTTAAAATGAAGGATTTGGGTAAACCAAAATACCGCTCGTTACTACAACTTGAGCACCTTCATTTATACATTATGGTATACTATGTTGCCTATATCCAAAATATATTGGAGAAATTCAATGTGGACAAATCTTATCTATCCATAACTCTCATGATAGTTCATTCTCTAGACGTAGAGAAAGATCTATTAGACCAAGAGATGATGGAAATGAGATATTGGGACTCAACGTTCCATAATGTCATTGGATCCACCAAACACAATTGGTTGGTACTCAAGAATATCTTTCGATATCTCCAAGGCATTAAACATCTTGTCCTGGTTTTTCAGTTTCACAGAAATGTGAACACCAATATCATTGGATACATCGATCAAATCCCCAATATGTCAGATCGTAGACAAACTTAGTGTTCCTACTAGGTGTGGTAGCCCTCTCATGAAGAGTCTTCGAAACAGACCTCATGGCTACATCCACCAACCATTATCTCAACGATAATGTTTCTTGTGTTGTCCGGATGCAAACAGGTTACATAATAAGCAATATAATTATCTTGCATATATTGCATATCTTGCAAGTCAAATCATGCGACTGATTTGTTCATAAGGTCTCTACCAACTTCTATGTTCCAGAAATGTGTTCATGGAATTGGTATATGACGGCTTCGGAATATACAAGAATCAGGGGGAGTATCTTCCTGAATTGTTCCTGTTAAAGCATCATATTATACTCTTTTTCCCTTCATGAGTTTACTTTACAGGTTCTCATAAAGGTTTTTAATGAGGTAATATCAACACAGGACCATATGTCATATTTTCTGTTTTCCCCACCAGGGTTTTTAAGAAAGTATATACGACATATTTATTGTCCTCTGAACTCTATAGGTTTTCTCGTATTGAGTTAAAGGAGACAATAACCATTGTATGTTGCATCATTTTCTCCTTATTTTTCCCACTGGGTTTGCATGAGTTTTAGCAACATATCAAGCACCTATCTCCTTATATTTTTCTCACAGGGTTTTTCAAGGAGAATCTTTATCAAGATGATGTCTGCTCACAAGATCAAGCATTGATTAGGAGGAGTGTTAGGATTAATTAACGAATGTTAATTAAGGGATAATCCATGCTTTCACTAACCGCAGGCAGTTACACCTGCCGCGTCGGTTCACTGCCGAATAGGCATCTCCCTGAACAGACACCTTTCTAGTGGTGTCTCTTCCCTATGTATAAATAGCAGATCTCATCTAATAAAGAGGACAGTTCCATTCATTTGCTTTGGTTCTCAATAGTTCCAAGGCGGTGCCACCGGACTAGGGCGGTAGGGCCTACACGCGCGACTCGACTCTCGCATTTGGGGATCGGGGGACCAGATTGCATAACCTTTTCCTTTCCAGGGACCAGATTGCATTACACCGAGCAGGCGAGGCACGGTCCTCTGCCGCCCCACTCCCCTCCCACAAGGCCACCGCCACAACAACTCGGGTTACGGCCTGGAGGCGCTGCAGTGAGTGGCCGAGTCGAGGAGCCGCCTGCGGGCGACCGGCGACGAGGGTTAGGTATGTCACACACGCGCTTGCATTTCTTCCCCTGCATAAGCATCAGCCTCTTCGTACCTCAGGTGCCAACTCGCTCAACAGTTCGTAGTAGCTCCAACCCGGGAGATGCCGATAGGATTTGGTAGTAGGAGCCCGAATTTTAATCTAATTCAACAGCGTTGCAAGAGGGGATGAGGGATTGGGGGTTATTCGCAGCAGCGTTTAAGCACACCACTTCTTCTAGAATTAGTTTGAAACCTAATACGCGAGTGCCAGTTGACAGATCACCGAGTTCTCACATGGAAGAAGATTGCTTCCTGCTTGAAAATGTACTTGAACTAACACCAATGTTCGCGCACAAAAAAAAATTCCTCATCAAAATAGCAAGCACGATTAGAAACTGGAAACAAAATGGCCGGGTTTCTGTTTATGAACAACCAGTGTCGACAAGTTGAGCAAATTGCCAAGCTTTGTCTAAGAGAATGCAACGATAACTCGCTAGGCGTTTTCCTTTCACCGTCCAGATAAGGTGGGCAGCTCTGCCATCCGATTGGTAAACCCAGACTGACTGGTGTACCCAGACTGGAAGGAGCTGGAGCTCTCCTCGTTGCCGTCTCCAGAAATCAGCAACTGGAACTGCTTCCGCATTATATCATTCGTGGACTTCGTAGAGGACGCGGAAGCATACTCTTTCGTGCTTGGAGTCGTTGGCAACAACACTTTTAGCCTTGAAACAACCTCAGTCATGCTCGGCCTGTCGACGGCTGCGCTTTCTACGCAGTTCAGGGCAAGGTCCACCACGCTCTGCAGGGAACTGGGGTCGTACTGATCCAACAGCCTCTTGTCCACGATATCTTGGATGCTGCCTTTTGCAATCTTCTGGCGTACCCAGTTTGGTAGGTGGTAGGTGTGAGGGTCCATCAATACCGGGGGCTTTCCAGTGATGATCTCCAAGAGCACGATGCCAAAGCTGTAAACGTCTGTCTTGATGGTGAGCTGGAAAGTAGCGTGGTACTCGGGGTCGAGGTAGCCGAGAGTGCCAGCAGCAACTGTAGATATGTGCGTGTGCGCATCGTTGAAAGCCCGTGAAAGCCCAAAATCAGCTATTATTCCCACCAGGTTCTTGTCCAGAAGGATGTTGGCAGTCTTGACATCTCTGTGAACTATTGATGGGGTGCATGACTCATGTAGATACTCCAGTCCTGCAGTTTACTTTGTCAACATATGCATACATACATCACCTAAAGGAAAGCATGTAAATGAAATGCGAACCTTGTGCCGAATCAAGTGCAATATGAAGTCGCTGTTCCCAAGTCAAACTGTAGTCATCTCCTGCATCAAGACGTAGCAAAGTTAATGCAAGTGCCACAAGATACATGCATGGTAGCATACATACTAGCTTTATAATTTTTGCACTTTTGATTTCAGAATGACGTTTAAACCACAATGATTAAGCATGTTATCAATTGGTCTATTATGGTCTAAACCGGCATAAATAGGCACCTGATCTTTGAGAGGTCACTGCTTTTCCTTCTTTTTAATAAAAACATTATGGTCTATTGAAGTATTCTTTGAATATGTACCTTTTTTTTCCGAGAAAACGCAAAAGACATTTGCGTTTCTTTGCATTGAAAAGAAGGAGTTTAGTTACAATCGTCCTAGGACACGAATTACATCATGATCAGTGGACATCCCAGGTTTGTGGGATCACAAGCCAAAGGCTAGGTGCCCCGGTGGGCGCCCAAGAACGGGCCTCGTCCTTGATCCTGTCGAGAAGCATATTCATGGATGGTGTTGCATTGTCGAAGACGCAACTGTCGTTGCTTTGTTTCTTACTGGTTTTAAATATGTAACTATCGAGTCATAATTATGACTGAGTAGAGGTATGTAACTGTGGTGCCCCAATTTGTGAGCCAAGTACCTATGACTATGCAATGCTTATGAATTTGGCAATGGACAATTCTAAGAAAAAATTCCAAATAAGAAAAGCTCCAAGAAGAACTAGGTCCACCAACTCAAGTGTATTGATTAGCAGCAGCAATAACAGTCTATGCAATCAACTAAACCTTTGACAAGGAAATCAGGTTTTATTAAAAAAAACTCGGATCTAGGGTGTTAAGGCCAGATTTATTTGATTTGAGTTTTTTTTTAGTTATGGTAGGTCCTGCCAATTTTTATAGGGTTAATTGGATAAATGTCACTCGGATTCTGGCGATTTCGAGAAACGCCACTGCAATTTCCAAACTTAAAAAAATGCCACTGCAAATTTTGCTGACTTTGAAAAACATCACTGCAGACTTTGAAAAATGCCACTGGAAATGGCATTTTTCAAATTGTGAAAATTGCAGTGGCGTTTCTTGGAATCGCCATAATTCGAGTGTCATTTATCCAATTTACCCATTTTTATATTATGGTGCAACACACAATATGAAGTTTGGCGGGTAGGTGGTTTCCAAGTGGTTAATGAAAGCTATTGGCGTGTCGGTCCCTGTGTAGTTATTAATTTTGAATGAAGTAAAACATTACCTAAGTAAACTATGTTTGATAGAAAATTTGAAATAGTGGAGGGAAAACCTTCTCTTAAAAGCTGTTGAAGATTTCCTCTGGGCATGAAGTCATAAACGAGGGCTAGGCACTTTGTGTTCTGGCAATATCCTTGTAGAGTCACGAGATTCTTATGATGAACTTTGGACAAGGTTTGGACCTGCAGCAACAGATATAGTTACCAATCATCCTAGAGCTGAAGACAATTGCATCATTTAATTGGATATGGACTCTGGAAAGGGTTGATATCTTGCACACTTATAGTTTACTTTCTATTGAAGAAAATATTGATTTGACCTAGTTGGTTTTGTGGTGTACCTCAGGGAGGAAATCTGTTGACTCCGCTATTGATGTCTCCATAAGCACCTTAACAGCTACTTCATCACCATTTTCCATTGTGCCGTGATAAACAGTACCAAAACCTCCTTTTCCAACGATTTGTTTGAAGTCGTTTGTTATGTGTTTCAGGTCTGCGTACGTGAACCGTCTGATATCAATATGTAGGGGCGTTTCCTCTTCATACATAGCATAATCCTCATGGTCTCCTGACTTCCCTGCAGAATCATAAAGTAGTGTGTTACATGAAAGTTTTGGGTGAAGCTGCTGTTTAATGTCGACCACCTATTCCATTGATGAAAGAGAGTTTAAGAGCGGAAAATTTTATTTTACCTTTCCAGCAAAATTTCCAGAGCATGCACATCATTACTAGGAGGGATACCAGTACTACAGGAACTATCACTGCGATGAGCATGGTAGATTTGGTGTTCTTCTTATTTGAACAGTACGTATCTTTGACTTTTGAGCATATGGGATTGCCTTCTAACCTAGTGGCACCATTACACAACATATAGGGAAAAATATGAATTAATACAATGTTAGCTACAACAGCTCTACAAAATTATGATTAGAATATGCCTCCATTTTCTAACACGACTAACATGCTAAACATGTACGCACTCTGAACGAATAAACTTCATGGTTTGTAAATCATGTGCAGTTACTAAGGTCCTTATCTATTTCTCATATTGAATCTCCATAGACAATAAATCTTTTATAGTTACTAGATGCTAGTACATGTAACTGAGGGCATGCGTGAATCAATGCAATGCGCTGCAAAAGTGTTGCTTCACACACTTTTTGTGGCACCCGATTTGGCCATCACAACTTCGTTAATTTGATAA
This sequence comes from Elymus sibiricus, assembly GCA_039707655.1. Lineage (NCBI taxonomy): Eukaryota > Viridiplantae > Streptophyta > Magnoliopsida > Poales > Poaceae > Elymus > Elymus sibiricus. The sequence goes on from CM077667.1 coordinate 386,142,222, forward strand.
CTGTTCACATGTATGACAAGTGGTGCTGCTGCGGCATTTCTTTTTGGGAAAGGAGGATTACCCCCGGCCTCTGCATTAAGCGATGCACACAGCCATGGTGCTGCTGCGGCATGGCGTTAGAAAAGTGTGTCACGCCACAAAGTATAACACCAACCAAACTGTGGCCACAGAAAGTCAAACTTGTGTAACTCTTGTTTGGTGAAGTGTGGCATATTTACATTGTATGTGCAAAATCTGTTGCTAAACCTTGATTTTTCTATGAAGCTCAACCCTGCTTCTTTTCAGTGTAGTTGTTTAATTTGATCTATTTTTTCTATAGTAAGAAATTGTGAAACATTCAATTAAAAGAAAAGGAATTGTGCAACAGAGCTTGCAAACCTTAAGTCAAGCAGACCGGCCTGAGATCTTTGAATAATAGAATCAGGGATTGGTCCATCAAGCTGGTTATATGACAAATCGCTGTAAAATAAAGTTAAAACCATTCTCTAAATTTTATATGATCAACCAAATATTATATGAAGCAGAGGGACTTACAGAACTTTGAGTGACTTTATTTGGTAGTCTGGAATAGCTCCTGTCAAATTATTGTGTGATAAATCCCTACATATGTTTTGTGCTTAGGGTCATAAAAAATGTAAAAAATAATCCCATTTAGCCCATTAATATTTAGTGGTAGGCACCACTTACAAGCTTTCCAGTGATACCATGTTCATGAATGATATGACTAATCCACCTGTCAGCCCACTGGTAGACAGATCTCTGCAAAACAACTCATTTTAATACAAGTCTATTAACTGAGTGATGGTATTGAGCTAACATGTTTCTTTAAGATTACTTGAGTATCTTTCTGTGGTTCGCTTACACTAAAATTGCATGTGTTTTCAAGCTTTCAACTAAATTAAATGTGTTTTCAAGATATTAGCTAGTAAGACACGTGACAAGTTTCTTTTACCATATATATAAAAAAAGCAATGTACGTCAAAGGTTAAAAATATGAATTGTGATGTTTAGTCCTAAATGTATATGGTACAGGTCCTGGTTATGTTCTTACAGTGCGACGATCCTCGGATTCTGGTTCCTCTTAGAGTAGTCGCAAGTCAATCCTTCCCAGGAATACTCTCGTGGGGAGCATGGATCTCCGTTCCAGTTTATTCGTGCCAAATTGTAGTGCTTCTTGACTTCTTTAATGTATTGGACTACAACAGCAAAAAGACGGTAGAAACAAATTGGAACGGCATAAAAAGGCTGTATATGTTGGGATTGGTATTTATATGTATTAAAACATTAACTTAACTAATTGCAAAATCATGTCATATATGCAAGTCTTATCTTCTTCATAGAAGTGAATAAATTTTATCAAACTATTTATCTACTACGGATTTGGCCATGGCTTTGGCAATTGAACTTTAGAAGATGGCTTACTAAGGAGTTACTACTGAATCAGCTTGCTGATAATCTTGTTTCTATGACTTTAAATATGGATATTGCAATGTCAAATGGAGTTGAGAATCTTCAGGGATCTACACAGTGAGATCTTGGTAATTAAGAACTGTTTAAATGCATTGAGCTGGAGGTGCTGTTCCACCAACTAAATAAACTGCATTATGATCATGTGAATCTGCCACATATACATGTATAATGCATGCGCAGTGTATGCATTGAACTCACCATCGTCGGAGTCAGTGGTGAGGTTATCCATCCGAACGAGCGAGTACAGTTCAAACGCGTTGATGAGAGGAGGGAGCCTCGACATGCGTGTCTTGTTCAGGCGGAAGGTTGCGGTAGGGTTGTGCAAGAACCGCCCATTCTGGTGCATGCTGTCCGCCTGGAGTCGTGACGGCGAGAAGTCTGGGAATAGCAATTCGTTGTTGCTGTAGATGTCAAACCTCCTGCTCGGGTTGTTGCTATTGATCTCGGCAAAGTGGAAGATGGGAAGAAGCTGCAGGTTCTTGGCTAGGTTGGGACCCACTCCCACGGCGATCTCGAGGAAAGAGTAGTTTGTGTCTAGTGTTGTGGCCTCCTGGAGGATGCCCTCTGGTACCTGGAAGGCGTTGTCACCGGGTAGCCTCCTCACTGGACTGCTCGTCTTTTGGATGATCCAGGGGTAGCCGCTGTAGGCGAAAGACCAGGCCTCCCAGAACCGATCGTAAGGGTCCAATGGATATCTGCATCGCACACAAAGACATTAGTTTTTCTTAGAAGCAATTGCAGGGATTCAGGACACAGATTAAAGGAGCAAACACTTCAAAACCATTGTCAGGCATAATTAATATCAAAATCCAAAATTATTATGGATGTCAGTCTTGTCTCACCTTGTGATATATTCAGTGGCATTACCAAATGTGAACCGTTTAAAGTAGCTGATTGACACTGAAGTATTCACAAAAGGGTACATCGCATCGTCAAGTGGCCTCAGCTCCAACGCAGACACGAACGGAGTCCCTGAACCAAAGTTTATCAGACAGACTGACAGGGAGTTGCCCGGAGCAACGGTGAGCACTTCCTTCCATGCGGTGGTTGATGGATCCGTATTTGTCAAGTTTACCGCCTCCCAGAAATTGACACCGATATGGAGCCCAAACCGAAACAGCGATCCATCCATAGTCCTGTTCAACCCATCATAGTTGCCGTAAGTAAACAAGGCCCTCACCAGAGACTTTTTACCAGCGGCCGATGGCAGCGTGTAGCAATTCCTTGAGCCGTTGGGGAAGCTCCTCAAGGTTTTTTGGCTCTCATAAACCGCACCAGCCATGAACTCTGCTGCAACTTGGTTGGTCAAACCGCCCTCGATGAATCCAATGTCGGACTGGTGCTTTATTTCTTGTATCTTGCTGTCGGTGTAGGGAGTAGTGTTTCTGTATCCACAGTCGAGGCTTATGAACCCTGCATAACGGAGAATGATGTATCGGTTTCATTTTGTTCCAGGTTTAAGATATGCTCAAAGATCATAACCTGTCTATCTATATATGTATCTCATACTAAGTATTTTTAGAAGTATGTGAATTCCTAAGTTGAGATCCCAGCAAATTGAGAATTTCTAAGTTGGACTGAAGTAAACTGAGGTGTCACATGCAGATGGAGCAGAGGTTGAAGAGGTGCAGGGATCTAGAAGGGAAAAACTCAGATGACATGGATTTCATTACCAGAGGTAGGAGGAGACTGGCCATGGACTCGAATAATCGTCGTGGCCAGGACGAGCAGCAGCGCCAAGATCCATGTCGGTTTTGTACTCGCCGAGCTGATGATCACCATGGCACTCTTGGGTTTTTTGCAGCGCCTTGCAAGCAAGAGACATCCGTATGTGCCAGAGTAACCTGTGCACTTATATGGCAGAGGAAACTAGCTAAGGCGTCGGATTTAGTGCCAGTATTTTTATTGACCTGAGCTCAATCGGCACGACGCGACGAAAACGAAAGCTTTGTCCACCAGTAGGTAAACCTGCTACTTGCATTTTAGTCTAAAGGTAAGACTTTGCCATGGGGTTCAGTTTGATAATCTCTGCAACAATCTGCGGCCCGTCAGCGTGATAGCGAGGCCCTACCTTCAGCTCGACCGGTCCTTGAACGCATGTGCTCTTTCGTGGAACCAGTTACAAGTTCCAACTTCCAAGACCAAAGCCCCGGACGACCAAACTGAGCTGCTGATAGCCCAGTCGCGCAAAGCCGAGGGGTTAACCTGTTCATATGTAAGGATCACAGGGAGGGACTCGAACCGGGCACAAAACACAGCGGCGTATGCTCCATCCGTTAAGAAATATAAGAGCGCTTAGATCATTGAGGGAGTATATAAGAAATAAGAAAGAATGCTTTTCTTGACATTACGTGTTGGCCCGTGTGAACGAGACGAGGACGACGCAGCACCCTCCGCCCCTTCTTTTCTCAAGAGACGGGACTTGGGTTTATATTGTCAGCATAACGACGACTGTGTCGAACGCGCGTGGTTATGAAAGAAGATTTGTTGAATACACATATATACATGCATACGCTACATACCGGACGGCTGTTGGATGGTTGGATCCTGTGCATCCAGCATGAGCATCAAACAAAGCAGAACGCGTCCTAGTTTAAGCTCTTTGAATAAGTGGGAGGAGAGGATCGGCCGATTGATTTATTCTCATATGAAAAGACCCACTTGCTAAGGCTTAAGCGCCTGGTCTGGACACCGTCATGAGGACGCATGCATGCATGATAGGGCGCATCTTACTGGCAGCTAGTCGTACGATAATGGCCGCTTCTCCTCACCTCCGAGTGGCTTCCGGTGCCAGCGAGGTGGCGCGGACCTCGGTTTGGGGTTGGCCATGTTCGGATGCCATAGCTCTGACTACGACTTAAGAGTAACCACAGTGAAGAGTAACTTAGGCCTCCTTTGGTTTGTAGGAAACTTATAGGAATTTTATAGAATAGGATTTTCAAAAGAAAAATTCGTATGGAGCCCTTTGATTTGTAGGAATGAATTCCTATTCGTATGTAGGATACGAACCAATGCTTCACATTTTAAAGGAAAAAAAACATTAGCCTAGACTCAATGGAAAAATCCCTATCATATGCATCAAATGACATGTCTTTCTATATAGGAATTGAGATGCATGCCATCTCACTTCCTATGATTTTTCTATTCCTATGATATTCCTATCCTATGAACCAAAGAAGGCCTTAGACTAGTAACATGCATACATTACTAGTCTATGTTACTATTTCTATAGTGAAGAGTAATATATGTGTGGTGTCATGTAACACTTTATTTATTAGGTTATAGACTTATCTTGTCTTGGTATGTATATGAGTAACTAGCTATGTTACTCAATTCATCTCTTTTTCTTATTAAATCATTGCTATATAAGCAAAGTTGCTGAGTTGGATTCTATGTTACTACCGAAGTTACTCCCAATATGGCCAGTCTTAGTCTAGGTGTCCGGTCAGCAGTGGCGAGGCGATGGTCTTATGGGCCGCGTGGGATAAGTTTTTCATTTTTTGCCCTCGTCACAAAGATGCTGATCCGGCGTCGGTGAAGGGCATGTGATGCTTCGGCCGGAGCTAGATCTTGGTCTTACGTTTCGTTTAGGTGCTCTTGGACAACATTTATTAGAAAGTAAAACGAGAGAGACCAGAGACAAAGATGTAAAGTGAACAGTTGTTCCCATTGATGATGGAACTACACATATCACTAGTAGAAAACGGGCCTTTAATCCCGGTTTGTAAGGCCCTTTAGTGCCGGTTCTACAACTGGCACTAAAGGGGGGGACTAAAGCCCCCCCCCCCCCTTTAGTCCCGGTTCATCACGGCCCAGCACTAAAGGCCCACCACGTGGCGCCTGCCGGGGCCGTGCGCTGGGGTTACCAACCGGGACTAAAGGCTCCACCTTTAGTCCCGGTTGGTAACACCAACCGGGACTAAATGCTCCACCTTTATTCCCGGTTGGTAACACCAACCGGGACTAAAAGTATTTAATTCTTTTAATTTTGGTTTATTTTTCCTTTTAATTTTGTGTTTTCCATTTAATTATTTTTCATTTCAAACATATATTACGCTACTACATACTGTACACGTTGTGCATATATATATAAATCGAATTTCTCGTACGACGACCATTCACATACATATATATATATATATATATATATACAATTTGGTATATACAATTTCTCCTACAATTTGCGGATCATTACATATGCAGGGCATTACTGCTTGATCTTGTAATGGTATTCTCCTTTGGGATCTATGACCTGGTCGACCAGAAATCCAGCTATTTCCTCTTGAATTGCTCGTACGCGAGCCGTTGGTAGGAGCTGGCCCCGCATCTCTATCATCTATAATCAGGAGATCAAGATGAATATATTAGTTGTGTGTATATATATTAGCTAGATCATGATAAAAAAATTATGGATAGTGTTCTGGCAAACGTACCCAGAGAGTTTTTTCATCTATGCTCCTTTCAGACGTGATCATGCGAATATTCTCGCAAACGTAGTATGTGCATAAACTATTCCCCTTCTCCTGCCTCATGCACTTTACGAGAATAAAATTCAATCAGGTAATAATTAATCAAGCATGATAATGGTATTGAAACTAGAATTAAAGAGATACACGGACGTAGCTAGCTAGTACTACTTAATTACCTTGGGTCGCACCCATTTCAGCTGTTGTTTCCATTGGCCGGGGACCTCTTCGATGAACTTTTTCCAAGCCCTGCCCGCCGGCAAAGAAAATGAATAAAGGAGTTATTAACTAGTTGATATCAGGAAATGAAGTAAAGAGGCAGACATAGTGCGATAATGATTGAAATTACCTGTCGAACATCCCCTTCACGGTTGCGTATTCGGATGGATCCTTATATAGTGAGTCCAGTACTTCAACTTTTCCCTTGTCAACTTCAATGATTAACAAGATCCAGTGGAAACTGCATGCGCACACGTTTTTTATAAATAAGCGGGCATGTGCATAACTCATCAACTACACTTATTAACATCTAGTAAGCAAAAAATAGAATGTGTAGTACAAGATATAGTAACACTCACCCGAAGTTGTAAGGAAGTAGTATTTTTGGTTGGGTGTTTAGTTGCTTCAAAAACTCTAGCAGGAATCTCTCTGTGTCTTCTCTCGAATATTGATCTTTCCATATCGCCTGATTAATCGTATTTGGGTCAATGAACCCAACTCCATAGCGTCTAGTTTTTTTCATTTCATACATCTTCATTCTGCATAATACCACAGAAAAGAATATAGTGAGGATAATTACAGTTAATGAACGAGAGCACATCTAGCTAGCTAGCTAGATACTTAAATTACAGAAAGAAATCACTTACAGACAATAGCAACTGACGATAGATTTGTCTAGTGCGTCTTGTTGGAATAACTGAAACAACTCTGAAAAATCAATCCACACATCTTTTCCATGGAAGTAATGCTCTGGCTTGACTTTCACCATGAGGGACTCTTCATTGGTATTTGCTGTTTTTTGCATGTACCACGTATGCAAATTGTACATTCTCGTTGGTAGAAGCTTGACATCGTCAGGCTTGACCAGAGGTTTGCCACGGACATATTGGTATTTTACTTCCTCCTCTGTAATCCCGGGGATTTCCTCAAGGCCTAGGAGTTGTTCAACAGTGACACCGGCCTCTTTAGCCTGCCTTCTAAGATCGTCGGTTATTGCCGGCCGATCGGCGGTACTCACATGTGTTTGTACAATGAGCGGGGGGATCGATTGCACTGCTTTTTCTCCCAGCTGGGGAACAGTTTTCCCGCTTTTTTTGCCAACTGCTTGGCTCGAGCTCGAGCTCGACTCCTTTTGCCCTGCAGAATATGACTTCTTGATAGACCGCACATAGTCGGAGTCCTTCTGATTGTCAGCCGGTCGAGCCATATCAATAAAGTGTTGTGATACATGCTCAGGTACTTTCTCCTTTGGCGGCGCGGGCGGTTTCGGTGCAAAATGGGCCTTCAATTGGGCATCACATGCGTCGTCGAGTTCCTCCTGAGTCAGGTGGTAAGACAACTTCGGAAGAGGCTTGAGGCTTGGAGCATGTTTGAATTTCTTGTCTGTTGTACCGCTAGCCGTCGTAGCTGCGGCCTCTCTCTTCCGCTGTTGCTTAGGCGGAGCACGCTGAGTCGGCTGACTTGGAGGAGGAGGAGTTGGCTGACGCCGTGCCGGACTTGGAGGAGGAGTCGGCTGACGCGGTGCCGGACTTGGAGGAGGAGGAGTCGACTGAAGCGGCGGAGGACTTGGAGAAGGAGGAGTCGGTGGCCTTGGAAATACGATGCAATCCTTTTTCCATAGAATGATACGATGTATGGCCTCTCCCAGTGTTCTCTCCTCGTCACCTCCAAGAATGTCAAGTTGTAGATCGTGATATCCTGACATCACTTCATCAACCCCGACACGAGCATAGCCAGCTGGAATGGGATTGCAATGGAAGGTTGCTTCAGGGGGATTTGCTAAAGCATAGCCGTCCGCCACCTTCATGGATAAGTTCTTCACTTTCATGTGTAGCTCACAGTTAGTCCTGTCTTTGATATCATCCACAGGGTAGCTAGCTAGCAGTGCATTATCGATATCGGCCGGGGCGGAACCCACGCTGCTTCTCGGCATAGATGGGACGGTGCTATCCAATGCTGGATCGATCTGCTCATGCTGCCGCTGAGACGCCCTTTCCTGGCTGAGTGAGTCGATCTGCTCCTGCTGCCGCCTGACAAATCATTCCAACTCCAGGTGCGAGGATATTAGGCCTTCAAGGCGGAGTGCTTCCTCCTTCTTCTTCTGCTCCTCATGCTTCTTCTTTCTCGCACGGCTTCTATAGTCGTCGTTCCAATCCGCAAACCCCTCATACCACGGAACAACGCCTTTGCCTCGTGTTCTTCCCGGGTGTTCAGGATTCTTCAGGGCGCGCGTAAGCTCGTCGTTATCTCTGTTGGGCGTGAACACCCCCGATCGAGCTTCTTCTATTGCAATAAGTATTTCATCTGTCGCTTCTTTAAGACTTGCCTTCACCATAACCAGCCCTGTCTCTGGGTCCAACTTCCCCCCATGCGCATAAAACCATGTCCTGCACCTGGGGGGCCATGTCAATGTAACTGGACTGACCCGTTTACTAATCATCTCTTGCTCAGATTGATGCCACTTAGGCAGGGCCACCTGGTAGCCACCTGGCCCCAGACGATGGTGCCACTTCTTTTTCGCAACATTAATCTTGTTTTTCCTCGACAGTTCCTTAGCTTCTTCCGATTCCTTGAACTTCACGAAAGCGTCCCAGTGATCTTTTGCCTTCACCAGTGCTCCCGTGAATTCTGGAGTCTTCTTTTTTGATTTGACGTACTTAGCCCATGCATTTTTCTTGAAGGTGTTGAATGTGATCGCCATCTTTTTAAGAGCATAGTTTCTGACTTTCTTCAGATCTACATCTGTCAAATTATCTGGTAGGGTGAAATGTTCCATGAGCGTAGTCCAAAGCACATCTTTTGCTCTTTCGTCGACAAAAGTAACTCCTGCTCGATCTCCCTTTGCTGGCTTTCTCCATTCTTGAACGGAGATCGGGATTTGGTCCCTAACAATAACTCCGCATTGATTCTTGAACATGGTCGCATTTTTCTTAGGTTCAAGCGGTTCGCCAGTTGATGTTTTGATGGAATCGATGTTGAACTTTACGCCTTTGTCCAACTTTTTGGCCGGGCCTCGAACTACCCTGTCGCTTGTACAAGATTTGCTCGATCCGGAGGCCTAAAAGAAGAAAGATCGATTCGTTAATACATACAAATCAATTAAGACATGTAATGATCACCGGATGGCTTATATATTAAATATACCTCGCCGGTCATTGTTATTTGAAGACCATTTTCTTCGTCAACATCGTTGTCGTCACCTTCATCTATTCGTTCGTCTTCATCAAACATCATACCCTCACCCGAAGGGTTCAGATATTGCGAGCCGTCATCATGATCATCTGGGCTCGTGGAGCGTATGATGTCGAACACAGCCTCTTCTCCTTCTCTGCCGGTATTGTCCATAGCTTTTATTTAACTAATCCAGAAAAAAGATAAAACAATTTAGTATTCAGAGATCCGAAAGGTAGATGCATGAGATCAGAAAGAAATTGGATCAACTTATGCACATCCATAATGGGGGCATTCCTGATAATTAATCCCTTAAAGGACTAAGAAAATCTATTGCAAATACAACATTAAAATATGCAACTTTTGCAAATACTAATTGCTATACATTGGATCAAATGTCAAAATTCCTCAACGTTTTTATATCTAACATTTATCTAGCTATAACTAAAAGTATAAAAAACTAAAAAACATTCATCTAACATTTCTATAACTAATAAAAAATTAAAAAACAGAAAAAGAAACACTAATTAAGCATACTTCTATACATCCATTAAAAAACAGAAAAACAACATTATATAAAAAAAATCTATACTAATTAAACACTAATTATATCCATCTAACATGCATTCATACATACATATATACTAGTGAAAAACAACTAAAACATCTAAATAGAAAATGTGTGTGTGTGTGTGTATGTGTTCATGCATGTGTGTGGGGGGGGGGGCTCGGGGACGGGCGGCCGGCCATGGCGGCAGGGGGCGAGGGAGGGGGGCAGAGGGAGGAACTGAGCTCACAGCGGGGCGACGGCGAGGCGAGGCGAATCGGGGGCAGCGACGGCGTCGGGGCAGGCGGCGCAACGAGGAGCGGGCGCGCGCGCGCGGGCCGGCGGCGCCGTCGGGGATCGGCGAGGAAGGGCGCGGCCGGAGTAGGGGTCGACGAGGAGGGACGGGCGGCCGGCGTCGGGGGCGGCGACGGCGTCGGTCGGGGCAGGCGGCGGCGCGCAGCAGCCTGGCGGCGTCGTCTGTGTTTGGCGTCGAGAGAATGGAGAGGATGGTGAATTTTTCGTAAGTGGAGTTATATGAGAGCCTTTAGTCGCGGTTGGTGGTTCCAACCACGACTAAAGGCCACCTTTAGTCGCGGTTGGAGCCACCAACCGCGACTAAAGGTCTCGCTTCCCGCCGCTTGGACTGGATGAAATTCACCTTTAGTCGCGGTTGGTGGCTCCAACCGCGACTAAAGGCATGTTCCTGGCACGGCGCAGTGTGGTGGATGTTTAGTCCCACCTCGCCCAGCGAAGGGCGCTCGCACTGGTTTATAAACCCCGGCGCGGTAGCTCATTCGAGCTCCTCTCTAAAGCAGGCCTACAAGGCCTACCGTTCTTTCCTGCCCTGTGGGCCATACTGGGCCTTGCGGGCCTGCATCCTGGCCCAACTAGTGGGTGTCTAGTCGTATGCAGGCCGTGGCTTTGGACATAATATTTCTTCGCGTTTCAAATGCCAAAACACATAAGTCGGAGTTCTATTACAAAGATTCCCTCCGGTTTGTCCGAAGTGGGACTTTCCAGATATATAAGTCCGAAAACTAACTAGAGAAGCCGGTCACATCCCAGAGTGGGATCTTTGGATATAAAACTTTTTCTTCACGTGTGTCCCTTTGTGCCGTAACCATGGACAATCTTCATCGTTTAACTTGATGCTCGGGTCAACATTCACTGTGAAGGGAGCAATTTCATGAAACTTTTCATAATCTTCTGACATGTCTGTCTTGTCCTCCACTCTCACGATGTTTCTTTTCCCTGAAAGAACTATGTGGCGCTTTGGCTCATCGTATGATGTATTCGCTTCCTTATCTTTTCTTTTTCTCGGCTTGGTAGACATGTCCTTCACATAGAAAACCTGTGCCACATCATTGGCTAGGACGAATGGTTCGTCTGCGTACCCAAGATTGTTGAGATCCACTGTTGTCATTCCATACTGCGGGTCTTCCTTTACCCCGCCTCCTCTCAGATTGACCCATTTGCACCGAAACAAAGGGACCTTCAAACCAAGTCCATAGTCAAGTTCCCATATCTCCTCTATGTAACCATAATATGTGTCCTTTGGCCTATTGGTGTTTGCTGCATCAAAGCAGACACCACTGTTTTGGTTGGCGCTCTTTTTATCTTGGGCGATCGTGTAAAATGTATTCCCATTTATCTCGTACCCTTTGAAAGTCAATATAGTCGAAGATGGTAACTTGGACAGCAAGTACAGGTCATCTGCAACAGTGTCGTCATGCATGAGACGTGTCTGCAACCAACCAGCGAAAGTCACAGTTTGTTCATGTGTAATCCAGTCGTCAGACTGCTCCGGGTGTTTGGAGCGTAGAATATTCTTGTGTTGCTCGATATACGGAGCCACCAAGGCGGAACTTTGTAGAACTGTGTAGTGTGCTTGCGCCAAAGAATGCCCGTCCCGGCATATTACTGAATTCTTTCCTAGCGTGCCTTTTCCACCCAGTCTGCCCTCATGCCGCGATTCAGGAACACCAATCGGCTTAATGTCAGGAATAAAGTCAACACAAAACTCAATGACCTCCTCTGTTTCATGGCCCTTGGAGATGCTTCCTTCTGGCCTAGCACGATTACGAACATATTTCTTTAAGACTCCCATGAACCTCTCAAAGGGGAACATATTGTGTAGAAATACAGGACCCAGAATGGCAATCTCCTCGACTAGGTGAACTAGGACGTGCGTCATGATATTGAAGAAGGATGGTGGGAACACCAACTCGAAACTGACAAGACATTGCACCAAATCATTCTCTAACCTTGGTAAGATTTCTGGATCGATTACCTTCTGAGAGATTGCATTGAGGAATGCACATAGCTTCACAATGGCTAATCGAACGTTTTCCGGTAGAAGCCCCCTCAATGCAACCGGAAGCAGTTGCGTCATAATCACGTGGCAGTCATGAGACTTTAGGTTCTGAAACTTTTTCTCTGCCATATTTATTATTCCCTTTATATTCGACGAGAAGCCAGACGGGACCTTCATACTGAGCAGGCATTCGAAGAAGATTTCCTTCTCTTCTTTGGTAAGAGCGTAGCTGGCATGACCCTGAAACTGCTTTGGATCCATGTCGTCTTCTCCGTGCATACGTTGCTGGTCCTCCCGTGCCCCCGGTGTATCTTTTGTCTTCCCATACACGCCCAAGAAGCTTAGCAGGTTCACGCAAAGATTCTTCGTCACGTGCATCACGTCGATTGCAGAGCGGACCTCTAGGTCTTTCCAATAGGGTAGGTTCCAAAATATAGATTTCTTCTTCCACATGGGTGCGCATTCGTCAGCGTCATTCGGAACAGATTGTTCGCCAGGACCCTTTCCAAAGATTACTTTTAAATCCTTGACCATATCAAGTATATCATCACCAGTACGGTGGCGAGGCTTCTTCCGGTGATCTGCCTCACCTTTGAAATGCTTGCCTTTCTTTCTTACGGGATGCCTGCTCTGAAGAAATCGACGATGCCCCAGGTACACATTCTTCTTACATTTATCCAAATATATACTATCGGTATCATCTAAACAGTGCGTGCATGCGTGGTATCCCTTGTTTGTCTGTCCTGAAAGGTTACTGAGAGCAGGCCAATCATTGATGGTTACAAACAGCAACGCTCGCAGGTCAAATTCCTGCTGTTTGTGCTCATCCCACGCACGTACACCTTTTCCATTCCACAGCTCTAAAAGTTCTTCGACTAATGGCCTTAGGTACACATCAATGTCGTTGCCGGGTTGCTTGGGGCCTTGGATGAGCACTGGCATGATAATGAACTTCCGCTTCATGCACAACCAAGGAGGAAGGTTATAGATACATAGAGTCACAGGCCAGGTGCTATGATTGCTGCTCTGCTCCCCAAAAGGATTGATGCCATCTGCACTTAAACCAAACCATACGTTCCTTCCGTCATCTGCAAAGTCCTTCCACTTTCTCTCGATTTTTCTCCACTGTGATCCGTCAGCGGGTACTCTCAACTTCCCGTCTTTCTTATGGTCATCTTTGTGCCATCGCATCAACTTGGCATGCTCTTTGTTTTGGAACAAACGTTTCAACCGTGGTATTATAGGAGCATACCACATCACCTTGGCAGGAATCTTCTTCCTGGGGCGCTCGCCCGCAACATCACCAGGGTCATCGTGGCCGATCTTATAGCGCAATGCACAGCATACCGGGCATGCATTCAAATCCTCGTACTCACCGCGGTAGAGGATGCAGTCATTAGGGCATGCATGTATCTTCTGCACCTCTAATCCTAGAGGGCAGACGGCCTTCTTTGCTTCGTACGTACTGTCGGGCAATTCGTTGTCCTTTGGTAGCTTATTCTTCATTATTTTCAGCAACTTTTCAAATGCCTTGTCAGGTACACCATTCTCTGCCTTCCATTGCAGCAATTCCAGTGTGGTACCCAGCTTTTTCTTGTCATCTTCGCAATTTGGGTACAACAATTTCTTGTGATCCTCTAACATGCGCTGCAACTTCAGCTTCTCCTTTTCACTTGCACAGTTTCTATTTGCATCGGCAATGGCCCGACCAAGATCATCAGCGGGCTCATCTGATGCCTCTTCTTCAGCTCCTTCCTGCATTGCCGGCTCAGCTTCTTCCCCCATTGTTGTACCATCGTATTCATGGAACCCATGGCCAGGATAGCTGTCGTCATCCTCTTCTTCTTCATTCTCTTCCATTAGGACCCCTCTTTCTCCGTGCTTGGTCCAACAGTTATAGCCGGACATGAAACCGGACTCAAACAGGTGGACGTGAATGGTTCTTGAGTTAGAGTAATTTCGATCATTCTTACAGCCAGTACATGGACAATACATAAAACCATCCGCCCGCTTGTTTGCCTCAGCCGCAACCAGAAAAGTATGCACGCCATTAATGAACTGGGGAGAGCATCGGTCATCGTACATCCATTGCCGGCTCATCTTCATTACACAACACCGAAAAGACCAAATTAATACAAGTTCATACACAGTTGTTCTCATAAAGCAACATACAAACTCTCTAGCTAAAGCATTTAAATGCAACAACAAATGCGATCAAGATCGCAACTAAGGTAACAATTGATCCAACAGCATAGTGATACCAAGCCTCACTATCAATGGCATATTTTTTAAATTTTCTAATCTTCAAGCGCATTGCATCCATCTTGATCTTGTGATCATCGACGACATCGGCAACATACAACTCCAGTTTCATCTTCTCTTCTTCAACTCTTTTCAATTTTTCTTTCAAATACTCGTTTTCTTTTTCAACTAAATTTAACTTCTTGACAAGAATATCTATGTCGGTTGCAATTTCCGGTTCACATACCTCCTAGATAAAAATATCTATGTCAACTTGATGGGCATAATTGTCATAAACGCGAAATGCAACAAATAGTTATAAAAGAGAATATATATACCACATCCGAATCATAAACCGGACGAGGGCCGACGGGGACGGATATCAAAGTCATGGCACTATGTATAACAAACAATCATACATGTAAGAAAATTATACAATTAACTATCTAAATCATACAAATAAGATTTTTTTTATAAAAAGGATAAGAACGAACAAGAGGCTCACCAAGGTGTGGTGACGGCGACGGGACGGTGCGGGCGATCGACGGTGGTTAGGACGGGGACGGGAAGGCACTAAGTAAACCACACCTACACATGCAAAGTAAGAAGTTAATTTGAGCTCAAATTGCATATAAATCAAATGAACTACCACATATAAATACTCCCAAACTAAAACCCACAAATCACTATACTTATAGAGCATTGCAAGAGCTAATCTAGCAATGAGAGATGAAAGGACAAAGTTGCTAACCTTTGTGAACACTTGGATGGATGGGGTGCCTCCAAATCTTGACAAATTTTGGCAAAAATGGAGGATGAGCTCGAGGAAGAGGAAGAACAAAGGAGGGGAAGAAGGGGAAAAAAAGGGGAGGAGTACTATGATCGGGCTGGCCGAATTCATATAGGGGATCTTTAGTCCCGGTTGGTATCTCCAACCGGGACTAAAGGGGGGGCCTTTAGTCCCGGTTGGTGATACCAACCGGGACAAAAGGGGCTCGTGGGGGCCCCAGCTGACACCAGCCTGCCACCACCCTTTAGTCCCGGTTCGTGTTACGAACCGGGACTAAAGGGGGGGGGCCTATAGTCCTGGTTGGTGATACCAACCGGGACTAAAGGGGCTCGTGGGGGCCCCAGCTGACACCAGCCTGCCACCACCACATTAGTCCCGGTTCGTGTTACGAACCGGGACTAAAGGTCCGGAACGAACCGCGACTAATGATGCCCGTCCCGAACCGGGACTAATGGTCACATTAGTGCCGGTTCAAAACCCGACCGGGACTAAAGCTGCGGACAAAAGGTCCGTTTTCTACTAGTGTATATATAGCCCCCGAAGGGGTGCGTCCAAAGGGACACGAGGCAACCGCCTCGGTTAGGAAAAGTAGGGATTAATAGGATTAATTAAATCCTAACACTCCCCCTAATCCATGCTTGTTAGTGTAAGTATCATCATCTTGAAGAAGCTCCTCCAAAAAAACCCTATGGGAAAAATATGAGGAGATAGGTGTTTGATATGTTGCTAAAACTCCTTCAAACCCAGTGGGAAAAATAAGGAGAAAATGATGCAACATATAATGGTTATTGTCTCTTTTAACTCAATACGAGAAAACCCATAGAGTTCAGAGGACAATAAATATGTCGTATATACTTTCCTAAAAAGCCCGATGGGGAAAACAGAAAGTATGACATATGATCTCATGTTGATATTACCTCATTAAAAACCTTTATGAGAACCTGTAAAGTAAACTCATGAAGGGAAAAAGAGTATAATATGATGCATTGAACATGAACAATTCAGGAAGATACTCCCCCTGATTCTTGCAAATTTCGAAGCCGTCACATACCAATTCCATGAACATATTTCTGGAATGTAAAAGTTGGTAGAGACTTCATGAACAAATCAGTCACATGATTTAACTTGCAAGATATGCAATATAGCGATATTGCTTATTACGTAACCTATTTGCATCCGGGCAACACAAGAGACATTATCGTTGAGATAATGGTTGGTGGATGTACCCATGAGGTCTGTTTCGAAGACTCTTCATGAGAGGGCTACCTCACCTAGTAGGAACACTAAGCTTGTCTACGATCCGATATAGTGGGGATCTGATCGATGTATCCAATGATATCGGTGTTCACATTTGTGTGAAACTGAAAAACCAGGACAAGATGTTTGATGCCTTGGAGATATCGAAAGATATTCTTGAGTACCAACCAATTGTGTTTGGTGGATCCAATGGCATTATGGAACGTTGAGTCCCAATATCTCATTTCCATCATCTCTTGGTCTAAATAGATCTTTCTCTACGTCTAGAGAATGAACTACCATGAGAGTTATGGATGGATAAGATTTGTCCACAATGAATTTCTCCAATATATTTTGGATATAGACAACATAGTATACCATAATGTATGAATGAAGGTGCTCAAGTTGTAGTAACGAGCGGTATTTTGGTTTACCCAAATCCTTCATTTTAAACTCCGTCATTCAGATGATTACATGTGTCGTCATTACAGATACACAAACATGGATAATCATCATTGTAGGAGTAATCCTTGTGCATAAGGAACCCACTACGTCGGTTGTACCAAAAATACCGATGATAATAATAAGTCATATGGTGACTTATTGATTTTACACAATGTATGTTGCATTTTGTATTTCGATTCAGAATTGAGATTCCATCGGAAATCAATCATATATGTCTGAATCTAGTGATCCATATGGATATGTGATCACTACATCTATCAACTGCAGAGATAGATGATTTTGTACTGCCAATGATATAAGTAATCGGAAAGAGATTCCACCTCTAGAGAATAGTTGGGTATCTGCGTGAACCCTTGTGCTACAATACTTGCTCTTTGTTTCACCACCTCGTTGTTCTCAATTCTGTTTCCAGAAGAAAACTGGTGTAGGTATTGCTTATGAATACCTTCCCATTATTGAGCAAGACCATTTCTACCTAGATTATACCCTTTGCTTGAGTTCAGTCCGAGTGTTGTTCACACCTTGCCATGGCCATGGTCTTAGGATCTGAATCATTTGAAAGGTTTTGCAATCTAGTTGAGAAATGTATGTCGACAATTGTAGACTTCCGGTTATATGTTTCTCCAGAATCTATATATCAATATAGAGTTGATGGAAATATCGTTACCCATGGTGACTGCACGCGATTTCCCAATGCGGATGAGTCGGGTATTCCGATGTCCCGGTCATTGTGTGCACTATGACCCGGGTTGGTGGAGGTTTCCCATCCACTGGGTATATACTACCCATTAGGTGTCTGTCAACGTGAAGTTGACTTGCATTTACTGATTCACAGGCCTTGATATCCTTGCTTGCGAGAAGCTGAATCCTGATGTACTTTTGCTATACATCTCCCCCTATTGCTTTGAACGGGGAGTGGAGTGGATTTTGTTGGTACCTCCACTCTAGCAGGCGTACTTATGCAGGATTGTAGGATTGTGTGACACATTTATAGTCAGTAAATGAATCTGGCAGGTTATTTGCAATGAGTTGCAAATCTTCTGAACGCATGGTTCAGATCTTTGAGTACGTGGATTTGAAGCAGAAATGTGTTGAACATTTCACTAATTTCCTGGCATTCTTTATGGTACTTGAAATCTCCCCCTTATGCCTGGAAATGTTCCTCATTGAATCAGCATACTGGCCTTGAATAACTCCCCATGTGAGGGGCTTAAGGTATTGACGGCAATACAGTTATTCCTCACATAGATCCCAACTATATGTTGAGGGGCCAATGATGTATGCCGGGTGGTGATATCGGTATGCAACCGAATTACCGCGGATGGGAAATACTTGATGGATTTCCACGTATCAAAGATAGAGGGGAATAATATTATGCAGTTTTGTCATGAGCGTGTAAAACTACATGACTCCAACGTAAAGTTGGTAAGTTGGAAATTCAAAATAAAGATCATGCAATGAGCTTAATTCTTTGGATATAGGATTCTACCAAACCATTTTGAGTTTAGACATTAGGACAAATTGCTAAATTTCAATCCGAGGGCCATATAGAAGGCACTCTAGGAGAATTCTGCAATGTTATCCATTCGATTTGCTTGAAATCGGTGTCAGGATAATGAGCCAATGGTTTCGTGTGGATAAACCACACTTCAGACCATCGTATGGATGTGTCTTTTAGAACCATGGAACACCTGGATAGTCTAGTCAATGGATGGGAAGAGCCACTTACCTCAACTTGATGCATTCAAGGAGTCTGAGTGGTTCAGCGTAGACTTTAAGGTGCGCGAGCCTTAAAATTAGCTTCCATGTGTCACATGTAGTGCACACAAAATCCAAATACAGTTAGAATTTAGCATCATAATAATCATAAACTATTGGAATTGCTGATAGTTTCGGTTTCAACCCAATGTCTCGATGACCAAGGCGAGCATGCCAAGTTTGTCATGTACAAGACACTCTGGAAAACTATCTCGTACGCAACATGTGCTACGAGTTGTGTCATATGTGTAGTACAATCCAGATGATACATAGAGAATGTGCTTGCCATATCCGTTGCATATGGTAAAGAGAATGTATTCCTCTTTGTTGTCATCATAAGTTCCGCTATGGAAACTATTTTGACGGATACCTCTATAGTTTAGTAGGGTACGAGTTAAACTGGGAAGCAATAAAGCATCCTGACGTTACTCGAGTACCCACAGGGATAGTAAATATGACTCGAGTTGAGCCAACAAGTACCTCATCGCATCTAGCGATTTTAAAATATCTCCTTTCTCTCAACGAGAGTGGAAACATTTCACTTCCCTGTGTATAGAGTTTGTGGTGCATATGTCCACAAGGCACATATCATCTTTCATCAGATTGACTCCCGTAGAAATCTATATATAGACATGAAGATTCTCAATATGAAAATCACTGTCAGATATATAGAATACATACAAATGTATTTGTATCAAAGTACTGATACGATATATTGTGATATACAATATATGATGACAACAATACTTATGTTCTTATTAGAACATCGTAAATGGACATAAATTATGTTGAGCACTCATGAGATTGAGAGACTATTCATAGTCTCCACATATGTCGGTTGAAGCATATTCAACCACACGTTCTCCGTGCCCATAGGATCCCGTCATCACTGGTGATGTCGGGTTGAAGGTTGAAGTGAGCTTCAAACCTTTGCCCTTGAGTTCATTGTATCCCAGGAATTGCTGATACAGAATAACCAGATGCTGAGATTTGAATCTAATGCCTTATGATGTATAAGACAACATTTTCTGTTAGCGGTGTGATGCTGACCAGAGGTGAATCCTGTATTGCACACATTATCCCACGAGACACAAGAGCGATCATGATGTCCATGCCCAGGTAGGGTAGTGGTGGCCATTGAGGGCGAAGCCTCAAATTCCCTAGCCATCAGTTACCAGAGATAATTAATTTACGGTCGGTAAATTAAAAACCATCATGGTTGATGTTGTAATGAACTTAACAAAATCAATGGGTATTTCAAGAAGTTATCTTGAAACCATTAATGTGAATCTCAAATTGCTAAGTATGACACCTTGAAGATAATCTCCAAAATGGAGTAGATCTCGCATCACTAGAGAGTATAATCTGATGAAATCAGTAGATACTCACTCATAATGCCTTATGTCATGACTTAGTAAATTGTGTGGGAGAGCACTTTGTAAAGCAATCATAATGTCGAAACGACAAAATGTAGGCTTTATCAGTAGTCATCGATAATCTGCGTAGGCAGTAGATCCATATGACTACCTTGTGATCCCAAGTATCAATTTGACGAAATCACTTTGAATTTTGCATATGTATTTGCAAGAAATTGGAAATCTCAATTGCAAATAGACGTAGTAATCTCGGCATGTAGCGAACATGGAGATACATACATTCTGGAATACATCGTACTCAACAGAAATACACTACTGTTGTAATCAATAGTAATGATGTTGCAAACTTGATGTTCAAGTGAAAAACTTGAATTGTATAGACCTCAAATTAAATGAGATGATCTTGTATCAAGTTGCAAGATAATTCAGCAAAGTGAATTAATATTTTGCGAGAGAAACTTAATCTCAATCGCAATGAGATTGTTTTGCGAGGAAAAATATATTTTCTCAATCGCAAATCAATATTGTTGTGCGAGAAAATTTAATCTCAATCACGAAAAACATGTTCTAGAGAATGTGGTAAACACATTGAACATGTCAAGTATCAACATACTCATATTTCTGGAATTATAAAACTCAACAGAAAATACGGTAATTAACAGGGTCTAAGACAGGCAAGTACTAGTAAATAGTACTGTTAGCAGGACAAATTTGCAAACTCCCCAAAATAGAAGGGTATTGTGCAAAATTAGCCTGGACCACTGTTTCATCCTGTTATGCAAATTCTTGCAAATACAGGGACCATAATGCAAAAATGACCAAAGAGATAAGGTTCCTTATCCTCTTGTTCTCCTGTGCGGTTACTGCAACTGCCGCCGCCCCTCGGGCTCGCCGGCCACGGGCGGCTGGGCAGAGCACGGGAGTATGGCCCGGCGTGGGTGGGCGGGGCCGGCCACGGGCACGGCCGGGCGGAGTCCGTGGCCTGGGGCGCGGCGCGGAGGCCGGGCACAGGGCGCTGGTCAGGCGGCACGGAGGCCGTGGCCTGGGGCGCGACGCGGCGCAGAGGCCGGGCGCGCGGCCAGGGGCAGCCACGACCCGGGCGAGCGCGGCCAGGGGCGGCCACGGCCTGGCGCGGCTGGCGCGGTCCGACGGCAATGGCGAGACCTTGGCGCAGGTGCAGCGCAAGGGCGAGGCCTTGGCGCGGGCGCAGCGCGGCGCGAGGGCGAGGCCTCGGCGCGGACGGGCGCAGCGCGAGGGCGAGGCCTCGGTGCGGGCGGGCGCAGCGCGAGGGCGCGGCCTCGGTGCGGGCGGGCGCCGTCGTGGCCAGTGGCGCTCGTGCAGTCTGCAGCCGTACCGCGGACGGAGAGGGCCGACGAGCTTCTTGCCAGCCGTAGGCCGCTCGTGCCGTTCGGAATCGACTGCGTCGATCCGTTAAGAGGTAAGAACATCACGAATTGAAGAAGACCACATGCACGCTTACAGTTCTTGTTTGGATTTTCAATCCATTGATCGAGCGTGCGTTTTCCGTTCGTCTTTTCCCCCGTCGATGTGTTGCCGATGGGAGGTTGCAGACATTGATCCGATTCCTGGCCACTCGGTCTGCCAGGGAGCGTTGCGGTGCCATGTGCCTGGTGGAAGAGCACCGCTTGCGGGAGGTACGAGACGGGCCGTGCCCGTTGCTCATCATCGCCGCCGTCGGGAAGTGTTGACGCCGCTGTCCGTGCCGCACGGGGCATGGGAATGGGACACCGCGGGTCGTTCGTCGTTCTTCAATTCCCTGCGCGATTTGTGCTCTTTCGGTAGAGCGTGCTGATAACGTATTAGAAAGTAAAACGAGAGAGACTAGAGACAAAGATGTAAAGTGAACAGTTGTTCTCATTGATGATGGAACTACACATATATATATAGCCCCCGAAGGGGTGCGTCCGAGACACGAGGCAACCGCCTCGGTTAGGAAAAATAGGGATTAATAGGATTAATTAAATCCTAACAGACAACATTGTTTGGTGGAGCTATCGGCGATGGTTAGTGGTGAGGTGGATTCTTGAGGGAAATTAATCCACCGGAGGAAGATCCAACCACAGTTCGCACCCACATGACGAGATGTCGTCATGATGCCATCCACACCGCAGGAGACCACTATCTTCTTGCCCTATATCAAGGGCGACACACCGTCGGCAAGGCAGAGCATCTTCCTCGATAGCACAGATGGACACATGGCAGTCTGTCATTGGCACACATCATCGAGGACGACCACCTCACCACATAAAGAGCCCAAGGACAAACGTCGTTGCCCACAACACAAAACACATAATGGACGTAGCAATGGAACGAGATCAAGAAACAGAGCCACAGAGCCACCCGAAGTTCGCCAGGACTGCCAATTCTCAACACTCCCGCCACATTGCATTTGGCAGAGAGAGGACCCCAATTCCCTCTCCCCCAGGCTAGAGGGCATAGTATAGCCTGACAATCTGGACCACAAGGGGGAGAGAGCACAATGACCTGAGAAAGAATCCAACCCTTCTTAGAGCTACGTGACTCCTGAAGAATAATCAAGTTGCCACCTAGAACCAACCGAGCTTGCCGCTGCACAAACTCCAACCCATCGCCGAGATGATACCTTCATGGAGGAGACGATTTTGTAGCATTCCCACAGCAAAATCACAGGGATTTGAGGTTTTCAACCGAGCATATGGGAATGAGAGAGCGTGGGAGTTGTGAAAGTGCAATCATGCCCTTATATTATATTTTGATGTTGATGACAACGTACATGTAGAGGACTAATGATGTTTGTCAAGTAAATCTCAGGTTTTAGTTCTCAAATCTAAATATGCGTGGATCACGGACGCGTGGAATTATTATGAGTTGAGAAGGAAGGAACAAAGAGGTTTACGGATCTCGTTTTCTTTTCTTCTTGAGTATAGGGATCCCGCACTATTAAGAGGGGATCGATTGGGTTAGCAAAAGACATGCTCAAGTCAATTCAAACTCGTTTCTTCGGTTAAAAACTGCACCATGCGTAAATCTCATATTGTGTTGCTTCTCCGTGATGGCCGGATGTGCGGGCTCCGTGCCGGATCTTCGGGAGTCCATCCAGTCGCCGGATTTCCAGGAAGTGCCCCGGATATCTGGTCCCTCTGCTATCCAGAGAGCATCAGTTTCACCAGATATGGGCCGGATGTCCGGCACACCGCCGGATGTCCGGGACCCCGGATATCCGAGCCTTCTGCCGGATTTCCGACCCACACAATGCCAGAACCGTGGTTGTTTGATGGTGTGGTATGCCGGATGTCCGGGCATAAGCCGGATGTCCGGGCGTTCACATACGGGCCGGATGTCCGGGACATCCCCGGATGTCCGGCTCCCCTGTTTTCCTCTCTGGCTCTGTGTATCGTGTGCACACCTCACAAACGTCGGATGTCCGGCTCTTGGCCCGGATGTCCGGCCCTACACAGCCACTTACACTACAACGGCCATATTTGCACCTACACTATAAATACCTCTTCACCACTTCGTGGAGAGGTTGACCATTCACTTTGAGCTAACCCTAGAACACACATTTCTCTCTCTCACATCCTCATACACCAAATCCAAGATCCCAAGAGCATTTGAGAGTATTTGTGAGAAGTTCTCCAATCAAGTGATATATCCACTCCTTCCCCTTCTCTTCACCAAAGGAATTTGTGGTTTGAGCAAGTCTTGAGCTTTTCCCCATCGTTGTTGTTACTCTTGGAGGTTGGAGACTCCTAGGCGGTAGGAGTTCTTCGGTGAGGAATCAACCATTGTGATTTCCCCCGGAAAGTTTGTGAGGGTTTTGGAGACCACCCCAAGGTCTACCACTAGTGGTTGAGAAACGCCTTCGTGGTGTTGTCTCAAGGAGAGAATAGGGTGAGCCTTCGTGGCGTTGGTGTGCCTTCATGGTAACATCCACCTCTCTAAACGGTGACGTAGCTTCCCTCCAAGGAAGTGAACATCGGCATACATCCTCGTCTCTCGGAGTTGCGGTTATCCCTAACCCTAACTCCCTACTTGTGGTTATTTGTCTTTGTGGTATTACTTGTATTACTTGTGCTTGCTTATCTACTTACTTGTTGTTTTGCTTAGTACACATAGCACAACTATCATCTTTGCAATTGTTAGGCTCACTTTCATATTCCGCAATGTTGCCTAAAATTGCTAAGTAACGATTAAAACTAGATCATTGATGGCGCGCGTTGCTGCGCCCGTATATTTTTACAATAAAATGGTAGGTATTTCTAAAAATAAATAGGCATACATAACATGAAGATTATACCTGTTCTATTTCAAAGCAATGAAACATCAAGCTAATATAAATAGCATGATGTAATAGTTGTTACACCTCAGGAACAATGCAACAGGGTGATCGTTGGCCAGACTATCAAAGCCCTTCTTGGACTCATTTTTGATCTAGTACATGAATTTATGCATAAAACTGTGAAATTTTGAAAGCTTTGAATTCTAACCTACAAGAGAATCATTCTATAAGAAAATCAAACCTAAATTTATGCATGAAGCTGAACAATGTTGGAAGTCTGAAATCTAACTTATAATAAAATTATTCTTTAAGAAAAGCAAACCTGAATTTATGCATGAAATGAACAATGTTGAAAGCTTCAGATCTAGTTTTTGTACAAAAAAATAACTCGGATAAGAAACCTTGATGGAAGCAGACGTATCCACAACATCACATCCGTCCACAAAGCTGAAAATATACTAACTGGTTGATGCTTTAACAGTCGTCCTTTTGTAATTTTCTCTTCGTGGACAGATGCTGACCCTGCTGCATCTATAAAAAAACCTTGAACCTTTGAGTGATCAAGTAAAGAAATGTATGGATATATAATTCAAATGTCGTGCACATAAACCACTCAGTTATGTATATAAATAAAGAGGATAACATGATTTGTCCAGGTGAGAGACTAATCTTCGATGTAGAGATAGCTTGTAACAATAAAGTTACCCATAGGGTATGCCGTAAGGGAACATCAAAAGCTGACATTCGAGGAGATTGTATTTGTACTACTACAGGCATGTATTGGCGAAATGCAGAACTGGATGGTAGCATCACGAGACTACAGGAGTGCAGCTTACAGTCAACTGAAACTTAACATAGGATTGAAGTAGCATATAGTCTGTTTCTTTCTATGATGAAGCAGTTACAATCAACTGAAACTTTTTGCCCAACAATTAAACATGTTCACATATATTACCGATATAAGTATAGAGGAAGACGCTAGATTACAGGAGTGCAGCTTAACATTTTTCAAAAGTCGCCAAACTGCGGACATCAATAATATATGGAGTATACCAATTCATTGGAGATCTAAAATGAAGTATAGGTGAATGCAAACATCATGATGGCATCCTAAAAAATGATGAAGAGGACAGTGCAGGGTGTGCCACAATGCCCTGTTCCAGATAAACTTCAACCCACTGCTTGCATCGACAAAAACACCCGTTTTTGCTGATGAAAAGGTCTACAGTTTTTATTTTCAGAATAGTTAATTTACCACATGAAATTAATAACTTTGTAGTATCCATAGAGCCAAGCAAGATTATCTAAAGAGCTGTGTCCTATATTCCGCGTAAGGTCATTGTATTAGCTCCCCTGCAATCTTAGAGATGGTCTAACTAACCCCATGTCGATAATAAGCATGTCAAATATAAATAATCAATCAGCAAAGCAAAAACTGATCAAAATTTACAACTGTATGTCTCCATTAACTTTAGAAGAAAGCAATTCTGCTCAAGGAGTCTTAGGTTCATTTGCAACAAAACTTCCAGATAGGAGTATATGTGATGTCCTATATAAATGTTTGATTATTGTCTGGTAGAAATGACTATAATTGTATGCTTGGCCAAATTAGCTAGTAACAGTAATTAAACTATACTCTGGCTAGTAGTATTACATCCTCGGCGTTATCCCAAAGAAAACTGCAGGTGAATCTTAAAAAAAACTGGTAAGAACAATGCTATGCCATTGGTTAGACATTTCGATGGCAATAGTCGAGATAGATATGCCTAAAACAACTACTGATGTAATGATTATGTAGTTTACTTATCAGATCAGAATAATTCTACTGTCTCAGTGGACTACATCTTGGGATCCTGCAAATCATTTAGCCATGTTAAGTTGTTAACTCTACCCATTTATGAAAGGCTAAGTTTAGGCCATTAGCAAAAATCTAAGAGCATCTAGGATCCACCTAGAGGTAGCAAAAGAGCAGAGTTCAAGCAAAGTTCAGAACTACAAACTGTATCCTCTGAATTAATTAAACATCAAGAACAAAAAAGATAACCTTTGTATGTGATTTTTCCGAACAAATGTTGCTGACATGTGTGTACCATGGACTTTCAGGATCCCTTCATTGGGTTTCATTTCCTTCATCAGCGATCAGCCGCCTGCTAACATCAACACCTCGATGTGGGCTCAATCGGCCATAATCAGTCTCAACATGGCCAGCGATGCCCCTACAACTTGAGCTCCTGTGATGCGGGTGATGTACTTTTTAAGCTTGGGCTCGCCAGATATGACGGTTGCAACAGCACAATCGCGCATTGCAAGGGAAGCTCCTCCGCTGCTAGAGCATGGCTAGGGCTTCGTCCCGCGCTCATGAGATAAGAGATGAAGCCGAGGGGTCGAACAAGTGGCGGACGGTATAACGGGAGGCGCGAGAGGGGATACTACGACTGCGATGAGGAGATCAAAGACGGGCGGCGGCGGGGCACCTAGGATCCATCCAGGTCACGATGAAGAGGAGAGGTTGGGAGGAGAAAGAGGCGTAATTTACCATCAGCGCGACGACGAAGATCCATGGGCAGGGACCCAGCACGAGGGCCTCCGTTGAGGTGTCATCGTCCGCCTGCTTGGCGCGATCGCCGCCGCCTGGGTTTACTGCTTCTCAAGGAATTTTTTGTGATAGGGAGAGAAGGGGAAGGAGACGTACCGACTACCACCTACGGGGCAACACCGAGAAACAAGTGCAATCAGAAAGCCCAGATTGGCCCAATTAACCATATAGGGTGGAATTTGTTACGGGAGTAGCTGCCCTGGAGACATCCATCCAGGAGTCGATTGGACGGCCAGAAAATGTTCATAGGCGAGATCCGATGGCCAAAAACATTGATGGACTGAGAGGGCTGGAAAGGTGCTCGGTTATAATGTCTCTAAATTTGTAACTGTACCTATTCACCCCCTCTAGGTCCATCTCGATCCTTTCAATTGGTATCAGAGCCTCGTGCTCTAATATTGTGGCTTAATCGCCCTAGAGCGAGATGGATAACGATGGGAATCCTCTTGTTGCACTCCCTATCGAGAAAGGGACATCCTCTTCGGATGAGAGCAGATCTTTCACTTCTGAGGATCTTGAAAGGGCCCTCGCCAAGCAAAAGGAGGAGCATGATGCTTCTATTGAGGCCTTGGTCAAAATGAGGTTGGATGCATTAGCCGCAAGAACTCCACCACTGGAAAACCCAGGGGGTGTGATAAAGCAACCAAATGCATCCCTTCCTAATTTGGGCCAACAATCTCAGACTGGTGACCACACCGGTGTCCCATGGTTGTATGCAAAATCTAGAGTTGAGAAACCTAGGTATAATGCTGCGGGAAACCCCCCCTTTACTTGATAACACTGCCGATTTTTCTTTGTGGAGGGTTGGTATGCAGGATCATCTTAGGTTTGTCAATGATGAAATGCTAGAGGTCATGGAGAAAGGGTACAATCCTGTGAATCCCAAGGATCTCACACCAGGTGAAGAATATGACAAACACCTCAATGACACCGCAATCATGCTCATAAGAAATGGCATGTCTGACAAGCAGAAAAGGCCCTACATTCACCTCACAAATGCAAAATAACTATGGGATAGCCTTGTGATGACCAAGACTGGAACTTCCTCCCTCCGTCTTGCACAATATGAGATTGCAAAAGGGGCATTACAGTATTTCTGCATGGAGAAAGGTGAAGACCCCAAGCAACTTCATGAGCGATTGATGACACTTGCCGCTGACATTGAATCATATGATTGTGACAAGAGCCAATATGGATTCAACTTGACCAAGCGTTTTCTTGTGGACAAATTGCTAAATGCCCTTGCTCCATATCACCATCAAATGGTGTGGGACATAAGAAGAGAACATGGATTCAAGGACATGTCTCCCGATGATGTCATTTCAACCTTCCAACTATTTGAAGAATCAAAGGCAAATGCTACAAGACACCTTGCCATGCATGGTTCCTCATCATCCAAGACAAACCTAGCCTTGAAGGCCAAGCACGTAATGGATGATGATGTGAGTGAAGAAGAAGAAGATGTTGAAGAAGAAGGCTATGAAGTTGACTCGGATGAGGGGCCCTCGTATGAAGACATGGCTCTCTTTGTGAAGAAGTTCAGCGCGGGAAAATTCAAGGGAAGATTCCAAAAGAAGAAAGTAAGGCTTGCTACAATTGTAAAGAAACCAACCATTTCTCAAACGAATGCCCCTATGAAAAGAGAGAAGATAAACCAAGATTTCTGAAGACATTTGTGAAGAAGTTGCCCAACCCATTGAACTCCAAGTTCAAGAAGAGAGATGGGAAGGCTATGGTTGCCCAAGGCGAGTCCGACCCCGATGATGTTAGAGGTGTTGCAAGTGTAGCCCAAGACACTCAAACTACATTGAGACTCGTAAACAAGATCGGTGATGTTGTCACATACAACTATATGAAAGACTACGAAGGCAACGCACACAAATGTCTCATGGCAAAGGCCACGGTAGATGATGATGAGGATCAAACCTCTCCATACAAGGTGAAGGTAACTACACGTCCAAACCCTCCTCTATTTATTCCTACCACACCTAGTGATGAATATCTTGATGCTGAGGATCATGATCATGAATATGAAATAAATGATGCCATGTTTGCTAAAATGGAGAAAGTCATGTGCTCTCTCAAAGGAAAGAAACTCATTATGTTTCGTATGCTTATGGAGATGGTGAGTAAGCACACCATCTCCATCAAGGAACTCGAAACCCTCGTTACTGAGGAAAAGGAAAAATGTGAAATCCTTGAGCAGAAAGTCCTATATGAGGAAGCACGTAATGATGAATTATGCTTAAAAATAGGTGCAAACATTGATAGGCACACTAAAGATTGTGAGCTCCTACATTCGTCTCTCAAGACAAAGGAAGATGAGTTAAATCTCCTTACTAAGAAGTTTGACGAACTCAAGCTCACTTATCTTAACACACTTGGGAAAGCCTATTCCTCTCCTATTATAAATGTTGATGCTTATGCTACTAACCCCAGTGGTGACCTAGCTAGCTTACTTGAGGAGAATCGGGTGCTAAAGGATCAAATTGAAAAATGGCTCATGTCATGTGCCCAAGGACAAAAGAGCCTCAATGAAGTGTTGAGTCAACAAAAGGAGGTTGTGGCCAAGGAAGGGCTTGGATTTGATCCAAGCACAAGCAAGAATAAGGTAGCGACGCATAAGTTTACAACTCCCCTCAAGGAGACATTTGTGCGAGAAGGGTACAAGGAGAAAGGAAAGGGTAAGGTTGACAAGGTTGTGAGTAGGAAGGCCACTAGGGGCAAGCCTACTCCCAACAAGCCAAAACAATTTATGCCTCCATCATATGTGCTTCGTAAGGGAAAAGATGGAGATGTTTATGCTCAGTTTGTTGGTCCTAGAAATGCTTTTCGGTTTTATGCAATTTGGGTTTCTAAGACCCTTGTTACTAACTTGAGAGTTCCCATTGTAAAATGGGTGCCTCTAACCAAGACTTGAATTGTGTGTAGGTTGCTGTCTCCGGTGGAGTCAAATGGGTGATTGATAGCGGTTGCTCAAATCATATGGCCGGAGATGACACACTGCTCATGGACTTCATGGAAGCTATTCGACCATTTATGAGCATTGTCTTTGGTGGAGGGTCTAAAGGACAGGTACTTGGTTTGGGCAAGGTGGCTATCACCAATGACATGTCACTTACAAATGTCATGCTTGTCCAATCCCTGAAATATCATTTGCTTTCTGTTCGTCAATTGGCTTCTGTTGATTATGATACACTATTTGGACTAACGGATGTGAAAGTCTTTAAGAGAGACACTCTTGAAGTTGCCTTTGTGGGGGAGTTGGATGGCAACCTTTACACGGTTGATTTCTCGAAAGAGAGCACATTTCATGCAACTTGCCTCATGGCCAAGGCCGACAAGGGATGGATATGGCATCGCCGACTAGCCCATGTCGGCATGAGAAATCTTCAAGATCTCTTAAAGGGTGAACACATCCTTGGACTAACCAATGTATCTTTTGAGAAAGATCGTGTGTGTAGTGCATGCATAGCAGGGAAGCAACATCAATCAAAGCACCCCCCAAGAACATAGTATCAACTTCAAGACCTTTGGAGCTCCTTCATGTGGATCTCTTTGGGCCTCCTTCATGGGACAGTCTTGGTGGGAAGAAGTATGGGTTTGTTATTGTTGATGATTACTCAAGATACACATGGGTGTTCTTTCTCAAGTCCAAGGACGAGACAAAAATCACCTTCATTGATTTTGCCAAGCAAGCTCAACGCAAGTTTGACAAAGAAATCTTAGCAATAAGAAGTGACAACGGTTCCGAATTCAAGAACTACACTTTGGAAGAGTTTCTTAGTGATGAAGGAATTGAGCATCAATACTCCGCACCATATACCCCTCAACAAAATGGGGTAGCGGAGAGGAAGAACCGCACACTTGTGGAAATGGCGAGGTCCATGTTGGATGAGTACAAATCACCTCATAGCTTTTGGGCAGAGGCTGTCAACACAGCATGTCATGCATCAAATCGTTTTTCCCTTCGCAAGATCTTGGAGAAGACCCCATAGGAACTCATAACCGGAAACAAACCAAATGTCAAATATTTCCGGGTCTTTGGTTGCAAATGCTTCATTCTCAACAAGATAGAACGGTTAGGAAAATTTCAATCTAAAACAACCGAAGGAATATTTGTTGGTTATGGATCAAACTCCCATGCCTATAGGGTCTACAACAAATCCACCGGATGTGTTGTAGAAACTTGTGACGTGGTGTTTGATGAATTTAATGGCTCCCATGGGGGGCAAGTTGATCTAAGTGATGCAGGTGATGAAGATCCTTCACAGGACATTTTGACCATGGGTGTAGGTGCTCTCCTTCCAATGGAACATGTTCCTTGTGAAGGTGCAAATAAGGACACAAGCACCACTCATGCTCAAACTACTACTACACAAACATCACCACAAGATCCCATCCCCCAAGAGGAGTTCATGATCCAAGATCAAGACTCTACACAAGAACAAGTTCATCATCAAGTACAAGAACACGAACAAATTCGTCATCAAGAACAAGAACAAGGACATGCACATGTCGATGATGACGAACCATATGATGATGGTGAACCTCAACAAATGATGCATGAAGAAGAAGATCTTCCACCACACATTGTAGATCCATATGTTGAAGATGCTGACGATGGGAAGGAAATTGAACCTCGTGAAACCTTAACCTCCATCATGCCTCGTGTGGCCCGTCGTGTTGATGTTAAGCGAATCCATACAGGCATATCGGAAGGTAGAGTCACTCGTAAACAATTAACAAACTTCTGTGCTCACTTTTCGTTTGTCTCTAGTATTGTGCCACTCAAGACACAAGATGCGTTGACGGACAACGACTGGCCTGTTGCAATGCAAGAAGAGTTGAACAGCTTCGAGCGCAACAAAGTATGGTCTTTAGTCAAAAGACCAACTAAGGAACACAATGTTATTAGAACAAAATGGATCTTCAAGAACAAGCAAGATGAGCATGGTGTAATCATCAGAAACAAGGCAAGGTTAGTGGCACAAGGGTACTCACAAGTTGAAGGTTTGGACTTTGATGAGACCTTTGCTCCCGTTGCCCGTCTTGAATCAATTCGCATTCTACTTGCTTATGCTTCTTTCAATGGTTTTACTTTACATCAAATGGATGTGAAGAGTGCATTTCTTAATGGTCCTCTACAAGAAGAGGTCTATGTATCACAACCACCCGGTTTCGTTGACCCCGATCACAAAGACTATGTGTACAAACTTCACAAGGCTCTGTATGGCCTCAAACAAGCACCTCGTGCTTGGTATGATCATCTTAAGAAGTTTTTACTCGATGATGGTTTTGTGAGAGGGGTGATTGACCCTACCCTTTTTACTAAAAGGGAAAAGGGTGATTTGATCTTATGCCAAATTTACGTAGATGATATCATTTTTGGTTCTCCTAACATTCATTTATGCAAGAAGTTTGCGGAATCCATGGCCAAAACCTTTGAGATGTCACTCAATGCGGACTTGAAGTTCTTTCTCGGTTTTCAAATCCAACAATTTCAAGAAGGAATTTTCTTATCTCAAACCAAGTATCTCAAAGACATTCTTGCGAAGTTCGGAATGACAGACGCCAACCCATGCAAGACGCCCATGCCAACCAAAATTTTTCTTGACGAAGACACAAACGGTATTCCGTTTGACCCATCTCTTTACCGCTCTATGATTGGTTCATTGCTTTATCTTTGTGCATCTAGACCAGACATCATGTTAAGTGTAGGCATTTGTGCAAGATTTCAAGCTACCCCTAGGGAAAGTCATCATAAGGCGGTTAAGCATATTCTTAGATACCTTGTTCACACCCCAAAGTTGGGCCTATGGTACCCCAAGGATGCCAAGTTTGATCTCATTGGGTACACAGATGTGGATTGGGCCGGAGACAAGGTGAGAAGAAAATCCACCTCCGGAGCATGTCAGTTTCTTGGACGCTCCTTGGTAAGTCGGTCCTCGAAGAAGCAAAATTGTGACTCCCTATCCACCGCTGAAACCGAATATATTGCAACTGCAAGTTGTGCAACACAATTGCTATGGATGAGGCAAACTTTGAAGGACTATGGTATAACTTACAGACATGTGCCTCTGCGATGCGACAATGAAAGTGCCATCAAGCTTGCTGAAAACCCTGTTGATCACCCTCGCACCAAGCACATTGACATTCGATATCACTTCTTAAGAGACCATGTGCAAAAGGGGGACATTGCTCTTGCTCATGTTGGTACGTACATACAACTTGCTGACATCTTCACCAAACCGCTGGATGAAGCTAGGTTCTGTCAACTTAGGCGTGAACTTGGTATCTTGGAGCTTGATAACATTATGTGAAATTTTTGCACACCTGCATACATTTACTTCATGTCTTGTCTAGGTGTAGGCATGTATTTAGGGGGAGACATTCAACTCATGAGTCCTCTCACCCTATATGATGCATAAATAAACCAAACACTCTCAAAGTTACCTTGCTCACTTTTGTGACTTGGTACTTTAAATGATGGAGTAGTGATCTTGGGCCCAAGGTTAAAATCTTCGCGGTGCCAAATCACTCATGCTCACACATGGTAGCTTCAATCATTATCATCTTGCGAAGTAGGGCTTGTCTTCATTATTTTAAATCATGTGAATTTCTATATATATGTGTGTTACAGCCTTCTCTATATCTCTCGTATAAATCTCCTTGGCGGAGTCTTAAATATGGTCCCTATATACTATACCATTCAAAGGGGATTTCTGGCTCCAGAATGTCAAAATTGACAACCTCAGGCGCCGGACATCCGGCATAGACGCCGGATTTCCGGGATGGTCTGGTTCTAGAGAGCACAACTTCCTGTCTCCAGGCGCCGGACATCTGGCACCTCCACCGGACATCCGGCGGTTCTCGGGTTCTGCATTTTTTATCAGGCCCCGGATATCTGGCTCATACCGCCGGATATCAGACCCCCCCCTGCTTACCAGAGAGCCTCGAATCGGCTGGCTCTGACCCCGGATGTCCGGGGCCTATCCCGGATGTCCGGCCCGTCGGGCTCGTCTAAAACATGGATCTGGAGGGGCTCGGGGCAGTTCTTCCCCAAACCTCCCGCTCGCCCCTCCCCAACTTGTTCTGCCGCTGGTGCCGCCACTCGTCCTCCGCCGCAGCCCCGGTGTCAGGGAAATATCTTTCGGTGAGACCCGCCCGTTTAGGGCCGGGTTCTGGGGATCTTTATTGAAGATAGGCTAGTTGGGTCGGAGCGTTCTCAAGAGGCCCAGAAGAAGAGCCGCCCAAGGAAGGGCCGGCCCAAGACCCGCCGTGAGAGGCGGTATGTGCAAACCGCCTCGAGGTATAACTTAGGAAACAAGTAAAGGAGAGTTGGGCTCGGATTGCTATCCCGACCCGGACTCTTATGTAAGCCCCGGACCTCCGCCTATATATAAAGGGGGAGCCCTGGGGCTAGAGAGATCACGTTGAAACCTTTCGAGAGCTAGGGCTAGACAAGTTCCAAAACCCTTGTAATCGAGATCTTCAATACATCTAGCAGGAGTAGGCTTTTACATCCACGAGAGGGGCCGAACCTGGGTAAACCTTGCCTCCCGTGTTCCTCGTTTAACCCCTTCGGTCTACTACTTACGCGATGGCTTCGAGATCAAGTCCTATGAGGACATCTGTCGTGAAAATACCACGACAGTTGGCGCCCACCGTGGGGCTATCGCATGGTGGTGTTGAGTATTCGAAGGGTCCTCCCCAAGGACTCGAGGGATACGTGATTGGCCGGATAACCAAGAGTCGCCGCGGCAATCTGCTCATCGACGACTCAGGCTGGGGCCCCGAGGCCGACTCTCTTGAGTACGGGTACCGGGTCCCCTTTGGCGGAATCCATGTCTTCATCGGGAAGGCCGGCGGCTCTAAGCCGGCCACCTCCACGGAGGTCGTTGAAACGGCCCGCCGCGCGCAACCCGCCGTGGCGAGAGCCGCCCCTAGGCTTCCGGCTCCTGTGCAGGCCCGCGGATCTGGATCTGGGCCGGATATCTTCACCGACACCTTCAAGCTGGTCCAGGACACGCAGCCCGCCAGGCGAGAGCACGTCTTCGTTGGCTTCACTCAAGGGGTGGAGTATTCTGGATCGTCGGCTTCCACGGAGGGCTCGGCGACTTACGTTGATGGTGGCTATTCCTCTGGCGGAGAGTCGCTTTATTCTCTTCACCAAGAGGATCTTGGGGGCTTTCAGCAGAACTCGCCGGCGCAGGATTCTTTAGGCCCGCCCGCTCGCCCTGTTGTCTACATGGCGGGGGCGGCTGATATACCAGACCCGGCAGCGGATGCTGGAATCTCCAATGCGGTGTCAAGAGTTTCGCCAGCACAGACCCTGGTGGGATTGACGGCTACGTTGACTACACTGCTGGGCACACAGGTCACTGCGGAAAATCAGGCAGAGCTCAATGCAGAGATCGTCAGGATTAAGGATCAGATGGTACAGGCTCAAGCTGGCATTGATGCGGAGAACGTCCGTCTGGCGACTCGTGAACGAGAGTTACGGGAAGAATCGGCGCGTCTGCAACAGGAGAATTATCATCTGGAGCAGCGCCGGGTGGAGTCTGACGCGGTTCATCACAGACGACACCGGAGCCGGCTTACGGCCCAGGTTGAAGGTCAGGCTCTGCAGTTCAGCACCCCGCCAGGGGAACGCCTTCGAGGTCCAGCAACAGGAACTCCCCAGAGGTCGCCAGACCCGGGAACCCGACGCTTGGCGGGTCATGGGGAGCGGCCAGAGGTACCGATGCTTACGGCACAAGGGCACTTTACGAACCCTGTGGACAACCTCTACGCGGCTACCACGGCGCTGGCACGTCTGCCCATCAATGGAGACACGCCCCTTGAGATCGAGGTTCGCAATGCAATTGCAAAACTGAAAACCGCCGTGGTCCAGCAAGCGAATTATTCGTATAGCCGGGAGCGACTGCATTCTACACCTGCTCCTAACAGAAGCCGCACTAGAAGCCGCCACGCTGAAAGACCTGCGGTGTCTAGCACCCGCCATCATCGGGGTGCGCCTGGGGGCTTGCCGTATTTACCAAATCCCATGATCCCAGGGCACGGAGTACATGAGACTCACGCAGCACATACGGCGGCTCACGCGGCGGATCAGGAGGCGGCTCATGCGGCGGCTCTCGCGGCTCAGGAGGCGGCTCTCGCGCCAGTCGTGACTACAACAGTCACCCCAACAGGAAGATCCATTGGAGTGCCTTGCTTGAGCCCGGCTCTCCGCAGCGCACCCCTGCCCAGGGATTTCAAGGGCCCGCGGAAGGTATCCAGTTATACACCAGACCAGGACCCGGCTCAGTGGATAGAAAGTTATGAGCTTGCCATGGATATGCAGGGGGTCAGTGATGAGGCTTGTGCAAGATATTTCACCATGATGTTGGAAGGAGCAGCGCGTACGTGGCTGAAGAATTTACCCCCGAATTCCATCAATACATGGGGCGAGTTAAGGGAACGTTTTATCAAAAACTTCCAAGGTACCTGCAAGCGTCCGAAGACTATCATTGATCTTCAGCATTGTGTTCAGCGGCAGGGAGAGTCGGCTCACCATTGGGTCAGCCGAGTTGCAAAGATCATTCATTCTTCAGATAATATCTCCGCCCCTCAGGCAGTTTTGGTGCTGGAGAAGGCTTGCCACTATGAGCCTCTCACGCAGAAGTTAGGGCGGCTCAAACGGAGTGTCAAAGACATGGGGGAGCTCATGAATGCTCTCACCAAGTATGCTGAGTCTAATCCTACGAAGGACTCAGGAGTTGATGAGCCAGAGGTTCCTGATCCGAAAGGTAAAAAGCCTGTTGGTGGCAAGAGTCAGCAGCAGAACAATGATAAGAAGCGTAAGGGTCCAGAAGCCGGATCTGAGCTGGTGGCTAATACCAATGCAGGGGCTAAGTTTCAGAAGGGTGGTTCTGGTAACAGACCTTTTAAGCCACAAAACTTCGATGAGTTCCTCAAGGGGCCGTGTCCAAAACACGGTACCAAAGAGAGACCAGCAAGGCATACTTGGGAACAGTGTCACATTATGGATGCTTTCGCTCAGCGCTTCCAGAACCCGCCGGGTGGCGGGGGTGGCGGATACGGACCGGGTTCCGGGCCCGGGTTCGGACCACCTGGTGGAGGCCCTCCTGGCGGCTTTCATCAACAGTCGCACCACCCGGGCGGGTCTGGTAGCGGCTTCCAGGGGAATAACAGTGGTCAGCAACCTCAAGGAAACCAATACAACAGCGGCCAACACTCTCAACAACAGCAGAACAATCAGACCGGGTTCCAGAGTAATCCTAAACAGTTGAATAGTGGACAGTATCATGTGTTCACTACATGAGATCAA
The DNA here is from genome assembly GCA_039707655.1 of Elymus sibiricus. NCBI lineage: Eukaryota > Viridiplantae > Streptophyta > Magnoliopsida > Poales > Poaceae > Elymus > Elymus sibiricus. Next base: position 386,179,483 of record CM077667.1, read on the forward strand.
GTATGTGCCTCGCACGGCCATCAAATCTCAGGCATTGGTGGATTTCATCAATGACTGGACAGAGCTTCAAGCCCCGGAAGAAAGGCCGGATAACACATATTGGACCATACACTTTGATGGGTCTAGGCAGCTGGAAGGCTCGGGGGCTGGAGTTATAATATCTTCCCCTCGAGGTGACAAGTTCTGCTATGTTTTGCGGCTTATGTTTCCTTGCACTAACAATGCTGCAGAGTATGAGGCCCTGCTCCTTGGGCTCCGGATTGCAAAGGAGATGAATCTCAGCCGGGTTAGGTGCCTAGGCGACTCTGATCTGGTGGCACAGCAAGTTTCAGGGACTTGGGATTCTAAAGACCCGCTCATGGCGGCTTACAGACAAGCTGTTACTAATGTGGCTGGTTGCTTCAAGGGTTATCAGGTGGATCACATTGATCGGCGGCAGAATGAGGCGGCTGATGCTTTATCACGACTTGGTTCGCAGCGAAAGCCGGTTCCTCCAAATGTTTTCCTGGATGTGCTCCATAACCCGTCAGTTAAGCTGCCAACGGAGGAGGACCTTGCTGTCCCAGACCCGGAGGCCCAGCTCGTGGCGGCTCTCCATGAGATTCCGGATTGGACTGTCCCATACTTGGATTATCTGACTCGTGGTGTCTTGCCAGCTGACGAGATGGAAGCCCGCCTGATTGTGAGAAGGTCCAAATCCATGACCATTGTCAATGGCGAGTTGCACCGAAGAAGTGCCACAGGCGTCTTTCAGCGCTGCGTATCACCTGATGAAGGCCGGAATATCCTCAATGAGATACACTCCGGCGACTGTGGTCATCATGCCGGCTCTAAATCATTGGTGGCGAAGGCTTTCCGCCACGGTTTCTTTTGGCTCACGGCTCATGCTGATGCAAAGGAAATAGTTTGGAAGTGTGACGGTTGTCAGAGGTTTGCCCGCCAAGCTCATGTGCCGGCTCAGGAACTTCGGATGATCCCTATCACATGGCCCTTTGCGGTCTGGGGGCTGGATATGGTGGGGTCTTTCAGAGCTTCTAGTGACAAAAAGACTCACCTTTTGGTGGCTGTTGACAAATTTACCAAGTGGGTAGAGGCAGAACCTATCAGCAATCTGGATGCAGAGACGGCTGTTAAGTTTGTCAAAAAGTTAATCTTTCGTTTCGGGTACCCGCACAACATCATTACTGACAATGGTACAAACCTTTCGAAAGGCGCCATGAAGCAGTTCTGTGATGAGGAGCACATCAGACTGGATGTGGTGGCTGTTGCGCACCCACAGTCCAATGGGCAAGCTGAACACGCCAATCAGGAGATCCTTCGAGGAATAAAGCCCCGGCTTATGGCTCCTCTTTAGCGTACACCCGGCTGTTGGGTAGAAGAACTTCCCTCCGTCTTATGGAGCTTACGGACAACTCCCAACAGATCAACGGGTTTCACACCTTTCTTCATGGTTTATGGGGCAGAGGCCGTTTTGCCAAGCGACATCCGCCATGACTCACCCCGGGTCTCAGCATATATTGAAGAGGATAATGAGTTGGCTCGTCAGGACTCTCTGGACGCCTTGGAGGAAGAGCGGGATTTGGCAGCCGCCCGATCTGCTATTTACCAGCAAGACCTGCGTCGCTATCATAGCCGTAGGATCAGAAGCCGGACTTTCCAAGAAGGAGATTTGGTGCTTCGTTTAATACAAGACCAGTCAGGCATGCATAAGCTTTCGCCTCCTTGGGAAGGGCCCTTTGTTGTCAGCAAAAATCTTCATAACGGGTCTTATTATCTGATTGATCTCCGGCCTGGGAAGGAGTCTCGAACATCTGAAGAAGAGACCAACAGGTCCTGGAACATAGCTCATCTGAGACCCTACTACACCTAGAGTTCCGGCTCTGGGAATCTGGTACATACCTCTCATGTATATATTATCAATAATGAATAAAAGCCGGCGGCCCTGAAATTCGGGGTATCTGTCGTTTTCCATCCAACATGATGAGTAAGTTTTATTACATTATTACTTGTGCTTTATCATACATATATTGTGAAAGTGCAGAAACAAAAGACCCACTTCGGATGAGCTTCCTGGTAATCCAGAAGCCTTCACCATCATGGGACACTTAACCCTATGGGCCGAACTTACTGGTAAACCAGAAGTCGCCACCATATCGGGTCAAAGTCCTAATAAGCGGGCTGTGTTACTGGTAATCCAGAACCTTCATCCGTGTACAGGCACCTAATAAACGGGTTGTGTTCCTGGTAATCCAGAACCTTCATCCGTGTACAGGCATAAAAGACTCATGTGGGTTGAGCCTCCTGGTAATCCAGAGGCCTTCACCATCTTGGGACCTTCAGTCCTTATGAAGCTAAACTTACTGGTAAACCAGAAGTCGCCATATTGGGAAAAAGACCTAACAAACGGGCTGTGTTACTGGTAATCCAGAACCTTCATCCGTGTACGGGCACAAACGATTTAGATGGGATGCTGCCTGCCGGTAATCCAGAAGGCTTTACCATCTTGAAATAATCAACCTTATGGGCCGAACTAACTGGCAAGCCAGAAGTCGCCACCACACAGGAAAAGAAATAACTAATCTGGTGGGGGGTGATCCAAGAGTCGCCACCATACTGGGGACTTTGCAATCTTTAGAAATTTGCTAAAGCTTTTATTTAAGATATACTGCTTTAAAGAGTTTTATGACCTCTCTTATGAGCTCTTTTTAGTGTTCGTATTTGGCCAAGAGCCGCCAGTTGTATTATATTGGCTACACCTTAAGCATCTGCAAGTTTACTGGTTATAAGCCGCCATGACTGCTTTAGTTATTGGTTTAATACTTGTTAAGAATAAATTATACATCTTATCAAGCTTTATGACTGTCTTGATGTTTGGCCAAGAGCCTCCAGCGTCAAAGGTTTCAATTTCTTCCAGAAGCAGCCAGAATAACTTTTCATAAGGAAGCTTCAGGCAAAAGAAGCAGACTTGCTTCCCAAGGAAGCCAGTATGAATTTAAACAGAATTTTTTCTAAGTCTATTACAAAAGGCCACTAGAGGGCATTTCCGAATCATTGTTCAAGACATATATTACAAGCAGTTAAACAACTGGCGACTTTCAAGGTTCCGGTTTTACTCCCGGGTCTTGCTGCCTCCGGCTTGGGCTGCGTCTGTTGAAGGATCTGTCTTGGCTTGATCGGCAGCCCAGTCAACAGTGGCAAAGGCATCAAAAATTTCTCCATCATCAATAAGATCTGAAGAATCAATGTCCGGAGCAAACTCGTCCTTACGGCCTTCAGGAGTAAGATCGAGAGGCGGAAGAGGACCGGGCTTTACGCGTTTTCCGTCTTCGCTGTAGGCTGACTGAAACCTTGTAAGCTTCATCTCTTGGACCAACTGGCTTGCAGGGACAAAGGTCTCCTTCTTCAAAGCGTTATAGGTAAGCTGATCAAGAGCTTGCCCCTTATAAGTTTCGGGAAAGCCGCCAACTAAAGTTGAAAGTTCTAAATCCTCGTAATGAGCTTTAGCGCGGGCCATGGTGTGCATAGTGGCGATGCGGGCGCTGGACTCTTTCATGATCTGCAGCTGAGCAGGCAGAGTGGATAAAGTCTGCAGGACTTCCTTGATGGTGGATGGGTTTTCTTTTCCATAGAAGGCAGCTTGAATAGCCCGCCGACTCCCAGTGTATAACTGTTCAAGGAAGTCATAAGCCGCCTTGAGCTGCATTACGGGTTCTTTCGCCAGTTTATCACTTCTAGGACCTGCAAGGGAAAAGTGTCAGAGTTATCAAGATTATCAAAATAGGGATTATAAACAGGCGACTTACCAAAGATGGCGCTGCTCATTTGCTGGATGTGCAATTTTAATCCGCTGAGCTCATCGGAGGCAGTCTTCAGGCGGCCTTCAGCGTTTTTAGCACGTTGAACAAGGAGCTGCTTCTCCTTCTCATACTCAGCGGTCAAAGCAGCCAGCTTGGTGGCCGCCTCAGACGCGGCTTCCTCCAATGTCTTCACCCTTTCTTCAGCAGCGACTCTCAGCTCTTGCTCAGTTTTCAGCTCTTTCTGACTTTCAGCCAGCTGGGTGTGAAGGGAAGTTATTTGAACCTGAAAGAAAGGAAAAGTTCAAGTTATTTATGCAGATGAAGTTCCATATTGATTACAAGTAATCCACATGGCACTTGGGGGCTAATGCAATCCCGAAGTTTTACAAAGGAATATTATCCAATAGCTGGAAGCATTTAAGACTTGGACACATGTGGTTCTTTGCTCTAAGACCCGGCTGTTTCAAGAAGACAGCCGGCTCTTGGGGACTACATGTGGTTCTTTGCTTCTAAGACCCGGCTGTTTCAAGAAGACAGCCGGCTCTTGGGGACTACATGTGGTTCTTTGTTCTAAGACCCGGTTGTTTCAAGAAGACAGCCGGCTCTTGGGGACCACATGTGGTTCTTTGTTCTAAGACCCGGCTGTTTCAAGAAGACAGCCGGCTCTTGGGGACTACATGTGGTTCTTTGCTTCTAAGACCCGGCTGTTTCAAGAAGACAGCCGGCTCTTGGGGACTACATGTGGTTCTTTGTTCTAAGACCCGGCTGTTTCAAGAAGACAGCCGGCTCTTGGGGACTACATGTGGTTTTTTGCTCTAAGACCCGGCTGTTTCAAGAAGACAGCCGGCTCTTGGGGACTACATGTGGTTCTTTGCTCTGAGACCCGGCTGTTTCAAGAAGACAGCCGGTTCTTGGGGACTACAATTGGCTCTTTGTTCTATATAAGCATGTGGTTCTTTGCTCCATGTAAGACCCGGCTGTTTCAAGAAAACAGCCGGCTCTTGGGGACTGCATGTGTGTATTTACGTATTTTCAAATATGTAAGCTTACAAACCTTCATACAACTATGAAATCAGTAATATGCAGGTTTGGGCGACTAATAAGGGACATAAGTAAATTATGACTCACCTTTGGTTTGTTGGCCAAGGTCTTGGCAATCTCCCGACTCTCAAGTAGTCGAGTCTGAAGGGCTTCATGAAGATCATTTAAATCAGTGCTCTCCAAGGAGGAGAGATCTAATTTATTCTTCTCTTTAGAAGACATGGCTTCAAAGGAAGATTTGCCGAAAGCCGCCGACGAGTCTGGGGCGGTGGCAGTGGCAGTAGCAACAGTACCCTCTTCAATATCGAAGGAGGGGATAATAGTATCCAGCTGTTGTTCAATGTTATCAGCCGGCGCTGCCATCTCTGGTTCTAAAGAAACCTGAGTTTCTGGAGCGGTGGAAACATCTGGCAGAGGAGGATCATTGGCCCTTTCCTCTGTGTCTTTGGCCGGGTCTTCAGAACCTTCAGGAGGCGGAGACGAGGCAGAAGTTGTGGGTTTTAGTTTCTTGGAGGTAACCCTGCATTTTCGACAAAGATCTCAATAACTACTATCTTTTGCTTTATATAAGAGGAGTGAGAATAAGGGTGATCATATCTTTACCCTGCTTTAATAACAAAAGTCGTATCTGGCGACTCTGAGGCGTCATCATCAGAGGATGTGTCCTGATAGTCCGGATCTTCGGGATTAAGAGGTCGTTTAAACAAGCCGGCTTTGGGAAACAGAAGAGTCGGGTGAAGAAGTACCTCACGAGGGCGCTTATGAGAGCCGCCCGCATCGGCGTCAGACCCGCCCGTACCAGTCCTAGAGCCGCCACAATCAGTTTGGCGGAGCTCGGCGTGCTGAGACATCTTCCATGAATAATTTGGGTCCAAACGAGCAAAAGGATGAGAAAAAGGGTATTTTCTCACAGCTACTCTGTTTTTCTTAGGGTTACGAATGTCGAAGTCAGACAAGGTCGAAGTTACCTCAGTTTCATCCTGGTCTTCTTCTTCTTCGTCGTCCTGGAAAGTTACAGATTAAAATTATTAGCAGAAAGTTGCAGATGAAAGACAGATTGATTCAAGTTATATACTTGCCTCTGATTCATCTTTAGAGGATTCTAAGATGGACGGATCCACCTCTAAAGGATTGATGGTATTCTGCTTCTTCTTCTTAGCGACGGCTTTTTTCCCCGTCTTCTTCTGGCCCTTCGTAGCTATTTCTTTCAACATCGGCCTCGCTTGCCAGAAGGAGCTATCCGCATGTGGTTTATCAGAGAAAAGGTTTTCATGATATGAAAGTTTAAGCAGAAAAATGAAAGATTGCTTGAAAGTTTCTTACTGCTGGTGGCGGGTTAGTACTGGTGAAAGGCGCCAATCCAAACTCGCCAGTGTATTTGTCTGGCAAGTTAACAATAATTCTCATCTGATTGATTACAGATGACAAGGAGATGTCTGTAGCGCTGATCCTTTGTGGATCCTGTAAGCCGGAGTATTCATGCATCAGTTTACTCCGGAGACTCAGTGGCTGGATTTTCCATGATAGCCAGCAACGGATTAAATCGGCGCCTTCTAGGCCGTTGGCGGCCAAGGCAGATATCTTATCCATCCAAGGTTTCAGCTCTGCTTGTTCCGCGGGTGTAGGCCTGGGAGGGTATTTCTTTTTGTGATCCAAGCGCCCTGGCCTGAAACCCGGCAATGGGTGCTCTCCTTCAGGAACAGGCGCCTTACAGTATATCCAAGACTTGCCCCAGCCCTTGGGGTGGCTTAGCAGATCAGCTCCGGGGAAGGTGACTCCTCGTCGTTTCTGGAAAGAAACGCCACCAAGCTCTTGATGACGGCCTTGGGCGGTTTCAGTTTGTTTGTTGACATAGAAGCATTCCCGAAACAATAGAACTGTAGGTTCTATCTGAAGATAAGCTTCACATATCACTGCAAACTGGCTCATGTTGACAATTGAATTGGGGGAAAGATCTTGTGGGTGCAACCCATAGAAATTCAGAAGGTCCCTAAAGAACTTGGAGGCGGGAGGGGAAAATCCCCTCTCCACATGATCAAGGAATATAATAACTTCTCCTTCTTTAGGCGTTGGGGGACATTCGCCTCTTCCAAGTCGGGTGTTGGTAGCCCCTTTCAGTATGCCTGTCTGAATGGCATTTTTGAGAAAATCTTTGGTGATCTCAGAAGGAACCCAGTTGCATTCAATTGTTTTCTTTGTCATCCTAGTTAAGGGAGCAAGGAGTTGAGTTAGCGGCTTTCGGCACAAAGTAAGGGATGTTACAAGAAATGAAAGACGGCAGTTGGATTATGTTCCTAGGGCCTAAGACATATGGTTGGAGAAATCATTGAATATATACGGCGGCTTACATAAGTCGCCACAAGTGAGAGCTGCTTGGCGAGGTGATTTTTTTTACTAAGCCTTTGATAACAGTTTTCTACCGAGGAAGGTGAAATTTTGGATCAAGAAGCCTGTAAAAATAAGGAAAAGAGCAGTTCATGCTACTGTTCGTCCAGCCGCAGCAAGTCATCACTGATGGATTTTTCTTAGATCTATTCTAACGCAGATTTGATTCCTGGGATAAAGGGGAGTTCAACGGCGCCGTTTCCATGCCGAGGAAGCCTTAAGATGAGGCCGGCGGCGGCAGCCACGGAGAAGCCGAGGTGGAGTTGAAGCTCTACAATGGCGGAACCCTAAGAGAGATGAAAAGGGACAGGGATTACCTGGATTGACGGCGGCGTAGCGCGGTTGCGCACGGGCGACGGCGGTGCGTCGGGGCTGCTTCTCCTTCCAGTAGCCAGCGAGCTCGAGAGGTGGCGCAAGGACGCGACGGTTCGGGCGGCAGGAGGAAGAAGACGAGGAAATGATAAAGTAATGACCCGAGGGGGTACTTATAAGAGGATGGGACGCTCAAGAGTCGGGGCGGAAATTATGGATCTACAGTACCCCGACGCCCCGATTTTCGTGCCTAATCGATTCATTTGAGACATGGATGATGTCATGGAAATATCCGTTTTAAAGATTCGGTGACGTCACAAGGCGAACAGGTTTAAAAGAAAAACAATTACGAAATATTCAGAAGTGGCGGGTTCTGCGGAGACTCGCCAAATGTCAAAGACAGTTTGGTATGAAGACAAGGTTGTCCAGAACCAGTTCAAGTCAACCTGAGGGCTAATGTCAGGGAAATATCTTTCGGTGAGACCCGCCCGTTTAGGGCCGGGTTCTGGGGATCTTTATTGAAGATAGGCTAGTTGGGCCGGAGCGTTCTCAAGAGGCCCAGAAGAAGAGCCGCCCAAGGAAGGGCCGGCCCAAGACCCGCCGTGAGAGGCGGTATGTGCAAACCGCCTCGAGGTATAACTTAGGAAACAAGTAAAGGAGAGTTGGGCTCGGATTGCTATCCCGACCCGGACTCTTATGTAAGCCCCGGACCTCCGCCTATATATAAAGGGGGAGCCCTGGGGCTAGAGAGATCACGTTGAAACCTTTCGAGAGCTAGGGCTAGACAAGTTCCAAAACCCTTGTAATCGAGATCTTCAATACATCTAGCATGAGTAGGCTTTTACCTCCATGAGAGGGGCCGAACCTGGGTAAACCTTGCCTCCCGTGTTCCTCGTTTAACCCCTTCGGTCTACTACTTACGCGATGGCTTCGAGATCAAGTCCTATGAGGACATCTGCCGTGAAAATACCACGACACCCGGCCTCCCTCGTCCCTCCCGGCCCCCGATCTCTCCGCTCCACGTCCTCCTCCCCCCGATCTACCTCCTCACCCTCTCCATTGGTGAGTTAGTGGTCCGGTTCGTTCGGGAGGTGGCCCTCTTGGTGCCGGGGTTCCCCGTTGCTCCATGATGGCTCGGACAAGAATGCCGGCCCGAACCCCGCCGGGGGACAGCCGTCCCATGGTATGCTCATCCTTGCCTCGGTTCATCTCTATATTGTTGCTCCTTGGTTTGTGCTTCATGTGTGCATATGTTCCTCTCTCAAATATCTGATTGCCATGGTTCGTCTTGACCTAATGTAGTGTTCCTACTATCATTCCACTCTATGTCGTTGGTCATGCCATTCACCTTGGTCATGTTGACTTTTTGCCCTAATCCTAGACTTGTTCCAAGTTCATGGACCAAATGTCAACATTCTCATGTGTCATTGTTGTGTGTCCTATGGCTATTTCTACCTTATCTTCCTCTCATCGGTGTGACTGTTCCTTTCAGGCACTCGCCGACAGGGTTCCACCGATTCCGAGGAGAATGTCCGGCCTAAGAAGAAGTCGACCACTAAGAAGTGCTCTACCGGGCCTAGTTGCAACCGTCGGTCACGACCATCCTATGACTCTGATCCGGATGATGTGGACTATAATGTGGAAGAAGACGAAGACTTTGTTCCCAGGCGTCCTGTTGGTCAGTATAAGCCGGGGACACGCCGGGCTCCGGAGGCACCTGTGCCCCCAGTCCGGGGCTCTCCTCTGTCGGTGACTAATGGTCGCCCCATTTCCATGGACATGCCTGTCTGTAGCAATCGCCCTGTTCACAACTTCAAGACCATGGGGACGGGTCCTTATCTCGAGTTCAGGCGTGATATCAATCAATTTGGGATGGTTGCTGATGCTGAAGACCGTCGTTTCCGTACTCGCATGCAGCATGACATCTATGCAAGTGTGGTTCGTGGGCGTGGCCTGGCTCCTCAATCCTATTTGGACTTGTCTTTTCTTCGCAAACATCCTTTGCATTTCCCGGACAATACTGTCAAGATCATTAATGACATGCATCTTGGTCCGGCCATGATCTTCAAGTGTGACTGGAATGAAGGTGCTATTCTTCAATTCTATGCCACCTGCTACTTTGGGCCTGACAACACCCTCACCTGGATGACTGATGATGCACAACTGAGTATACCTTACACCCGGTTTGTCCAGATTTTGGGTCTTTCTAGTAATGGTCATCGGATTCATAGTGAGGATCCTAATCATACACACATGAAGATTGGTGATTGTCTACCGCTTCTCAAGCCCGCAAGCCAGCTCACCGATGAGGAGATCAAGTATCCACCCAATGAAGTCTCTATCTTTCGATCTCCCTACTACATTCTCTATCAGTGTGTGCTTCGCACTCTTTACCCAAAGAAGGGAGATCGCTCGCGGGCACGCATCTATTGCATTGACCTCATGGTGCGCATGCATTCTCATCCCACGGAGCTACTTGACACTGCTCACTTTATCTGGCATGAGATCCGTCTGACCAGTTTCCAGCAGACGCGTCAGTTCCCTTATGCTCCATACATTCAGGCGCTGATTGACCACACTGCCCCCTTTGCGGTTGCCAAGACTGTTGTGCATGCCAAGTGGAAGCCTGCTAATCACATGTACGAGTCTGCCCCTGTTCAGCCCACTGCTCCTTCTCAGTCCAGGAGGACACCTGCAGCCCAGGGCAAGGCTCCTGCTCAGTCCCAGAGGGCTTCTGGTGCTTCCTCTTCCTCTGAGAGGGACCCATTTGGCCGCCTTGCTTCCTTTGTGGGAAAAGCCCAGTATGCTATCATGAAGGCTATCACTTTCAACTGTCAGCAGAATCATGATGTCCAGCAGAGCCTCATCCTCTCCAAGAATCGGCTCAAGGAGCGTCTCCGCGCTCCTGGCAGTCCGGTGAGCGATGATGATGATCCTCTCCCGCCTGCTCCATCTTCCTCCGCCTTTGGGTTTCCGTCCCGTGCCGAGTACACCGAGTTCTTCGATGGGGTAGTTGATGATGATGACATCCGCCAGGAGTGATTCCTCTCTATGTACTAGTGCCTTCGCCCCTTTTTGTGTGTTTCTGACAAAGGGGGAGAAGTAGTATCTTTATGCTATGCTATTGTGTGAACCATATATTTGTGTTAAGTTTCTATGCTATGCTATCGCGTGAACCATATATTTGTGTTAAGCTTATTGGGTTGTAAGACTTTAATTGTGAGATTATGGTATGATGTATCTCAAGTACTATCTTATATGCTATCATTTCTCTCTATCATATGAGCTGGTGTTCATGGGTTGTCTACGGTTTGCATATGTTTCAAACACTCTCCCATGTGCAAACATAACACATGTCCATTGAATTATTGTTAATCCAAAGTTGCACACATTAAGGGGGAGCTCAGTCATAATTATCATATGACCTGTGCTTGTGTGAATTACATTGCAATATCTTTTATACTACATGTATGATTGTCATCAACAAACAAAAAGGGGGAGATTGAAAGTGCAATCATGCCCTTATATTATATTTTGATGTTGATTACAACGTACATGTAGAGGACTAATGATGTTTGTCAAGTAAATCTCAGGTTTTAGTTCTCAAATCTAAATATGCGTGGATCACGGACGCGTGGAATTATTATGAGTTGAGAAGGAAGGAACAAAGAGGTTTACGGATCTCGTTTTCTTTTCTTCTTGAGTATAGGGATCCCACACTATTAAGAGGGGATCGATTGGGTTAGCAAAAGACATGCTCAAGTCAATTCAAACTCGTTTCTTCGGTTAAAACCTGCACCATGCGTAAATCTCATATTGTGTTGCTTCTCTGTGATGGCCGGATGTCCGGGCTCCGTGCCGGATGTCCGGGAGTCCATCTGTCGCCGGATTTCCGGGAAGTGCCCCGGATATCTGGTCCCTCTGCTATCCAGAGAGCATCAGTTTCACCAGATATGGGCCGGATGTCCGGCACACCACCGGATGTCCGGGACCCCAGATATCCAAGCCTTCTGTCGGATTTCCGACCCACACAATGCCAGAACCGTGGTTGTCTGATGGTGTGGTATGCCGGATGTCCGGGCATAAGCCGGATGTCCGGGTGTTCACTTACGGGCCGGATGTCCGGGACATCCCCGGATGTCCGGCTCCCCTGTTTTCCTCTCTGGCTCTGTGTATCGTGTGCACACCTCACAGACGTCGGATGTCCGGCCCTACACAGCCACTTACACTACAACGGCCATATTTGCACCTACACTATAAATACCTCTTCACCACTTCGTGGAGAGGTTGACCATTCACTTTGAGCTAACCCTAGAACACACATTTCTCTCTCTCACATCCTCATACACCAAATCCAAGATCCCAAGAGCATTTGAGAGTATTTGTGAGAAGTTCTCCAATCAAGTGATAGATCCACTCCTTCCCCTTCTCTTCACCAAAGGAATTTGTGATTTGAGCAAGTCTTGAGCTTTTCCCCATCGTTCTTGTTACTCTTGGAGGTTGGAGACTCCTAGGCGGTAGGAGTTCTTCGGTGAGGAATCAACCATTGTGATTTCCCTCGAAAAGTTTGTGAGGGTTTTGGAGACCACCCCAAGGTCTACCACTAGTGGTTGAGAAACGCCTTCGTGGTGTTGTCTCAAGGAGAGAATAGGGTGAGCCTTCGTGGCGTTGGTGTGTCTTCGTGGTAACATCCACCTCTCTAAACGGTGACGTAGCTTCCCTCCAAGGAAGTGAACATCGGCATACATCCTCGTCTCTCGGAGTTGCAGTTATCCCTAACCCTAACTCCCTACTTGTGGTTATTTGTCTTTGTGGTATTACTTGTATTACTTGTGCTTGCTTATCTACTTACTTGTTGTTTTGCTTAGTACACATAGCACAACTATCATCTTTGCAATTGTTAGGCTCACTTTCATATTCCGCAATATTGCCTAAAATTGCTAAGTAACGATTAAAATTTGTAACTGTACCTATTCACCCCCCTCTAGGTCCATCTCGATCCTTTCAAGTTGTACCTCAATGTCGCCTCCAAGGGGGGAAACCGGCACCCGAAGCGCTGTCGACACTTGGCTGCCATTGCTCGCCAAGGGTTTCCCCCAAACAGGGGCTCCATCTCAGCACCCACCAAGACAATCGCTAGATCCCCTAAGAGAAAGACGTCAGAGATCAGGACAGGACGGCAGGGCGAGAATCGCGCGAGGTTGGAGCCGACTTCAGATTTTGTGGAGAGGAATCATGGCTAGGACCTCTCCGCGCGCTGGAAACCCTAGGTCGCCCCAACCTAGGGTTTTCACCGCGATGCATCTCCCCACGTTGTCGCTGGAGGCAGCCGTTGGGATCCCAGTGCGACCGCCAGGGAAGGTGGTGGAAAGGACTTCGGTTGCTCTCCGAGCGCTGAGGAATCACGACCCAACCCCCGAGAAAGAGTCCAAACTATGGTTTGATCCTCAGTTTATTATCGCCGGCTTCTTCTGACAAGGACCAGCAACTTTCAGACCATTGCCGAACAATTTTATCTTGGCCCCAAGGTTATTCCGAGCTCAATATGGCACGAGTTTTGCTCACGGTGCGTCGTCGACCAGGAGGAAAATGTCATCGATATACTCCATGACCCGTGTTTTTCCCTTGCTTTTGTAAGGATGGTCCTTACAATGTTGCACATATATGAAATTAGTAATCCAGTGTAAAATAAACTGAGGATAAATTCATGGGTAAAGCGGGTGGACTTTCTCTCAACCCATAACACGAGTGATTCAGCTGTTGCGGCGGCCTCGGCCTACGGCAGTAGGGGTTTACTGGACCAGACCAGATTGCAGAACACATAGCAGGCACGACCCTCTGCCAGTCTGTCGTCGCCGTCGGGGTGGCGGCCATGGGCTTCCCCGCACGGCGCGGGTTCGCCCCGCCCCTCTCCCCACAAGACGACCGCCGCAACAGCCCGGGTCTCGTCCTGGGGGCGAAGGAGGCGCTGCAGTAAGCGGCCGAGTCGAGGAGCTGCCTGCGGGCGACGGCCGACGGCCGACGAGGGTTAGGTATGTCATGCAGTCCATTTCTGCCCCTTCATAAGCATCGGCCTCTTTGTAGCTTTGGTGCCAACTCGCTCATAGAGTCATATAATAACCCCATCGCGTATAATTTTGTGATGGTAGATGAACTCGGGAATTCCTCGGATGATTTGGTACAAGGAGCACGTATTTTTATTCTAATTCAACAGCATTGCAAGAGGGAATGGGGATCAAACGCGGAATTCTAAAGCAGCTGTGTTTAAGCTGACCACTTGTTTTAGATTTGGTTTGGACCCTAATGAGGATAAAACGTGGAATTCTAAATCACCGAGTTCTCATCACATGGAAGAAGATGCTTCCTTTTTCAAAATTACTTGAACTAAACCCCAATGTCGCGCAAAAAAGTACTCCTCATCGAAACAGCAAGCAAGATTGGGAACTGGAAATAAAATGACTGAATTTTTGTTTATAAACAACCAATGACAACATAATTAGCAAATTACCAAACTTTATCTAAGCAGATGCAACAATGACTAGGTAGGCATTTTCTTTTCACCGTCCAGATAAAGGCATTAACTCTGTCATCCCACCGGTATAACCAGACTGGAAGGAGGTGGAGCTCTCCTCGTTGTTTTCTCCAGAAATCAGCAACTGAAACTGCCTTCTCATTTTAGCATCCATGGAATTCGTACGACGAGAGGACGCAGAAGTGTACTGCTTTTCACTTGGAACCGTTGGCAACAACGCTTTTAGCCTTGAAACAACCTCGGTCATGGTCGGCCGGTCGATGGCTGAATTTTCGACGCAGTTCAGTGCAAGGTCTACCACACTCTGCAGTGAACTGGCATCGTACTGATCTAACGGCCTTTTGTCCACGATATCGTGAATACTGCCTTTGGCAATTTTATGTCGTACCCAATTTGGTAGGTGGAAGGTTTGAGGGTCCATCAGTACCGGGGGCTGGCCAGTGACGATCTCCAAGAGCACAATGCCGAAGCTATAAACGTCTGTCTTGACAGTGAGTTGGAAAGTTGCATGATACTCAGGGTCGAGGTAGCCAAGAGTGCCAGCAGCAACAGTAGATATGTGTGTGTGTGCATCATTAAAGGCCCGCGAAAGCCCAAAATCCGCTATTATCCCCACCATATTCTTGTCCAGAAGAATGTTGGCGGTCTTGACATCTCTGTGAACTATTGATGGGGTGCATGACTCATGTAGATACTCCAGTCCTGTAGTTTACTTTGTCAACATATGCATACACACATCACCTAAAAGAAAGCATGTAAATGAAATGTGAACCTTGTGCGGAATCAAGTGCAATATTAAGTCGTTGTTCCCAATTCAAACTGTAGTCAGATCCTGCATCAAGACATACCAAAGTTAATGTAAGTGCCACAAGATACATGCAGGATAGCATACATACTAGATTTGTAAATTTTGCACATTTAACTTAGCATGGCACCATTGGTCTATTATGGTCTAATCCCAGCATAGATAGGCACTTTGATCTTCGAGGGGTCACTGTTTTTCCTTCTCTTTAACAAAGATTTTTGTTTATTAACAAGAGAATCAAGCTATTAAATTATTCTTTCAATACGTACATCTGTTATTGCTTTGTTTCTTACTGGTTTTGAATATGTAATCATCGAGTCATAATTATGACTGAATATAAGTATGTAATTGCGGTGCATTAATTTTTTAGCCTGGTATCTGTGACCATGCCATGGTTATGAATTTTACAGTGGACAACTGTAAGAAGAAACTGGGAATAGGTTCCCTAAAAAAAAGATCCTCCAGCTAAACTGTGTTCATAAGCAACATCAATAATTGTCTATGCAATCAGCTACACCTTTTAACATGGAAAACTGTTTGAACAAGAAATTCCTGTTTATTTGATTTCAGTTTATTTGTAGAACTTAATGCTAGGTCCTGAGTCTGCGAGGTACAATGACAAAAATTGGCAAGTAGGTGGTTTCCAAGTGGTTAATGAAAGTTTTTGGCGTGTGTGTCGATTTTTAAGGAAGTAAAACTGTACGTAAGTCAAATATGCTTAATAGAAAATTTAAAGTAGTGGAGACACAAACCTTCTCTTAAAAGCTGTTGAAGATTTCCTCCGGGCATGAAGTCATAAACGAGGGCGAAGCACTTCCTGTTTTGGCAATGTCCTTGTAGAGTCACGAGATTTTTGTGATGAACTTTGGACAAGGTTTGCACCTGCAGCAACAGATATAATTATCAAATATCCTAGAACTGAACCCGATTGCATCATTTGATTGGATATGGACCCTGGAAAGGGTTTTAGATGTCCTGCAGACTTATAGTTTAGTTTCTATTCATTCAAGAAAACATTCATTTGACCTAATTGGTTTTGTGGTATACCTCCGGGAGGAAGTCTGTTGACTCTGCTAGTGATGTCTCCATAAGCACCTTAACAGCTACTTCATCACCATTTTCCAGTATTCCATGATAAACAGTACCGAAACCTCCTTTTCCAATGATTGATTGGAAGTCCTTAGTTATGAGCTTCAGCTCTGCATATGTGAACCGTCTAATATCGATTTGCAGGGGAGTTTCCTCTTCATACATGGTATAATCCTCATCGTCTCCAGACTTCCCTGCAAGGTTAGGAAGTTCTGTTTAGGCCAAGGATTTTAACTTGTGTTTAATACCTAGCATCCACTGCATTAATGAAAACAGAATTTTAGATAGTAGTGTTTTGTTACCTTTCCCGCATAACTTCCAGAATATGCACATCATTACCAGAAAGGATACCAGTACCACTGAAACTATCACTGCGATGAGCAAGACATGCACGGTGTTCTTCTTCTTATTTGAGCAGTATGTATCTTTGATTTTTGAGCATATGGGATTGCCTTCTAGTCTAGTGACACGATTACACAACATATAAAATAAAAATCAGCTCAGCTAAAAACATATCATCTACAACAGCTATATCAGCTAGTGATTACAAGTTTATAACATGCCTGCATTTTCTAACATGACAAACCTGGTAATGGTCCTTCTAACCAACTGAACCCTCTCAAAGAAAAAAAGTACATGGTTTTTAAATACGTGCAGTTATTAATTGGTTCTTACGTGCCTCTCATGTTGAAAACACATAAGTTATAAACTATTTATAGTTTCTACATACTAGTATATGTAATAGAAGGCATGGTTGGGTCAATACAATACACTGCCCAAAATGTATCTTGTCTTTATCACTTTGTCATGAGTAATTTTCCTTGGTTAACAATACTTGTTGTTTTGTCGATATTTGTAGGTTCATTAGTTGTCTTTTTACCTCATAAGGGAAACAAAATTGTTTGGTGGTATACTTTTTGTAGCGCACAAACTGCCGGCCACAAAAATTTCACAAGAGTTTGTGTATGACAAGTGGGATATAAGGTAGGCACCTGTTGCGTGCCACAAGTATAGCACTGTCCATGCAGTAGCCAGAGAAAGTGAAATTTGCCTAACTCTAGCTTGGCAAAGTATATATGGGTATGAACTAAACGTGTCTTTAGCTTCTCAATTAATTTTTAACCTATGAATTTATGTTATATGTGCAAAAACTGTTTCTAAACCTTGAATTAATTTATATCATTGGAGCATCACCAAAGAACTAGCCATGGACAGGGGTGCGTGGAAGCTTGCTATCCATGTGCCAGAACCATGAGTTGGTCGCGAGATCTTATGGGTTTCACCTCTGGCCTACCCCAACTTGTTTGTTTTTGTTGTTGTGTGATGACCAACCATGGATCGGGCCATTTCCTTCTTGGTGTAGTTGCTTAGCTTATAACCAAAAACAAATATAGCAACTAAGGAGTCATGCAACACAGCAGGCCAAACCTTAAGTCAAGCAGACCGGCCTGAAATCTTTGAAGAACAGAATTAGGAATTGGTCCATCGATCTGGTTATTAGACAAATTACTGAAAAGAGTAGTTGTCATTCATATAAAAAAACATGTATATCATTAACAAAATATTGAATCAGCACCTAGACTTACAGAACTTTGAGTGACTTTACTTCATAGTCTGGAATAGTGCCCGTCAAATTGTTGTGTGATAAATCCCTATATATGGTTTTGTTATTAGAGTTACAAAATATGTCAACATAATTTCATTTAGCTCATCAGAATTATTTAGTAGGCACCACTTACAAACTTTCCAGCGATGCCATTTGCAAGAATGATATGGCTAATCCACCTCTCAGTCCATTGGTAGACAGATTTCTGCAAAATAACCCGTCTTACTAAAAGAGTAACTTATTGACAGAAGTGAGCTAACAGGTAACTCGTCTTGATAAATTCATCAATCTGGTGACATGGTGTTTCAGATTTGAACTACCTGTTGGTTTCAAGATCTTAGCCAGTAAGGCGCTCTGTAGTTAATATGCTCTTTAAAACTAAAAACAGATTTAGAGCAACATGCAGATTTTATGGTGCTTTAAACTATTTGGGATTGATAAAGTGCACTCCAAAGTTAAAGCATTCTGAACTGTGTTGTCTGGATTTCAAAATGTATACGAAAATGAGTCCTGGTTATTCTCTTACACTCGGACAACCCTCGGATTCTGTTTGTCATTGGAATAGTCGCAAGTCAAACCTTGCCAGGTATACTCTCTTGGGGAGCATGGATCTCTGTTCCAGTTTGCTCTTGACAAATTGTACCCTCTTTTTACCTTTTTCATGTAATTTACTGCAACAGCAAAAAGAGAATGATACTCCCTCCGTTCCTAAATATAGGGTGTATAGTTTTTGGCACGGAAATTAAAGAACGCACGTGGAGGGAAAATTTCACAAGTTTTTAGCGAGATTACACCTGACTAATTGACATCAGAAAAAAGCGGAGCTTGCCTGATATAAGGAAATGTAATCAAATCCCTAAAACAAATATCCAAACGATTGGTGCAACGCAATACACCTTATATTTTGGATTTTTTCTCAAAAATCTATACACCTTATATCAAGGAACAGAGGGAGTAATAAACATGACTTGATAAAGGAGTTGTTGTTGTTGTTGTTGTTGTTGTTGTTGTTGTTGTGGAAGATAGGAAGAACCTCCATGCTCTTGTCAGCCAGATTACCATCAGCTTTGATGTCGATGTCGATAAAGGAGTAGTTTGTGTCTAGGGTTGACGCGTGCTGGAGGATGACCTGGGGTACCTGGAAGCCGTCAATGCTGGGGAGCCTGTTCACTGTTGTGTTAGTGTTCAAGTTGATCCAGGGGTACGAGTTGTGTTGCCACTGCTCCCAGAACCGATCGTATGGATCATCTGGATATCTTCATGACAACACAAAAACCAAGGGAAACGGGTAATTAATAGCTTGCACACCATACTTCTTAATTAATCTCTAGCTACTTAAAGTCACCTGTGATTTTATTTTTATTTGCATGTACAGGGAAATCCATTATGGATGTCAGTCTCACCTTGTGATATAATTATCACCTTTACCAAATCTGTACCGTTTTAAGTAGCTGACAGACACGGAAGGGCTGAGAAAAGGGTACATCGCATCTTGCAGTGGCCTCAGTTCCAACGAAGACACAAACGGAGTTCCTGAACCGAAGTTTATCAGACAGACTGATACCGAGTTGCCCGGAGTAACGGTGAGCACCTCCTTCCAGACTGAGAGTGATGGATTCGTATTTGTCAAGTTGACCGTCTCCCAGAAATTGACGCCGATATGTAGCCCAAATAAAAATGGCGACCCGTCCATAGTCCTGTTCAACCCATCGTAGTTGCCGTAAGCAAACATGGCCCTCACCAGAAACTTTTTACCAGCGGTGGACGGCAGCGTGTAGCAATTCCTTGAGCCGTTGGGGAAGCTCCTCAAGGTTTTTTGGTTCTCATACGCGGCATCAGCCATGAACGCTGCTGCAATTTGGCTGCTGAAACCGCCCTCAACGAATCCAACATCGGACTGGTACTGTATTCCTCCTATGCTGCTGTCGTTGTAGGTGCTGCTGTTTGTCCATCCACAATCGATGCTAATGAATCCTGCATAATGGAGAATATGGATTATTTCACGTGTTTCAGGTTTAATTTATGCTCAAAATCATAACTTGTGTGACTAGAGATCCAATATACCATGCGAGTGTTAAGATATCAGTAAATTGAGATTCCTTAAGTTGTACTGAAGTAAACTGAGTTGTGCATGCAGATGAAACAGAGATTACAGAGGTGCAGGGGTCTAGAAGGGAAAAGCATTACCTGAGGTAGAAGACTGGCCATGGACTCGAATCATCATGACCAGGATGAGCAGCAGCTGCAAGGTCCATTTCAGTCTGATATTTGCCATTGCCAGGCAACATGAGCTCATCACCATGGTACTCTTGGGTTTTTGCAGCGCTTGCAAGCAAGAAACATCCTATTTGCTACAGAAAAACTTGTGCACTTATATAGCAGATGACACTGACTAACAGGATTTAGCGCTAGTATTTTTATCGGCTTGGCCTCAGTCGGCGCATGATTATCTGACGATGCAAAGAAAACGGAAGCTTTGTTCATCAGTAGGGAACCTTGCCCTGAAAGAAATGCTAGTTGCATTTATGTAAACATAAGAGATGATGCAACTTGCCATGGAGTTACATTTTGACAATCTCTGCGAGTCAGCGTGATAACGAGGTCCTAGCTGCAGCTCGGTCCTTTAGCGCACGTTGATCTTTTTTTGAACCAGCCCGCTGTGCTAGGTTAAAGAACTGTAACCGACTAGAGTTAGAAGACAACTTCCAAGGTCAAAGCCCAGAATGAGCCAGATGAGCTGACATAAGAACCAAAATACCCCCCCTTTTGTTGTTGTTGTTTCGAACTTGGTCCCGAGCGGGCTGTGGCGGCGGCCGTGTGCGCCAGCCGGCCTCCCTTCTTTTTCTTCCAGAGACAAATACTTTAATTTCTACAGTAATTTTGTATTGTCAGAATAATGACGATCATGTTGAATGCACGTGGTTTGGAAGAAGACAGGACTATCTCGACGAAAAAGGAGAGGAAGAAGACATGACTCTGGCCGGTTGTTGGATGGTTGCTTGTTTGCATAAGCTATCGGATGAGCCGCCAAAACTCGCATTCCGCGCTCTAGCATGCATGTCATATCAGCATGTGTTGTCGTGATGGGAATTCGGACCAGGTGCTTCCTTCGCATGTAGGCATGGAGACCGACTCGGTCAAGCTCATGTATGCATGTGGTTCGTTTCGAGTTGGGGTCAGAGTGCTTAATTAACACACGTTTCGCTTTGTCTGATTTTTTTAGGCAATTTTGCTTTTTTTGTTTTGAGAAAAGGCAATTTTGCTTTGTTCTGATACTGTCGATGGATGTTTCTGGCTGGCAGGTATAGTCGTACGAGAACGGGCCGCTTTGCTGTTTGCTCTGTCTTTCAGGAATGTGTGCCGTGGCCGTCAGCTATTGTCTATCTACACGCCCACCTGCATGCTTGAGTCGACTTCATCGTGGCCTGTCATGGCCTCGTCTATTTCTTGCAGTCCAGCAGCTCCATCGTGTGTCTCACTTCACTCTGAGCGATGGCAATTCCTATTTGCCGCCCGCGGGTGGCAAACCGTCGAACAAACGTCCGTAGCGGAGCGAGTTGGCCGGCCCACTACGTGGTTCGCGTGAATACTTTGTTCGCTACTGTTTCTTTCGTTGTTTTTTTTCTTTTCTCCTGGTTTTTTTTTTCGGTTTTCTGTTTTGTTTCCTTATTTCTTTTGGGGTTTTGTTCCCATTTTTTCTGTTTATTTTATTTTGTAATATACATAATGTCAACCGTGTATTTAAAAAATGTTCATCATATGTTACGAAAATGTTCCCCATATATTATGCAAAAGTTCATCACGTATTACAAAATGTTCACCAAAAGTTTCTATGTGTATCTTTAAAAATGTTCACCATATATAAGGAAAAAGTTCAATGTGTATTACAACAATGTTCATCGTATATTACAAAATTGTTCAATCTGTGTTTAAAAACCCTCAACATGTATTACAAAAATGTTCACTGTATCAAAAAATTGTTCATCATATATTTACGAAAAAGTTCAATGTGTTTTTGAAGAATGTTCGCCATACATTACAAAAATGTTCACTATATTAGAAAAGTTCTCTGAATTATTAAAAAATGCCCGGTGTATTTTTGAAAAACGTTCACCATATATTTTAAATTTTTTGAAAACTATATATAAAAAAGGTGCAGAAAAAAAACTCGGAAGAAAATAACAATAATGAAACAAAATTTGGTTCGTTATAGCCAAACGAATGCTATAGTATGTCTATCGCTACACTTCCTCTTACAAGGCTGACCCATTTGCGCTCGCCATGTGCATCAGCGCGTCTGTTGGATGCCTGCGGGGGCCGAACAGGGACTCTCCTGAGCGATATAGACCGCACTCTCCTGGGCGAGATTGTCCGGAAGCAAGTGGGCCGTAATCGGCCCATCAAGAAAAGAAAAGCTCCCGGCTAGTACGGGAGCAACTAGTGAAGGAGTGATACGTCCATTTTGCATCATGATTTCATATTGATATTTACAATGGTTTTGATCATTATTTCACTTTATGATACAATTCTAATGCCTTTTCTCTCTTAATTTGCAAGATTCACACAAAGAGGGAAATTGCCGGAAACTGGAATTCTGGAGCTGAAGGCCATGGAAAAAGGTGGAAAATTTCTAGACTCCAAATGACCTGAAACTTCACGAGGATTTTTTTTAATGGAATATATGTGAATTATTGGAGCCAAGACCCACTAGAGGGGGCCCACCTGTTGCCCCCAAGGCAACAGGGCGCGACCACCCCCTGGCGCGCCCTCTTGCCTTGTGAGGCCCACAGGCAGGCTCTGATGCCCCTCTTCTGCTATATCAAGGGTTTTTACCTAGAAAAAATAAAGAGGATACTCTCGGGACGAAGCGCTGCTGTCTCGAGGCGGAAACCTAAGCAGGATCACTTTTGCTCTCCGACAGAGCGATTCTGCCGGGGAAACTTCCCTCCGGGAGGGGAAAATGGAAGCCATCGTCATCACCAACGCTCCCTCCTTTGTGGGAGGACCAATCTTCATCAACATCTTCACCAGCACCATCTCATCTCAAACCCTAGTTCATCTCTTGTACTCAATCTTTGTCTCAAAAGCTCAGATTGGTACCCGGGGGTTCCTAGTAGTGTTGATTACATCTGGTAGTTGATGCTTGTTGGTTTATTTGGTGGAAGATAATATGTCTAGATCCATTATCATATTCATTACACCTCTGATCTTGAACATGGTGATGATTTATGAGTAGTTTTGTTCTCGAGGACATGGGAGAAGTCTTGTTATAAGTAATCATGTGAAGTTGGTATTTGTTCGATATTTTGATGATATGTATGTTGTTGCTTCCTTTAGTGGTGTCATGTGAACGTCGACTACATGACACATCACCATATTTGGGCCTAAGGAAAGACATTGTGGAGTAATAAATAGATGATGGGTTGCAAGGGTGACAGAAGCTTAAACCCTCGTTTATGAGTTATTCCGTAAGGGGCTGATTTTGATTCACACGTTTCATGCTATGGTTAGATTTATCTTAATTCTTCTTTCGTAGTTGCGGATGCTTGCGAGAGAGGGTAATCATAAGTGGGTTGTTTCTTCAAGTAAGAACAACACCCAAGCACCGGTCCACCCAGATATCAAATTATCAAAGTAGCGAACGCGAATCAACTCAACATGATGAAAGTGACTAGACAGAAATTCCCATGTGTCCTCGAGAGCGCTTTGCTTGATATAAGAGAACTTTCAGGCCTGTCCTTTGCTATAAAAAGGATTGGGCTATCTTGCTGCACACTTGCTACTATTGTTACTTGTTACTTGTTACGAACTATCTTGCTACAAAACTATCTATAACTGTTACCTATAGCACTTGCAGAGAATACCTTGCCGAAAATTGCTTGTCATTTCCTTCTGCTCCTCGTTGGGTTTGACACTCTTACTTATCGAAAGGACTATGATTGATCCCCTATACTTGTGGATCATCAAGACTCTTTTCTGGCGCCGTTGCAGGAGAGTGAAGCTCATTTGGTAAGTGGAATTTAAAAAGGTGACATGTTCCCTACCGGAACCACGAGGCTTCCAGTGAGTACCTCTGGTTTGTAAGAAGGTTATGCCAAAACTTTACCCAAATTGCACAAAAAAATTACCACAGCATGTTGGTACCCAAATTGGACAAAAAACTTTACCCAAATCTATTGCTAGCCTTCACCTGTACTAAGCGGGAATACTGTTTGTGCATCCAAAATCCTTAAACCAAGTTATTCCACATGAGTCCATCATACCTACCTATACACGGTATTACCCTGCCGTTCCAAGTAAATTTGCATGTGCCACCTCTAATATTCAAATAAACACCCGTTTTGTGCACTCGTACCACTCATGGAGCGACGGGGCGATCAGTATCTTCCATGCTAAGTGGGTTATCCTCAAGATGGGCGTTTATTCGCCTGTCAATGCACGAGAGAGGCTGGTAAAAAGGATGCCCAGTCCTGCAAAACAAAATTAATTAAACAAAACTCCCGGGACAGTTGAAATGTTGGAGGGCATCCATGGATTCGGTCAGCCATGGCTTGTGTATGTATGGTGGATAGGAGTAAACTTTACAATTCCGTTTGGGAACCGCCAATAATGTGTTTAGCATGGAAGATATTGAAATCCTTTGTCATGACATTGACAGGAAAAGTACACCACCCAAAAACTATAATTTCTATCATGTTTTAAACCTTGAGCTCTGGCAGCTCTACAAATCAATGCTTCCCTCTGCGAAGGGTCTATCTATTTACCTTTATGTTGAGTTATCACCCTCTTACTAAAAGCACCAGACCGGAGAGAACTATTGTCATTCTTATGCATTGAGTTTAGTTAACGTTGGATGTGAGCATGACTGGTCTTTTCTACCCCGAATTATAATATTTAGTCGCTGCTTGAACCTCGGAGGTGCTCTGCATTTATGTTTTACGGTCTAAGAAAGGGCTAGCGAAATACCATGTCACCATATTATATCATGATTGTTTTGACAAATTATTGGCATGTGAGATATCTTATTATTGTTGGCTAGTTGGTTATGTATTGCCATGAGTGAATATGATGTTTAATTGTTATCATGGACATGGTTATTTATGATTTATGCTGAAAACTTGAACACTATCTAAGCATGTGTGTAATGACGAGAATAAAAGAGATTGTAAAAGTTTTCTTTACCACTTTCAGTTTATCAACTGAATTGCTTGAGGACAAGCAATGCGTTAAGCTTGGGGAGTTGATACGCCTCCAACGTATATACTTTTTCAAACACTTTTGCTCTGGTTTTGGACTCTAATTTGCATGATTTGAATGGAACTAACCCGGACTGACGCTATTTTCAGCAGAACTACCTTGGTGTTATTTTTGTGCAGAAATAAAAGTTCCTGGAATTGGACAAAACTTTTTGTGAATTATTTTTGGAATAAATAATGAATTATGGAGCGAAGATCCACCAGAGGGGGGTGTCTGTGGGCCACAAGCCAACAGGGCGCGCTCACCCCCTAGGCGCGCCCTGATGGCTTGTGGGGCCCACGTGGCTCCTTTGACCCTAATTTCACTCCTATAAATTCACATCTTCGGTGAAAAAAATAAGAGAGAAGATTTCATCGCGTTTCACGAGACGGAGCCGCCGCCACCTCCTGTTCTTCCCCGGGAGGGCTGATCTCGAGTCCATTTGGGGCTCCGGATAGGGGGGGTTCATGGGATTCGTCGCCATCGTCATCACCAACCCTTCTTCATCAACACCGCCATGATGCTCACCACCGGGAGTGATTAATTCCTTTGTAGGCTTGCTGGATGGTGATGGGATTGGATGGGATTGATCATGTAATCGAGTTAAGTTTGATAGGGTTTGTCCCTAGTATCCACTATGTTTTGAGATTGATGTTGCTATGTCTTTTCTATGCTTAATGCTTGTCACTAGGGCCCGAGTGTCATGATTTCAGATCTGAACCTATTATGTTTTCATGAATATAAGAGTGATTTGGATCCTATCTTGCAAGGTGTATGCACCTATTACGTGTCTTGATCCGCATACTCCAAGGTGACAATAATTGGGATTCTTTCCGGTGATTGCCGTAGTTTGAGGAGTTCATGTATTCACCATGTGTTAATGCTTTGTTCCGTTTCTCTATGAAAAGGAGGCCTTAATAGCCCTTAGTATCCATTAGGACCCTGCTGCCACGGGAGGGTAGGACAAAAGATGTCATACAAGTTCTTATCGCAAGCACGTATGACTATATACGGAATACATGCCTACATTACATTGATGAATTGGAGCTAGTTCTGCGTCGCCCTAGTGTGTAACTCTTACATGATTGATGTCATCTAAATCATTATCCATCACCGATCCACGTGCCTACACTTTTCATACACTGAATCTTGCTAAGTTACTATTGCCGCTGCTACTGTCACCACTGCTACAAAATTATTGCTGTCACTGTTACTGTTACTGTTGCTACTACTATTTGTCGTGCTACTAAATCTTTGTTGCAGAGAGATATCCCGGATGTGGTTGAATTGACAACTCAACTGCTAAGGCCGATAAATATTCTTTGGACCCCCTTGTGTCGAATCAATAAATCAGGGTGAAATACTACCCGCAAAGACTGTTTCGATCCCCTATACTTGTGGGTTATCAAGACCTTTTTTTGGCGCCTTTGCCGGGGAGCATAGCTATATTTATTGTGTTAACTTGAGGATATCCAATTGCTACTATGAAGAATCTGAAAGATACTCAAACTAAGATCACCCCCTCTCGCACGAGAGGAGGTAAGGAACTGCCATCTTGCTCTGTTTTTGATTCACCTACTGTTTTGAATCAGCTTATTACACCACCACCTGTTGATCGTCCTAATTTGTCACATGAACTTGGTGATTCTACTTCTAAAATTAATGATGATACTATTGCAACACATGATAAAACTGAAACGGTGCCACTGAGTGAGTTACTTGATGCTCATATTGCTAAAGCTAGAGAACTTGAAAATGCTGAAACTGATGAAGATTTTGAATCACATGTTACACCTCGCTCTCCTAATAGATATGAATTGCCTTATGTACCTGAAGGTTATGTTATGGATGGAGAGGTAGCTATGGATTTTCTTGCTTGTGAGAATAGAGATGACTTGAATAAACTACTATGCAAACTAAAAGGAAAAACTATGATGGAGAAAATGAAACATGATCCTAAATTTGCTACTTCTCCTATATTTGTCACTGATAAGGATTATGAATTCTCTATAGACCCTGAATTGATTCCTATAGTAGAGTCTGATCCTTTCATGGTTATGAAACTGAAACTGTTATCGAACATCTCATGAAGTTGAATGACATTGTTGCTTTATTTACTAATGATGAAAAGATACGCTACTACTATATCCTTAAGGTTTTCCCTTTCTCGCTAAAATGCGAGGCCAAAGAATGGTTCCTTTATCTTGCTCCTGGATGTGTGCGTAGTCCCCAGGATATGCTTTATTACTTTTCTAAAAAATATTTTCCTGCTCATAAGAAACAAGCCGCCTTACAGGAAATATTTAACTTTGTGCAAATTGAAGAAGAGAATCTCCCTCCAGCTTGGGGGAGGCTTCTCTAGTTACTTAGAGCTTTGCCTGATCATCCTCTTAAGAAAAATGAAATACTTGGACTAGTTGATGCTTCTAGGGACTTCCTAGATAGTTGTGCTGGTTGTGTTTTAAGGGAAAGAACTGTTGGACAAGCTGAAGAATTATTGAATAACATATTGCAAAATACCTATGATTGGACACTTCCTGAACCATCGCCGGAACCTATTCAAAAGAAGAGAGGTATTCTATTTCTCAGTCCTGAAGATATGCAAGAAGCAAAAAGATCTATAAAAAAGAAAGGTATTAAAACTGAAGATGTCAAGAAATCACCACCTATCAAAGAAATACATGGACTTGACACCCCGACACAGATAGTAGAGGTAAATTCTCTCCGTACCTTTGATGAAAGTGATATACCTTATACTAAGACTCCTAGTCAATGCATGGATGAATTTGATAATTACATTGTTAAGCAAGAGCATTTCAATAATTATGTCAAGGATCAATTAAGACGTAATGCCATGATGATAGATCGCTTGAGTGACTTGATGTTTAGAATTCCTAATGATGTTAAGGGTCTAGGTAAATATGCTTCTATGGTTCACACCCAACTAGACCAAGTTGCTAAGTCACAAAATGATTTGCTTGCTAAAATAAATAATAATATGAATGATTATGTCGTTAGAATAATGACTAGAGGAGGTAGAATGACTCAGGAACCTCTTTATCCTGAGGGTCACCCTAAAAGAATTGAACAAGATTCTCAGAGAATTAATGATGATGCACCTAGTCCATCTAAGAGGAGAAAGAAAAAGAAGAATGATAGAACCTTGCATGCTTCTAGTGAACCTGTTATGGAAAAACCTGCTGAGAAACATAATGATGTTTCTATTTCTGATGCTGAGACAAAATCTGGCAGTGAACATGCACCTAGTGATAATGAAAATGACAATAATATTGATGATGTTCATGTACATACTCAACCAGATGATAATAAACAACATGACAATGATGTGGAAATAGAACCCGCTGAAAATCTTGATAAGCCACATCCCAAAAATAAACGCTATGATAAAAGAGACTTTGTTGCTAGGAAACACGGTAGGGAAAGGGAGCCATGGGTTCAAAAACCCATGCCATTCCCTCACAAGTCTTCTAAAAGTAAGGACGATGAAGATTTTGAACGCTTTGCTGAAATGATTAGACCCGTCCTTTTGCGCACTCGCTTGACTCATATATCAAAAATGCCTCTGTATGCTAAGTATATGAAGGATATTATTACCAATAAAAGAAAAACACCTGAAACTGAAATTGCTACCATGCTTGATAATTATTCTTTTGATGGTGGAGTACCTAAGAAGTTGGGAGATTCGGGTATACCCACAATACTCTGCTCTATTAAAAAAAGTTATGTTAAAACTACTTTATGTGATTTAGGAGCCTGTGTTAGTGTTATGCCTTTTTGTCTATATAAAATACTT
Organism: Elymus sibiricus; assembly: GCA_039707655.1. Taxonomy (NCBI): domain Eukaryota; kingdom Viridiplantae; phylum Streptophyta; class Magnoliopsida; order Poales; family Poaceae; genus Elymus; species Elymus sibiricus. Next base: position 386,208,100 of record CM077667.1, read on the forward strand.
GATTTGAATAAGCTTACACCTACTGGGATATCTTTGCAAATGGCTGATAAATCGACTCCTTTACCTATTGGAATTTAAGAGGGCATTCCTGTTGTGGTTGCAAATGTTACTATCTTAACAGACTTTGTTATTCTTGATATGCCCGAGGACGACAACATGTCGATCATCCTTGGTAGACCCTTTCTAAATACATCAGGGGCTGTTATTGATTGCAACAAAAGCAAGGTTACTTTTCATGTCAATGGCAAGCAACATACCTTGCATTTTCCGAAGAAGCAAACTTTGGTTAATAATATTAATGTCATTGAGCCTAGTGCCACGGTTACCATCGGAGGTTTTAAAATCCCTCTACCTATTGCGAAGAAGAAATATTATAATCTTATTGTTGGGGATATGCAAATCCCCATTGAGGTAACATAGTGTTATACGAAAATTCTTCGGTTTCATGTCAATTGGAAACGGTTATTAACAAGACTTGATCAACCTTATTAATGGATCCTTTTTGAAAGACATGTTATTGATGAATTTAGTATGCACAACTCTCTGTATCACAAGTTTATCCTCTGTTATTTTTAGCTAAGAAAATTAAAATGCCTTGATTATCCTGTTTTCTGATTTTCCCGTGGAATAAAAAATGACCCAAAAATAAAAAGTCTCAAATTGCCACAAAATTTTAACATGGATTTTTCTGGAATATTTAAGATTTTTTGCTGCTGAAAATACATCAGGGAGGTGCACCTCTGGGCCACAAGCCAATAGGGCGCGCCCACCCCCTGGGCGCGCTCTGATGGCTTGTCGGGCCCACAGCCCCCTGCCTTATCCCTTCGGCTCACTTCATCCCTCACTTAGCAAAAATTCCCTAGCTCTCTCTCTCCCATGTTCCTCCACCTCAAACTGAAATTTTCGATCTCCTTCCTCGGAACTCCGTTTCCGAAACTGTTTTGAGGAATTGCTCCTTGGTATGTGACTCTCCCGTTCCTCCAATTAGTTTTTGCTTTACTGGTTTATATTTTGCATATTTTGCTACACTTGGTGCTATAAAAAATGAGCTTGCATGTTGAATTCTTTGAGTTCTAAGTAGTATGAATGCTTGATATGGCCTCTAGGTACCTATATGAGTAGTTGCTATCAATCATACAAAGTTTTATTGACATAAATTTGTAGCTCAAAAATTTCAGAAATTTTTGCTTAGGAAGATGAGTTTCTTTAGGAGGAGCTCCTCAAGAAGGCGTACTTCGGGCGAGTCATCAAGCGAGGTGTCGGTACGGCAAGCTTATATTGAGACCCGGACAAGCCTGATAGTCATGGCCGACGCCAAATCATGCCATTGGCCAAGCGATGAGTTCATGAGAGGTGCAGGTATCAAGGAGGAATTTGATCATTACATTTATAATAACAGCCTCACCGACTTCCTTGTAGATAACTGTGTCCAACACTATAACCTTACTTGTATATTCACACATGGATTTCGATATCATCCCAATACTTCTAGGGTGCTATTTAATCTCTATGATAAATCCTTTAGTATGACTCTAGAAGAATTCTCCGATGCATGCAAACTTCCCATATGGCGCTCTCTAGAAAAACCAAAAACAACTGATTATAGCATGTTCCTTGAAAGTCTTTGAGTTGAAGAGGATAGAGGAGTGACACAAGCTAGAATAAAAAGTATCCATTTCCCCTCTATTCGTTACTTTGCATTGTTTAATGGGAAATGTGTAGTAGGTTGATACGTCCATTTTGCATCATGATTTCCTACTATTATTTATTATGTTTTGATGAATAATAATGCTTTAGGGAGTGATTCTAATGCCTTTTCTCTCATAATATGCAAGGTTTAAACAAAGAGGGAGAATACCGGCAGCTGGAATTCTGGACCTGAAAAAGCACATCAGAGATACCTATTCTGCACATCTCCAAATAAGCTAAAACTTTACGGATATTTATTTTGGATTATATTAAAAATACTGGAGCAAATAACTACCGGAGGGGGCCACCCTGGTGAGCACAAGATACCAGGGCGAGCCAGGCCCCCCAGGAGCGCCCTGGTGGGTTGTGCCCAGCCAGGCCCACCTCCGATGCACATCTTCTGGTATATAAGGTCTTTTGACCTAGAAAAAAAAATAAGGGGAGGACTTTAGGGACGGAACGCCGCCGTCTCGAGGCAGAACTTGGGCAGGAGCACTTCTGCCCTCCGGCGGAGCGATTTCGCCGGGGGAACTTCCCTCACGGAGGGGGAAATCAAAGCCATCGTCATCACCAACACCCCTCTCATCGTTGGGAGGCCAATCTTAATCGACATCTTCAACAGCACCATCTCCTCTCAAACCCTGGTTCATCTATTGTGTTCAATCTTTGTATCGGAACCTCAGATTGGTACCCGTGGGTGACTAGTAGTGTTGATTACATCTTGTAGTTTATTACTATATGGTTTATTTGGTGGAATATTATATGTTCAGATCCATTATGCTATTCAATACCCCTCTGATCTTGAGCATGAATATTATTTGTGAGTAGTTACCTTTGTTCTTGAGGTCACGGGAGAAGTCATGTTGCAAGTAATCATGTGAATTTGATATGTGTTCGATATTTTGATGATATGTATGTTGTGATTCCCTTAGTGGTGTCATGTGAACATCGACTACATGACACTTCACCATCCTTGGGCCTAAGGGAATGCATTGTGGAGTAGTTATTAGATGATGGGTTGCTAGAGTGACAGAAGCTTAAACCCTAGTTTATGCGCTACTTCGTAAGGGGCTGATTTGGATCCAAACGTTTAATGCTATGGTTAGATTTTATCTTAATACTTTTCTTGTAGTTGCGGATGCTTGCGATGGGGTTAATCATAAGTGGGAAGCTTGTTCAAGTAAGAACAGCACCCAAGCACCGGTCCACCCACATATCAAATTATCAAAGTAGCGAACACGAATCAAACCAACATGATAAAAGTGACTAGATGAAATTCCCGTGTACCCTCAAGAACACTTTGCTTATTATAAGAGACTGTTCTGGCCTGTCCTTTGCCACAAAAGGATTGGGATACCTTGCTGCACTTTATTTACCGTTACCGTTACTTGCTTGTTACCAATTATCTTGCTATCAAACTATCTTTTACCTACAACTTCAGTGCTTGCAGAAATTACCTTGCTGAAAACCGCTTGTCATTTCCTTCTGCTCCTCATTGGGTTCGACACTCTTACTTATCGAAAGGACTACGATTGACCCCCTATACTTGTGGGTCATCAAGAATCTTTTCTGGCGCCGTTGCCAGGGAGTGAAAGCGCTCTTGGTAAGTGGAAATCGGTAAGGAAAAACTTATACTACGTGCTAAAATTTATTGTCACTTGCTACTATGGAAACCAATCCTTTGAGGGGTTTGTTCGGGGTATCTTTACCTCGATCGGAACCACAATTAGTTGCCCCTCAACCTACTGCACCTACTGAAAATATTGGTTATGAAATTCCTTCAGGTATGGTAGAATAACTGCTTGCTAAACCTTATGCAGGAGATGGAACTGAACATCCTGATATGCACTTATTATATGTGAATGAAATTTGTGGATTATTTAAGCTTGCAGGTTTACCCGGAGATGAAGCTAAGAAGAATGTTTTCCCTTTATCTTTGAAGGGAAGAGCATTGACATGGTATAGGCTATGTGATGATATTGGATCATGGAACTGGAATCGATTGCAATTGGAATTCCATCAAAAGTTTTATCCCATGCATCTAGTTCATCGTGATCGGAGTTATATATATAATTTTTGGCCTCGTGAAGGAGAAAGAATCGCTCTAGCTTGGGGGAGGATTAAGTCAATGTTATACTCATGCCCCAATCATGACATCCCGAGAGAAGTTATTATTTAGAATTTTTATGCTCGGCTTTCTCATAATGATCAATCCATGCTCGATACTTCTTGTACTGGTTCTTTTATGAAGAAGACTATTGAATTCAAGTGGGATCTCTTAGAAAGAATTAAACACAACTCTGAAGATTGGGAACTCGACGAAGGTAATGAGTCAGGTATAAAGCTTAAGTTTGATTGTGTTAAATCTTTAATGAATACCGATGCTTTTCACAAGTTTAGCACTAAATATGGCCTTGACTCTGAGATAGTAGCCTCTTTCTGTGAATCATTTGCTACTCATGTTGATCTCCCTAAAGAGAAGTGGTTTAAATATCATTCCCCTATTAAAGAAGAAATTAATGAACCGGTAAAAGCTAAGGATGAAACCATCATTAACAATGTTGATCCAGTTGTGCCTACTACTTATATTGAAAAACCACCTTTCCCTGTTAGGAAAAGGAACATGCTAAGGCATCAACTGTGGTTTGCAAGAGTAATATTAGAGCACCTAAGCCCTCTGAGGAAATTAAAGTAGAACCTAGTGTCGCTATGGTTAAAGATCTCTTGGCAGAAAATATTGATGGGCATGTTATTTACTTTTGTGATGAAGCTGCTAGAATTGCTAAACCTAATGAAAAAGATAAACATAGACCCGTAGTAGGCATGCCTGTTGTCTCAGTCAAAATAGGAGATCATTGCTATCATGATTTATGTGACTTGGGTGCTAGTGTTAGTGCTATTCCTTTCACCTTATACCAAGAAATTATGAATGAAATAGCACCTGCTAAAATAGAAGACATTGATGTTACTATTAAACTTTCTAATAGAGACACCATCACACCACTTGGGATTGTTAGAGATGTTGAAGTCTTGTGTGGGAAAGTAAAATATCCTACTGATTTTCTAGTTCTTGGTTCCCCACAAGACGAAATTTGTCCCATTATCTTTGGTAGACCTTTCTTGAGCACCGTCAATGCTAAGATAGATTGCAAAAAACAAACTGTCGGTGTTAGTTTTGGTGATGTGTCTCACGAATTTAATTTTTCCAAGTTTAGTCCACAACCTCGTGATAGAGAATTATCTAGTAAGGATGAAGTAATTGGTCTTGCTTTTATTGCCGTGCCTCCTACTGATCCACTAGAACAATATTTGCTTGACCATGAAAATGATATGCACTTGCGTGAAAGAAATGAAATAGATAAAATTTTCTTTGAACAACAACCTCTCCTAAAACACAATTTGCCTATTGAAACCCTTGGAGGTCCTCCTCCACCTAAATGTGATCCTGTGTTTGAATTAAAGCAATTGCCCGATACTTTGAAGTATGCTTATCTTGATGAGAAAAAGATATATCCTGTTATTATCAGTGCTAACCTTTCAGAACATGAAGAAGAAAGATTATTAAAAATTCTGAGGAAGCACCGGGCTGCTATTGGATATAGTCTTGATGATCTTAAGGGCATTAGTCTCACTCTATGTCAGCACAAGATTAATATGGAACCTGATGCTAAACCCGTTGTTGATCACCAACGGCGACTGAATCCTAAAATGAAGGAAGTGGTAACAACTGAAATATTAAAGCTTCTGGAAGCAGGTATAATCTATCCTATAGCTAATAGTAGATGGGTGAGTCCCATTGATTGTGTCCTTAATAAAGGAGGTATTACCGTTGTTCCTAATGATAAAAATGAACTCATTCCACAAAGAATTGTCACTGGCTATAGAATGGTAATTGATTTTAGAAAATTAAATAAAGCTACTAGAAAATATCATTACCCTCTGCCTTTCATTGATCAAATGCTAGAAAGATTATCTAAGCACACACACTTTTGTTTTCTGGACGGATATTCTTGTTTCTCTCAAATACCTGTATCACAATCCGATCAAGAGAAAACCACCTTTACTTGTCCTTTTGGAACCTATGCTTATAGAAGTATGCCTTTTGGTTTATACAATGCACCTGCTACCTTTCAAAGATGTATGACTGCTATATTCTCTGACTTTTTTGAAAATATTGTGGAGGTTTTCATGGATGATTTTTCCGTTTACGGAACTTCTTTTGATGATTGCTTAAGCAACATTGATCGAGTTTTGCAGAGATGTGAACAAACTAATCTTGTCTTGAATTGGTAGAAGTGCCAGTTTATGGTTAATGAAGGTATTGTCTTGGGGCATAAAATATCTGAACGAGGTATTGAGGTGGATAAAGCTAAAGTTGATGCAATTGAGAAAATGCCATGTCCTAAAAATATTAAAGGTATTCGGAGTTTCCTTGGTCATGCTGGTTTCTATAGGAGTTTATTAAAGACTTCTCTAAAATTTCTAGACCGCTTACTAATCTTTTGCAAAAGGATATCCCTTTTGTTTTTGATGATGATTGTGTAGAAGCATTTGAAACACTCAAGAAAGCCTTAACTTCTGCACCTATCGTTCAACCACCTGATTGGAACTTGCCTTTTGAAATTATGTGTGATGTTAGTGATTATGTTGTTGGTGCTGTTCCAGGACAAAGAGTTGATAAGAAATTAAATGTTATCCATTATGCTAGCAAAACTCTAGACAATGCCCAATGAAATTATGCCACTACTGAAAAAGAATTTTTAGCAGTTGTATTTGCTTGTGATAAATTTACATCCTATATTGTTGACTCCAAGGTTATTGTTCACACCGATCATGCTGCTATAAAATATCTTATGGAAAAGAAATATGATAAACCTAGACTCATTAGGTGGGTTCTCTTGCTTCAAGAATTTGACTTACATATCGTTGATAGGAAGGGAGCTGAGAACCCCGTAGCTGACAACTTGTCTAGGTAAGAAAATATTCTTGATGACCCACTACCTATTGATGATAGCTTCCCTGATGAACAATTAGCTGCAATAAATGTTTCTCAAAACACTCCTTGGTATGCTGATTATGCTAATTACATTGTCGCTAAATATATACCGCCTAGTTTCACATATCAGCAAAAGAAAAAATTCTTCTATGATTTAAGACATTACTTTTGGGATGACCCACATCTTTATAAAGAAGGAGTAGATGGTATTATTAGACGTTGTGTACCTGAGCATGAACAGGAACAAATCCTATGGAAATGTCATTCCGAAGCTTATGGAGGACATCATGCGGGAGACAGAACTGCTCATAAGGTATTGCAATCTGGTTTTTATTGGCCTACTCTCTTCAAGGATGCCCGTAAGTTTGTCTTGTCTTGTGATGAATGTTAAAGAATTGATAATATCGGTAAACGACAGGAAATGCCTATGAATTATTCACTTGTTGTTAAACCATTTGATGTTTGGGGTTTTGATTACATGGGTCCTTTTCCTTCCTCTAACGGGTACACTCATATTTTGGTTGCTGTTGATTATGTCACTAAGTGGGTAGAAGCTATTCCAACTAGTAGTGCTGATCACAACACCTCCATTAAAATGCTTAAAGAAGCTATCTGCCCGAGGTTTGGAGTCCCTAGGTATTTAATGACTGATGGTGGTTCACACTTTATTCATGGTGCTTTCCGTAAGATGCTTGCTAAATATGATGTTAACCATAGAATTGCATCACCCTGTCACCCTCAGTCTAGTGGTCAAGTTGAACTTAGCAATATAGAAATAAAATTGATATTACAAAAAACTATCAATATGTCTCGAAAGAATTGGTCTAAGAAACTAGATGATGCACTTTGGGCCTACAGAACAGCTTATAAAAATCCTATGGGTATGTCTCCATACAAAATGGTATATGGAAAAGCTTGTCATTTGCCTCTAGAGTTAGAACATAAAGCATTTTGGGCAACTAAAGAACTCAATTATGATTTCAAACTTGCTGGTGAGAAGAGGCTATTTGATATTAGCTCACTAGATGAATGGAGAGCCCAAGCTTATGAAAATGCCAAACTATTCAAAGAACAAGTAAAAAGATGGCATGACAAAAGAATCGAAAAGCAGGAATTCAAAATAGGAGACTATGTTCTTTTGTACAACTCTCATTTAAGATTTTTTGCAGGTAAGCTTCTCTCCAAATAGGAAGGACCGTATGTTATCATAGAGGTTTATCGTTCTGGAGCTATCAAGATTAATAATGCCAAAGGTACTAACCCGAAGGTGGTCAATGGACAGAGAATTAAGCACTATATCTCAGGTACGCCTATTAATGTTGAAAGCAATGTTATCCAAACCATGACACTGGAGGAACACATAAAAGAAACCTTCCGGAACACTCCAGAATTTGGAAAAAGAGGAGGAGGAGGTACATGATACGGTAAGTAAACGGACTCCAAAAAATCCGCAAAAATATTTTCTGTCAGTTTTGGAATATTACAAAAATTAGGAAAATAAGAAATAAACAGGAAAGCAACCGAGGTGAGCACGATACACTAGGGCGCGCCAGCCCTGCCAGGCGTGCCCTGGTGGGTTGTGCCCACCTCGGACACCTTCCCGACTCCGTTTTCCTTCCATATGCTTGTTTCCCAAGAATAAAAATTCTCTATATATACCCCCGACTGTTTTGACCACCGCATCGCAGAAAAATCCTCTGTTCTTGTTTTGTGATGTTTTCTCGTCAAATCTAGATCTCCATGGCTCTACCAAGCTCCTCCAAGGACAAGTTCTTCGAGAAGGTCATCAACCCGTACTTGCCGAAGGTGATGAAGCACCCTCAAGCCATTGAGATGCGTGAGGGGGTGCTCCACATCCGCGATGTTCAGGGACCCAAGATGACCAGAAACATGGAGGCTAGGCTCGAGGCAGTGGAACAAGACATATTCAAGTGCCCAAGGATGGTGGAGCGTGGACTTAGTGCCAATCACTCCATGATTACGGAATTGATCCGTGATCAGATGGTGGATGGCCGGTCTGTGAAGGACACCATCTTCACCCTCAATGAGCAAATCAATTTTCTGCAAAGTCAAATTTATGATCTTCAAAACCAAGTTTTTGAATATGAGGCAAGATTTAAAGGTATGAGTTTAGCTGCCAGTTGCAGGACTCAGGGGACTCGTGCGTCAACCTTTGATGGTGAGCCCTTGCCCTGGAAGTTGGAGGACAAGCCTGACACTTCATCACCACCACCTTCATCATCACCACCACCAAACGAGACTTGAGCACACGGGTATGGGCACTCCCCTTGGCTTGAGCCAAGCTTGGGGGAGGTGCCCCGGTATCGTATAACCATCACTTTTATTCACCTTTACCTATTTTAGTTCGATCTTTAGCTTTATCTTGATCTAGTTGAATAAAAGTTTAGTATAATCTATTTTTGAGTGTTAGTTTCGTGATCTATCTATCTATGTAATCGAGTGAGAGTTATATAATAAAGTTCAGTTTGAGCTTTTGCTTCTTTATTTTCTTGCTGCAATCAAAATAAAGGGAAAGAGAAATAAATGAAAAGAATCATATGCTAATCTTATGGTAAGTAATGACATCACATAAGGAAAAGTATAAGTGGTAAAATTTATTGGAGATTGAAAAACATATCATTGGTCAATGATGCAATTCATGAAAGAATTAATAAGGGAAGAGAAGATTCACATGCAAATACACTATCTTGGACATCTTTTATGATTGTGAGCCCCCATTAAATATTATATGCCAAAATTGTTGACGTTGGACAAGGAAGACAACGTAATGTTTTATGTTTGTTCATATTCACTTAGAAGTTATATTGTCATAGATCCTTCAACATGTGGTGCTTGCTCAATATCTTTGCTAGCCAAAAAATCCGCACTAAGTAGAGATACTACTTGTGCATCCAAAAATCCAAAAACCCAAATTCATGTTTTGAGAGTCCATCATACCTACCTATGGATCGAGTAAGATACTTCAAGTAAGTTGTCATCGGTGCAATAAGGCAATAAAAATTGCTTCTAAATGTGTTTTGATCAATTAGTGTAAGAGAAAATTGAGCGCTATACGAACTTATGATGGCAAAGTAATAAAAGCGACGGACTGCATAATAAAGGTTGCTATCATAGGGGGCAATATAGCGTGACGTTCTTTTACATTAAGGGATTGAGAAAACAAACCAAAAAGCGCATGACAACCTCTGCTTCCCTCTGCGAAGGGCCTATCCTTTACTTTTATGTATTTACTTTTATGCAAGAGTCAAAGTATTCTTCCCTATTCCTTTTTTCTTTTTTTTTCTTTTTTGCAAGCATCATGTGGTGAGGAAAGATCTAGGCACATATATCCGGTTGGATGTGAGTGAGCATGAGTTATTATTGTTGACATCACCCTTGAGGTGAATACCTTGGGAGGCCAAACTATAAGCCCCTATCTTCCTATGTGTCCGGTTGAAACTTTTTGCTCATGGGTATGTTGTGAGTGTTAGCAATCATAGAAGACTAAATGATGGTTGAGAATGTGGCTTGCCAAAAGGCTATGATACGAGACCCTTCCTGAAAATATGATGAATTGTAGTTGCAAAGTTGACTGAGAACATAGGTTGTTGGTTTTCAATAAGGTTTATGCTTTATACTTCTATGCTGTGTTACTTGTTCATGAGAAGTTATATGAATAAGTTTTATGATAAAGTTTGTTGCTGTTATGATAATAAGCATGATGCTACTATGTCCGTATTTTTCTTATCGACACCTCTCTCTCTCTCAAACCATGTGGACATGCTTTTCAATATCGGCTTTCGCTTGAGGACAAGCGAGGTCTAAGCTTGGGGGAGTTGATACGTCCATTTTGCATCATGATTTCCTACTGTTATTTATTATGTTTTGATGAATAATAATGCTTTAGGGAGTGATTCTAATGCCTTTTCTCTCATAATATGCAAGGTTTACACAAAGAGGGAGAATACCGGCAGTTGGAATTCTGGACCTGAAAAAGCACATCAGAAATACCTATTCTGCACATCTCCAAAAAAGCTGAAACTTTACGGAGATTTATTTTGGATTATATTAAAAATACTGGAGCAAATTACTACCGGAGGGGGCCACCCTGGTGAGCAGAAGACACCAGGGCGCGCCAGGCCCCCTAGGCGCGCCCTGGTGGGTTGTGCCCAGCCAGGCCCACCTCCGGTGCCCATCTTTTGGTATATAAGGTCTTTTGACCTAGAAAAAAAATAAGGGGAGGACTTTCGGGACGGAACGTCGCCGTCTCGAGGCGGAACTTGGGCAGGAGCACTTTTGCCCTCCGGCGGAGCGATTCCACCAGGGGAACTTCCCTCCTGGAGGGGGAAATCGAAGCCATCGTCATCATCAACACCCCTCTCATCTTTGGGAGGCCAATCTTCATCAACATCTTCAACAGCACCATCTCCTCTCAAACCCTAGTTCATCTATTGTGTTCAATCTTTGTACCGGAACCTCAGATTGGTACCTGTGGGTGACTAGTAGTGTTGATTACATCTTGTAGTTGATTACTATATGGTTTATTTGGTAGAAGATTATATGTTCAGATCCATTATGCTATTCAATACCCCTCTGATCTTGAGCATGAATATTATTTGTGAGTAGATACCTTTGTTCTTGAGGTCACGGGAGAAGTCATGTTGCAAGTAATCATGTGAATTTGATATGTGTTCGATATTTTGATGATATGTATGTTGTGACTCCCTTAGTGGTGTCATGTGAACGTCGACTACATGACACTTCACCATCCTTGGGCCTAAGGGAATGCATTGTGGAGTAATTATTAGATGATGGGTTGCTAGAGTGACAGAAGCTTAAACCCTAGTTTATGCGCTACTTCGTAAGGGGCTGATTTGGATCCAAACGTTTAATGCTATGGTTAGATTTTATCTTAACACTTTTCTCGTAGTTGCGGATGCTTGCGAGGGGGTTAATCGTAAGTGGGAGGCTTGTTCAAGTAAGAACAACACCCAAGTACCGGTCCACCCACATATCAAATTATCAAAGTAGCGAACACGAATCAAACCAACATGATAAAAGTGACTAGATGAAATTCCCGTGTACCCTCAAGAACACTTTGCTTATTATAAGAGCATGTCCTTTGCCACAAAAGGATTGGGCTACCTTGCTGCACTTTATTTACCGTTACCGTTACTTGCTTGTTACCAATTATCTTGCTATCAAACTATCTATTACCTACAAGTTCAGTGCTTGCAGAAATTACCTTGCTGAAAACCGCTTGTCATTTCCTTCTGCTCCTCGTTGGGTTCGACACTCTTACTTATCGAAAGGACTACGATTGATCCCCTATACTTGTGGGTCATCATAGGTAAACAAGATTGCAGTGCATTGTGTGCTCCTGACCTGATCCTTATTCACACCGCGGTGACCAGTGAAAAACATCATAATCTTGGTGCAATTGTTGCCCGCGGGCTGCATGCTAACGCAGGTAGCGGTGATTTGTATGAAGGAATTTATGTCTCCCGCGTAGCTGCAAAATTGAGAGTATCACCTCAACCTAATGACCCTATTTTTCCTGAGAGATATTTAGACTTTGAAGCCATACGTCGTCATGACTTTATCATGGACAGTGCTAGGGGTTATGAGTACAACTTGACGTTCCATAAATATAAGCATGTTTCTATTACGTTGCCTGCACCTGCTCTCTTTGATTTTCAGGCTCGCCAGAGATACTATGTTCTTAAAGACGAGGTGCAGGAGTACAACGCTGCAGTAGAGGCCGCTCGCTTGGCGGAGGAGGCGGCAAGGAACGCCTCCACGAGCTACCACTTCAACTATTACCAAGACCAGCAGTGGTGATCACTAGCAAGGCAAACGCCTAAGCTTGGGGGAGTATGTGGCGGTCAGTATCACTCGTACCACTCATGGAGCGATGGGGCGGCCAGTATCTTCCATGCTAAGTGGGTTATTCTCAAGATGGGAGTTTATTCACCTGTCATTGCACGAGGTGGGCTGGTAAAAAGGATGCCCAGTCCTGCAAAACAAAATTAATTAAACAAAACTCCTGGGACAGTTGAAATGCTGGAGGACATCCGTGGATTCGGTCTGCCATGGCTTGTGTATGTATGGTGTATGGGAGTAAACTTTACAATTCTGCTTGGGAACCGTCAATAATGTGTTTAGCATGGAAGATATTGAAATTCTTTGTCTTGACGTTGACAGGAAAAGTGCACCACCCAAAAACTATAATTTCAATCCTGTTTTAAACCTTGAGCTCTGGCACCTCTGCAAATCAATGCTTCCCTCTATGAAGGGCCTATCTATTTACTTTTATGTTGAGTTATCACCCTCTTACTAAAAGCACTAGACCGGAGAGCACTATTGTCATTCTTATGCATTGAGTTTAGTTAATGTTGGATGTGAGCATGACTGGATCTTTTCTACCCTGAATTATAATATTTAGTTGCTGCTTGAACCTTGGAGGTGCTCTGCATTTATGTTTTGCGGTCTCAGAAAGGGCTAGCAAAATACCATGTCACCATATTATATCATGATTGTTTTGACAAATTGTTGGCATGTGAGATATCTTATTATTGCTCGCTAGTTGGTTATGTATTTCCATGAGTGAATATGATGTTTAATTGTTATCATGGATATGGTTATTTATGATTTATGCTGAAAACTTGAACACTAGCTAAGCATGTGTATAATGACGAGAACAAAAGAGTTTGTAAAAGTTTTCTTTACCACTTTCAGTTTATCAACTGAATTGCTTGAGGACAAACAATGAGTTAAGCTTGGGGGAGTTGATACGTTTCCAACGTATCTACTTTTCCAAACACTTTTTCTCTGGTTTTGAACTTTAATTTGCATGATTTGAATGGAACTAACCCAGACTGACGTTGTTTTCAGCAGAACTACCTTGGTGTTATTTTTGTGTAGAAATAAAAGTTCCTGGAATTGGACAAAACTTTTTGTGAATTATTTTTGGAATAAATAATGAATTATGGAGTGAAGATCCACCGGAGGGGGCTGCCTGTGGGCCACAAGCCAACAGGGCACGCCCACCCCCTGGGCGCTCCCAGATGGCTTGTGGGGCCCACGTGGCTCCTTTGACCCTAATTCCACTCCTAAAAATTCACATCTTCGGTGAAAAAATAAGAGAGAAGATTTCATCGCATTTCACGAGACGGAGCCGCCGCCATCTCCTGTTCTTCCTCGGGAGGGCTGATCTGGAGTCCGTTTGGGGCTCCAGAGAGGGGGATTTGTCGCCATCGTCATCACCAACCCTTCTTCATCAACATCACCATGATGCTCACCACTGGGAGTGAGTAATTCCGTTGTAGGCTTGCTGGATGGTGATGGGATTGGATGAGATTGATCATGTAATCGAGTTAAGTTTGATAGGGCTTGATCCCTAGTATCCACTATGTTCTGAGATTGATGTTGTTATGTCTTTTCTATGCATAATGCTTGTCACTAGGGCCCGAGTGCCATGATTTCAGATCTGAACCTATTATGTTTCCATGAATATAAGAGCGATTTGGATCCTATCTTGCAAGTTGTATGCACCTATTACGTGTCTTGATCCGCATACTCCAAGGTGACAATAATTGGGATTCTTTCCGGTGATTGCCGTAGTTTGAGGAGTTCATGTATTCAACATGTGTTAATGCTTTGTTCCGGTTCTCTATGAAAAGGAGGCCTTAATAGCCCTTAGTATCCATTAGGACCCCGTTGCCACGGGAGGGTAGGACAAAAGATGTCATACAAGTTCTTATCGCAAGCACGTATGGCTATATACGGAATACATGCCTACATTACATTGATGAATTGGAGCTAGTTCTGCGTCGCCCTAGTGTGTAACTCTTACATGATTGATGTCATCTAAATCATTATCCATCACCGATCCACGTGCCTACACTTTTCATACACTGAATCTTGCTAAGTTACTATTGCCGCTGCTACTGTCACAACTGCTATAAAATTACTGCTGTCACTGTTACTGTTACTGTTGCTACTACTATTTGTCGTGCTACTAAATCTTTGTTGCAGAGAGATATCCCGGGTGTGGTTGAATTGACAACTCAACTGCTAAGGCCGATAAATATTCTTTGGACCCCTTGTGTCGAATCAATAAATCAGGGTGAAATACTACCCGCGAAGACTGTTGTGATCCCCTATACTTGTGGGTTATCACACTGGTTGTTTGCAGCACCGCCTCCTTGCCGGCGACGCTCCTTCCTGCTGCGCGGCCTTGTCGATCTAGTCAAGTAATCCACACCCCACATCCTCCTCCTTCTCCACCCCAGATGCCCCGACAGCCAGCACAACACCTTCCACCCAAATCGCCGCTCCATCCTCCAAATAAGCGCCGCCCTAAGCCATGATGCACGCAGTATAGCCAGGAGCTCAAGGAGTGTCTGGCAGCGGAGAAGCAAATCGCGACCGCATTTGCGGATGAGGTCGCGAGGGCTGCCATGCGTGCCGACCGCCAGATCTTGGAGGAGCACCTCGCCGTAGACCCCACCATCGACGCCTCACGCGCGGACGCCACAACGCGGTTGGCTGCTTTAAACAACAGTTCGTGTTGTTTTCTCCAGGCCACCGCCGGTGCCTTCTTGTGATGTTAATATGCAATCTGATATTCTAGTATAAACGTCATATATAATGTGCAATGTGGTGCTCCGTTAACTGTTTGGTTCATTTGTTGTGATGTTCAGTTAACTGTTTGGTTCAATTCTAAAATGCGATGTTCACTTCTTCTGGCTTCAATTTTGTATTGTTATGCAGTGAGAAATAAGTCGAATTTGGCTATACTAAATACATGAGAAACATATCCAATTGCTAGATTTCCAAGTTCTTAAGCATGCTTGGTTTGGATAACTGGCTTTTCTATGTGGCTCGACTTAATCTTCTAGAACTTGCTTTGTGTTCATTTTTCATCAACATATTTTACGTGTAGTATGCCAACTCTCACTTAAACTGACCAATAACTACTTTATATGTGTTACAGGGGAAACAATGTGAGGCACTGAGGTTTACCATCGAGGTTTGCACATTCATGGTCATTTGGCTAATAACACATTATTGTGCCATTGCATGAATCATTCTAATATCCAGTTTTTTTAACTTTTTGGTCTTGCACATGTAGATCCTATTGTCAAGGTTTAGACCCACAGTTCGATCCATTTTGCATATGGGGAAATGAGATGTCCATGAATATCAGTCAAGTCAAGAAACTCAGAAAGATTGTTAGGATAAAGAAACCAGCGACTAATGACAACAAGATCTTTGTTTGTACAATGAAGAAGACATCAGTCAACTATAGGATGGTAATAACTCTTTTACCTAGTTATTTTCCTTTGCGCCATTTCAAAATTTAGAACAGATATTTATGCATATATTTGTTTTCAATCCTTCACAAAGCAGTCACTGATGATTGCCTCTCAGACCACCTGCATGGTCAAGAGACGAAGAAGGCATTCATTCAACACCCACGGTATACTATTGAAGTCTTCCTCAAGAGGACGAAGGTTGGGCGGGCAATCATCCACAGCCACTGACCTAAAGTTGCAAGGACATTCAACATCACTAAAGGCTCAATATTCGCCTTCAGATTCAACATTTTTTCAGATGAGATTCATCTGTCTATTTACCGAACATGATGCTACTTTCCAAAGGTTTTAGATGTTGCATGTGAAACTTGGTGCTGTTGTGTAATGTCGTAGCTAGCTATATGCCTATATGATGTAACTGATTTTGGAAGCTATCTGATGTAATTCAGTTCTGGAATCCTGGTTGTTGTAATACGAATATGAAATATATGGTGTGTTTGATTTGAAATGTCAACTTGATTACTAAATGAAGTATCAATAATAGGCGAATTAGCCTAATTATCATGGTTTTCTATTGCATACGGTTTCTCAGACAGAACCGTGGGCGATGACCTAATACAACCCACACGGTCTAGAAAGCACGCGTGTTGAAACAATGAACAATCACACATAACTTCCGCCTGACAAATGTTTGCGTTAGGCCACCTTGCACAAACGTTTTCACAAATCAAACGTGTGTGATGGCTCACCAGATCGCACACGCGCTCTTTTTGCTCAGCGTGTGTGACCGGAGGAGGCATCGCCGACGATTTATCTGCGCACACATATGCACGGTGACGGTTTAAAACCACGTCGCGAAAAGGGGGTTTAAACCGTTGGTATAGGACGCGTCTGCAACTGTGTATATACGTAGTACATGCTTACCTCGATAGTAATCAGTATATGGTTAATTTTATCAATGCGATGCTCATGATTTATTTCTGGATTAAATTAATTGAAAAATTGCTAATATACTCAACAACTGAAACTTGGTTCTCGCTTAATAAAATGGTTGTGTTCATCATGATGCAGAGGCCGGGTACTCTCCTTTTGGAAAAAAACATGGGGCATGTAAGAAAAAACCTGTATTACAGTCTATTGATTAGTTCCAAGGAAATTTCATAAATGTCAATTATATCTGCAAGCCTTTGGAGCAACATCTAAGCACCGTCATCTCCAGGTTAATGCATATATGACATACGGACTAAAAATTGGGCGCCTTCAAAGATTGCAGTGTAAGGCTTAGTAGGATGCAATTTTGGGTGACCGAGATTTGTAAAAAATTAAGCAACTAATAATAATTAGCCAAAGAGTAGTAATAAACCCAATTAGGAACGTTTTCTGTTCCCCTTCTCTATGGTTTAAATCGAGAGTAGAATTCACAGTTGCTCGAATAATGGATGCAACGCATGAGATGGAGCCTCTCCAAATTTAACCCATCAAATCAGACTTGTGCAACCGGCGATATCGTTGCTTCCTTATCGTGCTCCCTATCCCCGTTAACTTGGTTGCTCCTCTCATTCTTCTCCTCATCATCTCCAGAATTCTCGCCCTCCACGCCATGGATTATATTCGTTTTGCCACATGGCGCAATCCGATTCTCCTTGCTTTTACCCCACAGCACGCTGTACAGACCTCCAACGAGAAGGATTCCACCCAAGATACTGCAAAAATTAATCAAGAAGAACAAATGAACTTGAAGTTCAGCAGCCGTGTGTAGATCAGCAGCGATGTTGAAACTTGAAAGCTAGCTGTTGACCGTACCTGCCGAGGTGAACGATCTCTCCGAGGAAGAAGGAGGAGCAGAAAATGGTGAGGACGAAGCAGAGCGGGGTCCACATGGCGAGGAAGACCGGCCCTTTCATGTCCGCGCACCATGCTTGCAGGTAGTAGGACACCCCCGTTACCACAAACCCCTAAAATCAATCCATACATCAGCCTCCAGTCCACTCCATCACCAGGAGTTCATCGCCATTAACAAGACAGAGAATTGAGAAGCCTTACGGTGTAGAGGACGGCGAGCAAGGTGACGTCGAAGCGGAGCTGCCACCTGGAGAAGTCCCTCTCGGCGACCGCGGCAACGACGAAGCACTGCCCGGCGCTGAAGACGCACTGCGTCGCCGTGACGAGCAGCTTGTTGGGGTACTCCTTGAGCAGCGCGGCCTGCAGGACGATCCACAGGGACCACGTCACGTTGGCGAGCACCATGAGGAACGTGCCCATGATCCACGTCCCCCTCGTCGCGTTAGCGTCTCCGGTCGCGGCGGCCAGGACGCGGTGGTGGTTCACCGGGTTCAGCGACGGCCCCACGTAGAAGGCGATGACGAGCACCCCGGCGAGGCAGAGCCCGACTCCGGCCACCTTGGCCATGCCCGAGGGGCTCCTCAGCTTCACCACTTCCATCCTGTGGCCAAGTGTACATGTCACTAACTCACTACGTAGTACTAACTGAACTAGTACAATCATACAGTAGTATGCTGGATCTACCTCAGCAGAAGCGCTATGAAGAAGGTGACTACGGGCATGGAGTTGCTGGTTGCAGACCCCACGGTTGCAGATGTCAACTTGAGGCTCACGTTGTACAGATTCAAGCTAAATGTAGTCCTGGAAACAAAGCCATATCAACATCGATCAATCATCCATCTCCGCTTTGTTGCACATAGACAGCTTGTGATGAGATCGACAATCATGCATCACTTAATTAGTTACCCGATTAAGGCAAAGAGGAACAGCTTCAGGAGCAATCGGAACGACATTGCCCGCGCGTTTTTCCTGCAAAATCAGCGCCCGGTCCTCACATGATTCTCTTGCTAATGCTAGAGCTAGATCAAGCAGCACGAATTTTAGACAGTTACCTCTCGAGGGCAACGGCGAGAGGCAGCAGAAGAAGAGATGCGGCGGCCTGGCGGTAGAAGATGAAGACGTAGGTGCTGAACCCCTGGTTGAAGGCCGCCTTGGAGACGACGAACATGCCGGTGTAGATCACCTGTATGATCACGGCGATCACGTACGGCTTCTTCCCATCCGCCCCCATCCTGGCAGCGAGCTTGAGCTCGAGCTACCACGGCTCTGTCAGGAACCCAACAGAAGATCCAAGTGTGGTCAGAGAGTGTGAAGTGTGAACAGACTATCGCCACTATCGTCTGCACCGGTGTCTTGAATCCCTACAGCAAGGCCGGCTCACCTACTTATGCTGCCGAAATACACTGAGCTAGAGTAGTAGTATAGATCTCACTCTGATTTTCTTTGGCTTGTTTAGTCTAGGAAGTAGGAAACGAGACCTGCATTTCTCGAGTCAACAGTAGTACGTTCTCAGCTACTAGTATTTTGAAAGAGTGCTCTTGTGTCAATGTATAATGCTAGATCGGAGTACGGATTAACACCGGTAAGCTTGTTTACTGGATGGGTTCAACAAGGTGACGCCCTGAGACAACAACAGCAACAACAAACGCTCCATGGTTTATGGGCATGCATGCGGACTCAAGTGTGAATCGGACCGTCCTCTTGACGACTTATCTTAACTAGACTAGGCGCGCACTCACACGCAGCAACACTTTTTTTTGTTTGAGATCTGAGAAACAAACGCAGCAGCACTTTTTTTGTTTGAGATTGAGAATCACACGCAGCAACATTGGTCACACTGCTGTGCTTGATTAGACCGCGCTGTAATTAGTTGCTAATAAGATTAGGCTGGGTCTTCAGCTTAGCCGTCCCTGGAGAAAACAAAGGCGACCTTGTGAGTGGCCAGTCAAGTCTAGGAAAGTCAAATTAACAATTCCTGGTGCCACATGTTTGCTCCCGACCTGTCGACTGATTCGTGCGATCTTTCCAAGCATAATTAGTGTGGTGCCTGCAGCCCACTGATTAGGCCTTTGTTTAAGTACGTACGTAGTAGCTAGGAGCATCACCCGCTTCTTCCAAGTGAGGGAGATAATTGGTCTATCATTGGACAGTGTGGTGACCTAGCATGCACTACCCAGTTCGTAAGAGAAAATTTCCTGAACTGTCTCTGCTCATAACTGGCTCTCTTTTGTCACCGACACTTTTTATCATCCCACAGACGGTTCGGAATTCTAATTCGAGGGTCCATTCAGTACCGAAGCAAACCTCACTTGAATTCTATTTGGAGCATGGACTATTTTTGCTGGTCTAGTGGGAAATGGTTGGCAATTTGTCAGTGCAGCACAAAACGGAAGCTGCCAGTTATGAGAAGCAAAGCACCTACACCTTCACACCACCCTGGCACTATCTTCATATGGTTAATAATACTCTAAAACAGCGATGCACCAGGGTCTACAAGGAACCCATTTCTGTAAAAGAGTTGGCAGATCGCGTGGCGAGACGTGTTCATCTTTGTACACTCTACTGGTGGCTAAGGTAAGACGTTCTATCTACCTAAACGGTGCATAATTGCTGGAGGCATGAGTATGACTAGACTTCTCTTGTGTTAGGCATTTTTTCGGTTGCGGTGTTATTCTCGGAGCTTCGTTGTTTTCTCAAACACTCAACCTGACAGCTATTGTGTATTACTCCCTCTGTATCATAATATATGACGTTTTAACCTGACTGCTATTGCCTATTTTTAATGTTCTAGTGGAAAACGTCATGTATTATATTACGGTACAGAAGGAGTAGAAGAAGAAAGAGTTGAAATGACCCGAGTTTTACAGAGCAAAGCTAAAACGAAACGGAGCGGAAGTCCACAAAGCGGCCTATCCTAAACAAAGAACAATGCAAAAAAAGCGCCTTGGCTCATTCTTTGGGGTTATGATAGGGATGGGCAACTGCTTTACATGCCTGGATCCTTCGGAGTCTCGTATGTTTGTTGCTACTACTGTCCACATGCTAATTTCTTATGGCTTTGCATAAGTTGCAAACACTTAATCAATACTTCAATAGATGCACCTCATTCATGTGTTGATGGAACATATGTATGAAATTGTTTGTCAATAGCTTGAAGAAATTAAGTATTTTGTGAATTTGAAATTCATAATATTCGTTACATTGATTCTTGAACAGAAGTACTTTGGTCCTGCGGTGGGGAAAGGAAGATAGGCTGCAAAAACGTAAGGTCATTGCTTCCAATTGTTCGCTGGGCGCTCTCTTTGTTGCCTTTATCTGTTCTTCTATTGCAAATTACAATGGGGCTACTTCTCTTACTTTTTAACAACAATAGTATATTAGTATTCGGTACCAACATTTCACTGGTATAATGATGGATATCAATGGGAGTGAAAAGATGATCTTTCAATCAATAACCAAACAGATGACAGCGGTAGCCCATTAGCTTAGAATCTGGGACTTCGTTCGTCCCTCCTTTTCGAAAGAGAAAAGCGGCAGCAATGAGCAATGCAAACCAAAAAACAATGGACGTACGTTCCTTCTACATTTGTCCACATCTGGAAAAGAGTAAACATACCTGAAACAGGCTAGTGCTATTATCTGTACAAACTTTCCACTCATAGTTTGTCGAATGCAGCTCACAATTTGTCCAACGCAGCATATACGGAGTTCATGATGAGGACAAGGACAAAGCTTTTGAGTTGGAGTTGAGCTGGATCAAACCGTCAGCATCATCAGAAGGTAGTGGCATACACCTACCCAGAAATGACTAAATAAGCATGTAGATGAACTGACCTCTCTGCTCACTTGGCAATATACAGGTTACGGATGATTTACTGGAGCTGGCCAAGGCTTGAGCTCAAGCGGCGCTTGAGGAGATGGACGCTGACCAAATGAGCACGTACGTACTGATGGGTGGTAGATGCTACGAGGGTGACAGGCAGGATGCCCCATATGGAAAATCTGATGCTAGACAATGGAGGAGAGGTATCTTATTTGGCTTGTGCTCTTCAGGCTCTGATGAATGTATCTATGTTAAGCCATTGGCTGTAGGGGAGTCATCTTCTATGTATATTTGGGTGATCGCGGTTTCTGGATCTACCCATGATAGGAAAAGGAACAAACGGGACACAACATATATCTTCTTTTTTTTAGGGAGGATATCTTTTATCGTCTAGATATACTCATTTCAGCGACAGTTAATTCCGAGCGGAGGGAGTATTATTTACAGCTGTATTCTCACGAGTGAGCTTGCAGGAATTACTACCTTGGTGGTGCTTTGGCTCGTGAAGGATGAACAGACTTACCCAACACAAAAAGGCTGTGAAACAGTGAAAGTGATATGCATGTGTTGTAGTATACGAGAAGAACACGCATGTGTCTGTCACCCTCCTGCGAATCTGGCACAGGGAACTGGAAGCATAGAATCGTCGAAAGCCGTCCTGGCGCCGGAGGAAACACACAGCCAAGAAAGGTATCGCTCGCTCGCTCGCATGTCGCATCGCATGCACATAGATGATTTTGGTTTGGGGGATAATTCTCCTCGCTGAAATTTTCTCCAGGTGTTGTTTCGCGATGATGCGAGGGAGGGAAGGTATCGCATGCCGACTGTTTTTTCAGAGTAGATATTCCTCTGCACGCCCTGTGTGCTTTGCAAATGAACAGCCCAACTATCAAATCAGAACGTGTAAAGCCTCCAACTGTCAGGCATTGCCTGCCGTTTGGCAGACATCGGAACAGAAGAAACTTCATTAGACTGTGAAGCATTATGCGTTTTAGCAGGGCCTAGATTTGGCTCTGAACATGGCCTAAATTTGAGTTACAACATGACCTAAATCTGCAGGTCACTGGATGCTGTGAGACATGCTCACAAGATATTTTTACAGTAATGCTAGAATTGAAGTCAGATTTTTAGCCCTTCTAAGTGGATGTCCTCAAGCATGTTGGATCCCTGTGCACGAATCCTAAAGCGTTCGCTCCCACACCTCCTTCGAGCAAGCTATGAGCTGAGGATAGTACTACACGGCTCGCTCAGGATGGCAATCTGAACAAATACATTTCGAGATGGCAAATTATGCTCTTGGAGCATGACAAATTTTACTATTTTGCGTTGATGTAGCATGAAAATTTTCTTCAGCAACATGAAAAATTCTGAGCATGACAATTTGCATAAAATGTTTAGGTTGGCAATTCTCTATGTTTGCATCATGACAAATCCTTGAAACGCATGGCAATTACCCTCATGCAGCAGCATGTCCATTTTCTGAGTTTTTTTCATACAACATGGCATTTTCTTTACTGTAGAATATGGCAATCCTTATGCAGTAGCACAACAAATTTACAAGTTTACGCATGACAATTTTGGAGCGTTTGTTTGGAGTTTTTTTTGCGAATGAAAACGTTCATTTTCCCCATCCTTGTCTGGACGAACGATCGTTCGCTTGGATTACCTCCTTGAGGGAACATCGGCTATATATTGGCATCCTATTTTTTTGTGTAATTTAAGCTTCTTTGATTGAAATGGTTCTTGTATGAAATTTAAACAATTGAAATTATGAGAGTTTTCTTTTCAATGAGAGTCCTGCGGTATTGTAGGATTGAACTGAATATATATTTTTTAAGTAATTTTGACCATATTTCCTATAAAATTTCTAATATGTTAGAATAACTTTTTGACCCTTCTCCTCCTGCTCGTCCTCCCGAGCCACCCCCGCTGCAGCCCTTGCTGCCTCGCTTCACCTTCCCATCCTTCGACGCCGCCGTCGGGCAAAACCTTGGTGGTAAGCGGTGTCGGGGTACATCATGTCTTCCCTCTTCTCTTGTCCTTCCCCCGCCCTTCAGTTCCGACGGTATCGCACTGTGCCTACGGGTCTGCTCTGGCCACGTCTCACGCCTCCTTCTACGAATCTGGTGGCGCTAGTCACCCTAGAGCCCTCTCCCCCTCTCTCCCCAAGCCCTATGTGTGCCATATTGATGCAGCTCTATGCGGCTGGAGGAGTGGCGTCGTCCAATGGAGGTGTGCTTGCAGCCAGACGGGCCTGTGAAACACTGCGCCGACCTGCGGCTCAGGGAGCCCGACTGGCTCCCCAGATTTGGGGCGCCACGAAGGTTCTCTCGAAACAGCCTTTCGCCCCGCTTTACATATAAAGTAACAACCAAACAAAATACACGGTCGAAAGATACAAGATGAGGTAGGCCTCATACAATGCCGATCCCAAGATAACTAGATCACGCAGACCGCATGCGACTACGCTACTGAAAGAGAACATAGAAAGAACTGGGAACAACGCCACACCACGCCCTATAGTACCTAAGATCAGTGACAACACCCTCAAGAGGGAGAACGGCGGCGCTGTATAGTTCTCGGCCTTTGGGAGGTGGCCCCCACTCGTCCATGCATGGGGGGTTCTGTCGGTGGTGCCGTTCGCCGTCTCGACCCGGCATGGTTGGGTGGAGATCGTCGACGGTCTTGGACCTGGCCAGTGAGGTTTGTGGCCATTGATTGGGTCTGGTTGGCCTTCGCCCGGGTTTGTGGAATTGTTCCGTGTGCGTCGATTAGTTAGTGTTGGCGTCGTGCTGGGTGGGGTATGGTGGCCCGCCTAGATTACTCTCTGGCGAGTCTTGCGGCGGCAGTGGTTGCATTCCTTGGTCGTGTGGGCAACATGGGATGTAGCAATGGGCAGCCATGGGTCGTTCTCTTTCGGCACAATGGCGCGGCCAGATATGGACTTGGTCGCGGTGTGTCTTTCCGTGAGAGTGGGCTCATGGCTTGGGTGCCTCAAGTGTCACGGGTGGATTCCTAGCGAAACTTCCGCTTTGGTTGCGACCGTGACGCCCCCCGCAGGTGTCACTTTCCTCTCGAGAGCATCATTGTGCTACAGGGTGAAACCCATGTCTGTCCCTTCGGACTCGACGACGGTGACGCTTCGCCATATTATCCTTCTGGGTCGGTGTCGTGGATCTCAGTGCCTATTCTTATGGTGTGGCGTTGTCCTTTGGCCCTCCGGTGCTCATGCTCGGCAGCGTAGTCATGTCGTTATTAGTGCTTTTGTGTGATTTTTGACGTCTGAATTATGTCGTTCGATTTTTCTAGCCAGTACAACCAAACAAACCATGGTGCAAATTTAATGTTTTGCTTATGCGGTTTACTAATTCCCTAAATTTAATGTTTTGCTTATGCGGTTTACTAATTCCCTAAATTTAATGTTTTGCTTATGCGGTTTATTAATTCCCTACATTTAGTTAGATCCTTTCTGCATTTGTGCGTCCTTGGAGGCGAAGCATTCGTGCGGTCAAAAACATTAGGAAACGACCGAAACGTGTGGGAATCCTATTCTGGGACGCAGTAAAGAGGAACAAGACAAGGCAGGGGCTGGCGCCCGGCAGGCGGCCAACCCCACGTATACGCGTCCGGCTCTGGCGTTGCTCTCTCTCGAAGGGAAGGAAATTGAAAAGGTAGTCGCCAACGGCCAACGCGGGCCAGCTAAGTCCAACCGAGCGGGCAAGGAACCCACGCCCACGCACCCACCCCGCCCAGACGCGTCGCCTCGGCGACCCCGAAGCTCGCCCCCGGCTCCACCGCGCCCGCCTGTCGCCCCCGGTCCGCCCCCCCCCGCCGCCGGGTGGACGCCGGCGACGCCGCCATGTCGCCCTCCTCCGCCCCGCCCGCCCGCCTCCTCCTCTTCGCCGCGGCCCTCGCGCTGCTCCTCCTCTCCCCAACCCTAGCGGCCTCCGACGCCGCCGCCGAGCCCTGCTCGGCGCCCCTCGACGCCGCGGCGCAGGACGGCGGGGTCGCGGGCGAGGTCGCCCTCTGCCCCGTCCGGTGCTTCCGCCCCGACCCCGTCTGCGGCGCTGACGGGGTCACCTACTGGTGCGGCTGCCCCGAGGCCGCCTGCGCCGGCGCGCGCGTGGCGCGCCGCGGCTACTGCGAGGTCGGCGCGGGATCGGCCCCCGTCTCCGGCCAGGCGCTCCTGCTCGTCCACATCGTCTGGCTCTTCGTGCTCGGCGCCGCCGTCCTCCTCGGCTTCCTCTGACGCGCGCGCCCTCCGCCCCCTTCCTGTAATTGACGTCTCCCCCTCCCCACAATTGGTTGAACTACTCATTTCAAGATTCTTTGTTGGATTTCGGTGCGCTCTTCAGAGCTGAGGGGGTTGGGTGCTGCAACGGAGTATTTCGTTGCGAGGATTTGGTCCAGAGATGTCACACGATTCTTTCATAGATGATGAGATTGGTTGGTTTGGTGCTTTAGATTTCGGACCTCAGCTGTCCAGATTCGTCGCCAAATGTAGGTTGAGATCGTGTAAAACAGCTTGTAAATTTCGGCTAAAAACATTTTGCAGTCATCTGGTTGTGCTTGTCTATAAATTTCAGCTTTCATGGTCTTGCTATTGTGCTTTGTGTGGTTGTCTATATATTTGAGGTTCATGATTGACAGACGAGAGCTTCTTAAAGAACTTTAGCGAATTCCTTTTCATTGAAATTACTTCCGTCTTAGGGTTGCAATGGAGCCAACTTGACATTTTCTCTTTCTTAAGAATGTGAAATTTAAAATAGAAGAGCAGCTATACCTTGAGCATAGACCTGACAGGTTCACGCATGATGGATGTAATCAGAGGTTGTGAGCATGTTCATGTAGCCATAAGTTCTTATGTCAGTACCATGTATTACTCTCTCTCTCTCTCTCTCTCTCTCTCTCTCTCTCTCTCTGATCTATAATAGGAGCTCTCAGTTCCTTCCCATTTTATGTACTTGAGATAAAGAGGTGCGAGGAGGAGTTAAACAGAAAAATGTGGGCATTCGCATACATGAACTGCAACATGTTAAAAGGAATGTCAGTGCATCCTAGAGATGTTCTTCAATGGCTGGTATGCTGGGATTGTCATTGACTCGTACGTTCACCAAATTGCCCTGCACCTTATGACGGACAGCTACCTCCTGTGTTTTGCCAGGAAAGCAAATCGAATCTCTTGTGTCGCCTATTTAGTCTGGTGAGCATTATTCCTTCTGTTTTGTCATTGTTTCCTTGTAGATAACACTGAGAAATTCTGCGATATGCTTCATTCTTATTTATAAATATCATGCTTATCAAAGTCAGAGCAGTCTTCTCTTATAGATGGATTTGAAAATATCAGAAATATACACGACTTTCAAAAATAACAAAGAGCAAGCATAGCATACCTGTTAGTTTGCACCTATATTATGCTCAGATGGTTTATATTTCGGTTCTTGCTTTTCCTCAGAGTATATGTTTAGGATCCTGTCATAGTGATCTTCCCTTATTCAGCTTTAAAATTAAGAGGCCTGCGTTGACATTGGAATTGCTGTTATCAGAACTGTCGACTACATAAATTTAGACCAAGGCTGAAAAGCAATATATGGTGCAGGCAAGACCACATATTGACATACTTCTAGAAATAGTCCTGGCTCTTCCTGTGGTTTTAGAGATCTATGTAGTCCAAGTTCAACAAAAGTAAATCAAATGTAGTTTGCTGTTAAATCAAATGCATATTGCAGCTATGTCAAATGCTAAGTTTGAATATCATTATAGTTCCTACTACCAAGAAAACAGTATGCTTTTTCTATCTATTCCTTGCAGGTTTGGCTTCGTTTATCCAAGCTGTTGCAGAGTTCATGAAGTGAACCAAAGCAAATTTGTGTTGCTCTCAGAAGGCCAATGATTAGCTAATTTCGTGCAAGCAAGGTTGCCCATTTTAAGAGCCAGTCAAGCCTAATTTCTATGGCTACCATATATCTAAATTTCTGTGTCACTTATTTTGTAGTGTGTATATGTAATTTAGAACTTTATGTGTCTGCTTGGTTTTGTCATTGATCTTATTTAGTTTTATTCATGTTGCTTGGAGTAATATTTTGGCATGAAAACCTGGTCCATTTCAATCATTCACTCTTGTTTAGATTATTCATGTAAAAGGAATTATTATCTCTATTCATTTGTACATTCATTCTGATTTTCTAGCACTAGACCTCATCTTTTTTATAGCAGCATTTTACCTTCCTCTGTTTGGTGGCTGTTCTTCCATTCAGTTCCAATCCTTCCTCTTTGGATTGTAGGAGAGGAGTTTCATAGGATTGTTGTAGCAATCAAATCCTTACGATTTTTTCATGTTGATTGCCTTTGGACCAACGGAAAGGTGCTTCCCAAATTACTATGCATCAATTCTTTAGGAATTTGAACATGCACTCTAACCTTTTTTAAGACTCAATATTTGTGTGTTTTTCTTGTGTGCCCATCCAAACGACTATTCTTTTTTTTTTGGTGTTTTGCAACCATCCGCAATGCAAGCATGCCATATTATTGTG
Organism: Elymus sibiricus; assembly: GCA_039707655.1. NCBI lineage: Eukaryota > Viridiplantae > Streptophyta > Magnoliopsida > Poales > Poaceae > Elymus > Elymus sibiricus. Next base: position 386,236,303 of record CM077667.1, read on the forward strand.
TATATCATATTCATGTGATGCAATAGTGAATCAAAAGCCTGTATAGCATGCGCTCGAAACTATCTAAAGAAAATTCTAAGAGCATCTCCAGCCGTCCCCCCCCCCCCCCCCCCCAAGGGCTTGAAATACCGCTTGGGGGCGAACCGGCGATAATTTCGGCGTGTGTGTGTGTGTGTGGGGGGGGGGGGGGGGGGCTTGGGTTCCCAGCCGACCCCCCAAGTTCGCCCCCCAGCCGGCGATTTCGGCCCAAGTTCGGCCCAAATTCGGCACACTCGGCACAAATTGAACAAAAACTAATTTTTTATGACAAAGTTCATCACGGAAATAAATACAAATCAAATAGTTCAACGAAGCAAGCTCATAATTCCAACACAAATTAAAACACATCGAACTAGGCGTTGCCCTTGAGCCTCCATAGGTGCTCCACCAGATCGTCCTGTAGTTCTTGATGCACCTGTGGGTCTCGGATCTCCTGGCGCATATTGAGGAAGGCAACCCATGTTGCCGGTACCTGGTGATCAACAACTGCAAGAGGACTCTGCCTGAAATATGGTTCAGTGTCAAACACTGGCTCTTCCTGCTCGCTCTCAATGATCATGTTGTGCAAGATGACACAACAATTCATCACCTCCCATATCTGAGATTTCGACCATGTCAGAGCGGGGTATCGGACAACAGTAAATCGAGATTGGAGCACACCAAATGCTCGCTCGACATCCTTCCCGCAAGCCTCCTGGCACTTAGCAAAGAGTGACTTCTTGCCTCCTGGCACAGGGTTTGAGATAGTCTTCACAAATGTGGACCATCTCGGATAGATGTCATCTGCTAGATAGTATCCCTTGTTGTAGTGGCGCCCGTTGACCTCGAAGTTCACTGGAGGAGCATGACCTTCAACAAGCTTGGCAAAGACATTTTAGCACTGCAGTACGTTGATGTCATTGTGAGTTCCTGGCATACCAAAGAAGGAGTGCCAAATCCAGAGGTCTTGTGTGGCCACTGCCTCAAGTACCACACTGCAAGCTCCTTTGGCGCCTTTGTACATCCCCCGCCAAGCAAATGGGCAGTTTTTCCATGCCCAATGCATGCAGTCGATGCTTCCAAGCATCCCAGGAAATCCTCTTGCTGCATTCTGTGCTAGGATCCGAGCAGTGTCTTCAGCATTGGGTGATCGTAAGTATTGTGGTCCAAACACTGCCACCACTGACCTGTAGAATTTGTACAAACACTCAATGGTGATGGACTCAGCCATGCGTCCATAGTCTTCCTGTATATCACCGGGAGCTCCGTATGCAAGCATCCTCATAACTATCGTGCACTTCTGGAGTGAGGAGAATCCAACTGTGCTGGTGCAGTCATTCATGCAAACGAAATAGGTGTCGAACTCCCGGATCGCATTCGCAATCCTGAGGAAGAGCTTCCGGCTCATCCGAAATACTTTCTCGCCGTGCAGAGGAGCGTCGGCGAAGTAGTCGGCGTAGAGCAAGCAATAGCCCTCCATTCGATGAGTTTGTTTGCTCTTACGGCGGTCCAGCGCCGAGCCACCTCACCGCGGCTTGGCATTGTTCGTGAACAGGACGGCCATCGCGACGAGGATCATGAGGTGCTCTTCGTCGGCGGTGTCGGCCTCGGCTTCCTCCTCCATCAGAGCCGCGAACGCCTCCTCGTCCTCTAAGTCCATCGCCGAACAGGCAAATCGCTGAACACCTGGCGGGCGTGGTGGGTGGGCAGCCGCCGGTATCCCCGCCTACGTGGCCGTCGGAGCCCTGGAAAGCTCGCCCAGGAGCGGGATGGAGGCTGTCGTGAAACCCTTTCTTTCCGCCGGGGAAACGGCCTTTTCTAGCGGCGGGGCAGCGGCTGTGGGCAGGTGGACGGCGCCGGGATTGGCATGGCGGCGATCGGGGAAGTGGCGCCTTGTGGCGCGCCGGTCGAATCTGGGCGGGGAAAAGGCGTTTCTCGCCTGACAGTGGTGTCGCACGCGCCGCTTTTCCTTCCGCCGGAGCCCCCAAGTGCCCCCAACGCGCTGGGTTCGGCCTGGGATCGTCGGTCCAAAAAATGAACCCAACCGGCGGAATTCGACGTCCTGAAGGGCGACTGGGGTGATTTTTCGACGCCGGCGGTAAAAATGCGTCTTGGGGGGCCTGTTGGGGGTGCGGTTGGAGATGCTCTAAGTGGCTTCCCGTTGGGCGAACGACGGATAGGTGTCTCCTTTTTACCTAAATTTTTCCCTGTGAGCATCCTATGACCTCTCCATCATTCCTTCCTTGGCCAGCAGGGTGCTGCCGATGTACAACAGTTTTGGAGCCGCTGGGGGCCCCCATCTGCTGCCGAACAGGGCCCTCCTGGGAATGCTGGTGGTGTACAGAAGCAGCAACATCAGTTCTTGATCCGTTTATGTGCTGCCAAACAGGGCCCTCCTGGCCATGTAGCTCACCCGGCTAGGTATGTACCGCCAGACCGCCAGTCCTTGGCCCTCCTGGCCAAGGTTAGCAGGTGCAGCCGGCGCTACAGCCCGGCCCTCCTGACCGAGCGTAGCGCCGAAAGGAGCCACCGAAGGAGCCTCGAACGCCCGGCCCTCTTGACTGAGCGGGAGGCTAGCCCGGATCGTCTCCGTCATCAGCAAGGCGGCCGCCTTTGTGGATGCAACTGCATCCTTGTCAGACACCGTGAGACCACTCACAGTCATCGGTGGCCACTTTGACCACGAAACCCTCTATGGCCTTTGATTTCTTGTTGCTGTCGGAACCGATGAATAGAGGTTGCTCACCTCAGGAAATCCCCTAAAAATAAAATCTCTCTTGCTTGCACACCTTGACCCTTCCAGCATGCATCTACACTGATGACAGTTTGATTACCTGCATCGTTTTTTGCCCCTTTACATACTTATATCCCAGTTGAACCTGGTTGAGCAAATGCAGGCAAAAAAAACCAACATCTGTATGCATTATGAACATTGGTATGCATTATGAACTGGTTGAGCAAATGCAGGCAAAAAAAGTCCAGAGGCAAAGGCAGACTCTCCAACTTCGGAGCAAAGATCACCTTGCAGAAGTGGGTTGGTCCTGCCTCCTCATGCTAGTGCTCGTAGTTCCTTCTCTTGGTGCTTGGGTGCTCCTGCACCGGCCTACATCGACCACTGGAGGCACAACCTCCTTGCCCTTGTCGATATGCATTATGAACAACACGCAATTCAAAGGTCAGCATTCATTCCTATCGGCCTAACGCTCCTATATTTACCCACACTACTTACCCATCACCACACCCAAACCCTCTCTTTTTCACCACCTCTCCTCTCCCACTTCTCTATTTCACCACCTCTCCCTTGCCATGAACTCCAACCCTAACCCTTTCCACTTGGGCATTGGATGGAGGGCCTTCTTCCTCGGGTGCTCGCTTGGTGACCGCGCGAAGTTTGAGAACACCATGGAAATGTGCTCGAACTTCAGCAACATCGAAGACATGCAAAAGGAGGCAAACGTTGTGGTGAAGAAGGCGACGACGGAGGAGCTAAAGACGCTGATTCCTGACCCAAAGAATGGCGCTATGTCAGTCGACATCCTTCGTTGGGCCATGAATCAGGCCGAAATCGCCACGCTGAATCGATGCGAGTGGATCGAAAAGGCTGAATCGAGGAGACGCCTTCAAGAAGAGAGGAACCAGCGGCAGCGACCGTCGCTGCGTCCGTGGCGGCTCGCATGCAGGAAGGCTGCGTCAGTGGCGCATCGTGGCGGCGCGCATCGACGCATGCAGGCAGGCTAGCTGGATCATGTGGCATGCATAGCAGGCTTCTGTATCGTGGCAGCGCGCATTGGCGCATGCATGCAAGCGTTTCATGCAAGGGCCCAATAGTCCAACGAAACCACGGCCCAACGGTCCAACCAGCGCCACCGTCTAACACGGCCACACTTGTCAGGTCCAACGCGGCCCCACTTGTCAGGTCCAATGCGTGACACAGTCCAACGCGACCCCACTCGTCAGCAGTTAACGGTCAAACCATTGACCCGGCGGCATCCTCCGCTGTGACCATTTCTGAGGGTTTCGGACAAGAGAGTGGGGGAAAAGTGAGCAAAAGTTAAGAGCGTGGGGATGAATGAGTACAACTAAGGAACCAGGGGCACAGGAATAGAAAACCCTTATTTCAAAGGGTAGGTTCCAGTCAGGTGGTTGAACAATAGGTGCAGAAATTAAGGCTTGCTTAAGTATTTCAAAGGCTTCTACACAATCATCATAAAAAACAAATGGAACATCTTTTTGCAAAATATTGGTAAGAGGCCTAGAAATTTTAGATAAATATTTAACGAACCTTCTATAGAAACCAACATGAGCAAGGAAACTTCGAATACCTCTGATATCTTTAGGACATGGCATTTTCTCAATTGCATCAACTTTAACTTTATCTATCTCAATACCTCTTTCGGAGATCTTATGTCCGAGGACTACTTCATTCACCATAAAGTGGCACTTCTCCCAATTCAAGACAAGATTAGTTTCCTCGCATCTCTGCATAACTCGATCAAGGTTGTTCAAGCAATCATCAAAAGAGGTTCCGTAAACGGAAAAATCATCCATGAATACCTCAACAATCTTTTCACAAAAATCAAAGAATATAGCAGTCATACATCTTTGAAAGGTAGCAGGTGCATTACATAAACCAAAAGGCATACGTCTATAAGCATAAGTTCCAAAAGGACAAGTAAATGTGGTTTTCGCTTGATCTCTTTTGCTACAGGTGTTTGAGAAAAAACAGAATATCCATCTACGAAACAAAAGTGTGTATGCTTAGACAATCTTTTTAACATTTGATCAATAAAAGGCAAGGGGTAATGATCTTTTCTAGTAGCTTTATTTAATTCCCTGAAATCAATTACCATCCTATAGCCAGTTACAATTCTCTGTGGTATAAGTTCATTTTTATCATTAGAAACAACGGTAATGCCTCCTTTCTTAAGGACACAATGAACCGGACTAACCCATCTACTATCAGATATATGATAGATTATACCTGCCTCCAGAAGCTTTAGCATTTTAGTTCTTACCACATCCTTCATTTTAGGATTAAGACGACGTTGGTAATCAACGACTGGTTTAACATCTGGTTCCATATTAATCTTGTGCTGACATAAAGTGGGACTAATGCCCTAGCATCCAAAGTATATCCAATTGCAGCACAGTGCTTCTTCAATATTTTGAGTAATCTGTTTTCTTCATGTTCTTAAAGGTTAGCATTAATAATAACAAGATATATGTTATTTTCATCAAGATAAGCATATTTCAGTGTATCGGGTAGTTTCTTTTATTCAAACACAGGATCACTCTTAGGAGGGAGAGGATCTCCCAAAGTTTCAACAAGCAAATTATGTTTAAGGATAGGTGTTTGATTAAAGAATATATCATATATTTCTTTCCTTTCTTTCATATGCATATTATTTTCATGGTCTAGCAAATATTGTTCTAATGGATCAATAGGAGGCACGAGGCAAGACCAATGATTTCATCTTTACTAGTCGATTCTTCCGCATGTGGTTGTCTACTAAACTTGGAGAAATTAAATTCATGAGACACATCACCAAAGTTAACACTTACCGTTTCCTTAGTACATTCAATTTTAGCATTAACAGTATTCAGGAAAGGTCTACCAAATATAATGGGAAAAAATATCTTGTAGTGATCCAGAACTAGGAAATCAGTAGGGTATATAATCTTACCACACAAGACTTCAACATCTCTAACATTCCCAAGTGGTGAAATAGTCTCTCTATTTGCAAGCTTAACAGTAGCATCAATATCTTCTAACTCAACAGGTGCATTATCATGCATAATTTCTTGATAAAGAGTAAATGGAATAGCACTAACACTAGCACCCATATTACATAAACCATGATAACAATGATCTCCAATCTTGAAAGAATCAACAGGCATGCCAACAACAGGTTTATGTTTATCTTTAGAATCTTGTTTAGCAATACGAGATGCTTCATCGCAGAAATATATGACATGGTCATCAACATTATCAACCAATAGATCTCTAATCATCGCAAAAATTTAGGTTCTACCTTTATTTGTTCAGAGGGTCTATGTATTCTGATATTACTCTTATTAACCACAGTTGCAACTTTAGCATGTTCGCTAATCCTAACAGGAAAAGTTGGTTTCTCAATATAAGCAGTAGGCACAACTGGATCAACATTATAAATGATTTGTTTCTTCTGTAGCTATAACAGGTTCCTCACAAGTTTCCTCAATAGGTGTATGAAATTTAAACCACTTCTCCTTAGGGAGATCAACATAGTAGCAAATGATTCACAAAAAGTAGCTATTATCTCAGAGTCAAGTCCATACTTTGCACAAAACTTATGAAAAGCATCACTTTCCATAAAAGATTTAACACAATCAAACTCAAGATTTATACCTGACTCTTTACCTTTGTCGATTTCCCAATCTTCAGAGTTGCGTTTAATTTTTGCCAGAAGATCTCATTTGAATTCAATAGTTCTCTTCATAAAGGAACTAGTAGAAGAAGTGTCGAGCATTAGTTGATTATCATGAGAAAGTCGAGCATAAAAGTTTTGTATGATTATTTCCCTTGAGTGCTCATGATTGGGGCATGTATGCATCATAGATTTAAGCCTACCCCAAGATTGAGGGATACTTTCTCCCTCACGAGGAAAAAAATATATAATTCTGATCACGATGAACCAAATGCATAGGATAAAATTCTGGTGAAACTCCAGCTTCAATCGATTCCAATCCCATGTACCGGCATCATCCAATAGGCTATACCATATCAATGCCCTTCCCTCCAAAGATAAAGGTAATATCTTCTTCTTAACACCATCCTCGGATAAACCTCCAAGCTTAGATAATCCACAAATTTCATCAATATAGATCAAGTGCATATCAGGATGTATTGTTCCATCTCCTGCATAAGGATTAGCTAGCAGTTTCTCTAACATACCCGAAGGAATTTCATAGTAAATATTTTCAGTAGGTTCAGTAGGTTGAGGAGCGGCTCTTGACACTTCCGGACGAGGTGAAGATAGCCCAAACAAGCCCCTCAAAGGATTATCTTCCATAGTAACAAGTGACAATAAATTTCAGCACATAACATAATTGTTTCCTTACCAAATTCCACTTACCAAAGGCACTTCACTCCCCAGCAACGACGCCAAAAAAGAGCCTTGATGACCCACAAGTATAGGGTATCAATCTTAGTCCTCTCGGTAAGTAAGAGTGTCGAACCCAACGAGGAGCAGAAGGAAATGACAAGTGATATTCAATAATGTATTTTATGCAAGCACTGAAAGTAGCGGCAATACATAGTTTTGTAGCAAGGTAAATCGTAACAAGTAACAAGTAAGAATAGTAACCAATGTGCAGCAAGGTGTCCCAATCCTTTTTTATCGCAAAGGACAAGCCAGAACGTACTCTTATAGAAAGTAAAGCGCTCTCGAGGACACATGGAAATTTTGTCTAGTCACGGTTCATCATGTTCAGTTCATTCGTGTTTGGTACTTTGATAATTTGATATGTGGGTGGACCGGTGCTAGGGTGTTGTTCTTACTTGAACAAACAACCCACATATGATTACCCCCTCTCGCAAGCATCCGCAACTACAAAATAAGAATTAAGATAAATCTAACCATAGCATGAAACTTATGGATCCAAATCAGCCCCTTACAGAATAACGCATAAACTAGGGTTTAAGATTCTCTCACTCTCGCAACCCATCGTCTACTTATTACTCTCCAATGCTTTCCCTTAGGCCCAAAAATGGTGAAGGGTCATGTAATCGACGTTCACACGACACCACTAAAGGAAGAGCAACATGCACATCATCAAAATATCGAACGAATACCAACATCACATGATTATTTATGACAAGACTTCTCCCATGTCCTCAAGAATGAAAGTAACTACTCATAAATCATCGTCATGTTCAAGATCAGAGGTGTAATGCATATGCTTAAGGATCTGAACATATAATCTTACACCAATTAAACCAACTAGCATCAACTACAAGATGTAATCAACACTACTAGCAACCCATAGGTACCAATCTCAGGTTTTGAGACAAAGATTGAATACAAGATGTGAACTAGGGTTTGAGATGAGATGGTGCTGGTAAAGATGTTGATGAAGATTGGTCCTCCCACGATGGAGGAAGCATTGGTGATGCAATGGCTTCGATTTCCCCCTCCCGGAGGGAAGTTTCCCCGGTGGAATCGCTTCGTCAGAAAACAAAAGTGCTTCTGCCCAGGTTCCGCCTCGAGACGGCAGTGCTTCATCCCGAAAGTCTTCTCTTTTATTTTTTCTATGGTAAATGACATCATATAGGAGAAGATGGGCACCGGAGGCCTGTCAAGGGGCCCACGAGCTCAGGGGGCGCGCCCCCTAGGTTCGTGGCCACCTGGTGGGTCCCCTTCTGGTAATTCTTTCGCCAATAATTTTTATATATTCCAGATTATTCTCCGTAAATTTTCAGCTCATTTGGAGTTCTAAAAGAATATCCATCTCTTCGGATGTCTTTTCCAGTCCAGAATTCCAGCTACCGGCAATCTCCCTCTTTGTATGAAACTTGCAAAATAAGAGAGAAAAGGCATTAGAATTGCATGATAAAGTGAAATAATAACTCAAAACATAACAAAAATCAGTGGAAAACATGATGCAAATGGGCGTATCACCGCCTCGTACACCGTTCCTTCCGCCCCACTATGCATTCCCACCAAATCTAGAACCCGCGAACCATCACCTGGATCCCACTCCCGGCACAACTTAAATACCATGGTTAGGTCGTCCGTCCTTGTTCCATTGACGCTTCCCTCCATTGCTTCCATGCATCGTGCAATCCAATTCTAGATCAACTGCCATGGTGAGGGAGCGATAGTCCTCAAGGATCTTCATGGGGGTTTCTATCCCCATGGCGCCGGTACCCGGCTCTGGCAACTCCGGCACGGCGGTGGGTTCCAACTTCGGCGAGGGCTCCAACTCTGGGTCGGGCTCCATCTTTAAATACTCCGAGATTGAGCCCACACCGTTTGAGCTGTCTCATAACCACAGGGAGCTCGAGGAGGAGGACGCTGAGGAGGAGGTGGCCTTTGAGGCGATGCGGGAGCACCTCGACATCTAAGGCGTGGAAGATGCGATCGAGGAAGACGTACCGCCTTCTGCGTTCGATGTTGTCGTGCTCACTGCCTAAGCCGAGGAGGCCCTACATGCGGTGGAGCAAGAACTCAACCATGTGATGGTAGCTGCGTCTCTATCCATGGCGCAGGCAGAGGTTGTTAGGCGCCGGGCGGCTCAAGAAGAAGCCGGAGCTCGAGAGCAGAGGAGGGCGGCAACTCTGCGTGCAGCGGTCGTCGTCGAGGCGGAAGGCGAGGAATCAAAAATCGTCGTCCTATCCTCCTCCGACGAAGACCACAACGGTGACGACGGCACCATTGTCCTTTCGGATGATGAACACAAGTAGTCGTCCATCTGTTGTCGCTGTCGGCACCGGCTGTCCATCTTATGTTGCCCCTCCCCTTAAAATATAGTATTAGTTAGTGAATGTCACTATATCAGTTCTCTCTCTTAATCTAAGAACGTGTTTGTTAAGTTTATCTGAATCTGTGGATCGCTGAATATGTTGTGTTTTACACCGTTGCGTTCTCTCTTTCAGTGCCACTGATTCATGGGCCCTTCTGTAACATAGAAATGTCAAGTCAAGTAGCCCCGACTGTGCCCATAAGCAAACAAATGCACACAGCTGAAATGGCTCGCCGGATGCATAATCAAGCGTTGGTCCCAAGTTTGACACCAACGGGAGGCATTATATTCCACCCTTCGTTTTGCAAATAAATCAGACACTGACATGTGGGTCCTGTGATGTTCCAATCGTCAGTATATTTCACTATTTTTACCTAATATACTATACGCTGACACGTGGGTCCTGGGTGTCCCACATGCTAGTATATGCGTGATACTTGTGATCTGCCATGGGTTTTCCGTGAAGAGGAACAGGTAATTGCAACACAAAGTGGGTAAGTATTTACCTCAGTTATGAAACCAAGGTTTATCGAACCAATAGGAATATCAATCCTCAACCGTCTTCAGCGGCTGCACACAAAAGAACAAACAACTTGCACCCAACGCGGGCAAGAGGGTTGTCAATCCCCGTGATCTTGTTATTTGCAAGAAAATGAGTTGTGTAGATAATTGTAGATAATTTTAAATTGCAAAATAAAATAAAAAGTAAATAAAGGAAGCAAGGTAATAGTAGCGTTTGTAAATTTATAAGTGAATAGATCCAGGGGCCATAGTTTTCCCTAGCGGCATCTCTCATGTAGGCAGCATACGGTGTGTAACAAATTACTGTTGGGCAATTGATAGAAAAGTGGATAGTTATGCGATTTTCACGGCAATGATCATGTGTATATAGGCATCACGTCCATAAACAAATAGGCCGACTCCTACCTGCACCTATTGCTATTACTCCACTTCAAGAGCGCTTCTATGCTTGCCTCTCTACATATTAAGTTCATGACAAACAGCGTAATGCATGGAGAACGATGACATGATGTAGACAAAGTAAACTCACGCAATATGAATAAACCCCATCGTGTTATCCTTAGTAGCAACAACACAAAGACGCATCTTGTCCCCTACTTTGTCACTGGGATATAGAAACTCGTCAGGTTGAACCTACCACAACGCACTACTCCCACTGAAGATAGATCAATCTACTTGGCCAAAGCACATCAATAAATCGGAGAGCATTACGAAGCTATAATGATCATGGAAATAAGAATCTTAATATTCAGAGGTGACTCAAATACTTTTCACGAATCATCTGAACATAAACCCACAATTCATCGGATTCCAACAAACACACCGCACAATAAGATTACATCGGATGGATCAAAGCGAAGATGCGATGATCATTGTATTGAAGATCAAGAGATAGAGAGATTGCCATCTAGGTACTAGCTATGGACCAGTAGGTCTGTGGTGAACTACTCACACATCATCATGAGGGCAGCAAGGTTGATGTAGAGGCCCTCCGTGATCGATCCCCCCTCCGGCAGGGTGCCGGAACGGAGCTCCAGATGGCCTCGCGACGGAACAGAGACTTGTGGTGGCGTAAAAAGAGTTTTGGGACTACCCCTAGGGTTTTTGGAATATTAGAGAATTTATAGGCCAGAGAGGGACGTCGAGAGGGCCACGAGGGGACCATCACATAACAGGGCGCGCCCTGATGTGTGCTGGTGCCCTCGTGCGACCTCCTGACTCCGCCCGAAGCTTCCAGGTATTCTTTTGGTCCATAAAAAATCATCAAAAAGTTTCGTGGCAATTGGACTTCGTTTGGTACTGTAAACCTGAAAAGTAAAAAACATGCAGAAAACATCAATTGGCACTGTGCACTGGGTCAATAGGTTAGTGCTCATAAATATTATAAATTGGTAGATTAAGACCCCAAAAGTATCCTAGAATGATAATATATCGGCATGGAACAATAAAAAATTATAGATACGTTGGAGACGTATCAAGCATCCCTAAGCTTAATTCCTGCTCATCCTCGAGTAGGTAAATGATAAAAACAGAATTTTAGATGTGACATGCTATCCATTGTGTAATGTTATGCATGTATGCTCATTGAGAAACGATGAATCAACAAATATTAACATAGCAATACTTATAAGTATAAGAAACAAAATCATCAATCTTTCAAAGTATACGATCCTCAAAGAATGTTTACCCCCATTCATCTTATTATATTACCAAGGCATGGCTCCATCTTCACCACATTAATACAAATGTCAAGCACCACGGTGTCCAAGTCAGGCAATTGGATCGTACTTTTCAATATGCAACAACCTTTTATTCTTCACGCAATACATGAGTGTGAACCATTGGACATAGCATTTAGGTGGAATAGAATATGGTGGTAGATATAAAAGGGGCAAAAAGTGGAGAAGATAGTCTCACATCAACTAGGCGTACCAAAGGGCTATGGAGATGCCCATCGATAGATGTCAATGCAAGGAGTAGGGATTGCCATGCAAATGATGCACTAGAGCTATAAGTGTACGAAAGCTCAAATGAAGCTAAGTGGGGTGTGCATCCAACTTGCTTGCTCATGAAGACCTCGGGCATTTGAGGAAGCCAGTCATCGGAATATACAAGCCAAGTTTGTAATAATGAAAAAGTAATTCCCACTAGCATATGAAAATGACATATCATGAGACTCTCTCCATGAGGAACAAGGTGCCACTTTGTGGCACAAGTGTGGTAAAGGATAGTAGCAAAGTACCTTCTCTCATTTTCTCTCATTTTTTATTTAGAATGGTGGGCTCATTTGGCCTCCCCCATCTTTATTTCCTCACTGGGACAATGCTCTAATAATGGTGATCATCACACTTTTATTTACTTACAACTCGATATGGAGAACTGATATGAAGATATGACTCTATATGAATGCCTCTGGCAGTGTACCAGGATGTGCAATGATCTAGCGTGATACGTATCAAAAAATATGATGAACAGTGGCTTTGCCACAAATACTATGTCAGCTCTATATGATCATGCAAAGCAATATGATGGTGAACGAACTAGTCATGTGAAGTGGCGATGGAATTTGCATGGAAATATATCTCGGAATGGCTATGAAAATGCCATGGTAGGTAGGTATGGTGTCTGTTTTGAGGAAGATATAATGAGGCTTATGTGCAATAGAGCGTATCATGTCACGGGGTTTGGATGCACCGGTGAATGTTGCACCGATCCTCAAAGTGAGAATGGGCTATGCACGGCACCGAAGAGGCTAGCAAATACGGGAAGGTGAGGTTGTGTATGTCCATGGTTTCACATTAGTTATAAATAACTCATATACTTATTGCAAAGTTTTATTAGTTTTATCACAAATCAAAGTACTACCCGCATGCCCCGAGGGAAGAGGTTGGTAGGAGTTAACCATCGCGCGCTTCCGACCCGAAACAACACTAGGATTTCAGCGAGGAATAGAAATGCTCACACATCATCACCATGCCTCTTTAATTTTTAGACGAACAAGAAGTTAACCTCTCTTAATATCGACACTTCTATGATTCAACAATTATGAACTCACACCTTTTCATATTACCACATCAATATCATTAACCCACAATTTCTCTATATGTGCTACATGATGGTTTTGATTATCACTCATTGAATACCTAATATTTTTGGACTAGTCTTATGACCCATGCGAATTACCATCATTATTTATTAACTCTCAAACTAATATAAGTGAAGAACGAGAGTGAAATTATTTCTATAAAATCTACACGCCACCATGCTCAAAAAGATATAAGTGAAGTACTAGAGCAACCGCTAAGCTCAAAAGATATAAGTGAAGCACATAGAGTATTCTAACAAATTATGATGAAGGTATGTCTCTCTTAAATAGGTGTGTCCAGCAAACAATGATTGTGGTAAACTAAAAGTAAAAGCAAGCAAAAAACAAACGACGCTCCAAGCAAAACTCATATCATGTGACGAATAAAAATATAGCTTCAAGTGACATACCGATGGATTGAGACGAAAGAGGGGATGCCTTCCGGGGCATCCCCAAGATTATACACTTGAGTCTTCCTTAAAATATTACCTTGGGGTGCCTTGGGAATCCCCAAGCTTAGGCTCTTGCTACTCCTTATTCCTTTGTCCATCGTGATAACACCCAAAACTTGAGAACTTCAATCAGATAAAACTCAACAAAACTTCGTGAGATCCGTTAGTATAAGTAACATATTGAATACTTTAGGTACTGTTATAAATTGATTCTCATTTCATAATTGCATAATAGGTACTGTATTCTAACTTCTCCACGGCTTATACCCCCCGATACAATCCATAGCATAATCAAAACAAGCAACTATGGAAGCAAAAACAGAATCTGTCTAAAACAGAACAGTCTGTAGCAATCTGTAGAGAACCTATACTTCTGTAACTCTAAAAATTCTTAACAATTAGGAAAACTTCTAAAATTTGTATATCAATACTGTGTAAAAAATTCAGATCATTATCACGCTTCAGTAAAAAATGAAAATTCATGTACTGGAGTCAGAAGTTTCTGTTTTGTTTCAGCATCGATTCTACTCATCTTGTGAGTCATCCCAAAGGTTTTACTTGGCCAAACACTAATTTGAACACAAAAACATAATCATTAAAGAGGCAATAATCATGTTATAAAAAACAGAAAGTTAAAAGCAGAAATATAAAGATAACTATTGGGTTGCCTCCCAACAAGCTCTATTGTTTTATGCCCCTAGCTAGGCATAATGCATAGTTTCAAGTATTGTTATCTTTGACACTCCCTTGGGGAGAAGGTTTTTCAAAAACAATAGGGAAAACATCATGAAGTAATATCTTGGCATTTTTAATGGTGTTCTCCTTAAACCCCTCCACATTCTCTCTTACTATTCAAGAGTATTGTTTGTTAATGGTATTGAAAACTTGTTAGATAATATGGATAGGAGGGACTTCTTTAGTTGTGTTTTCATCATAAGTATGATTATCCTTGAACACATATCTCATCATATAGTCTTTATTATATAAAATTTCATCTATTACGGGATGATCACAACTTATATTATAGTGCTCAAAGATCTCCCGAGCTTCCCGTACTATATAGTCAAATTCTTGCATAAAGATAAGAGTGGCTATGTTCTTAGCCCTAGGGTCCTTTATGACCAGCAACTCATAGAAAAGCCTTTGCAAGGTAGGATGGGTACGCATAAATCTTCTTTCAAGTTTTAGAACAAGAGAAGCGATATCATCGGCATAATTTTTAGTTCTTTTAAGGATTGGCGTATCCTTGCAAGTTAAAGCACCCATACAGTCAAACAATTCTTGAATAACGCTTATTCCTATGATATTCCCCTTCCCCGCAATGAAAACCTTAACATCTTGCTGCGGGGGAGTTTCCTCATTGGGGGGTTTACTCCCAACATATTTTCCAATGATAAAGTCAAACATGATAGCAGCTTCAAGCAAGCAAAGAAGTACACTAGTAACTATCAAAGATAAATATTTTTGTATTTTTGATTTTTATGATACAAACTAAATATGACAGCAAATAAAAAGATAAAAAAGTGAATGAAAATTTGTGTGAAGTTACTTGATAGTTGATGATGATATTCCTCGGCAACGGCGCCAGAAATCCTTCCTGATACTTGTGATCCGCGTTTGGTTTTCCGTGAAGAGGAACAGGTAATTCCAGCACAAAGTGGGTAAGTATTTCCCTCAGTTATGAAACCAAGGTTTATCGAACCAATAGGAGTATCAATCCTCAATCGTCTTCAACGGCTGCACACAAAAGAACAAACAACTTGCACCCAACGCGAGCAAGAGGGTTGTCAATCCCCTTGATCTCGTTATTTGCAAGCAAATGAGTTGTGTAGATAATTGTAGATAATTGTAAATTGCAAAATAAAATAAAAAGTAAATAAAGTCATCAAGGTAATAGTAGCGTTTGTAAATTTATAAGTGAATAGACCCGGGGGCCATAGTTTTCCCTAGCGGCATCTTTCTTGTAGGCAGCATACGGTGGGTAACAAATTACTGTTGGGCAATTGACAGAAAAGCGGATAGTTATGTGATTTTCACGGCATTGATCATGTGTATATAGGCATCACGTCCATAAACAAATAGGCCGACTCCTGCCTGCACCTATTACTATTACTCCACTTCAAGAGCGCTTCTATGCTTGCCTCTCTACGTATTAAGTTCATGACAAACAGAGTAATGCATGGAGAACGATGACATGATGTAGACAAAGTAAACTCAAGCAATATGAATAAACCCCATCGTGTTATCCTTAGTAGCAACAACACAAACACGCATCTTTTCCCCTACTTTGGCACTGGGATATAGAAACTCGTCAGGTTGAACCTACCACAACGCAATACTCCCACTGAAGATAGATCAATCTACTTGGCCAAAGCACATCAATAAATCGGAGAGCATTACGAAGCTATAATGATCATGCAAATAAGAATCTTAATATTCAGAGGTGACTCAAATAATTTTCATGAATAATCTAAACATAAACCCACAATTCATCGGATCCCAACAAACACACCGCACAATAGGATTACATCGGATGGATCAAAGCAAAGATGCGATGATCATTGTATTGAAGATCAAGAGATTTCCATCCAGGTACGAGCTATGGACCCATAGGTCTGTGGTGAACTACTCACATATCATCATGAGGGCAGCAAGGTTGATGTAGAGGCCCTCCATGATCGATCCCCCCTCCGGCAGGGTGCCGGAACGGAGCTCCAGATGGCCTCGCGACGGAACAGAGACTTGTGGTGGCATAAAAAGAGTTTTGAGACTGCCCCTAGGGTTTTTGGAATATTAGAGAATTTATAGGCCAGAGAGGGACGTCGGGAGGGCCACGAGGGGGCCAACACATAACAGGGCGTGCCCTGATGTGTGCTGGTGCCCTTGTGCGACCTCCTGACTCCTCTCGAAGATTCCAGGTATTCTTTTGGTCCAGAAAAAATCATCAAAAAGTTTCGTAGCAATTGGACTTCGTTTTGTACTGTAAACCTGAAAAGTAAAAAACATGCAGAAAACAGCAACTAGCACTGTGCACTGGGTCAATAGGTTAGTGCTCATACGTCTCCAACGTATCTATAATTTTTTATTGTTCCATGCTGATATATTATCATTATTGGATAATTTTCGGGTCTTTATCTACCAATTTATAATATTTTTGAGAACTAACCTATTGACCCAGTGCCCAGTGCCATTTGCTGTTTTCTGCGTGTTTTTACTTTTCAGGTTTACATTACCAAACGAAGTCCAATTGCCACGAAATTCTTTGATGATTTTTTCTAGACCAAAAGAAGACTTGGAATCTTCGAAAGGAGGCCGGGGGCCGCACGAGGGCCGCACAAGCAAATAGGGCGCGCCCGAGGGGGGGCCGCGCCCTGATGGCTTGTGCCTCCCTCGGCTGCCTCCTGACGCCCCTCTCTGGCCTATAAATTCTCTTTCACCCTAAAAATAACAGAGGCAGTCCCGAAACCCTTTTCCCGCCACCGCAAGTCTCTGTTCCGTCGTGAGGCCATCTGGAGCTCCGTTCCGGCACCTTGCGGGAGGGGGGATAGATCACGGAGGGCCTCTACATTGACATTGCTGCCCTCATGATGATGTGTGAGTAGTTCACCACAGACCTAGGGGTCCATAGCTAGTACCTAGATGGCAATCTCTCTGTCTCTTGATCTTCAATACAATGGTCATCGCATCTTCGCTTTGATCTATCCGATGTAATCCTATTGTGCGGTGTGTTTGTTGGGATCCGATGAATTGTGGGTTTATGGTCAGATCTATCTATCTATTATATACTAAAAGGAAAATACGGATCAAAAATAGACTTATTTGCTAGAAAATCCCACGTTAATCAGTAAATACCGGCCCTTCATCTGGTGGACCATGATATATTAAGGTGCTGTAGTCGTTTGATCTTTGTAACATGTAAACTCAAAGCAAATTACCCACCTTTGCCATCAAGCGTCAAACACATCTTCCCTGAAACATCTAGCCATTGATTTCGTGGAATTCAATCTGATTAACGTACTAGAACTAGGTTAGATAAACAAGGACTATGCTCGTGATAGGCCGTACGTCCTTTTGGTTGTACCAACGAAAATATTTTTTTTTCTGAGTCCGTGCCTTCTTCTCCACGACGCCTTCCTCTGCAGTTTCTTTTCCAATCTCAAGATGCATGTGCCTCTGCAGCATGGACCTGCAGAACCCACCTCCGGTGAGCACGCAAGGGCAGTCCTCGACTCAGTCTCTCCCGCTGGACAAAGCAGCGGCCACTGGGTTCTTATCCCAACCACATATTGGTATAATCTGTACTTACAATTTCCTTCGTGCTGCTTTGGTAATTATCTGTTGTTAATCAGTCACTTGATCTGTTTGTCTACTCTATCTCACGTGAAGCACATACACAGGAATTGAGAGCAATCGTTGCGGACAAATCCAGCGACGGTGATGTCTATCTTGGCAAGATGCTTGGATACGAGAGTACGGCTTCAAAATTCAGGTACTTTGTACACGTACCCCTTAATCTGCATACTCTGTTGACGACCCCGCAGCTACATGAATAGCGCGATAGCTCAGGTTCGTCGATCTCTACTCCGATATGCCTCCTCTGCTCCGTCCTACTACGAGCTCTCGTGACACTATAGACTACGTCCTGCTGCAGGTCGGCGAAATCGCAAGCCCTAACAAGGTACGTACTGGTGCACCACTACTCCGATGTATTTCTC
Source organism: Elymus sibiricus (assembly GCA_039707655.1). Taxonomy (NCBI): domain Eukaryota; kingdom Viridiplantae; phylum Streptophyta; class Magnoliopsida; order Poales; family Poaceae; genus Elymus; species Elymus sibiricus. The sequence continues at coordinate 386,254,599 of CM077667.1, forward strand.
CTTTCAATTCTCTACCTGTTCCTATTGCAAGTATTGGTGCCAATTTCTTCGGATCCTAAATCACTACCTGCTAATAATCTACAACTATGTCAACCAATGAAAAAAATAGTGCGCTATACGCTATAACACTGCTATAGCACACTATAGCGTTATGAGCAATGTTTTGCTAAATGAAATCAGTGTACAACCATTCGCTATAGCGTGATATAGCACCGCTGTAGCAGGATATAGCTTCGCTATAGCGGATTTTAAGGTCTGCGCTATTTTTTCGTAGCACAATATTTTTTTTCCATTGATGTGAACCTGCAATAAAGAGGTGTTCTGGGTTCTATTGTACATGTATACCACACAACTCACCTTCAATCCTTCAGGATCCTCTCCTGCAAGATCATACATAGACTGTCGCGGATAGCTGAATAAGTCTTGGAGACATTTAGATTATTGATGAATGCCACGACCACAATATTGAGAATATTCAGTCTAAGCTTCCTGAATTCTTAATGACTATTTCCATGTTACAAAATTTCAACATGAGCTATAAATTTTGGATGGAGCCAATCTGATGTGTTCTTTTGGTTACTCCACTGACACCTATGTGATGGGTAGACTTGAACCTTGAAAGTCAGGAAAATTAAGATATGTAGAAGAACAATGTAATTGAATTTCTCATGGCAAAATGATATGATTTTTATTTGTATCTTGAGGAAATGTTTTTAGATGGTACACATATAAGAAATTAAGAATTTGTAAAATCTCTTTCAATTGTGCTCGCCGTGGTTTGTCGGAATTTGAGGGGCACCTTTTTCTTTTCTCTTTGCCTTTTGCTAGCAGATGCTAAAGAAAAATAAAGATGTTGCATGCGCTTTTTTAGGGGGCAGAGCTAGCATGAATTTAAAAGGCATGGAACGCATACCTAATATTTTATTGCACATCAAAATCATTGTATATATAACAATATTTACATGTACGGTGTGTATGGTAGTCTTTTTACAGGTACATCTAAAAAAATTGTAAAGACATTGAATCTTGCTGCTGCTTGGCTGATGTGGTAAAGTTTAGGAAACCATGAGAATATGCAATAGCAGTTGTCAGTCGATTAATTTGGGGAATCGCCGCATCAGTCACAATTGCCTACTGGGGCGTCGTCCTCCATCACCGCCAATCGGTTGGAGCATCCGCCGTGCTCAGCTGATCCATGTCCTCGTCAGCGACGGCCGACATGACGCACATTTGTCAGGCAATGGCCTGCCAACAACGGCGTGTGCATACTTGGCTTCATGGCAACGGCGGCAGCAGCAACCTAACGTGAGCGTTTTTCTTCTTCTTAATTTCTGATTGGCTAAATTGTCGATTCAGAATAGTGGATTATCTGTCACAAAAAAAAGAAAAAAATAGAGGATTGATTTATTGATTGGTGTATGTACAGTAGTATTCAGTTGAATTTGTACAACAATACACATCCATTCTTTAGAAAACTAGGTTGTGATAGTTAGCGCAAAATAGGTGCAAGAGAAACACGGTATGATTTTATTTATAGTAATTGAATTTCTACAATGTTAAATTTAAAATTAAGAAGACTTTCCAACATGGCACCATCAACTATCGAATATGTAGTTTTGATTTGTAGAATTACAAATGTGAATTTGTGAATTTTAATTTCATATTCGTTGCACTGTAAAATAATTTATACCACATACCCATATCGGTAATCCTGGCTACTCCAATGCGCTTTTGTGGGACAATATTGGTATTAGAAATAATAAATTTATTCTCTTTGCAACATATGACACCCTGCTACATATTAATTTGAGCAATACAGAATACAAATGTTGCACGTCTTCCATCTTTTTAATTCATAATTGGTTAGAAAAAGTGCCAATTTTTCTGCCAATACGAAAGTATTAATCTTCTTTGAAGCAGGCCTACATGGTTAACTAGGTCACTTTCATGTTTGGAAAATACTTCTTTTTTCTTCTAGAATCATTTTTGGCGCAAACAAACTATTTTCTGTTCCTTTTGGTTTTCATTTCACCCACAGTGGAATGGAGCTAAAATACGAAAATATTAACCAATAACAGATAAGATGTCATCTTTCTTAAAACAATATTCCCCATAGAATCTGATTATTATGACTCAGCCTATTAATTCATCTTAGTTACTGATTGAATCTTGATTTTAGTTGCATCACAAATTGACTCATAAGACTGCCAGGATATCCTTCTTCTTTGAAGGGCTTGCTCAATAATGGCTCTCATATAACCAACAGGCCTTTGTTATTACTCTATGTTTACTTCGAGACTATGGATTTGCAAAACCATCAGACAGAGTGAATTGCATATTGAAGCTTTGTTACATGACATCCATTTGCTTCTCCATGCTAAACCAGAAGGGTGCTCCTTTGAGGAGAAGTTTTCATCATCCCATGTACATGACAAAGATCCCATATATTGTAGAAGAGAAATGCACATCAGGTACTGTCTCAAGTATAGAATGAAGATTAACTGATAATTAAAATTAATGCCAAAGAGAAAGGTTGTGAAAGAAACTCCATGCCATGAAAAAATGGGTACATAAATTTTTTCACAAGTTTAAAAGAATATATTCGCGTTCTAATCACAAATATACCATGTTAAAAATAATAATATTGAAAGATATTGTGGTATTACACCATAACTTTGTTACTCATGCAAAATTGAACATTACTTTTGAGGAAAAAATTCATACACTTTCAATATGTTACAAGACAATGCCCTCGCATTTGCGAGGGCCACCTGGCTAGTTATTCATGAAAAGTATTTGAGATACCTCTGATATATATTGTCTCTTAATTGCATGATCATTATAGCTTCATAATGATCTCCGATTTATTGATGTGCTTTGGCCAAGTAGATTGATATTTCATCGGTGGGACTGGTGCGTTGTGGTAGGTTCAACCTGATGAGTTTCTATATCCTAGTGACAAAGTAGGGGACAAGATGCGTCTTTGTGTTGTTGCTACTAAGTATAACACGACGGGGTTCATTCATATTGCTTGAGTTTACTTTGTCTACATCATTGTTGGAAATATGCCCTAGAGGCAATAATAAAGTGATTATTATTATATTTCCTTGTTCATGATAATCGTTTATTATCCATGTTATAATTGTATTGATTGGAAACACAAATACATGTGTGGATACATAGACAACACTGTGTCCCTAGTATGCCTCTAGAAGACTAGATCGTTGATCAAAGATGGTCAAGGTTTCCTAGCCATAGACATGAGATGTCATTTGATAACGGGATCACATCATTAGGAGAATGATGTGATGGACAAGACCCAAACTATGAACGTAGCATATGATCGTGTCAGTTTATTGCTATAGTTTTCTGCATGTCAAGTATCTGTTCCTATGACCATGAGATCATGCAACTCACTGACACCGGAGGAATACCTTGTGTGTATCAAACATCGCAACATAACTGGGTGACTATAAAGATGCTGTACAGGTATCTCCGAGGGTGTCTGTTGAGTTGGCATGGATCGAGACTGGGATTTGTTACTCCGTGTGACAGAGAGGTATCTCAGGGCCCACTCGGTAATACAACATCACAATAAGCCTTGCAAGAAAAGTGACTAAAGAGTTAGCCACGGGATCTTGTATTACGGAACGAGTAAAGAGACTTGCCGGTAACGAGATTGAACTAGGTATAGAGATACCGACAATCGAACCTCGGGCAAGTAACATACCGAAGAACAAAGGGAACAACATACGGGATTAACTGAATCCTTGACATAGAGGTTCAACCGATAAAGATCTTCGTAGAATATGTAGGAACCAATATGGGCATCCAGGTCCCGCTATTGGTTATTGACCGTAGAGGTGTCTCGGTCATGTCTACATAGTTCTCGAACCCGCAGGGTCTGCACACTTAACGTTCGGTGACGTTTCGGTAGTATTGAGTTATGTATGTTGGTGACCGAAGGTTGTTCGGAGTCCCGGATGAGATCCCGAACGTTACGAGGAGCTCCGGAATGGTCCATAGGTAAAGAAGGCGGAGATTGTCATCGAGCTGTACGTGTGCTGAACGCGGGGTGCCGTCCGTTTGGCGCTAGATCGGGACGGATCGTGATTGGATCGCGGGACGGCTTGCGATTTGGATCGCGAAGACGTTCGACTACATCAACCGCGTTTCTTAACGCTTCCCGCTTAGTGATCTACGAGGGTACATAGATCCACTCTCCCTCTCGTAGATGCTCATCACCATGGATAGATCTTGCGTGTGCGTAGGAAATTTTTTGTTTCCCATGCAACGTTCCCCAACAGTGGCATCATGAGCTAGGTCTATGCGTAGATGAGATCACGAGTAGAACACAAAGGAGTTTGTGGGCGTTGATATTCAGATTTCTTCCCTCCTTAGTCTTTTCTTGATTCAGCGGTATTGTGGGATGAAGCGGCTCGGACCAACCTTACTCGTCCACGTACGAGAGACCGGTTCCATCGACTGACATGTAACTTTGTTGCATAAGATGGCTGACGGGTGTCTGTCTCTCCCCTTTAGTTGAATCGGATTCGACAGAGGCGGTCCATGTAGAAGGTGAAATAGCAACTTGTATATCACCGTTGTGGTTTTGCGTAGGCAAGAATCGTTCTTGCTAGATACCCATAGCAGCCACGTAAAACATGCAACAACAAATTAGAGGACGTCTAACTTGTTTTTGCAGGGTATGATGTGATATGATATGGCGAGAAACATGATGAGATATATGTGATGTATGAGATGATCATGTTTTGTATAGATTATCACGACTTGCATGTCGATGAGTACGGCAACCGGCAGGAGCCATAAGATGGAGGAGAACGGGTCTGTCAGTGAACATGTACTGAGAATGTCTGGGTATTCCAACCGCCTGGCGGAGTTGGGATTTGTTCTCCCGCCATAGGCGATCACTGACAGAGTTCTTCAATCACTGCCACCTAGCTACAAAAGCTTCGTGTTGAACTATAACATGCAAGGGATGAACAAGTCAGTCGCCAAGCTGTTTGCAATGTTGAAAGTCGCTCAGTCTGAGATTCAGAAGGAGCATCAAGTGTTGATGGTCAATAAAACCACTAGTTTCAAGAAGAATGGCAAGGGCAAGAAGGGTAACTCCAAGAAGAGTGGCAAAGCAGTTGCTCCTCCCGTGAAGAAACCCAAGGCTAGATCCAAGCCAGAAACTGAGTGCTTTCATTGCAAGGGAACTGGTCACTGGAAGCGGAACTGTCCCAAGTATCTGGCTGACAAGAAGGCGGCCAACACCAAACAAGGTATATATGATATACATGTTATTGATGTGTACCTTACCAACTCTCGTTGTTGTGCCTAGGTATTTGATATCGGTTCGGTTGCTCACATTTGCAACTCAAAGCAGGAACTACGGAATAGACAGAGGCTGGCAAAGGACGAGGTGACAATGCGCTTGGGAAATGGTTCCAAGGTTGATGTGATCTCCGTCGGCACGCTCGCTCTTCGATTACCATCGGGATTAGTGATGAACCTAAATAATTATTATTTAGTGCCTGCGTTAAGCATGAACATTATATCTGGATCTTGTTTATTGCGAGACGGTTACTCATTTAAATCAGAGAATAATGGTTGTTCTATTTATATGAATAATATCTTTTATGGTCATGCACCCATTGTGAGGGGTTTATACTTATTGAATCTCGATAGTGATGATACACACATTCATAACATTGACGCCAAAAGATATAGAGTTGATAATGATAGCACCACTTTCTTGTGGCACTGCCGCTTAGGTCATAGTGGTGTAAAATGCATGAAGAAGCTCCATGCTGATGGACTTTTGGAGTCACTTGACACATGTGAACCATGCCTCATGGGCAAGATGACTAAGACCCCGTTCTCTGGTACAATGGAACGGGCAAGTGACTTGTTGGAAATCATACATACTGATGTGTGCGGTCCGATGAGCATTGAGGCGCACGGTGGATATCGTTATTTTCTCACCTTCACCGATGACTTAAGTAGATATGGGTATATTTACTTAATGAAACATAAGTCTGAAACGTTTGAAAAGTTCAAGCAATTTCAGAGTGAAGTTGAGAATCATCGTAACAAGAAGATTAAATTCCTGCGATCTGATCGAGGAGAAGAATATCTGAGTTATGAGTTTGGCAGTCACTTAAGACAATGTGGAATTGTTTCACAATTGACACCGCCTGGAACACCACAGCGCAATGGTGTGTCCAAACGTCGTAATCGAACCTTATTGGATATGGTGCGGTCTATGATGTCTCTTGCCGATTTGCCACTATCGTTTTGGGGTTATGCGTTAGAGACATCTACATTCACTTTAAATAGGGCACCATCTAAATCCGTTGAGACGACGCCATATGAACTGTGGTTTGGCAAGAAACGAAAGTTGTCGTTTCTAAAAGTTTGGGGATGTGATGCTTATGTCAAAAAGCTTCAGCCTGAAAAGGTGGAACCCAAAGCGGAGCAATGCGTCTTCATAGGATACCCAAAAGAGACGGTTGGGTATACCTTCTATCTCAGATCCGAAGGCAAAGTGTTTGTCGCAAAGAACGGGTCATTTCTCGAGAAAGAGTTTCTCTCAAAAGAATTGAGAGGGAGAAAAATAGAACTTGATGAGGTTGTTGAACCTTCACTTCAACCAGAGAGTAGCGCAGCGCAGAAAGATGTTTCTGTAGAGCCTACATCGGTTGAAGAGGAAGCTGATGATGGTAATCATGAGGCTTTAGATCATGTTGCTATCGAACCTCGTAGGTCGACAAGGGCACATACTGCTCCTGAGTGGTACGGTAACCCTGTCTTCGAGGTCATGTTGTTGGACAACGATGAACCTACGAGCTATGGAGAAGCGATGGTGGGCCCGGATTCCGAGAAATGGTTAGAGGCCATGAAATCCGAGATGCGATCCATGTATGAAAACAAAGTATGGACTTTGGAAGTATTACCTGAAGGGCGAAAGGCCATTCAGAATAAATGGATCTTTAAGAAGAAGACGGACGCAGACGGTAATGTCACCGTCTATAAAGCTCGACTTGTGGCGAAGGATTTTTCCCAAGTTCAAGGAGTTGACTACGATGAGACCTTCTCACTCGTAGCGATGCTTAAGTCCGTCAGAATCATGTTAGCAATAGCTGTATTTTTCGATTATGAAATTTGATAGATGGATGTCAGAACAACGTTCCTTAACGGTTTCATTAAGGAAGAGTTGTATATGATGCAACCGCAAGGTTTTGTCGATCCAGAGAATGCTGACAAAGTTTGCAAACTCCAGCGATCTATTTATGGACTGGTGCAAGCATCTCGGAGTTGGAATCTTCGCTTTGATGAGGTGATCAAAGTGTTCGGGTTTATACAAGTTTACGGAGAAGCTTGTATTTACAAGAAAGTGAGTGGGAGCTCTATAGCATTTCTAATATTATATGTGGATGACATATTGCTGATTGGAAACAATATAGAAATGTTGGAAAGCATGAAGGAATATTTGAACAAGAGTTTTTCAATGAAGGACCTAGGAGAAGTTGCTTTCATATTAGGCATCAAGATCTATAGAGATAGATCGAGACGTTTAATAGGAATTTCACAAAGCACATACCTTGACAAAGTTTTGAAGAAATTCAAAATGGATCAGTCCAAGAAGGGGTTCTTGCCTGTATTGCAAGGTGTGAAGTTGAGTAAGACTCAATGCCCAGTGACTGCAGAAGATAGAGAAAAGATGAGTGTCATCCCCTATGCTTCAGCCATAGGCTCTATCATGTATGCAATGCTGTGCACAAGACCCGATGTCAGCGTTGCCATAAGTATGGCTGGAAGGTTTCAAAGTGATCCAGGAATGGAACACTGGACGACGGTCAAGAATATCCTGAAGTACCTAAAAAGGACTAAGGACATGTTTCTCATTTATGGAGGTGATCAAGAGCTCGTCGTAAAGGGTTACGTCGATGTAAGCTTTGACACTGATTCAGAGGACTCTAAGTCTCAAACCGGATACGTATTTATTCTCAATGGGGGAGCAGTAAGCTGGTGCAGTTCCAAGCCGAGCGTGGTAGCTGATTCTACATGATAAGCGGAGTACATCGCTGCCTCGGAGGCGGCAAAGGAAGGTGTCTGGATGAAGGAGTTCATGACAGATCTTGGAGTAGTGCCTAGTGCACTGGACCCAATGACTCTGTTCTGTGACAACACTGGTGCCATTGCTCTGGCCAAGGAACCAAGGTTTCACAAGAGGACCAGACACATAAAGAGACGCTTCAATTCCATCCACGATTACATCAAGGAGGAGGACATAAATATTTGCAAAGTGCACACGGATCTGAATATCACAGACCCGTTGACTAAACCTCTTCCAAGGGCTAAACATGATCAACACCAGAACTGTATGGGTGTTAGATTCATTACAATGTAAATCACATAGTGATGTGAGCTAGATTATTGACTCTAGTGCAAGTGGGAGACTGTTGGAAACAACACTGTGTCCCTAGTATGCCTCTAGTAGACTAGCTCGTTGATCAAATATGGTCAAGGTTTCCTAGCCATAGACATGAGATGTCATTTGATAACGGGATCACATCATTAGGAGAATGATGTGATGGACAAGACCCAAACTATGAACGTAGCATATGATCGTGTCAGTTTATTGCTATAGTTTTCTGCATGTCAAGTATCTGTTCCTATGACCATGAGATCATGCAACTCACTGACACTGGAGGAATACCTTGTGTGTATCAAATGTCGCAACGTAACTGGGTGACTATAAAGATGCTCTACAGGTATCTCCGAGGGTGTCTATTGAGTCGGCATGGATCGAGACTGAGATTTGTTACTCCGTGTGACAGAGAGGTATCTCAGGGCCCACTCGGTAATACAACATCACAATAAGCCTTGCAAGCAAAGTGACTAAAGAGTTAGCCACGGGATCTTGTATTACGGAATGAGTAAAGAGACTTGCCGGTAACGAAATTGAACTAGGTATAGAGATACCGACAATCGAACCTCGGGCAAGTAACATACCGAAGAACAAAGGGAACAGCATACGGGATTAACTGAATCCTTGACATAGAGGTTCAACCGATAAAGATCTTCGTAGAATATGTAGGAACCAATATGGGCATCCAGGTCCCGCTATTGGTTATTGACCGTAGAGGTGTCTCGGTCATGTCTACATAGTTCTCGAACCCGGAGGGTCTGCACACTTAACGTTCGATGACGTTTCGGTAGTATTGAGTTATGTATGTTGGTGACCGAAGGTTGTTCGGAGTCCCGGAGGAGATCCCAAACGTTACGAGGAGCTCCAGAATGGTCTGGAGGTAAATATTGATATATAGGAAAGTGGTGTTTGAACTCCGGAAAAGTTTCGGGCATTTCCGGCAGTGTACCGGGAGTGACGAATGGGTTCCGGGGGTCCACCAAGTGGGGCCCACACACCCCAAGGGGCCACATGGGCCTTAGTGGTGGCGCACCAGCCCCTGGTGGGATGGTGCGGCCAGCCCTATGGGCCTATGCGCAGGAAAAAGAGGAGAGGGGGAGGAGTCCTAATCGGAGGAGGACTCCTCCCACGCCCACCTCCTAGTTGGAGGTGGACTCCTCCACCTCCCTGGTTCGGCCGACCCTAGGGGGAAACCCTAGGGCACCAGACCCTCCCGCTCCCTCCTATATATATTGGAGGGGAGAGAGGGCAGCCACACCCAAAGCAACGGTGCAGCCCTCTTTCCCCCGGTCTATACCGTTTTTCCTCTAGATTAGTTCGGCGGCGCTTGGCGAAGCCCTGCCGGATCAGCTCCACCACCACCGTCACCACGCCGTCGTGCTGCCGGGGAACTCATCTACCTCTCCGCCCCCTCTTGCTGGATCAAGAAGGCGGAGATCGTCATCGAGCTGTACGTGTGCTGAACGCGGAGGTGCCTTCCGTTCGGCGCTAGATCGGGACGGATCGTGATTGGATCGCTGGACGGCTTGCGATTTGGATCGCGAAGACGTTCAACTACATCAACCGCGTTTCTTAACGCTTCCCGCTTAGCGATCTACAAGGGTACGTAGATCCACTCTCCCTCTCGTAGATGCTCATCACCATGGATAGATCTTGCGTGTGCATAGGAAATTTTTTGTTTCCCATGCAACGTTCCCCAACAATCATGTCATCGTTCTCTATGCATTACTCTGTTTTACTTAATACCCTAGATGCATGCTGGATAGCGGTCGATGAGTGGAGTAATAGTAATAGGTGCAGGCAGGAGTCGGCCTATTTGTTTATGGACGTGATGCCTATATACACATGATCATTTCCGTGAAAATCGCATAAGTATCCGCTTTTCTATCAATGGCCCAACAGTAATTTGTTACCGATCGCATGCTGCCTACATGAGAGATGCCGCTAGGGAAAACTATGGCCCCGAGTCTATTCACTTATATATTTACAAACACTACTATTAAATTGCTGCCTTTATTTACATTTTATTTTATTTTCCAATGTACAATTATCTACACAACTCATTTGCTTGCAAATAATGAGATCAAAGGGATTGACAAATCTCTTGCCCGCGTTGGGTGCAAGTTGTTTGTTCATTTGTGTGCAGCCGCTGAAGACGGTTGAGGATTGATATTCCTATTGGTTTGATAAACCTTGGTTTCATAACCGAGGGAAGTACTTACCCACTTTGTGCTGCGATAACCCGTTCCTCTTCACGGAAAACCCAACGCAGATCACGAGTATCAGGAAGGATTTCTGGCGCCGTTGCCGGGGAATATCATCATCAACTGTCAAGTAACTTCACACAAATTTTCATTCACTTGTTTATCTTTTTATTTGCTGTTATATTTTGTTTGTCTCATAAAAATCAAAAATACAAAAATATTTATCTTTGCTTGTTACTAGTTTACTTCTTCGCTTGCCAGTTTACTTGTCTTGCTTGTTACTTTGCTTGTTCGGTCACCATGTCTCAAGATACTACTAAGTTGTGTGACTTCTCAAATACTAATAATAATGATTTTATTAGTACTCCTATACCACCTACCACTAGTGCGGAGGCTTTCGATATTGATGCTGCATTGCTGAATCTTGTCATGAAGGATCAATTTTCGGGAAGTCCTAATGAGGATCTCGCGTCACATCTTAATACCTTTGTTGAATTATGTGACATGCAAAATAAAAAGGATATGGATAATGATATTGTGAAATTAAAATTATTTCCTTTTTCACTAAGAGATAAAGCTAAAGCTTGGTTTTCATCTTTACCTCGTAATAGTATTGGAACATGGGATAAGTGTAAAGATGGTTTTATTGCCAAGTATTTTCCTCCTGCTAAGATCATCTCCCTTAGAAATCAAATAATGAATTTTAAACAGCAAGATCAAGAGCATGTTGCACAAGCTTGGGAGAGAATGAAATTGATGATAAGAAATTGTCCAACTCATGGTTTAAACTTGTGGATGATTATCCAAAACTTCTATGCTGGACTAAACTTTGTGTATAGAAATCTTCTAGATTCTGCTGCAGGTGGTATAATTATGGACATGACCTTAGGAGAGGCCACAAAACTTTTGTATAACATTATGACAAATTATTCTCAATGGCGTACCGAAAGGGCTCCAACCGGTATGAAGGTAAATTTTGTTGAAGAAATCGCTACTTTGAGTGAAAAAGTGGATGCTCTTATGAATATGGTTGCTAGTAAAAATGCTCATGTTGATCCCAATGATATGCCCTTGTCTAATTTGATTGAGCAAAATAATGATGGTATTGATGTGAACTTTGTCTCACAAAACAATTTCAACAATAATGCTTATAGAGGAAACTTCAATTCTAGACCGTATCCCGATAATTCCTCTAACAACTATGGAAATTCTTATGGTAATTCTTATGGAAATTCTTCTACAAATTATAATAGGATACCCTCTTATCTTGAGAACACAATTAAATAATTTATTAATTCTCAAAAGGTTCTCAACATTATGGTAGAAGAAAAATAAATTGCATGTAGTTTATACTTTGGCTAAAAACATGGATAGAATTGTTCTTGATGTGGAAACTCTTAGAGGCAAAGCTTTGCCACCCAAGCATGATTTTAATGATGCCATTAAATCTATCCAAATATCTATTAATGAAAGTAAGGAGAGGACCGCTAAGTTGAGAGCTAAGCGGGAATTCTTAGAAAAAGCTCTTCCACCCGGTTTTTACCGGAATCATGATGAAGATCTTAAAATGATTGGTACTTATCCTATTGAATATTTATTTAGCTTTCTTAATATAAATTATAAATGGACTGGAGATGAGTCAACTCTAGTTGAGAAGCGTCCTGTTTGCTTGGAGGGTGATGATTTTGATGCTAAAACTGAAAAACATGGGTTTGGAGAGGTCAAAACTTTAACTAGTGATGTGCCCACTATTTTGGATTACAAGGACTTTAATTATGATAATTTCTCTTTACTAGAATGTATTTCCTTGTTTCAATCCATTATTAGCTCACCTAATGCTTATGAACAAAATAAAGCTTTTGCCGAACATATAGTAGAAGCTATGATAAAAGCTTATGATGAGAAACTTGAGCTTGAAGTTTCTATTCCTAGAAAATTGCATGATGAGTGGGAACCTACTATCAAGATAAAGATAAAATAAATATGAATTCAATGCTTTGTGTGACCATGGTGCTAGTTTTTCAACTATTCCCAAATCTCTTTGTGATGTGCTTGGTCTCACTAATATTGAAGATTGTTCCCTTATCTTGCATCTTGCGGATTATACCATTAAGAAGCCTCTAGGTAGAATTAATGATGTGCCTATTATTGCAAATAAAAATTATGTGCCTGTAGATTTCATTGTTCTTAATATTGATTGCAATCCTACTTGTCCCATAATACTTGGGAGACCTTTCCTACGAACTATAGGTGCAATCATTAACATGAAAGAAGGAAACATAAGGTTCCAATTCCGAAAATTCACTTTGGCTCATAGGTGTATATGCACCCATTGTCTCAATACACATTTTAAAATGTTAAAAAATTCTGAGAAAAAACCCCGCGTGTGAATCCAGACATTATATGTGCGTGCACCAAGTTTTGATGAAAAAGGACATTTTTTGTGGCTTGTGTAAAAAAGACAATTTTCGATGTCTGATTACAGCTATTCATGAGGCATATTTTTATCTTTTTTATACATGCCACAAAAAAATTCCTTTTTCATCGAAACTTTGTGTGCAAACATTGGATGCCCGGATGTACATGGGGGATTTTTTCTTGAATTTTTTTAACATTTTGAAATGTGAATTTTATACATATTTCATAATAGGTGTATATACACCTTGGAGCCAAAACGGCACTCTCGTGATCTTTGACACTCCACCCATAAGTAGCTCTCATGATTGATTCATAAGGTGGTTTAATTATGTTTCTAGGGAAGTGTTCCATCCCTTTCTTTAATGGGAATTGGAAGAGAGTGCCGTTTTGGCTCCTAGGTGTATATACACCTATTATGAAATATGTATAAAATTCACATTTCAAAATGTTAAAAAAATTCAAGAAAAAAATCCCCCGTGTACATCCGGACATCCAATGTTTGCACACAAAGTTTCGATGAAAAAGGAAATTTTTTGTGGCATGTATAAAAAATATAAAAATATGCCTCGTGAATAGCTGTAATCAGACATCGAAAATTGTCTTTTTTACACAAGCCACAAAAAATGTCCTTTTTCATCAAAACTTGGTGCACGCAAAATGTATATTTAGACAATGGGTGCATATACACCTATGAGCCAAAGTGAATTTTTGAAAGATCACAATACTTGAAACTATGCATTATGCCTAGCTAGGGGCATAAAACAAAAGCGCTTGTTGGGAGGCAATCCAATAGTTATCTTTAAATTTTTTGCTTTAAACTTTCTATTTATTTTTGATAACATGATTATTTCCTCTGTAATGATTATGTTTTTGTGTTTAAATTAGCGTTTGTGCCAAGTAAATCCTTTGGGATAACTCACAAGATGAGTAGAACCGATGCTGAAACAAAACAGAAACTTTTGACTCCAGTACAGGAATTTTCATTTTTTACTGGAGCGTGATAATGATCTAAAAATCTTATAAAGTGTTTTTATAAAAATTTTAGAGGTTGTCCAAATTGTTCAGAATTTTTAGAGTTACAGATGTATAGTTTCTCTACAGATTACTACAGACTGTTCTGTTTTAGACAGATTCTGTTTTTGCTTGCATAGTTGCTTGTTTTGATTGTGCTATGGATTGTATCGGGGGGTATAAGCCATGGAGAAGTTAGAATACAGTAACTATTCTGCAATCATGAAATAAAAATCAATTTATAAAAGTACCTAAAGTATGTAATATGTTTCTTATACTAACGGATCTCATGAAGTTTTGTTGAGTTTTGTGTGATTGAAGTTTTCAAGTTTTGGGTGTTATCGTGATGAACCACGGAATAAGGAGTAGCAAGGGCCTAAGATTGGGGATGACCAAGGAACCCCAAGGTAATATTTTAAAGGATACTCAAGCGTCTAAGCTTGTGGATGCCCCGGAAGGCATCCCCTCTTTCGTCTCAATCCATCGGTATGTCAGTTGAAGCTATATTTTTATTCGTCACATGATATGAGTTTTGCTTGGAGCGTCGTTTGCTTTTATTTCCTTTTACTTTCAGTTTGCCACAATCATTGTTTGCTGTACACACCTATTTAAGAGAGACACACCTTCATCATAATTTGTTCGAATACTCTATGTGCTTCACTTATATCTTTTGAGCTTAGCAGTTGCTCTAGTACTTCACTTAAATCTTTTTGAGCACGATGGCGTATAGATTTTATAGAAATGATTTCACTCTTGTTCTTCACTTATATTTGTTTGAGAGTTAATAAATAGTGATGGTAATTTGCATGGGTCATAAGACTAGTCCAAAAATATTAGGTATTCAATGAGTGATAATCAAAACCATCATGTAGCACATATAGAGAAATTGTGGGTCAATGATATTGATGTGGTAATACGAAAAAGGTGTGAGGTCATAATTGTTGACCCATAGAAGTGTCGATATTAAGAGAGGTTAACCTTTTTGTTCATCTAAAAATTAAAGAGGCATGGTGATGATGTGTGAGAATTTCTATTCCTCATTGAAATCCTAGTGTTGTTTCGGGTCGGAAGCGCGCAATGGTTAACTCCTACCAACCTCTTCCCTCGGGGCATGCGAGTAGTACTTTGATTTATGATAAAACTAATAAATCTTTGCAACAAGTATATGAGTTCTTTAGGACTAATGTGAAACCATGGACATACGCAAATCTCACCTTCTCATATTTGCTAGCCTCTTCATTACCGTGCATAGCCCATTCTCACCTCGAGGATCAGTGCAACTTTTGCCGGTGCATCCAAACCCCGTGACTTGATACGCTCTATTGCACATAAGCATTATTATATCTTCCTCAAAACATCCACCATACCTACCTATCATGGCATTTCCATAGCCATTCCGATATATATTGCCATGCAAATTTCATCGTCACTTCACATGACTAGTTTGTTCATCATCATATTGCTTTGCATGATCATATAGAGCTGACATGGTATTTGTGGCAAAGCCACAGTTCATCATATTTTTGATACATGTCATGCTAGATCATTGCACATCCTGGTACACTGCTAGAGGCATTCATACAGAGTCATATCTTCATATCAGTTCTCCATATCGAGTTGTAAGTAAATAAAAGTGTGATGATCATCATTATTAGAGCATTGTCCCAGTGAGGAAAGAATGATGGAGATTATGATTCTCCCACAAGTCGAGATGAGACTCCGGACAAAAAATAAAGATGGGGGAGGCCAAATGAGCCCACCATTCCAAAAAAATGAAATGAGAGAAAATGAGAGAAGGGACTTTCCTACTATCTTTTACCACACTTGTGCCTCAAAGTGGCACTATGCTCCTCATGCAGAGAGTCTCGTGATATATCATTTTCATATGCTTGTGGGAATACCTATTCATTATTACAAACTTGGCTTCTATATTCCTATGACGGGCTTCCTCAAATGCCCAAGGTCTTCATGAGCAAGCAAGTTGGATGCACACCCCACTTACCTTTATTTGAGCTTTCATACACTTATAGCTCTAGTGCATCATTTGCATGGCAATCCCTACTCCTTACATTGACATCTATCGATGGGCATCACCATAGCTCGTTGGTACGCCTAGTTGATGTGAGACTATCTTCTCCACTTTTTACCCCTTTGATATCTACCACCATACTCTATTCCACCTAAATGCTATGTCCAATGGCTCACGCTCATGTATTGCGTGAAGAATAAAAAGTTGATGCATATTGAAAAAGTACGGTCCAATTGCCTGACTTGGAAACCGTGGTGCTTGACATTTGTATTAATGTGGTTAAGATGGAGCCCTGCCTTGCTAATATAATAAGATGAATGGGGGGTAAACATTCTTTAAGGATCGTATACTTTGAAGGATTGACTATTTTGTTTCTTACACTTTAAATATTGCTATGTTAATATTTGTTGATTCATCGTTTCTCAATGAGCATACATGCATAAGATTACATAATGGATAGCATGTCACATCAAAAATTCTGTTTTTATCATTTACCTACTCGAGGACGAGCAGGAATTAAGCTTGGGGATGCTTGATACGTCTCCAACGTATCTATAATTTTTGATTGTTCCATGCTGATATATTATCATTCTAGGATACTTTTTGGGTCTTTATTTACCAATTTATAATATTTTTTAGCACTAACCTATTGACCCAGTGCCCAGTGCCAGTTGTTGTTTTCTGCGTGTTTTTTAGTTTTCAGGTTTACATTACCAAACGAAGTCCATTTGCCACGAAACTTTTTGATGATTTTTTCTGTACCAAAAGAAGACCTCGAAGCTTCGGAAGGAGGCCGGGGGCCGCACGAGGGTCGCACCAGCCAACAGGGCTTGTGCCTCCCTCGGCTGCCTCCCAACGCCCCTCTTTGGCCTATAAATTCTCTTTCACCCTAAAAATAACAGAGGCAGTCCCAAAACCCTTTTTCCACCGCCGCAAGTCTCTGTTCCGTCGCGAGGCCATCTGGAGCTCCGTTCCGGCACCCTGTCAGAGGGGGGGTCGATCATGGAGGGCCTCTACATCAACCTTGCTGCCCTCATGATGATGTGTGAGTTGTTCACCACAGACCTACGACTCCATAGGTAGTACCTATATGGCAATCTCTCTATCTCTTGATCTTCAATATAATGGTCATCGCATCTTCTCTTTGATCTATCCGATGTAATCCTATTGTGTGGTGTGTTTGTTGGGATCCGATGAATTGTGGGTTTATGTTCAGATTATTCATGAAAAGTATTTGAGATACCTCTGATATATATTGCCTCTTAGTTGCATGATCATTATAGCTTCGTAATGCTCTCCGATTTATTAATGTGCTTTGGCCAAGTAGATTGATATTTCATCGGTGGGAGTGGTGCGTTGTGGTAGGTTCAACCTGACGAGTTTCTATATCCCAATGACAAAGTAGGGGACAAGATGCGTCTTTGTGTTGTTGCTACTAAGGATAACACGACGGGGTTCATTCATATTGCTTGAGTTTACTTTGTCTACATCATGTCATCGTTCTTCATGCATTACTCTGTTTTACTTAATACTCTAGATGCATGCTGGATAGCGGTCGATGAGTGGAGTAATAGTAATAGGTGTAGGCAGGAGTCGGCCTATTTGTTTATGGATGTGATGCCTATATACACATGATTATTGCCATGAAAATCGCATAACTATCCGCTTTTCTATCAATTGCCCAACATTAATTTGTTACCCATCCTATGCTGCCTACATGAGAGATGCCGCTAGGGAAAACTATGGCCCCCAGGTCTATTCACTTATATATTTACAAACACTACTATTACCTTGCTGACTTTATTTACTTTTTATTTTATTTTGCAATTTACAATTATCAACAATTATCTACACAACTCATTTGCTTGCAAATAAGGAGATCAAGGGGATTGGCAACCCTCTTGCCCGCGTTGGGTGCAAGTTGCTTGTTTATTTGTGTGCAGCCGTTGAAGACGGTTGAGGATACATATTCCTACTGGTTTGATAAACCTTGGTTTCATAATTGAGGGAAATACTTACCCACTTTGTGTTCCGATAACCAGTTCCTCTTCACGGAAAACCCAACGCAGATCACGAGTATCACGTATCAATGCGCCAGGTAACGGTCAACTACATTGACCCGACAAAAAGACTCCATTTTGGGCATATTTGAGTGTGGGCCGAGTGGTGGAGGGAAAAAGTGAGGGACGTTAGTTGGCTTGGGGAAAACTGAGGAGTACTAAGCAACCGAGGGCACAGAAATAGAAATCCCTCAATTCAAATGTTATTTGAATTTCCTAAAGTCAAATAATAATCCAAACTACTCCCTCCGTCCGGAAATACCTGTCCTAGAAATGGATGTATCTAGACTTATTTTAGTTATAGATATATCCATTTTATTCATTTCTAGGACAAGTATTTTCGGACAGAGGGAGTACTTACTAAAGTACATTATTTACTTTCTAAAACTGGTTGAACACAAAATATTTAATAAGCATCATTATTTCAAATTAAATTCAATTTGGTTTCAATTGTTATATGAGTTGAACTTCTGTTTAAACTATATTCAAATTATAATTTTAAATTATTTAAAAATTAGATTGTAGTAGCTAAGGTGAAACTATATTTCACTAGGTTTAATATGCCAAAAGAATCAATTAATTTGGATCAATTATTTGCAAGTTATGCCCTATCATATTCAAACAGATTCTGTTTGAATTTCAATTTTAAATTATGCAAATTCCAAATTTCAGTTTTTTTGTGATTATGGTATATTTCATAAGGATCATTTTCGAAAAAGAATCACTCAATTTGGAGTTATAGGTAAAAAGTTGTGATGTTTCTAAGTTCCACTTTTTTTTTGCAAAACAGCCTTTTTAATTTAATTAACAGGAAACAATTGGATAGTCTTGTGGATAATGTGGGTAACGTGGCGGCACATGGCTAGCCGGTACCGGTTCACTTAAGTATGCTTGTGTGATGCGTTGGATCGACAATGAACAGCTAGGGATAGCTCTGGTCGAGGTGGCGATGCCCCGTGGATGCGCACGACCATGGGGAGTGCACAAGTGCAAGCGGGGGTCGACGGGTACTCGGTCTTGCCAGAGACGATGACGAAAACACTGGCAATGGCGACGTCGATTTGCGATAGCCTGGGGCTTCGTCGGGGGAAAACAGAGGGGAAGAAGAGAGGGGGTCGCAGCGGATTTAAAGGACACGGTCACGAGGGATGGCATGCACTAAGGGGGATCGTGGCGTCGTGGCCACGGTCGTGCGCCGGACGTGGACAGGCAGTTGCTGGGAGCTCAGGGACGACCCCGACACAAGAGTTCCCCTATCGGTGGGTGAGAGGAAGAGAGAGCGTAGGGTGGGCTGCGTTTTGTGCTGGCTGCGCCGTTCTGGCTAGCTGGGTTGAGGTCGGCTTGGCCAGCCTCCTTTTTCATTTTCTTTTTTTGTTTTCTTCCTAAATTTGAATTGGCTTTGAATTTGAATTTTCTGCAAAAATCAAACTTGCTCTAAATTCCAAATGGAATATTTCTAAATTGGTGCACACTTTCTTTGGGCAATTTGGGCAAACATTTTTCTACACTTAATTTTCCCTATTTAATTGAATTTGATTTCATAACCAAATGTGCTCCAAATCCATTATTGAAAATTTGTAGAAGGTCAAGATCATATTTGGACTTATGTACTTCACATTTCTTGCTGAATAAATGCAAGCCAAATTTTAAATAATTCCCTGGACTTTTGAATTGATTTCAAAAGGATTCCTATTCAATTCTTGGAGAATTATTTTGGCTTGAAAATTTTCTTGGGACTTATTATGGTAAGCCTTATGCCCAATGAATATTTTAAAATGGTTCGGTTTCTACGAGAGGCTAGCTAGGTTTCAACTAGTGGAATTGGGGTTTAAACGCTTGTAGACAAGCAATCAAACAATTTTTAACTGCCAAGCAATCAAGCAGAGGTTTTGTTGGGAAAAAATGATTCCCTGTGAAAAATTTAACATACCAGATTTAGGAAAAATCTTGGATGTGACAGACTAAAACCCTTAAAAGAGATCTCGTCCTCGAGATCTGGAGAGGCTAGAAAGAAAGGTTAGGGTTTGGAGTTTGCCTTAAATTCAACCTCCAAGTTTAGGGTTTGTTGTATGAGGTTTGACAAAACCATCTGTACCTTTGGATCCTTGAAGCTGCTTTTCCTTGTATGTCCATAGTTTCCTCAAGATAATTCCGTGGCTGGTAGCTCTATTCCTCAAGGCTTCCTTATAGCTGGTGCCTCGTCGGTGCTTCGTGCTTCCTGGAACTGTCCGTATGTTTGTAGTCTCTTTGTTCCAGGTTGCTAGCACCCTTAAAAGATTTTAAGTTCGGGATTTCCTGTAGCTTCTTACTCCTTGGTTAATGCTGACCATCCTTCAGATTCCATAATCAGGATATCATCTACCAGCTTGGCATTTCTGCCTATCCATCTGTTTTAATGCTCATCACTAGTCTTGCAATTCCATCACTGTCATACATCTATGCTTTCTTCAATGTGCCACTCGTGGTCTTACCATCGTAATCTCCTTTATGTGCCATCTATGGTCTTATCATTGCATCGTGCCATAAATGGGCTTACCATGTGCCATCCTCCTATTCTTAGCCATTTTCTTTCTGCTCCATCTCTCATACTCATGTTCCAACTGTCATATCCTCTGTTTGACTACTTGTGATACTATAATCCCATATCTATTCATCAGGCAGATAACTTCTTGGATCCTTACTGTCTCTTTGCTTCCACCCCTGGGTCTCAGAAATTCCTTATCAGGGACTGGTTTTCCGATATATTGATCCTTTCCAGTTGACAGGTCTGGCACCAATTGTTTTTTGAATACCTATCGTTACTCTCTTGGTGTTCAATCGAAATCCTCTTGGGGTTCCTGCAGAATTGCCTCTTGGCTACCCTCACTGTAAACAGGCGATTCAATGATTTTCTCTAAAGTCTTTCGTTGGGTGTTCCTATTAGGTTTCATCATAACGGCTCTCATTCTACAGACTTACTTTGTAATATGACAAAGTGAATAATAAGAGTAGTCATCATGGTGACCAATCCATGTCGCACCCAAATCATTACTTTGCATACGGTCCAATGAATCTCGTATAGAGTCACTCGGGCTCTCACAAGCTTTGCAGAAGTCATTCTTGTCCACGAACTGAGTTCGGCTAAATCCATTGGTTCTGCAAGCAAAACATCTAACTATCTCATGGCTCTCGAGGTTTTTAAAGCTTCCAAAGTCTAAGTTAGAAAACACCTAGTTCTCCAAAAAATTAAACTATGGCGTGAAAACCTTCCTTTGCAATCCGTGAGGTTTCTTCCCTCCTGTTGAGACAATGTTTTCACAATCTCTCTTTTGAGCCATGGTGTTTCTACTTCCATAATCATCTGATTCTCTACTCCATGTTTCCTAAATTGATTAGGCATATCTGTTTTGATCCTAGTGTCTGTGGGTTATGGCCCACTGCTTAGCACCATTCTCTAGTTGCCTAATTCCTCGAATGCCTTGTGCAACTCTAGTGGCAAATTTCCCGTTGTGAAATTGTTTATGTATGCCTTACGGCTCAGTGATACGTCTCCAACGTATCTATAATTTTTGATTGTTCCATGATGATATATTATCATTCTAGGATACTTTTTGGGTCATTATTTACCAATTTATAATATTTTTGAGCACTAACCTATTGACCTAGTGCCCAGTGCCAGTTGCTATTTTCTGCGTGTTTTTGCCTTTGCAGGTTTACTGTACCAAAAGAAGTCCAATTGCCACGAAACTTTTTGATGATTTTTTCTGGACTATATGAAGACCTAGAAGCTTTGGAAGGAAACCGGGAGGCACACGAGGGCCCCACCACACATCAGAGCACGCCGTGGGGGGGGGGGGCTGATATGTGGTGGTCCCCTCGGGCAACCTCCCGACGTCCCTCTTCGGCCTATAAATTCTCTAATATTCTAAAAACCCTGGAGGCATTCCCGAAACCCTTTTTCCGCCGCCGCAAGTCTGTGTTCCGTCGTGAGGCCATCTGGAGCTCCGTTCCGGCACCCTGCCGGAGGGGGGGGTCGATCACGGAGGACCTCTTAATCAACCTTGCAGCCCTCATGATGATGTGTGAGTAGTTCGCCACAGACTTACGGGTCCATAGCTAGTACCTAGATGGCAATCTCTCTATCGTACGATGTTCAATAAAATGATCATCGCATCTTCACTTTGATCTATTCGATGTAATCCTATTGTGCGGTGTGTTTGTTGGGATCTGATGAATTGTGGGTTTATATTTAGATTATTCATGAAAAGTATTTGAGATGCCTCCGAATTATATTATCTCTTATGAGCATGATCATTATAGCTTCGTAATGCTCTCTGATCTATTGATATGCTGATACGTCTCCAACGTATCTATAATTTTTGCTTGTTCCATGCTGTTATATTATCATTCTTGGATGTTTTACAATCATTTTATTACAACTTTATATCATTTTTTGGGACTAAACCTATTGACATAGTGCCAAAGTGCCAGTTGATGTTTTTGCCTGTTTTTTACTTCGCAGAAAATCAGTACCAAACAAAGATGAAACGCTGCGGGGATTTTTGTGGATTTTTTACGGACCAGAAGAAACCAGATGGGCCAAAGAACACCAGATGAGGGGGCCCAGGGTGGCCAGCCCCCACCAGGGTGCGCCAGAGGCCCCCTGGCGCGGCCTGGTGGGTGCTGGGCACCTCGGGCACCCCCTCAACCGACTATCGTGCCTATAAATTCATTGGAAATCCAAAAACCCTAGAGGAGTCGACGAAACACAATTCCATCCGCCGCAAGTTCCAGAACCGCGAGATCCAATCTAAACACCATCACGGAGGGGTTCATCTTCCTCATAGGTGCCTCTCCGATGATTCGTGAGTAGTCCACCATAGACCTATGGGTCCTTAGGCAGTAGCTAGATGGTTTCTCCTCTCTCTCTTATGATTCTCAATACAATGGTCTCTTGGAGATCTATTTGATGTAAACTTTTGCGGTGTGTTTGTTGGGATCCGATGAATTTTGAGTTCATGATCAGTTTCTATCCATGAATATTATTTGAGTCTTCTTTGATCTCTTATATGCATGATTACTTATAGCCTCGTATTTCTTCTTCGTATCTTTGGTTTAGTTAGGCCAACTAGATCGATTTTTCTTGCCATGGGAAGAGGTGCTTTGTGATGGGTTCGATCTTGCGGTGTTCTTTCCCAGTGACAGAAGGGGCAGCAAGACATGCATGTATCGTTGCTATTAAGGATAACAAGATGGGGTCTATTCCTACATGAATAGATCTTGTCTACATCATGTCATCGTTCTTGTTGCATTACTCCGATTTTCCATGAACTTAATACCCTAGATGCATGCTGGATAGCGATCGATGTGTGGAGTAATAGAGGTAGATGCAGGCAGGAGTCGGTCTATCTATCTTGGACGTGATGCCTATATAATGATCATCGCCTTGGATATCGTCATGACTATTCGATTTTCTATCAATTGCCCAACAGTAATTTTTTCACCCACCGTGCGCTATACTCATGAGAGAAGTCACTAGTGAACCCTACGGCCCCGGGTATACTTTTCCTATCATATTGCTTTCCGATCTACATTTTTTGCACTTTTTGTTTTCAGATCTACAAAACCAAAAACCCAAAAACATATTGCTGCATATTTACTCTTTTTTGTGTTCTTGAGAGATCTATCTCTCCTATCTATCACTACCTAATCTATCTTATTACCGTAGAAAGATTGACAACCTCTCTTTCGCGTCGGGTTGCAAGTATTTGTTGTTTGTGTGCAGGTGCTGCTTATTGGGTGGTGGTTATCCTCCTACTGGTTCGATAACCTTGGTTTCATAACTGAGGGAAATACTTACCGTCGCTGTGCTGCATCATCCCTTCCTCTTTGGGGAAATACCGACGTAGTCCAAGCCACGTCATATGCTTTGGCCAAGTAGATTGATATTTCATCGGTGGGAGTGGTGCGTTGTGGTAGGTTCAACCTGGCGAGTTTCTATATCCCAGTGACAAAGTAGGGGACAAGATGCGTCTTTGTGTTGTTGCTAGTAAGGATAAAACGATGGGGTTCATTCATATTGTTTGAGTTTACTTTGTCTACATCATGTCATGGTTCTCCAAGCATTACTCTGTTTTACTTAATACTCTAGATGCATGTTGGATAGCGGTCGATGAGTGGAGTAATAGTAATAGGTGCAGGCAAGAGTCGGCCTATTTGCTTATGGACATGATGCCTATATATACATGATCATTGCCATGAACATCGCATAACTATCCGCTTTTTTATCAATTGCCCAACAGCAATTTATTTACCCACCGTATGCTGCCTACATGAGAGATGTCGCTAGGGAACACTATGGCCCCCGGGTCTATTCACTTATATATTCACAAACATTATATTTACCTCGCTCCCTTTATTTACTTTTTATTTATTTTGCAATTTATATTTATCAACAATTATCTACATAATTCAATTGCTTGCAAATAACGAGATCAAGGGGATTGACAACCCTATTGCCCGCGTTGGGTGCAAGTCGTTTTTCATTTGTGTGCAGCCACTGAAGACGGTTGAGGATTGATATTCCTATTGGTTCGATAAACCTTGGTTTCATAACTGAGGGAAATACTTATCCGCTTTGTGCTGCAATTACCCGTTCCTCTTCACGGAAAACCCAACGCAGATCATAAGTATCAGCAAGGATTTCTGGCGCCGTTGTCGGGGAATATCATCATCAACTACCAAGTAACTTCACACAAATTTCATTCAGTTGTTCTTCTTTTTATTTGCTGTTATATTTATCTTGTCTCCTAAAAATAAAAAATACAAAAATATTTACCTTTGCTTGTTACTAGTTTTCCTGTTTGAAGTCATGACTAGTTCTTCTTCCGCTCGCTTTACTCCCAATGATGATGTAGTGAATATCAAACAAAGGGGAGGAGAAATTTTAAAAGATGCATGGTATAGTATTTGCTTTTCTCAAAATAAAGAAACTAAAAAGTTATCCACCACTACCTTGCTTCACAATTTTTATGTTGGTGTGACCACTTGGTATAGGTTTGTACTTGACACCATCACTGGTGGGAATTTCTTAATGTGTCACACCTTGGATGCCTACACCGCAATTGAAAATCTTGTAGGGACACCACCCATTATCATCAACGAAACAAATTGGACCTTGGAATATGTTATGGAAAGGCTTGATGCTATTGAAAAGAAGATGATCACAAACAAACCCACTGAAGAGTTGGATAAAAAAACTTCATAATCATATCACTCAACTTGGGTCACGAGTAGGAATGACTTTGAAAACCGTAAAGTAAAAATACACCACTATTGACAAGAGGATAGAACAAGGTTTGAATAGAATAGATAAATTGGAAGAGGTCATTGCTCCGCCTTCACACCTTCCAAAGCTAATACTAGTACCTCTCACAACAAAAATTGCAAGTTCATATACGTTCCCAAGCCTTCTACAAAAAGGGACGAGGATCTTAAGATGATTAGTGTCCATCCCAACTTTATCAATTTGATAAAAGCTTCTATTTCCAAGCCCCATATTGCACCTACTATCCACGGTTGTGTTATTGAGGAGCTTGATGTCAAAGATGACAATACTTGAAGCTATGCATTATGCCTAGCTAGGGGCATAAAACAATAGCGCTTGTTGGGAGGCAACCCAATAGTTATCTTTAAATATTTGCTTAGAAATTTCTGTTTATTTTTAATAACATGATTATTTCCTATGTAATGATTATTTTTGTGTGTTTAAATTAGTGTTTGTGCCAAGTAAAGCCTTTGGGATGACTCACAAGATGAGTAGAATCGATGCTGAAACAAAACAAAAACTTTTGACTCCAGTACAGGAATTTTCATTTTTAGCTGGAGCGTGATAATGATCTGAAATTTTGAAAAAGTGTTTCTATACAAATTTTCAAGGTTTTCCTAATTTTTCATAATTTTTAGAGTTACATAGTATAGGTTCACTACAGATTGCTACAGACTGTCCTGTTTTAGACAGATTCTGTTTTTGCTTGCATAGTTGCTTATTTTGATTAAACTATGGATTGTATCGGGGGATATAAGCCATGGAGAAGTTATAATACAGTACCTATTATGCATTTATGAAATTTGAGTCAATTTACAACAGTAATTAAAGTATGCAATATGTTTCTTATACTAACGGATCTCACGATGTTTTGTTGAGTTTTGTGTGACTGAAGTTTTCAAGTTTTGGGTGTTATCTTGATGGACAACGGAATAAGGAGTAGCAAGAGACTAAGCTTGGGGATGCCCAAGGCACCACAAGGTAATATTTTAAAGGAGACTCAAGCGTCTAAGCTTGGGGATGCCCCGGAAGGCATCCCCTCCTTCATCTCAAATCCATCGGTATGTCACTTGAAGCTATATTTTTATTCGTCACATGATATGAGTTTTGCTTGGAGCCTCATTTGCTTTTGTTTGCTTTAACTTTCAGTTTGCCACAATCATTGTTTGTTGGACACACCTATTTAAGAGAGACACACCTTCATCATAATTTGTTAGAATACTCTATGTGCTTCACTTATATCTTTTGAGCTTAGCAGTTGCTCTAGTACTTCACTTATATCTTTTTGAGCATGGTGGCGTGTAGATTTTAAAGAAATGATTTCACTCTTGTTCTTCACTTATATTTGTTTGAGAGTTCATAAATAGTGGCGGTAATTTGCATGGGTCATACAGACTAGTCCAAAAATATTAGGTATTCAAAGAGTGATAATCAAAACCATCATGTAGCACATATAAAGAAATTCTGGGTTAATGATACTGGTGTAGTAATATGAAATAGGTGTGAGTTCATAATTGTTAAACAGTAGAAGTGTCGATATTAAGAGGGCTTGACCTTTTTGTTCATCTAAAAATTAAAGAGGCATGGTGATGATGTGTGAGCATTTCTATTCCTCGTTGAAATTCTAGTGTTGTTTCGGGTCGGAAGCGCGTGATGGTTAAATCCTACCAACCTCTTCCCTCGGGGCATGCGATTAGTAATTGATTTATGATAAACTAATAAAACTTTGGAATAAGTATATGAGTTCTTTATGACTAATGTGAAACCATGGACATACGCAATCTCACCTTTTTATAATTTGCTAGCCTCTTCGGTACCGTGCATAGCCCATTGTCACCTCAAGGATCGGTGCAACTTTCGCCGGTGCATCCAAACCCCGTGACATGATACGCTCTGTTGCACATAAAGCCTTATTATATCTTCCTCAAAACAGCCACCATACCTACCTATCATGGCATTTCCATAGCCATTTCGAGATATATTGCCATGCAAATTCCATCGTCACTTCACATGACTAGTTCGTTCATCGTCATATTGCTTTGCATGATCATATATAGTTGACATAGTATTTGTGGCAAAGCCACCTTCATAATATTTTTGATACATGTCATGCTAGATCATTGCACATCCTGGTACACTGCCAGAGGCATTCATACAGAGTCATATCTTCATATCAGTTCTCCATGTTGAGTTGTAAGTAAATAAAAGTGTGATGATCATCATTGTTAGAGCATTGTCCCAGTGAGGAAAGAATGATGGAGACGATGATTCTCCCATAAGTCGAGATGAGACTCTTGATGAAAATAAAGATGGGGGGGCCAAATGAGCCCACCATCCACTTAAAATAATGAAAAAAGAGAAAAAAATGAGAGAAGGGACTTTGCTACTATCCTTTACCACACTTGTGCCTCAAAGTGGCACCATGTTTCTCATGTAGAGAGTCTCATGATATATCACTTTCATATGCTAGTGGGAATTACCTATTCATTATTTCAAACTTGGCTTGTATATTCCTACGACGGGCTTCCTCAAATGCCCGAGGTCTTCATGAGCAAGCAACTTGGATGCACACCCCACTTAGCTTCATTTGAGCTTTCATACACTTATAGCTCTAGTGCATCATTTGCATGGCAATCCCTACTCCTTGCATTGACATCTATCGATGGGCATCTCCATAGCCCGTTGGTACGCCTAGTTGATGTGAGACTATCTTCTCCACTTCCTACCCCTTTGATATATACCACCATACTCTATTCCACCTAAATGCTATGTCCAATGGTTTTGGGTTCTACCGTAGGTGCATCGCATGCCAATTAAAATTTTCCTACGCGCAGAACATCCAGGAACATGCTACGGAGATGGATCACAGATCGTTACCACTAGACGCGCAGTGCCGTGTAGCGGAAGTAGAGTTGGGGCAGCGCGTCCGCGAGGTCTGTCTCCTCCTCGCCCGATCTCCCTCGAACAGCCGGTCTGATCTCCCTCGAACTGCCAGTCGCCGGATCCCATGTACAGGTTCGCCAGAGTGGCGCAAATGCACCGCCTCTAATGGTATCCGCGCGTGCAGGAGGAACATCGTGCGGCGGACTGCTAGGTCCGATCACACAGTCGGCGGCGGCAACTGGAGGTGGCTAGTTGCAACACATGCAAAGCCCTAATGACGGCGCCGAAGCGATCAACGATATGGGTGTGCCGCACCTCCACTATATATAGGTATCCGGCGCGGGCTCAAGTCTTGGGCCTCGCACGGATCCTAAAGCCCATGTGTTCCTTCCCTTAAGCGCGCGACCCCTTAGGTTCTCATTCACTCGGTTGCGAGTCAGATCACATCCGACTCGACTAGTCGGTAGCGGCCTCTAGCAAAGCGTGCCGACTCCAAGTGTCCGATGAAGCTGGTTAGACAAACCTGTACATCACACTTATGTTCCCTTTGCCACACGATATATGTTGTCGTGCTCAAGGCGACATGGTCATCCTTGTTGCAGCATGACCTCTTTCTCGTTCCGGTGAATCCGACCAACACTTCCGATTATCTCATAATCCTCGTCGCATGGCCATGCTTATCCAGGTCGGATCACCCGAGGGGCCCAGAGTATATCTCTCCTCATCGGAGGGGCAAATCCCATCTTGCTCGACCACGTCTCGCAGCATGGGTCTGGACAAGCCTGAAACCTACCTTTATAACTACCCTACCACGAAGTAGCGTTTGGTCGGCCCAAAGCAAGTCTGTCACCATCCCGAGTACATGCGCCAGCTCAGGTCTTAGGACACATAACGTATGTTGTACTAGAGACTCACATATGACCTATCGTTGCGTCTCATAGTTGGGTCTGTAAAACTCAGAACTTATCTCGACTCGGATCCGACTAAGTCGAATCCGACCAGATCTTTCTGAGTCCATATTTTCCGGTTAGCATCCAATGCTACATGGTCAGTGAGACCGGACCATCCACCGTGTCATATGCTAGTCTAACTGGCTGCGCGTCCACACATCCCTTTCGACTAGGGACCATTTAGGACAGTCATCATACAATGCGTAGTCTCACAAACAAGTCACATACTTGTTAATACACATCATTGATAATGTCCAAGGACTATCTTTATTCATAAACACATAGGAAATATCATCATACATGATTGCCTCTAGGGCATATCTCCAATAGTCTCCCACTTGCACTTGAGTCAATCAAATATACATCGAATGCCCATAGCTCTAACGTGCCCCTCATGCTTGGGTTGTGGAAGCGGCTTAGTCAACGGATCTGCAACATTTTCATCCGTATGAATCTTGCATAAATTAGTATCACCATTCTTTACTAGTTTTTGTATCAGGTGATACTTTCGGTCTATGTGCCTGGTCTTGTGGTGTTGTCTTGGCTCCTTGGCCTGTGTGATGCCACCTGAATTGTCGCAATATAGGTCCAACGGTTTTGCCCAGCCCGGAAACACACCAAGATCCTCCAGGAACTTCCGAATCCAAACACCTTCCTTTGCGGCTTCACAAGCCGCAATGTATTCGGCCTCTGTTGTGGAGTCGACCGCCGTATCTTGCTTGGAACTCGTCCAGCTCATTGCTCCTCCATTCATGACTTACACGAATCCAATTTGCGATTGGTAATCATCCCTGTCGGTTTGGAAACTAGCATCAGCGTAACCCTTTATGCAGAGCTCCTCCTCACCTCCATAAATTAGGAACATCTCTTTAGTCCTTTTCAGGTACTTCAGGATAGTTTTCACCGCTGCCCAGTGACTCTCACCTGGGTCAGCCTGGTATCTGCTTGTTAAGCTTATTGCATAGGCAACATCAGGTCGAGTACATAGCATAGCATACATGGTGGATCCTATTGCCAAAGCATACGGAATCCTACTCATCCGGTTTCGCTCATCAGAAGTCATAGGACTCTGAGTCTTGCTTAGCCTTATACCATGTGAGATGGGCAAGAACCCTTTCTTGGCCTCACTCATGTTGAACCTCTTCAGCACTTTGTCTATGTACGTGCTCTGGCTCAAGCCGAGCAGCCTCCTCGATCTATCTCTATAGATCTTAATGCCTAGAATGTACACTGCCTCTCCAAGGTCTTTCATCGAAAACTTGCCATTCAATGATTCCCTGACAGAGTTCAACATCGAAACATCATTTCTGATCAACAGTATGCCATCCACATACAGGATCAAAAATACTACCGAGCTCCCACTAGACTTCTTGTATAAACAATAGTCCTGTTCGTTCTTGATGAAACCAAGGTCAATGATGACTTCATCAAAACGAATGTTCCAACTCCGAGCTGCTTGCTTCAATCCATAAATGGATTTCTTGAGCTTGCATATTTTACTAGCATTATTTGGATCGACAAAACCTTCAGGCTGTATCATGTATACATCCTCCTTTAAATTTCCATGAAGGAAAGCCGTTTTGACATCCATCTGCCATATCTCATAATCGAAATATGCAGCTATAGCTAGTATGATCCTCACCGACTTTAGCATCGCTACTGGCGAGTAGGTCTCGTCGTAGTCAATTCCTTGAACTTATCCATAACCTTTAGCGACAAGCCGAGCTTTGTGGATCTGAACATTTCCATCCACATCGGTTTTCTTCTTAAAGACCCATTTGCAACCAATGGCAATTACGCCAGGTGGCGGATCAACCAAGTCCCAGACTTGATTATCATCCATGGACTTTAGGATCTCATGGCCTCCAGCCATGCCTCGGAATCTGGGCTCACCATCGCTTTCGCATACGTGGCCGGCTCGTCGCTTTCTAGCAACAACACATCACGCACTCTGCGCAATCTTTCCGAACTCCGTGGTTCAGGTGCCGACTCCACTACGGGTTCCCTGACCAACTCCGGTATGATCTCATCACCAGCCGAGTCGTCCCCGAGTGGCTCTCGAATTTCTTCGAGTCGCACCGTTCTCCCACTAGCTTCCCGACTGAGAAACTCTTTCTCTAGGAAAACCCCGTTCCGAGCAACAAACACTTTGTTCTCTTCTTGGTTGTAGAAGCCATGGCCCAAGGTTTCCCTCGGATATCCCACGAATATGCATTTATCCGACTTGGGTGTAAGCTTGTCCGACATGAGTCATTTGACAAATGCTTCACAACCCCAAATCTTTAGAAAAGACAAACTAGGACTCTTCCCAGTCCACATCTCATGTGGTGTCTTATCTACAAATTTTGATGGTACCCTGTTAAGTGTGAAAGCTGCAGTTTCTAGAGCGTATCCCCAGAATGACAAGGGTAAATCCGATTTGCTCAACATCGATCGACCATGTCCAACAAGGTTCAATTTCACCGTTCTGACACGCCGTTTCTCTGCAGCGTACCCGGAGGTGTGGGCTGAGGTACTATACCTCGGCTTTTCAGATGATCATCAAACTCCTGGCTCATGTATTCACCTCCACGATCTGATCGTAGAAGCTTTATTGTCTTGCCGAGCTGATTTTCAACCTCGTTTTGAAACTCTTTGTACTTTTCAAAGGTTTCTGACTTGTGCCTCATCAAATAGATATATCCATACCTACTCAAGTCGTCGGTAAAAGTCACAAAGTACTGATAGCCACTTCTGGCCATTGTGCTCATTGGACCACACACATCACTGTGTATATGCTCCAACAGCTCGGACGCCCTTTCGCAACTATTTGCAAAAGGAGACTTAGTCATCTTGTCGAGCAAGCATGATTCGCATGTCTCGAACGACCCGAAGTCGGACGAAGTTAGGAGTCCATCATCATGGAGCTTCTTCATGTGTTTCAGACTAATATGTCCAAGCCGGCAATGCCAGAAGTAAGTCGGATTTATCTCATTAGGCTTATGCCTCTTGACATTCATGTTATAGACTGGTTCCGTTTCTAGATTCGAAATAAATAGCCCATCTACAATGGGTGCATAGCCGTGGAACATTCCATTCAAATAAAATGAACAACCATTGTCCTTTAAATTGAATTCATAACCTTGACTCATCAAACATGAGGCAGAAATAATGTTCCGACTAAGTGCAGGAATGTAATAACAATTATTCAATTCCAAAATAAATCCAGAAGGAAGCTTGAGCTGCATCGTGCCGACCTTCAACGCAGCAACTCTTGCTTTGTTGCCGACCCTGATGTCAATCTCCCCTTGTGCCACACGCCTAGTTCTTATCAGCCCCTGCATCGAGTTGCATAATATGAACAACCGATCCGGTATCAAATACCCAAGAGCTACTAGGTATGTCAGCAAGGTAAATGTCTATAACATATGTAACAAGTGTACCTTTGCCTGAAGAAGCATTTCCGGCCTTCTTGCCATGCTCAGCAAGCCACTTGCTATAGTTCCTCTTCCAGTGACCAGATTCCTTGCAATGAAAGCAAATGGTCTTTGAGTCCGGTCCTGGCTTCGGCGCAGCGGCGGAGACAACCTTCTCCGTGCCCTTTGCCTTGCCCTTTTTCTTGGACCAACTCATCTTCAACTTAGCCGAGTTCTGCACCATCAACACTTGATGCGTGCCTTTCTTAATATCTTGTTCTGCCACCTTAAGCATCCCATGTAATTCAGTGAGCTTCTTATCCATGCCGTGCATATGATAGTTCGAGATGAACATCCCATAGCTAGGTAGAAGAGAACCCAGAATTGCATCCATGGACAGCTCGTCCCCAAGTGGGAAGCATAACCAATCCAAAGCTTGCACGTAC
Source organism: Elymus sibiricus (assembly GCA_039707655.1). NCBI lineage: Eukaryota > Viridiplantae > Streptophyta > Magnoliopsida > Poales > Poaceae > Elymus > Elymus sibiricus. The sequence continues at coordinate 386,287,741 of CM077667.1, forward strand.
CCGATCATCTTGATCACATGCAGGCTCAGTGGATCACCCTCTTTCATCTTAGAATCCGTCAAGGATTGCCAGACATTGAACCTTTCGGTCCTAGCCTGTGACGTGGCTTGAGACTGCGTCGGTATTTCCCCAAAGAGGAAGGGATGATGCATCACAACGACGGTAAGTATTTCCCTCAGTTATGAAACCAAGGTTATCGAACTAGTAGGAGGATCACCACCACCCAATAAGCAGCACATGCACACAAACAACAAATACTTGCAACCCGACGCGAAAGAGAGGTTGTCAATCTCTCTACGGTAAAAAGATAGATTAGGTAGTGATAGATAGGAGAGATAGATCTCTCAAGAGCACAAAATTGAAAAGGCAAATAAAATATGCAGTAATATATTTTTGGGTTTTTGGTTTTGTAGATCTGAAAACAAAGAGGCAAAAGGATAGATCGGAAAGCAATATGTTGGAAAAGTAGACCCGGGGGCCGTAGGGTTCACTAGTGGCTTGTCTCATGAGTATAGCGCACGGTGGGTGAACAAATTACTGTTGGGAAATTGATAGAAAATCGAATAGTCATGACGATATCCAAGGCGATGATCATTATATAGGCATCACGTCCAAGATAGGTAGACCGACTCCTGCCTGGATCTACCTCTATTACTCCACACATCGACCACTATCCAGCATGCATCTAGTGTATTAAGTTCATGGAAAAAACGGAGTAATGCAATAAGAACGATGACATGATGTAGACAAGATCTATTCATGTAGGAATAGACCCCATCTTGTTATCCTTATTGGCAACGATACATGCGTGCCTTGCTACCCCTTCTGTCACTGGGAAAGAACACCGCAAGATCGAACCCATCACAAAGCACCTCTTCCCATGGCAAGAATAATCGATCTAGTTGGCCTAACTAAACCAAAGATTCAAAGAAGAAATACGAGGCTATAAGTAATCATGCATATAAGAGATCAAAGAAGACTCAAATAATATTCATGGATAGAAATTGATCATGAACTCAAAATTCATCGGATCCCAACAAACACACCGCAAAAGTTTACATCAATTAGATCTCCAAGAGACCATTGTATTGAGAATCATAAGAGAGAGAGAGGAAGCCATCTACCTACTGCCTACAGACCCGTAGGTCTATGGTGGACTACTCACGCATCATCGGAGAGGCACCTATGAGGAAGATGAACCCCTCCGTGATGGTGTTTAGATTGGATGTCGCGGTTCTGGAACTTGCGGCGGCTGGAATTGTGTTTCGTCGACTCCTCTAGGGTTTTTGGATTTCCAGGGAATTTATAGGCACGATAGTCGGCTGAGGGGGTGCCCGAGGTGCCCAGCACCCACCAGGCCGCGCCAGGGGGCCTCTGGCGCGCCCTGGTGGGGGCTGGCCACCCTGGGCCCCCTCTTCTGGTGTTCTTTGGCCCATCTGGTTTCTTCTGGTCCGTAAAAATCCACAAAAATCCCTGCAGCGTTTCATCTCTGTTTGGTACTGATTTTCTGTGAAGTAAAAAACAAGCAAAATCAGCAACTGGCACTTTGGCACTATGTCAATAGGTTTAGTCCCAAAAAATGATATAAAGTTGTAATAAAATGATTGTAAAACATCCAAGAATGATAATATAACAGCATGGAACAAGCAAAAATTATAGATACGTTGGAGACGTATCAGCATATCAATAGATCAGAGAGCATTACGAAGCTATAATGATCATGCACATAAAAGAAGAAATACGAGGCTATAAGTAATCATGCATATAAGAGATCAAAGAAGACTCAAATAATATTCATGGATAGAAACTGATCATGAACTCAAAATTCATCGGATCCCAACAAACACACCGCAAAAGTTTACATCAAATAGATCTCCAAGAGACCATTGTATTGAGAATCATAAGAGAGAGAGAGGAAGCCATCTACCTACTGCCTACAGACCCGTAGGTCTATGGTGGACTACTCACGCATCATCGGAGAGGCACGTATGAAGAAGATGAACCCCTCCGTGATGGTGTTTAGATTGGATCTTGATGTTCTAGAACTTGCGGCGACTGGAATTGTGTTTCGTCGAGTCCCCTAGGGTTTTTGGAATATTTGGGAATTTATAGGCATCAGAGGCGGTGGAGAGGGGCCCCGAGGAGGGCACAACCCATCAGGGCGCGTCGGGGCCCCCCTGGCGCGCCCTGGTGGGTTGTGGTCTCCGCGGCCCACCTCTCCGCACTTCTTTGACCCACTGAGTGTCTTCTGGTCTTAAAAAAATCTCCAAAAAGTTTCGTCGCGATTGGACTCCATTTGATATTGAAATTCTGCGAAGTAAAAAACAAGCAAAAATAGCAACTAGCACTTTGGCACTACGTCAATAGGTTAGTCCCCAAATGATATAAAGTTGTTATAAAATGATTGTAAAACATCCAAGAATTATAATATAACAGCTTGGAACAAGCAAAAACTATAGATACGTTGGAGACGTATCAGCATCCCCAAGCTTAATTCCTACTCGTCCTCGAGTAGGTAAATGATAAAAACAGAATTTTTGTTGTGGAATGCAGCCTAACATGTTCATCTCATATTCTTTTCTTTTGTATAGCATGGACATTTGGACTTGTAAATGATTCAAAGCAATAGTCTAGTTTTTACATACTGACTTCAATACTCAAGCATGTCAACAAGCAACCATGTCTTTCAAAATATCAACAATAAAGAAAGTTATCCCTAGCCCATCATGCTCAATCATTGATCCATTCATGAAACACACTCAAATATTAGCTACACCCAATGCTCAAATACGATCACAGTGCCCCCTAGTTGGTGTTTTATAAGAGAAGATGGAGACTCAAAGTAAAAATAAAAATTGCATAAAGTAAATAGATAGGCCCTTCGCAGAGGGAAGTAGGGATTTGTAGAGGTGCCAGAGCTTAAAGTTTTAAATTGAGAGAGAAAAATATTTTGGGTGGCATGCCTTTCCTGTCAACGAAAACGACAAATAGCTCACAATATTTTCCATGCTAGATATATCATAGGCGGTTCCCAAACAGAAAATAAAGTTTATTCCTTTTTCCACCAAACTTTCACTTTCCATGGCGGGCCGTATCCATGGTTGCCTTCCATACCAACACTTTCCAAGGAATTTACTATTTGACAACATAAAGTAAATATTTTTTCTTTTTCATTTCGGGAATGGGCATCCCTATTACCGCCGCACTCTCATGCAATGACAAGTGAATAAACACTCATCTTGAGAATAACACATCTAGCATGGAAAAATATTGGACACTCCCCACCGTTTCATGAGCGGTACGAGCACACAAAAGAGAAAATTTATTTTGAAATTTTAGAGATGGCACATGCAAATTTGCTAGGAACGGCATGGAAATACCGCATATAGGTAGGTATGGTGGACTCATAAGGCATAACTTGGTTTAAGGATTTTGGATGCACAAGTAGTATTTCTACTTAGTACAAATGGAGGCTAGCAAATAGATTGAGAAGCAACCAAACCAAGAAACGAAAAATCACATAAGAGAGCATTGAGCATAACTAACACCGAATAATGCACCATAAGTAGGATGTAACTTCATTGCATAACTATTGACTTTCGTACATGCATAGGGAATCACAAACCTTAACACCAATATTCCTACTAAGCATCATTACTCACTAGCATAACTCACATATTACTATCATCATGTTTCAAAACTATTACAAGGAATCAAGTTTAATTTGCCCAATGATATTCATGAAAGTTTTTATTATATCCTCCTTGGATATCTATCACTTTGGGACTAGTTTCATATATTGCCATTGCTTTTTGGCAAGCTCAAACAAATTTAAGTGAAGCACATGAGCATAAAGATTTCATCTCTCAAAATGGTATAAGTGAAGCATGAGAGGATTTCTTCAAAATTTACTAACTCTCAAATTAATCTAAGTGAAGCATGAGAGTATTTCTACAAAAATCTCCAAGCACACCGTGCTCAAAAAGATATAAGTGAAGCACTAGAGCAATTCTATAGCTCAAAAAGTTTAAGTGAAGCAAATAGAGCAATTCTAACAAATCATAGCATAATTTTGGCTCTCTCAAATAGGTGTGTCCAGCAAGGATACAAATGACAAACTAACTGTAACACCCCTGGACCAGTGAGACAGTGATCATTGTAGTTAAGCTACAGTGACGACCAAGATCAAACTAATGCTTTTGCTAATCTAAATTTGATCACCGTTGGAATCGGTCCCTGATTCTAAATTCTTTTGCAATTTAAATTCATCCGAAAAGTGGGTTTAAAAGTTTTGCGAAACTGAAAATAAAAATCATGGACGGGTTGCAAATAATGCCTTGGTAATTATAAAATTGAAACCGGCATTTTGGAATTATTTTAGTGCCCCAAAATGATTTAAAACTGCGTTGTTTTTAGTTAAAAAATAATTAAAAAAAGAGAGAACAAAAGAAAAAGGATACTGGGCCTATAAGGGAGCCAGGGCGCCGGTCGAACCAAAGCCGCCCCGCGCCCGATTCCCCCCCCCCCCGCCGCCGCCGCTCGCCCGCCCGCTCCCCTGGGCGGCCGAGCCGGTCCCCCCCGGCGACGGCTGGCGCCACCCGAGCTGGCCTGTTCGCCCCCCCCGCCGAAGCCTGGCCGGCCCCGACCGGCCCCGTTCGCCCCCCCCCCCGATGACGCGCCGGACCCGGCCGCCGCCCGCGCCCGTCCGCCCGCTCCGCCCCCCCCCCCCGACGGTCGTCCGCCCCGCCGACGCGCCGCCGCCTCGTCCCCGCGCCCGTCTTCGTCTGCCTCGCCATCCCCGTCGCCGACGCCACCCCGTCCATCATGCCCGCGCCTCCTCAGCTCCTCGCCGGACCGCCTCCTCCTCACGCTCGCTGCCACCCCGTCCGGTTCCCGGTGAGCACGCTCGCCTGCTCACGCGCGTCTGCCCGCCGCCGCGCCACCGCACTTTGCTGCTGCTGCTATGCTGCTGCCTGGCCAACGCGTGTGTGTATGTATGCATGCATGTATGTATGTATGTATGTATGTATGTGCAGGTTTGTCCCTATGACAAACGGGGCCCACGCCTGTTAAAATAAAAATAATAATAAAAATGATTTTTTTAATAAATAATTAAATAATATTATTATTAATTAATTAATTAGATTAATTAATTAGTTTAACAGAATTATTACTGTTTTGGATAATTCGAATTTATTAATTAAATGAATTGCAGAATATTGTGAAAACTTTGAAAATTAATATAAAATAAACCGTAAGTCAGATGAAAAAGTTTTATACATGAAAGTTGCTCAGAATAATTCCACGAATCCGAACACGCTGTCCGTTCGTCAGTCACCTGCCCCTAGCATAACGAACATGGACATTCGGCGTCAGATTCATCTGTCCGAAAAATGCCCCGGACCCGGAAAATATCGTCAGATATTCTTCCGACCCGTCTGCGACGTGTAGTACTGCGTTAGTGCATGCCTAGCTCTGCTTATTGCCATGTCATGCATCGTGATTGCATCTGTGCTTTATATTTATTGTTTCTCCCCCCTCTTCTTACCGGTACACCCTGAGACTGACGCTGCTGCCGAGTACGACTACGCGCCTGACGATCAGCCTTTTGCCGCAGAGCAGCAAGGCAAGCAACCCCCTTGAGCATTCCGATATCGCCCATTTCTTTACCTCACATTCTTGCATTAGATTTTGCTATTGTATTAGTTAGCTCCTATTCTCATGCATAGCTTGTTTTTGATAAACTGCTACTATACCTGCTACTATATCAACTGCTTAGTATAGGTTGATCAATGAATCCCCTGTGACCCCCCTTAGTCCCAGTTGCACCTGCTCCTTCACCGACGACTCGATGACTCAAAGACTCGGTCAACCGACCGACAAACCAGGCCCGTCACATTCACCGCACACCCCTTTGTTGTACGACTCTGCAGAGCTACTATCGAGTACCGAGGGTGACACCTCGTGAAGTACCCATGATGCTAACTCTATAGTGTAGCTAGTCGGTCGTGGTTATCGAGGGTGATTCCTCCTTCACCACTCCCGACGACGACTCTGTCGTGCAACCCCTCAAGCGTAGACCATCGAGGGTGAATCCTCTCTGGTCACCTTGACAGTTACATTGAGTGGGATCCATCGAGGGTGATTCCTCGGTTTTTCCCCTTGGTGTTATAGACACACGGTTACATTTACTTTACTATTGATACATGATGAGGTCAGGATGACCGAAGGTTACATGATGAGGTCAGGATGACCGGTGGGTGTTGGTGTAATACGACAGGGCGTGGCCGGACATTCTTGGTCCTTGCCACAAGACCTCGAGACTGGGCGACGGGAGCACATATCGTGGATCGCGCTCGTCACCGCGATTAATAAAATGCTAATGGTTTGGGTATTTGATCTGAGTTGGTCGTTTGACCTTTTCGCACTAACCTTCACGTGGGAGAAGTTATGGGCACTCGGCGTCGTTGTATCAGCCGAAGCTATTCGGACCTCAGCAATGGAGCGGCGCGCGCCCGAGTGGTCCGCAACGGCATCGCGCTTGTATTAAGGGGTTCTAGGACCGACGTCGGCCTCGTACGCATTGTGCAGGAGTGCAAGGGCAAGTGGGCCCATGACCCCTGTGCGCTTAGGATTTAGACCGACGGGCTGGCCTTTCTGTTGAGTCTAGGTGGGGCGACGACGTGTTGATCTTCGAGGCCGGGCATGACCCAGGAAAGTGTGTCCGGCCAAAGGTGATCAAGCGTGATGGAAAATGTGGTGCACCCCTGCAGGGATGAAATTAACTATTCGAATAGCCGTGTCCACGGTAACAGGACGACTTGGAGTTGTATCCCGAGCTAATATAACTAAAATTGTGACATAAAATTGAAATGAATGTTGGCTCCGAGATTGCTTCCTTGCAAAGAGTCGAGGGAGAACCTCTGGGCGTGGTTACTTAATAAAATTGCTACAATGATATTGTTACATATGAGTTACCAATCTACACTCTTCTAATGCTGCAAGATGTTGAAGATGCTAGTCTTTGATAGGACTAGGCCTCTCCCCCTTCATTCTTGCTTTCTGCAGTCAGTCCAGATATAACCCCATTCCTTGATACTGATGCATACTTAGCATAGTTCTGATGTTAGTCTTGTGAGTACTTTGGATGAGTACTCACCGCTGCTTTGCATTCTCTTTCCCCCTCGATACGATTACCTCGTTCAGATGACGGAGCCCAGGAGATGGAGTACGCCGGAGACGACTACTACACCACTGCCGGAGCCTACTACTACGTGGAGGCTGCCCCCGACCAGCAGTAGGATAGGAGGTTCCCAGGTGGGAGGCCTCACCTCTTTCGATCCGTTGTTATGTTTGTGCTAGCCTTCTTAAGGCAAAACTTGTTTAACTTATGTCTGTACTCAGATATTATTTGCTTTCGCTGACTTTTTGAAGTTGAGCTTATGTATTCGAGCCCTCGAGGCCACTGGCTTGTAATATGAAGCTTGTATGACTTTAATTAGTTGTCTAGAGTTGTGTTGTGATATCTTCCAGTGAGTCCCTAATCTTGGTCATACGCATTTGCGTGTATGATTAGCGTACGGTCAAATTGGGGGCGTCACAAGTTGGTATCAGAGCCGACTACCTGTAGGTGGCCCCCTTTCCAACTCTTTGGCCGAAGTTGAGTCTAGTACTTGAAAAACGTTTACTAACATAGTTGTGTGGCTTACGGGCCCACATCTCAATCGGGTGGTATTAAGATCTTTTATTCCTCGTCTATACTCTGGGTTCTGCTCTCTCTTCTCTTTCGGGTTAAAGATTTTGCTAACTCTAACATTAGGCTCTCGTGTTCACATCCACCGGAGATTTGCTTCGTCGACAATTGTTTTCCTTTGAAGTTATGATGCAGAACCCTGCCCCCAGGTTGCCCATCCAGGGCCACGTGCGGTTACATGGGTTCTTTCGTTGTCCCCGACGTTGATGTAGCATATCGCTATGCCTCGTTGTTGTATCCCTCTACCGCGTGCCGCGTGCCGCCTAGTTGTCTAGGTTATTTTCATGACGGACCTATCGTCTATTTTGTAACAGACTTATGGTTTGTAATAGACCTATGTATGGACCTGTATGTTGAAATTTGAACTACTATGTCGTATCTATTGCACTTCCTTCTTTGTGCAATTTACTTCATGAATGATCCTTTGTCTTTGCAATTACCCAATGCTAAACTACCACTGTTAAAAATTTGACAGAATGGTTAGGCCAGCTTGTCGTGGTCGTGGTGCGCCTGAACCACCACCGCCACCGGAATACATGGCTGGTATGATGCATCAGTTTGAACTGAATCGCCAGTTTATGCAAGGGCTTATGGACCAGTTCCCGAGGTCAAATATGAATCAGCAGCCAGCCCCAATGACTCTGCGGGACTTCATGCGTCTCAACCCTGCGATCTACCGCAGCTCAACTCAACCGCTTGACGCAGATGACTGGCTCCGTGACATCACTTATGAGATGGAGTCTTCAGGCGCCCTAGTGGCTAGCTATGTCACCTTTGCCTCGTACTTTCTGAAGGGTCCCGCTGCTCAATGGTGGGATAGTCACAGGCGCTCATAGCCTGTTGGAACAATCATCACCTGGCAGGAGTTCCAAGCTGCATTCCGTGCTCGTCACATTCCTCAGGGACTAATGGACAAGAAGAAGCGTGAGTTCCGTAATCTCGTCCAGGGCAACAAAACTGTGGATGCTTATCAGCAGGAATTTCTGGATTTGTCCCGCTATGCTGAAGAAGACGTTGCAACTGATGCTCGTAGGCAGGAGAAGTTCCGTGAAGGACTCCACCCGGATATCAAACTGGCACTCCTTGTTCAGGACTTTGATAACTTTGCCACCTTGGTGAACAAGTCCATTCAAGTGGAAACAGGTCTGCAGGACTACAAGGACAGCAGCTAGCGCAACCGTGACATGGGCTCATCTTCGGGCTCAAGAAGTCAGAAGCGCAAGATCTGGATCCCTCACAACATGTACCATGCACCTACTCCTGCTCCAAGGCCGTCCTATGCTGCACCTCATCTGCCTCCTCCAACAACTAGGCAGCCGAGGCTCCCAGCTCCGCCACCACGAGCTCCTGTTCCCCCTTCTTGTCATGAGGATGGGTTGTGCTTCAAGTGTGGTCGCCCAGGACACCGTGCCAGAGAATGCAGGAAGAATCAGAATCAACTTCACTGCCTTCCAACCAGCCCCGCAACAACAATGCCAGGCCTAACAATGGTCGTGTTCAGGCTAACAACGTTGACATGTCCGAAGCTCAAGACCAGCCTGCTACTGTTATGGGTACACTCCTTGTTAACTCAGTACCAGCTTCTTTATTGTTTGATACAGGAGCATCGCATTCTTTCATGTCAAAAATTTTTGCATACATGCATGACATTAAGAGTGATGAGATGGACGTTCCCATAGTGGTAAACCCCCCGCGGGCCAATGTCAGACTTCCATTATTAGCCACAATGTTCCCATTGAGATTGAAGGGTTGGAATTCTTTGCCTCCCCCATAATGCTGAAGTCTTCCAATATCGATCTTATTCTGGGTATGGATTGGTTCAAAGCACATACTGCTTCGGTCGTTTGTGCCACCAAAACAGTCCACCTTCTGCATCCTTCGAATGAGATAGTCAGCTACCATGCTCATCTTGTTCGAGATGCTGAAGCTCGACTATATGCCATGAATGCTTTAAATGAGTCACCTCTGGCGGGGATAGAAAACATTCCAGTTGTACGGGACTTCCAGGATGTCTTTCCAGAAGAACTCCCAGGGATTCCCCCTGCTAGAGCTGTCGAGTTTGTCATCGATTTGGTACCTGGTACCACGCCTATAGCCAAGCGTCCTTACAAGATGCCTCCTCATGAGCTCCTTGAGCTTAAGCAAGAAATCGACACTTCGCTTCGCATGGGTTTCATACGCCCAAGTTCCTCTGCTTGGGGAGCGCCTTCTCTCTTTGTCAAGAAGAAGGATGGTACGAATCGTTTGGTCCAAGACTACCGTCCCATCAACCAGGCTACAATTCAGAACAAATATCTGCTTCCTCGGATCAATGATTTATATGATCAACTTGCTAGTTCCTCAATATTCTCTAAACTGGACTTGAGGTTGGGTTACCATCAGATCCGTGTTCGTGAAGAAGATATCCCTAAGACTGCATTTGTTACTCGCTATGGTTCATACGAATACACCGTCATGTCTTTCGGGTTAACAAATGCTCCAGCAACCTTCTCTCGGTTGATGAATTATATCTTCATGGACTATCTCGATAAAATCGTCGTGGTTTATTTGGATGATATTCTGGTGTTCTCCAAGAACAAAGAAGAGCATGCTGAACATCTTCGTCTTGTGCTGGAAAAGCTTCGAGAGCATCAGCTATATGCCAAGTATTCCAAGTGTGAGTTCTGGTTGGATGAAGTGACCTATCTTGGTCATGTGATCTCCAAAGATGGTATTGCCGTCAACCCGGAACGAGTTCAGGCTATTCTTGACTGGACTCCCTCGAAGAATGTCAAGCAAGTCAGAAGTTTTCTCGGACTCGCCAGCTATTGCCGTCGTTTTGTCGAGAACTTCTCCAAGATTGCCAAGCCATTGACCAATCTGCTTCACAAGGGCATTAAGTTTGAGTGGACAGACAAATGTCAGGAAAGTTTCCAAGCACTCAAGGACAAGGTGACATCTGCTCCAGTGCTTGCTCCTCCAAATTCTCAAAAGGACTTCGTCATTTATTGCGACGCATCCCGTCAAGGATTAGGCTGTGTCCTAATGCAAGAATGCAGAGTGATTACGTATGCTTCGCGACAGTTGCGTCCCCATGAAGAGAATTATCCAGTGCATGACCTCGAACTTGCCGCGGTGATCTATGCCTTGTTGTTATGGCGACATTACCTTATTGGTAATCGTTGCGAGATATACACTGACCATCAAAGCCTGAAGTACCTGTTTACTCAGCCATACCTAAATCTCCGTCAGAGGCGATGGATGGAAGTAGTGTCGGACTATGACTTCGGTATATCTTATACCCCTGGCAAGGCTAATGTTATGGAAAATGCCTTGAGTCGAAAGGCTTATTGCAATAATCTTATGGTTCAAAAGGCTAACCCCCGCCTCCATGAAGAGCTCCGCAAGTTGAATCTTCACATTGTTCCACAGGGTTCTCTTAATAACCTTGTCATGGAACCGACTCTTCAGAGAACTATTAAGTCCATCCAAGACAAGGATGCTTATATACTTAAGATGAAAGAGGATATTAATTTAGAGAAATTCAAGGAATTCTCGCTTGGTGAAGATGGAGCCTTGTATTTCAAGGGTCGCCTTGTGGTCCCCCATTTTGAACTTATGACAGAGAAGGTGATGAAAGAAGCTCACGACACCCCTATCTCTATTCATCCGGGCAGTACTAAAATGTACCTGGACATCCGTCAAAATTATTGGTGGTCTGGTATGAAGCAAGACATTGCTCGCTATATTGAAGAATGTGACGTTTGTCGCCGGGTCAAAGCTGAACATCAGAAACCTGCTGGACTTCTACAACCACTCCCTATTCCTGAATGGAAATGGGACAAGATTCAGATGGACTTCATCACAGGTTTTCCAAAGTCACAGAAGGGTAATGATACTATCTTTGTCGTCATCGACCAATTCTCAAAGGTCGCACACTTCCTGCCTATCAAAGAGGCAATTACTGCTAGTTAATTAGCAGCCTTGTATACATCAAGAATTGTTTCCCTCCATGGCATTCCAAAGGAAATCAGTTCAGACCGTGGTAGTATTTTCACCTCCAAGTTCTGGGAAAGTTTCCAAGAAGCAATGGGAACTCATATTACCTGGAGCACTGCCTATCACCCTCGGTTGCAAGGTCAAGTTGAACGAGTTAATCAAGTCCTTGAAGACATGCTACGGGCTTGTGTTATCTCTTTCGACAAGAAGTGGGAAGAATCTCTTCCTTATGCTGAATTTTCTTATAACAACAGCTATCAAGCCAGCTTGAAGATGGCCCCATTTGAAGTGTTGTATGGACGTAAATGCCAAACCCCTCTGAACTGGTCAGAAACTGGGGAACGTGCACTCATTGGTCCGGACATTATCCAACAAGCTGAAGAGCAAGTCCACATTGTTCGGGATAATCTCAAAGCGGCCCAGTCCCGTCAGAAGAGCAATAATGACAAGAAGCACTGGGGTTCAACCTATCAACCCGGTGATAAGGCTTATCTGCGTGTCACTCCCTTGAGGGGCACTCATCGGTTCGGAGTCAAGGGCAAGCTAGCGCCTCGCTTCGTTGGTCCCTTCCGCGTTATTGAAAGACGTGGGCATGTGGCTTATAAATTGGAGCTGCCACCCAAATTCTCCCATATCCATGATGTCTTCCATGTGTCGCAACTTCGTCGTTGCTTCAAGGATCCGCATCGTGAGGTGGATACCGAATTGATTGAAGTGCAGGATGATCTCACTTACAAAGAGCACCCGATCCGCGTTCTTGATGAAACCGAACGTCGGACCCGTCAGAAGGTTACCAAGTTCCTCAAGGTGCAGTGGTCAAACCACTCTGAAGATGAAGCCACTTGGGAACGCGAAGATCATCTTCATGCAGAATACCCCGGGCTCTTTCCTTCTACTTCTTAATTCTCGGGACGAGAATTCTTGTTAGTAGAGGAGAGTTGTAACACCCCTGGACCAGTGCGACAGTGATCATTGTAATTAAGCTACATTGACGGCCAAGATCAAACTAATGCTTTTGCTAATCTAAATTTGAGCACCGTTGGAATCGGTCCCTGATTCTAAATTCTTTTGCAATTTAAATTCATCCGAAAAGTGGGTTTAAAAGTTTTGCGAAACTGAAAATAAAAATCATGGACGGGTTGCAAAGAATGCCCTGGTAATTATAAAATTGAAACCGGCATTTTGGAATTATTTTAGTGCCCCAAAATGATTTAAAACTGACGCTGTTTTTAGTTAAAAAAATAATAAAAAAAGAGAACAAAAGAAAAAGGCTACTGGGCCTAAATAGGCCGGCCCAGCCGGCTCCTATAAGGGAGCTAGGGCGCCGGTCGAACCCTAGCCGCCCCGCGCCCGATTCCCCCCCTCCCCCGCCGGCGCTCGCTCGCCCGCTCCCCTGGGCGCCCGAGCCGGTCGCTCCCCCCCCCCGACGGCCGTCCGCCGCGCCGGCGCGGCGCTGCCTCGTCCCCGCGCCCGTCGCCGTCTGTCTCGCCGTCCCCGTCGCCGACGCCACCCCGTCCGCCTCACCCGCGCCTCCTCAGCTCCTCCTCGCCGTCCGCCTCCTCCTCGCGCCCTCCTCACGCCCGCAGCCACGCCGTCCGGTTCCCGGTGAGCAGGCTCCCCCGCTCACGCGCGTCCGCCCGCCGCCGCGCCGCCGCACTGTGCTGCTGCTGCTATGCTGCTGCCTGGCCAACGCGTGTGTGTATGTATGTATGTATGTATGTATGTATGTGTAGGTTTGTCCCTATGACAAACTGGGCCCACGCCTGTTAAAATAAAAATAATAATAAAATAGTTTTTTTAATAAATAATTAAATAATAATAATATTATTAATTAATTAGATTAATTAATTAGTTTAACATAATTATTACTTTTTTGGATAATTCGAATTTATTAATTAAATGAATTTCAGAATATTTTGAAAACTTTGAAAATTAATATAAAATAAACCGTAAGTCAGATGAAAAAGTTTTGTACATGAAAGTTGCTCAGAATAATTCCACGAATCCAAATACGCTGGCCGTTCGTCTTTCACCTGCCCCTAGCATAACGAACATGGACATTCGGCGTCAGATTCATCTGTCCGAAAAATGCCCCGGACCCGGAAAATATCGTCAGATATTCTTCCGACCCGTCTGCGACGTGTAGTACTGCGTTAGTGCATGCCTAGCTCTGCTTATTGCCATGTCATGCATCGTGATTGCATCTGTGCTTTATATTTATTGTTTCTCCCCCCTCTTCTTAGCGGTAGACCCCAAGACTGACGCTGTTGCCGAGTACGACTGCGCGCCTGACGATCAGCCTTTTGCCGCAGAGCAGCAAGGCAAGCAACCGCCCCTTGAGCATTCCGATATCGCCCATTTCTTTCCCTCTCATTCTTGCATTAGATTTTGCTAATGTATTAGTTAGCTCCTATTCTGATGCATAGCCTATTTTTGATAAACTGCTACTATACCTGCTACTATATCAACTGCTTAGTATAGGTCGATCAATGAATCCCCTGTGACCCCCCTTAGTCCCAGTTGCCCCTGCTCGTTCACCGACGACTTGACAACTCGAAGACTCGGTCAACCGACCGACAAGCCAGGCCCGTCACATTCACCGCACACCCCTTTGTTGTACGACTCTGCAGAGCTACTATCGAGTACCGAGGGTGACACCTCGTGAAGTACCCATGATGCTAACTCTGTAGTGTAGCTAGTCGGTCGTGGTTATCGAGGGTGATTCCTCCTTCACCACTCCCGACGACGACTCTGTCGTGCAACCCCTCAAGCGTAGACCATCGAGGGTGAATCCTCTCTGGTCACCTTGACGGTTACATTGAGTGGGATCCATCGAGGGTGATTCCTCGGTTTTTCCCCTTGGTGTTATAGACACACGGTAACATTTACTTTACTGTTGATACATGATGAGGTCAGGATGACCGAAGGTTACATGATGAGGTCAGGATGACCGGAGGGTGTTGGTGTAATACGACGGGGCGTGGCCAGACATTCTTGGTCCTTGCCACAAGACCTCGAGACGGGGCGACGGGACCACATATCGTGGATCGCGCTCGTCACCGCAATTAATAAAATGCTAATGGTTTGGGTATTTGATCTGAGTTGGTCGTTTGACCTTTTCGCACTAACCTTCACGTGGGAGAAGTTATGGGCACTCGGCGTCGTTGTATCAGCCGAAGCTCTTCAGACGTTAGCAATGGTTCGGCGCGCGCCCGAGTGGTCCGCAACGGCATCGCGCTTGTATTAAGGGGTGCTAGGACCGACGTCGGCCGTGTACGCATCGTGCAGGAGTGCAAGGGCAAGTGGGCCCACGACCCCTGTGCGCTTAGGATTTAGACCGGCGGGCTGGCCTCTCTGTTTAGTCTAGGTGGGGCGACGACGTGTTGATCTTCGAGGCCGGGCATGACCCAGGAAAGTGTGTCCGGCCAAAGGTGATCAAGCGTGATGGAAAATGTGGTGCACCCCTGCAGGGATGAAATTAACTATTCGAATAGCCGTGTCCACGGTAACAGGACGACTTGGAGTTGTATCCCGAGCTAATATAACTACAATTGTGACATAAAATTGAAATAAATGTTGGCTCCGAGATTGCTTCCTCGCAGGGAGTCGAGGGAGAACCTCTGGGCGTGGTTACTTAATAAAATTGCTACAATGATATTGTTACATATGAGTTACCAATCTACACTCTTCTAATGCTGCAAGATGTTGAAGATGCTAGTCTTTGATAGGACTAGGCCTCTCCCCCTTCATTCTTGCTTTCTGCAGTCAGTCCAGATATAACCCCATTCCTTGATACTGATGCATACTTAGCATAGTTCTGATGTCAGTCTTGCGAGTACTTTGGATGAGTACTCACCGCTGCTTTGCATTCTCTTTCCCCCTCGATACGATTACCTCGTTTAGATGACGGAGCCCAGGAGATGGAGTACGCCGGAGACGACTACTACACCACTGCCGGAGCCTACTACTACGTGGAGGCTGCCCCCGACCAGCAGTAGGATAGGAGGTTCCCAGGCAAGAGGCCTCGCCTCTTTCAATCCGTTGTTATGTTTGTGCTAGCCTTCTTAAGGCAAAACTTGTTTAACTTATGTCTGTACTCAGATATTATTTGCTTCCGCTGACTTGTTGAAGTTGAGCTTATGTATTCGAGCCTCGAGGCCCCTGGCTTGTAATATGAAGCATGTATGATTTTAATTAGTTGTCTAGAGTTGTGTTGTGATATCTTCCAGTGAGTCCCTAATCTTGGTCGTACGCATTTGCGTGTATGATTAGCGTACGGTCAAATTGGGGGCATCACACTAACAAACAAATCAAGCAAAGATACAAGACGCTCCAAGCAAAACTCATGATATGTGACGAATAAAAATATAGCTCCAAGTAAAATACCGATGGTCGTTAGAAGAAAGAGGGGATGCCACTCGGGGGCATCCCCAAGCTTAGTTGCTTGTTTCTCTTTGGATATATCTTGGGGGTGCGGTAGCATCCCAAGCTTAGGCTCTTTTCACTCCTTATTCCTTCATCCATCGTGATCTCACCCAAAACTTGAAAACTTCAATCACACAAAACTCAACAAAATCTTCATGAGATCCGTTAATATAATAAAGCAAATCACTACTTTAGGTGCTGTTACAAACCCATTCATATTTTATTATTTCATTATACCTACTGTATTTTAACTTTACCATGGCTCATACCCTTCAATATAACCCATAGATTCATCAAAACACGCACACAATGCAACGAAAACATAATCTGTCTTAAACAGAACAGTCTGTAGTTATATGTACTCTAACCATACTTCTGTAACTTTAAAAATTCTGAAAACTTAGGACAACGTAAGGAATTTGTATAGCAACACCGTGTTAAAAGTTCAGCTCAATATCACGTTCCAGCAAAAAATGAAAATTCATATACTGGACGCAAACTTTCTGTTTCAGATTCAGCATCACTTCTACTCATCCTATGAGTCATCCTAAAGGCTTTACTTGGCACAAACACTAAATAAACCATAAAAACACAACCATAACAGAGGACTAATTGTGTCCACGCTCAAAAACAGAAAGGAAAAAAGCAAAAATAAATTTATTCATTGGGTTGCCTCCCAACAAGCGCTATCGTTTTACGCCCCTAGCTAGGCATAACGCATAGATTCAAGTATTGTCATCTTTGGTTTTGGATCCATAGGATGCCCTCATGATTGATTCCTATGGTGGCTTAATTCTTGTTCTAGTGAAGTGTTCCATACCCTTTATCAAGGGAAATTGAAAACGAATATTGCCTTCTTTCATATCAATCGAGGCACCTATAGTGCGTAAAAACGGCCTACCAAGTATAATGGGACAAGACGGATTGCAATCAATATCAAGCACAATAAAATCTATGGGCACATAGTTCCTATTTGCAAGAATAAGAACATCATTAATTCTTCCCAAAGGCTTTTTAATAGTAGAATCCGCCAAGTGCAAATTAAGAGAACATTCTTCAATATTGGTAAGACCAAGCACATCACATAGAGATTTCGGAATCGTGGAAACACTAGCACCCAAATCATATAAAGCAAAGCACTTATAATTTTTAATCTTGACCTTAATGGTAGGTTCCCACTCATCATGTAATTTTTTAGGAATAGAAATCTCCAACTCTAACTTTTCTTCAAAAGATTTCATCATGGCATCAATGATATGTTTAGTAAAAGCTTTATTTTGCTCATGAGCATGGGGTGAATTCAACATGGATTGCAACAAAGAAATACATTCAATCAAAGAGCAACTATCATAATTAAATGTTGGGGAACGTTGCGTGGGAAACAAAAAATTTCCTATGCACATACAAGATATATCCATGGAGATGAGCATCTACGAGAGGAGAGATCGGATCCACATACCCTTGTCGATCGCTAAGCGGGAAGCGTTAAGAAACGCGGTTGATGTAGTCGAACGTCTTCACGATCCAAATCGCAAGCCGTCCCGTGATCCAATCATGATCTAGTGCCGAACGGACGACACCTCCGCGTTTAGCACACTTACAGCTCGATGACGTCTCCGCCTCCTTGATCCAGCAAGCGAGGGCGGAGAGGTAGATGAGTTCTCCGACAGCACAACGGCGTGGTGGTGGTGGTGGTGGAGCATTCTCAGCAGGGCTTCGCCAAGCGCTGCCGCAGATGCTTTTTGGAGGAGAAACAGATCTAGGGAGAGAGGGAGGGCTGCACAATGGCTTGGGGTGTGTTTGCCCTCTCTCTCCCTCTCTATATATAGGAGGAAGGGGGTAGGTAGGGCTCATCCCTAGCCCCTCCTCCAAGGAGGGCTGGCCGGCCAAGAGGGGGAGAGTCCACCTCCCACAAGGGAGGTGGAGGCCCTAGGGGGAGTCCTTCCCTACTAGGGCACCTCCCACCTACCACCCCTTGTGCATGGGCCCCTTAGGGGCTGGCTGCCCAGCCCACCAGGGGCTGGTGCGCCACCTCCTAGGCCCATGTGGCCCCTGGGGTGGGTGGGCCTCTCCCGGTGGACCCCCGGAACCCTTTTGGTACTCCCGATACAATACCGGAAACGCTCGAAACCTTTCCGGAGCCCGAATACCACTTTCCTATATATAAATCTTTACCTCCGGACCATTCCGGAGCTCCTCGTGACGTCCGTGATCTCATCCGGGACTCGGAACAACCTTCGGTGACCAACATAAATAACTCAATAATACTGAAACGTCACCGAACATTAAGTGTGCAGACCCCGCGAGTTCGGGAACTATGTAGACATAACCGAGACACCTCTATGGTCAATAACCAATAGCGGGACCTGGATGCCCATATTGGCTCCTACATATTCTACGAAGATCTTTATCGGTTGAACCTCTATGTCAAGGATTCAGTTAATCCCGTACGCTGTTCCCTTTGTTTATCGGTATGTTACTTGCCCGAGATTCGATCGTCGGTATCTCCATACCTAGTTCAATCTTGTTACCGGCAAGTCTCTTTACTCGTTCCGTAATACAAGATCCCGTGGCTAACTCTTTAGTCACTTTGCTTGCAAGCTCATTGTGATGTTGTATTACCGAGTGGGCCTTGAGATACCTCTCCGTCACACGGAGTAACAAATCCCAGTCCTGATCCATGTCAACTCAACAGACACCCTCGGAGATACCTGTAGAGCATCTTTATAGTCACCCAGTTACGTTGTGACGTTTGATACACACGAGGTACTCCTCCGATGTCAGTGAGTTGCATGATCTCATGGTCATAGGAACAGATACTTGACATGCAGAAAAGAATAGCAATAAACTTGACACGATCATATGCTATGTTCATAGTTTGGGTCTCGTCCATCACATCATTCTCCTAATGATGTGATCCCGTTATCAAATGACAACTGATGTCTATGGCCAGGAAACCTTGACCATCTTTGATCAACGAGCTAGTCAACTATAGGTTTACTAGGGACATGGTGTTGTCTATGTATCCACACATGTATCTGAGTTTCCGATCAATACAATTCTAGCATGGATAATAAAAGATTATCATGAACAAGGAAATATGATAATAACTAATTTATTATTGCCTCTAGGGCATATTTCTAACAGTCTCCCACTTGCACTAGGGTCAATAATCTAGTTCACGTCACTATGTGATTAACTCCCAATGAGTTCTGGGGTTTTATCATGTTTTGCTTGTGAGAGAGGTTTTTAGTCAATGGGTCTGTAACATTCAGATCCGTGTGCACCTTGCAAATCTTATGTCATACTGTAGATGCTACTACCATGCTCCACTTGGAGCTATTCCAAATGGTGCTCCACTATATGTATCCGGATTGCTAGTCAGAGTCATCCGGATCGGTGTCAAAGCTTGCATCGACGTAACTCTTTACGACGAACTCTTTATCACCTCCATAATCGAGAAAAATTTCCTCAGTCCTCAAGTTACTAAGGATAATTTTGACCGCTGTCCAGTGATCCACTCCTGGATCACCCATGTACCCCTTGACAGACTCATGGCAAGGCACACACCAGGTGCGGTACACAGCATGGCATACTATATAGAACCTACGGCTAAGGCATAGGGGACGACCTTCATTCTTTTTCTCTCTTCTGCCGTGGTCGAGCTTTGAGTCTCACTCAACTTCACACCTTACAAATCAGGCAAGAACTCTTTCGTTGACTGATCCATTTTGAACTCCTTCAAAATCTTGTCAAGGTATGCACTCATTGAAAGTCTTATCAGGCGTCTTGATCTATCTCTATAGATCTTGATGCCGAATATTTAAGTAGCCTTTTATCCAGGTCTTCCTTTGAAAAAAACCTTTCAAACAACCTTTTATGCTTTCCAGAAATTTCTACATCATTCTCGATCAACAATATGTCATCCACATATACTTATCAGAAATTCTATAGTACTCCCACTCACTTTCATGTAAATACAAGTTTCTTATAAACTTTGTATAAACCGAAAAGCATATATTCCAACTCCGAGATGCTTGCTCCAGTCCATAGAAGGATCGCTGGAGCTTGCATACCTTTTAGCATCCTTAGGACCGACAAAATCTTTCCTCATGGAAACCGTTGAAGGAAACTCTGTTTTAACATCCTTCTGCCAGATTTCATAATCGAAAAATGCAGCAACTGCTAACATAATTCCAACAGACTATAGCATCGCTACGGCTGAGAATGTCTCATCGTAGTCATCTCCTTGAACTTATCGGAAACCTCTTTGTGACAAGTCGAGCTTTATAAATGGTGACATTTACCATCAGCGTCTGTCTTCTTTCTTAAAGGTCCAATTGTACTTAACGGCCTGCCGTCCAACGGGTAAGTCTACCAAAGTCCATACTTGGTTTTCATACATGGATCCTATCTCGGATTTCATGGCTCCTAGCCATTTGTTGGAATCCGGGCCCACCATCGCTTCTTCATAGCTCGTAGGTTCACGTTGTCTAACAACATGACCTCCAAGACAGGATTGCTGAAAGGACGTGGATGTCGCCTAGAGGGGGGTGAATAGGCGCTTTAAAATAATTACAGTTTAGGCTTGAACAAATGCGGAATAAAACTAACGTTTAATATGTCAAGCACAAAACCTAAAACAACTAGGCTCACCTATGTGCACCAACAACTTATGCTAAGCAAGATAAACAACTAAGTGATAGCAAG
Source organism: Elymus sibiricus (assembly GCA_039707655.1). NCBI lineage: Eukaryota > Viridiplantae > Streptophyta > Magnoliopsida > Poales > Poaceae > Elymus > Elymus sibiricus. The sequence goes on from CM077667.1 coordinate 386,308,607, forward strand.
ATATTTAACAAGAAACAATATGGCTATCACAAAGTAAAGTGCACAAGTAAAGGGCTCGGGTAAGAGATAACCGAGGCACGTGGAGACGATGATGTATCCCGAAGTTCACACCCTTGCGGATGCTAATCTCCGTTCGGAGCGGTGTGGAGGCACAATGCTCACCAAGAAGCCACTAGGGCCACCGTAATCTCCTCACGCCCTCGCACAATGCAAGATGCCGTGATTCCACTAAGGGACCCTTGAGGGCGGTCACCGAACCCGTACAAACAAGGTTGGGGCAATCTCCACAACTTAATTGGAGGCTCCCAACAACACCACGAAGCTTCACCACAATGGATTGTGGCTCCGAGGTGACCTCAAATGCTCGGGGCAATCTCCACAACCTAATTGGAGACCCCGATGCTTGCCCGGAGCTTTACACCACAATGATTGAGCTCTGAGGCACCACAAACCGTCTAGGGCACCAAGGCACCCAAGAGGAACAAGCTCTAGGGTGCTCAAACACCCAAGAGTAATAAGCTTCTCAAACTTCACTTCCACGTATCACCGTGTAGAACTCAAACCTATGCACCAAATGCAATGGCAAGGGCACACGGAGTGCCCAAGTCCTTCTCTCTCAAATCCCACCAAAGCAACTAATGCTAGGGAGGAAAATGAGAGGAAGAACAAAGAAGAACACCAAGAACTCCAAGAACTAGATCCAAGGGGTTCCCCTCACATAGAGGAGAAAGTGATTGGTGGAAATGTGGATCTAGATCTCCTCTCTCTTTTCTCTCAAGAACTAGCAAGAATCATTGGAGGGATTGAGAGTTAGCAAGCTCAAAGAAGGTCAACAATGGGGGGCAAACACGAGCTCAAGAGTTGGGGAACCATTGGGGAAGAAGACCCCCTTAAATAGGTCCCCACAAATCTGCCCGTTATGTGCAGAATAACACAGGGGCGGTACAACCGGAGTGGAGGGCGGTACAACCGGTATAACCGGTAAGACCGGTACAACCGGCCAACCACCGCCCTACCACCGGACCACAACAGAGAGGTGGCCCGGATGTAGTAGCCCGGCCAGAGCCCCGGACCAGGCAAAGTCCTAAGCGGTACAACTGCTCGGGACCCCGGTTGTGCCAGGCTATATGAATATAGCAGTACAACTGGTCCAGGTCCGCCGAACAACCGGAGCTCAACAGGACCAAGTCCGGTTGTAGCCCGGTGCTGGGCCGGTTCAACCGCCTAGAGCTGCCACCCTGGGTCACCCAGTATTTGGCGGTACAACCGCCCGGGGGCAGCGGTACAACCGCTGGGGATAACTTAGTGACAGCACCTCCAGGGTATCACCCCTGAAGTGGTGGTCAAACCGGAAGCATAGAGCTAGCAGTGCATTAGGTCGGGACTGCGGTGTAATCGCATCAAGAAAACAGGTAAGACCAGAACTGCCATAACCTCTGCAAATGAGCCCAGAATTGAGCAAACTCAAGCTTCTTGGATTCAGGATAACAAGAGCTATCCATGGCCCCTGGGGTGGGTGGGCCTCTCCCGGTGGACCCCCGGAACCCTTTCGGCACTCCCGATACAATACCGGAAACGCCCGAAACCTTTCCGGAGCCCGAATACCACTTTCCTATATATAAATCTTTACCTCCGGACCATTCCGGAGCTCCTCGTGACGTCTGTGATCTCATCCGGGACTCCAAACAACCTTCAGTCACTGTCGGGGATATTACCCCGTGGTATAACCCGGCCTGAAGTATGACCCGGCCAGGACTTGGCGATTCACTGGTGACCCGGCCGAGCTTGGCGACTCATTGGTGACCCGGCAGGCGGATCAGACGAATGACAAGACCCAACGGCCCAGAAGGCGGCTCATGGAAGGGTCGACTCATGTTATGGTGGGCCGGCTCACAGAGAATGCCCAAGATGAGGAAGGATTCCCTCATAAAGGAAACAAGACCCAGATTATGATTGAAGAGAGACTAGTCCTAATCCTACTCCTAGTAGGACTCTACATGTAAACCTACCCCTTCAACCTATCTAACGAGGGGTAAGGCACCCCAAGAGGGACAAGTTCAAGTCATTAGAGATAGAGAGATTAGAGGCCCTCGAGACTAGAGGTAGCAAAACAGCACCCTTGTAATCGAGATCATCCTCATCATCAATACACACAAAGCAGGACGTAGGCTTTTACCTCCATCGGAGGGGCCGAACCTGGGTAAACTCGCGTCTCTCGATTCCGACCAACCCCTCTCAAGCCGCCACCTAGTTGCAATGGCCTCACACCTAAGTTCTCTCACGAGGACATCTTGCCGTGACAAAACCACGACAGTTGGCGCCCACTGTGGGGCCACGCATGGTGGTGTTATGTTCTTGAAGGGATCTCTCCTAGGGATCGAGAAGCTTATGACCCGCCAGATCCGCAAAGGGCCGGCTCGGAAGATCTACATCGACTTCAAATTCAAGATCGAAACCAAAGAAACTTTTTCGATGGGTATCCGGTCTCAGATAACCTATCCGATTTAAGGATCGGGCGACGGCAAGCATACAACCGGATCAAACACAGAATTTCCTACGGCAATTACTAGAGCCGCCACCCACGCGTAGTGAAGATAGAGATGACTCCAAGGAAAATAGCAATTTGACAGTCAGGTTGCCCCGTCGTGCGCGTGGCTGCAGCTCGGACACTGCTAAAATCCCTTGTCAATACGGACGAACCTCGGCGTCCAAGACGAGTAGTCAAAGGAGAAAAGAGAAAACAACACAGCGATCCGGTCAAACCGTGGCAGCCACGATCTGGAAAGAGATAGCAACACGGACTGGAGCTGGAGTTGGCTCGCCTCGCCGGCCCGCCTCCACAGCCGCGCCTCATCTCGTCGCCTCACCACGCGCCTCAGCTGCCGCGGCTGCTCGCCCTCGAGGCGGCCTCGCCTCTACCGCCGCCTTGTCATGCGCATCCACGTCGGGATCGAGCCGGCTTTGCCTCTCCTCCATCGAGTCGCCTCGCTCTGCCGCCGCCTTGTCACGCGCATCCACATCGGGATCGAGCCGGCCTTGCCTCGCCTCCATCGAGCCGCCTCGCTCTGTGTCATCGTTTGCTCACGGCAGATGCCATGGGGTGGCTTATCGAGAGTGGTTGGGGCCGAAGGACGCCGACGGGGTCCGGTGACGGGATTGGGGACTAGCGGTGAGAGACACGCGATGTACCCAGGTTCGGGGCCCTCCGTGGGAGGTAACACCCCTAGTCCTGCTAGTCTGGTTGATGAATCAAAAGGGGCTACAATGGTGCTCCTTGAGCTGTCTAGGTAGAGGAGGAAGAAGGGACTAGCTTGCTCTCCTCGCCTCTCTACGTGAGCGTGTGTGTGTGTGCGCGTGGGAATCCATTGCCCCCTGCATGGAGGAGCTCCGGGAGGTTTTATAGGCCAACCCCCTAGATTACAATATGTGTAGAAGGTGCCGGAGGGCCCCAGATGGCGGTCTCTCTAGCCGGCCATGGGGACCCCGGCTGAGGAGTCTTATCATGGGTAGGGCCCGCCGGCAGCTAGGTCCCGTCGCTGGTAGGGCCTGCCGGCTACAGGGTCCCGTCGGGAGCCGGAAGGGGCCCGCCCGGCAGACTCATGTGCTTGTCACGTCGCGGCATGGGTCGTCCTACGGGGCGTCGTCTTGCTGTAGCCGGCCGCAGTCAGCGGTATGGCCGACCGCACTGTGGCCATGCCGGGGCAGGTAATGGAGTGGTTGAGGGTGTGCCGGCACTGTGCCGCCTGCCCGGTCACAGTCGGTCGGGGTCAGAGGCACTATTACCTCCACTGTGGCCATGCGAGCGCTGACCACCAACGCGACGGGGGTCACTGTAGCCACGCGTGCCCTGACCGCGGTACCAGAGGCACGGCTGACACGCCGGGCGTTAGGTCATCGCCCTGCGGGGCATGGCGATGGGACGGGAGCTGACCCATCGGCCGGAAGGCCAGGAGTCTCCACCTCTATCCGGCCGGCTGGTCGCAGCCGGCCGCGCGGAGCCGGACTACAGGGGGAGGCGGATCGCCCTGTAGTCGTTTTTCGAAAAGCTGGAGTAAAGACCCAGTTGAGGCTATCCCAGGGTTAGTGTTGGGGAACGTTGCATGGGAAACAAAAAATTTCCTACGCACACGCAAGATCTATCCATGGTGATGAGCATCTACGAGAGGAAGAGTGGATCTACATACCCTTGTAGATCGCTAAGTGGGAAGTGTTAAGAAACGCGGTTGATGTAGTCGAACGTCTTCGCGATCCAAATCGCAGCCGTCCCACGATCCGTCCCGATCTAGCACCGAATGGACGGCACCTCCGCGTTCAGCACACGTACAGCTCAATGACGATGTCCGCCTTCTTGATCCAGCAAGAGGGAGTGGAGAGGTAGATGAGTTCTCCGGCAGCGTGATGGCGCGACGGCGGCGGTGGTGGAACTGTTCCGGCAGGGCTTCGCCTAAGCACCGTCGGAATCTATTTGGTGGAGGAACTAGGGAATAGAGAACCAGCACGTGGACTTGTGTCTTTGGGGCCTCTATTCCTCTAGTATATATAGGAGGGAGGGGAGGAGGCAGCCTCCCTAGGGTTTCCCCTAGGGGTTCGGCCGAAGGTGGTGGAGGTGGAGCCTCCCACCAATCCTACTCCTAGTAGGACTCTTTCTTCCTACCTGGAAACCTTCTCCACATGGGGTTTTTCCTTTCCCACCCTTTCCTAGACGCATGGGCCTTGTGGGGCTGGTTTTCCCAGCCCACTAAGGGCTGGTGCAACACCCCTCAGGCCCATGTGACCTCCCGGCGTGGGTGGCCCCTCCCGATGGCCCACCGGCACTCCCGGTACACTACCGGAAATACCCAAAACTTTTCCGGTGGCCAAAACGGGACTTCCTATATATCAATCTTTACCTCCGGACCATTCCGGAGCTCCTCGTGACGTCCGAGATCTCATCCGGGACTCCAAACAACCTTCGGTCACCACCATACATAACTCAATACTACCGAAACGTCACCGAACGTTAAGTGTGTAGACCCTGCGGGTTCGAGAACTATGTAGACATGACCGAGACACCTCTACGGTCAATAACCAATAGCAGGACCTGGATGCCCATATTGGTTCCTACATATTATATGAAGATCTTTATCGGTTGAACCTCTATGTCAAGGATTCAGTTAATCCCGTACGCTGTTCCCTTTGTTCTTCGGTATGTTACTTGCCCGAGATTTGATCGTCGGTATCTCTATACCTAGTTCAATCTCGTTGCCGGCAAGTCTCTTTACTCGTTCCGTAATACAAGATCCCGTGGCTAACACTTTAGTCACATTGCTTGCAAGGCTTATTATGATGTTGTATTACCGAGTGGGCCCTAAGATACCTCTCCGTCACACGGAGTAACAAATCCCAGTCTCGTTCCATGCCAGCTCAACAGACACCTTCGGAGATACCTATAGAGCATCTTTATAGTCACCCAGTTACGTTGTGACGTTTGATACACACAAGGTATTCCTCCGGTGTCAGTGAGTTGCATGATCTCATGGTCATAGGAACAGATACTTGACATGCAGAAAACAATAGCAATAAACTGACACGATCATATGCTACATTCATAGTTTGGGTCTTGTCCAACACATCATTCTCCAATGATGTGATCCCGTTATCAAATGACATCTCATGTCTATGGCTAGGAAACCTTGACCATCTTTGATCAACGAGCTAGTCCACTAGAGGCATACTAGGGACACAGTGTTGTCTATGTATCCACACATGCAATGTGTTTCCAATCAATACAATTATAGCATGGATAATAAACGATTATAATGAACAAGGAAATATAATAATAACCACTTTATTATTGCCTCTAGGGCATATTTCCAATAGTTAGCCCCCCCGACAGTAGTCCCCGAAGCAGGGGGGCCCGCCGGCGAGCCGCGGCGGACCCCTCCCCCCCCACGATGATGGTGTGCTCCTGGAAGTACTGCTTGACCTTCTTGGCGGTGAAGTATATGCCATAGCACATCTTCTGGTAGTGGGGGTTGTTCTGCTTGGAGGTGGAGAGGACCTCGCTGGACCGGCAACGCCCTGCCTTCCTCCGACCACTCCACCACGAGGATGACGTTGATCACGCGCGTGGTTGCCGCGATGTACGCGAGCAAAGGCTCCTTCTCGGCCAGAGCCGCCAGGACGGCTGCACTGGAGAGGGCGCGCTTGAGGTCGTGGAACGCTTCGTCCGCCTGGTCGGTCCACTCGAACTTGGCTGGCCTCTTCATCGGGTCGTGGCCCGGCTCGATTTTGGCGGTCTTCTTCATGAGCTGATAGAGGGGCAGGGCCTTCTCGCCCACCCGGCGGATGAACTGGCTGAGCGAGGCAAGGCAGCCGGTGAACTTCTGGACGTCGCGGAGCTTGTTCGGTTTGTGCATGCGCTCGATGGCTCTGATTTTCTCCGGGTTGGCTTCGATGCCGCGGGCGGACACGAAGAAACCCAAGAGCTGGCCGGCTGGCACGCCGAAAACACACTTCTCCGGATTGAGCTTGACCTTGTACTCGTGCAGGTTGGTGAAGGTCTCTCGAAGATCGTCGAGGAGGCTGAGATGCTTCTTGGTTTTGACGACGATGTCGTCCACGTAGACGTGGACGTTCCTGCCGATCTGGGGCAGGAGGCTCTTCTGCATGCAACGCTGGAATGTGGCGCCTGCATTCTTCAGGTCGAAGGACATGGTGATGTAGCAGTAGGCCCCGAAAGGGGTGATGAAGGAGGTCTTCAGCCGGTCGGTTGGGTCCAGCTTGATCTGGTGGTAGCCGGAATAGGCTTCCAGGAAGGACAACAGATCGCAGCCGGCCGTGGAGTCAATCACTTGATCGATCCGGGGCAAGGCGAACGGGTCCTTGGGATAGGCCTTGTTCAGGCTGGTGTAATCGATACACATGCGCCAGGTCTTGTTTTTCTTCAGCACCAGGACTGGGTTGGCCAGCCAGTCCGGGTGGAACACTTCCATGATGAAGCCGGCTGCGAGCAGCCGGGCGATCTCTTGTCCTATAGTACGCCACTTCTCCTCGGAGAAACGGCGCAGGGGTTGCTTGACCGGCTTGGCATCCGGCCGTACATGAAGTTTGTGCTCGGCGAACTTCCTCAGAACACCCGGCATGTCTTTCGGAGACCATGAAAAGATGTCCCGATTCTCACGGAGGAAGTCGACGAGCTCGCCTTCCTATTTGCCGTTGAGGCGGGCGCCGATGGTGACGCACTGCTTGGGGTTGGCCGGGTCGAGTGGCACCTGCCTGGTGTTCTTGGACGGGTGGAACGACGCCTCGCTGGCTGACTGGGACGGAGGAGCCGGCACGGCCGGCTGGCCAGAGGCGTGAGCCACGAGCCGGTCGAGCTGCCGCCTGTCCTCCGCTATCTCCAGGGCCTGGGCCAGCCGGCTACTGTCGCGTGCGCACTCGATCGACTTTATATAGTCGCCATCGACGGTGATGATGCCCTTGGGGCCCGGCATCTTGAGCTTGAGGTAGGCATAATGGTGTACCGCCATGAATTTGACGAGGGCCGGCCATCCCAGCAGCTCATGGTAGGGACTGTTGAGGTCCACCACCTCAAACCATATCGGTTCGCGGCGGAAGTGGCTCTTGTTGCCGAAGAGGACGTCGAGCTCGATCTTGCCGATGGGTGTGCAGGATTTTCCCGGCACGATGCACCCCCTCAAGTTGACTTAGGACTTGGGGGCTACACAGACATGACTCGTCAGATTTAACCGGTGTCAAATATTCTGGAACCCCGGGTCATTGCAGGGAAGTTAACCCAGTCCCGGGGGCTGCTGCCTTATTGCCGGAAGATTTAAAGTCGCCGAAGAGGACGAGCCGCCATAATGCGACCGTTCAAACATGGGTGCCCTACATTATTGGCGGAAGAATTAAAAATCGCCCAAGAGGACGAGCCGCCATGATGCGCCGTTCAAACATGGGTGCCCTGATTTATTGGATCATCATATTATGATCAATGGAATAAAGCCGGTTTATCTGGACCCCAGATGTTTTGCAGTAGTAGCATTGCCTCCTGTATATTCTATGGCCGAGCTTTTCCATGATCATAGGTCACTTGGGGGCTTCCAACTCAATGAGTTTAGCTTTCATACCCTCTTGACCGGCTTCCATGCCATATATGGGTTAAACCTGCCTGTTTGCAACTTGCTACTCCGCCAGGTGACCCGCCGTACTCTTGACAGTCAATCTTTCAATAAGATCCTGAACTTGTCAAGATTAAAACGGCGGTTTATGTCACGAGAGAGCCGGCTTACAGAGAGCTAGGACAACTCACCTGTCCGCTGTAGTCTCTCCGCTATGTGGCCTGTTCGTACTCTTAACAATCAATCTTTTTTAAGACCCTGAACTAGTTAAGGTTAAAACGACGGATTTATGTCACGTGAGAGCCAGCTTACGGGATTAAAGGCGTTCATGCCAAGCTTCTTCGAAGAAAAAACCTTGAGTTTTTCAAAAATAAGAACAAGAGTTGATCTCTTTTGGTTGTGCTTTCAAGGCCGACTTACAAATATTTGAGATATACATGTATATATTCTCTGTTTGTTGTCTTTATGTCATCCCTTGAAAATTAGCACTTTATATTCTGTTATCATATACATACATCATCCTGCATTGCATCATACATCATACATGCATATCAAGCCGGTCATCAAACCGGGTTACATCGTAACCTCTGCAGGAACAAATAGATCTTTGATAGCCAAATTGGCTGTATCTTCATCATGGTTTATCATAACCAGTATTAAATGATTGGGGTTTTTCAAGCCAGCTCGGAAGAATTGACTATTCTCAAGAGCCGCCCTATCACATATAATGCCGTGTTATTTAATTGACCGGCTCTTCGATTTTTTCAACTTGTGCTCTGTAGTAAACTACAACACTTATGGATTTCTCAAACATATATTTGCGGGGTTGCACTGCAACCAGGAGTAGGGATTTTCATTTCAAGGACAAAGGCATTATTCCAGGATATTTGACAAAATACCGGATTACAACCACGGTCAAGGATTCATTCAAATCAGATCCACTAGTAGAAAACATGCCATTAGTCCCGGTTGGGAAGGGCCTTTAGTCCCGGTTCCCCAACCGGGACTAATCATTCGGGACTAAAGGGTCCAAGCCTTTAGTCCCGGTTGGCTACGACCCGGGACTAAAGGGGCTCCACGTGATCGGCAGCGCGCGCCAGGGCATGGGGACCTTTGGTCCCGGTTGGTAACACCAACCGGAACTAAAGGTTTAGGGGTTTAGGTGTTTAGGGTTTATTGTTTATTTTTCCTTTTCATTTTCTGTTTTCCATTTAATTATTTTTCATTTCAAACATATTTTACGCTACTACATACTGTACACGTTATGCATATATAATAGAATTTCTCGTAGAACCGATCATATATCATAAAATTTCTCGTACAAGCAATCATATATCATAGAATTTCTCGTACGACCACATGCATACACACATATATATATATACAATTTAGTATATACAATTTCTCGTATAATTTGCAGATCATTTGTGGATCGTGTAATGGTATTCTCCGTCGGGAGATATGACCTGCTGAAGCAAAAATCCCGCAATTTCCTCCTGAATTGCTTGTACGCGGTCTGTTGGTAGGAGCTTATCCCGCATCTCGTGCATCTTTAAAGAAGGAGATCAATATGAATATGCATGTTAGTTGTGTGTATATGTATTAGATCATGATTAAAAAAATATGAATGGTGTTTACGTACCCAAAGATCTCTTGCACTCTTGCTGCTTTCGGTCATAAAGCGAATGTTCTCGCAAACGTAATATGCACATAGATTAGTCCCCTGTGCCTGCCCGACACTCTGCCGCCGCGACCTCGCCTCGCTCTGCCGCCATGGCCTCGCGGGCCGCTTCGCTCGCCTCTGTCGCCATGGCTCCATGCCCCCGTACGCCTGCTCCGCCTCCGCTCGACCGCGCCGCTCCGGCCGCTTTGCGCCCACGCCGGGTCTACTCCGCGCTCCCCCCCTGGCTCGCCTCTCCCTCCTCACCTATGTCGTTGTGTAGCGTCACGTCGCAAGCTTAGGTGTCGATGAGATCAACTTCACGCTGCGGTACCCGCACATCTACAGCAGCAAGCTCTGCCCCTTCAGCGGATTCGAATCCTCGGCTGATTTCGACCACGACCACAAGGGCAGCTACACCAAGATGCCGTCGCTGCTCTTCCGGTGCCGCCGGCTGCGCCGGCTGCGCCTAGCAAACTGGACGCTCGAGCTGCCCTCGGGCTTTGTCGTCGGCGTCTTCTCGGCTTCCCTACAGACGCTCTGCCTCAAGCGGATCATGGCCGATAATGAGGTGATGGTGCAGCTGCTCTACGGGTGCCTGCTGCTCGCCGACCTGATGCTGGAGGAGTGCCCGGTCGCCACGGAGATCGCCGTACCCAGCGACCGCCTCCGGAGCTTCGCCATGGCCTGTTGTCACAACTCCATGCTTGGCCAACAAATTACCAACAGAAGTCGGTCGGGTCTCATCAGCTGGTGTAGGAACCTAACATATATCCACCTCACCCTACGCCCGTCGATGGCGTACTACTGCAGCGAGTTCCGGTCCGTCGTCGGATGCCTGCCCGAACTCAGGCACCTAGTCCTCAGGGGGTTCATGGTGACTGACCACGCCATTCAGTCCATCGCCGTCCTCCTTGTCGGTGCTTGGAACCTGCAAGTGCTCTTGCTTCTTCCGATCGGCTCTGTTGAGCCCTCGAAGACGTCGACTCGCTACTCATATGATTCCGATTCGGACGACAACGAGCGGGAGAACTACAGTGTGGTGAAGGAGGCTGTGGACGATGACTGGATGACCAAGAACTTGTGGGGGATGCACATCCCTTGTTTGGATTATAGCCTCAGATGGTTAAGCACTGAGAAGTTCGGTGGGAAATTCGCCAGGGTACTTGCAGAGTTCCTACTGAATAAAGCTCCAGTGTTGGAGGAATTCTCGGTGAAATTATCTGCTCCACTGTCGCGACACTGGTAGGAGATTGCAAACGAGTGCAGATCCTGGTCCTCCGTCAAAGAAAAAAAATGCAGCAGCACGCGCCTGGACGATTGCTCCTCTGCTCCACGCAAATACACAAGGGCGTCAGTTGCAAAAGATACATTTGGTCTACTGCTGCTCCTCGTGCCACATTCCCGATGCAGTGAAATCCCATGGAAATATTTTAAAGTACAGACATGAAGTGCTAAGAACATTTGCCCTTGAGTTATTCAAGACAGAGATCATGGAATTATTTCAGGGATGGATCCGGTGCTAAAGCATCCCAACGTCAGTTTTTTGCTCTTTTGTTCAATGGACATGTCCACTGATGGCAGGTACTAATGCATGATGGAGTACATGGCAAGCACGGGGATCAAGAATTGATACTCCACGTGAAGTCCAAACTTCTCTGGACTAATTTGAGATGATCACCACGACTGCTATCTAGAAAAAATGTCAAGCTGGCAGGTTGGTAGTCAGCTTGTACGTACGCACGCACGATGGAGCAGGTCCACGGGGTGATTCGACGAGCTGCCTGCCGGGTCAGGAGGACTCAGTCGACCTCGACGGTGCCGTGTGCAACTTGGACCCGCTGCGTGTGACAACTACCACTTTTTCTCGACCATTGTTGACCCGTTTTGGACGACTACAAACTTCTCCAACCCGGATGGCCGATTCAGACCGCCACATCTCCGGCTTCACTCGCATCGCTCCGCGGAGATTGTACCAGCTCAGCAGCGTGCCGGCTTGCCCGACGGCCATGCAGGCAGTCCGTCGCCTGTCGTTTTGATCTACTTGAAAAAATGGATCGATCTACAGCATGAAATACCAGGGCGAGCCTTATTAATTGGACATCCCAGTGGATATTGCACACAGATCATGTGTCGTCCAAGTAAATCAGGAAATTGTTCACAGTTTATGGAGACACAATGAGGTTAATCCAAAAAACACCAGCACATCCCCTATATATCTCAATTAATTTCTAGTCTGCGAATCATTCTTCCAAATACATCAGGTGATATTTCATCCAGTCTATTTTAATAGCACGTATCAATTTTTTCGAGAACAATTACTCTGCCCTGCAATATTTTTACGCAGGATAATTATTCATTAAAAATGGCGTTATACCGTGAATACGGAGCTCGCGCCAATATGATCATGTGTCAGCATCCGTCCGAGCTGCACTGCTCGATGGACACCCGTGCAAGACGCCGCCCCCATTGGTTCAGGCTACATCAACACGTCACGGGCGACTCACCGTCCGTGCCGGCTTACAAACACCGCGGTCAACATCAACACGTCGGGGCCGTGCTCACCCGCCAGTATGAGCCGCCCAACGGATGCTCGTGAGCCGCCGCCCTGCGGTTCGGTCTACATCAACATGTTGGTGCCGTGCATGCTCATTTAAGCCGCCCAACGAACGCTCGTGAGTCGCCGTCACTGCGGTCTAGTCTACATTGACACACCGGTGTCGTGCTTTCTCGCTCAAGCCGCCCAACGAATACGCGTGAGCCGCCGTCCCTGTGGTCCGGTCCGCTTCAGCACATCAGAGAAATAAGAATCAGACATGAAGGAAACATCCCTAGAGAAAACTACAATTTGAGCCGGCCATTATCGAGTTGGCAATTCAAAGGTCAGCGGCAAAGAAAAATGGCCCTGGAGGAGCCAGGAGAGCCGGACTACCCGAGAATAACAAAGCATGGGTCAAGAAGCATATAACTCAATTTGGCCATGATATTTGCCAGAGACATGTGATGAGCGTCACAAAGATCATCGGCCCACTACATCGTCTTCAGTTTGGATAAAATCCATCGTTCAGCCATCAATTTTATGCCAGCTTAAGCCACAACCAAGGTTTGAAGACTCTTAAGCCGCCTCCTCAAGTTGACTTAGGACTTGGGGGCTACACAGACATGACTCGGCAGATTTAACCGGTGTCAAATATTCTGGAACCCCGGGTCATTGCAGGGAAGTTAACCCAGTCCCGGGGGCTGCTGCCTTATTGGCGGAAGATTTAAAGTCGCCCAAAAGGACGAGCCGCCATAATGCGACTGTTCAAACATGGGTGCCCTACATTATTGGCGGAAGAATTAAAAATCGCCCAAGAGGACGAGCCGCCATGATGCTCCGTTCAAACATGGGTGCCCTGATTTATTGGATCCTCATATTATGATCAATGGAATAAAGCCGGTTTATCTGGACCCCAGATGTTTTGCAGTAGTAGCATTGCCTCCTGTATATTCTATGGCCGAGCTTTTCCATGATCATAGGTCACTTGGGGGCTTCCAACTCAATGAGTTTAGCTTTCAGACCCTCTTGACCGGCTTCCATGCCATATATGGGTTAAAACTGCCTGTTTTTAACTTACTACTCCGCCAGGTGACCCGCCGTACTCTTGACAGTCAATCTTTCAATAAGACGCTAAACTTGTCAAGGTTAAAATGGCGGTTTATGTCATGAGAGGGCTGGCTTACAAAGAGCTAGGATAAACTCACCTGTCCACTGTAGTCTCTCCGCTATGTGGCCCGTTCGTACTCTTAACAGTCAATCTTTTTTAAGACGCTGAACTAGTTAAGGTTAAAACGACGGATTTATGTCACGTGAGAGCCAGCTTACGGGATTAAAGGCATTCATGCCAAGCTTCTTCGAAGCAAAAACCTTGAGTTTTTCAAAAATAAGAACAAGAGTTGATCTCTTTTGGTTGTGCTTTCAAGGTCGACTTAGAAATATTTGAGATATACATGTATATATTCTCTGTTTGTGGTCTTTATGTCATCCCTTGAAAACTAGCACTTTATATTCTGTTATCATATACATACATCATCCTGCATTGCATCATACATCATACATGCATATCAAGCCGGTCATCAAACCGGGTTACATCGTAACCTCTGCAGGAACAAATAGATCTTTGATAGCCAAATTGGCTGGATCTTCATCATGGTTTATCATAACCAGTATTAAATAATTGGGATTTTTCAAGCCAGCTTGGAAGAATTGACTATTCTCGAAGAGCCACCCTATCACATATAATGCCGTGTTATTCAATTGACTGGCTCTTGGATTTTTCCAACTTGTGCTCTGTAGTAAACTACAACACTTATGGATTTCTCAAACATATATTTGCTAGGTTGCACCGCTACCACGAGTATGGATTTTCATTTCAAGGACAAAGGCATTATTCCAGGATATTCGACAAAATACCGGATTACAACCACGGTCAAGGATTCATTCAAATCAGATCCACTAGTAGAAAACATGCCATTAGTCCCGGTTGGGAAGGGCCTTTAGTCCCGATTCCCCAACCGGGACTAATAATTCGGGACTAAAGGGTCCAAGCCTTTAGTCCCGGTTGGCTACGACCCGGGACTAAAGGGGCTCCACGTGGCCGGCAGCGCGTGCCAGGGCATGGGGACCTTTGGTCCCAGTTGGTAACACCAACCGGGACTAAAGGTTTAGGGGTTTAGGGGTTTAGGTGTTTAGGGGTTTAGGGTTCATTGTTTATTTTTCCTTTTCATTTTGTGTTTTCCATTTAATTATTTTTCATTTCAAACATATTTTACGCTACTACATACTGTACACGTTATGCATATATAATAGAATTTCTCATAGAACCGATCATACATCATAAAATTTCTCGTACAAGCAATCATATATCATAGAATTTCTCGTACGACCACATGCATACACATATATATATATATACAATTTGGTATATACAATTTCTCGTACAATTTGCAGATCATTTGTGGATCATGGAATGGTATTCTCCGTCGGGAGATATGACCTGCTGAAGCAAAAATCCCGCAATTTCCTCCTGAATTGCTCGTATGCGGTCCGTTGGTAGGAGCTTATCCCACATCTCGTGCATCTTTAAAGAAGGAGATCAATATGAATATGCATGTTAGTTGTGTGTATATGTATTAGATCATGATAAAAAAATATGAATGGTGTTTACGTACCCAAAGATCTCTTGCACTCTTGTTGCTTTCGGTCATAAAGTGAATGTTCTCGCAAACGTAATATGCACATAGATTAGTCCCATGTGCCTGCCGGACACTCTGCCGCCGCGACCTCGCCTCGCTCTGCCGCCATGGCCTCGCGGGCCGCTTCGCTCGCCTCTGTCGCCATGGCTCCACGCCCCCGTACGCCTGCTCCGCCTGTGCTCGACCGCGCCGCTCCGGCCGCTTTGCACCCACGCCGGGTCTGCTCTGCGCTCCCCGCCCTGGCTCGCCTCTCCCTGCTCGCCTATGCCGTTGTGCAGCGTCACGTCGCAAGCTTAGGTGTCGACGAGATCAACTTCACGCTGTGGTACCCGCTCATCTACAGCAGCAAGCTCTGCCCCTTCAGCGGATTCGAATCCTCGGTTGATTTCGACCACGACCACAAGGGCAGCTACACCAAGATGCCGTCGCTGCTCTTCCGGTGCCGCCGGCTATGCCGGCTGTGCCTAGCAAACTGGACGCTCCAGCCGCCCTCGGGCTTTGTCGTCGGCGTCTTCTCGGCGTCCCTACAGTCGCTCTGCCTCAAGCGGATCATGGCCGATAATGAGGTGATCGTGCAGCTACTCTACGGGTGCCCGCTGCTCGCCGACCTGATGCTGGAGGAGTGCCCGGGCGCCACGGAGATCGTCGTACCCAGCGACCGCCTCCGGAGCTTCGCCATGGCCTGCTGTCACAACTCCATGCTTGGCCAACAAATTACCAACGGAAGTCGGTCTGGTCATGGGTCTCATCAGCTGGTGTAGGAACCTAACATATATCCACCTCACCCTGCGCCCGTCGATGGCGTACTACTGCAGCGAGTTCCGGTCCGTCATCGGATGCCTGCCCGAACTCAGGCACCTAGTCCTCAGGGGGTTCATGGTGACTGATCACGCCATTCAGTCTGTCACCGTCCTCCTTGTCGGTGCTTGGAACATGCAAGTGCTCTCGCTTCTTCCGATCAGCCCTGTTGAGCCCTCGAAGACGTCGACTCGCTACTCATATGATTCCGATTCGGACGACGACGAGCGGGAGAACTGCAGTGTGGTGAAGGAGGCTGTGGACGATGACTGGATGACCAAGAACCTGTAGGGGATGCACATCCCTTGTTTGGATTATAGCCTCAGATGGTTAAGCACTGAGAAGTTCAGTGGGAAATTCGCCAGGGTACTTGCAGAGTTCCTACTGAATAAAGCTCCAGTGTTGGAGGAATTCTCGGTGAAATTATCAGCTCCACTGTCGCGACACTGGTAGGAGATTGCAAACGAGTTCAGATCCTGGTCCTCCGTCAAAGAAAAAAAATTCAGCAGCACGCGCCTGGACGATTGCTCCTCTGCTCCACGCAAATACACAAGGGCGTCAGTTGCAAAAGATACATTTGGTCTACTGCTGCTCCTCATGCCACATTCCCGATGCAGTGAAATCCCAAGGAAATATTTTAAAGTACAGACATGAAGTGCTAAGAACATTTGCCCTTGTGTTATTCAAGACAGAGATCAGGGAATTATTTAAGGGATGGATGCGGTGCCAAAGCATCCCAACGTCAGTTTTTTGCTCTTTTGTTCAATGGACATGTCCACTGATGGCAGGTACTAATGCATGATGGAGTACATGGCAAGCACGGGGATCAAGAATTGATACTCCACGTGAAGTCCAAACTTCTCTGGACTAATTTGGGATGATCACCACGACTGCTATCTAGAAAAAAATGTCAAGCTGGCAGGTTGGTAGTCAGCTTGTACGTACGCACGCACGATGGAGCAGGTACACGGGGAGATTCGATGAGCTGCCTGCCGGGTCAGGAGGACTCAGTCGACCTCGACGTTGCCGTGTGCAACTTGGACCCGCTGCGGGTGACAGCTACCACTTTTTATCGACCATTGTTGACCCATTTTGGACGACTACAAACTTCTCCAACCCAGATGGCCGATTCAGACCACCACATCTCCGGCTTCACTCGCATCGCTCCGCGGAGATTGTACCAGCTTAGCAGCGTGCCGGCTTACCCGACGGCCATGCAGGCAGTCCGTCGCCTGTCGTTTTGATCTACTTGAAAAAATGGATCGATCTACAACATGAAATACCAGGGCGAGCCTTATTAATTGGACATCCCAGTGGATATTGCACACAGATCATGTGTCGTCCAAGTAAATCAGGACAATTGTTCACAGTTTATGGAGACACAATGAGGTTAATCCAAAAAACAACAGCACATCCACATTGCTGGTGCCCTATATATCTCAATTAATTTCTAGTCTGCGAATCATTCTTCCAAATACATCAGGTGATATTTCATCCAGTCTATTTTAATAGCACGTATTAATTTTTTCGAGAACAATTAGTCTGCCCTGCAATATTTTTACGCAGGACAATTATTCATTAAAAATGGCGTTATACGATGAATAGGGAGCTCACGCCAATATGATCATGTGTCAGCATCCGTCCGAGCTGCACTGCTCGATGGACACCCATGCAAGACGCCGCCCCCATTGGTTCAGGCTACGTCAACACGTCACGGGCGATTCACCGTCCGTGCCGGCTTACAAACACCGCGGTCAACATCAACACGTCGGGGCCGTGCTCACCCGCCAGTATGAGCCGCCCAATGGATGCTCGTGAGCCGCCGCCCTGCGGTTCGGTCTACATCAACATGTTGGTGCCGTCCCTGCTCATTTAAGCCGCCCAACGAACGCTCGTGAGTCGCCATCTCTGCGGTCTAGTCTACATTGACACACCGGTGTCGTGCTTGCTCGCTCAAGCCGCCCATTGAATACGCGCGAGCCGCCGTCCCTGTGGTCCGGTCTGCTTCAGCACATCAGAGAAATAAGAATCAGACATGAAGGAAACATCCCTAGAGAAAACTACAATTTGAGCTGGCCATTATCGAGCCGGCAATTCAAAGGTCAGCGGCAAAGAAAAATGGCCCTGGAGGAGCCAGGAGAGCCGGACTACCCGAGAATAACAAAGCATGGGTCAAGAAGCATATAAACTCAATTTGGCCATGATATTTGCCAGAGACATATGATGAGCGTCACAAAGATCATCGGCTCACTACATCGTCTTCAGTTTGGATAAAATCCATCGTTCAGCCATCAATTTTATGCTAGCTTAAGCCACAACCAAGGATTGAAGACTCTTAAGCCGCCTCCTCACGTTGACTTAGGACTTGGGGGCTACACATCCATGACTCGGCAGATTTAACCGGTGTCAAATATTCTGGAACCCCGGGTCATTGCAGGGAAGTTAACCCGGTCCCGGGGGGTGCTGCCTTATTGGCGGAAGATTTAAAGTCGCCCAAGAGGATGAGCCGCCATAATGCGACCGTTCAAACATGGGTGCCCTACATTATTGGCGGAAGAATTAAAAATCGCCAAAGAGGACGAGCCGCCATGATGCACCGTTCAAACATGGGTGCCCTGATTTATTGGATCAACATATTATGATCAATGGAATAAAGCCGGTTTATCTGGACCCCAGATGTTTTGCAGTAGTAGCATTGCCTCCTGTATATTCTATGGCCGAGCTTTTCCATGATCATAGGTCACTTGGGGGCTTCCAACTCAATGAGTTTAGCTTTCATACCCTCTTGACCAGCTTCCATGCCATATATGGGTTAAACCTGCCTGTTTGCAACTTGCTACTCCGCCAGGTGACCCGCCGTACTCTTGACAGTCAATCTTTCAATAAGTCCCTGAACTTGTCAAGGTTAAAACGGCGGTTTATGTCATGAGAGAGCCGGCTTACAGAGAACTAGGATAAACTCACTTGTCCGCTGTAGTCTCTCCGCTATGTGGCCCGTTCGTACTATTAACAGCCAATCTTTTTTAAGACCCTGAACTAGTTAAGGTTAAAACGACGGATTTATGTCACGTGACAGCCAGCTTACAGGATTAAAGGCGTTCATGCCAAGCTTCTTCGAAGCAAAAAACCTTGAGTTTTTCAAAAATAAGAACAAGAGTTGATCTCTTTTGGTTGTGCTTTCAAGGCCGACTTACAAATATTTGAGATATACATGTATATATTCTCTGTTTGTTGTCTTTATGTCATCCCTTGAAAATTAGCACTTTATATTCTATTATCATATACATACATCATCCTATATTGCATCATACATCATACATGCATATCAAGCCGGTCATCAAACCGGGTTACATCGTAACCTCTGCAGGAACAAATAGATCTTTGATAGCCAAATTGGCTGGATCTTCATCATGGTTTATCATAACCAGTATTAAATAATTGGGATTTTTCAATCCAGCTTGGAAGAATTGACTATTCTCGAAGAGCCGCCCTATCACATATAATGCCGTGTTATTTAATTGACCGTCTCTTGGATTTTTTCAACTTGTGCTCTCTAGTAAACTACAACACTTATGGATTTCTGAAACATATATTTGCCAGGTTGCACCGCAACCACGAGTATGGATTTTCATTTCAAGGACAAAGGCATTATTCCAGGATATTCGACAAAATACCGGATTACAACCACGGTCAGGGATTCATTCAAATCAGATCCACTAGTAGAAAATAGGCCATTAGTCCCGGTTGGGAAGGGCCTTTAGTCCCGGTTCCCCAACCGGGACTAATCATTCGGGACTAAAGGGTCTAAGCCTTTAGTCCCGGTTGGCTACGACCCGGGACTAAAGGGGTTCCACGTGGCTGGCAGCGCGCGCCAGGGCATGGGGACCTTTGGTCCCGGTTGGTAACACCAACGGGGACTAAAGGTTTAGGGGTTTAGGGGTTTAGGTGTTTAGGGGTTTAGGGTTTATTGTTTATTGTTTATTTTTCCTTTTCATTTTGTGTTTTCCATTTAATTATTTTTCATTTCAAACATATTTTACGCTACTACATACTGTACACGTTATGCATATATAATAGAATTTCTCGTAGAACCGATCATATATCATAAAATTTCTCGTACAAGCAATCATATATCATAGAATTTCTCGTACGACCACATGCATACACACATATATATATACAATTTGGTATATACAATTTCTCGTACAATTTGCAGATCATTTGTGGATCGTGTAATGGTATTCTCCGTCGGGAGATATGACCTGCTGAAGCAAAAATCCCGCAGTTTCCTCCTGAATTGCTCATATGCGGTCCGTTGGTAGGAGCTTGTCCCGCATCTCGTGCATCTTTAAAGAAGGAGATCAATATGAATATGCATGTTAGTTGTGTGTATATGTAATAGATCATGATAAAAAAATATGAATGGTGTTTACGTACCCAAAGATCTCTTGCACTCTTGTTGCTTTCGGTCATAAAGCGAATGTTCTCGCAAACGTAATATGCACATAGATTAGTCCCCTGTGCCTGCCCGACACTCTGCCGCCGCGACCTCGCCTCGCTCTGCCGCCATGGCCTCGCGGGCCGCTTCGCTCGCCTCTGTCGCCAAGGTTCCATGCCCCCGTACGCCTGCTCCGCCTCCGCTCGACCGCGCCGCTCCGGCCGCTTTGCGCCCACGCCGGGTCTGCTCCGTGCTCCCCGCCCTAGCTCGCCTCTCCCTGCTCGCCTATGCCGTTGCGCAGCGTCATGTCGCAAGCTTAGGTGTCGACAAGATCAACTTCACACTGCGGTACCCGCACATCTACAGCAGCAAGCTCTGCCCCTTCAGCGGATTCGAATCCTAGGCTGATTTCGACCACGACCACAAGGGCAGCTACACCAAGATGCCGTCGCTGCTCTTCCGGTGCCGCCGGCTGCGCCTAGCAAACTGGACGCTCGAGCCGCCCTCGGGCTTTGTCGTCGGCGTCTTCTCGGCGTCCCTACAGACGCTCTGCCTCAAGCGGATCATGGCCGATAATGAGGTGATCGTGCAGCTGCTCTACGGGTGCCCGCTGCTCGCCGACCTGATGCTGGAGGAGTGTCCGGGCGCCACGGAGATCGCCGTACCCAGCGACCGCCTCCGGAGCTTCGCCATGGCCTGCTGTCACAACTCAATGCTTGGCCAACAAATTATCAACGGAAGTCGGTCTGGTCATGCGTCTCATCAGCTGGTGTAGGAACCTAACATATATCCACCTCACCCTGCGCCCGTCGATGGCGTACTACTGCAGCGAGTTCCGGTCCGTCGTCGGATGCCTGCCCGAACTCAGGCACCTAGTCCTCAGGGGGTTCATGGTGACTGACCACGCCATTCAATCCGTCGCCGTCCTCCTTGTCGGTGCTTGGAACCTGCAAGTGCTCTCGCTTCTTTTGATCGGCCCTGTTGAGACCTCGTAGACGTCGACTCGCTACTCATATGATTCCGATTCGGACGACGACGAGCGGGAGAACTGCAGTGTGGTGAAGGAGGCCGTGGACGATGACTGGATGACCAAGAACCTGTGGGGGATGCACATCCCTTGTTTGGATTATAGCCTCAGATGGTTAAGCACTGAGAAGTTCAGTGGGAAATTCGCCAGGGTACTTGCAGAGTTCCTGCTGAATAAAGCTCCAGTGTTGGAGGAATTCTCGGTGAAATTATCAGCTCCACTGTCGCGACACTGGTAGGAGATTGCTAACGAGTTCAGATCCTGGTCCTCCGTCTAAGAAAAAAAATGCAGCAGCATGCGCCTGGACGATTGCTCCTCTGCTCCACGCAAATACACAAGGGCGTCAGTTGCAAAAGATACATTTGGTCTACTGCTGCTCCTCATGCCACATTCCCGATGCAGTGAAATCCCATGGAAATATTTTAAAGTACAGACATGAAGTGCTAAGAACATTTGCCCTTGAGTTATTCAAGACAGAGATAAGGGAATTATTTAATGGATGGATCCAGTGCTAAAGCATCCCAACGTCAGTTTTTTGCTCTTTTGTTCAATGGACATGTCCACTGATGGCAGGTACTAATGCATGATGGAGTACATGGCAAGCACGGGGATCAAGAATTGATACTCCACGTGAAGTCCAAACTTCTCTGGGCTAATTTGAGATGATCACCACGACTGCTATCCAAAAAAAATGGCAAGCTGGCAGGTTGGTAGTCAGCTTGTACGTACGCACGCACGATGGAGCAGGTACACGGGGTGATTCGACGAGCAGCCTGCCGGGTCAGGAGGACTCAGTTGACCTCGACGTTGCCGTGTGCAACTTGGACCCGCTGCGAGTGACAGCTACCACTTTTTCTTGACCATTGTTGACCCGTTTTGGACGACTACAAACTTCTCCAACCCGGATGGCCGATTCAGACCGCCACATCTCCGGCTTCACTCGCATCGCTCCGCGGAGATTGTACCAGCTCAGCAGCGTGCCGTTTGCCCGACGGCCATGCAGGTAGTCCGTCGTCTGTCGTTTTGATCTACTTGAAAAAATGGATCGATATACAACATGAAATACCAGGGCGAGCATTATTAATTGGACATCCCAGTGGATATTGCACACAGATCATGTGTCGTCCAAGTAAATCAGGACAATTGTTCACAGTTTATGGAGACACAATGAGGTGAATCCAAAAAACACCAGCACATCCACGTTGCTGGTGCCCTATATATCTCAATTAATTTCTAGTCTGCGAATCATTCTTCCAAATACATTAGGTGATATTTCATCCAGTCTATTTTAATAGCACGTATCAATTTTTTCGAGAACAATTAGTCTGCCCTGCAATATTTTTACGCTGGATAATTATTCATTAAAAATGGCGTTATACCGTGAATATGGAGCTCGCGCCAATATGATATTGTGTCAGCATCCGTCCGAGCTGCACTGCTCGATGGACACCCGTGCAAGACGCCGCCCCCATTGGTTCAGGCTACGTCAACACGTCACGGGCGACTCACCGTCTGTGCCGGCTTACAAATACCGCGGTCAACATCAACACGTCGGGGCCTTGCTCACCCGCCAGTATGAGCCGCCCAACGGATGCTCGTGAGCCGCCGCCCTACGGTTCGGTCTACATCAACATGTTGGTGCCGCGCCTGCTCATTTAAGCCGCCCAACGAACGCTCGTGAGTCGCCGTCTCTGCGGTCTAGTCTACATTGACACACCGGTGTCGTGCTTGCTCGCTTAAGCCGCCCAACGAATACGCGCGAGCCGCTGTCCCTGTGGTCCGGTTTGCTTCAGCACATCAGAGAAATAAGAATCAGACATGAAGGAAACATCCCTAGAGAAAACTACAATTTGAGCCGGCCATTATCGAGCCGGCAATTCAAAGGTCAGCGGCAAAGAAAAATGGCCCTGGAGGAGCCAGGAGAGCCGGACTGCCCGAGAATAACAAAGCATGGGTCAAGAAGCATATAAACTCAATTTGGCCATGATATTTGCCAGAGACATATGATGAGCGTCACAAAGATCATCGGCTCACTACATCGTCTTCAGTTTGAATAAAATCCATCGTTCATCCATCTATTTTGTGCCAGCTTAAGCCACAACCAAGGTTTGAAGACTCTTATGCCGCCTCCTCACGTTGACTTAGGACTTGGGGGCTACACATCCATGACTCGGCAGATTTAACCGGTGTCAAATATTCTGGAACCCCGGGTCATTGCAGGGAAGTTAATCCGGTCCCGGGGGCTGTTGCCTTATTGGCGGAAGATTTAAAGTCGCCCAAGAGGACGAGCCGCCATAATGCGACCGTTCAAACATGGGTGCCCTACATTATTGAAGGAAGAATTAAAAATCGCCCAAGAGGACGAGCCGCCATGATGCGCCATTCAAACATGGGTGCCCTGATTTATTGGATCCTCATATTATGATCAATGGAATAAAGCCGGTTTATCTGGACCCCAGATGTTTTGCAGTAGTAGCATTGCCTCCTGTATATTCTATGGCCGAGCTTTTCCATGATCATAGGTCACTTGGGGGCTTCCAACTCAATGAGTTTAGCTTTCATACCCTCTTGACCGGCTTCCATGCCATATATGGGTTAAACCTGCCTGTTTGCATCTTGCTACTCCGCCAGGTGACCCGCCGTACTCTTGACAGTCAATCTTTCAATAAGACATTAAACTTGTCAAGGTTAAAACGGCGGTTTATGTCACGAGAGAGCCGGCTTACAGAGAGCTAGGATAAACTCACTTGTCCGATGTAGTCTCTCCGCTATGTGGCCCGTTCGTACTCTTAACAGTCAATCTTTTTTAAGACCCTGAACTAGTTAAGGTTAAAACGATGGATTTATGTCACGGGAGAGCCTGCTTATGGGATTAAAGGCGTTCATGCCAAGCTTCTTGGAAGAAAAACCTTGAGTTTTTCAAAAATAAGAAAAAGAGTTGATCTCTTTTGGTTGTGCTTTCAAGGCCGACTTACAAATATTTGAGATATACATGTATATATTCTCTGTTTGTTGTCTTTATGTCATCCCTTGAAAATTAGCACTTTATATTCTGTTATCATATACATACATCATCCTGCATTGCATCATACATCATACATGCATATCAAGCCGGTCATCAAACCGGGTTACATCGTAACCTCTGCAGGAACAAATAGATCTTTGATAGCCAAATTGGCTGGATCTTCATGATGGTTTATCATAACCAGTATTAAATGATTGGGGTTTTTCAAGCTAGCTCGGAAGAATTGACTATTCTCGAAGAGCCACCCTATCACATATAATGCCGTGTTATTTAATTGACCGGCTCTTGAATTTTTTTAACTTGTGCTCTGTAGTAAACTGCAACACTTATGGATTTCTCAAACATATATTTGCCGGGTTGCACCGCAACCACGATTAGGGATTTTCATTTCAAGGACAAAGGTATTATTGCAGGATATTCGACAAAATACCGGATTACAACCACGGTCAAGGATTCATTCAAATCAGATCCACTAGTAGAAGGCCATTAGTCCCGGTTGGGAAGGGCCTTTAGTCCCGGTTCCCCAACCGGGACTAATCATTCAGGATTAAAGGGTCCAAGCCTTTAGTCCCGGTTGGCTACGACCCGGGGCTAAAGGGGCTCCACGTGGCCGGCAGCGCGCGCCAGGGCATGAGGACCTTTGGTCCCGGTTGGTAACACCAACCGGGACTAAAGGTTTAGGGGTTTAGGTGTTTAGGGGTTTAGGGTTTGTTGTTTATTTTTCCTTTTCATTTTGTGTTTTCCATTTAATTCTTTTTCATTTCATACATATTTTACGCTACTACATACTATACACGTTATGCATATATAATAGAATTTCTCGTAGAACCGATCATATATCATTAAATTTCTCGTACAAGCAATCATATATCATAGAATTTCTCGTGCGACCACATGCATACACATATATATATACAATTTGGTATATACAATTTCTTGTACAATTTGCAGATCATTTGTGGATCCTGTAATGGTATTCTCCGTCGGGAGATATGACCTGCTGAAGCAAAAATCCCGCAATTTCCTCCTGAATTGCTCGTATGCGGTCCGTTGGTAGGAGCTCATCCCGCATCTCCTTCATCTTTAAAGTAGGAGATCAATATGAATATGCATGTTAGTTGTGTGTATATGTATTAGATCATGATAAAAAAAATATGAATGGTGTTTACGTACCCAAAGATCTCTTGCACTCTTGTTGCTTTCGGTCATAAAGCTAATGTTCTCGCAAACGTAATATGCACATAGATTAGTCCCCTGTGCCTGCCTCATGCACTTTACGAGAATAGAATTCAATCAGATAATAATGAAGCATGACAATGGTATTGAAACTAGAGGCGCGGACGTATCTAGTACTACTTAATTACCCTAGGCTTTCGTGTAACACCCTGGTGTCAGTGCTACATTGATGCTTGTATTTAAGCTACAGTAATGGCCAAGTTTGAGCTAATCCATTTTGCCAAACAGTGCATGATCACAATGGAATCATATCTCATTTGAATTCCCTAATGATTTTCAAATTTCATTCAAAAGTGGTTTAAATAATTTTTGCAAACCTGAAAACAAAAATCATGTTTGGGTTGCAAATATTCTCCTGGTATTTATAAAATTAGAACCAGCTTTTTATAAGGTATTTTGGTGCCTCTAAAGCATTTATAATAGAGGCCAAACTAATTATTAAATAGCCTTTTGATTTATAAAAATTGCAAACATTTTCAAAATGCCCCCAAACTTTTTGTGCCTCTGTCAAATATTACCATGCTAATATTTTGCCAGTTGGCTTATTTTTACAAAAGTATTTTGACCTAAAATTAAATCAAAGCAGAGGGTTTTTAAAAATGAAAAAGGGGAAAACAGAAAAAGGGCTATTTGCCCTGGTCACTTAGGCCTGCCGGCCCAGTGACCAGGCCCAGCCCATCTTCCCCCATCGTCTTCCCCCTGCTCACGGGGGGAGACGTGGGCAGGCCGATGCCCGCCAGCGGCCGCGGCCGTCGCGCTGGCGGCCATCCACCGGCTCCCCGCCGTCGATAAGGCGCCCCGATGGCCCCTGGAACCCTAGCCCCCTCCAGTCCCTCCCCTCGCTCTCCAGCCCCTGTTCCCGCACGCACGCCGCGCCGCCGTCGCCATGGCTCCGGCGTAGCCGAGGCCACCGTGCCCCTTTCGCCTCGCCCCCTCGCCCAGAAGCTCCGTCGTCGACCGGCGCATCCATCCCGACCGCTAGCATGAGCCCGGAGCCCCTGCATCGCCGTTCCCGCGCCTTCTTCCTCCTCGGGCCGCCGCCGTCGCCGCCACGATTCCGGCACCGTCGAGACTCCCCCGAGCCCGCTAAGCCCCTCTGCAGGAACGCTGTGAGTCCCCACTCCCTTTCCCCTCCTTCCCCCGTCGGATTCGAGGCCGTATCGTAGTGTTGCACCGGAGCCGAAGCTCGGTCCCACCGGAGCTCGACGCCGGCAAGCCTCCGATGGCCTTTTGGTCCCGCACTCGCCGCCGTTCGCTTCCCCGCATCGCGTAGGACCTACCTGCCCTTCCCGTTTGCTCGCTAGCCCACCGTAGCGCCGTCCCCGTCGGAGCCCGATCGCCGCTCGCCGCTGACCTCGACGTCGGCGACGATTTCGGCCACCGTAGCCCGTGCCACCACCACAGCTCGACTCGCCGTCGAGCTCCCGTTCCAACGCGCCAAGCCGCGGGCCAAATGAGCCCTGTGGGCGTTTTCCGACCGGTGGCCAAGCCGCGCCGCCGCGTTTTCGGTCGCCGGCGGCCATTCGCCGGCCACCGCTGACCTGGCCCGGCCGGGGCCACCCCCAGGGTCAATTACCTGTGGCCCCGGGCCCCCTGTTGACCAGTTGACCGTGGTCAACTGGCTGACTGGGCAGTGCCCAGGCACTGACATGTGGGGCCCCACACCCCTGTGTCTATGACATGTGGGCCCAGCTCCTTTTTAATTAATTAAGTTAGTTTAATTCATTCTGTTAATTAGTTTAACCTAATTAGGCACTGACAGATGGGGCCCACCCATTTAACTAACCTGTTTAGTTTAAATTAAAACCCTGGTTAGCCCACTGTCTATGACAAGTGGGGCCCAGCTGTCAGGTTTGACCTGAGACAGCTGGGTTGACTGCTGACGCAATGCTGACATCATGCTGACGTCATAAAATATTTTTTGAATTAATTTAAATATGTTTAATTTCAGAATATTACTAAAACTTTAAAATTTAATAGAAATTAAATCCGTCACTCTGATGAAAAAGTTTTATACATGAAAGTTGATCAGAAAAATCCCATGAATCGGAATACGCTGTCCGTTCATCTGTCACATGCTCCTAGCATGATGAACATGGACATTTAGCATTAGGATCATCTGTCCGGTAATAGCCAGAGACCCGGAAAATATCGTCAGATATTATTCCGACCCGTCTGCGACGTGTAGTACTGCGATAGTGCATGCCTAGCTCTGCCTAATGCCATGCCATGCATCGTGTTACATCTGTGCTTTGTATTTATTGTTTCTTCCCCCGTCTTCTCTTCGGTAGACACCGAGACTGACGCGGCTGCCGGGTACGACTACGCCGTTGACGATCAGGCCTTTGCAGCAGAGCAGCAAGGCAAGCAAACCTCCTTGAGCATTCCGATATCGCCCAATTATTTCCCTCTCATTCTTGCATTAGATTTTGCTACTGTATTAGCTAGCTCCTATTTCTGATGCATAGCCTGTTTTTGATAAACTGCTACTATACATGTTGTTATATCAACTGCTTAGTATAGGTTGATCAATGAATCCCCTGAGACCCCCTTAGTCCCAGCTGCCCCTGCCTCTTCATCGACGACTCGACGACTCGAAGACTTGAAGCCTCGGTCAACCGACCGACCAGCCATGCCCGTCACATTCACCGCACACCCCTTAGTTGTACGACTCTGCAGAGCTACTATCGAGTACCGAGGGTGACATCTCGTGAAGTACTCATGATGCTAACTCTGTAGTGCAGCTAATCGGTTGTGGTTATCGAGGGTGATTCCTCCTTCACCACTCCCGACGATGAATCTGTCGTGCAACCCCTCAGGTGTAGACCATCGAGGGTGAATCCTCTCTGGTCACCTTGACAGTTACATTGAGTGGGATCCATCGAGGATGATTCCTCGGTTTTCCCCTTGGTGTTATAGACACACGGTTACTTTTACTTTACTGTTGATACATGATGAGGTCAGGATGACCGGAGGGTGTTGGTGTAATACGACGGGGCGTGGCCGGGCATTCTTGGCCCTTGCCACAAGACCTCGAAACGGGGCGACGGGACCACATATCGTGTATCGCGCTCGTCACCGCAATTAATAAAATGCTAATGGTTTGGGTATTTGATCTGAGTTGGTCATTTGACCTTTTCGCACTAACCTTCACGTGGGAGAAGTTATGGGCTCTCGGCGTCGTTGTATCAGCCGAAGCTCTTCGGACGTCAACAATGGAGTGGTGCGCGCCCGAGTGGTCCACAACGGCATCGCACTTGTATTAAGGGGTACTAGGACTGACCTCGGCCGCCCTCGCATCGTGCTGGAGTGCAAGGGCAAGTGGGCCCACGACCCCTGTGCGCTTAGGAGTTAGACCGGCGGACTGGCCTCTCTGTTGAGCCTAGGTAGGGCGACGACATGTTGATCTCCGAGGCCGGGCATGACCCAGAAAAGTGTGTCCGGCCAAAGGTGATCAAGCATGATGGAAAACGTGGTGCACCCCTGCAGGGATGAAATTAACTATTCGAATAGCCGTGTCCACGGTAACAGGACGACTTGGAGTTGTATCCCGAGCTAATATAACTAAAAGTGATGACTTCAAATAAAATGTTGGCTCCG
Organism: Elymus sibiricus; assembly: GCA_039707655.1. Taxonomy (NCBI): domain Eukaryota; kingdom Viridiplantae; phylum Streptophyta; class Magnoliopsida; order Poales; family Poaceae; genus Elymus; species Elymus sibiricus. The sequence goes on from CM077667.1 coordinate 386,337,728, forward strand.
AGGTTGCTTTCTCGCGGGAGTCGAGGAAGAATCTCTGGGCGTGGTTACTTAATAAAATTGCTACAATAAAATTGCTATATATGAGTTACCAGTCTACTCTCTTCTAATGCTGTAAGATGCTGAAGATGCTAGTCTTCGATAGGACTAGGCCTTCCCCCTATTCTTGCTTTCTGCAGTCAGTCCTGATATAACCCCACCCCTTGATAATGATGCATACTTAGCATAGTTCTGATGTCAGTCTTGCGAGTACTTCGGATGAGTACTCACCACTGCTTTGCATTTCTCTTCCCCCCCTCGATACGATTACCGCGTTCAGATGATGGAGCCCAGGAGATGGAGTACGCCGGAGACGACTACTACACCACCGCTGGAGCCTACTACTACGTGGAGACTGCCGACGCTCAGGAGTAGTTAGGTTGGCTCCCAGGCAGGACGCCTCGCCTCTTTCGATCCGATGCTTATGTTTGTGCTAGCCTTCTTAAGGCAAAACTTGTTTAACTTATGTCTGTACTCAGATATTAATTGCTTCCGCTGACTCATGTTTGTCGAGCTTTGTATTCGAGCCCTCGAGGCCCCTGGCTTGTAATATGAAGTTGTATGACTTTAAATTTGTGTCTAGAGTTGTGTTGTGATATTAATTAGTGAGTCCCTAATCTTGGTCGTACGCATTGCGTGTATGATTAGCGTACGGTCAAATTGGGGGCGTCACATTTCGCCATCTCAACTCTGGTTTCCATTCACCGGTGACCTCTTTGATGAAACGTTTCCAAACCCTGCCCAGCAAACAAAATGAATAAAGGAGTTATTAATTACTTGATATCAGGAAATGAACTAATAAAGAAGCCGACATAGTGCGTCAATGATTGAAATTACCTTTCGAGCAACGAATGCAAGCTTATGTAATCTTTAGGGTCTTTACTTAGCGAGTCCAGTACTTCAACAGTTCCATCGTCAACTCTAATGATTAGAAGGATCCAGTGGTAGCTGCGCACACGATTTGTATAAGCGGGCATGCATAACTCATCAACTACACTTAACATCGAGTAATATATATATATATAAGCAAAAATAGAATTTGTAGTACAAGACAGTAACACTCACTGGAAGTTCCAAGGTAAAAGTACTTCTGGTTTGTACTTTAGGGCCTTCAAAAACCTTAGAAGCATTTTCTCCGTGTCTTTAGGGTTCCTTCTCAACACTTCTTCATTAACGGTATTTGGGTCAATGAACCCAATGCCATAGACTCCAGCTCTTTTCAATTCAAAAATCTTCATTCTGCATAATACCACACAAAAGAATATAGTGAGTATAATAACAGGCAATGAACGAGCTGAGCTAGAGACTTAAATTACAGAAAGAAATCACTTACAGACAATAGCAACTGATGATAGATTTGTCGAGTGCTTTTTGATTGAATAACTGAAAAAATTCTTCATTTTCAATGCACAAATCTTTTTCATGGATGTCATGCTCTTTCTCGACTTTCACCATGAGGCTCTCTCGCCCGTCCTTTACTTCTCTCAAGTACCAGTCATGCAAGCTGTACATTTGCGTTGTTAGAAGCTTCTCATCGTCAAGACTGACCAGAGGTTTCCCGGGGACATATTGCCATGCTATTTCCTTCGGATCCAACGGTGGAAATTCCTCGATCTCTAGGAGTTGTTCGACGGTGATACCGAGCAATCTAGCATTCTCTCTATCAGCGTCGATTATTACCACGTTATTGACACTCACCTTGAGCGGGCTCATCGATTGGACTGCCTGTTCTCCGAGCTGGGGAACAGTTTTCCCGCATTTACTGCTCGACTTCTGTCTTTTGTGGGATTCATAGGACTTGGTAATACATCGTTCATAGTCTGATATCGGCCTTTTCACCGCCGATTTAGCTGCATCAATAAAGTGTTGTACGTCCTCGTCGGGTACTTTCTCCTTTGGCGGCGGGGGCGGTTTCGGTCCAAAATGGGCCTGCAATTTGCTAGCCACTTGTACATCGAGTTCCTCGTCAGTCATATCGTAAGCTAACTTCTTTTTGACAGGAGGCTCGGGTTTCTTCTTTTGTGTTCTCTTCCGCTTTGGAGACGGCGGATATCGATATCGCGGACGACTCGCGCTAGGCTCCGTCTCGGGGTGGGATGGACTATGCTGACGTGGCGGGGCTTGATATCACGGACTCGCCATGCGCTCCGTCTCGGGGTGGGATGGATTCGGCTGGCGTGGCGGAGATGGATATGGCGGACTCACACTGCGCTCCGTCTCGGGGTGGGTTGGAGTCTGCTAATGCGGCAGACTTGGAGGAGGAGTCGGTGGCCTTGGCACCGGGTTTGGAAACACGATGCATTCCTTTTTCCACACAATGATACCATGTATGGCTTCTCCTAGTGTCAGCTCCCCTTGACCTCCAGTGTGATCAAGCTCTAGTGTATCATATCCCGACAAAACTTGATCCACCCCGACACGAGCATAGCCAGGTAGAATCGGATTGCCGTGGAGGAGTGCTTCAGGTGCATTCGGCAAAGCAAAGCCATGCGCCACCTTCATGGATATGTTCTTGAGTTTCATGTGTAGGTCACATGGTGTCGACTCTAGGATATCATCCACGGGGTAGCGAGCCAGCAGTGCATCATCGGCCGGGACCCTCGTGGAACCCACGCTGCTTTTCGGCATAGATGATGGAATGGTACCATCCAATGCTGGATCTGGTTGTTGCTGCTGCTGAGACGCGCCTTGCTGGCTAAGTTTGTTGATTTGCTCCTACTGCATGTTATATTTGCGTTACAAGTCCTGAATCCGATCTACTTCATGCTTCTTCTTTCTGTCACGACTTCTGTAGCTGTCGTTCCAATCCGCAAACCCCAGAAGCCATGGAACCATGCCTTTGCCTCGTGTTCATCCCGGGTGTTCAGGATTCTTGAGGGCGCGCGAAAGCTCGTCCTTCTCTCTCTCGGGCTCGTACACACCCGCTCGAGCTTCTGCTATTGCTTTAAGTAACTCGTCCGTGGCTTCTTTAAGACTTGCCTGTTCAAGAACCTCCCCTATCTTTGGGTCCAGCTTTCCCCCATGTGCATAAAACCAAGTCCTGCACCATTCGGGTCAAGTCTCTGTTACTGGAGTGACCCCTGCAGCCTTCATGTTTCTCTCAGATTCATCCCACTTAGGCAACCCAGACTTGTAGCCGCCTGGCCCAGACGACGGTGCCATGTTTTTTTGTCGGCATTTATCTTGTTTATTCTCGACCGTTCCTTAGCTACTTGTGATTCCTTGAACTTCACAAATTCGTCCCAGTCATCTACTAACTTCACATATTCTCCTTTGAATTCTGGAGTCTTCCTTCCGTTTTCCACGTAACTTTTCCATAATCTTTTCTTCCAAGACAGGAATTGTGTGGCCATCTTCTTAAGAGCACACTTCTTGACTTTCTCCCGTTGGACATCTGTGAGACCCTCTGGTAGGGTGAAATGTTTCATGAGCGCCTCCCAAAGCAGATTTTTTGCTCTTTCGCTGACAAAAGAAACTGCTTGGGTATCTTTTGGCTGATTCCATTCTTGAACGGTGATCGGGATTTGGTCCCTAACAATAACTCCGCATTGACGTATAAATTTGTTCGCATTCTCTTTAGGAGCAATCGGTTCGCCATCTGCTTTGATTTGATCGATGTTGTACTTTACGCCTTGTTTCAACTTTCTTGTCGGGCCACGTTTAACCCTTGTAGAAGATTTGCTCGATCCGAAGGGCTAAAAGGAAGAAAGATTCATTAATATATACAAATCAATCAATACATCTGATGATCACCAGAGGGCAAATTAATACCTCGCCGGACTCTGTTAAATGGACAAAAATTTCTTCGCCATTGTCAGCTGGTTCGCCTTCGTCTCTTGGTTGTTCTTCCTCAATTCCCTCACCGGATGGGTTAAGGTATTGTGAGCCATCATCTACTTCATTCTCTTCGTTTCCGGAGCGTATCAGGTCGTACATGGCATTCTCTTGATCATGGTCTCTGTCTCTACCGTCCATAGCTTAACTAATCCAGAACAAATATAAAACAATTAGAATGCATTCAATAAGCAGAACCGGAGATATGCAAATCAATACAAGGCAATGCAACAATACGATCATATAATATCACTAATACATCATCGAATAGTATCACTAATACATCATCGAATATAATATCACTAATACAGATCTAGTTGACGTCTCGCGGTGCAGGCTGTGGACACCCAAAGATAAGGAACTATGACAGGATCATAGCTCGGGTGTGATCCCTGAAGAACCTCCCAGGTATTGGAGAACCTGGCGTCCAACGCAGCCATGTAGCATCGGACGTGCTCGCCCTCCTCCCTGACACGGCGACGTACCACCTCCGCGGGGGCCGGCTCCCTCTGCACCGACAGTGGTCCACGCGACCGCCACCAAATAACCTCCGGGTCGACGACGGGACCCTCATTCCTCACCAAGCTCCGCGCCCCGGAAGGCAGCACCTCCCAGTGCCAGCCCGGCGGAGCCCAGTCCCGGACATGGCGCCTCTCAAGCAGGTTGTTGCCACCAAGTCGACGACAAGGATGCTGGCCGGGCATCGTCGACTCAATGGCTACGCTATGCAACTAAACATTTAAACATCGAAACATTTAAACACATGCATCTAAACATCTAAAAAATGAACAAAATTCGAGGAGGCTAATCATCATCGATCTATCATCAGCTAACTAATCATCATTATCATCTATCATCATCATGTAATTAACAATCTATCATCATCATCTAACTAATCATCATCATCATCTATCATCATCGTCGGGGACTCCCCCAGCGATCGTCGGGGACTCCTCCGGCGATCGTCGGGGACTCTAAGCCAATGATTTCATGAACAAAGGTGTTGCGGTGGGCGGAGGCGGGGCCGGCGGCGGTGCTGCGGTGGGCATAGGAGGGGTTGGTGGGGGTGCTGCGGTGGGCGGGGGCGAGCGGCGGAGGCGCGCGGTGCAGACGGGGACAGAGAGGAGGGGGCGGAGGCGGAGGCGGAGGCAGAGGCGGGGCCGGCGGCGGTGCTGCGGTGGGCGCGCAGAGGCGAGTGGCAGAGGCGCGCGGGGCGGGGCGGGGCCGGCGGTGGTGCTGATGTGGCGTCGGGGACGGCGGAGGCGGAGGCGGGGCCGGCGGCGGTGTTGCGGTGGGCACGTGGGGGCGAGCGGCAGAGGCGCGCGGGGCCGACGGGGACAGAGGAAGGGGGAGCCTTACCGGCGATGCCGAGGGGACGGCCAGCGATGGCGACGGAGGAGACCGGCGAGGAGGAGCGGCGACGGCGACGGCGTCGGGACGGATTTGGACAGCCTGGCGGCGTAGTGGAGTGGCATCGGGGGAGAAACTGAGGAGACGAAGGAGAAGGCGGGTTAAATACCCCAGGACCTTTAGTCCCGGTTGGTGGCTCCAACCGGGACTAAAGGTCTTTAGTCCCGGTTGGTGATACCAACCGGGACTAAAGGTCCTCCCTTTAGTCCCGGTTGGTGATACCAACCGGGCCTAAAGAGGCCTTTTCGGCGGCCCAAATTCGCGCGGGAAGGGACCTTTAGTCCCGGTTGGTGATACCAACCGGTACTAAAGGTCTATTTTCTCTTTTTTTTTTGTTTTTTTGTTTTTATATTTGGAATAACTGTTTTTATATTTGGAATAACTGTTAGAATATTTATAGTTTTTTAATGAATCTTTTTGCTTTAGGTCAAAACAATTACAAACTTTTTGTTAGTGCCAGTAGTTTTCAAATTTAAATAGTTTAAATTTGAATTCTTTTGAAATTTTTGTGAATCACTAGTTTGTGAATAACTTTAGTTTGAAAATAGATTTTTGAGTGATTGTTTTTGCTGTTGTTTAATATTAGTATGTTTTATCATTATGTTAAATTTTGGAATTTTTAGGATATTTTAAATAGGTGTTTTAATCAAAACCAGATTCTGTTTAACTCTTTTTAGTTTTATACCTTCATTTGTTTTAATCAAAATCACTATTAATGAACTCTGAAAAGGTTGAAACTTGGCATGGTATCATCATTTCACCCACATAGCAAGTGGTAAAAAGTTGAGAGGGTTACGGCAAAAGTTGGATGCACTTCGTGTACAAACTAGACCATCTCCTTCGAAGTATGAGGGTTTCGGACGAAAACTCATATGTTACAAAGGCATTTCATTTTTTTAACTTATTTCAACTCCAGACTTTTTGTGCATTCAATATGAACCATTCTAAGACACATCCTCAAATTTCAACCCTTTCTAACTTCATTTGCTATTTCTCATCCATTTAATGAATTGTTTTGAGCTAAATGACCCTGAAATTAAAAAGCACCACAAATGAACTCTGAAAAGGTTGAAACTTGGCATGATATCATCATTTCAACCACATAGCAAGTGGTAAAAAGTTGTGAGGGTTACGGAAAAAACTGGATGCACTTCGTGTACAAACTGGACCATCTGCTTCAAAGTATGAGGGTTTCAGACGAAAACTCATATGTTACAAAGGCAATTTATTTATTTTTAACTTATTTCAACTCCAGACTTTTTGTGCATTCAATATGAACCATTCTAAGCCACATCCTCAAATTTCAACCCTTTCTAACTACATTTGCTATTTTTCATCCATTTAATGAATTGTTTTGAGCTAAATGGCCCTGAAATTAAAAAGCACCACAAATGAACTCTGAAAAGGTTGAAACTTGGCATGGTATCATCATTTCACCCACATAGCATGTGCTAAAAATTTGAGAGGGTTACGGAAAAAACTGGATGCACTTCGTGTACAAACTGGACCATCTCTTTCGCAGTATGAGGGTTTCGGTCGAAAACTCATCTGTTACAAAGGCATTTCATTTTTTTAACTTATTTCAACTCCAGACTTTTTGTGCATTCAATATGAACCATTCTAAGCCACATCCTCAAATTTCAACCCTTTCTAACTTCATTTGCTATTTTTCATCCATTTAATGAATTGTTTTGAGCTAAATGGCCCTGAAATTAAAAAGCACCACAAATGAACTCTGGAATGGTTGAAACTTGGCATGATATCATCATTTCACCCACATAGCATGTGCTAAAAAGTTGAGAGGGTTACGGAAAAAACTAGATGCACTTCGTGTACAAATTGGACCATCTCCTTGGAAGTATCAGGGTTTCGGACGAAAACTCGTCTGTTACAAAGGCATTTCATTTTTTAACTTATTTCAACTCCAGACTTTTTGTGCATTCAATGTGCACCATTCTAAGCCACATCCTTAAATTTCAACCCTTTCTAACTTCATTTGCTATTTTTCATCCATTTAATGAATTGTTTTGAGCTAAATGACCCTGAAATTAAAAAGCACTACAAATGAACTCTGAAAAGGTTGAAACTTGGCATGGTATCATCATTTCACCCACATAGCATGTGATAAAAAGTTGAGAGGGTTAAAACAAAAACGGGATGCACTTCGTGTACAAAACTGGACCATCCTGGCTACTCACTAGAGAAGAAAAGTGATGACGGTGCAACCAATCACATCCCAGAGTGGGATCTTGGGGTATAAAACTTTTTCTTCGCGTGTGTCCCTTGATTATTGCGCCGTAACCATGGACAATCTTCATCATTTAACAGGATGCTTGGGTCAGTCTTCACTGCGAAGGGAGGAATTTCATCAAACTTTTCATAATCTTTTGACATGTCTGTCTTGTCCTCCACTCCCACGATGTTTCTTTTCACAGAAAGAACTATGTGGCGCTTTGGATCATCGTATGATGTATCCGCTTTCTTATCTTTCCTTTTTCTTGGTTTGGTAGACATGTCCTTCACATAGAAAACTTGCGCCATATCATTGGCTAGAACGAATGGTTCGTCTGTGTGCCCAAGATTGTTGAGATCCACTGTTGTCATTCCGTACTGCGGGTCTACCATTACCCCTCCTCCAGTCATATTGGCCCATTTGCACCGGAACAAAGGGACCTTCAAATCACCTCCATAGTCAAGTTCCCATATCTCCTCTATGTAACCATAATATGTGTCCTTTTCCTTGGTGTTTGCCGCATCGTCAAAGCGGACACCACTGTTTTGGTTGGTGCTCTTTTTATCTTGGGCGATCGTGTAAAATGTATTCCCATTTATCTCGTACCCTTGGAAAGTCAATATAGTCGAAGATGGTCTCTTGGCCGACAAGTACAAGTCATCTTCAACATTGTCGTCATTCATGAGATGTGTTCGCAACCAACCGCCGAAAGCCTCAATGTGTGTACGTTGAATCCAGGGGTCAGACTTCTCCGGGTTCTTCGAGCGTATAATATCCATGTGTTTCTCGATATACGGGGTCACCAAGGTAGAATTCTGTAGAAATGTGTAGTGTGCTTGCGCCCAAGAATGTCCGTCCCAACATATTATTGATTTTGGTCCAAGCGTGCCTTTTCCACACAGTCTCCCCTCATGCCGCGATTGAGGAACACCAATCGGCTTAATGCCAGGAATAAAGTCAACACAAAACTCAATAACCTCCTCTGTTTCATGGCCCTTGGAGATGCTTCCTTCTGGCCTAGCACGGTTACGAACATATTTCTTTAAGACTCCCATGAATCTCTCAAAGGGGAACATATTGTGTAGAAATACAGGACCCAGAATGGCAATCTCTTCGACTAGGTGAACTAGGACGTGCGTCATAATATTGAAGAAGGATGGTGGGAACACCAACTCGAAACTGACAAGACATTGGACCAAATCATTTTGTAAGCTTGGTAGGATTTCCGGGTCGATTACCTTCTGAGAAATTGCATTGAGGAATGAACATAGCTTCACAATGGCTAATCGAACATTTTTTGGTAGAAGCCCCCTCAACGCAACCAGAAGCAATTGCGTCATGATCACGTGGCAGTCATGAGACTTTAGGTTCTAGAATTTTTTCTCTGCCATATTTATTATTCCCTTTATATTCGACGAGAAGCCAGACGGGACCTTCATACTGAGCAGGCATTCAAAGAAGATTTCCTTCTCGGCTTTGGTAAGAGCGTAGCTGGTAGGACCTTGATACTGCTTTGGATGCATGTCGTCGTTTTCGTGCACACGTTGTTGGTCCTCCCGTGCCTCCGGTGTATCTTTTGTCTTCCCATACATGCCCAGGAAGCCTAGCAGGTTCACGCAAAGATTCTTCGTCACGTGCATCACGTCGATTGCAGAGCGGACCTCTAGGACTTTCCAATATTCTAGCTCCCAAAATATAGATTTCTTCTTCCACATGGGTGCGCGTCCCTCAGCGCCAGTCGGAACAGATTGTCCGCCAGGACCCTTTCCAACTATTACTTGTAAATCCTTGACCATATCAAGTATGTCATCACCAGTACGGAGGACGGGCTTCTTCCGGTGATCTGCCTCACCTTTGAAATGCTTGCCTTTCTTTCTTAAGGCATGCTTGGTCGGAAGAAATTGACGATGTCCCAGGTACACATTCTTCTTGCATTTGTCCAAATATATACTTTCAGTCTCATCTAAACAGTGCGTGCATGCATGGTATCCCTTGTTTGTCTGTCCTGAAAGGTTACTAAGAGCAGGCCAATCATTGATGGTTACAAATAGCAACGCTCGCAGGTCAAATTCCTGCTGTTTGTGCTCATCCGACACACGTACACCTTTTTTATTCCACAGCTGTAAAAGTTCATCAACTAATGGCCTTAGGTACACATCAATGTCGTTGCCGGGTTGCTTAGGGCCTTGGATGACCACTGGCATCATAATGAACTTCCGCTTCATGCACAACCAAGGAGGAAGGTTATAGATACATAGAGTCACTGGCCATGTTCTATGTTTGCTGCTGTGCTCCCCAAATGGATTAATGCCATCTGCACTTAAACCAAACCATAAGTTCCTTGGGTCATCTACAAAGTCCGGCCACTCTCTCTCAATTTTTCTCCACTGCGACCCATCAGCGGGTACTCTCAACTTCCCGTCTTTCTTATGGTCTTCTTTGTGCCATCGCAACGACTTGGCATGCTCTTTGTTTTGGAACAAACGTTTCAACCATGGTATTATAGGAGCATACCACATCACCTTGGCAGGAATCCTCTTCCTAGGGTGCTCACCCTGAACATCATCACCAGGGTCATCGCGACCGATCTTATATCGCAATGCATTGCATACCGGGCATGCATTCAAATTCTCGTACTCACTGCGGTAGAGGATGCAGTCATTAGGGCATGCATGTATCTTCTGCACCTCCAATCCTAGAGGGCAGACAACCTTCTTTGCTTCGTATGTACTGCCGGGCAATTCGTTGTCCTTTGGAAGCTTATTCTTCATTATTTTCAGCAACTTTTCAAATCCCTTGTCAGATACACCATTCTCTGCCTTCCATTGCAGCAATTCCAGTGTGGTACCGAGCTTTGTGTTGTCATCTTCGCAATTTGGGTACAACCCTTTTTTGTGATCCTCTAACATGCGCTACAACTTCAACTTCTCCTTTTCACTTTCGCAGTTTCTCTTTGCATCAGCAATGGCCCGACCAAGATCATCAGCGGGCTCATCTGATGCCTCGGCTTCATCTTCTTCATTCTCTTCCCCCATTGTAGTACCATCATATTCAGGACACCCAGGATAGTTGTCGTCATCCTCTTCTTCTTCATTCTCTTCCATTAGAACCCCTCTTTCTCCGTGCTTGGTCCAACAATTATAGCCGGACATGAAACCGGACGTAAACAGGTGGACGTGAATCTGTTTTGAGCTAGAGTAAGTCTTATCATTCTTACACACACCACATGGACAACACATAAAACCATCCCGCTTGTTTGCCTCAGCCGCACGCAAAAAACTCTACACGCCATTAATGAACTGGGGAGAGCGTCGGTCATCGTACATCAATTGCCGGTTCATCTTCATTACACAACACCGAAAAGACCAAATTAATACATGCTCATACATAAAGTTCATACACACTTATTTTCTCATAAAACAACATACAACTATCTAGATAAAACATTTAAATGCAACAACAAATGCGATCAAAATCGCAACTAAGGTAGCAATTGATCCAACATCATAATGATACCAAGCCTCTTTATTAATGGCATATTTTCTAATCTTTCTAATCTTCAAGCGCATTGCATCCATCTTGATCTTGTGATCATCGACGACATCGGCAACGTACAACTCCAATTTCATCTTCTCTTATTCAACTCTTTTCAATTTTCCTTTCAAATCCTCGTTTTCTTTTTCAACTAAATTTAACTTCTCGACAATAGGGTCGGTTGGCATTTCCGGTTCAACTACCTCCTAGATAAAAATATCTATGTCAACTTGATGGGCATAATTGTCATTAACACGAAATGCAACAAATAGTTATAAAAGAGAATATACCACATCCGAATCGTAAACCGGACGAGGGCCGACAAGCACGGATATCATAACCATGGCACTATATATAACAACAATCATACAAGTAAGAAAATTATGCAAGTAACTATCTAAATGATACAAATACGATTTTTTTTAATAAAAATGATAAGAACACAAGAAGAAGCTCACCAAGGTGGTGCCGGCGACGGGACGGTGCGGGCGATCGACGGTGGTTAGGACGGGGACGGGAAGGCACACTAAGTAAACCACACCTACACATATGCAAACTAAGGAGTTAATTTGAGCTCAAATTGCATATAAATCAAAAAAACTACCACATAATTACACCCAAACTAAAACCCACAAATCACTATACTTATAAAGCATTGCACGAGCTGATCTAGCAATAAGAGAGGAAAGGACAAAGTTGCTAACCTTTGTGGACACTTGGATGGATTGGGGTGCCTCAAATCTTGACAAATCTTGGCAAAAATGGAGGGAGGAGCTCGAGCTAGGGGAAGAACAGAGAGGGGAATTCGAATGGAGAAAACAGAGAAATGGAGTCGGGCTAGACGAAATTTATATAGGGAAAGCTTTAGTCCCGGTTGGTTATACAAACTGGGACTAAAGGTCCACCTATAGTCCCGGTTTGTGCTACAAACCGGGACTAAAAGGGCTCGTGGGGGCCCCAGGCTGACACCAGCCTGCCACCACCCCTTTAGTCCCGGTTTGTATCACAAACCGGAACTATAGGTCCCAAATGAACCGGGACTAATGGTGCCCGTGCCCCCCGACCGCTCCTAGCCGTTGGAACCGGGACTAATGGTTACATTAGTCCCAGGCCAAAGCCAAACCGGGACAAAAGGGGTAAACGTAAGACTTGTTTTCTACTAGTGATCAATATTAGTTCAAGAGAACTTCTGAAGTGCATTATGATGGGTTATATTATTCTCACACAGTCCCAAGTCGCTGTAGGCATGCGACCCGGCACTTGGGGTCTATAGTATTCAGCTGCTGAAACAGATTGTAAAGGTCCAAATTGAAGACCCGGCCCATCACATACTAATGAGCCGGCCCTTGGGGGCTACACATGTGAAATACAAGACACTCAGTCTATATCTGGCGACTCAGATGACAACCCAGATTTCTCAACATTCAACACCAAGTTCAAAGTCCCATGTCGATGAAAGCATGCAACACGACACTTGGGGGCTAATGAAAGTTGTTTTTCAAATCATTACATTGTCAACAGGTCTTGTTATCTCAAGGAGATGAGCCGGCCTTTCTATCTTTTTCTAAGTCCCAGCCTAGTATTTTCTTACTGAGCCGACCCTTGGGGGCTACACATTGCTCCTCAAGTCCATATGATCAGATCTACAAAAAGTTCCTGCTCATTATTGCATAATGATCCGACACTTGGGGGGCTACACTGGCTGAAGTTTTATGAGCATAAGACATTTACAAGTCCCAGGTTGCTGCAGGCAAGACAACCCGGCACTTGGGGGCTACACAATCAAAGATATTATTGAAAAGCACCAAGTCATCATGGATAACTCAAAGCTTGGGGGCTACAGGTAATATAGATATAAAAAATAGAAGAACACTTTCAAGATGTCAATTATGAGCGAGACGGGTCTCATTTCTTCGGAAGCGTTGAAAGACCAGCTCAACATCACACACAGATTTCAGCTAGAGTCCAGTTGTTTGACCCGGCGTCACCAACAATCATGACTCGGTATTATCAAAAGATCATAACCCGGCAGAGTCTATATAAGCAACCCGGCTTCACAAGTTGAAAGTGGTTTAACAATGGACGATTTTCTATTCCCAATCAAAGCAATGGAAAGCCGGCTCAACTTCATATGATTTTCTTATCTCCGATATTTTCATCGAAGCCAAAGCATTGGAGGACGACTCAATGGCATATGGGTGTTTTATTCCCAATATTTTGTAAAGGACACAGACCTGCAAGATGTTTGTGAAGACGGCTCATTAATATGAAGAAGAAACCCGGATTTTCAAGGAGCTACTCCATTAAGCCGGCCAGTGGAGCAAGCCGGTCCCTTAACATATTTGTTATTCTTATTTCAGGATCTTACCATGGATAAATTCAAGCTAACCTGGGGGCTAATGTCGGGGATATTACCCCGCGGTATAACCCGGCCTGAAGTATGACCCGGCCAGGACTTGGCGATTCACTGGTGACCCGGCCGAGCTTGGCGACTCATTGGTGACCCGGCAGGCGGGTCAGACAAACGACAAGACCCAACGGCCCAGAAGGCGGCTCATGGAAGGGCCGACTCATGTTATGGTGGGCCGGCTCACAGAGAAGGCCCAAGATGAGGAAGGATTCCGTCATAAAGGAAACAAGACCCAGATTATGATTCAAGAGAGAATAGTCCTAATCCTACTCCTAGTAGGACTCTACATGTAAACCTACCCCTTCAACCTATCTAACGAGGGGTAAGGCACCCCAAGAGGGACAAGTTCAAGTCATTAGAGATAGAGAGATTAGAGGCCCTCGAGACTAGAGGTAGCAAAACAGCACCCTTGTAATCGAGATCATCCTCATCATCAATACACACAAAGCAGGACGTAGGCTTTTACCTCCATCGGAGGGGCCGAACCTGGGTAAACTCGCGTCTCTCGATTCCGACCAACCCCTCTCAAGCCGCCACCTAGTTGCAATGGCCTCACACCTAAGTTCTCTCACGAGGACATCTTGCCGTGACAAAACCACGACAGTTGGCGCCCACTATGGGGCCACGCATGGTGGTGTTATGTTCTTGAAGGGATCTCTCCTAGGGATCGAGAAGCTTATGACCCGCCGGATCCGCAAAGGGCCGGCTCGGAAGATCTACATCGACTTCAAATTCAAGATCGAAACCAAAGAAACTTTTTCGATGGGTATCCGGTCTCAGATAACCTATCCGATTTAAGGATCGGGCGACGGCAAGCATACAACCGGATCAAACACAGAATTTCCTACGGCAATTACTAGAGCCGCCACCCACGCGTAGTGAAGATAGAGATGACTCCAAGGAAAATAGCAATTTGACAGTCAGGTTGCCCCGTCGTGCACGTGGCTGCAGCTCGGACACTGCTAAAATCCCTTGTCAATACGGACGAACCTCGGCGTCCAAGACGAGTAGTCAAAGGAGAAAAGAGAAAACAACACAGCGATCCGGTCAAACCGTGGCAGCCACGATCTGGAAAGAGATAGCAACATGGACTGGAGCTGGAGTTGGCTCGCCTCGCCGGCCCGCCTCCACAGCCGCGCCTCATCTCGTCGCCTCACCACGCGCCTCAGCTGCCGCGGCTGCTCGCCCTCGAGGCGGCCTCGCCTCTACCGCCGCCTTGTCATGCGCATCCACGTCGGGATCGAGCCGGCTTTGCCTCTCCTCCATCGAGTCACCTCGCTCTGTCGCCGCCTTGTCACGCGCATCCACATCGGGATCGAGCTGGCCTTGCCTCGCCTCCATCGAGCCGCCTCGCTCTGTGTCATCGTTTGCTCACGGCAGATGCCATGGGGTGGCTTATCGAGAGTGGTTGGGGCCGAAGGACGCCGACGGGCTCCGGTGACGGGATTGGGGACGTAGGCTTTTACCTCCATCGGAGGGACCGAACCTGGGTAAACTCGCGTCTCTCGATTCCGACCAACCCCTCTCAAGCCGCCACCTAGTTGCAATGGCCTCACACCTAAGTTCTCTCATGAGGACATCTTGCCGTGACAAAACCACGACAGTCACCAACATACATAACTCAATAATACCGAAACGTCACAGAACGTTAGGTGTGCAGACCCTGCGGGTTCGAGAACTATGTAGACATTACCGAGACACCTCTATGGTCAATAACCAATAGCGGGACCTAGATGCCCATATTGGCTCCTACATATTCTACAAAGATCTTTATCGGTTGAACCTCTATGTCAAGGATTCAGTTAATCCCGTACGCTGTTCCCTTTGTTTATCGGTATGTTACTTGCCCGAGATTCGATCGTGGGTATGTCCATACCTAGTTCAATCTCGTTACTGGCAAGTCTCTTTACTCGTTCCATAATACAAGATCCCGTGGCTAACTCTTTAGTCACTTTGCTTGCAAGCTCATTGTGATGTTGTATTACCGAGTGGGCCCTGAGATACCTCTCCGTCACACGGAGTAACAAATCCCAGTCTTGATCCATGTCAACTCAACAGACACCCTCGGAGATACCTGTAGAGCATCTTTATAGTCACCCAGTTACGTTGTGACATTTGATACACACAAGGTACTCCTCCGGTGTCAGTGAGTTGCATGATCTCATGGTCATAGGAACAGATACTTGACATGCAGAAAACAATAGCAATAAACTTGACACGATCATATGCTACGTTCATAGTTTGGGTCTTGTCCATCACATCATTCTCCTAATGATGTGATCCCGTTATAAAATGACAACTCATGTCTATGGCTAGGAAACCTTGACCATCTTTGATCAACAAGCTAGTCAACTAGAGGTTTACTAGGGACATGGTGTTGTCTATGTATCCACACATGTATCTGAGTTTCCGATCAATACAATTCTAGCATGGATAATAAACGATTATCATGAACAAGGAAATATGATAATAACTAATATATTATTGCCTCTAGGGCATATTTCCAACATTAAAGTCTTTGCAATCCAAAATAGTGGGCACATCACTAGTTAAAGTTTTGACCTCTTCAAACCCACTTTTATCAAAAATTTCATCAAGATTTTCACCCTCCAAATTACTGGGACGACCTCTAGCTAAAGTTGACTCTACTTCAGTCCCTTTATCATCAATTTTAACATTACTAAACAAGGAATTAATAGAAGAAACACCAATCACTTTAAGATCTTCATCTTTTTTATGAAGGCAATCACTAGAAAACTATTTTTCTAATATTTCTCTCTTAGCTCTAAGCATAGCGGTTCTTTTCTTACTTTCATCCATAGAGACATATAAAGCCTTAATTGATTCATCAATCTTAGGAACAAAAGCTTTCAACTTGAGATTTTCAACATCACGAGAAATTCTATCAATGCTTCTAGACATAATATCAATCTTATTCAACTTTTCTTCTATCGTAGTATTGAAAGCCTTTTGCGCATTGATAAATTCTTTAATATTACTCTCAAGATCAGAGGTGTTCCTATTATTGTTGTAGGAAGAATTACCATAGGAATTACCATAATTGTTAGAGGAATTTCCAGGAAAGGGCTAGGATTAAAATTACCTCTATAAGCATTGTTATTCAAATTGTTGCGCGAGACAAAATTCACATCTACGGATTCACTATTTTGCTCAATCAAAGGAGACAAAGGCACATCATTAACATCAATAGTAGCATTTTTACTAGCAACCAATTTCATCAAAGCATCAACCTTATCACTCAAAGTACTAATTTCTTCAACCGAATTAACTTTTTTACTAGTAGGTGCTCTTTCGGTATGCCATTGTGAATAATTTGCCATGATATTATCTAGCAATTTAGTAGCTTCACCCAAAGTAATCTCCATAAAAGTACCACCCGCGGTGGAATCTAAAAGATTTCTAGAGACAAAATTCAACCCGGCATAAAAAATTTGTATGATCATCCAAAGATTTAAACCATGAGTAGGACAATTTCTTAGCATCAACTTCATTCTTTCCCAAGATTGTGCAACATGTTCATGCTCAAGTTGCTTAAAATTCATGATTTGTGTCCTAAGGGAAATAATTTTCGCGGGCGGAAAATACTTAGTGATAAAAGCATCCTTGCACTTATTCCAAGAATCGATACTATTGCGAGGCAAAGAAGAAAACCAAATTTTTGCACGATCCCGCAAGGAGAAAGGAAATAATTTCAACTTCACTATATCATTGTCCACATCTTTTTTCTTTTGCATATCACACAATTCTATGAACGTGTTTAGATGGGACGCGACATCCTCATTAGAATTACCGGAAAATTGATCTTTCATGACAAGATTCAACAAAGTGACATTAATATCAAAAGATTCCGCACTAGTGGCAGGAGGAGCAATAGGCGTACTAATAAAATCATTGTTATTAGTATTGGAAAAATCACACAACTTGGTGTTCTCTTGAGTCATCGTGACTACGCAAACAAGATTGCAAGCAAGGAAGAGATCCGGCGAGTAAAAGGCAAACGAAAAAGAGGGCGAATAAAACGACAAATTGGTGAAGTGGGGGAGAGGAAAACGAGAGGCAAATGGCAAATAATGTAATTGCAAGGAGATGAGATTTGTGATTAGGAACCTGGGAGATGATGATGGAGTCCCCTCGGCGCCTATGATAGGCACGTAGAAGAGACCGCTTTCTCCCTGGCAACGGCGCCAGAAATTCCTTTGATGTGGCTTGAGACTGCGTCGGTATTTCCCTAAAGAGGAAGGGATGATGCAGCACAACGACGGTAAGTATTTCCCTCAGTTATGAAACCAAGGTTATCAAACCAGTAGGAGGATCACCACCACCCAATAAGCAGCACTTGCACACAAACAACAAATACTTGCAACCCGACGCGAAAGAGAGGTTGCCAATCTCTCTACGGTAAAAAGATGGATTAGGTAGTGATAGATAGGAGAGATAGATCTCTCAAGAGCACAAAATAGAAAAGGCAAATAAAATATGCAGCAATATATTTTTGGGTTTTTGGTTTTGTAGATCTGAAAACAAAGAGTCAAAAAGATAGATCGGAAAGCAATATGTTGGAAAAGTAGACCCGGGGGCCATAGGGTTCACTAGTGGCTTCTCTCATGAGTATAGCGCACGGTGGGTGACCAAATTACTGTTGGGCAATTGATAGAAAATCGAATAGTCATGACGATATCCAAGGCGATGATCATTATATAGGCATCACGTCCAAGATAGGTAGACCGACTCCTGCCTGCATCTACCTCTATTACTCCACACATTGACCGCTATCCAGCATGCATCTAGTGTATTAAGTTCATGGAAAAAACGGAGTAATGCAATAAGAACGATGACATGATGTAGACAAGATCTATTCATGTAGGAATAGACCCCATCTTGTTATCCTTAATGGCAACGATACATGCGTGCCTTGATGCCCCTTCTGTCACTGGGAAAGAACACCGCAAGATCGAACCCATCACAAAGCACCTCTTCCCATGGCAAGAAAAATCGATCTAGTTGGCCTAACTAAACCAAAGATTCAAAGAAGAAATACGAGGCTATAAGTAATCATGCATATAAGAGATCAAAGAAGACTCAAATAATATTCATGGATAGAAATTGATCATGAACTCAAAATTCATTGGATCCCAACAAACACACCGCAAAAGTTTACATCAAATAGATCTCCAAGAGACCATTGTATTGAGAATCATAAGAGAGAGAGAGGAAGCCATCTAGCTACTGCCTACAGACCCGTAGGTCTATGGTGGACTACTCACGCGTCATTGGAGAGGCACCTATGAAGAAGATGAACCCCTCCGTGATGGTGTTTAGATTGGATCTCGAGGTTCTGGAACTTGCGGCGGCTGGAATTGTGTTTCGTCGACTCCCCTAGGGTTTTTGGAATATTTGGGAATTTATAGGTATCGGAGGCGGTGGAGAGGAGCCCCGAGGAGGGCACAACCCATCAGGGCACGTCGGGGCCCCCTGGCGCGCCCTGGGGGGTTGTGGTCTCCACGGCCCACCTCTCTGGCACTTCTTTGGCCCACTGGGTGTCTTCTGGTCCAGAAAAAATCTCCAAAAAGTTTCTTCGCGATTTGACTCCGTTTGATATTGATATTCTACGAGGTAAAAAACAAGCAAAAACAGCAACTGGCACTTTGGCACTATGTCAATAGGTTAGTCCCAAAAAATGATATAAAGTTTTATAAAATGATTGTAAAACATCCAAGAATGATAATATAACAGCATGGAACAAGCAAAAATTATAGATACGTTGGAGACGTATCAGCCTGCACCTGAAACATGCTCTTGAGACTCTCGATCATATCGAAAGCCTCAACGTTTTCGAAATGCTGTTGCAAATCGGGCTCCATATCATGAGGCAGCTGATCTCGTTTGATTCATCAATGAGTTTCTGGTGGGCATTCTTGGTTGTGGCATTAGCATTATCGGCAGGTTCCTCTGGAAGTGGATCCTCTAGAACATGTTCCTTTTTATCGTACTTGAGAACAATCCTCAAATTTCTATACCAGGTGGTAAAGTTTGTTCCATTCAGTTTATCCTTTTCCAGAATTGATTTCAATGCAAAGTTGGGTTGAGAAGGTGGTGCCATTGATCTACAACAGAAAATATGCAATCACTAAGCAATGTGTTTATGTTGAGTAATTCAAGCCTTAAACAGAACTACTCCCACTGAAGTCATCATCCCTCCGCAAACTCTCAGTGATTCAGGACCCGTCTAGCGTGAGCAACTAGTGAGCTTTAGCATCACTGCTAGCCAACTTGCCTATTCGGTAAGCAACTCCTTGCTAATCGTATCTCTATACGACTCCTGTCGGTCGGGTAGGTGTCTCATACCCCGGCTCCCGACCTTCTTTGCCACAAGGCCCAAAACCATTTTGATAGCCTTGTCAAGTTAACCTAATGCAGTGCATGTCCGTGTCCGACACGAACCCTTCAGTTCAAGGACACCTAGTGGCACCTCAAGTTTATGAGCCCATCACTAGACGTACTTGACGTGCGAAGGTGCAACATCCGGAATGGCAATGTGCTTGATATTAACGAGGGATCTTTCTACCATTTTAACATGCATAAAAACAAGAAGCAATATCAATCACATCTAAACATAAATATGTGAAATAGTATGGCTCCTTCATGGATGTCCTTCCAGGCCGGCTCCCACTCTGATGACCAGGGCAGAACTACATCTTGTTCGTCACGTTGGGACTCCAAAGCCTCGAACTTGATCTCTGTCCTCCAACTAATACAACTAGTAATGAATTTACAGAGAATCACAAGTCGACGCACAAGTCGTTATACAATATAATGACAGCACTTTGGCTCATTCCGGCTGACAATCATGACACGCAGGTCATCTTAAGTTACGCACATGCATCACATACACATGAGCCATACTATTCACATCAAACCTGCAAAACAAAGTTGTGCCTAGAATCATATTCTACCGGTTTGTGTGATCGTGTACGAAATACAAGGCGCTACGCACACGGCGGTCCCGCTAGCCGGTTAGCGGGTGGGGTTTGATGGGACAGCGCCCCTCACGGGTGCGGGCAACGCTCGATGTTTTTTGATCTGACCGATCTCATCGATCATCGCGAACCCAATTCGGATTTATGTTTCACTGTTAGCCCCGATGGCGGATACCGACCGGTAGGGGTAGGTTGTGTCACGACCTCATCGATTCCGATGGACAGAAAATATTGCATCAACGACCCCGATGTGCAGTTGATTTCATGAACCGTGCACATAGCCGATATCATGAACGATGACAGATCTCATCCGCCGCCTCCACATATCAAATATGCATCCGATCTGAATCCAAATCCTATAGCAGAGGCTCTGATACCACTTTTGGGTTCTACCACAGGCGCATCGCATGCCAATTAAAATTTTCCTACGCACAGAACATCTAGGAACATGCTACGGAGATGGATCACAGATCGTTACCACTAGACGCGTAGTGCCGTGTAGTGGAAGTAGAGTTGGGGCAGCGCGTCCGCGAGGTCCGTCTCCTCCTCGCCCGATCTCCCTCGATCAGCAGGTCAGATCTCCCTCGAACTGCCGGTCACCGGATCCCACGTACAGGTTCGCCGGAGCGGTGCAAATGCACCGCCTCTAATGGTATCCGCACGTGTAGGAGGAACACCGTGCGGCGGACTGCTAGGTCCGATCACACAGTCGGCGGAGACAAGTGGAGGTGGCTAGTTGCAACACATGCAAAGCCCTAATGACGGTGCCAAAGCGATCAACCATATGGGTGTGCCGCACCTCCACTATATATAGGCATCCGGCGCGGGCTCAACTCTTGGGCCTCGCACGGATCCTAAAGCCCATGTGTTCCTTCCCTTAAGCGCGCGACCCCTTAGGTTCTCACTCACTCGGTCGCGAGTCAGATCACATCCGACTCGACTAGTCGGTAGCGTCCTCTAGCAAAGCGTGCCGACTCCAAGTGTCCGATGAAGCTAGTTAGACGAACCTGTACATCACACTTCTGTTCCCTTTGCCACATGATATATGTTGTCGTGCTCAAGGCGACATGGTCATCCTTGTTGCAGCACGACCTCTTTCTCATTCCGGTGAATCCGACCAACACTTCGGATTATCTCATAATCCTCATCGCATGGCCATGCTTATCCAGGTCGGATCACCCGAGGGGTCCAGAGTATATCTCTCCTCATCAGAGGGGCAAATCCCATCTTGCTCGACCACGTCTCGTAGCATGGGTCTGGACAAGCCCGAAACCTACCTTTATAACTAGGGTTTTTTACATATGTGCCCATGGTTCCTTAGTTGTACTCATTCATCCCCACGCTCTTAACTTTTGCTCACTTTTCCCCACTCCCTTGTCTGAAACCCTCAGAAATGGTCACAGCGGAGGATGTCGTCGGCTCAATGGTTTGACCGTTAACTCTGACGAGTGGGGCCATGCCGAAACGGCTCCTCATTTGACCATTCTGACATGTGGGGCCGCATTGAGACACGTCGGATGGGCTTGTTTGAACCTCGAGTTCGATCCCTACAACACCGCGCCACTCCGCCCCTCCGCCGCCGTGCTCCGCCCCCTCCGCCGTCGTCGTGCCTTCCAACCTCTAACCCCGTTCCGCCTCCGCCGCCGTCGTGCCCTCCGCCAGATATACCCCCACATCCCCATCTGGATAAAGCAGCGATGTCGGGGGAGCAGGCTCTCAAGCCCGTGGACCGTGGAGAGGATTGGGTGGAATCGGCGGCGGATAATTCATGGATTACTCCTGGGTAAGCGTCGTTTTCCCCTCTAACTGATTTTCTGATTCATAAATTCGGCCCTTTTTGACCGCTAGTCGCTTGAATCATTCAAATTTTGCTGAATTGTTCCCGTCCTAACAACACCCCTTGAATCGAATAGGATTGATCCTATGCTTGCTTTTTGGCTGTCGGTTAGGATGGAAGTTAGTGTGCCGCGCGGTAGAAAACCGCAGTTGCTTACTGGATTTTTCTATCCGAAGGTGGTAGAAACCAGTATGTCGTTCAAAGATTTGCTCGTGGCGCTCCGAAATTCTCCATATGGATGGAGCCCTGCCGATGCTGTTGAACTGAAATATTTCAGCAGTACCGAGCAAAAATTTACACCATTAACTTGCGATGAGCATCTGGGATTGCTCTTTTCTTTGAATGCTGAAAGCCGCTTTGGTAAAATTCATATCGAGGTGCTTCAGCCACGCATTGAACATGGGAAGGGGAAGAGTGTTCAGGAATCTTCTGCCTCTGCTAACGGAGAGCGCCCCGACACTCCTTGTAGGTCGAAACCAAGCAGAGCTACTGGTTTTGAAAGTCACAATATATCTGCTGCCGTTTCTTGTGCCACTTCTCCTGTCGCTGCCGCACCCGATGTAGTACAGGATGGAGAGCCAGACGAAGAGGTGCCTCAACATGATGACGAGGATGAGAATATGTTCCCTGGCCCTGTAGATATTGCCAGTAAACAAGCAATGGAAGATGAATTTCAGGAGTAGCCTATCAGTCGTGCTAGATTTGATGACACTAACGATGAAGAGAGGGAGGAGAACATCGACAGCTTAGTTGTAGATGAATATGATGGTGAGGACATGCCAAAAATTGAGTGGAACAGGGAAGATCCTCAGCTTGGTGTCGGCACCATATTCCAGTCGATGGTGGACTGTCGTAATGCAGTGACTACATACTGCATTCTCACACAAAATACATATGTCATTGAAAGGAGTGAGCCATTAAGGGTCACTATTCGTTGCCCATATGATAGGTGTAGATGGAGATTGCATGCATCACATATGTTGAGGAGCAAGTTCATTCAGGTTTGTGTATTTCAGTATATACAGATTCTATGTTCAAATCATTGTGTAATGTTTTTAGATCATATTTTTTCAGATAAAAAGGAACCCACACCAGCACACTTGTCCACCTAGAGGGGGAGGGGGGAAGCCTAAAACAAAGCTAGCAAAGAGTAGATGGGTGGCAGATGCAATTTTGGATTGCTTGAGAGAAAAACCAACACTTGGTCCAACAGAACTCCAAGCGAAGCTATTTGATAAGTACAAGATTGTTGTACCTTACATGAAGATTTTTTATGGTAAGGAAATAGCTCTTGACAGGATTAATGGTCCTTGGAATGAGAGCTTTCAGTTGCTCTACACATTTAAAGCTGAAGTGGAAGATGCTAGTCCAGGGAGTGTTGTAGAGATTGAGAAGCATACAGTTCCATACAAAATAAAAGGGAAGTCATTTGAGAAGGAGTGCTTCAGAAGGGCTTTTGTTTGTTTCAAGGCTTGTTGGCAAGGGGTTTCTTGATGGTTACAGGCCCTATTTGGCTATTGATGCAACTGCTTTGAATGGAAGGTGGAGAGGACAACTGGTGGCAGCTTCTGCAGTTGATGGACACAACTGGCTATTCCCAGTTTCATTTGGTGTGGTGGAGGCAGAGTCCGAGGAAAGTTGGGTCTGGTTTCTGCAGCATTTACGCAACCTTATAGGTACACCCCCAGGTTTAGCTATACACACAGATGCTTGCAAGGGTTTGGAGAGTGCAGTGGAAATTGTATTCCCTGGAGTGGAGCATAGGGAATGTATGGGACACCTAGCGTAGAATTTTAGAAGCAAATTCAAAGGTAAAGTTTATGATGAGAACTTTTGGCCAGCATCATACACATGCAGTGAGAGGAAGCATGAGCATCATTTGAGAGTGTTGTATGATCACAATCCTCTGGTGAAGGAGTACCTAGATGCACATCATGGAAAGTTATGGTCAAGAAGCAAATTCAATACAATATGCAAAGTGGACTATGTGACCAGCAACCTGGCCGAGTGTTTCAATGCAAAGATTAAGTCATTGAAAGGGCTTCTGATATGGCAAATATTTGATAAGATTCGGCAGATGATCATGATAAAGATGGCTCTTCGCAAAAGAATCGCAGAAACAGAATATGTTGGCCATCTCATGCTCTCATCTCTTATTAAGGCATTGCATGCCAAGGCAAGAGGACTGAGTAGAATGAAACGCATTCGAGCGGCGACACACGAGGCTGAGGTAACATATACGGACAGTAAAAACAGAGAATGGAGGTATCCAGTTAACCTAGCAACTAGGGAATGCAGTTGTAGGCAATGGCAGCTCCGTGGGAAGCCATGCATACATGCCCTACATCTGATGACTGTTATCGGTGGTGAAGATGGTGAAGTTGATCAATACATCTCTGAATATTTTTCTGTTGCTAGATTCAGGGCTGCTTATGCTTCCAATGTGTCTGCACTCTTGGGAAAAGACCAATGGAACATAGTAGATCCAGGGTTCAAACTACATTCTCATGTACTGACTAGGCCACCAGGAAGACCAAGGAAGAACAGGTACAGAAGAGGTGAAGAGGGTCATGTAAAAAGACAGCGTAAATGCAAAAAATGTGGAACCCTAGGGCACATTGCTAGGAAATGTACCAATCCAGTGGATGCTTCATTTGGAGAAGAGGAACAATGGGCAACAACAAATGCAGAGGATAATGCAGCATTAGAGCAGATTGCAGCTAATGCAGGGGAGGATGCAGCCTTAGAGCAGATTTCAGCTAATGCAGGGGAGGATGAAGCATTAGAGCAGATTACAGCTAATCCAGAGGAGGATGAAGTAATAGAGCAGATTGCAGCTAATCCAGAGGATAATGCAGGATTAGAGGAGAATGAAGGAACTGAATTAGCACTGCCGGCAGCTTGGTATGTGTGCAACAACCTTCCCTTTTTGTGCATTTCTTCTGTTTTTTATCGATGGCTTATACTCTTTTTCTGTTTGATCTAGCTCTAGGGAAATTAAAGGAAAATGAGAGAAAAGGCCAAGAGAGAATGAAACTTCGGTTCAGCCATCATTCGATACAGAATTTGAAGCCATGGCTTATGAAGGTTTTGAAGATGTTGAACCCTGTCAACTGGCCAGTGGAAGTTCTCCGCCAGCACCTCGACAGCCACCAACCCAAGTGAAGACCAAAAGAAAGAAGAAAAGGGTGGATATCCTAGCTAGGGAAATCAGGAGCAAGTCTGTTAAACCGTCTAGGAACACAAGGAGCAAGGCAAAGATGTGAACTTTGAACGTTGAATGCAAGTTGTAAACTTTGAACTTTAAGGCTTTGTAATAATTCAAAATTAGAGGCGAAATTTGAATTTGAACTAACCTTTCAATTTTAATGATTTGTAATAATTCGAAATTGGAGACAAATATTTGAAGTCCATTGCTCTGTGATGTGATGTTTGCAAAATTTGAATTATTGTTTGGGACTAAAGGCTTTGTTGTTGATGATGATGATGATGTCGGCAAAATTTGAATTATTACACGTGACAAAATTTGAATAATGAAAAAATAAGTTTAGATCCTTCTTATTGACACTAAGATGAAGCTTTGGTGATTTTCTTGATTTTTTTAAAAAAATCGTAAACCTAAACCCACTATCACTCTCTTCTCGAACTCTATACAACCTCGTATGTGATAGCTCATTTTTGTGAAGGAGTTTTCATGAAAATGTTCATAAACCAATGTTGTTATTTTTTGTCATAACCATGTCACATACAATGGCATTGTGCGCTGGTCTTCCATTTTTTTGATTTTTTTTGAATTAGTTATGCTCATTTGAACTCGGAAATGGTAGCTCACCTCAAAAAAAGATTTTTCATAAAAATGATCCTAAACCAAGTTTATATTTTTAATGGTAACTATGTCTTATAAAACGACAATCCGCGAAGGTTTCATATTTTTTTGATTTTTTTTATTTAGTTAAGGTCATTTCAAAAGTTGGTCAAACCTAAAATAACCCCGCTGACCGGCTCAAAACCTCGTAGCATCTCTCCAAACCCTAGCGTCGAACTGCAGCCGTCCGATCATACCCTAGCGCCAAGCGACAGCCCTCGGATATGGCCTTCTAGAAGGAATTCTAAGGGCAGGCTGCGCGCCATTGGATCACATGGGCTGCTCCGCATCGTTGGATCGTTGGGCGATCCGCGAGACGGCGAGAGGTTGGTTCTGCTCGCCCACCAATGCGGCATTGCCTCCCCTTTCCTCTGCTTCTTCTTCTGCGGCGACGACAGGAGCCCCTCGTCTGCTTCGTCTTCCCCGGCGACGAGATATGTTGAGCTCCACCTCAGTCTCCTGCACCGCGTGGACCCAGTATGGTCAACTGCCCATGCAGCAATGTCCTGACTGCCCACGCACCGCGCCACTGAAATGGCTGACTTCGAAGGAGGACAGGAACGACAACTTTGGGTGCGAGTTCGTGAAATGCGAGAGCAAGCCAGAGGGGCAGGTTAGATCTCATGATTTTCCTGTTTGCTTTTAATTCTTTTTCGTTGGATCTGGGATTTAGGGCTCATGATTTTGTTTCAGATCGTGAAGAAGTGCACACATTTTGAATGGCTGGATGACAACGTTCTAAGGCTTCAAGGGGAGGGCTTGATTCAATTCAATGCGGCCGCAACCCAGGAGCTCAATCTGCCATCGGCTGTGTGGAATTTGGTCTCTGAAAGTGCTGCTCCGACAGTTGGGGATGCGGATCTGAAGGGAGAATTAAAGAAGATGAACAAGAACTTGAGGCAGATGATTCAGTTGAACAAGCAGGTGAATCGGATAGCTTTAGGATTTTATTTTTGTATAGTTGCCCTAGGATTTGCTTACTTGCTGGTCATCACTCGTTAGAGAGGTTATTAGTGTGGTGTAAGCTTAATTTGTGGATCATGTGCTCTCTGGGTTGCTAAAACTATGTCACTGTCTCCAGCTCTGGTTGGGCCATATCATGGCATTGGATGTCGAAGGCCCAAAGAAAAAAGAGGCCTACAAAATAGTGCACGCGCTGGCTCTGTTTTCTTTTTTGGCTTGTTGATTTGATTCGTGCGCGCACGCGCTTTCTCCTCGTCCGCCTCGGGGACGTGTGGCAGCCTTCCAACTACACCCACAACCCGAAGTAAATGCGCACGCGCGGCGGGCCCCGGTAGTCAGCCACCCATGTTTGGGTCGTCGTTCTTCTTTGAGTGGAAACCCGTGGACAGTACTCCATCCAGGTGCATAGCCTAGGCGTGTATGGTATGGATTGGATTGAAAACATTAATTAGCATGTATTTTTACGCGCACTTAATGAACTATTTTGGGACAATGCACTACCGGTAGGCAGCCAACCACCAAGTGTTGTTGTTTGCATACACATGTGTTAAGGGATTAAGCGTTATTGTTCGCATATACAGGTTGCATGCAAGTGACTGGACAGAGGGTGTAGCTTCCACCCTTCCAAAGCCTAGCCTGCAGTTGTCCCCTCCACCCCCGACAGGATCTACAAACCCTAGACCGCCGACGACAATTCAAAAAATTTAGCTTTTTTTATTCTTCTTTTCAACATCGACATGGCTCATTTTTATCATTTTTGACACTTCAACTAGCCCATTAGCCGCGTGTGCCAAAAGGACCAAAACTCTTGAATCCATAAAATATAGGGTTGCGGAAGAGTTAAATGAAAAACTCTTCTTGAAGAAGAGGACTCCTCTGCTTGATGTTTTGATACGGTGAGGGAACATGTTTTATGCGTTGTTTGAAGCCAAGGTCTAAATATCACCGAATGGGCTACAAAATAACAAAGAAAACTAGCAAGCATAACATAGATATATAATGGGTTCCCATATATATTTAGGGTAGCAAGCATAACATAGATAGATAGTTCTTACATAAAACATTATATAACACGACATACATAATAACATAGAAATAAAGCCCTAGGGTCTAACACCCTAGGGAAAGACAAGCTTCTCCGCACCTCCTCTTTGCTGCTCCATGCCTCCTCTTCACTCCTCCGCCTCCTTGCCGTTCTCGTCGAGGAGGTAGGGGAGGCTGTGGATGACGTTGCGGTTGGAGAAGATCATATCCACATCCGTGAAGATGTTGTAGGTTGTGAATGCGATGAGCTCGCACCCACACCAAAACACCTTCCCGAGCAGGTGGAACGCATCGAACCTGTTGTTGAAGGTGGCGATGAGCCCTGACGGTGGAGAGCTGGAGTTTGGACGCAGTTCCTCTAGTCGGAACATGACTGGCCAGCCCGCCGGGAGGTGGGCGAAGCCCGCACGGAGGAACCACTCGGCCAAATCCCAGCCAGTCCTCCAGCGTGAGATCGTCCACACGCGAAGCGTCTTCTCGACGACGATGCCGGCGGGGTTCCGCCTCTCCGGCCTAACTGGTGGCATCTGGAAGGTGGGGCCATAGTACCGCATCTTCACCTAGCATGGAGAGTGCTCTGGATTGGGGTGAAGAAGAGAAGGGGAGCGGTGCAAATGGATGTGTGGAGAATAGGTGGAGGGGTGGGTGGTTTAACTAAGGGCATTGGCCGCATGTTTGCTACGTTCAAACGCCGCACGTCGATCGGTATGCCCTAGACTTTAATTTCCACGCTCAATTGATGCTGCAGAGGTCAAAGGTTAAGATGGTGTGAACTGTGAACTGTGAATCGATCGAGGAGGCGCATGCGAGAAGGTACGAACCGGCAGCAGTGATAGACGCTGCGTCCGTGGCGGCTCACAGGAAGGCTGCGTCCGTGGCGGCGTGCATCGGCGCATGCACTCAGGCTGGCTGGATCATGTCGCGCATGCATAGCAGGCTTATCGTGGCGGCGTGCATCAGCGCATGCACGCGGGCGTTTAATGCAACGACCCAAACGAAATCACGGCCCAACGGTCCAACCAGCTCCATCGTCCAATGCGGCCCCACTTGGCAGGTCCAACGGGCGACACAGTCCAGCGCGACCCCACACGTCAGAACGGTCAAAGGAGGGCGACCAAGTCCAACGCGGCCCCACTTGGCAGGTCCAACGGGCGACATAGTCTAGCGCGGCCCCACACGCCAGAGTTAACGGTCAAACCATTGACCTGACGGCATCCCCCCATGTGACCATTTCAGAGGGTTTCGGACTAAGGAGTGGGGAAAAGTGAGCAAAAGTTAAGAGCGTGGGGATGAATGAGTACAACTAAGGAACCAGGGGCACAAGAATAGAAATCCCTTATAACTACCCTGCCGCGGAGTAGCGTTTGGTCGGCCCAAAGCAAGTCTGTCACCATCCCAAGTACATGCGCCAGCTCAGGTCTTAGGACACAGAACGTATGTTGTACTAGAGACTCACATATGACCTATCGTTGCATCTCATAGTTGGGTCTGTCCAACTCAGACCTTATCTCGACTCGGATCCGACTAAGTCGAATCCGACCAAATCTTTCTGAGTCCATATTATCCGGTTAGCATCCAATGCTACATGGTCAGTGAGACCGGACCATCCACCGTGTCATATGCTAGTCTAACTGGCTGTGCGTCCACACAGCCCTTTCGCCTAGGGACCATTTAGGACAGTCATCATACAATGCGTAGTCTCTCAAACAAGTCGCATACTTGTCAATACACATCATTGATAATGTCCAAGGACTATCCTTATTCATAAACACATAGGAAATATCATCATACATGATTGCCTCTAGGGCATATCTCCAACAAATGGCTCACGCTCATGTATTGCGTGAAGAATAAAAAGTTGATGCATATTGAAAAAGTACGAACCAATTGCCTGACTTGGACACCGTGGTGCCTAACATTTGTATTAATGTGGTGAAGATGGAGCCATGCGTTGCTAATACAATACGATGAATGAGGGGGGTAAACATTTCTTAAGAATCGTATACTTTTAGGAATTAACAATTCTATTTCTTACACTTTGAATATTGCTATGTTAATATTTGTTGATTCATCTGTTCTCAATGAGCATACCTGAATAAGATTACATAGTGGATAGCATGTCACATCAAAATTTCTGTTTTTATCATTTACCTACTCGAGGATGAGCAGGAATTAATCTTGGGGATGCTTGATACGTCTCCAACATATTTATAATTTTTGATTGTTCCATGCTGATATATTATCATTCTAGGATACTTTTTGGGTCATTATTTACAAATTTATAATATTTTTGAGCACTAACCTATTGACCCAGTGCCCAGTGCCAGTTGTTGTTTTCTGCGTGTTTTTTCCTTTGCAGGTTTACTATACCAAAAGAAGTCCAATTGCCACGAAACTTTTTGATGATTTTTTCTGGACTATATGAAGAGCTAGAAGCTTCGGAAGGAAGCCGGGAGGCACACGAGGGCCCCACCACACATCAGGGCACGCCCTGGGGGGGTCACGCCTGATACGTCCATTTTGCATCATGATTTCCTACTGTTATTTATAATGTTTTGATGTATAATAATGCTTTAGGGAGTGATTCTAATGCCTTTTCTCTCATAATATGCAAGGTTTACACAAAGAGGGAGAATACCGACAGCTGGAATTCTAGACCTAAAAAAGCACATCAGAGATACCTATTCTACACATCTCTAAATAAGTTGAAACTTCACAGAGATTTATTTTGGAATATATAAAAAATAATGGAGCAAATAACTACCGGAGAGGGGCCACCTGGTGAGCACAAGACACCAGGGCGCGCCAGGCCCCCCAGGCATGCCCTGGTGGGTTGTGCCCAGCATGGCCCACCTCTAGTGCCCATCTTCTGGTATTTAAGGTCTTTTGACCTAGAAAAAATAAAGAGAGGACTTTCGGGACGGAACGCCACCATCTCAAGGCAGAACTTGGGCAGGAGCACTTTTGCCCTCTGGCGGAGCGATTCCACCGGGGGAACTTCCCTCCCGGAGGGGGAAATCAAAGCCATCGTCATCACCAACACCCCTCTCATCTTTGGGAGGAAAATCTTCATCAACATCTTCAACAGCACCGTCTCCTCTCAAACCCTAGTTCATCTCTTGTGTTCAATCTTTTTACCGGAACCTCAGATTGGTACATGTGAGAGACTAGTAGTGTTGATTACATCTTGTAGTTGATTGCTATATGGTTTATTTGGTGGAAGATTATATGTTCAGATCCATTATGCTATTCAATACTCCTCTGATCTTGAGCATGAGTATTATTTGTGAGTAGTTACCTTTGTTCTTGAGGTCACGGGAGAAGTCATGTTGCAAGTAATCATGTGAATTTGATATGTGTTCGATATTTTGATGATATGTATGTTGTGATTCCCTTAGTGGTGTCATGTGAACGTCGACTACATGACACTTCACCATACTTGGGACTAAGGGAATGCATTGTAGAGTAGCTTTAGATGATGGGTTGCTATAGTGACAGAAGCTTAAACCCTAGTTTATGCGCTACTTCGTAAGGGGCTGATTTGGATCCAAACGTTTAATGCTATGGTTAGATTTTATCTTAATACTTTTCTCATAGTTGCGGATGCTTGCGAGGGGGTTAATCATAAGTGGGAGGTTTGTTCAAGTAAGAACAACACCCAAGCACCGGTCCACCCACATATCAAACTATCAAAGTAGCGAACGCGAATCAAACCAACATGATAAAAGTGACGAGATGAAATTCCCGTGTACCCTCAAGAACACTTTGCCTATTATAAGAAACTGTTCTGACCTGTCCTTTGCCACAAAAGGATTGGGCTACCTTGCTGCACTTTATTTATCGTTACCGTTACTTGCTTGTTACCAATTACCTTGCTATCAAACTATCTGTTACCTACAATTTCAGTGCTTGCAGAAATTACCTTGCTGAAGACCGCTTGTCATTTCCTTCTGCTCCTCGTAGCCTCTT
Source organism: Elymus sibiricus (assembly GCA_039707655.1). Classification (NCBI taxonomy): domain Eukaryota; kingdom Viridiplantae; phylum Streptophyta; class Magnoliopsida; order Poales; family Poaceae; genus Elymus; species Elymus sibiricus. The sequence goes on from CM077667.1 coordinate 386,369,861, forward strand.
TCTATGAATCATTTGCTACTCATGTTGATATCCCTAAGTTGAAGTGGTTTAAATATCATCCCCCTATTAAAGAAGAAATTAAAGAACCGGTAAAAGCCAAAGATGAAACCATCATTTACAATGTTGATCCAGTTGTACCTACTGCTTATATTGAAAAACCACCTTTCCTTGTCAGGATAAAGGAACATGCTAAGGTATCAACTGTGGTTCGCAAGAGTAATATTAAAGCACCTAAGCCCTCTGAACAAATTAAAGTAGAACCTAGTGTTGCTATGGTTAAAGATCTCTTGGTAGAAAATATTGATGGGCATGTTATTTACTTCTGTGATGAGAAAGATAAACATAGACCCGTGGTAGGCATGCTGGTTGTCTCAATCGAAATAGGAGATCATTTTTATCATGGTTTATGTGATTTGGGTGCTAGTGTGAGTGCTATTCCTTTTACCTTATACCAAGAAATTATGAATGAAATAGCACCTGCTGAAATAGAAGACATCGATGTTACTATTAAACTTGCTAATAGAGACACCATCACACCACTTGGGATTGTTAGAGATGTTGAAGTCTTGTGTGGGAAAGTAAAATATCCTACTTATTTTCTACTTCTTGGTTCCCCACAAGATGACTTTTGTCCCATTATCTTTGGTAGACCTTTCTTGAGCACCGTTAATGCTAAGATAGATTGTGAAAAACAAACTGTCGGTGTCAGTTTTGGTGATGTGTCTCATGAGTTTAGTAGACAACCACGTGATAAAGAATTATCTAGTAAGGATGAAATAATTAGTCTTGCTTCTATTGCTGTACCTCCTACAGATCCACTAGAACAATATTTGCTAGACCATGAAAATGATATGCACTTGCGTGAAAGAATTGAAATAGATAAAAATTTCTTTGAACAACATTCTCTCCTAAAACACAATTTGCCTATTGAAACTCTTGGAGGTCCTCCTCCACCTAAAGGTGATCATGTGTTTGAATTAAAACAATTGCCTGACACTTTGAAGTACGCTTATCTTGATGAGAAAAAGATATATATTGTTATTATTAGTGCTAACCTTTCAGAACATGAAGAAGAAAGATTATTAAAAATTCTGAGGAAGCACCGGGCTGCTATTGGATATACTCTTGATGATCTTAAGGGCATTAGTCCCACTCTCTGTCAGCACAAGATTAATATGGAACCTGATGCTAAACCCGTTGTTGATCACCCACGACGATTGAATCCTAAGATGAAAGAAGTGGTAAGAACTGAAATATTAAAGCTTCTTGAAGTAGGTATAATCTATCCCATAGCTGATAGTAGATGGGTAAGTCTGGTTCATTGTATCCCTAAGAAGGGATGTATTACTGTTATTCCGAATGATAAAAGTGAACTCATCCCACAAAGAATTATCACTGGCTATAGAATGGTAATTGATTTTAGAAAATTAAATAAAGCTACTAGAAAGGATCATTACCCTCTGCCTTTCAATGATCAAATGCTAGAAAGATTATATGATCACACACACTTTTGTTTTCTATATGGATATTCTGGTTTCTCTCAAATACCTGTATCACAATCTGATCAAGGGAAAACCACCTTTACTTGTCCTTTTGGAACCTATGCTTATAGAAGTATTCCTTTTGGTTTATGCAATGCACCTGCTACCTTTCAAAGATGTATGACTGCTATATTCTCTGACTTTTGTGAAAAGATTGTGGAGGTTTTCATGGATGATTTTTCCGTTTACGGAACTTCTTTTGATGATTGCTTAAGCAACCTTGATCGAGTTTTGCAGAGATGTGAACAAACTAATCTCGTCTTGAATTGGGAGAAGTGCCACTTTATGGTTAATAAAGGTATTGTCTTGGGGCATAAGATATGTGAACGAGGTATTGAGGTGGATAAAGCTAAAGTTGATGCAATTGAGAAAATGCCATGTCCTAAAGATATTAAAGGTATTCAGAGTTTCCTTGGTCATGTAGGTTTCTATAGGAGGTTCATTAAAGTCTTCTCTAAAATATCTAGGCCTCTTACTAATCTTTTACAAAAGGATATTCCATTTATTTTTGATGATGATTGTGTAGAAGCCTTTGAAACACTCAAGAAAGCCTTAACTTCTGCACCTATCGTTCAACCACTTGATTGGAACTTGCCTTTTGAAATTATGTGTGATGCTAGTGATTATGTTGTTGGTGCTGTTCTAGGACAAAGAGTTGATAAGAAATTAAATGTTATCCATTATGCTAGCAAAACGCTAGACAGTGCCCAACGAAATGATGCTACTACTGAAAAAGTATTTTTAGCAGTTGTGTTTGCTTGTGACAAATTTAGACCTTACATTGTTGATTCCAAAGTCATTGTTCACACCGATCATGCTGCTATAAAATATCTTATGGAAAAGAAATATGCTAAACGTAGACTCATTAGGTGGGTTCTCTTGCTTCAAGAGTTTGATTTACATATAATTGACAGGAAGGGAGCTGAGAACCCCGTAGCTGATAACTTGTCTAGGTTGGAAAATATTCTTGATGACCCACTACCTATTGATGATTGTTTTCCTGATGAACAGTTAGCTGCAATAAATGTTTCTCAAAACACTCCTTGGTATGCTGATTATGCTAACTACATTGTCGCTAAATATATACCACCTAGTTTCACACACCAACAAAAGAAAAAATCTTCTATGATTTAAGATATTACTTTTGGGATGACCCACATCTTTATAAAGGAGTAGATGGTATTATTAGACGTTGTGTACCTGAGCATGAACAGGAACAAATCCTATGGAAATGTCATTCCGAAGCTTATGGAGGACATCATGTGGAAGATAGAACTGCTCACAAGGTACTGCAATCTGGTATTTATTGGCCTACTCTCTTCAAGGATGCCCGTAAGTTTGTCTTGTCTTGTGATGAATGTCAAAGAATTGGTAATATCAGTAAGCGTTAGGAAATGCCTATGAATTATTCACTTGTTGTTGAACCATTTGATGTTTGGGGTTTTGATTATATGGGACCTTTTCCTTCCTCTAATGGGTACACTCATATTTTGGTTGATGTTGATTATGTTACTAAGTGGGTAGAAGCTATTCCAACTAGTAGTGTTGATCACAACACCTCCATTAGAATGCTTAAAGAAGTTATCTTCCCGAGTTTGGAGTCCCTAGATATTTAATGGCTGATAGTGGTTCACACTTTACTCATGGTGCTTTCCGTAAGATGCTTGCTAAATATGATGTTAACCATAGAATTGCATCACCCTATCATCCTCAATCTAGTGGTGAAGTTGAACTTAGCAATAGAGATATAAAATTAATATTACAAAAAACTGTCAATAGGTCTCGAAAGAATTGGTCTAAGAAACTAGATGATGCACTTTGGGCCTATAGAACAGCTTATAAAAATCCTATGGGTATGTCTCCATACAAAATGGTATACGGAAAAGCTTGTCATTTACCTCTAGAGTTAAACATAAAGCATTTTGGGCAATTAAAGAACTCAATTATGATTTCAAACTTGCCGGTGAGAAGAGGTTGTTTGATATTAGCTCACTAGATGAATGGAGAACCCAAGCTTATGAAAATGCCAAACTATTCAAAGAGAAATTAAAAAGATGGTATGACAAAAGAATCCAAAAGCCGGAATTCGAAGTTGGAGACTATGTTCTTTCATACAACTCTCGTTTAAGATATTTTGTAGGTAAGCTTCTCTCCAAATGGGAAGGATCATATATTATCAAAGAGGTTTATCGTTCTGGAGCTATCAAGATTAATAATGCCGAAGGTACTAACCCGAAGGTGGTCAATGGACAACGGATTAAACACTATATCTCAGGTACGTCTATTAATGTTGAAAGCAATGTTATCCAAACCATGACAGCGGAGGAAGACAGAAAAGAAACCTTCCAGAACACTCCAGAATTCTGAAAAAGAGGAGGTACGTGATATGGTAAGTAAACGGACTCCGAAAAATCCACAAAAAATATTTTCTGTCAGTTTTGGATTATTACAAAAATTAGGAAAATAAGAAATAAACAGGAAAGCAACCGAGGTGCGCACGATACACCAGGGCGCGCCAGCCCTGCCAGGCGCGCCCAGGTGGGTTGTGCCCACCTCGGACACCTTCCCGACTCCGTTTTCCTTCCATATTCTTGCTTCCCAAGATAAAAAAAAATTCTTTATATATACTCCCGATCGTTTTGAGCACCGCATCGCAGAAAAATCCTCTGTTCTTGTTTTGTGCTATTTTCTCATCAGATCTAGATCTCCATGGCTCCACCAAGCTCCTCCAAGGACAAGTTCTTCGAGAAGGTAATCAACCCATACTTGCCGGAGGTGATGAAGCACCCTCAAACCATTGAGATGCATGAGGGGGTGCTCCACATCCACGATGTTCAGGGACCCAAGAGGACGGGAAGCATGGAGGCTAGGCTCGAGGCGGTGGAACAAGACATCTTCAAGTGCCAAAGGATGGTGGAGCGTGGGCTTAGTGCCAATCATTCCATGATCACGGAATTCACCCGTGGTCAGATGGTGGATGGCCGGTCTATGAAGGACACCGTCTTCACCCTCAACGAGCAAATCAATTTTCTATAGAGTCAAATCTATGATCTTCAAAACCAAGTTTTTGAGTATGAAGCAAGATTTAAAGGTATGTGTTTTGCTACCAGTTGCAGGACTCGGGGAACTTGTGCATCAACTTTTGATGGTGAGGCCTTGCCCTGGAAGCCGGAGGACAAACCTACCACTTCATCACCACCACCACCATCATCTTCACCACAAAAGGAGACTTGAACACACTGGTATGGGCACTCCCCTTGGCTTGAGCCAAGCTTGGGGGAGGTGCCCCGATATCGTATCACCATCACTTTTATTCACATTTACCTATTTTAGTTCGATCCTTAGCTTTTTCGTGATTTAGTTGAATAAAAGTTTAGTTTGATCTATTTTCGAGTGCTAATTTCGTGATCTATCTATCTATGTAATCGAGTGAGAGTTATATAATAAAGTTTAGTTTGAGCTTTTGCTTCTTTACTTTCTTGTTCCAATCAAAATAAAAAGGAAATAAATGAAAAGAATCATATGCTAATCTTATGGTAAGTAATAACATCACATAAGGAAAAGTATAAGTGGTAAAATTTATTGGAGATTGACAAACATAGCATTGGTCAATGATGCAATTCATGAAAGAATTAATAAGTGAAGAGAAGATTCACATGCAAATACACTATCTTGGATATCTTTTATGATTGCGAGACCCCATTAAATATTATATGCCAAAATTGTTGACGTTGGACAAGGAAGACAACGTAATGATTTATGTTTGTTCATATTCACATAGAAATTATATTGTCACAGATCCTTCAACATGTGGTTCTTGCTCAATATCTTTGCTAGCCAAAAATTCCGCACTAAGTAGAGATACTACTTGTGCATCCAAAAACCCAAAACCCAAACTCTTGTTTTGAGAGTCCACCATACCTACCTATGGATCGAGTAAGATCCTACAAGTAAGTTGTCATCGGTGCAATAAGGCAATAAAAATTACTTCTAAATGTGTTTTATCAATTAGCGTAAGATAAAATTGAGCGTTGTACGAACTTATGATGGCAAAGTAATAAAAGCAACGGACTACATAATAAAGGTTGCTATCATAGGGGGCAATATAGCGTGATGTTCTTTTACATTAAGGGATTTGGCATACATCATGACAACCTATGCTTCCCTCTGCAATGGGTCTATCTTTTACTTTTATGTATTTACTTTTATGCAAGAGTAAAAGTATCCTTCTCTGTTCCTTTTTACTTTTTCTTTTTGCAAGCATCATGTGGTGAGGAAAGATCTAGGCACATATATCCAGTTGGATGTGAGTGAGCATGAGTTATTATTGTTGACATCACCCTTGAGGTGAATACGTTGGGAGGCGAAACTATAAGCCCCTATCTTTCTATGTGTCCGGTTGAAACTTTTTGCTCATGGGTATGTTGTGAGTGTTAGCAATCATAGAAGACTAAATGATGCTTGAGTATCTGGACTTGCCAAAAGGCTCCGACACGAGTCCCTTCCTGAAAATATGATGAATTGTAGTTGCAAAGTTGACTCGGAACATAGTTTGTTAGTTTTCAATATGTTGTGATGAATTGTTACTTGTTCATGAGAAGTTATATGATGAAGTTATATGAATAAGCTCTATGATAAAGTTTGTTGTTGCTATGATAATAAGCATGATGCTACTATGTCCGTATTTTGTTTTTATCGACACCACTCTCTCAAACCATGTGGACATGCTTTTCAATATCGGCTTTCGCGTGAGGACAAGCGAGGTCTAAGCTTGTGGGAGTTGATACGTACATTTTGCATCAAGATTTCCTACTGTTATTTATAATGTGTTGATGTATAATAATGCTTTAGGGGGTGATTCTAATGCCTTTTCTCTCATAATATGCAAGGTTTACACAAAGAGGGACAATACCGGTAACTGGAATTCTGGACCTAAAAAAGCACATCAGAGATACCTATTCTGCACATCTCCAAATAAGCTGAAACTTCACGGAGATTTCTTTTGGAATATATAAAAATACTGGAGAACATAACTACCGGAGGGGGGCCACCTGGTGAGCACAAGACACCAGGGCGCATCAGGCCCCCCAGGCGCGCCCTGGTGGGTTGTGCCCAGCATGGCCCACCTCTGGTGCCCATCTTCTGGTATTTAAGGTCTTTTGACCTGAAAAAAATAAAGAGAGGACTTTCGGGATGGAACGCCGCCGTCTCGAGGCGGAACTTGGGAAGGAGCACTTTTGCCCTCCGGCGGAGGGATTCCGCCGGGGGAACTTCCCTCCCGGAGGGGGAAATCGAAGCCATCGTCATCACCAACACCCCTCTCATCTTTGGGAGGCCAATCTTCATCAACATCTTCAACAGCACCATCTTCTCTCAAACCCTAGTTCATCTCTTGTGTTCAATCTTTGTGCCGGAACCTCAGATTGGTACCTGTGGGTGACTAGTAATGTTGATTACATCTTGTAGTTGATTACTATATGGTTTATTTGGTGGAATATTATATGTTCAGATCCATTATGCTATTCCATACCTCTCTGATCTTGAGCATGAGTATTATTTGTGATTAGTTACGTTTGTTCTTGAGGTCACGGGAGAAGTCATGTTGCAAGTAATCATGTGAATTTGATATGTGTTCGATATTTTGATGATATGTATGTTGTGATTCCCTTAGTGGTGTCATGTGATCGTCGACTACATGACACTTCACCATACTTGGGCCTAAGGGAATGCATTGTGGAGTAGTTCTTAGATGATGGGTTGCTAGAGTGACAGAAGCTTAAACCCTAGTTTATGCACTACTTTGTAAGGGGTTGATTTGGATCCAAACGTTTAATGCTATGGTTAGATTTTATCTTAATACTTTTCTCATAGTTGCGGATGCTTGCGAGGGGGTTAATCGTAAGTGGGAGGTTTGTTCAAGTAAGAACAACACCCAAGCACCGGTCCACCCACATATAAAATTATCAAGGTAGCGAACGCGAATCAAACCAACATGATAAAATTGACTAGATGAAATTCTCGTGTACCCTCAAGAACACTTCGCTTATTATAAGAAACTGTTATGGCCTGTCCTTTGCCACAAAAGGTTTGGGCTACCTTGCTGCACTTTATTTACCGTTACCGTTACTTTCTTGTTACCAATTACCTTGCTATCAAACTATCTGTTACCTACAATTTCAGTGCTTGCAGAAATTACCTTGCTGAAAACCACTTGTCATTTCCTCCTGCTCCTCGTTGGGTTCGACACTCTTACTTATCGAAAGGACTACGATTGACCCCCTATACTTGTGGGTCATCAGCGCCCGGATATGTGGTGGCCCCCTCGGGCACCTCCCGACGTGCCTCTTCGAACTATAAGTTCTCTAATATTCTGAAAACCCTGGAGGCAGTCCCGAAATCCTTTTTCCGCCGCCGCAAGTCTCTGTTCCGTAGCGAGGCCATCTGGAGCTCCGTTTCGGCACCCTGCCAGAGGGGGGATCGATCATGGAGGGCCTATTCATCAACCTTGCTGCCCTCATGATGATGTGTGAGTAGTTCACCACAGACCTACGGGTCCATAGCTAGTACCTAGATGGCAATCTCTCTCTCTTATGATCTTCAATACAATGATCATCGCATCTTCGCTTTGATCTATCCGATGTAATCCTATTGTGCGGTGTGTTTGTTGGGATCTGATGAATTGTGGGTTTATGTAAAGATTTTTCATGAAAAGTATTTCAGATGCCTCTGAATTATATTATCTCTTATGTGCATGATCATTATAGCTTCGTAATGCTCTCCAATCTATTGATATGCTTTGGCCAAGTAGATTGATATTTCATCGGTGGGAGTGGTGCATTGTGGTAGGTTCAACCTGGTGAGTTTCTATATCCCAGTGACAAAGTAGGGGACAAGATGTGTATTTGTGTTGTTGCTACTAAGGATAAAACGATGGGGTTCATTCATATTGTTTGAGTTTACTTTGTCTACATCATGTCATCGTTCTCCAAGCATTACTCTGTTATACTTAATACTCTAGATGCATGCTGGATAGCGGTCGATGAGTGGAGTAATAGTAATAGGTGCAGGCAGGAGTCGACCTATTTTCTTATGGACGTGATGCCTATATATACATGTGAGGGAGTCCGAGACTAAGGGGTCCTCGGTCCGTGTGTTCGCCTCCGGTGGGCTAGCACGGTGGGCCGCTCTGTGGCAATTACTAGAAGGTCGGATTCTAGGACGATCCCGTGTTTGGAAGGAAAGGCCCCGAAGACTTGGCGTGACCTCCAAGACTAGAGAGAGAAAATGGGCATATCTATGCCCGGATGGAAACCAACCATGTGTAACCCTAGGTACCCCTGGTGTCTATATAAACCAGGTGGCTTAGTTCGTAGAGGGACAAGTCAACTCATCTAGGGTTTAGCTCATCTGATCTCGAGGTAGATCAACTCTGTAACCATCATACTCATCAATACAATCAAGCAAGACATAGGGTTTTACCTCTCCACGAGGGCCCGAACCTGGGTAAACATCTCCTCCTTCGTCTCCTGTTAACCATCGATCCAAGATTCATAGTTCGGGACCCCCTACCCGAGATCCGCTGGTTTTGACACCGACATTGGTGCTTTCATTGAGAGTTCCGCTGCGAATCGCCAAAGGATCGATGGCTCGCTTAATCATTGGCAAGGAAGTATGTAACAAGGACGTCTTCATTCCTGGTCAGATCTTCGCTTTCGGAACCATCGTGCTTCATGCCGATCCCTCGGGCCGCCTAGGCCAGATCGGAAGCTTTGCCCCTGGTTCAGAAGTTAGGTTCGGAAACCTAGAGTTCGCCGCCGACTCCCGGGGGGATTTTGTTTTAACAAGGACCTCTTCCCTCCGTAAAGGGCACATGGGCCCTGACGCCTTGACGTCAGAGGCAGGAAACCCCGCAGCGTGGATGACCTCGGTCCCCAGCTTGGTCTTAAACCCTAACCTGGTCGATGCATCTGAGTCAGCCACGGCCGCATACACCCCGGGAGCGCTGTCGAGCTACCCCGGGACGGCGGCGCCACTGACCGACCCCGGGCGCGCCTTTAGTGCCGACCTGTCACACCTTGTGTTTATCCTCATGACTAAGTTAACATGGCTCAAAAATTAGGGCCAATTAAAACTTTTTGGTGTGCTTGTGATGCTTGACTTGGTTGCTGAATGCTTGTTTGTTTGCTTGTGCTCTAATTCATTAGATTCCTCCTACTCTCTAGACTCACCTCCTTGATACAAAACTTTGCCCAATGATCGTGCCATGTGTATAGGACATAAAACTATTTTTATAAAATAATGTCTTGGCCAAAAAGCATTTATTCAAATTAGGTTTTCAAAAAAAACCTGAATTGAGATTTGTACTACAAGTCCTCAAATTGGGTGGATTGTTTTGCCCCAAAGATTTTATTTGAAACCTACTATATATAATACTTCCCAAAACCGCAAAATGTTAATTTTAAAGATTATTTTACTATTTTATTTAAAGGCTTTTTCTTAAGGCCAGAAATGGTTTTTCATAGGGAAATTTATTTAAATGATTTGAAAATATTTTAGAAAATTTAGAGAAACTCAGTGGACATATAATATCCATATATATAAGTTTCAACACATGGTCATGTTCAAAATATTGAACAAAACCCTCCAAAACCCTTTCTGCTTAAATTAGGCATTTGAAATATTTCTATATGAAATATTCTCAAATAAATCCAGGAAAATTCCAGCATGTCACACATGCTATATGTGATGATCTTGCAAAGTTTCATCTCAATCCCAATTGTTTTACTTCACCAAAATATTCCAAAACCCTCTCTGTCCAGATCCAAATTTGAGCAACTCTACATTGCCAGCTGTCTCCTATTGTGCTCAAATTTTGTGGACATGTTCTAACCCTCCAATAATGCATCCACACCAAGTGTTGCATCAAGGAGAACAGATACACTTGTCCAAATCCCACCAAACCCATTTCTGACGATTTCAAGAATTGGGAATTTTTGCATTGTCAAGTTTCTTCATTTGGTTCCAAACTTTTTGGGCATGCCTTAGTCCCCAAAATATGCCACAACCCCAAGTGGTGCATCAAGGAGAGTGGATTTGCATAGCAAGATCTAAACAAATCCCTTTCTGCCCATTTCTAGGGTTTATAAAAATTACATTGGCAACTTTCATCACCTAATCCCAAATTTGGTGGTCAAGCTCATTCTCACCTATCATTTGATCCTGTTAAATTTCATATCAAGGAGACTCTTTTAACCAGCTCAAAACCAGCACAAACACCTTCTGGCAGAAAACCAAAACTGTTGTTTTAACCTCTTCCTTTGATCTCCTTGACCTCAAATTTTTACCACATCTTTCCCTCATTCCCCTCTACCACCAGTAACAATTACATGGCCTTAGCTCAAACCTTGGTGGGGTAAAACCCACCATTTGCCCCCCTGGACAGCAAGGTTTCACCTCTCTCTCCACTTCCTCTCTATTCTATTGAACCCCTAGAGCATCCAAGGCCACATAGACCTTGTTTATTCCCCCTAGACCCCCTAGACAGAGTGGCCACGGCCATGGCACTAGGGACATGCCATGGCATGCCAAAGAGGCGCTCTGGAGCCCGCTACAGTGCGCTCACGCACTGTAGCCGCCCCCCCAATCGCCTTCCCCGACCACCTCGGGCCTCCCAATTGTGTCCCTTGAGACCGTCTCGGCGTCCGGGACACGCCTCCCTGTTGCCCCCCTCCTCTCTCTTCCTCCTTCTCTGCCCTCCCGCGCGTGCCGAGCACCGCCGGTTCGGCCAACCCCCAGCTTCACACGCGCGAGCTCCCTGCTCTCTCTTCTTTCCCCTGGGCGTATACCACGCCCAGAAGCGCCACATACACGACCAGGGCCCCTCCCACGGCCTCCCTTGCCCCTCCAGCCAACTCTGGCGGCCACGACCCCGGTGCACCAATGACTGGCTATAAAACGCCCCCCCCCCCGGACCTCTCTCTCTTCCCCTGCTGCTTCCTCCTTCTCCTAATCATCCCCCTGCACCATCCCAACGCCCTCCGGAGCACCCGAGCTCGGGATCGATCTCGAGGTCCGTCGCCTCGGGTCAGCGAGAACCGGACGGTACGGGGCTCCCCCGGCCTTCTCTCTTCCTCCTCTGGAACCACTGGAGCTCACTGACCCCGCCCCCACCTCTGTCCCACTCTGTTGCAGGCTGGAGGGACCGAATCGAGCTGACCTGAAGCTGCTCCGCCCAACTCTTCCTCGCCGTCGATTTCCTCAACACCAGTGAGCATCTCCGGTGCCACCCGACGGACGACACTCCCCTGAGCTCGCCTGAGCCCTCAGCTGGCCTCGCCGTCGATCGCACCCCCGCCGGTGAGCCCCTCTGCTCCCTGTCGCGAGGTGAGGGATGACAGGTGGAGCCCACCTGTCATACCCTCACCCTCCCCTCTCTCGCTGCCAAGTAGGGACCGCGGGCAAATTTAAAAGTGAACCTGCCGCGCGCACCGTTTCGCCCTGGGCCGAATCCCCTTTGGGCTGGCTCGGCTGCGACGACTTCGGCCCGATGAGCACAGTGTCATTTCTCCTTTTCTATTTACCAGAATCTTACAAAAAAATCCACGGAACCAAATATTTACCCAAATGACATGATTCCAACTCCCAAAATTTTCTAGAAATCCAAGCTATTTAATGGTGCAACTTCCACATTTTTCTATCACTAGTTTCTGTATTGTTCAAATTTAAATTCAAATTTGAACCTTTAAAGATCACCTTGTAAAATCTCTAGGGCATTCATTATAGCTCCAAATGGAGTGATTCAAGTTCCTAGGTGCATCTAAAATCATGTCTTAGGATATGAACATTTTTCCTTACACTTATTCTGCTATGTCAAATATTGGACCATTGCTTCATATATGATCCACTTTGCAAATCCCCAGAATATTCATACCAACTCCAAACCCAGTAGAACCAATTCCTAAAAGCTTCTAAATTCATGCCCTATTTAATGAGTGCCTCCACTCATTTTAAAAAAAATACTTTCTGTGAATTCCTTATAGGGTCATCATTTCCTTCATTCCCGTCCTTTTGGCCTTTCCAAAAGCCCCTATTGATGCAACTCAAGTAGACCCTATTTAGGTATTTTTCTTATAACCAGAGATGTCCTAGAAAAATAAAACTCCTATTTATAGAGCACTTCTATTGTCTGCTTGCTGTGTTGCTTATTGCGGTTGTTTCCGGCGATAGTTGACGAAGTAGACGGAGTGCTCGGAGTTGGACGAGAAGCATGTGAAGACCTCGAAGACTTTGCTGAGCCAGGCAAGCAGCCCTTTGACCATGACTATGAAACCCTTTTATTGCATGGCATATAGCACTTTATTTCATGATGTTGATCATGTTATGTGGTGACCACTTCGGTGGGTTGCCTCCGATACTTTTACCGATGATACTTGCATCGTGCGTGACCCTACCTCCTTATGAGGGTTGTGCGGGTGGGAGTAGATAGGATGCTTAGTAGATGCTACGCAAAGTGGGATGGGAATATGAATGGTGTTGGAAATAAGAGTGTTTTCAAAGACTTTTCGAAAACCCCGTCGGGTGCCACTAATGCCCGACGGAGACGATGTTGAGCTAGGTAACCACTTGATAAAGAAGTGGTGTACCGGAGCAAGTGAGTGTGTGTGGTTTTCGAAAACGGATTGGTGTAAGTTGTGACCGTTATTCCAACCTTACATGTACAACCACGATACCCCTTATGGGACGGGGCCTTGTTGACTACCTTGGTGGGTACTAGCATAGAGCCCGTATTACTAGTGGCGGGAGTGATGTGGTCACTCTCGATACAGGGTCGTGCTTGGTAGGGCGATCATGCGCTGTCTTCACAGGCACCGGGCACACCGTTGCGTGCCCTCATGGATGATACGCGTGATGTATATCATGAGGATGGCACCAACGAGTGGACTCTTTGTTTAGTATCGCTAGGGGAAAGGCAATGTTTGGGTACTTACCTCGGGTATGAACAATATCGCGAGTCGTGGCTTGACATGGAAGTTTCCCGAGTCTTGTGGGTAAAGTGTGCAACCTCTGCAGAGTGTAAAACTATTCGAATAGCCGTGTCCACGGTCAAGGACAGTTGGATGACCGCTCTTGTGCTACGTCCAGTGTTTTCACAAACCAGGTGTGTGTTTGTTGGTGACAAAGGAGATACATGAGTTGAGTCAGATGAGTTGACATGATGATCGAACACGAGATGTTCAAACCTTGATTCATATTGGTATCTGTAACCTGTTCATACGGATACCTGCTACTTGTTGATGCATGCTATCACAAATTATTTTGAACATGACATTGCACTCAAAATTAGCTTTCCGCAAAACTTACCTACTTAGTGCTATACCATGCATTGTTATACCTTGTTCCAAAATATGGGTTGGTTGCGAGTACATTCAAAGTACTCATTGGCTTGCCACTGGTTATTTAATTGGCCAGGCATGGAAGAGCAGGATATGATGAAGAGTATCTTGGTGACGTACGTGCGAGCTAGGACGCTTCCCAGTCAGAATGCTTGTAGGGTTAAGGCAGATGGCATGGGTTCACGCTATCGTTGAAGATTTCCGCTGCGAGTTTACGAAGACTTGGTCATAAAGACCATATTTGAGTACAAACGGTATGTCATGGATGTAAGACTCTTGTAATTCAGTTTCTGTGTGTTCAGTGAGCATTGATCTCTAGGATCATTGTGCATGTACATTCGGTGATCACGACTTATGAGTCGGGGTCCCCACACGACCCAACCGAGGCCCCATCGCCGGGCAAGTTACTCTGTCGGATCCAAGCCTTGAGCATGACCGATCACCAACCATCGGTTTACGACCAAATCGGGCTAAGGCCCACAATAGGGAAATTCATGTCCCTCCGATAACACACTTGGTCGCCACCGTCGAGTGCCCGGCCGAAGACACGTCCCACCAGCCGGCGAAGTTCAAAATGGTGTACATCCCGATCTCCGATCAATTGGGATCCGGACTCCCCCCGGACACTGATTCGAGGCTGACAACCGGCCTAATGCACAATCCGGGGTCCGCTCGGCAAAGCACCATTAGTTTCGCGTCCCCCAAGCCCATTGAGGCGGAGATCGGAAGTATCGCACTTAATATCGCAACGGTACAAAACACGGCCGTCAGTGCGCCGGACACACGCCTCGCCGGGGCGCGAAATTTTTCCCCACCCACCACCCAGATCGAGCGCTTTCCAAGCGCAAGAGATCCTGTTACAATGGGCTTACGGGAGGTCAAACAATAGCCAAGGGAATCGGTCCATCATTTTTGGGCCAGATTCCTTCTCAGCAAAAACATGATGAAGGGCGTTAACGACCAGGAAATGATCGCAGCCTTCCAGCGGAATTGCTATGATGAAGGAATTCTCAATGCCCTTGCCCGTCGTCGCATCCAAAACTTCTCCGAGCTAACATAATTGATGTAAAAGTACTGCGCCACCTAGAGTGCGCGAAAAAAACAACAATTTTATACGGAGCCGGTCCACACCGAACAACCTAGAGGAGTTCGGAAAAGGCTCGTACCCCCACAATATCCGACTAGGCACAGGCCTGGTGAAAAGAAGAACAAATATCCCATGAAGGAAAAAACAGTCCTTGATGGATTACTGGATAGTCCATGCCCCATACACTCCGCTTCGCCAAACGCAAGCCCGACTCACAGCCTTCGAGGATGCTGGGTCGTTAGGCAGGTCACAAAGAGCGGAGAGGCCACCCTTATGGCCCCACCCCCAGGCAGACGTTGAGCGACGCCACCCGAAAACCACGCCGAGGTCCTAACGATCTACGAGACGTTCCCCTCCAAAGGGCAGAGGAAGAGAGCTCTTCGAGAGCTCGATCAGATACACCAGGTGGAATCAAGGAAATCATGGGCAGATATACCGATAACTTTCGGCGAAAATGACCAACCGATAACCCGCACAGAGCGAGCACCTACCGCCCTGGTCCTCAACCCAATAGTAGATGGCTTCCGATTGGACAAAGTACTAATGGACGGCGGCAGTGGTCTAAATCTCATCTACGAGGGTACTTTGGACAAGATGCAGTTCGATAGATCTCGAATCGAGCGAAGCAGCACAACCTTTCGAGGAATCATCCCCGGAAGAGAGGCGCGCTGTACGGGACGAGTAACCCTTGACGTAGTGTTCGGTACTCCCGACAACTACAGATCCGAGGAACTTCTCTTTCACATCGGTTATCATGCCCTCTTAGGGCGCGACTCCTTCACAAGATTTCAGGCCATACCGCATTATGGTTACATGAAACTTAAAATGTCGGGGCCCAACGGTGTGATCACGGTTGCAAGCGACCCGAACAGACCCCTTCGAGCCAAAAATAAAACAGCATCGCTTGCCCTTGAGGCACTAGCTGAGACCCTTGCTGCTGAGGAACTAACCACACTCTGTTCTGTCATAGATAAGGACGATGTGATCCTTGGCAAGACACCAAAGTCCACATCGTTCAAACCCGCAGATGAAATCATAAAATTTTAGGTACACTCAATGGACCCCAATAAAACGGCGTCCATCGGAGCTCAGCTGGACCCCACGATTGCTGAAGCACTCCGCACATTCTTGCACGAAAATTGGGACATATTCGCTTGGCACCCATCAGATATGCCAGGGATCCCACGAAGGTTGGCCGAACACAGCCTGAATATAATCGCAGGCTTAAAGCCGGTCAAACAGGCCCTACGTCGATTTTCCGAACCCAAGCGTCAAGCTATGGGTGAAGAACTCGCCAAACTACTTGAAGCCGGGTTCATCAGAGAAATCAAACACCCTGAATGGTTGGCAAACCTGGTCATGGTGCCGAAGAAAGAAAAATCATGGCGGCTTTACGTCGACTTCAAAGACCTTAACAAAGCCTGCCCTAAAGATCCTTTTCCTTTACCCCGCATCGACCAGATCATTGATGCCACTACCGGACACGACTCACTTTGCTTCCTCGACACCTATTCCGGATATCATCAGATCAAAATGAGGGAATCCGATCAGGCCGCCACCGCCTTCATCACCCCCTATGGGCCATTCTGCTTCAACACAATGCCTTTCGGGCTAAAAAACGCAGGCGCCACATACCAGCGCATGATTCAAACATGTCTGGAAAAACAAATCGGCAAAATAGTTGAGGCGTACGTAGACGACGTGGTCATCAAGACTAAACACGTCAGGCAGCTGGTGGAAGACCTCGGTCAAACATTCGCTAGACTACGAGATTACGATATACGACCAAACCCAGACAAGTGTGTCTTCGGAGTCCCCGCATGCAAATTGCTTGGATTCATCGTCTCCCACAGGGGCATAGAAGCCAATCCGGCCAAGATCCGAGCTCTACCACAACTAGCGGCCCCCACGGAGCTAAAACATGTTCAAAGACTAGCAGGCTGTGTGGCGGCATTAAGCCGCTTTATCTCCAGCCTCGGCGAGAAGGCCCTGCCACTCTACAGGCTATTGAAGCAAACAAAAAACTTCGAATGGACCGATGAGGCAGCAGCCGCGCTGGAGGAAATCAAGACACTGCTAGCCAGTAACCCCATACTAACAGCACCTGGTATGGGTGAAACGATGTTGCTATACATCTCAGCCACCAACCAGGTCGTCAGTGCGGCCCTCGTGGTAGAACGGAAGGCCGAGGGCCATAAATACCGGGTACAAAAACCAGTATACTACGTATCGGAAGTACTTACTCTGTGCAAGACCAGATACCCACATTATCAGAAGATAGCCTACACGGTGTTCATGGCTTCACGTAAGCTCAGACACTATTTTCAAGAGTGTTCGGTCACGGTGGCCTCCGAAGCGCCCCTGAACGATATAATCAATAACAGGGACGCCACCGGGCGCATCGCCAAATGGGCCATCAAACTCCTCCCGTTCGAAATCAATTACAAGCCACGCCGAGCTATTAAATCTCAGGTGTTGGACGATTTTATCGCCGAACGGACGGAGGCCGAGCTCCCCAGAGAATATAGCACATACTCACACCAGACAATGTACTTCGACGGATCCAAGACACTTGCCGGACTGGGGGTTGGAGTTATCCTCACATCCCCCACCGGTGACAACATCCGATATGTCTTCCAGATCATGTACGCCGACTCAAATAATGCGGCCGAGTACGAGGCTCTGTTGCATGGACTCCGGATGGCAACTTTGATGGGTGTACAACGGCTCGAAGTACGGGGAGACTCTAATCTCGCCATCTCTCAAATCAACGGCGAATTCGATGCTAAAAACCCAAAAATGGCAGCTTACAGAAATGTCGTCCTCAAGATATCCGCACGGTTCGAAGGACTAGAATTCCACCATGTTTCCAGAGACAACAATCAAGCTGTTGACATCCTCGCCCGCATGGGCACCAAGCACGACCCTGTCCCTAAGAACACCTTCCTAGAGAGGCTCTTCAAGCCCTCTGTGGTGTGGCAGGACGACGGCAGGGACGCTATAACTAATGGAGTAGAACAAGTCATCCCCCCACAGTCGAACCAGATGAGGAAATCATTGGCGGTTCCGCAATTGAAGAAACACACATGGCCCACGAGGTCATGGCCGTAATCGCACCATGGATAGAACCCTTCCTTGCCTACCTTCTGCACAACGAACTCCCTGACGATCAGACGGAGGCAAGGTGCATAATACGGCGATCAAAAGCCTACACGGTCCATGAAAGAGAATTATACAAAAAGAACACTACGGGGATCTTCCAACTGTGCATATCCGAAGAAGAAGGAAGGCAGCTCTTGGCAAAGATACACGCAGGCATGGGCGGCCACCACGCGGCAGCACGACCCCTGGTGAGCAAGGCCTTTTGAGCCGGGTTCTTCTGGCCCACCGCCCGAGCGGACGCCCACACACTTGTCCAACATTGTGTCGACTGTCAGCTCTTTGCAAATCAAAGCCACATGCCTCCCACGGCTCTTCGGACGATACCCATTACATGGCCTTTTGTGGTCTGGGGTTTAGACATGGTCGGACCACTTAAAGGGGGGACCAAGAAAAAGAAATACCTACTGGTCATGGTCGACAAGTTCACTAAATGGATCGAAGCAAAACCAGTAAGTTCCGCAAAATCGGGACCGGTCATCGACTTCATATCCGGCGTGGTACACCGTTACGGTGTCCTGCATAGTATAATAACCGACAATGGATCCAACTTTACCGCCCAGGAGGTAAAGGACTGGTGCGCTAACCTGGGCATCAAATTTCTATTATGCCTCGGTGTACCATCCGTAGACCAATGGACAAGTTGAACGGGCCAACGGTCTCATTATGAGTGGTATTAAACCTCGTTTGGTCCGATCCCTTCAAGAACCTGACTGTCATTGGGTGGAGGAACTTGATTCCGTGCTGTGGGGTTTGCGTACAACCCCGAACCGATCAACGGGATACACACCATTTTTTATGGTGTACGGGGCTGAAGCGGTCCTCCCTTGTGATATCATCCCCGACGCACCTAGAGTGCGCATGTACGAGGAAAAAGAAGCCGAGTTAGATCGGCACGACGACCTAGACGCCTTGGAAGGGGAGCACAATATAGCCCGGGCCCGATCTACTTTCTATCAACAGCAGGCTCGGCGGTACCAAAGCAGGGAGGTTCGAGCTAAAGTATATAATGTGGGCGAGTTGGTCTTACGCCTCCCAGAGAAACAGAAGCATAAACTCAACCCCAAGTGGGAGGGCCCTTTCATAATTGACGAGGTACTGACAGGAGGAGCTTAAGTGTTTTACCCGGTAACACCTGGGGGCTCCTTAATGAAGCCATCTTACTTTCTCTAGCTATTTGTCTTATATGCACTCTTCCAGCATCATTTATGCACAAATTAGGCTTAAGATTTAGCCAAGCCGGGTTGCCTTGCTCCTGTGCTTACCCCCTACGTTCCCGATTGTTCGGCTAGGGGGTAAAGGCAGCACCTCTGCGATTGCTATGACCGGATTACCCAGACACGTACCTCAGACGGGTGAAGCCGAAGGCTAGCATTCTTATGATACAAATTGGTTGGCCAAGAAGGAAGAAGGTAGGGTTGGCGCTTCTCTCCGTACATGGGGACTATTCCCCCAAATAGCAAAATTGTCCGCATAATACGCATACATGGCTATGACATCTACGGTTCACGTAGTAACCTAAAGAAAGGAACCCATAGAGAACTATTTTCTTTGGAAGATGTTTCTTATGTTAAATAGTAATATAACATACCTCCCCATGCACGTTTCATCTGTTCGTACCACAAGGTCGGATTGCCTAGTTCCCCGATATGATTCCCTGTTATCGCGGGATGCATAGTACGGAACACTCCTTAAATCTCGGCAACGGAGGCAAAAGCCGAAGACCGGTTAAGACAACATTTACAGCGCGGATAGAGACGGTTTTGATAAAAAGTACATAGTTACATAGATTCAAAACTCAAGGTTGTCATTCAAGATGGTCTATTATGGTGTCCAGGATGCAATCTTCTTGTGACATACGAGTCGCGGGCATCACTTGGTCATAAATCGAGCTCACGGGCACCTCTTTACCATCCGGCCCTACAGGCCCAACCCGAGCCATATGCTCCGGGTTGAGTTTGGTAAAGCGGGTCTTGACCATGACACATGCCTCCCGGGCTCCCTCTCGGCAAGCTGAAGTCTTCCATAGCTCAAAACGATTCTGAGCTCCTCTAAATTTCACGGCCAGTTCTACCATCCCTTTCGAAGGCGTCTGAGACGGCCAAAGGGCTTTGATCATGCTCTTCGTAGCCTTTCGAGCCCGCTCGTCCACAACGGAAAGTTCCTTTAACAGATCTCCTCCGTACGAGCTGGCTTCTTCCTCGGGATGCCCGATCAGAAGACCTAGGCAGGAAATAAACGATGCTCCTTACACTCGATACAATACAAAACACTTGGTTGAGTTAAAGGTTAGAATTTCACTTACAGAACATGCCACCCTTCAATCTCTGGTTCTCTTCGCGAATTTTGAACAATTGAGCTTTCAAGCTCTCAATTTCTTTGGCCTGGCGCTTATTTTCCGCTTTAAGCTGGTTCTTATCCTCCAGACTCCGAGTCAATACGCCATGCCCGGCCTCCAGCTATGACTCAGCATACCTTTGAGATTTTCGGGACGCATCCAAGTCCTTCTGCAGCTGCCCTATGGAATCGGCTGCTACGAGACAATCTTTCATCAGAAAGATATGTCCTCAACAAATTCCGCACAATAAACAATACCAGGTACTCACCGTGCGCCTCTCGGGTGAACTTTTTCACCTGTTCTAGCTCGGCCTTAATATCCTGCAGCTCTGCTTGGCTCGAGTCAAGGTACACCAACAACTTCTCGTTTTGTTGCTTCGAAGCCTACACATGCACGAAACAATATTTAGACCCTTGAATTCGGCCGTCCCGACCAAATCAAGGCCCGGGGGCTACTGGATTAGGAAGTATGTTTGGCAGTCAAAGCCGACCACTTACCTGCATGCTGGTGGATATTATTCTAGCGGCTCCATCAAGTCCCGGTCGAGCGGTTCCGAGGTTTGAGTCCACGGAGTTAAGAGCATTAAACTCTTGGTCGGAAAATATGGGGTGACGCGGTGACTCCCTCCGTCGTCGGTGATTCATTGCACTCTCAACCTCGGAATTGGTAACTGACATGTCCCCCGAGTCCTTGGGAGGTTGGCCAGTAACAGGAGCTCCCGCATCCACTTCGGCGTGTGCCGAAGACCTTGGTCGAGGGCTGTCCGACGCCTTCTCACCATCGTCGGATGGAGGAGGTTCTACTCGCCTCCTGAGTATGTCAGCTGGAGATTGTAATTGTTTGAAGCGGATAAAACAAAGATCAGGTTGCAAGATTAAGTACCTCTTGATAGGAGGAACGGTCGGTGTAACCCCCGCCGTAGTCTCTTGCTCGGGAGTCTTGCCGTTGTTTGGTCCATGCCCCGCTGGAGTAGCCCCCGAGGGGGTCTGGCGCGTAGACCGGCGACCCTTGTGGACGGAGGTCGATGAGATCGGAATGACGGGAGGCGCGCTCCTTTTCCAAGAAGAAGCTTTCTTTTTGCTTGTTGTGGAGGAAGGGAGCGATTCAGGGTGGTCATCCTGAAGGGCCACCTTGGATTCGTCAACGCTCCTCTATTAAAAGGTCCCGTCCTCAAATTCAATTGAAATCTCCAGATCGTCGTGAAATCCGGGGTCATCGCTACGTGAATAATCCTCCGGTTGTGGGGCGGGACATCTAACTGTCTCGACCCAACGCCTCCATTGTTGTTCGGAGAGACACGTAGTTCCGATCAGTGAAATCAAAAAATTAGTGGTATATGTTAGGGGATTAGGAATGAACTCACCCATTCAATAGGGTTATGAATTGAATAGCCTTCCCTGATCTTCAGGCGAACAAAATCTTCTTTCTCTCCTTTGAACAAATCGGCTAATATGGTCGCCAACACTGCTTGGTCGGTAGGCCCTTGTCTTCGGGAACGGATCGTGTCACTCATCCCGTTGTAGCACCACAGGGGATGGATCCTCTGTTGCAGGGGTTGGACACAACGAGTAATAGCAGTAGCCATTACATCGATAATGGTTAGCTTCCTGTGACCTAGCAGCTTCACTTGGGAGGCTAGGCACTTCACCTCGGCGCTTTCCTCTTGGGAAGTGCTCCTCGGGAGCCAGTTGAATTGCTTCTTTAAAGGGGCCTCGGAGTATTCGGGCAGACCCATTCGAGCTGAGTCGAATAAGGGGACGTCTTCGATATAAAACCATTCTGAAGCCCACTCTTCGGATTCCTTCTTTGGGGTCCCGACCAGGTATCTCGTTCCAGCTATACGCCATACTTCGGCTCTGCCCACTTCCTGGATTGACCCTCCCCGAGTGTGGGGGACGAGATAGAAATACTTCCTCCATAAGTCAAAGTGGGCTCACAGCCTAGAAACATCTCGCAGAGGGCGACGAAGCCCGAGATGTACAGGATGGACCCGGGTGTGAGGTTGTGGAGTTGGATCCTGTAGAACTCCAATAAACCTCTCAAGAACGGGTGAATGGGGAAGCCCAGGCCTCGTAGAAGGAAGGAGGTGAAGCATACCCTCTCGTCCTGGCAGGGAGCGGGGAAGTTCTCTGCGAAATCCACGCTGTTCGCGGAAGTCAATCCCGCGCGAGTGGGAGCTAGATCCGAAGCAGGGAGATAACCCTACATCTCGAGATTGCGTAGCCGAAGGAGGGAGACGGAACAGCTTGCCCAGTCACCTGGAAGGGCGCCATGAGGACACGAGGAAGAACCTAGAACGCTCGCCATATCTCCAAGTTCGATGACGCTAGAGTCTCTTGGAGGCGATGGGGGAAGAAGCATTGCCCACAATAAGTTTAACTTGCTAGAAATAGGCGTTTATCCGTCGGCTTGTTGAGGACAGTTCCGTAAAACCTGTTGGGGTGCCTGCCTTCTATTGGCGCGCAAGAATCGACGGGTTTCATCGAACCTTGGGCAGAAGAATTAATATCGTGGGCCCGTGTCGTTTCCGGCGGTTGAAGATTTTTCCATGGTCAGGTTATCGTCCGACCAGTCATGAAAGAGGAGAACTTGCCTCACAAGCCGAAGACTCTGGGCGAACAAAGCTGCTGAATATGGAGTGCCTTGGCGTTGGAGGCAAGTTCGTGGCTACTGAGGGAGTCCAGGACTAAGGGGTCCTCGGGCCGTGTGTTCGCCTCCGGTGGGCTAGCACGGTGGGCCGCTCTGTGGCAATTACTAGAAGGCCGGATTCTAGGACGATCCTGTGTTCGGAAGGAAAGGCCCCGGAGACTTGGCGTGACCACCAAGACTAGAGAGAGAAAATGGGTGTATCTATGCCCGGATGGAAACCAACCATGTGTAACCCTAGGTACCCCTGGTGTCTATATAAACCAGGGGGCTTAGTTTGTAGAGGGACAAGTCAACTCATCTAGGGTTTAGCTCATCTGATCTCGAGGTAGATCAACTCTGTAACCATCATACTCATCAATACAATCAAGCAGGGCATAGGGTTTTACCTCTCCACGAGGGCCCGAACCTGGGTAAACATCGTCTCCTTCATCTCCTGTTAACCATCGATCCAAGATTCATAGTTCGGGACCCCCTAGCCGAGATCCGCCGGTTTTGACACCGACAACATGGTCATTGCCGTGAACATCGCATAACTATCTGCTTTTCTATCAATTGCCCAACAGTAATTTGTTTACCCACCGTATGCTGCCTACATGAGAGATGTCGCTAGGGAACACTATGGCCCCTGGGTCTATTCACTTATATATTAGCAAACGCTATATTTACCTCGCTGTCTTTATTTACTTTTTATTTATTTTGCAATTTATATTTATCAACAATTATCTACACAACTCATTTGCTTGCAAATAACGAGATCAAGGGGATTGACAACCCTCTTGCCCGCGTTGGGTGCAAGTCATTTGTTCATTTGTGTGCAGCCGCTGAACACGGTTGAGGATTGATATTCCTATTGGTTCGATAAACATTGGTTTCATAACTGAGGGAAATACTTATCCGCTTTGTGCTGCAATTACCCGTTCCTCTTCACGGAAAACCCAACGCAGATCACAAGTATCAGGAAGGATTTCTCGCGCCGTTGCCAGGGAATATCATCATCAACTACCAAGTAACTTCACACAAATTTTCATTCACTTGTTTAACTTTTTATTTGTTGTTATGTTTAGCTTGCCTCATAAAAATCAAAAATACAAAAATGTTTACCTTTGCTTGTTACTAGTTTTCCTGTTTGAAGTCATGGCTAGTTCTTCTTCCGCTCGCTTTACTCCCAATGATGATGTAGTGAATTTCAAACAAAGGGGAGGAGAAAGTTTAAAAGATGCATGGTATAGGATTTTCTTTGCTCAAAATAAAGCAACTAAAAAGTTATCCACCACTACATTGCTTCACAATTTTTATGTTGGTGTGACCACTTGGTATAGGTTTGTACTTGACACCATCACTCGTGGGAATTTCTTAATGTGTCACACCTTGGATGCCTACACCGCAATTGAAAATCTTGTAGGGACACCACCCATTATCGTCAATGAAACTAATTGGACCTTGGAACATGTTATGCAAAGGCTTGATGCTATTGAAAATAATATGATCACAAACAAACCCATTGAAGAGTTGGATAAAAAACTTCATAATCATATCACTCAACTTGGGTCACGAGTAGGAATGACTTTGAAAACCTTAAAGGAAAAATACACCACTATTGACGAGAGGATAGAACAAGATTTGAATAGAATAGATAAAATGGAAGAGGACATTGCTCCACCTTCACACCTTAAAAAGCTAATACTAGTACCTCTCACAACAAAAATTGCAAGTTCATATACGTTCCCAAGCCTTCTACAAAAAGGGATGAGGATCTTAACATGATTAGTGTCCATCCCAACTTTATCAATTTGATAAAAGCTCCAATTTCCAAACCCCATATTGCACCTACTATCCACAGTTGTGTTATTGAGGATCTTGATGTCAAAGATGACAATACTTGAAGCTATGCATTATGCCTAGCTAGGGGCATAAAACAATAGCGCTTGTTGGGAGGCAACCCAATAGTTATCTTTAAATTTTTGCTTAGAACTTTCTGTTTATTTTTAATAACATGATTAGTGCCTATGTAATGATTATTGTTTGTGTTTAAATTAGTGTTTGTGACAAGTAAAGCCTTTGGGATGACTCACAAGATGAGTAGAATCGATGCTGAAACAAAACAGAAACTTTTGACTCCAGTACAGGAATTTTCATTTTTTTCTGGAGCATGATAATGATCTGAAATTTTTACACAGTGTTGATATACATTCGAGGTTGTCCGAATTTTGCAGAATTTTTAGAGTTACATAAGTACAGGTTCTCTACAGCTTTCTACAGACTCTGCTGTTTTAGACAGATTCTGTTTTTGCTTGCATAGTTGCTTATTTTGATTAAACTATGGATTGTATCGGGGGGTAAAAGCCATGGAGAAGTTAGAATACAGTACCTATTATGAATTTATGAAATTTGAATCAATTTACAACAGTACTTAAAGTATGCAATATGTTTCTTATACTAACGGATCTCACGAGGTTTTGTTGAGTTTTGTGTGATTAAAGTTTTCAAGTTTTGGGTGTTATCTTGATGGACAACGGAATAAGGAGTAGAAAGAGCCTAAGCTTGGGGATTCCCAAGGCACTGCAAGGTAATATAACAAAGGAGTCTTGCGCCATTTCTCTGCGCTGGAGTCTTGCGCCATTTCTCTGCGCTGGGAGGTGGTGCACCAAATTTGTAGCGTTGGTGGAAGCCATCCTCTCGAAGATCTTCCTCAGGGGCCAGCATGGTCAAAGTCCTCCATGAGCGACGACCGGTTTCATAGGCCACAAATGCATTCTTGGTGGCGAGGTTGCGAATGTGGTTGATATCTTGAACCATGGAATGCATCTGGCGTCGAGACCATTCATGGTGCCGATCCTGCTTTTGAATCAGAGAGACGAGAAGTTCACGATCAGTGAGGGCACGCTCTCTTCTTGGCAGTCTCTAGCAGGGCAAGGTGCTAGCAGTGGCTTCAGTAGCAGTAGCACTTGATCTTGGTTGACAAAATGCGCCAATTAATCTTGCCCTTGAGAGATTAGATGGAAGGTGAAGACCTTCGTCTTCAGCAGTGCCACTGGTGCCTTCCACGATAGGGTTCTTGCCTTTTGAGGGATAGAGATCTGCTTGGACAATTTCAATATCTGAAAGATAAATGCCATGATTGCGAGCAGAGGGTAGAAACCTGGTGCTGCTTCTGTACTTAATGAAGCGCATTATCCATGGGGCATATATCTTCGGCTCGAAGAGATTGATGCCATTTGATGTGAGGTTGCGAAGGAATAAATCTTGAAGATTAAACCTGATGCCATAGACAGTGTTGTAGATCAATGTCTTCAGAGCCGCTTCAATCTTGCGAGTTGAGTTATGCCCTTTGATTGGCCAGATTGTGTGCCGAAGAATATGATAGATGGTCCTTGGCAGATACTGAAGATCATCAACAAAGAAAGAAGTGGGCAAATCTGCATCTTGAGCCAAAGGCTTCATCAAGGTGAGCATCTCAGTCATATTGGGTTCTGGCATTTGGAAAATGCTTTGAGTGGCAGCAGCATAGGCTTTAGACCGAGGATCCAAATCTTCACCTGAGGCGGCAAGAGGTGTAGCAGGGAAGAAATCCAGTGCAGTGGCAATGATGTGCTCATCTCGGATCATAAAGTCCATCTTCCAGGTGTTCAAGTCACGGCCAAAACCTGAGATGTGGAGAGTTGCATAGAACTGGAGGATGAGTTCCTCATTCCAGTCTTCATGATCAGTGCAGAACAGCAACAGTCCAACATCCCGAAGACAATCCAGTGCTTGATCAAAGCAGGGAAGACCTTTCATAGCTTCAAAGCTGAGATGCTTGTGGGGAAAGATCCTATTCTGACCATAGAGCACACACATGTAATACTGACATTGTGGAGCACTCCAAAATCTGTCAGACTATATCTTTGGGTGGTTGTATGGATTGTGGTCGGAGTTGAGGAAAGTGTTGTTCAATCTGAAGCTTCTTAGTTCAAAGACCAACGGTCTTGCAGGGCCGGACTGGCGAAGACATGGAAGTCTAGGCATTGGGTTCATAACATTGGGGCGTCAATTGAGGTGGAATTCATACTGAGGCCCCATCCTTGGTGGAGTAATGAGCCTGGGCCACCGGGTAGGAACCATTTCTCCTTCCCTATTGCGAGCCATGACGATATTCTCATCATTGTCGTCGGTCGATGGCGTGGCAGGGACAAGAGGACCATCAGGAGCATTGACTTCGCCCACAGTGTTGTGAGCCGCAATATCTTCAGTGGCTTTGGCTTCAAGCTCAGTGTGATTTCTAGGAATATCCTCAATCATGAGCACTTCATCAACTGGTGAAGTTGGTGAGACATGAGCTTCATCTTCAGGGATGCTATGCATTGAAGCCATAGCAGGTCTTGGTCCATGGCGAAGCCTTTTGAGAGGCGACGCACGAGCAGTAGTTTCTATATCCTTGGCAACAAATGGCGATTCAGGAGATCTTGGGGC
Organism: Elymus sibiricus; assembly: GCA_039707655.1. NCBI lineage: Eukaryota > Viridiplantae > Streptophyta > Magnoliopsida > Poales > Poaceae > Elymus > Elymus sibiricus. The sequence continues at coordinate 386,397,476 of CM077667.1, forward strand.
AGGGGGAAAGAATGGCGGAGATGGAGTACCGAGATCAGCTTCAGGAATCTCAGGCCTGATTGGAGTACCAATGTCCACGTACTCGCTTTCCTGTCGGGGCGATGATACCATTGGTTCATCAACTTGAGGCACCTCATTTTTCTCAACATTGTCTTCAGATGCAATGTCATCAGCTGCATTTGTGTCGGCAGCTGGGATGTCTTCAGTGTGCGGAGCCTCTGTGGTAGCAGACTCATGAAGAATAACTCGCCTCTCGGTGTTTGCAGAGGCAGGTGGAGCAGCAGAGATAGGCGTCACATGGAGTGGTTCCTCTTGAACAGGAGGGGTCTGTTGAACTTGAGCATGGCGAGAAGTCTTTACTTTCTTGGTCTTCTGCGGCGGAGAGGGTTGAGCTTCAGTGGGTAGAGCGTGCTTGCGCTTCTTAGCTTCAGCTTCAGCCTACTTGGTCCTCTTGCTAGATGTAGCAGTGGAAGAGGGACGTGTCCTTGAGCCAGCGAAGCCAGTGGGGAAGACAATGCCGCGGGGTTCAGATCTTGCTGGAGCAGGCTGGTCCGAAGACATTGAAACTTGCTTGGAGCGTTCAATGATTTTGGGATCAAGGGCAGGCTGACCAAGAGCCTTTCTCTTCAGCATATCATTATGGGCTTGAACCATGATCGTTGCCTTCCTCTTGAGATGCGCTAGGGCGCCTTTGATAGCTTCACATCGCCTGTCAAACTCAGCCTTGAGATCTTTCATCATTAGCTGATAGCCCTGAATTTGACTTGCGGTGAGTCTCTGGACATTCTTCTTGAAGACATCCTTTTCATGGCTAATCTTCACTTTCATCTGTTTGGCTTTCTGAGCCACAGTAAGCTCCTCATTCACCAGCCCTTGAAACATGACGCTTAGTCCAATTGGAAGTTGTAGGGCGTCGATGGTGAGGGAGGGATCATCGAACCATTCATCAATGAAGTGATCAAGAATGGCAGGGTCAAAAAGAGGTAAGTCTTGAAGACGCTTGGCTTCCTCTTCTTTCTGCTGAATGAGTCTTGCTAAGGCTTTGTCATCAAACTCATCGTCAGACAGTTCTATCATGTTGGTAGCGTCCATCAAAGAGACGGTGGGTCTGGGCCCCTGGCAGCAGCAGCTTTTCTTTTCATTCGCCTATGGAAGCGATCTTCTTCCTCAGTGTCTTCTGGATCAACTGAGGGTGATCGTGAAGCTTGAGGTGTTGAGTCAGCAGGCTTGGAGGCCTTTGAAGCTTTAGGCTTCGAAGCCTTTGCCTTCTTCTTAGGCTTCGGATCAGGAGCTGGAGGATTCTCTTCATCTCCATCCTCAGACTCTGCAGGTTCTGGGCAGCCCAGAATGCTGGAGGGATGTGGGTTGCTAGGCATTGGAGGCCTGACCATGCTGGGCAGAAACCAATCCTTCTTGCTTCAGCCTCAATCTTCAGATGAAGATTTTGGTAGATGATATCTGTCCAAGGTGCCTTCTCAGCATTTTTCTCAGCATACTCATCTGTTACGAACTGATAGTTGAACCACTTTTCCACCCAATATCTTCGAATCCATTGGATTCGAGTCTTGCGTTGTGTATAGGTTTCATCTTCATTAGACTTGTAGCGCTCATACAGCTCTGGGGGGGAGATCTTTGGCAGTATTCAGACGTCTTTGTTGACCACCCTCCTTGGATGATTTTTCGGTGGCCATTGGCTTCGGCAAAGGCTTCACTGGTGTGCGCAAATGAGAGCAAGCTCCAGATGAGTCCAGATGAATCTGCAAGTAGTCTGCAAATGAATTCATACTATGAGATCCAAGTGTCGGGGTAAACAAACAGGGGTGTTCATTTTTCCCTGACTTGTGCCCGGACAGATGGGCACCGGCGCCCGGCAGCCACGACCTGCACAGGCGGTAGAAGCAAAGAACCCCGCCAACAATCAAGACCAAGAATCCAGCAAGCTCAATGCGGCAGCCCAAGCCTAGCCTGCGACACGCCAAGCACGTCCCCGACGCTTGCCGGGGACCAAGACGTACACACCTCCCAGAAGACCCGGCAAGCCACTCCCCAGCAAGCGTGAGCCATCCAGCCACCGCTCCATCCCATCGCTACGCCTGTCACTTATCGATGCGGTGTCGAGCCCTCAGGCGATTAATCAGCTCTCGCTAAGCATGTGGCGATACATTGGAAGGCAAGTTACGCTCGGTTGACACCCGCCCTGCAGCGTGTCAAGATCTTAAGCAACGACCGGCCAAGCGGTGGTAAGAGCTTGCCGGGGATGCACCCCCAAGCGCCACCTAGGCAGGTAATCATGGCATTTTGTCCTAAATGCCAGAGTTAGGTATGATAGCTCTGCTTAGCTATCTAATCGATAGATAATGTCTGTTTTGCCATTGTGGTAACCCCTTGCACTATAAAAGGAGGCCCAAGGCAACCTAGCTCAAGGTTGGCAACTCGAACCCCCGAACGCTTGTACTCGCATAGCCGCTCTTTCCGTGTAATGCCCAAGATGCGATCCTATCCTTACTTTGGCATGAGGGCCTCGACAGGGATAGAAGCGCATCTCGTCGTTTCGCAAGAATGGATATAATTACAAGTACTTGTAAAGAAGAGATGAGTGTATGGAATTGGCTTACACTCGCCACAAGCTAAATCAATTTCACATCAATACAACAACATATACAGACATCATACAGAAGAGCAGAGTCTGACTACGGACGAAAACAAACGATAAAATGGCATCCATCCTTGCTATCCCAGGCTGCCGCCTGGAACCCATCCTAGATCGTTGAAGAAGAAGAAGAACTCCAAATCAAACAAGCATCGCGCTCACGTCAAATCATCGCATTACCTGTACCTGCAACTGTTGTTGTAGTAATCTGTGAGCCACGGGGACTCAGCAATCTCATTTCCAAGGGTATCAAGACTATTAAAGCTTAATGGGTGAGGTATGGTTAAGTGGTGAGGCTGCAGCAAGCACTAAGCATTTATTTGAGTGGCTAACTTACGAGTACAAGAATAAAGGGGGATGATTGTCGAATAAACGGACGTGAACTAGTAATGATCTCTAAGAGATCCTGAACACCTACTTACGTCAAATATAACCCCACCGTGTTCTCTCTCGGATGAGGACTCACGAGAAGAGACAATCACGGTTACGCACACGGTTGGTGTATTTTATTTGAGTTTGCTTCAAGTTTGCTATGACCGGGTGTTAAACAAAGTTTCCAAGTTGCCACGTAACCGCGGGCACGGCTTTCCGAAAGATTTAACCCTGCAGGGCTGCTCCAACTCATCCATCACAAACTAACCACACGCCGCGGGAATAACCTCGACCACGAATCTCGTGATCCTCCTAGGCAATTCCACTGGAAAACCGCAACCTCGAGATAGCCCGAAGTATTCTCGGAATTCCTCACACAAGACGTTCGAGAAAGATAAAACAAGTCCAGCAAGGCCGCCCGGCGTGTCGACGAACCCGATAGGAGCCGCGTATCTCATTCTCAGGACACGACGGATAAGCGAAGCGTACGGTGGCCTGATAGACATCTCCCGAGTTGCCCCGGGTTGGCCCCGCACGGTGCTCTAGTTTGGACCAACACTCATGAGGAGCACTGGCCCGGGTTGTTGATTAAAGATCCTCGGGTTAATTACTCCCTATGCAGGTTTATTAGTTATTAGGCAAATGTAGTACCAATGTTGGGCCTTGCCAGACAAGTTTTATCCTAAAACAAAAATCAAGGGGGTCCCCATAACAACCCCGAGCATGTTAGGAGCGCTCAATTATGGAACATAACACTGGTACACAAGTAACTAGGGCGGCAAGAGTGGAACAAAACACCGAGCAAAAGGCCAAGCCTTCCACCCTTTACCAAGTATATATGTGCATTAAATTAAATAGCAACAATATTGTGATATATCAAAAACATCCATGTTGGCACATGGAAACATTGCACCTGCAACTAGCAACGCTATAAGAAGGGCTGAGCAAGCAGTAACATAGCCATACAATGTTTGCTGGGTTGTGGAGGGGTTAGAGGCTTTTCATGGCATTTTGGGAGGCTTGACAAACAAGTGGTAGGTAGTGAGACAAGCGATACAAACAAGACATCTAGCATGGCAATGATAGTAATGGTATCCAGGGAAATGATCATCTTGCCTGAGATCCCGCTTGGAAGAAGAATGAATCCGTGAAGAAGACGAGCCAACGTAGTCGAACGAATCCTCACACTCCGAACGCTTTCGGAACTCTATCGAGAAGAAGCAATCCGGAAACAAACAATCAACACACGATAAACACCACAACATATGCATGGTATGATGCGCAAAAAATTTGATGCATGTCCGGTTTTAAATATGCAAGGCATGACAATCACAACAAACAATTACTAGACATTAAGTGAAGCTCAATATGCAACGGGTTGCATATTGACGAAACTCCACATTCGAACCATTTAGTTCACTCTCGTTTATTTACATGACAATATTAAATGTCATTGAACATGGCAAGAGGCGAAGCACAAATAGACTACATATTTAGGCATGTTTAAATGATGCCGGAACAACGAATAACAAATTCCGGAAAGTCCCCATATGCAAATTAAGATTTTGGTACTGTTCTGCCTATTACACAATTTTAGAGTTATTAAACAACAAAATAAATACCACCATGTTATTCTACACATTTTTTTTAGTCAAGTTACATATGTGGACCATTTTAATCGGAGCTACGGTTATTTAGATATGATGAAAACCGTTTTAGCATGGCATTTATGGAAATTAATGCAAACAGCAACAATTTTTTAAACATTTGTATCATGGACGTAAATTACATATTGTGAAACTACATAAAATTCTATCCATCGTACATATACGACATGTTTTATTTGAAGTTGCCAAAATAAAGATAATAGACAAACAAATTATGCATGAATTCTGCCCAAAGAACAAAACAAAAACTAAGTGGAGGTGGATTGGGTCAAGCTGCAACACAATCTGGCCCAACGTGGCTGTGGAAATAAACAAAGAAAAAAAACACAAAAAAAAATATGAGGGCACTGGGACTTGATCCCAGGACCTCCCGTTTGCAACACCACAAGCTGACCAGTTGAGCTACGACGAGACTGTGCAGAACTATGGATTTTGGGCTAGATGAATCTTCATACCGAGCGAATCTAAACCATTGACATAACAAATAGGCAAAAGAAAACAGGGGCTACAGGGATTCGAACCCAGGACCTCCAGCATAGAAACAAGTAGCGCTAGCCACTGCACCAATGATGCGTTTCTGTCCAAGAAGGGGCGCTGCACAATTTGAACTACATGAACGGCGAGACTTGATTTTCTCTGAACGCACGAGGATCTCACCGGTCTAGGCAGCAGTCAACACGGCGGCCAAGAGGGGGCTTGATAGCGACGGGGCAATCCCCGACGGGGCTGGAAAAGCAGGGATCCTCGCTCCAAGTCGAGGGGGCGAGCTCCATGGGCAGCAGCGTCCTGGCAACATGGGAGAGAGAGAGCTGAGAGAAGAAAGGGAAGAAAACAGAGGAAGCAAAAGACCGGGCATGGCGTTGGACCTGCGATGCTCCGACGTCGAGCTCGCCGGTGCGGCGCGAGGCGCAGATCGGGGGAAGCGGGGCTCTGCTCAGGTCATGAAGGCACCCATTCCCGGCGGGGTTGAGGAGGAGACCCGGCAGCTTGATTCCATGGGGTCGTCGGCGACCTGCAGAGAGGCGGCCACAGAGGGGGGAAAAGTTCAGAGAAATAGAGAATCAAGGGAATGAAGAAGGAGCGGCTCGGGTCTTGACCTGCGGCGGCCTCGGGGACGACGGCAGAACAGCGCTGGTGCAGCCCGGCGGCTCTGCTTGCCGGTAAGAGGAGGAGGTCGAGGCGCTCGGCGCGGGGAGCTCCTGGATCGGGCATGGAGGCAGGCACGGGCATCCATGGCATCGCTTGGCGTCCATGGCGTGGCTCGGCTGCGGCGTTCCATGGCCGGACTTGGTGAGGGCAAGGGACGCCAGAGACTCGTGAGATCCCGCCGACGAGGAGGTCCAGGGCGATGCTCGGGACGACAGCCATCCATGGCGTCGGGCACAACTCCGGTTGGTCCTGAAGAAAGAGGGAGAGCCTGCGAGGTGAGGGAGAGAGACAGGAAGATGGGGAAACGGAGGAAGCAGAGGAGAGGGGCGCGGTGCTCATCTGCGGGTCAGACGAGGCTGGAGGAGCGGACCGGAGCGTCGAAGAGGCGGCGAGGCTTGCGGGAACGCGGGCAGCGGCTCGCTGGGCTATGGGCACTGGACGCGTCCAGGGAACAGAGGGAGGAATGGAGCGGCCGTGGTTGGTTGGATGGATCTGGAGCTGATCCCGAGGTGGGGGAAGACAGAGGCGGCGGCGCGAGTGGGAGGATGGGACAAGCATCCTCGATTCTAGGGTTAGGCTAGAAATGGACATATATATAGTAGGTGGAATTTTTGGTAGGGACTATCTGGACCCTCCGATCGCAATCGTACGGTCGAGAAATATAGGCTAGGAAGGCCAATTCAAAAACGGATGATGGTTTGGGATATTACGGGGTTGATCTGGATCCAACGGTCATGACTGAATGTTTCGGGTTCGGGGTAGTTATCGGGCACGCGCGTGGGGTCTGTGCACCGTGCAGAGGGGCTATGCATAGAAGAGAGGGAAAGCGGGCAGCCCGGCAACATGTTTTATAAAACGAAAATGTCCGACGATTTGACCGGCTATAGTGCTGCTATAGGTTTAACCGTTCGGGTACCAAACGACCTCCGATTGCGACGAAATTTGGCAGGCGGTCTACCTACAACATAACAAGACCGCGCGCCAACTTTCGACCCATTCCGAGAATATTTTTCGCGCACTTTTAAAACATTTTTTTTGATGCCACGGGCGCGTGCATGTGTGGTTGGATTCTAATCGGTCGACAACAGAACGGGGAGAACCGGCAACTACGACGGATGCAAGTTTTGAAAAAAAATGATGGTATGCATATGATGCGAATGATGCGATGACGAATGCGACAAACAAAAGAATCGCACGATGACAACGGAATAAAAGGGGAATCTTCTGGAGCGTCGGTCCCGGGCTGTTACATTCCCCGACAGCAGTCCTTGCCGGGGGTAGGCGCCTTGCGTTCTTCGTGTTCCTCCAATCAATCCACCAAAAAGCAGGAGTAGGGTTTTACGCTTAGCAGCGGCCCGAACCTGGGTAAAATGCCTGAGCCTTGATCGTGACGCCATCTCATGCTCTCCGCTCTTCGTGCAACGTGACCCCCCTTGCCAAACCATAAGGTACCTCTGGTCCCATAGGTGATCGTTTGCATCCGTGCCCCGACATCTTTGGTGCGCCAGGTAGGGGGGCGTGCATCATTTGCGCGAACCCGAGTTCGTGAACGGCGAATCAATCTTCATCGTCATCTTCTTCAACAATAGCTCCGAAGAAGAAATCCAGCACGGTCACGCATCTTTCCACTTCAAGGACTCCCGCGTGCACAGCCACGAACGAGGCGGGCGACGCGGCGGCCGCAAGTGGGGAAGGCGCCGTAAGCAACACAGCCGGCGCAGGCGGCGCTGCCATCGCGTTCTCCGTGGCCGAGACCGGAGTGGAGAACGCCGGAAAGGAACGGGTCCGCTCGGCCCCAGAGAGATATGGCATAATCCAACAGGCCAAGGGGAGAAAGAGGTACCTGGCCATATCTTTCTTCCTCCTCCTTCCCCGCCTATGGTTAGCTCTGTGCAGGCGACGACGTCGTCAGTGTCGATAAGCTCATATGAGGTTCGGTCTTGCATTCATCCCGCCAAGGGACGACTCCTGAACCAAGTGCAAGAGTATATCCGCTGGTAGACGCTCCCGGCAGGCTAACCACGGCAAGGTCCTGTGCACCCATCGCGGGACGCCACGGGACCGTTGGGTGCGAAAAAAAGGGGGAAGAGAAGAGATGACCGTACCCGCCCCTCCTTTCTTTTTCCATTCCTGAATCAATCATGAATATTGCATTGACCCGGCAGGCTCTTGCCGTGGACCATATGCAAGACTAACGAATCTTCAAGTATCCCCATTTTGATATGGGGTGGCCCGATCTTCTCAGTAAGCGGTGGCGTAGATGATGATGGTGGATAGATAAATGGGTGTCGCCGATGATCTCTCCTCGTTAGATCCCTAATGCCAATGCAGCAGCTCTCTACCCTTCAGATATTCACGACTTCACACACTTACGCAACGTAGCCGTCGACCACGAAACGGTTAGAATTGCAATATACTAATTCCCAATGGAACATCAGATCACACTTGACTTGTAGTATATAATTCTCCAGATCGAAATGAATTGGAGACACGATTCAAGATGAATGCTTACAGCAGTTCAACAGAATTCTAGGGTTTATCATAAACGTGGTCTACCCCTAATTGTGGGCGCCCCAAGAGTACTTATAGAGGTGGGGGCGTCCACCACACAAACCAGACCCAAACCCAACTTGGGTTCAGCCCAGACCGACTCAGTTCGACTCAAACTGATACAAACTGACCCAATGGTTGGGTGCAGCCAACTAGGCGCGCATGCCTTATGTGTATGGCGCACAAGCACTTGGTGGTGCGCCATATGTGGCCTCCTGCGTGGTGTCCTCCTCCTCATGCTGGTCGCCGGCCTCCCTCTCCTCCCTCACGTCCATGTGCATGATCACCACGTCTTGCTCCAGCTGCTTCAACTCCTCGTTCCCTCGTGCTATGCCTTCTTCTCCCATGAAGCTCAGTATGCAAACACACAAAGACTTAGGCAGTAAACAATTCTCATTAATGAAATAATCAGAATCTATTAGGAGCAAATTCACCTGTTGTTCTATTAGCTTTGCACGGGCTCTTGTAATAGGTCCAATTCTGATTTCATCATTGGACTTCTTCTTTGCAGCAATTGGTTGTTCAACATCATGAGGTAGAGATGGAACAATAGTAGGGATGTCCTCATCATCTCCCCCCCCCCTTCAAAAGGCATCGACCTCGATGCTCCAAGGTCTTCTCCATCATATGGTGACAAATCAGTAACGTTGAAGCTGTTGCTAACGCCACCAAACTCAGCAATAGGAATATCAATCGAGTAGGCATTGTCATTTATCTTGGATAGCACCTTGTAAGGACTAGCACCACGCGGCCGCAACTTGGAACGCCGCAGCTATGGGAACCTATCCTTGCGCAAATGCACCCAAACCATATCTCCAGGCTGAAACAAAACTTGCTTTCTTGATTGGTTTCTTGCAGCAGCAATGTTCTTGCCTTTCTTCTCAATAGCCTCTCGTGTCCTCTCATGAATTTTCTTCACATAATCTGCTCTTTTTGATGCCTCCATATTTACTCTCTCATGCAATGGAAGAGGCAGCAAATCTAGCGGTGTGATTTGTTTGAAGCCATACACCACCTCAAAAGGACAAAGCTGGGTAGTAGTGTGCACCGCTCTGTTATATGCAAACTCAACATGTGGCAAACACTCCTCCCACTCACGCAGATTTTTCTTGATCATAGCTCGCAGCAATTGTGACAATGGTCTATTCACCACCTCCGTTTGACCATCAGTTTGGGGATGACATGTAGTACTGAACAGCAGCTTCGTTCCGAGCTTTGCCCATAGTGTCTTCCAGAAGTAGCTCATAAACTTCACGTCCCTGTCAGAAACAACTATCTTTGGCACTCCATGCAAGCGTACGATGTCCCTGAAAAATAGGTTAGCAATATGCGATGCATCGTCGCTTTTGTGGCATGCAATAAAATGTGCCATCTTAGAAAATCTATCCACTACCACAAATATAGAATCATGACCGCGTTTAGTGCGTGGCAAACCTAACACAAAATCCATACTAATGTCTTCCCATGGTGTGGTAGGTGTAGGTAGTGGTGTATACAAACCGTGAGGCTTCAGTTTTGACTTGCACTTGTTACATGTAATGCAGCGCCTAACAAACCTGTCCACGTCGCGCCTCATCTTGGGCCAATAAAAGTGATCAGCTAGCATGAGCAACGTCTTCTCACGCCCAAAGTGACCCATCAATCCTCCTGCATGTGACTCCTGCAACAAGAGCAAATGCACCGACGATTCTGGAACACATAGTTTGTTAGCACGAAACAAAAATCTAGCATGTATGTGATACTTGTCACATGCGTTTCGAAGCATACACAAACGATATGGTTCAGCAAAATCATGATCGGTTGCATACAAATCACACAAGCTCTCTAAACCAGGAATTTTAACATCTAGATGTGTCAATAACATGTTCTTCCTAGATAGAGCATCAGCAACAACATTATCTTTCCCTTTCTTATGCTTAATTATGTAGGAAAATGACTCAATGAACTCAACCCACTTAGCTAGGCGCCTATGCAAGTTAGATTGAGCTTTCAGATATTTTAAAGCTTCATGATCAGAATGTATGATAAATTCTTTTGGCCACAAATAATGTTGCCAAACCTCAAGAACTCTAACAAGCGCATACAATTCTTTGTCATAAACAGGATAATTCAGTCTAGCACCAGAAAGTTTCTCGCTGAAATAAGCAATAGGTCTACCTTCTTGCATCAACACACCACCAATTCCTATACCACTAGCATCACATTCAACTTCAAATGGCTTAGAAAAATCTGGTAGCGCAAGTAATGGTGCAGAAGTTAGCAAACGTTTCAGCTCATCAAATGCATGATCTTGTGCAGCGCCCCAAACAAAAGGCACTCCTTTCTTAGTTAATTCATTCAATGGTGTAGCAATAGTACTAAAGTCTTTCACAAAACGCCGATAGAAACCAGCAAGACCGTGAAAACTTCGTACTTGACTAACATTGATGGGAGTAGGCCAATTTTGAATTGCTTCAATTTTAGATGAATCTACTTCTACCCCATGCTTAGATACAACATATCCCAGAAATATGACCTTATCTTTTGCAAATGTGCACTTCTCAAGATTAGCATACAATTTAGCATCACGCAACACTTGCAAAACTTGTCTAATATGATCACAATGTTCAGATTCATTGCGGCTGTAAATAAGTATGTCATCAAAATATACAACCACAAAACGACCAATAAACTCTCTCAAAACATGATTCATTAATCTCATGAATGTACTAGGTGCATTAGTAAGACCAAAAGTCATAACTAGCCACTCATATAAACCAAATTTAGTTTTGAAACCAGTTTTCCATTCATCCCCTTCTTTCATCCTAATTTGATGATAACCACTACGCAAATCAAGTTTAGAGAAAACAGCAGCACCACTCAATTCATCTAGTATATCCTCTAAGCGTGGAATAGGATGATGATATCGAATAGTGATGTTGTTAATAGCTCTACAATCTACGCACATGCGCCATGTACCATCTTTCTTAGGCACCAAAATAACAGGAACAGCACAAGGACTAAGAGAAACACGAATATACCCTTTGTCTAGTAGTGCTTGCACTTGCTTCTGTATTTCCTTCATTTCTTCAGGGTTGGTTCTGTATGGCGCTCGGTTGGGAAGGGTAGCGCCTTGTATGAGATCAATTTGGTGCTCAATTCCACGCAATGGTGGCAGCCCCGCTGGTACCTCCTCCGGAAACACATCGCCATATTCCTGCAAAACAGTAGACACACCAAGAGAAACAGGTTGCATATCATTAGAAACTAAAACCTCGCCTTTGTACATAAGCACAAGAGGCATGGCTGTAGGATCCTCTCTAAATTCTCGCATGTCTTCTTTGGTGGCTAATATAAGCAAACTAGGCTCTCTCGCACTTTTCGTTATATTGTCACTCACGGCTATTACATTGTTCTCTCGTGCAGGTGGTTGTTCGATATTCACTTCTGTTTTCTGACGAGACTCATTCACAATTTGCTGCGGAGACATAGGCTGTAGATTTATTTTCTTGCCCTTGAACTCCAAGTGATAAGTATTGGCGCTGCCATTGTGTTGCACATGGCGATCATACAGCCATGGACGACCCAACAATAGATGGCAAACAGTCATAGGAACCACATCAAACTCAATGGAATCCTTGTATGGTCCTATCTCAAAATTCACACGCACCATATGATTCACCTTCATCTCTCCATTGTCACTCAGCCATTGTATGTAGTATGGGTTTGGATGAGGCAAATACTTCAAATTCAGCTTGGCACATAATTCTTTGCTTGCAAGATTGCGGCAGCTACCTCCATCAATGATCACCTTACAAGCTTTGTTGGGGCCAACTAGTTCTTTTGTTTGGAACAGATTGCGGCGCTGTGAATCAGCATGTGGCTGCACACTAAGAGCACGCTACGAGACAACAATAGTAGGCGCTGGAGAAGCAAAGGCATCTAAGCCGCCTTCACTTGTGTACCCATCATCATCGGAAGCATATGGCTCAGCGTCATCTCCAGTCTCATATTCATTGTCATCGTTCACAATCATCACTTTTCTGTTTGGGCACTCTCTCTTGAAGTGTCCCTTGCCTCCACATGTATGACATAGCATATCTCGATTACGGGCTGTAGACATGTTGGAACCTGAGCTAGTAGCAGGAGCAGCAAGTTTCTTTGGCTGTGAAACAATGGACGCTGGTTTTGTTGCTGAAAAAGAGGGGCGGCTGGCAGCGCCCTCACTAGGCGTGTAAGGGGGCGGCTGTGTTCTGTTGGAGAACCGCCCAGCTGTAGCATAATGGGCTTTAATGTGAGCTTCTTCGGCCAACTGGGACTCAGCTTCTCTTGCATGATGTAGCAGCTCGTTCATTGTATTGTATTGGTGATGCCTAACAATACCCTTGATGTTATATTTCAGCCCATGGAGAAAACGTTGCATAGTCATCTCAGCAGATTCTCTAACTCGGGCACGCTGCAGCAACATCTCCATCTCCATGTAATATGCATCAACCGTCATGGAACCTTGCTTCAATTGTGTCAATTTATCATAAACTGTCCGCAAGTAATTAGTGGGAACAAAACGAGCTCGCATGATCTCCTTCATATTGCGCCATGTAAGAATAGGTAACTCATTGTCTTCTCGTCATTCGCGCACAATGCTATCCCACCAACGCAAAGCATAACCATCAAATTCCGAGGAAGCAAGCTTGATCTTCCTATCTTCAGTGTACTCATGCAAACGCCATAATTTCTCCATCTTGAGCTCCCATGTGAGGTACTCTTCTACATCAGTGGAGCCTTCAAATCTGGGAATTGTGAACTTAGGCTTGCCCAAGCCATCATCCTCCTGAAGTGGTACACGCCGAGCACCAAGTGGTGGTGGACGACCAGGCCCTTGAAAGCCACGCCCACGGCCATTATTGCCCATCATGTTTTCATTGTCTCCATGGACACTATCATCATCTCCATGGCCCTCATGTTGGCGTTGCTCAATAGCTACACGCAGCTCATTGACTGAAGTTGTCAATTGCTGTATGCTTGTTTGGAGATCATTGACTTGTGTTTGCATAGCATTGACTGTAGTTTCAGTTGCATCCACTTTCATTTGTATAGCTTGAATATCAGCATCAATATTGTCAGTGGATCTATTGATAAGCCCTATCAAATGATCACGGAGAGCTTCATATTCCTTCCATGTAACACAGTCGTCACCATCCTTTTTCTGCATCACATCAACACCATTCTCAGACATGATTAGTAGGTTAGTGCACTAAATCAAAAATCGTTTTGGTGGAACACTCACAACTCACTCAAAACTGACAAGAAAAGGAAATCTTACCGTTCCAAAGTGAATAGCAATGCACACTTACCAGGTCGGATAGAAGACTAGTGCATGGATGTGATGAAGTGAATACCAGGGTATAAGAGCTACCACACGATAGAGCAGGATTATATTTGGTGGAGCTGTAGGTATGGTACCCTATCTACACTGAAGACAAGTCCTAGTGCTGATCGTGCGAACAAAAACACCCAAGGAAACACACACGTGGAGATAAACGTGGTAAAGCAACTATAAAAACAGGATATGTTGCAATGCACAAGAGAGGCACTAGCAATGCTCAATGTAAACAGGCACAAGATTGCTCAATTCTACAAGTGCAAACAGCAAGATAATACAATTCCAACACTGCAATAGATAGCAACAGTTTTCGGCCACTGTCTCTCTCTTTTCTTTCTTTTTCCCCTTTTTGTTTTCTCTTTTTTTTTTACACTTTTTCCTATGCTCTTTTTTTTCAACTTTCTCCTCTTTTCTTTTTCGGCCACAATATGTCGCACCGCGGAGAATTTTTCAACACGGCAGAAGATGATGCACTGATAAACCTAATGAGCAGCCCGAGGAGCGCACAGATATGCTAGTCTCGTAGGTAAAGTGCCTACACAATATTTAGTAGAAAGGCTGTGTCTATGGCTCACAAAGAAAAGACAAGAATGCTATGTGGACGCAAAGTAAGAGAAACAGAAAAACCCTAACGACCAACTCGGACTAGATCAAAGTCGGCCAACAAAAGGAGATTAAACAGCCGACTCGGATTAGACTTCAACCAGGACTCCGACTAGAAAACCTAAACCCTAACGACGTGGAAACAAAACCCTAGATGATCTACGACTCCGAACAGAAGAAAAGCTACGCAAAAGAAACGACCAGCAAACTAAAACTTGACTTCGATGCAATCTAGGCTATGGCGAAAACTAAGAACCCAAATATTTTTGGCTTTTTCTGTATAGGAAGAAAAACAACTGAACTAGGGGTGAATTCGGTGGATGCTTACCGATGCAACACTGGAAATCTGATACCAAGATGATATGGGGTGGCCCGATCTTCTCAGTAAGCGGTGGCGTAGATGATGATGGTGGATAGATAAATTGGTGTCGCCGATGATCTCTCCTCATTAGATCCCTGATGACAATGCAGCAGCTCTCTACCCTTTAGATATTCACGACTTCACACACTTGCGCAACGTAGCCGTCGACCACAAAACGGTTAGAATTGCAATATACTAATTCCCAATGGAACATCATATCACACTTGACTTGTAGTATATAATTCTCCAGATCGAAACGAATTGGAGACACGATTCAAGATGAATGCTTACAGCAGTTCAACAGAATTCTAGGATTTATCATAAACGTGGTCTACCCCTAATTGTGGGCGCCCCAAGAGTACTTATAGAGGTGGGGGCGTCCACCACACAAACCAGACCCGAACCCAACTTGGGTTCAGCCCAAACCGACTCGGTTCGACTCAAACTGATACAAACCAACCCAATGGTTGGGTGCAGCCAACTAGGCGCGCAGGCCTTATGTGTATGGCGCACAAGCACTTGGTGGTGCGCCATATGTGGCCTCCTGCGTGGTGTCCTCCTCCTCATGCTGGTCGCCGGCCTCCCTCTCCTCCCTCGCGTCCATGTGCATGATCACCACGTCTTGCTCCAGCTGCTTCAACTCCTCGTTCCCTCGTGCTATGCCTTCTTCTCCCATGAACCTGAGTATCTAAACACACAAAGACTTAGGCAGTAAACAATTCTCATTAATGAAATAATCAGAATCTATTAGGAGCAAATTCACCTATTGTTCTATTAGCTTTGCACGGGCTCTTGTAATAGGTCCAATTCTGATTTCATCATTGGACTTCTTTGCAGTAATTGGTTGTTCAACATCATGAGGTAGAGATGGAACAATAGTAGGGATGTCCTCATCACATTTTGCCTTTCTCTATGTTCCTTCTCTTCCAGGGCTGCGGTGAGCACATGCTTGCGCGCATACCATAGGGGGCACGAGAGGAAGAAGACACCTGGGTGACACAAAAGACCAAGACAAAAAGCTAAGTTGACTCAATAGTCAATTTCCATTAAGACATGCGTTTATATGCCCCTTCGTCGAACCAAAAGGTTTCGTATGCTGAACCTTGCGTGTGATAGAACCTTACTGTGGAATGGTGAAAGCGCCCACCAACCTAGAAAGGCAAAATGGGTCAAAAAGTAGGTTCGATTCCTGCCGGATGCACTGCCTCTTAAAGACAGAAACAGTCGTCCGCGCCTGTGTTTTGTTTCGAGCCTGCTCAACAAAACACGCGGTAGGGTCAACACTGCCAGAGGTAATCCCGCCGGAGCGTGCTCTTGCCTGCAGAAAGCTAAGGACCTGTTCCTCAAGGCAATTCGTGGTAGCACATCGTTGGCGGGTAACTAGAAACGCGCAATGGTGAATATCATACGAACGCCAGAAGGGAAACGAAGGGCATAGTATACGATTACATAGAAACATCAATTCAGCAAATGATAAAATAAAGGGAGTTCACGCCCTAATACGAGATACCTACTATGTCTTGAGTACAGGGCAACATGGCGACAAGGAAGATATAAAGCTAACTCCGGTGGCTTCCCTGGGTCCTTGGAACTTTGAGGATCCTGTCGGCAAGAGGCCCGGCCTTTTCCGCAGCAGCTGAAGTGTCGGCCCCCGACGGCAGCTTCTTGAAACCATCGGAAAGATCGAGCTCCAGATGGAAGAAGGCGAGGTTCTGAAGACCAGGAAGAAGGCATTGCGCGCTAGCTTCCGGGATTCATCGGCGAAGGAGGCGGCCCTGTCCTCTTCATACGTCTTCAACCCCTCAATCAGGCCAACAAAGAAGATTGTCAGCTTGACGTTGGGGGCTTCATGCTTGCTGGCGGAATAGGCCCAGCTCTTCATGTCCATCCTGGCAATCTGGGCAGTAAGGCGCTCAGCGATATCGACCATCCTCTTGATCCAGAGGTCATGCTGCTCAACCACATTCTCCAGGTTCTCTTTGGCATCCTTCTGAAGGGTCTGAGTGCGGGTCACATCCGTCAGCAACAGATTCTCACGGGCCTCGGCAGATTCAAGATTGCTCTCCAAGGAAGCAAGCCTGGATTTCATTTCGGAGATGGTACCGTTGGCGGCATCAAGATCCTGGCCCTTGGAGGAAAGCTATAATTGCACCTCTTCCAGAGTCACAACTGCCTTACGCGCTTCCTCCTTGAGGGCCTCGGTCTCCTTGGTGCTCCCAGTAAGATCCTCTGTCAGTTTGGTCAGTTGGGCTTCAAATTCGACCTTGGCGACAGAAGCAGCAGCCAAGTCGTCAGTCACCTCCTTCAGCCGAGCAGCAGATTCCGAGGAAAGTGCATCAAGAGCAATCGTGTGGCCATCTTCCAGCTCCTTGGTACGCTGTCGGACACGGTCCTCCAGCTCATCATCCTTGGCACGGAGGGTGGCCTCGAGGTTCTCTTCCCGGACAGAGATGACGGCCTCCCTGGCATCCAGAAGCGCCTTGCGCTCCGCCAGACGGACCTTCTGGGCGGTTGCTACCTCTTGAGCTTGCGTTGGTTTTCCCTTGAAGAGGAAAGGGTGATGCAGCGAAGTAGATAAGTATTTCCCTCAGTTTGTTGAGAACCAAGGTATCAATCCAGTAGGAGGAACAAGCAAGGCACCAATATTTGCACCTACACAAACAATCAAACACTTGCACCCAACGCTATAAAGGGGTTGTCAATCCCTTCACGGTTACTTGCAAGGATGAGATCTGATAGAGATAGATATAAAACATTGCCAAAAGCAAAACTAAAATAAAAGTAAATAAAATTGCAGCAAGGTATTTTTGGTATTTTTGGTTTATAGATCTGAAAATATAATATGGAAAATAGACCCGGGGGCCATAGGTTTCACTAGAGGCTTCTCTCTTGAAGGAAAATAATACGGTGGGTGAACAAATTACTGTTGAGCAATTGATAGAAAAGCGCATAGTTATGACGATATCCAAGGCAATGATTATGCATATAGGCATCACGTCCGTGTCAAGTAGACCGAAACGATTCTGCATCTACTACTATTACTCCACACATCGACCGACTCCTGCCTGCATCTAGAGTATTAAGTTCATGAAGAACAGAGTAACGCATTAGGTAAGATGACATGATGTAGAGGGATAAACTCAAGCAATATGATGAAAACCCCATCTTTTTATCCTCGATGGCAACAATACAAATACGTGCCTCGCTACCCCTACTTTGTCACTGGGTGAGGACACCGCAAGATTGAACCCAAAACTAAGCAATTCTCCCATTGCAAGAATTACCAATCTAGTTGGCCAAACCAAATCAATAACTCGAAGAGGCTTACAAAGATATGAAATCATGCATATAAGAATTCAGAAAAGACTCAAATAATATTCATAGATAATTTGATCATAAACCCACAATTCATCGGATCTCGACAAACACACCGCAAAAGAGTATTACATCGGATGGATCCCCATGAAGATCATGAAGAACATGGTATTGAAGAACATAGAGAGAGAAGAAGCCATCTAGCTACTAGCTATGGACCCGAAGGTCTGAGGTGAACTACTCACGCATCATCGGAGGGGCAATGGAGTTGATGTATATGCCCTCCGTGATCGAATCCCCCTCCGACAGATTACCGAAAAAGGCCCCAAGATGGGATCTCACGGGAACAGAGGCTTGCAGCGGCGGAAAATTATTATCGTGGCTCCCTGTGGTATTGGAGGAATATTTGGGAATTTATAGGACAAGAATTAGGGTTAGGAGGCCTGCTGGGGGGCCACAAGCCAGGGGGCGCCCCCCCTAGGGCGCGCCCCTGTGGCTTGTCGCCTCCCGGCAGGTCTCCTGCCTTCATCTCCAAGTCTGGTAGGTTTCTTCTGGTCCAAGAAAAATCATTCCGAAGGTTTTATTCCGTTTGGACTCCGTTTAATATTCCTTATCTGCAATACTCAAAAACAAGGAAAAAAACAGAAACTGGCACTAGGCACTAGATTAATAGGTTAGTCCCAAAAATAATATAAAATAGCATATTAATGCATATAAAACATCCAAAACAGATAATATAATAGCATGGAACAATCAAAAATTATAGATACGTTGGAGACGTATCAAGCATCCCCAAGCTTAATTCCTGCTTGTCCTCGAGTAGGTAAATGATAAAAACAGAATTTTTGATGTGGAATGCTACCTAACATATTTATCCATGTAATATTCTTTATTCTGGCATGAATTTTCAGATCCATAAGATTTAAAACAAAAGTTTAATATTGACATAAAAACAGTAATACTTCAAGCATACTAACAAACAATCGTGTCCTTTCAAAATAACATGGCCAAAGAAAGTTATCCCTACAAAATCATATAGTCTGGCTATGCTCCATCTTCCCCACACAAAGTATTTAAATCATGCACACCCCCGATGACAAGTCAAGCAATTGTTTCACACCTTTTATGTTCTCAAACCTTTTCAATTTTCACGCAATACGTGAGCGTGAGCCATGGATATAGCACTATAGGTGGAATAGAATATGGTGGAGGTTGCAAGGAAAAAAGGAGAAGATAGTCTCACATCAACTAGGCGTATCAAAGGGCTATGGAGATGCCCATCAATAGATATCAATGTGAATGAGTAGGGATTGTCATGCAATGGATGCACTAGAGCTATAAGTGTATGAAAGCTCAAAAAGAAACTAAGTGGGTGTGCATCCAACTCGCTTGCTCATGAAGACCTAGGGCAATTTGAGGAAGCCCATCATTGGAATATACAAGCCAAGTTATATAACGAAAAAATTCCCACTAGTATATGAAAGTGACAAAATAGGAGACTCTCTATCATGAAGATCATGGTGCTACTTTGAAGCACAAGTGTGCAAAAAGGATAGTAGCATTGTCCCTTCTCTCTTTTCGCTCATTTTTTTTTATTTTGGTGGGCATCTTTGGCCTCTTTTTTTTTTGGGGGGGGGGGCTTCATTGGCCTCTTTTATTATTTGTAAAGTCCGGAGGCTCATCCCAACTTGTGAGGGAATCATAGCTTCCATCATCCTTTCCTCACATGGGACAATGCTCTATAATGATGATCATCACACTTTTATTTACTTACAACTCAAAAATTACAACTCGATACATGGAACTAAATATGACTCTAAAGCAATATGAAAATGATGGTGCGTGTCATAATAAAAGGAACGGTGGAAGTTGCATGGCAATATATCTCGGAATGGCTATGAAAATGCCATAATAGGTAGGTATGATGGCTGTTTTGAGGAAGGATATATGGTGGGTTTAATGCACCGGCAAAAGTTGCGCGGTACTAGAGAGGCTAGCAATGGTGGAAGGGTGAGAGTGTGTATAATCCATGGAGTCACATTAGTCATAAAGAACTCACATACTTATTGCAAAAGCCTATTAGTTATCGAAGCAAAGTATTAGACGCATGCTCCTAGGGGAGAGGTTGGTAGGAGTTAACCATCGCGCGCTCCCGACCCTCACACAAAGGATGGCAATCATTAAACAAATCATGATCCGACTTCGTTACATAACGGTTCACCATACGTGCATGCTACGGGAATCACAAACCTTAACACAAGTATTTTTAGCAATCCACAATTACTCACTAGCATGACTCTAATATCACCATCTCTATATCTCAAAATTTTATGCAAGGAATCAAACTTCTCATAGTATTTAATGCACTTTATATGAAAGTTTTTATTATATCCCTCTTGGATGCCCATTATATTAGGTCTAAATTCATAACCTAAACCAATTACCATGCTGTTTAAAGACTCTCATAATAATATAAGTGAGGTACGAGAGTTCAATTGTTTCTATAAAATAAAACACCACCGTTCTCTAAAAAGATATAAGTGAAGCACTAGAGCAAAATTGCCTAGCTCAAAAGATATAAGTGAAGCACATAGAGTATTCTAATAAATTCACGATTAATGCGGGTCTCTCTCAAAAATATGTGTGCATCAAGGATGATTGTGGCAAACTAAAAAGCAAATACTCATATCATACAAGACGCTCCAAGCAAAACACATATCATGTGGTGAATAAAAATATAGCCTCAAGTAAATTTACTGATGGATTGAAGACAAAAGAGGGGATGCCTTCCGGGGCATCCCCAAGCTTAGGCTCTTTGGTATCCTTGAATATGACTTGGGGTGCCTTGGGCATCCCCAAGCTTAGGCTCTTGCCACTCCTTATTCCATAGTCCATCAAATCTTTACCCAAAACTTGAAAACTTCACAACACAAAACTCAACAGAAAACTCGTGAGATCCGTTAGTATAAGAAAAATAAATCACCACTTTAGGTACTGTTGTGAACTCATTCTTTATTTATATTGGTGTAATATCTACTGTATTCCAACTTCTCCATGGTTCATACCCCCCGATACAACCCATAGATACATCAAAATAAGCAAACAACACAAAGAAAACAGAATCTGTCAAAAACAGAACAGCCTGTAGCAATCTGTAGACTTCGGATACTTCTCTAACTCCAAAAATTCTGAAAATTAGGAAAATCTGGGAAACTTTTATATCAATCTTGTGTAAAAAATTCAGACTCTTTCGACCCTCTGGTGAATTTATAAAATTCCTGGACTGAGCGCAAAAGTTTCTGTTTTTCAGCAAAACCAAATCAACAATCACCGTAAACCATCCCAAAGGTCTTACTTGGCACAAACACTAATTAAAACAATAAAACACAATTACTACAGAGGTAATAATGTTTTAAACACTCAAGAACAGAAGCAAAAACATAAAACATAAAATAAAATTGGGTTGCCTCCCAACAAGCGCTATTGTTTAACGCCCCTAGCTAGACATAACGCAATAGATCTAGGTATTGTCATCTTTGGTATGCAATCCATAAGTAGCTCTCATAATAGATTCATATGGTAATTTAATTCTCTTTCTAGGAAATTGTTCCATGCCTTTCCTTAACGGAAATTGGAATCTAATGTTTCCTTCTTTTATATCAATAATTGCACCAATCGTTCTAAGGAAAGGTCTACCAAGAATAATAGGACATGTAGGATTGCAATCTATATCAAGAACAATGAAATCTATGGGCACATAATTCCTATTTGCAACAATAAGAACATCATTAATCCTTCACATAGGTTTCTTAATAGTGGAATCCGCTAGATGCAAATTTAAAGAGCAATCATCAAGTTCATGGAAACCTAGCACATCACATAAAGTTTTCGGAATCGTGGAAACGCTAGCACCCAAATCACACAAAGCATGGCACTCATAATCTTTAATTTTGATCTTAATAGAAGGTTCCCACTCATCATAGAGCTTTCTAGGTATAGAAACTTCCAACTCAAGTTTTTCTTCAAAAGATTTCATCATAGCATCAACGATATGTTTAGTAAAATCTTTATTTTGATCATAAGCATGCGGAGAATTCAACATGGATTGCAACAAGGAAATACAATCAATCAAAGAACAACTATCATAATTAAAATCCTTGAAATCCAAAGGAGTGGGTTCATTGCTATGTAAAGTTTTGACCTCTTCAATCCCACTTTTATCAATTTTAGCATTAAGATCTATAAACTCCGAATCATTGGGACGCCTTTTAACTAAAGTTGACTTATCTCCAGTCCCATCTTTATCAAGATTTAAATTAGAAAACAGAGATTCAATAGGAGTCACATCAATCACTTTAAGATCTTCATCATTATTATCACGAGAACACACTTTTTCAAGCCATTCACGCTTAGCACGCATTCTAGCGGTTCTTTCCTTACACTCATCAATAGAAGTTCTCATAGCTTTTAAAGATTCATTAATATCACGCTTGGGTGGAGTAGATCTAATCTTCAAAGAATCAATCTCAAGCGAAATTCTATCAACGTTCCTAGCCAAATCATCAATCTTGAGCAATTTTTCTTCAATCGTAGCATTGAAAACCTTTTGCGAGCTAATAAATTATTTAATATTATTCTCAAGATCAGAGGGCATCTTATTATAATTTCCATAAGGATTGTTGTAGGAATTACCATAATTATTAGAGGAATTACTAGGAAAAGGCCTAGGATTGAAATTACCTCTATACGCGTTATTACTAAAATTGTTCCTACCAACAAAATTCACATCCATAGATTATTATTTCCAATCAAAGAAGACAAAGGCATATCATTAGGATCAATAGGAACACTCTTACTCGCAAACAATTTCATTAATTCATCCATCTTTTCACTCAAAGTATTTATTTCTTCAATAGCATGCACTTTTTTACTAGTAGGAGATCTTTCGGTATGCCATTGAGAGTAATTTGCCATAATATTATCTAGGACTTTAGTAGCTTCTCCTAATGTGATTTCCATAAAAGTACCACCCACGGCGGAATCTAAAAGATTTCTAGATGGAAAATTCAATCCTGCATAAAAAAATTGTATAATCATCCATAAACTCAAACCATGTGCGGGGCAATTCCTAATCATTAATTTCATCCTCTCCCAAGATTGTGCAACATGTTCATGATCAAGTTGCTTAAAGTTCATTATATCGTTCCTAAGGGAGAAGATCTTAGCGGGAGGAAAGTACTTGGAAATAAAAGCATCTTTACACTTATTCCATGAATCAATACTATTTTTAGGCAAAGATGAAAACCAAGTTTTGGCACGATCTCATAGTGAGAACGGAAATAGCTTCAATTTAACAATATCATTATCCACATCTTTCTTCTTTTGCATATCACACAATTCAACGAAAGTATTTAGATGGGATGCGGCATCTTCACTAGGAAGGCCAGAAAATTGTTCTTTCATAACAAGATTAAGCAAAGCGGCATTAATTTCATAAGATTCCGCACTAGTGGTGGGAGCAATCGGAGTACTAATAAAATCATTGTTATTAGTATTGGAGAAGTCACACAACTTAGTATTCTCTTGAGTCATCGTGACAAAGCAAGCAATCTAGCACACAAGCAAACAAAAAGCAAACGAAAAGACGAACGGAAGAAGGGCGAATAAAAAGGCAAATCTTTTTGGTTTTTTCTGAAAATCGTTTTAGAAGTGGGGGAGAGGAAAACGAGAGGCAAATGGCAAATAATGTAAATGAAAGAGATGAGTTTGTGATGGGTACTTGGTAGGCTTGATGTAGATCTTGTCTTGCTATGTATCCTCCCTGGTAACGGCGCCAGAAATCCTTCTTGCTACCTCTTGAGCTTGCGTTGGTTTTCCCTTGAAGAGGAAAGGGTGATGCAGCGAAGTAGATAAGTATTTCCCTCAGTTTGTTGAGAACCAAGGTATCAATCCAGTAGGAGGAACAAGCAAGGCACCAATATTTGCACCTACACAAACAATCAAACACTTGCACCCAACGCTATAAAGGGGTTGTCAATCCCTTCACGGTTACTTGCAAGGATGAGATCTGATAGAGATAGATATAAAAGATTGCCAAAAGTAAAACTAAGATAAAAGTAAATAAAATTGCAGCAAGGTATTTTTGGTATTTTTGGTTTATAGATCTGAAAATATAATATGGAAAATAGACCCGGGGGCCATAGGTTTCACTAGAGGCTTCTCTCTTGAAGGAAAATAATACGGTGGGTGAACAAATTACTGTCGAGCAATTGATAGAAAAGCGCATAGTTATGACGATATCCAAGGCAATGATTATGCATATAGGCATCACGTCCGTGTCAAGTAGACCGAAATGATTCTGCATCTACTACTATTACTCCACACATCGACCGACTCCTGCCTGCATCTAGAGTATTAAGTTCATGAAGAACAGAGTAACGCATTAGGTAAGATGACATGATGTAGAGGGATAAACTCAAGCAATATGATGAAAACCCCATCTTTTTATCCTCGATGGCAACAATACAAATACGTGCCTCGCTACCCCTACTTTGTCACTGGGTGAGGACACCGCAAGATTGAACCCAAAACTAAGCACTTCTCCCATTGCAAGAATTACCAATCTAGTTGGCCAAACCAAATCAATAACTCGAAGAGGCTTACAAAGATATGAAATCATGCATATAAGAATTCAGAAAAGACTCAAATAATATTCATAGATAATTTGATCATAAACCCACAATTCATCGGATCTCGACAAACACACCGCAAAAGAGTATTACATCGGATGGATCCCCATGAAGATCATGAAGAACATGGTATTGAAGAACATAGAGAGAGAAGAAGTCATCTAGCTACTAGCTATGGACCCGAAGGTCTGAGGTGAACTACTCACGCATCATCGGAGGGGCAATGGAGTTGATGTAGATGCCCTCCGTGATCGAATCCCCCTCCGGCAGATTACCGAAAAAGGCCCGAAGATGGGATCTCACGGGAACAGAGGCTTGCAGCGGCGGAAAAGTATTATCGTGGCTCCCTGTGGTATTGGAGGAATATTTGGGAATTTATAGGACAAGAATTAGGGTTAGGATGCCTGCTGGGGGGCCACAAGCCAGGGGGGCGCCCCCCCTAGGGCGCGCCCCTGTGGCTTGTCGCCTCCCGGCAGGTCTCCTGCCTTCATCTCCAAGTCTGGTAGGTTTCTTCTGGTCCAAGAAAAATCATTCCGAAGGTTTTATTCCGTTTGGACTCCGGTTAATATTCCTTATCTGCAATACTCAAAAACAAGGAAAAAAACAGAAACTGGCACTAGGCACTAGATTAATAGGTTAGTCCCAAAAATAATATAAAATAGCATATTAATGCATATAAAACATTCAAAACGGATAATATAATAGCATGGAACAATCAAAAATTATAGATACGTTGGAGACGTATCAAGCATCCCCAAGCTTAATTCCTGCTTGTCCTCGAGTAGGTAAATGATAAAAACAGAATTTTTGATGTGGAATGCTACCTAACATATTTATCCATGTAATATTCTTTATTGTGGCATGAATTTTCAGATCCATAAGATTTAAAACAAAAGTTTAATATTGACATAAAAACAGTAATACTTCAAGCATACTAACAAACAATCGTGTCCTTTCAAAATAACATGGCCAAAGAAAGTTATCCCTACAAAATCATATAGTCTGGCTATGCTCCATCTTCCCCACACAAAGTATTTAAATCATGCACACCCCCGATGACAAGTCAAGCAATTGTTTCACACCTTTTATGTTCTCAAACCTTTTCAACTTTCACGCAATACGTGAGCGTGAGCCATGGATATAGCACTATAGGTGGAATAGAATATGGTGGAGGTTGCAAGGAAAAAGGAGAAGATAGTCTCACATCAACTAGGCGTATCAAAGGGCTATGGAGATGCCCATCAATAGATATCAATGTGAATGAGTAGGGATTGTCATGCAATGGATGCACTAGAGCTATAAGTGTATGAAAGCTCAAAAAGAAACTAAGTGGGTGTGCATCCAACTCGCTTGCTCATGAAGACCTAGGGCAATTTGAGGAAGCCCATCATTGGAATATACAAGCCAAGTTATATAACGAAAAAATTCCCACTAGTATATGAAAGTGACAAAATAGGAGACTCTCTATCATGAAGATCATGGTGCTACTTTGAAGCACAAGTGTGCAAAAAGGATAGTAGCATTGTCCCTTCTCTCTTTTCGCTCATTTTTTTTATTTTGGTGGGCATCTTTGGCCTCTTTTTTTTTTGGGGGGGGGGGGCTTCATTGGCCTCTTTTATTATTTGTAAAGTCCGGAGACTCATCCCAACTTGTGAGGGAATCATAGCTTCCATCATCCTTTCCTCACATGGGACAATGCTCTATAATGATGATCATCACACTTTTATTTACTTACAACTCAAAAATTACAACTCGATACCTGGAACAAAATATGACTCTAAAGCAATATGAAAATGATGGTGCGTGTCATAATAAAAGGAACGGTGGAAGTTGCATGGAAATATATCTCGGAATGGCTATGACAATGCCATAATAGGTAGGTATGATGGCTGTTTTGATGAAGGATATATGGTGGGTTTAATGCACCAGCAAAAGTTGTGCGGTACTAGAGAGGCTAGCAATGGTGGAAGGGTGAGAGTGTGTATAATCCATGGAGTCACATTAGTCATAAAGAACTCACATACTTATTGCAAAAGCCTATTAGTTATTGAAGCAAAGTATTAGACGCATGCTCCTAGGGGAGAGGTTGGTAGGAGTTAACCATCGCGCGCTCCCGACCCTCACACAAAGGATGGCAATCATTAAACAAATCATGATCCGACTTCATTACATAACGGTTCAGCATATGTGCATGCTACGGGAATCACAAACCTTAACACAAGTATTTTTACCAATCCACAATTACTCACTAGCATGACTCTAATATCACCATCTCTATATCTCAAAATTTTATGCAAGGAATCAAACTTCTCATAGTATTTAATGCACTTTATATGAAAGTTTTTATTATATCCCTCTTGGATGCCCATTATATTAGGTCTAAATTCATAACCTAAACCAATTACCATGCTGTTTAAAGACTCTCAAAATAATATAAGTGAGGTACGAGAGTTCAATTGTTTCTATAAAATAAAACACCACCGTTCTCTAAAAAGATATAAGTGAAGCACTAGAGCAAAATTGCCTAGCTCAAAAGATATAAGTGAAGCACATAGAGTATTCTAATAAATTCACGATTAATGCGGGTCTCTCTCAAAAATATGTGTGCAGCAAGGATGATTGTGGCAAACTAAAAAGCAAATACTCATATCATACAAGACGCTCCAAGCAAAACACATATCATGTGGTGAATAAAAATATAGCCTCTAGTAAATTTACCGATGGATTGAAGACAAAAGAGGGGATGCCTTCCGGGGCATCCCCAAGCTTAGGCTCTTTGGTATCCTTGAATATGACTTGGGGTGCCTTGGACATCCCCAATCTTAGGCTCTTGCCACTCCTTATTCCATAGTCCATCAAATCTTTACCCAAAACTTGAAAACTTCACAACACAAAACTCAACAGAAAACTCGTGAGATCCGTTAGTATAAGAAAAATAAATCACCACTTTAGGTACTGTTGTGAACTCATTCTTTATTTATATTGGTGTAATATCTACTGTATTCCAACTTCTCCATGGTTCATACCCCCCGATACAACCCATAGATACATCAAAATAAGCAAACAACACAAAGAAAACAGAATCTGTCAAAAACAGAACAGCCTGTAGCAATCTGTAGACTTCGGATACTTCTCTAACTCCAAAAATTCTGAAAATTAGGAAAATCTGGGAAATTTTTATATCAATCTTGTGTAAAAAATTCAGACTCTTTCGACGCTCTGGTGAATTTATAAAATTCCTGGACTGAGGGCAAAAGTTTCTGTTTTTCAGCAAAACCAAATCAACAATCACCGTAAACCATCCCAAAGGTCTTACTTGGCACAAACACTAATTAAAACAATAAAACACAATTACTACAGAGGTAATAATGTTTTAAACACTCAAGAACAGAAGCAAAAACAAAAAACATAAAATAAAATTGGGTTGCCTCCCAACAAGCGCTATTGTTTAACGCCCCTAGCTAGGCATAACGCAATAGATCTAGGTATTGTCATCTTTGGTATGCAATCCATAAGTAGCTCTCATAATAGATTCATATGGTAATTTAATTCTCTTTCTAGTAAATTGTTCCATGCCTTTCCTTAACGGAAATTGGAATCTAATGTTTCCTTCTTTTATATCAATAATTGCACAAATCGTTCTAAGGAAAGGTCTACCAAGAATAATAGGACATGTAGGATTGCAATCTATATCAAGAACAATGAAATCTATGGGCACATAATTCCTATTTGCAACAATAAGAACATCATTAATCCTTCCCATAGGTTTCTTAATAGTGGAATCCGCTAGATGCAAATTTAAAGAGCAATCATCAAGTTCATGGAAACCTAGCACATCACATAAAGTTTTCGGAATCGTGGAAACGCTAGCACCCAAATCACACAAAGCATGGCACTCATAATCTTTAATTTTGATCTTAATAGAAGGTTCCCACTCATCATAGAGCTTTCTAGGTATAGAAACTTCCAACTCAAGTTTTTCTTCAAAAGATTTCATCATAGCATCAACGATATGTTTAGTAAAAGCTTTATTTTGATCATAAGCATGCGGAGAATTCAACATGGATTGCAACAAGGAAATACAATCAATCAAAGAACAACTATCATAATTAAAATCCTTGAAATCCAAAGGAGTGGGTTCATTGCTATGTAAAGTTTTGACCTCTTCAATCCCACTTTTATCAATTTTAGCATTAAGATCTATTAACTCCGAATCATTGGGACGCCTTTTAACTAAAGTTGACTTATATCCAGTCCCATATTTATCAAGATTTAAATTAGAAAACAGAGATTCAATAGGAGTCACATCAATCACTTTAAGATCTTCATCATTATTATCACGAGAACACACTTTTTCAAGCCATTCACGCTTAGCACGCATTCTAGCGGTTCTTTCCTTACACTCATCAATAGAAGTTCTCATAGCTTTTAAAGATTCTTTAATATCACTCTTGGGTGGAGTAGATCTAATCTTCAAAGAATCAATCTCAAGCGAAATTCTATCAACGTTCCTAGCCAAATCATCAATCTTGAGCAATTTTTCTTCAATCGTAGCATTGAAAACCTTTTGCGAGCTAATAAATTCTTTAATATTATTCTCAAGATCAGAGGGCATCTTATTATAATTTCCATAAGGATTGTTGTAGGAATTACCATAATTATTAGAGGAATTACTAGGAAAAGGCCTAGGATTGAAATTACCTCTATACGCGTTATTACTAAAATTGTTCCTACCAACAAAATTCACATCCATAGATTATTATTTCCAATCAAAGAAGACAAAGGCATATCATTAGGATCAATAGGAACACTCTTAATCGCAAACAATTTCATTAATTCATCCATCTTTTCACTCAAAGTATTTATTTCTTCAATAGCATGCACTTTTTTACTAGTAGGAGATCTTTCGGTATGCCATTGAGAGTAATTTGCCATAATATTATCTAGGAGTTTAGTAGCTTCTCCTAATGTGATTTCCATAAAAGTACCACCCACGGCGGAATCTAAAAGATTTCTAGATGGAAAATTCAATCCTGCATAAAAAAATTGTATAATCATCCATAAACTCAAACCATGTGCGGGGCAATTCCTAATCATTAATTTCATCCTCTCCCAAGATTGTGCAACATGTTCATGATCAAGTTGCTTAAAGTTCATTATATCGTTCCTAAGGGAGATGATCTTAGCGGGCGGAAAGTACTTGGAAATAAAAGCATCTTTACACTTATTCCATGAATCAATACTATTTTTAGGCAAAGATGAAAACCAAGTTTTGGCACGATCTCATAGTGAGAACGGAAATAGCTTCAATTTAACAATATCATTATCCACATCTTTCTTCTTTTGCATATCACACAATTCAACGAAAGTATTTAGATGGGATGCGGCATCTTCACTAGGAAGGCCAGAAAATTGTTCTTTCATAACAAGATTAAGCAAAGCGGCATTAATTTCATAAGATTCCGCACTAGTGGTGGGAGCAATCGGAGTACTAATAAAATCATTGTTATTAGTATTGGAGAAGTCACACAACTTAGTATTCTCTTGAGTCATCGTGACAAAGCAAGCAATCTAGCACACAAGCAAACAAAAAGCAAACGAAAAGACGAACGGAAGAAGGGCGAATAAAAAGGCAAATCTTTTTGGTTTTTTCTGAAAATCGTTTTAGAAGTGGGGGAGAGGAAAACGAGAGGCAAATGGCAATTAATGTAAATGAAAGAGATGAGTTTGTGATGGGTACTTGGTAGGCTTGATGTAGATCTTGTCTTGCTATGTATCCTCCCCGGTAACGGCGCCAGAAATCCTTCTTGCTACCTCTTGAGATTGCGTTGGTTTTCCCTTGAAGAGGAAAGGGTGATGCAGCGAAGTAGATAAGTATTTCCCTTAGTTTGTTGAGAACCAAGGTATCAATCCAGTAGGAGGAACAAGCAAGGCACCAATATTTGCACCTACACAAACAATCAAACACTTGCACCCAACGCTATAAAGGGGTTGTCAATCCCTTCACGGTTACTTGCAAGGATGAGATCTGATAGAGATAGATATAAAAGATTGCCAAAAGTAAAACTAAGATAAAAGTAAATAAAATTGCAGCAAGGTATTTTTGGTATTTTTGGTTTATAGATCTGAAAATATAATATGGAAAATAGACCCGGGGGCCATAGGTTTCACTAGAGGCTTCTCTCTTGAAGGAAAATAATACGGTGGGTGAACAAATTACTGTCGAGCAATTGATAGAAAAGCGCATAGTTATGACGATATCCAAGGCAATGATTATGCATATAGGCATCACGTCCGTGTCAAGTAGACCGAAATGATTCTGCATCTACTACTATTACTCCACACATCGACCGACTCCTGCCTGCATCTAGAGTATTAAGTTCATGAAGAACAGAGTAACGCATTAGGTAAGATGACATGATGTAGAGGGATAAACTCAAGCAATATGATGAAAACCCCATCTTTTTATCCTCGATGGCAACAATACAAATACGTGCCTCGCTACCCCTACTTTGTCACTGGGTGAGGACACCGCAAGATTGAACCCAAAACTAAGCACTTCTCCCATTGCAAGAATTACCAATCTAGTTGGCCAAACCAAATCAATAACTCGAAGAGGCTTACAAAGATATGAAATCATGCATATAAGAATTCAGAAAAGACTCAAATAATATTCATAGATAATTTGATCATAAACCCACAATTCATCGGATCTCGACAAACACACCGCAAAAGAGTATTACATCGGATGGATCCCCATGAAGATCATGAAGAACATGGTATTGAAGAACATAGAGAGAGAAGAAGTCATCTAGCTACTAGCTATGGACCCGAAGGTCTGAGGTGAACTACTCACGCATCATCGGAGGGGCAATGGAGTTGATGTAGATGCCCTCCGTGATCGAATCCCCCTCCGGCAGATTACCGAAAAAGGCCCGAAGATGGGATCTCACGGGAACAGAGGCTTGCAGCGGCGGAAAAGTATTATCGTGGCTCCCTGTGGTATTGGAGGAATATTTGGGAATTTATAGGACAAGAATTAGGGTTAGGATGCCTGCTGGGGGGCCACAAGCCAGGGGGGCGCCCCCCCTAGGGCGCGCCCCTGTGGCTTGTCGCCTCCCGGCAGGTCTCCTGCCTTCATCTCCAAGTCTGGTAGGTTTCTTCTGGTCCAAGAAAAATCATTCCGAAGGTTTTATTCCGTTTGGACTCCGGTTAATATTCCTTATCTGCAATACTCAAAAACAAGGAAAAAAACAGAAACTGGCACTAGGCACTAGATTAATAGGTTAGTCCCAAAAATAATATAAAATAGCATATTAATGCATATAAAACATTCAAAACGGATAATATAATAGCATGGAACAATCAAAAATTATAGATACGTTGGAGACGTATCAAGCATCCCCAAGCTTAATTCCTGCTTGTCCTCGAGTAGGTAAATGATAAAAACAGAATTTTTGATGTGGAATGCTACCTAACATATTTATCCATGTAATATTCTTTATTGTGGCATGAATTTTCAGATCCATAAGATTTAAAACAAAAGTTTAATATTGACATAAAAACAGTAATACTTCAAGCATACTAACAAACAATCGTGTCCTTTCAAAATAACATGGCCAAAGAAAGTTATCCCTACAAAATCATATAGTCTGGCTATGCTCCATCTTCCCCACACAAAGTATTTAAATCATGCACACCCCCGATGACAAGTCAAGCAATTGTTTCACACCTTTTATGTTCTCAAACCTTTTCAACTTTCACGCAATACGTGAGCGTGAGCCATGGATATAGCACTATAGGTGGAATAGAATATGGTGGAGGTTGCAAGGAAAAAGGAGAAGATAGTCTCACATCAACTAGGCGTATCAAAGGGCTATGGAGATGCCCATCAATAGATATCAATGTGAATGAGTAGGGATTGTCATGCAATGGATGCACTAGAGCTATAAGTGTATGAAAGCTCAAAAAGAAACTAAGTGGGTGTGCATCCAACTCGCTTGCTCATGAAGACCTAGGGCAATTTGAGGAAGCCCATCATTGGAATATACAAGCCAAGTTATATAACGAAAAAATTCCCACTAGTATATGAAAGTGACAAAATAGGAGACTCTCTATCATGAAGATCATGGTGCTACTTTGAAGCACAAGTGTGCAAAAAGGATAGTAGCATTGTCCCTTCTCTCTTTTCGCTCATTTTTATTTATTTTGGTGGGCATCTTTGGCCTCTTTTTTTTGGGGGGGGGGCTTCATTGGCCTCTTTTATTATTTGTAAAGTCCGGAGACTCATCCCAACTTGTGAGGGAATCATAGCTTCCATCATCCTTTCCTCACATGGGACAATGCTCTATAATGATGATCATCACACTTTTATTTACTTACAACTCAAAAATTACAACTCGATACCTGGAACAAAATATGACTCTAAAGCAATATGAAAATGATGGTGCGTGTCATAATAAAAGGAACGGTGGAAGTTGCATGGCAATATATCTCGGAATGGCTATGAAAATGCCATAATAGGTAGGTATGATGGCTGTTTTGATGAAGGATATATGGTGGGTTTAATGCACCGGCAAAAGTTGCGCGGTACTAGAGAGGCTAGCAATGGTGGAAGGGTGAGAGTGTGTATAATCCATGGAGTCACATTAGTCATAAAGAACTCACATACTTATTGCAAAAGCCTATTAGTTATCGAAGCAAAGTATTAGACGCATGCTCCTAGGGGAGAGGTTGGTAGGAGTTAACCATCGCGCGCTCCCGACCCTCACACAAAGGATGGCAATCATTAAACAAATCATGATCCGACTTCGTTACATAACGGTTCACCATACGTGCATGCTACGGGAATCACAAACCTTAACACAAGTATTTTTACCAATCCACAATTACTCACTAGCATGACTCTAATATCACCATCTCTATATCTCAAAATTTTATGCAAGGAATCAAACTTCTCATAGTATTTAATGCACTTTATATGAAAGTTTTTATTATATCCCTCTTGGATGCCCATTATATTAGGTCTAAATTCATAACCTAAACCAATTACCATGCTGTTTAAAGACTCTCAAAATAATATAAGTGAGGTACGAGAGTTCAATTGTTTCTATAAAATAAAACACCACCGTTCTCTAAAAAGATATAAGTGAAGCACTAGAGCAAAATTGCCTAGCTCAAAAGATATAAGTGAAGCACATAGAGTATTCTAATAAATTCACGATTAATGCGGGTCTCTCTCAAAAATATGTGTGCAGCAAGGATGATTGTGGCAAACTAAAAAGCAAATACTCATATCATACAAGACGCTCCAAGCAAAACACATATCATGTGGTGAATAAAAATATAGCCTCAAGTAAATTTACCGATGGATTGAAGACAAAAGAGGGGATGCCTTCCGGGGCATCCCCAAGCTTAGGCTCTTTGGTATCCTTGAATATGACTTGGGGTGCCTTGGGCATCCCCAAGCTTAGGCTCTTGCCACTCCTTATTCCATAGTCCATCAAATCTTTACCCAAAACTTGAAAACTTCACAACACAAAACTCAACAGAAAACTCGTGAGATCCGTTACTATAAGAAAAATAAATCACCACTTTAGGTACTGTTGTGAACTCATTCTTTATTTATATTGGTGTAATATCTACTGTATTCCAACTTCTCCATGGTTCATACCCCCTGATACAACCCATAGATACATCAAAATAAGCAAACAACACAAAGAAAACAGAATCTGTCAAAAACAGAACAGCCTGTAGCAATCTGTAGACTTCGGATACTTCTCTAACTCCAAAAATTCTGAAAATTAGGAAAATCTGGGAAATTTTTATATCAATCTTGTGTAAAAAATTCAGACTCTTTCGACGCTCTGGTGAATTTATAAAATTCCTGGACTGAGCGCAAAAGTTTCTGTTTTTCAGCAAAACCAAATCAACAATCACCGTAAACCATCCCAAAGGTCTTACTTGGCACAAACACTAATTAAAACAATAAAACACAATTACTACAGAGGTAATAATGTTTTAAACACTCAAGAACAGAAGCAAAAACAAAAAACATAAAATAAAATTGGGTTGCCTCCCAACAAGCGCTATTGTTTAACGCCCCTAGCTAGGCATAACGCAATAGATCTAGGTATTGTCATCTTTGGTATGCAATCCATAAGTAGCTCTCATAATAGATTCATATGGTAATTTAATTCTCTTTCTAGTAAATTGTTCCATGCCTTTCCTTAACGGAAATTGGAATCTAATGTTTCCTTCTTTTATATCAATAATTGCACCAATCGTTCTAAGGAAAGGTCTACCAAGAATAATAGGACATGTAGGATTGCAATCTATATCAAGAACAATGAAATCTATGGGCACATAATTCCTATTTGCAACAATAAGAACATCATTAATCCTTCCCATAGGTTTCTTAATAGTGGAATCCGCTAGATGCAAATTTAAAGAACAATCATCAAGTTCATGGAAACCTAGCACATCACATAAAGTTTTCGGAATCGTGGAAACGCTAGCACCCAAATCACACAAAGCATGGCACTCATAATCTTTAATTTTGATCTTAATAGAAGGTTCCCACTCATCATAGAGCTTTCTAGGTATAGAAACTTCCAACTCAAGTTTTTCTTCAAAAGATTTCATCATAGCATCAACGATATGTTTAGTAAAAGCTTTATTTTGATCATAAGCATGCGGAGAATTCAACATGGATTGCAACAAGGAAATACAATCAATCAAAGAACAACTATCATAATTAAAATCCTTGAAATCCAAAGGAGTGGGTTCATTGCTATGTAAAGTTTTGACCTCTTCAATCCCACTTTTATCAATTTTAGCATTAAGATCTATTAACTCCGAATCATTGGGATGCCTTTTAACTAAAGTTGACTTATCTCCAGTCCCATCTTTATCAAGATTTAAATTAGAAAACAGAGATTCAATAGGAGTCACATCAATCACTTTAAGATCTTCATCATTATTATCACGAGAACACACTTTTTCAAGCCATTCACGCTTAGCACGCATTCTAGCGGTTCTTTCCTTACACTCATCAATAGAAGTTCTCATAGCTTTTAAAGATTCATTAATATCACGCTTGGGTGGAGTAGATCTAATCTTCAAAGAATCAATCTCAAGCGAAATTCTATCAACGTTCCTAGCCAAATCATCAATCTTGAGCAATTTTTCTTCAATCGTAGCATTGAAAACCTTTTGCGAGCTAATAAATTCTTTAATATTATTCTCAAGATCAGAGGGCATCTTATTATAATTTCCATAAGGATTGTTGTAGGAATTACCATAATTATTAGAGGAATTACTAGGAAAAGGCCTAGGATTGAAATTACCTCTATACGCGTTATTACTAAAATTGTTCCTACCAACAAAATTCACATCCATAGATTATTATTTCCAATCAAAGAAGACAAAGGCATATCATTAGGATCAATAGGAACACTCTTACTCGCAAACAATTTCATTAATTCATCCATCTTTTCACTCAAAGTATTTATTTCTTCAATAGCATGCACTTTTTTACTAGTAGGAGATCTTTCGGTATGCCATTGAGAGTAATTTGCCATAATATTATCTAGGAGTTTAGTAGCTTCTCCTAATGTGATTTCCATAAAAGTACCACCCACGGCGGAATCTAAAAGATTTCTAGATGGAAAATTCAATCCTGCATAAAAAAATTGTATAATCATCCATAAACTCAAACCATGTGCGGGGCAATTCCTAATCATTAATTTCATCCTCTCCCAAGATTGTGCAACATGTTCATGATCAAGTTGCTTAAAGTTCATTATATCGTTCCTAAGGGAGACGATCTTAGCGGGCGGAAAGTACTTGGAAATAAAAGCATCTTTACACTTATTCCATGAATCAATACTACTTTTAGGCAAAGATGAAAACCAAGTTTTGGCACGATCTCATAGTGAGAACGGAAATAGCTTCAATTTAACAATATCATTATCCACATCTTTCTTCTTTTGCATATCACACAATTCAACGAAAGTATTTAGATGGGATGCGGCATCTTCACTAGGAAGGCCAGAAAATTGTTCTTTCATAACAAGATTAAGCAAAGCGGCATTAATTTCATAAGATTCCGCACTAGTGGTGGGAGCAATCGGAGTACTAATAAAATCATTGTTATTAGTATTGGAGAAGTCACACAACTTAGTATTCTCTTGAGTCATCGTGACAAAGCAAGCAATCTAGCACACAAGCAAACAAAAAGCAAACGAAAAGACGAACGGAAGAAGGGCGAATAAAAAGGCAAATCTTTTTGGTTTTTTCTGAAAATCGTTTTAGAAGTGGGGGAGAGGAAAACGAGAGGCAAATGGCAAATAATGTAAATGAAAGAGATGAGTTTGTGATGGGTACTTGGTAGGCTTGATGTAGATCTTGTCTTGCTATGTATCCTCCCTGGTAACGGCGCCAGAAATCCTTCTTGCTACCTCTTGAGCTTGCGTTGGTTTTCCCTTGAAGAGGAAAGGGTGATGCAGCGAAGTAGATAAGTATTTCCCTCAGTTTGTTGAGAACCAAGGTATCAATCCAGTAGGAGGAACAAGCAAGGCACCAATATTTGCACCTACACAAACAATCAAACACTTGCACCCAACGCTATAAAGGGGTTGTCAATCCCTTCACGGTTACTTGCAAGGATGAGATCTGATAGAGATAGATATAAAAGATTGCCAAAAGTAAAACTAAGATAAAAGTAAATAAAATTGCAGCAAGGTATTTTTGGTATTTTTGGTTTATAGATCTGAAAATATAATATGGAAAATAGACCCGGGGGCCATAGGTTTCACTAGAGGCTTCTCTCTTGAAGGAAAATAATACGGTGGGTGAACAAATTACTGTCGAGCAATTGATAGAAAAGCGCATAGTTATGACGATATCCAAGGCAATGATTATGCATATAGGCATCACGTCCGTGTCAAGTAGACCGAAATGATTCTGCATCTACTACTATTACTCCACACATCGACCGACTCCTGCCTGCATCTAGAGTATTAAGTTCATGAAGAACAGAGTAACGCATTAGGTAAGATGACATGATGTAGAGGGATAAACTCAAGCAATATGATGAAAACCCCATCTTTTTATCCTCGATGGCAACAATACAAATACGTGCCTCGCTACCCCTACTTTGTCACTGGGTGAGGACACCGCAAGATTGAACCCAAAACTAAGCACTTCTCCCATTGCAAGAATTACCAATCTAGTTGGCCAAACCAAATCAATAACTCGAAGAGACTTACAAAGATATGAAATCATGCATATAAGAATTCAGAAAAGACTCAAATAATATTCATAGATAATCTGATCATAAACCCACAATTCATCGGATCTCGACAAACACACCGCAAAAGAGTATTACATCGGATGGATCCCCATGAAGATCATGAAGAACATGGTATTGAAGAACATAGAGAGAGAAGAAGCCATCTAGCTACTAGCTATGGACCCGAAGGTCTGAGGTGAACTACTCACGCATCATCGAAGGGGCAATGGAGTTGATGTAGATGCCCTCCGTGATCGAATCCCCCTCCGGCAGATTACCGGAAAAGGCCCCAAGATGGGATCTCACGGGAACAGAGGCTTGCGGCGGCGGAAAAGTATTATCGTGGCTCCCTGTGGTATTGGAGGAATATTTGGGAATTTATAGGATAAGAATTAGGGTTAGGAGGCCTGCTGGGGGGCCACAAGCCAGGGGGCGCCCCCCCCTAGGGTGCGCCCCTATGGCTTGTCGCCTCCCGGCAGGTCTCGTGCCTTCATCTCCAAGTCTGGTAGGTTTCTTCTGGTCCAAGAAAAATCATTCTGAAGGTTTTATTCCGTTTGGACTCCGTTTAATATTCCTTATCTGCAATACTCAAAAACAAGGAAAAAAACAGAAACTAGCACTAGGCACTAGATTAATAGGTTAGTCCCAAAAATAATATAAAATAGCATATTAATGCATATAAAACATCCAGAACAGATAATATAATAGCATGGAACAATCAAAAATTATAGATACGTTGGAGACGTATCAGCGGTAACATCCTCGTTGGCCATGGACAACGTCTCATGCTGCCTCTTGAGGGAATGGACCTGCCGATTGTACCACTCCCGTAGTTCGCTCCCTTCGCTCCTCAACTGCTGGTCCGCAATCCCGACTGAATCTCGCTGCTCCTTGACCGCCTGCCATTGGAGGCACTACCTGTTCTGCACATCCTTAAGCCCTGCTGCTATGGACTCCAGAAAAGCCAAGTC
Source organism: Elymus sibiricus (assembly GCA_039707655.1). NCBI lineage: Eukaryota > Viridiplantae > Streptophyta > Magnoliopsida > Poales > Poaceae > Elymus > Elymus sibiricus. Next base: position 386,436,459 of record CM077667.1, read on the forward strand.
CTTGGCGGCGTCAGCAGTGCTGTGAACCCCTTCGATTCTCTGGGATAGTGGCGCCAGGATCTTGTTGATCTCTTCGTCGAGATCCACGCCCGCTGAGAAGGGCGAACCGAGAGCCGTGCGGCTTAACGGGGCAGTGATCAACGCCAGATGACTTTGCGGGGGTTGCAGGGCCGACGCCAGGGGATAGCTAGACGAAGAAGGCATCATGGCTTGAAGGGGAGTCTTCTCTTCAACCCCTGAGCTCAGGACGGGCACGCTGCCGGGATCTTGTTCCATCTCCTTTGGGGACCCCTGAATATCCCCGGCAATCGAGCCATGTTCTTCTACGACAGCGATCTTCATCGCTTCCGCGGCAGCATCCATCCCAATGACGGCGACCTCCTCCAGCAGTTCGGACTCTTCAAAAAGTGGGACTGCCGAGTAGAACAACAAAACGGAAGTATGAAAATCAAGAATCAACAAAGCACATAAGGAAAAATATGCAGGGGAAACCAGAACACCGGCAAGAGGGATACCCGATGGAGAATGCTGCAGAAGGACCTCTCCTTCCCCGGCAACATCAGTTGCCGGCGTGCCGTCCGTCGCCACCCCTTCGGCGATGGCCCTTGCACGAGCAGATTCCTCGGCGGAGGTCCTTGCCGGCGAATCCCCCTCACGGGCAACGGTTGACGGGGAATCTTGGAGAAGGAGTTCCACTGGATGGGCCTCCCTCCGATCTTCCTCTCCTGTTCCCCTGACGGGGGAAGGAAGGCACCCTTCCTCATCCCCGCCAGTAGACGAGACCTTCGCTTGGGTTTCGCATAGAGGACTGGGCTGGGGGCTAGACACGGGATTCCCTTCCGCGTCCCCTGCAGAGCCTCCGCCTGCTGCAAGGTCCAAGCCCGCGGCAGATTTGGCCCTCTTGACCCTGTGTGCAAGAGTCTCATCATCTTTGTCCCTGTCAAGGCCAACCATACATGATCATTCAGGAAGATTAAAAATTGAAAGCCTCCTGACGGAAGCTGGGATCAACAAAACTTACTCCGAGGCAAGGAGCATTGAGCCCAGCTCGTACGACGCAGGCGGTGGAGTTGCTCGGCTCCTCTTCAGAGTTGGAGGGGCGGGGCCTGGTGGAGAGGCCAGGACTGCCGGCAAGGGCGAGCCTGGCGGAGGAGTTGGACTCGACGGGGGGCTGGGATCCACCCCATGCACCTTCCGTCGCTTGGCGGGGGATGGCTTGGTCTGAGCGAGGCGTGAGGATTGACGACGTGCTGCTTCACGCCCGCCACCCTTGACAGTCGTCCTCTTCACCTTCGAGGAACTTCGCGAAGACGCGGAGGCCGTTGACTCCCGATTGGTGCGTAGACGGGGGCGGCGACCCGGCTTAGGAGCTTGGGGTCCCTCTTCGAGCCCCTCCTCTACCACCTCCGGGTCCTTCGCCCCTTCCGCCTCGCCTTCCACCTGGGCCCCTGTTGCCGCGGCTTGGGAACCGCTAGCCCCGGCAAGCTCTAGCCCGGCAGACTCCTCCGGAACAAGATTTTTGCCCTCCTCGTCAGAAGAGCCGTCGTCCCCGGGCTCCTCTTCTCCCCCGGAGGCTGCTCCCCTGATGGTCCTGATGGCCTTGCCCTCCGCGATTCGTCCGGAGATAAAGGCCCTCTCCGCTTCCCTGGTCGGTGCGGTCAGGTTGTCCTCCGGTTTGATAGCCCTCTCCTCCAAGGCGAAGATCTACTCCATCTCGTTCTCCAGGGCGGGCAGCTCCCAGTCAAACTTAACACCGGAAGCGTCGCATTCCGGCATCCATTGGAGAATCTGATTCCTGGCGGAATTGCGGTGCAGCGGGATGACTTTCTCCGGCAAGCGGTGTGTCCCGAAACGGCCAAACAACTGATCACACAACCAGCCATGGCAGTAGGCTGTCAAGTTGTTGGCGGGACCGGGATACAGGCACATCCAATCGGCGGGACCATTGAACTCCCAAGCAAATCGGTCCCTCTTTTGCAAAGGAGCGATGCGGCAGCGGAGGAAGTCTGCCCCCACCTGTTCAATGGTCAGTCCGGTAGCCTTAAGACGGATGATCCTGTTTAGCGCCAAGCAGAGTTTGTTGCCAGTTGGGCCAGGCTTCCCCCAGTCACTGTCGCGCGTGACACATTCAGTCCGCGCCCGGCAAAACTCGGGAGCCTTGGCGTCCTTGATCCAGCACCAATCGCCCCTCCATTCTTCCCACTTCCCGTGTAGATTTTCGGAAAGGTACTCCTTCTTATCCCGGGGGATCCAGCTTATATTTCCAGAGCGGTGGGATTTGTCCTCAATCCAAGGGAGGAAGAAGTGCTTGAACAAGTCCACGTTGGGGGCAACCCCGACAAAGTTCTCGCACAGGTGGGCAAATATCGCCATGCAAGACATCGCGTTGGTCGTGAAATCCAAAAGGTGGAATCCATACGTTGCCATCATGGCGTAGAAGAAATCAGAAAAGGGGGGAGCAAGACCGCAGTAAAAGTATGCACAGAAGAAGTGGTACGAATCTGAGGGCTTCTTCTCCTTGGGGCTGTCCGGCAAAACTTGAGGCGCTCCGTGCCCCTTTGTCAACCGCCCCCACATATAGGCGTACCTCTCGATCAGAGTGTTGCCATCCAGGCTCGACGGAGAGATAACCACATCTCCCTGTCGCCGCCTCTCGAGCTCTCCCACCTTCCTCCTCCATTCCTCAGCCGCCAGGTCCGTGGATGTGGCCGCCTGCTTCCCTTTGTTGCCCGCCTTTTTCTGCCCCATCTTGGAAGCCTTCAAGGGCGGCAGGTGGTCCGGCGGCGCTCGGTGGGACGAGAGTAGCAGTGGAAGCGGTTTCTTGGCTTGAGGAGGAAGATGAAGGACGAAGAAAAGGATGCGAATGAGCAGCGCCCCTGTGCGTTGTCCTTTTTATAAGGGGACTCGCGCGAAGGCTGGCTGTTCGCTGTCTTTTCGGAAAACTACCGTTTTATTACTGGCAGTTCCTTTTATTCTCCAACGGCTCCCGTCCATGACCCCACGACCCGCGATAATTGCGCAAAGTGGACGTGGATGGAAGGGCAGAACCCCTCCGCCGCGTGTCCGTGCACTGTTTGGGGCCTAACCCAATGTGCCAAGCGACACGTATGGCTCAGGCCCGGGGGCTTCTGTCGGGGTAAACAAACAGGGGTGTTCATTTTGCCCTGACTTGTGCCCGGACAGACGGCCACCTGCGCCCGGCAGCCACGACCTGCACAGGCGGTAGAAGCAAAGAACCCTGCCAACAATCAAGACCAAGACTCCAGCAAGCTCAACGCGGTAGCCCAAGCCTGGCCTGCGACGTGCCAAGCACGTCCCCGACGCTTGCCGAGGACCAAGACGTACACACCTCCCAGAAGACCCAGCAAGCCACTCCCCGGCAGGCGTGAGCCATCCAGCCACCGCTCCACCGCATTGCTATGTCTGTCACTTATCGATGCGGTGTCGAGCCCTCAGGTGATTAATCAGCTCTCGCTAAGCACGTGGCGATACATTGGAAGGCAAGTTACGCTCGGTTGACACCCGCCCTGCAGCGTGTCAAGATCTTAAGCAACGACCGGCCAAGCGGTGGTAAGAGCTTGCCGGGGATGCACCCCCAAGCGCCACCTAGGCAGGTAATCATGGCATTTTGTCCTAAATGCCAGAGTTAGGTATGATAGCTCTGCTTAGCTATCTAATCAATAGATAATGTCTGTTTTGCCATTGTGGTAATCCCTTGCACTATAAAAGGAGGCCCAAGGCAACCTAGCTCAAGGTTGGCAACTCGAACCCCCGAACGCTTGTACTCGCATAGCCGCTCTTTCCCCGACAGCAGTCCTTGCCGGGGGTAGGCGCCCTGTGTTCTTCGTGTTCCTCCAATCAATCCACCAAAAAGCAGGAGTAGGGTTTTACGCTTAGCAGCGGTCCGAACCTGGGTAAAATGCCTGAGCCTTGATCATGACGCCGTCTCATGCTCTCCGCTCTTCATGCAACGTGACCCCCCTTGCCGAACCACAAGGGACCTCTGGTCCCATAGGTGATCGTGAGCATTCGTGCCCCGACACCAAGCGATTCTTCTGCGAACATGTACCTGTGAAAGAGTTAGAGATGCGAGGGAAGAGAAGAGGTCATATAAATTCTCAAAAGATTTTGAAGATAAATCAGTGTTTGAAGACATTGACCTCGTTTACCGAAGACATTCACTTTTATAGAGAATATGGTGGTTTCAGATTTGTACAAGTCCGAGAAATTGTACAAGTGAGAAATCAACCCACTTTAGACCAAAAAGTGAAAGCATTAGGTAGATTGAGTTATAGATCCAAGTGCTGTGGAAGGAAAGGTGGAAGAAACAGCAATCGAATATTTTCGGTAAATTTTCAGATCAAACAGGCGGTAAAAATAGTGATTTATTTACCGTGGTGAAGAACACGAAGAACAGCTCGACGAAGCGGAGAGACCGAGAGGTTCGATCTGCCTCACCCTAACTTGGTGGAGGCAGACAGCTATGGCGGCGGCGAGATGGAGATGGTCATGGCCGGCGTGAGTACGTCGTCGGAGAGGTCGCGGCAGCTAAGCGCTTCGTCTCCGGCGGCGATAGAATCTAGCAATGGCGCTAGGGTTTGGGGAGCTCGAGCGGTGGAGGTGGTAAGGAAGAGTAATTTAATGAGCCGGGGACATGTATTTATAAGGACTGGAACATCCGATATTTTTGGACGGATATGCCCCTGACTCTAGTGGGACACGTGGCGTGCATTCAACACGTCTGACAGCCCACTACATGACCGGAAGCGATGGCGCGAGAAGTTTGTTGCGATAAGTGCGGTAACGACAACAAACTAGAATTTTAAACGGTCGGTTTGATTAGTCTTCGACTGACAAGGACACAATGAAGACAATCAACACGTGTCAAGTAGAATGCATATGACTGGAGTTGAATAGAGTAAGACGAGATTAGAACTGACAAGGATAGTGGGTCCGATCACATTGGCCTAGGTAAAACTTGAAGATATAGCTATAGGCCCAATGCTGTAGAGGACAAAACTCCAAGTAGCATACTAAATATATTCAATCTTAAGTGATATGCAAATTCAAATCAATTAGAAGAAAAAAATAGTTTCCTGAAGACAAAGATATAGGCGAAGACAGAAGCAAAGTCTTCAGGATGGGGTGGTGGTATTACCCACCGTATAAGAATGTTTGACCCAGACATGGCGCACTATTATCGTGGCATTCTGTAGTCATATTCTTCGTTAATGTATTCACACTTGGAGTGTAAGTCTTCATGAATTGAAGACATACGTTACTTCGTGTGTTGTGCATCAAAGTCATCAACATGCTTAAGCGTTAGGATGTATTCCCATTCAAAGGACATTTGAGGATTCTAAGATATTTAGCTCACACGGCAACTTGCAAAATCTCTTCTCATCCAAAGGCTTCGTGAAGATATCCGCCAATTGATCTTCAGTGTCAGCATGCTTGATGTTGATGTCGCCTTTCATCACGTGATCCCGAAGAAAATGATGTCATATCTGAATATGCTTCGTCTTCGAATGTTGTAATGGGTTGTAGGAGATCTTGATTGCACTCTCATTGTCGCAGTAGAGAGGTACATGCTTTAGGTTGATGCCGTAGTCTTTGAGAGTCTGCTTCATCTAGAGAAGCTGAGTGCAGCAAGCGCCAGTAGCAATGTATTCGTCTTCGGCAGTGGAGAGTGATACACAGTTCTGCTTCTTCGAAGACCAACATACAAGAGATCATCCCAGAAAGTGACAAGTGCCTGATGTGGACTTGCGATCAACTCTGTCGCCAGCGAAATAGGAATCCGAATAGCCAATGAGCTCAAACTTCGAACCCTTTGGATACCATAATCCTAGTGTTGGGGTGTGAGCTAGATATCTAAATATTCGCTTCACCGCTAGGTGATGCGACTCCTTTGGTGCCGCTTGAAATCGGGCGCACATGCAAACACTAAGCATTATATCTGGCCTAGATGCACATAGGTACAGTAAAGAGCCAATCATGGAGCGATATACATTCTGATCAAAATCTTTATCATTTTCGTCAGTACAGAGGTGACCATTGGTAGGCATTGGCGTCTTGTAACCTTTGGCTTCATTCATGCCAAATTTCTTGAGGCAGTCCTTGAGGTACTTCTCCTGAGATATAAAGAGGTATTGGGTTGTTATCGAATCTGAAGCCCTAGGAAGAATTTCAGCTCTCCCATCATCGACATTTGATATTTCTCTTGCATCATAAAGGCAAACTCATCACTGTATCGATTGTTAGTACAGCCAAAGATAATGTCACCCACATAGATTTGACATACAAACTGTAGGGTAACGCAGTAGAAAACAAAAAAATTCCGACCTACGCACCAGCCCAGGACCACTATGGAGACTGCATACAAGGTTTGATCTTTTCGTTACCGACTCGTAGCGCAGCGGAAATAGAGTCAATGACGATCGGCGGTGCAGATCCCCGCAGCTAGGATTTACAACCTCCCAACCGCTAGGATGTATACCCTCATCTGCCCCTCGGACAGCCCTCCGGGAGGCGGTCGGACAGTCCCCCGGACGGTGTCGCGGACAGCCCATCGGGAGGACCTTCGAAACTCGGACTGTCACTCGGACAGCCCTTCGGGAGGACCTTCGAAACTCGGACGGTCACACGGACAGCCCTTCGGGAGGCACTCTCGAACTAAGACCGAAACTACGATCTCTCTACAGAGTTGCACACATACAGTGTCATCTATCCGGCAGGGCTTCGCCGTCCAGAACTAGTTCCTGCCGGAACCCAGACAGCCTTTCGGCTCTACGAAACTATTTCGCTGGGAGGGAGAGAGAAGCCAGACAAGTCTATGGCATGCGTATGTGAGAAGGGATGAAGGATTGGGCAGCCCCCTCTCCTCCTTATATAGGAAAACCAAGGGGTAGGATGGGTATTCAAAATACCAAAAATACCCATGAAGGAAACACTTTCCAAGGGTAAAAGGGGGAAGCAAGTGGGCAAGTGGGGCTCCAAGGAGGAGCCCCCTTCTTGGCCGGCCACACCCCATGTGGGGCCCCCCCAAGGGGGTCCTCATCCATCCATCCCTTCTAGAAGCCTTTTGGGAAAATATCCCAAAAGGTGACTTTCCAAAAATATCCCAAAAGGCACTTTCACTATTGACGACGACATTTTTCAGCGTCCGTTCGAACTAAAATTTTTTATGTGGTCCTAGAACATTTCTAGTACCCACAAAAATAATTTTCAACGCATTCCGGAACAATTCCGGATTAGTGATTTTCATCTGCGAAAAGCATCCGAAGCGGTTCCGACAGCTCCGGAACATTTCCGGTTTTTCTTCCGGAAAATTCCCAGAAGTTTTCAGAATGATTCTGGCACCCTCCAAGAATTATCAGGCATGTGCCGAAACCAATTTGACTTAATGGTATCCCCTGAAACAACTTTTTAGTTTTACCGAAACTGTTCCGGTGTTCTCTCTGTGGAACTTTTCCGCTGTCCGAAACTTTTCCGGTGTCCGAAACTTTTTGGTGATTTTCTCTCAGACTCCTTGTCTAGTATTCAGTAGATAGATGACCCTTAAGCGTGTCACCCTATAGGTTTGGTGAAGTATAGACATGACCCGGAACCCCTTCCGATCAATGATCAACATCGGAGCCGTGGACACCCATATTGACCCCTATACCCACACGAATGAATATTCGAGTGAACCTCCAGTTGCCGTGTGCTATTCCTGTTGCTTCGCGATATGTTACAAATACCCGAGGTGAGACATGTTGGCATCCCCATGGATCAACAACTTGTCCACTATGCCAGTTACCTAGTTACCGGTATTGTTCTCTTTTCTCGTTCCCGTGTTCCGGCATCCCCGTGATCAAATCACAAAGTGTCTCGCCAGACGACGATGGATACCGTAACACTGAGAGGGCCCAGAGATATCTCTCCATCATCAGAGGAGCAAATCCCAATCTTGAGCTATCAAGTTACTTGACATACTTTTCCATGAACCCGTAAGCCGCCGTAATAGCCACCCATTTACGGATGACGTTTAACAAACCCCAAAGTTCATGAAGCAAGCATGAAGAAACTCGATACTCTCATGGTCTGAGGAATCATGCAAAAGTTAACCATCTCTGTGTTATTAACCATTTAACTTGTGACGAATGTACCTCATAGCATAACATCAATTCGGGTCAATTCAACACAAATGTTCTTCTAACATTGTGCCCTCAAAGTTGCTGGCATAGACATGCCCATGATCAGGAAAACAGAACCATCATGCAACACTTGAGCTAGTCTTAGAGGCCAGACTAGGAATACATTTTACCGTTTATTATCCCACACGTGCATATGAGTCTTCCTCCGAGCCTCGTGGTTATTGCAGACTCGAAAACCATAGCAGTTATAGCATGGAACATAAACCTAATTATGAACAGGGAGATAATCAATAACATTTATTATTGCCTCTAGGGCATATCTCCTACACAAACAGTTCACCATCATAGGATTTATTAAAGAGAGTGGGATCGAGTGAACCAGTTTTGAAGCCTTTCTTCTTGAGGAACTCCTTGAGTGTGTCATACCAAGCTCTTGGTGCTTGCTTGAGGCCATACAGTGCCTTGTTGAGCTTGTATACTTTGCCAGGATGCTTTGTGTCTTCAAACCCTGGTGGTTGAGCACCATATACTTCTTCCTCAATCTTACCATTGAGGAATGCACTTTTGACATCCATTTGATATAAGCATATGTCATGATGGTTAGCATAAGCAAGCAGTATACGAATAGCTTCGAGTCTAGCAACAGGTGCAAATGTTTCACCGAAATCAATACCCTCAACCTGTGTGTAGCCTTGGGCCACAAGTCGAGCTTTGTTTCTGACGACTTGGCCAAACTCATCTTGCTTGTTGCAAAAGATCCACTTCATGCCAATGATGTTGTGCTTCCTTGGATCAGGGCGCTTCACGAGCTCCCACACATTGTTGAGCTCGAACTGGTGAAGCTCTTCTTGCATGGCTTGAATCCATTCTGATTCCTTGAAAGCTTCATCTACTTTGGTGGGATCTGAGATAGATACAAAAGCAAAATGCCCACAAAAGTTAGCCAGTTGAGTAGCTCTTGAGCGAGTGAGTGGACCTGGTGCATTTATGCTGTCTAGCATTCTCTCAATTTGGACTTCATTAGCCACGCGTGAATGAGCAGGGCGAAGACTTTATTCTGGCTGCTGAGCATTGTCTTCGTCAGTAGACAATGAATGAGCGGTCTTCAGGTTCAGCATTGTCTTCGCGCTGAGTGGATGAAGGAATGATGACTTCCTCAACCTCTGGCTCTTCAGGCATGATTTCTCCAGTGCCCATCAATCTGATAGCTTCATCAGGTGGTAGTTCATCTAGCACAGGAGGTAGGTGCTCTCTTTGCGAGCCATTAGTTTCATCGAATCGCACATCTACAGTTTCAACGACTTTGTTGTGGAAAGTGTTGAAGACTCTGTAGGTGTGCGAATCCTTTCCGTAACCAAGCATGAAACCCTCATGTGCTTTCGGTGCAAATTTAGAGGTGTGGTGTGGAACCCTTATCCAGCATCTTGCACCGAAGACTTTGAAATAACTTACATTGGGTTTCTTACCGGTGAGAAGCTCATATGATGTTTTCTTGAAGAACTTGTGAAGATATACTCTGTTGATGATGTGGCATGCAGTATCAATGGCTTCAGGCCATAGCTTCCGTGGTGTCTTGTATTCATCAAGCATGGTGCGAGCCATCTCAATGAGAGTCCTATTCTTGTGCTCCACGACGCCATTCTGCTGAGGAGTGTATGGAGCAGAGAACTCATGAGTGATGCCAAGAGTATCAAGATAGGTATCCAACCTGTGTTCTTGAATTCAGTGCCATTGTCACTCCTGATGTGCTTGATCTTGATGTTGTAGTTGTTCATACACCTATTTGCGAAATGCCTGAAGACATCCTGCACTTCTGTTTTATAGAATATGATATGCACCCAAGTGAATCGAGAATAGTCATCAACAATTACAAAGCCATATAGATTTGTAGTGGTAGAGAAAGTGGAATAGTGAGTAGGGCCAAATAAGTCCATATGTAGCAGCTCGAAGGGACGTGTGGTCGTCATGATTTTCTTCGAGGGATGTTTGGCCCTGGTCATCTTCCCGGCTTCACAGGCACCACAGAGGTGGTCCTTCTTGAACTTGACACCCTCGACGCCAATGATGAGCTTCTTCTAGGCAAGTGTGTGTAAGTTCCTCAGCCCAGCATGTCCTAGCCTTCTGTGCCATAACCAACATTCCTAAGCCTTTGCTAGAAGACATGAGGCAACCTGTGGTCCTGCAGAGAAGTCTACCATATAGAAATCACCTCTTCGAAAACCTTCGAAGACTTTGGTTTTGTCAGACTCCATTAGCACAACACAACGAAATTTGCCAAATATGACAAGCATATCTAAGTCACGGAGCATTGAGACAGACATCAAGTTGTAACCAAGGGATTCGACAAGCATGACATTTTCCATGTGTCGGTCCTTTGAGATAGCAACTCTACCTAGCCCCAATACTTTGTTGCTGCTCTTGTCAGCAAAGATGATGTGGTATTTTGTTGGAGGTTGAAGAGTTTGCTCCATCAATAGGCTTCGATCACTAGTCATGTGACTGGTGCATCCACTATCCATAATCCATTCAGTGGCATTGGATTTGTCTTCCTGCATTGAGAATTAGTCTAGTTCACCAAGGCATGCAATTGTAACATGCATTGATGAAGATATTGTAATGCACGATTGTACGAAGATATTGGACAATATGAATGATAACATTCGCATTGGCTATATTGCGTCCAAACAAGATTGTTTTCGGGTTTCCAGAGATAATCTTCAAGATAGGCTTCATCCCGAGACCCGATGCTGCATGAAGATATTAGTTCTTCTTAACCACCCACATGCGAAGGGGTGGCTTAGGAGCAATGAGACGTAAGGCAGCATCAAAGAATTTAGGCAAAGATGCCCTAATAGTATGTTTCACAGGGGGGTTAGAATACTCAAAAGAATAAGGAGAGAAATTCTTAGTGGGATGAGCATAACAGTTCATGCCATAGTGCACATATTCATGAGCCCTTTCAGCTCTACCCTGTGAAACATAGGTGTTAGAATGATCATATGAAGACTTTGGTCCATATGAAGACTTTGGTCTGGGGTTTGTCTTCTTCCTTGGTGGTGTCATAACATTGACACGAAGCTTCTCGAGAAGACATTTGGGAACCCAGACCTTCCTTATAGGTGAACCATTCCTGTAGTTAGTTCCAATGTACTTGGCAAACACTTCAACATTCATAGATTTGAACAACTTATAATTGGAGTCAAATGACTCATCAATGATGATAGGGTTAGCACAGTTAAAGCCAGATAATGTGGATGGATCCACTGAAGGACCTTTTGCAGCAACCCATGTGGTTTTGGGATACTGCTCAGGTGTCCAGTAAGAACCATCAACATTCATATTCCTGTCAAAACCCAAACCCTCTTTTCTAGGTTTTTTTTTCAAGATTGTCTTCTTCAGGACATCACAAAGAATCTGATGTCCCTTCAGACTCTTGTACATGCCAGTTTCCAGCAATGTCTTCAACTTGTCATTGTTATCAGTGATAGCAGTGGTTTCCTCAGACGAGGGGTTAGTGACCACGGGTACAGTTGAAGATAATGCATTTTCAGAAGCATTTGAACATTCATCAGTTGAATCATTAGCTTCACGAGCAAGACATTTTAAGCATGGAGCATCAAATTCATCCTGAGCGGTACTGATTTGTTCTGCTAGGAGTGAGTCGTTTTCCTTCCGTAGGTCATCAGGAGCTTCTCTCAACTTCTCAAGATCAATCTTTTTCTAAAGATAATTGAGAGAAAGCTTCTCATGTTCAGTTGAGAGGGCATCATGACGACTTTGGAGATCCTCAAACCTTGAATGAAGATTGCGCATGTCTCCAGCCATAGTTTCGTTCAGACTCATCTCTTCACGTAACAGGTCATCGCTTTTCTCTAAAATAGTTTGCATTTTCTCCATGGCACTTTGTTGCTTGGTTGCAATTTTTACAAGTTTATCATAGCTAGGTTTCATGTCATCATCAGATTCAGCTTCAGATTCAGAGTCATGACGTGAGGATTTTGAGGATACCTTGGAAGCTTTCGCCATGAAGCAGTAGGCAGGAGTAGTGTCATCATCACTGGCTTCGGTGTTAAAGAAGGAGACATTGTCTTCGGGTTCGAAGACAGAAGTGGAGCGATATGCCGAAGCCATTGCTAGTCCATCTACTTCAGCGTCAGATTCCACCTCAGATGCTTCCTCAGCCTCAGAAACTGATTCAGACTGTGAATCCATCTCTTTTCTAATGAAGGCATGTGCTTTGCCAGATGAACTCTTCTTGTGTGATGAAGACTTTGTATACTTCTTCTTTGATGACCCACAAGTATAGGGGATCAATCGTAGTCCTTTCGATAAGTAAGAGTGCCAAACCCAACGAGGAGCAGAAGGAAATGACAAGCGGTTTTTAGCAAGGTAATTTCTGCAAGCACTGAAATTGTAGGTAACATATAGTTTGATAGCAAGATAATTGGTAACGAGCAAGTAACGGTAACGGTAAAAAAAGTGCAGCAAGGTAGCCCAATCCTTTTGTGGCAAAGGGCGGGCCAGAACAGTTTCTAGTAATAGGCAAAGTGTTCTTGAGGATACATGGGAATTTCATCTAGTCACTTTTATCATGTTGGTTTGATTCGTATTCGCTACTTTGATAATTTGATATGTGGGTGGACCGGTGCTTGGGTGTTGTTCTTACTTGAACAACTTCCCACTTATGATTAACCCCCTCGCAAGCATCCGCAACTACGAGAAAAGTATTAAGATAAAATCTAACCATAGCATTAAACGTTTGGATCCAAAGCAGCCCCTTACAAAGTAGCGCATAAAATAGGGTTTAAGCTTCTGTCACTCTAGCAACCCATCATCTAATAACTACTCCACAATGCATTCCCTTAGGCCCAAGGATGGTTAAGTGTCATGTAGTCGACGTTCACATGACACCACTAAGGGAATCACAACATACATATCATCAAAATATCAAACACATATCAAATTCACATGATTACTTGCAACATGACTTCTCCCGTGACCTCAAGAACAAAGGTAACTACTCACAAATAATACTCATGTTTAAGATCAGAGGGGTATTGAATAGCATAGTGGATCTGAACAAATAATCTTCCACCAAATAAACCATATACTAATCAACTACAAGATGTAATCAACACTACTAGTCACCCTCAGGTACCAATCTGAGGTTCCGGTACAAAGATTGAACACAAGAGACGAAGTAGGCTTTGAGAGGAGATGGTGTTGTTGAAGATGTTGATGAAGATTGGCCTCCCAAAGATGAAAGGGGTGTTGGTGATGACGATGGCATCGATATCCCCCTCCGGGAGGGAAGTTTCTCGGCAGAATCGCTCCGCCGGAGGGCAAAAGTGCTCCTGCCCAAGTTCCGCCTCGAGACGATGGCGCTCCGTTCCGAAAGTCCTCCCTTTATTTTTTCAAGGTCAAAAGACCCTATATACCAGAAGATGGGCACCTGATGACCCACAAGTATAGGTGATCAATCGTAGTCTTTTCGATAAGTAAGAGTGTCGAACCCAACGAGGAGCAGAAGGAAATGACAAGCGGTTTTCAGTAAGGTAATTTCTGCAAGCACTGAAATTGTTGGTAACAGATAGTTTGATAGCAAGATAATAGATAGCGAGAAAGTAACGGTAACGGTAAACAAGGTGCAGCAAGGTAGCCCAATCCTTTTGAGGCAAAGGAAAGGCCAGAACAATCACTAGTAATAGGCAAAGTGTTCTTGAGGGTACACGGGAATTTTGTCTAGTCACTTTTATCATGTTGGTTTGATTCGTGTTCGCTACTTTGATAATTTGATATGTGGGTGGACCGGTGCTAAGGTGATGTTCTTACTTGAACTAACAATCTACTTATGATTAACCCCCTCGCAAGCATCCGCAACTACGAGAAAAGTATTAAGACAAAGTCTAACCATAGCATTAAACATGTGGATCAAAATCAGCCCCTTACGAAGTAGCGCATAAACTAGGGTTTAAGCTTCTGTCACTCTAGCAACTCATCATCTAATAACTACTCCACAATGCATTCCCTTAGGCCCATGAATGGTGAAGTGTCATGTAGTCGACGTTCACATGACACCACTAAGGGAATCACAACATACATATCATCAAAATATCGAACACATATCAAATTCACATGATTACTCGCAACATGACTTCTCCCGTGACCTCAAGAACAATGGTAACTACTCACAAATAATAATTATGCTCAAGATCAGAGGAGTATTGAATAGCATAATGGATCTGAACATATAATCTTCCACCAAATAAACCATATAGTAATCAACTACGCAAGGTAATCAACACTACTAGTCACCCACAGGTACCAATCTGAGGTTCCGATACAAAGATTGAACACAAGAGATGAACTAGGGTTTGAGAGGAGATGGTGCTGTTGAAGATGTTGATGAAGATTGGCCTCCCAAAGATGAGAGGGGTGTTGGTGATGACGATAGCATCGATTCCCCCCTCCGAGAGGGAAGTTCCCCCGGTGGAATCGCTCCGCCGGAGGGCAAAAGTGCTCCTGCCCAAGTTCCGCCTCGAGGCGGCGACGCTTCGTCCCGTAAGTCCTCCTCTGATTTTTTCTAGGTCAAGAGTGACCTTATACCAGAAGATGGGCACCGGAGGTGGGCCAGGCTGAGCACAACCCATTAGGGCGGGTTGTGCCCACCTGGGAGGCCCCCTCCGGTGGTTTTCAGCTCCAGTATTTTTTATTAAATGCAAAAATAATCTTCGTAAAATTTCAGCTTCATTGGAGTTGTGCAGAATAGGTATCTCCGACGTGCTTTTCTTGGGTCCAGAATTCCAGCTGCCGGTATTCTCCCTGCTTGTGTAAACCTTGCATATTATGAGAGAAAAGGCATTAGAATCACTCCCCATAGCATTATTATTCAACAAAACAAAGTAAATAACAGTAGGAAATCATGATGCAAAATGGACGTATCAGCACCGGAGGTGGGCCGAGGAGGGCACAACCCACTAGGGAGCACCTGGGGGGCCTGGCGCTCCCTGGTGTCTTGTGCCCACCAGGGTGGCCCCCTCCGGTAGTTCTTTGCTCCAGTATTTTTCATATATTCCAAAAATAATCTCCATAAAATTTCAGCTTCTTTGGAGTTGTGCAGAATAGGTATCTCTGATGTGCTTTTTTAGGTCCAGAATTCCAGCTGCCGGTATTCTCCCTCTTTGTGTAAACCTTGCATATTATGAGAGAAAAGGCATTAGAACCACTCCCTAAATCATTATTATTCAACAAAACATAATAAATAACAGTAGGAAATCATGATGTAAAATGGACGTATCAACTTCCCCAAGCTTAGACCTCGCTTGTCCTCAAGCGAAGAGCCGATATTGAAAAGCATGTCCACATGGTTTGAGAGAGAGGTGTCAATAAAAACAAAATACGGACATAGTAGCATCATGCGTATTATCATAACAGCAACAAACTCTACATAAAACTTATTCATATAGCTTTCATCATATAACTTCTCATGAACAAGTAACAATTCATCACAACATAGAAGTATAAAGCATAAACCTTATTGAAAGCCAACAAACTATGTTCTCAGTCAACTTTGCAACTACAATTCATCATATTTTCCGGAAGGGTCTCATGTCAGAGCCTTTGGCAAGTCCACATACTCAACCATCATTTAGTCTTCTATGTTTGCTAACACTCACTTCATACACATGAGAAAAAAGTTTCAACCGGACACATAGAAAGATAGGGGCTTATTGTTTTGCCTCCCAACGTATTCACCTCAAGGGTGATGTCAACAATAATAACTCATGCTCACTCACATCCAACTGGATATATGTGCCTAGATCTTTCCTCACCACATGATGCTTGCAAAAAGAGAAAAGTAAAAAGGAATAGGGAAGAATACTTTGACCCTTCCATAAAAGTAAATACATAAAAGTAAAAGATAGTCCCTTCGCAGAGGGAATCAGAGGTTGTCATGCGCTTTTCGGTTTGTATGCCCAATCCCTTAATCTAAAAGAACATCACGCTATATTTCCCCCTATGATAGCAACCTTTATTATGCAGTCCGTCGCTTTTATTACTTTGTCATCATAAGTTCGTATAGCGCTCAATTTTCTCTTACACTAATTGATCAAAAACACGTTTAGAAGCAATTTTTATTGCCTTATTGCACCAATGACAACTTACTTGAAGGATCTTAGTCGATCCGTAGGTAGGTATGGTGGACTCTCAAGGAATGAATTTGGCTTTGGGTTTTTGGATGCACAAGTAGTATCTCTACTTAGTGCGGAATTTTTGGCTAGCAAAGATATTGAGCAAGCACCACATGTTGAAGGACCTATGACAATATAACTTCTATGTGGATATGAACAAACATAAATCATTACGTTGTCTTCCTTGTCCAACGTCAACCATTTTGACATATATTATTTAATGGGGGCTCACAATCATAAAAGATGTCCAAGATTGTGTATTTGCATGTGAATCTTCTCTTCCCTTATTAATTCTTTCATGAATTGTATCATTGACCAATGTTATGTTTGTCAATCTCCAATAAATTTTACTACTTATACTTTTCCTTATGTGATGTCATTACTCGCCATAAGATTAGCATATGATTCTTTTCATTTATTTCTCTTTCCTTTTATTTTGATTGCAACAAGAAAGTAGAGAAGCAAAAACTCAAACTAAACTTTATTATATATAACTCTCACTCGATTACATAGATAGATAGACCATGAAACTAACACACGAAAATAGATCATGCTAAACTTTTATTCAACTAAATCAAAAAGAAACTAAAGATCGAACTAAAATAGGTAAAGGTGAATAAAAGTGATGGTGATACGATACCGGTGCACCTCCCCCAAGCTTGGCTCAAGCCAAGGGGAGTGCCCATACCCATGTACTCAAGTCTCCTTTGGTGGTGGTGATGAAGTAGGTGGTGGTGATGATGTGGTAGGCTTGTCCTCCAGCTTCCAGGGTAAGGGCTCGCCGTCAAAAGTTGACGCAAGAGTCCCCTGAGTTCTGCAACTGGCGGCTAAACTCATACCTTTAAATCTTGCTTCATATTCAAAAACTTGGTTTTGAAGATCATAAACTTGACTTTGCAGAAAATTGATTTGCTCGTTGAGGGTGGAGATGGTGTCCTTCACAGATCGGCCATCCACCATCTGATCACGGGTGAATTCCGTGATCATGGAGTGATTGGCACTAAGTCCATGCTCCACCATCCTTTGGCACTTGAAGATGTCTTGTTCCACCGCCTCGAGCCTAGCCTCCACGCTTTCGGTCCTCTTGGGTCCCTGAACATCGAGGATGTGGAGCACCCCATCACGCATCTCAATGGCTTGAGGGTGCTTCATCACCTCCGGCAAATACGAGTTGATGACCTTCTCGAAGAACTTGTCCTTGGAGGAGCTTGGGGGAGCCATGGAGATTTAGATCTGACGAGAAAACAGCACGAAACAAGAACAGAGGATTTTTCTGCGATGCGGTCGTCAAAACAGTTGGGGTATATATAGAGAATTTTTATTATTGGAAAGCAAGCATATGGAAGGAAAACGGAGTCGGGAAGGTGTCCGAGGTGGGCACAACCCACCAAGGCGCGCCTGGCAGGGCTGGCGCGCCCTGGTGTATCGTGCTCACCTCGGTTGCCTTCCAGTTTATTTCTTATTGTCCAAAATTTTCTAATATTCCAAAACTGACAAAAAATATTTTTGTGGATTTTTTGGAGTCCGTTTACTTACCGTATCACGTACCTCCTGTTTTTCAGAATTCTGGAGTGTTCCGGCAGGTTTCTTTTATGTGTTCCTCCGGTGTCATGGTTTGGATAACATTGCTTTCAACATTAATAGGCGTACCTGAGATATAGTGCTTAATTCTTTGTCCATTGACCACCTTCGGATTAGTACCTTCGGCATTATTAATCTTGATAGCTCCAGAACGATAAACCTCTTCGATAATATAAGGTCCTTCCCATTTGGAGAGAAGTTTACCTGCAAAAAATCTTAAACAAGAGTTGAACAAAAGAACATAGTCTCCTATTTTGAATTCCCGCTTTCGGATTCTTTTGTCATGCCATCTTTTTACTTTTTCTTTGAATAGTTTTTCATTTTCATAGGCTTGGGTTCTCCATTCATCTAGTGAGCTAATATCAAATAGCCTCTTCTCACCGGCAAGTTTGAAATCATAATTGAGTTCTTTAATTGCCCAAAATGCTTTATGTTCTAACTCTAGAGGCAAATGACAAGCTTTACCATATACCATTTTGTATGGAGACATACCTGTAAGTGCATCTAGTGCCCCTTAGTGATTTTGGTGTATTGAAGACTTATAGGTTAAGAGACTGATGCGTTTGTAAGTGTACACAGGCTTTATAAGTCGCTGAGGAGTTTGATACATCCGGAGATTATCGACCCCTAAAAATGTATGTCTTCAACTGAAGACTTTGGTGAAGACTTTGCTGAAGACTTTGGTATTCCCTGAAGACTTTGAAAAAGAAGAAGTTGGTGTGACCTTGAAGATATGAACGAGGACTATGAAGCGTGAAGACTTTTGTTTTTATAGTTTCATTTCCTTTCTTTGAGTCATAGGAAACACCGTACTGTTAAAGGGGGCCGAGGTAATACTAAGGAAAATTTCCAACTGATGCTCAACTCAAAAGCCTCAACCTATCCAATCCTTCGAGTGAAGCCTTTGGAAATCTCTTGCAGTTCAGTCAAGTTCTTCAGTGACAGAGACGATGATCTTCTGGTCTCTGAGGAAATTGGTCTGACTGAGGAGTTAGGATTTCGCCAGTGCGAATTGCCTACAAGTGAGGAACATGATAAGCCTGAGGACTTTCATAGTTCGAAATTCTGACCGTTGCTGTGCTAAGCGCCAGCTGTCCCCAATCATCCTATCCACATAACGGTCATATCATTGGGGGCATTTATGTCTTATCATGTCAGGTTGCACCCTGGCTATAAATAGCCACCCCCACAACCACTAGTTGGTTGGCTGCTCCGAGAGAGAACTGACACTTGTCATTTGAGAGCATCCCATTCCTCGAGGACTTTGAGCGAAAATCATCAGTGAGGAAAAACCCCAAAACCAAACCACCAACCCAAAGTGATTGAGCATCACTGAAGAAATTGTTCCTGTGTGGAATCGACGCTTGTTACCTTTGAAGACTGTGTATCTTCCAGACGGTTAGGCGTCATGGTCTAGTGCATCCTGCGGTCAATTGGGGATCACGAAGTGACCTTGGTCTAGAGCATCCAGCAGTCAATTGTGGATCGCCGGGTGACTAGTTTGTGAGGGTTTTGGAAGTCTACACTGAAGACTTACCACGAGTGTTGGGCGAGGTCTGTGTGACCTTAGCTCAAGGAGAATACGGTAAGGACTGTGTGTCCTGGGACTGTGTGTCCTCTGGTTTAAATACCAGGCCGCTCCAAACCAGACGTACGACTGTCATAGCAGTTGGAACTGGGTCATCAAACCATTGTCTTCATCAAGCTACCTGGTTCCATTTCCTCAACCCTTTCATTTCCTCGTATACTTGTTGATGAAATTGATCGTTATCGTTTGAAGAATTTGACTGAAGACTTTCTCAATTTCCTCACCTCAAATTCTTCAAGCTACCTTGTTCTTCACCTGCTTATCCTGTATCACGCTACCTGTAATCTGTGCATGCTTTATTTCATCATGATGTCTATGCGATCGCTATGCTTCGTATGCACTTGAGTACTTATTCCGCTGCTAGTTATTCATCACATTTCAAATTCCTCAAGTTGAAATTCCTCAGTGATGAATTTGTAAAAATCGCCTATTCACCCCCCCTCTAGTCGATATAACGCACTTTCAATACCCATAGGATTTTTATAAGTTGTTCTATATGCCCAAAGTGCATCATCTAGTTTCTTAGACCAATTCTTTCAAGACCTATTGACGGTTTTTTGTAATATCAATTTTATTTCTCTATTGCTAAGTTCAACTTGACCACTAGATTGAGGATGATAGGGTGATGCAATTCTATGGTTAACATCATATTTAGCAAGCATCTTACGGAAAGCACCATGAATAAAGTGTGAACCACCATCAGTCATTAAGTATCTAGGGACTCCAAACCTCGGGAAGATAACCTCTTTAAGCATTTTAATGGAGGTGTCGTGATCAGCACTACTAGTTGGAATAGCTTCTACCCACTTAGTGACATAATCAACAGCAACCAAAATATGAGTGTACCCGTTAGAGGAAGGAAAAGGTCCCATATCAAAACCCCAAACAGCAAATGGCTCAACAACAAGTGAATAATTCATAGGCATTTCCTGACGCTTACCGATATTACCAATTCTTTGACATTCATCACAAGACAAGACAAACTTACGGGCATCCTTGAAGAGAGTAGGCCAATAAAAACCAGATTGCAATACCTTGTGATCAGTTCTATCTCCCGCATGATGTCCTCCATAAGCTTCGGAATGACATTTCCGTAGGATTTGTTCCTGTTCATGCTCAGGTACACAACGTCTAATAATACCATATACTCCTTCTTTATAAAGATGTGGGTCATCCCAAAAGTAATGTCTTAAATCATAGAAGAATTTTTTTTCTTTTGTTGGTATGTGAAGCTAGGTGGTATATATTTAGCAACAATGTAATTAGCGTAATCAGCATACCAAGGAGTGTTTTGAGAAACATTTATTGCAGCAAACTGTTCATCAGGAAAGCTATCATCAATAGGTAGTGGGTCATCAAGAATATTTTCCAACCTAGACAAGTTATCAGCTACGGGGTTCTCAGCTCCCTTCCTATCAACGATATGTAGGTCAAATTCTTGAAGCAAGAGAACCCACCTAATGAGTCTAGGTTTCGCATCTTTCTTTTCCATACGATATTTTATAGCAGCATGATCGGTGTGAACAATAACTTTGGAGTCAACAATGTAGGATCTAAATTTATCACAAGCAAACACAACTGCTAAAAATTCTTTTTCAGTAGTAGCGTAATTGCGTTGGGCACTGTCTAGAGTTTTGCTAGCATAATGGATAACATTCAATTTCTTATCAACTCTTTGTCCTAGAATAGCACCAACAGCGTAATCACTAGCATCACACATAATTTCAAAAGGCAAGTTCCAATCAGGTGGTTGAACGATAGGTGCAGAGGTTAAGGCTTTCTAGAGTGTTTCAAAGGCTTCTACACAATCATCATCAAAAACAAAAGGGATGTCCTTTTGCAAAAGATTAGTAAGGGGGACCTAGAAATTTTAGAGAAGTCTTTAATGAACCTCCTATAGAAACCAGCATGACCAAGGAAACTTCAAATACCTTTAATATCTT
The DNA here is from genome assembly GCA_039707655.1 of Elymus sibiricus. Lineage (NCBI taxonomy): Eukaryota > Viridiplantae > Streptophyta > Magnoliopsida > Poales > Poaceae > Elymus > Elymus sibiricus. The sequence continues at coordinate 386,457,901 of CM077667.1, forward strand.
TAGGACATGGCATTTTCTCAATTGCATCAACTTTAGCTTTATCCACCTCAATACCTTGTTCAGATATTTTATGCCCCAAGACAATACCTTCATTAACCATAAAGTGGCACTTCTCCCAATTCAAGACAAGATTAGTTTGTTCACATCTCTGCAAAACTCGATCAAGGTTGCTTAAGCAATCATCAAATGAAGTCCCGTAAATGGAAAAATCATCCATGAAAACCTCCACAATCTTTTCACAAAAATCAGAGAATATAGCAGCCATACATCTTTGAAAGGTAGTAGGTGCATTCCATAAACCAAAAGGCATACGTCTATAAGCATAGGTTCCAAAAGGGCAAGTAAAGGTGGTTTTCTCTTGATCAGATTGTGACATAGGTATTTGAGAGAAACCAGAATATCCATCTAGAAAACAAAAGTGTGTGTGCTTAGATAATCTTTCTAAGATCTGATCAATGAAAGGCAGAGGGTAATGATCTTTTCTAGTGGCTTTATTTAATTTCCTAAAATCAATTACCATTCTATAGCCAGTAACAATTCTTGGTGGAATGAGTTCATTCTTATCGTTAGGAACAACGGTAATACCTCCCTTCTTAGGAACACAATGAACGGGACTTACCCATCTACTATCAGCTATGGGATAGATTATACCTGCTTCCAGAAGCTTTAATATTTCAGTTCTTACCACTTCCTTCAACTTAGGATTCAATCGTCGTTGATGATCAACAACGGGTTTAGCATTAGGTTCCATATTAATCTTGTGCTGACATAGAGTGGGACTAATGCCCTTAAGATCATCAAGAGTATATCCAATAGCATCCCGGTGCTTCCTTAGAACTTTTAATAATCTTTCCTCCTCATGTTCTGAAAGGTTAGCACTAATAATAACAGGATATATCTTTTTCTCATCAAGATAAGCGTACTTCAAAGTATCAGGCAATTGCTTTAATTCAAACACAGGATCACCTTTATGTGGAGGAGGACCTCCAAGAGTTTTGATAGGCAAATTGTGTTTCGGGAGAGGTTGTTGTTCAAAGAATTTTTTTATCTATTTCATTTCTTTCACGTAAGTGCATATCATTTTCATGGTCAAGCAAATATTGTTCTAATGGATCAGTAGGAGGCACGGCAATAGAAGCAAGACCAATTATTTCATCCTTACTAGATAATGCTCTATCACGGGGTTGTCTATTAAACTTGGAACAATTAAACTCATGAGGCACATCACCAAAACTAACACCGACAATTTGTTTTTTGCAATCTATCTTAGCATTGACGGTGTTCAAGAAAGGTCTACCAAAGATAATGGGACAAAAGTCATCTTGTGGGGAACCAAGAACTAGAAAATCAGTAGGATATTTTACTTTCCCACACAAGACTTCAACATCCCTAACAATCCCAAGTGGTGTGATGGTGTCTCTATTAGCAAGTTTAATAGTAACATCAATGTCTTATTTCAGCTGGTGCTATTTCATTCATAATTTCTTGGTATAGGGTAAAAGGAATAACACTAACACTAGCACCCAAATCACATAAACCATGATAGCAATGATCTCCTATTTTGACTGAGACGACAGGCATGCCCACTACGGGTCTATGTTTATCTTTTTCATTAGGTTTGGCAATTCTAGCATCTTCATCACAGAAGTAGATAATATGCCCATCAATATTTTCTACCAAGAGATCTTTAACCATAGCAACACTAGGTTCTACTTTAATTTGCTTAGGGGCCTTAGGCGCTCTAATATTACTCTTGCGAACACACTTGATACCTTAGCATGTTCCTTTATCCTAACAGGGAAAGGTGGTTTTTCAATGTAAGCGGTAGGCACAACTGGATCAACATTGTAAATGATGGTTTCATCTTTAGCTTTTACCGGTTCTTTAATTTCTTCTTTAATAGGGGGATGCTATTTAAACCACTTCTCTTTAGGGAAATCAACATGGGTAGCAAATGCTTCACAGAAAGAGGCTACTATCTCCGAGTCAAGTCCATATTTAGTGCTAAACTTGTGAAAAGCATCGGTATTCATAAAAGATTTAACACAATCAAACTTAAGCTTTATACCTGACTCATTACCTTCGTCGAGTTCCCAATCTTCAGAGTTGCGTTTAATTCTTTCTAAGAGATCCCACTTGAATTCAATAGTCTTCTTCATAAAAGAACCAGCACAAGAAGTATCGAGCATGGATTGATCATTATGAGAAAGCCGAGCATAAAAATTCTGAATAATAACTTCTCTCGGGATATCATGATTGGGGCATGAATATAACATTGACTTAAGCCTCCCCCAAGCTAGAGCAATGATTTCTCCTTCACGAGGCCAAAAATTATATATATAATTCCGATCACGATGAACTAGATGCATGGGATAAAACTTTTGGTGGAATTCCAATTGCAAACGATTCCAGTTCCATGATCCAATATCATCGCATAGCCTATACCATGTCAATGATTTTCCCTTCAAAGATAAAGGTAAAACCATCTTCTTAGCTTCATCTCCGGGTAGACCTGCAAACTTAAATAATCCACAAATTTCGTTCACATATAAGAGGTGCATATCAGGATGTTCAGTTCCATCTCCTGCATAAGGTTTAGCAAGCAGGTGTTCTACCATACCCGAATGAATTTCATAACCAATATTTTCAGTAGGTGCAGTGGGTTGAGGGGCAACTAATTGTGGTTCCGGTCGAGGTGAAGATACCCGAACAAACCCCTCAAAGGATTGTTTTCCATAGTAACAAGTAACAATAAATTTCAGCACGTAGTATAAGTTTTTCCTTACCGATTTCCACTTACCAAGAGCGCTTCACTCCTCGGCAACGGCGCCAGAAAAGAGTCTTGATGACCCACAAGTATAGGGTATCAATCGTAATCCTTTCGATAAGTAAGAGTGTCGAACCCAACAAGGAGCAGAAGGAAATGACAAGCGGTTTTCAGCAAGGTAATTTCTGCAAGCACTGAAATTGTAGGTAAGAGATAGTTTGATTAACGGGGTTATTACCCCTAGGTAGGCCAAGACTAGGGATTTCAAGCCCCTTTTAGGAAAAAAACTATACAGCCGGCTGGTCCATGACCGGCTGCCAAGCGGCCGGCTGGCCCCCTGGCTGGCTGGTCCATGGCCGGCCGGGCAGGGGCCGGCCGCTGGCCAGCCCGCAGCCGGCCCTCCTGCTGACCTTTGGACGAGCAAGCACTTGTCCCCTCCTACTGCGACCAAGTACGCCGACAAGACACGACCCCCGCGATGGACTCCGGCGTGGCTACAGCGACCGCTGACGCGCGGGCACGCATGGCTGCAGGCCGGGCGGTCGCACCGCTGACCACGGCCGATCGAGACCCGGCGAGGCAACAGTGCGACCACGCCGCCGTCCACTCCATTACCTGCCCCGGCGTGGCTACAATGCGGCCGGCCGTACCGCTGACTTCGGCCGACAGGCGCAAGACGACGCCGCGCGGGGCGGCCTGTGCCGCGGCAGGTGGGCATGGGCCAATAGCGGCGACCGGCTGGCGGGCCCCAGTCAGCGATGGGACCGCGCAGCCGGCGGGCCCTACGGGCGACGAGACGGCCCAGCCGGTGGGACCACTGGCCGGCTAGAGAGACTGCCAGCCAGGTCCCCCCTTTTAGTACCTAATGAATATTGTAAGCCAGGGGGTTGGCCTATAAAACCCCCCGAGGCCCCCATGCACGGGGCAAGGCTTTCTCCCCTTCTCACACTCTCACTCTCATACGACCAGGCAGGAGGAGCCGGCTGCTCCTTCTCCCTCCTCCAGCCAACAGCTCAAGGAGCACCATTGTAACCTTCTCCACCCATCAACCAGACAAGCAGGACTAGGGGTATTACCTCTCGCCGAGGGCCTCGAACCTGGGTACATCGTGTGTCTCTCACCGCTTGTCCCCAATCCCGTCACCGGAGCCCGTCGGCGTCCTTCGGCCCCAACCACTCTCGATAAGCCACCCCATGGCATCTGCCGTGAGAAAACGACGACATTGATAGCAAGATAATTGGTAACGAGCAAGTAACGGTAACGGTAAATAAAGTGCAGCAAGATAGCCCAATCCTTTTGTGGCAAAGGATAGGCCAGAACAGTTTCTAGTAATAGGCAAAGTGTTCTTGAGGATACACGGGAATTTCATCTAGTCACTTTTATCATGTTGGTTTGGTTCGTGTTCGCTACTTTGATAATTTGATATGTGGGTGGACCGGTGCTTGGGTGTTGTTCTTACTTGAACAACTTCCCACTTATGATTAACCCCCTCGCAAGCATCCGCAACTATGAGAAAATTATTAAGATAAAATCTAACCATAGCATTAAACGTTTGGATTGAAATCAACCCTTTACAAAGTAGCGCATAAACTAGGGTTTAAGCTTCTGTCATTCTAGCAACCCATCATCTAATAACTACTCCACAATGCATTCCCTTAGGCCCAAGGATGGTGAAGTGGCATGTAGTCGACGTTCACATGACACCACTAAGGGAATCACAACATACATATCATCAAAATATCAAATACATATCAAATTCACATGATTACTTGCGACATGACTTCTCTCGTGACCTCAAGAACAAAGGTAACTACTCACAAATAATACTCATGCTCAAGATCAGAGGGGTATTGAATAGAATACTGGATCTGAACATATAATCTTCCACCAAATAAACCATATAGTAATCAACTACAAGATGTAATCAACACTACTAGTCACTCACAGGTACCAATCTGAGGTTCCGGTACAAAGATTGAACACAAGAGATGAACTAGGGTTTGAGAGGAGATGGTGTTGTTGAAGATGTTGATGAAGATTGGCCTCCCAAAGATGAGAGGGGTGTTGGTGATGACGATGGCTTCGATTTCCCCCTCCGGAAGGGAAGTTCCCCCGGCGGAATCGCTCAGGTAGTTCTTTGCTCCAGTATGTTTCATATATTCCAAAAATAATCTCTGTAAAATTTCAGCTTCTTTGGAGTTGTGCAGAATAGGTATCTCTGATGTTCTTTTTCAGGTCCAGAATTCCAACTGCCAGTATTCTCCCTCTTCGTGTAAACCTTGCATATTATGAGAGAAAAGGCATTAGAACCACTCCCTAAAGCATTATTATTCAACAAAACATAATAAATAACAGTAGGAAATCATGATGCAAAATGGACGTATCATTCTTCTTCTTGTCATCTGAGTCATAGTCCTTGCTCTTCTTCTTGGTTCCTTTTCCCATCGAGGACAATCAGCGATGAAGCGGCCAACTTTCTTGCACTTGTGACAGGTTTGCTTCTTGATGTCCCTTGAAGACATTTCACCAGATCTCTTGGAATCACGCTATGAAGACTTTCCATAGCATTTTGATTTGGCAAACTTCCTGAATTTCCCGACGAGCAGAGCAAGTTCTTTTCCAAAGTCTTCAGCACCATCAGAACTGCAGTCAGAGCCGTCTTCAGATGAGGACACACCCTTGGCCTTCAGGGCACGAGAGCGACTGTAACTGGGACCGTAGATATCCCTCTTCTTAGCTTGTTGGAATTCATGTGTGTTCAACCTCTCTAGAATATCGGCGAGATCCAAACTCTTGAAGTTAGGGCGCTCTTGGATCATGAGTGCGAGAGTGTCAAAGGAACTATCGAGAGATCTGAGTAGCTTCTTCATGACTTCACGTTTGGTGATATCAGTGGCGCCAAGTGCATTCAGCTCATTTGAGATGTTAGTGAGTCAATCAAACGTGAGCTGGACATTTTTCATTGTCGAGTCTCTTGAAGCGGTTGAACAGGTTGCGAAGCACATCAACACGAGAGTCTCTTTGAGATGAGACACCTTCATTCACTTTGGACAGCCATTCCCAGATTTGCTTTGCAGTGTTCAGTGCACTCACACGGCCATGCTGTCCATGGGTCAGGTGACCACAGATGATGTTCTTGGCGATGGAGTCCAGCTGTGCGAACCTCTTCACATCAGCAGCAGTAACACCTTCGCCAACCTCAGGAATGCCCGCCATGACGACGTACCATAGGTAGTTGTCAATGGCTTCGAGATGCATGCGCATCTTGTTCTTCCAGTAGGGGTAGTCGGTGCCATCGAAGACTGGGCACGCAACGGAGACCTTGATAATCCCTGCAGTCGACATAGCTAAAACTCCAGGTGGTTAAACCGAAACACAGAATAAGGGAGTACCTTGCTCTGATACCAATTGAAAGTACTAGTTATCGACTAGAGGGGGGTGAATAGGCGATTTTTATGAAAGACTTCGAAACAGTAAATGTATTTGAAATATGTGGAAGCGAAACAGGATCAGGTAGGGATACAATCAAGGATCTAGGCAAGACATGCAATAGCACGAAGACATACAAGCAAGTTTAACATTATAATTGTACACACTAAGATGAGACGAAGACAAACTTAGACAGTATGAAGATAAACAGCAGATATGAATGTCTTCGGAGAATGTCTTCAGTCAGAAGTATTCAAGCAATGGCTTCACAGTTCAGTACAAAATGTAAAAAAGTGAAGGACGGAACCAGTAGCTTGATGAAGACACAGGATTTCTTGGACCAGTTCCAGTTGCTGTGACAACTGTACGTCTGGTTAGGGAGGCCAAGATTCAACTCAGAAGACCTCGTCTTCACCTTGTTCCCCTTGAGCAAAAGTCACTTAGACAATGCCCAATCACTCAGGTAAGTCTTCAGGGGAGACTTCCGAAACCCGTACAAACTTGGTCACCCGACAATCCACAATGACTCTTGGATGCTCTAGACCCAGACGCCTAACTGTCTGGAAGATCACAGTCTTCAAGTGTAATAAGTCTTCAGTTCACTCAAAACAGAACGACTTCGGTGATGCTCAAACACCCTAGCTCTAGGTGTTTAGGTTTATCCTCGCAGGATATTTCTCTCTCTCAATGTCTTCGAGGTGGGTTGCTCCAAAACGACAACAGATGTATCTCTCTCTGAGCAGCCACCTTCTCATGGTGGAGGGGGTGGGCTATATATAGCCAGCGGGCAACCCGACCTGATATGACCAAACTACCCTGGGTCATTGGCCAACCGACACATGTCACAACAGTCGGATTTCAAACACACGCGGTAGCTTTACTTGGGCTACAAGTAAAGCTGACTCAACCAACTCTGGAAGAGATTTCCTCTCATTGTCTTCACTCGAAGACATAGGTATGGGTTGAGCATCACGTCAGCGTCTGACTTCGATCACATCGACCCCACTTAACAGTACGGTGGTTCCTATGACTCAGGGAAGAAGAAACAAAACTACCAAAAGACTTCGTCTTCGCGTTTCATTATCTTCTGGCGATTATCTTCGCATACCACCATTGGCTTCGGCCATCATCAATGTCTTCGGACATTTTTAGGGGTCGTCTTCGACGGTTAAACCGAATCTCCAGGGACTTCTATCTGTGTTATCCTGTGAACTCTCACAAACACATTAGTCCTTCAACCACGTTTGTCTTCAATACTCCAAAACCAAACAAGGGTGGCACTAGATGCACTTACACAAACGCTATATTTACCTCGCTGCCTTTATTTACTTTTTATTTATTTTGCAATTTATATTTATCAACAATTATCTACACAACTCATTTGCTTGCAAATAACGAGATCAAGGGTATTGACAACCCTCTTGCCCGCGTTGGGTGCAAGTCGTTTGTTCATTTGTGTGCAGCCGCTGAACACGGTTGAGGATTGATATTCCTATTGGTTCGATAAACCTTGGTTTCATAACTAAGGGAAATACTTATCCGCTTTGTGCTGCAACTACCCGTTCCTCTTCACGAAAAACCCAACGCAGATCACAAGTATCACTCAGCGCATTAGCAACCACACGTTTACCTTTCCAGGGTGATACTGCAATTCAAGGTACAATTATTTAGCAATCCCAACAAACTTCTCTGTCTCATATTCAACTCCTTCGGAGTGAAAATGCACTTCAACTCTTGTGATTCATGAAAACGTCACAAGTCTTACCAAATAGGTATTGCATCCATTGCTTAAAGGCCTGGACTACCGACGCCAATTTCAAATCATGAGTCAGGTAGTCATCCTCGTGCTTCTTCAACTACCTCGAGGCATCTGGCACTACCTTCTTTTATCAAGACACATCCAAGTCCTCGGTGTGAGACATCACAATAGACTTGAAAGGGTTTCTCGATGTCACGCAAATAGAAGACCTGGGCGGTCGCTATTCTGTTCTTCAACTTCTGGAAATTCTCTTCACAGGCTTCCGTTCAACAAATCTCCTTCCCCTTCTTAGCAAGTTAGTCATGGGTCTGGCTATCTTCGAGAAATACTTGATGAATTTTACGGTAATAACCAACCATTCTGAGAGATCTATGAATCTTGATGACCATCTTGGGTGACATCCGTTCATTAACAGCTGCCACTTTAGAGTGGTCTACTGCTAATCTCTCTCCTGATATGTTATGCCCTAGGAAGTTAACTTCCCTTAGCCAGAATTCACACTTGCTGAATTTGGCATAGGCTGATGCTCCCTCCACTTATGCAGAATTAAACTCAGATGTTGTGCATGCTCTTCTTCACCTTTGGAGCATATGAGGATATCGTCAATGAATATAATCCACATTTTTTTCAAAACTCAATGAATACCTTATTTATCATATTCATGAGATATGCCGAAACGTTTGTCAGTCCAAAAGACATGACAATGAACTCACACGGACGATACCTTATGGTAAAAATCCATTTTAGATATGTCAATAGTTCGAATCTTTATCCAAATTTTTTTCTAGATCTTAGATCGATCTTTGAGAACACTCTATAGCTCCTTTCAATCGATCAAAAAGATCGGTAGTCCCGTGTGTAGGATACTTGTGCTTGAGGGTGACCTCATTTGAGTACCTATAATCCACACTTTCAGAAACTCCATCTTTCTTCATTACAAACAATACTAGTGCTTCCTATGGTGAGCAACCATATCTTAAAAATCCTTTACCCAACTGCTCTCCAAGTTGATTCTTCCTCTCTACCAAGTCTTATTCTACCTCATACTCTTCATCCATTCCTCTATGCTTCTTTGTATGAGGGTTTGTTTACTTCCTTCTCCACAAATGGTTGGTCTCTTCCTTCTGGGTCTGGTTTATCAATCCCTTCAGCTGAGATTAGGTCTCCTCCTTTCATATTGGGTATTGCTTCTACTTTTCTCCAAGACTTCCTTGTTTAGGTACTCATAATTTCCATGTGCCAAGTGATACGTCTCCAACGTATCAATAATTTTTGATTGTTCCATGCTATTATATTATCAATCTTGGATACTTTATATGCAATAATATGTTGTTTTATGTATCATTTATGCTATTAAACTTATTAACCCGGTGCCTAGTGCCAGTTGTTGTTTTCTACTTGTTTTTGGTTTTCAAGGAAATCAGTACCAAACGAAGTCCAGACGCTATGAAACTTTTTGGTGATTATTTTCTAAACAAAAGAGACCCTAGAAGCTTCGGGAGGAGACCAGACGTGAAGCGAGGAGACGGCAAGGAAACAGGGCGCGCCCTGATACCTTGTGGGCCCCTCGTGGCCCCGTCTGACCTAATTCCACCTCCATAAATTCTCTAAAATTGGGAAACCAACAGAGAGCCACCCGAAACACTTTTTTCGCTGCCTCAGGCCTCTGTTCTTCCGTGATCCCATCTGGAGACCTTTTCTAGTGCCCTGCCGAAGGGGGGGGGATCGATCATGGAGGCCATCTACATCAACTTTGCTGCCTTCATGATAATATGTGAGAGTCCACCACAGACCTATGGGTCCATAGCTAGTACCTAGATGGATTTCTCTCTCTCTCTTTAATCTTCAATACCATGTTCACCGTGATTCCCGGTGATCTATCCAATGTAATCCTCTTTTGCAGTGTGTTTGTTTGGATCCGATGAATTGTGGGTTTATGATTAGATTATTCATTGAAAGTAATTGAGTCTCCTCCGAATTCTATTATGCATGATTGTTATAGCTTCGTTCTCTGATCTATCGGTTTGGTTTTGCGAACTAGATTGGTTTATCTTCAGTGGGAGTGGTGCGTTGTAATGGGTTCAATCTTGCGGTGCTCTATATCCTAGTGATAAAAGGGGTCAAGACACGGATTTGTATTGTTGCCATTAAGCATAAAACGATGGGGTCTAAACATATTGCTTGTCATACTTTTTCTACATCATGTCACCTTGCTCCAAGCATTACTCTGTTTGTCATGAACTTAATACCTAGAGAGGCAAGCATAGAAGCACTCTCGAAGTGGAGTAATAGTAGTAGATGCAGGATTGTTTCGATCTACTTGTTTATGGACATGATGCCTATATAAATGATCATTGTCGTGAATAACATGTCATAACTATGCGCTATTTTGTTAATTGCCCACCAGTAATTTGTTTACCCACAGTATGCTATGTTCAAGAGAGAAGCCTCTAGGAAAACTATGGCCCCTGGGTCTACTTATTCATAACTACTATAACCCTAAATATATCTTGCTGAAATCTACTTATTGTTTTTTACTTTTATTATTTGAATCATCTATCTCTATCAAGATTTAATCCTTGCAAGTAACGAGTTCAAGGGGCTTGACAACCCTCTTGCCCGTGTTGGATGCAAGTGTTTGGTTTTGTGTGTGTAGGTGATGTTGAAAGGAGTTTGCGTGGTTCTCCTATTGGTTTGATAACCTTGGTTCTCACTGAGGGAAAATACGTATCTCTATTGTACTGCATCTCCCCTCCTCTTCGGAGAAAATCCCAATGCAGCTCACGAGTAGCAGTCATCGGGGTGGCAGGAATACGCGGGCGTGGTGGCACTGCTTTGGGACTCAACGAATTCGGCGCTTCAGTGGTCCTCTCGTGCGACGGAGGCCATGTTTTGACGCGGACGACAGAGGTGAGGTTCATGGTGTCCCTTGTCATGGCTGGGGACGACGGGTCGACGGTAGTGACGTCCAGGGGCTCACCGGAGTTGAGGTCAACAGCGAGGCTCTCGGGTGGTGGTGCGGGTAGTGATTCGGTGTGCGTCTGGACGACGCAAGAGGGTCAGAAGAAGCGAGGCAAAGACAAAGGACAATGCGAGGGGGTCCAGTGCATGCTCACCTCGCCAGAATCCATGGCAGGGTGGCAGAGTGGTTCGATGCTCGGTAATATCGGTGCTCGGGGTAGCTCTGGTCGAGGCAGCGATGCCCCGTGGATGCGCACGAGAGTGGGGTGTGCACAGGTGCAAGCGAGGGGTCGAGGGGTACTCGGTCTTGCCGGAAATTCGCCGGAGACGACGACGGCAACATCAGCAATGGTGTCGTCTATTCATGACAGCGTGGGGGCTTCGTCGAGGGAAAACAAAGGGGAAGGAGAGGGAGTCGCGGAGTATATAAAGGACACCGCCGCAAGGGTCGGCGTATACTGGAGGGGAAGATCGTGGTGTCATGGCCACGGTCGTGCGCTGGACGTGGGCGGGCGGTTGCCGGGAGGTCAGGGACAAACCCGACAGGTGGGTCCCCCATGTCGGTGGGTGAGAGGGAGAGAGAGTGTGGGGTGGTTTGCGCGCTGCGCTTGCTAGGCCGATCTGGCTATCTGGGTTGCGGTCGGCCTGGCTGGCCCCTTTTTTCATTTCCTTTTTTTGTTTCTTACTGTTTTCTATTTTTCCTTTTCTGTTTTCTTCCTAAATTTCAACTGGCTTTGAATTTAAATTTTCTGCAAAAAGAAAACTAGCTCTAAATTCCAAATGGAATATTTCTAAATTGGTGCACATTTTCTTTGGGCAATTTGGGTAGACATTTTCTGCACTTTATTTTCCCTATTGAATTGAATTTAGTTTAAAACCAAATGTGCTCCAAATTCATTCTTGAAAATTTGCAGATGGTCAAGATCATATTTGGACTTATGTACTTCATATTTCCTGCCAAGTAAATGCAAGTCAAATTTTAAATAATTCCCTTGACTTTTGAATTGATTTCAAAATGAATCAAATTCAATTGTTGGAGAATTACTTTGTCTTGAAAAAATACTTGGGACTTATTATGGTAAGCCTTATGCCCAATGAATATTTGAAAATGGTTGGGTTTCTACCAGAGGCTAGCTAGGTTTCAACTAGTGGCATTGGGGTTTTAACCCTTCTAGTCAAGCAATCAAACAATTTTTAGCTAACACGCAATCGAGCAGGGGTTTTGTTGGGAAAATTTTAACATACCAGATTTGGGAAAAATCTGGGATGTGACAGTACCGAACATTAAATTTAATTTTCTTGGAGCTACCCAACGGAGTGAACTCTGCAGTACTCTTGAGCGGTTCATGCAATAAGATTTCCACATGCAACGTAGGAATTTTTCAACGATGACATGATTACGGTGCAACAACCATCACGTCCCCAAGTTGTACCCGGAGTGTCCATCCCATACTCTTCGTCTTGAGCTCGAAAGGGAGATCACGGACCTAGGCCCAAATGGGCATGACCCCAAGGTTGATCTCTGTCTGGTCGCCTTTGCCGTCGAACTCCACAAAGATGATGTTGTCTCATTTGTAGTGCCACGATTGTGCCTTAAGCACAAACTGTCGATGCCCCTCGGTGGTGAAGTTGAGGACAAACCTCCCGTCCTCACTGGCCACCTCTTGGATGGTGAATGCACCTTAAAGCCGCCAAGCCGAGCAATAAAGCTCGTCGATGATGACCCTTGGGTTCACCTGGACAGGCGACGAGAAGCGCCCGACCACCAGGAAGCCACTCATGGCCTTCCTAGTTGCATCCATGTCGATGACGAGAGGAGGGGCCTCACCCTGGGGACACCGACTTCCCCTTGTGCTCAGCAGCCGGTTGGCCTAGAAGGGTGTGATACGTCCATTTTGGATCATGTTTTCCTACTGTTATTTATAATGTTTTTGACCAATATTTCACTTTATGATGAAATTCTTATGCCTTTTCTCTCTCAATTTGCAAGATTTACTTGAAGAGGAAAATTGCCGATAGCCAGAATTCTGGACCTAAAAGAGCTACAACAGAGATAGCTATTCTCCGGAGCTCCAAATGACCTTGATTTCACAAAGATTAATTTTGGAATATATAAAAATACTGGAACAACGAAGTATTGAAGAAGATCAACTGTGAGACCACAAGGCAGGGGGCACGCCCTACCCCGAGGGCGCGTCTTGCCCCTTGTGAAGCCCACGGGGCCCTCCGGTGCTCGTCTTCTACTATATGAGTCCATTTGGCCTAGAAAAAAATAGGATAAGACTTTCGGGACAAAGCGCCACCGTCTCGAGGTGAAACTTGGGCACGAGTACTTTTGCTCTCCGGCGGAGCGATTCCGGCGGCGAAACTTCCCTCCGGGAGGGGGAAATCAAAGCCATTGTCATCATCAACGTTTCTCTAATCGTGGGAGGACTCATCTCCATCAACATCCTCACCAGCACCATCTCATCTCCAAAGCCTAGTTCATCTCTTGTATTTAATATTTGTCCCAAAATCTCAGATTGGTACATGTGGGTTCCTAGTAGTGTTGATTACATCTTGTGGTTGATGCTAGTTGGTTTACTTGGTGGGAGATCATATGTTCAGATTGTTAATCATATATTTATCTTCTCTGGTCATGAGCATGAATATGATTTGTGAGTATTCCGTTTGTTCTTGAGGACATGGGCGAAGTCTTGTTATAAATTATCATGTGAAGTTGGTATTCGTTCGATATTTTGATGACATGTATGTTGTTCTTCCTCTAGTGGTGTCGTGTGAACTTCGACTACACGACACTTCAACATATTTGGGCCTAGGGGAAGGCATTGTGTAGTAGTAAGTAGATGATGGGTTGCGAGAGTGACAAAAGCTTAAACACTAGTTTATGCACTATTCCGTAAGGGGCTGATTTGGATCCATATGTTTCATGCTATGGTTAGATTTATATTAATTCTTCTTTAGTAGTTGTGGATGTTTGCGAGAGGGGGTAATCAAGTAGGTTGTTTGTTCAAGTAAGAACATCACCTTTGCACCGGTCCACCCACATTACAATTTATCAAAGTAATGAACGTGAATTAACTAAAACAAGATGATCATGACTAGACAAAGTTTTCATGTGTCCTCGAGAACGCTTTTCTCATTATAAGAAACACTCGTGGCTTGTCCTTTGCAAAATAAGGATTGGGCCACCTTGATGCACTTGTTACTTTGGTTAATAGTTACAAATTACCTTGCTATCAAACTATCTGTTATTATTCTTTTACATCACTTGTGGAGAATTCCTTGCTGAAAACGCTTATAAATTCCTTCAGCTCCTCGTTGGGTTTGACACTCTTACTTATCGAAAGGACTGTGATTGATCCCCTATACTTGTGGGTCATCAGGATGCCATCCCCATGGAAGCCGCCGGAGATCGCACCGCCGCCGCCGCGACCATTTCTCCTCCAGTACCCATTACCCTCTCTTTCTCTATCTCCCCACCCACATTAGCACCACTGTTGGTGCAATGATTTTCCCTCTTGTGTTTTGGAGATTGTTGTGAGAAACAGGCATGGACTGATTTGTTTGCTAGTGCACACAGAGAGAAATAGGCCATGCAAGCCCGAGGAGAATGTTGTATTCGGTGTCAAGTTCGAGGAACTCCACCGAAGTCGTACTACTGCTCGGAGAAGGATGAGCTATCCTTCGTAATGAAGTGTTGATAAGAATCCCATGGTGAAAGAAATGGCCCCTTAAAATATTGCTGGAGCAAAGCAATCCGTTCGGTGTGTCCGAAGAAATGACTACAGTCGACAAGTTTGAAGACGAGGCGAAGACGTAGCTTTTGTTTCATTGTTTGTCTTTCTGTTGTTTGATTCATAGGACAACCGTACTATTAAAAGGAGTACAAGTTCTCGAAGCTTAGGTTCATTGTGATGCTTAATCTAAACCCATGAGAGATCGAGAGAAAACTCGTTATACTTTGAATGATTACCTGCCAGCAGAAGACGATGTTCTTCGGTGCCGCATGAGATATCTTTCGGAATGAGAAGTTAGCATTTCTTGCTCAACAAGAAATGTTACCGTTGTGCTCAAAATCCAACCGTTGGAATCGTGGCATTCGGCCATTGGCTGATACACATGTCCAATTTGGTCTTTTCCCATCAGGGAAGGCTGAGGCTATAAATAGCCACCCCACACGGGCTTTGTCCGACGGCTGTTCCACTTGAGATTTCTAAGAAGATTGATTGAGCATCCCCTCTTCGAAACATTTGAGTTTAAAATCCACCGAGAGAAAAATCAAGAGCCAAAACTTAGACAGTGGTTGAGCATCACAGTAGATTTAAGTTAGTGTTCTTGTGCTTGTTACTCTTGAGAGCTGCACACTCTCTAGACGGATAGGCGTCGACTTGAGTGACGAAGAGAAATTGCCATCTCACAGTCTTCGGGAACCAAGAGTAATTGTGGTTCGCTGTGTGGCCAAGAGTGGATGTGGTCACCTTAGACTAAGTTTGTCGAAGGTTTGGAGATTGCCAAAAAGTATCTACCACGGGTGAAATCAACTGAAGTCTGATTAGCTTCGAGTTGAGGGAGAGTAGGATGGAGAGAGTTTTGCTCCTGTGTTAAATCACAAGTCCCTCCAACCAGACGTAGCTCTTTTGCACAAGAGTAAACAGGTCTATCAAATCACCTGTCACCTTCGATCACCACTGGTTCACTCTCTCCTCTCATATTTTAGCTCGTTGTTTGTTACTCGCTATGCCCTGACCAATTGTTCTGATTGAGATATGTTGCTTGCATAGTTCTTCCTCTGCTAAGACAACAATTTGTGTATCTACTCTGTTGAATTCTTTTGATACTATTTCTCTCGTATCTGCTTGCATTTATGATCGCCAAAATACTCTATTGTTGTGCCACCATCATGTATGTGAATGCTATTAATCGCTATGCTAAAGGAGTAATCAAGTTTTCCTCGACAAATGCCAGCCCTAGCGACCGCGGGATCTATGGGTTTTTTTTTGCACACACGTAGGCACGCTAGGGCTGGCATTGTTCGTTTACCCTAGAATGTGTGTGCCTAGGTGGGTTCTTTCCCGTGGGGGGATTGGCCGCGTGGGTGATTCGGTTTCTGGTGGGTGGGAGAAAAAACAGCGTGGAGGAGTGGTGGTGGTGACAGGTGAGGCCAAAATTAACTAGTGAGGCGAAAATTAATCGTGGATATCGGCCTACCAACTCCCCTTTTAGGAGTAAAGATATGCAATTTGGTAAGATAAGAAAATATATGTGATTTGGTAAGATAAGAAAAAAGATACGTTATTTTGGTTGTGTTAGGAAAGTTCTGATTCCCATTAAACAGTAGAGATAATGATAAAAATAAATGATGACACATTGGAAGGTTATCTACAAAAATCTTATGCATGTCTTTTAGAAAGGTGATCTCATACATATGGTGCGATTTCTGAATTCTTATTTTTACCTATTATTTACATGATTTAATTGAATCAACACTTGCCAAAGTAAGCACGAAACAAGATATTCCCCTTTAATGAGATTTGGTTTTTTAATGGGAGGGAGAAAAATCCAGTGGAAAAGGGTGGTGGGAGATGAGGCGAAAATAAACTAGTGGGAGGGGTGATGGGAGGTGAGGCGAAAATAAACCAGTGAAAAGGGATGATGAGAGGTGAGACAAAAAAAGCCTGGATACCAAATTACCAACTTTCCCTTTAAAAATAGAAATGATTTGTTGAAGTTGCTCTTAGGCCACAAAAGAGAAGAATTTTGGGCAACAAAAATATGTTTGTCATAGCAGACGATGTAAAAGCGGTGCCCTAAGCTGCGTTTTGCATATCGGAGCAGTGTTTTTGGCACTTAACCTATTACACACAGGCGCGAAAAGCAAGCTGTTGACACCTGATTTTGGCATAGTCGAAAACATGATTAAGAAGGCCTCAAATGGAAAAGTGCTCAAAGTGAGAAAGTTCCATATCGTCGAAAGGAGAAACTTTGATATTTGGGCCATAGCCATCCGATCTCATCTCTAAGGCCGAAGTTGTGTTCGAAGTACTGAGATTTTGTATGCAGAACACTATTCGGCTGATTACGCCCCCAAAACGGCCTCATATGAGAAAAGTTTCTACAGGGATTGTCTTCGTCTCGTCGAAACGGTCGATTTTGATATAAAAATCGTCTCAATCCGAATTCGTATGCAAAAGTTAGAGCCATCGGAATGCAGCCCTGCCAGGAGGCAAAATATGGCGCGCCCCACCAGACACGTGTCTGATGGGTAGCGCCACCAATCAGCTGTTTTGCGTAAGAGATTCGGCCCTCAAGATGGCTTCGAATCGAAAAACGTTCAACACGAAAGTTGTTCGTCCCGTCGAAGCGGTCAAATTTGCTTTTGGGATCATCTTCATCTGAGGTCGTTTGTGGCCTGTGAGACCTAAAAACCGAACTAATGTCCCAGACATACCTAAATCCGAGTTCGGTTAATTTTGGAAAGATTTGGACGTGATTTGGAGTCCTTTTCTTGTACGGGAAGTCCAGCCGCCTCATAAATAGATGAGAGGTGACGGCCGATGGAACAACACACAATCGCAAAACCCATCTACAAACTTTCATCTCCTGCCCTAGTTTTCTGCTTCTCGTTCATCGGTGTTCTTCGCTTCGGAGAGCTTCGATCTACGAAGTCCTAGGGGCGGGCGAACCGACCTAGGGCAGCCCATCACCGCCGTGCGTCCAGACGGGGTCTCTCCCGGCCGCGTGGGGTTTTGGGTCTTCAAAAGCGCTCGCTGGATTGTCTTGCGTATCGCGCTTCCGGTGAGCCTCCTTCGGCGACGTGTCTTGCGTATCGCGCTCGACGCCGAGGGTACACGGTGACGTGTTCGTGTGCGAACACAAGCAAAGCCGTTAAATGTTACGTACCATCACATCTGAAGCGTCGGTTTTCTGATCCGACGGCCGAGAGGAAACCAGTGGCGACCCTCCACCGCTCCTCTCGGGTAGTAGTAGGGGGACAGGCCCAGGGCAAACGAACCATCCTCCCACAGACCACAGTCCCCCACCAAATTTCCCCTCCTGCCCGAAGTTGAACAGAGCAGAGCAGGCCCCATGGCTCCCTCCGTCTCCTAGAAGCCGCGGAGCGGAGCCCCAGATACTCGCCAAGGTGAGCTCTTCTCCACTCGAGGTGCGAATCTGTACACGGTTTGCGATTTCTTAGAGTGTTGCGCTGGTTCGCGGCGCGGGGGCGGAGTTCGTGGGATCTCTCTGCCCCCGCCACCCACAAAACCCCAGCTTTCGCGAGCCCGGCTGGCGGGTCACCCCGACCGGCGGCCGGACTGCGGCTTGGTCGCCGGCGGCGCGTCCTAGGGTTTCCTTCAACAATCTTGGGCATTTTTACTGCTGCTTGCTTGATTGTAGTCCGTTTGCTCGCGGAATCGGTGTCGATTATCGTCTATTTTGTTTCGGTTTTTCCTCCTGGTTGGTTCGATTCTTCCATTTTGAACTGCTGTGACCCGTCAGGAAACCTAAAGTTGGAAACTTTACATTTCCGCGCGGGCGCGACCACGCCGATGTGCTATGTCATGGACACTAACTCTGCTTGCTTGATGCAGGGATCCAGCTGCTGCGAGTCGTCATGGACCGGACATCGAATTTCATGCCTACCCCTGATCAGGATGTCCTGGATATCCAGCCCCTGAGGACTTTGGCTCCGATGTTCCCTGCGCCTCTGGGGGTCAACACGTTTAACCTGACGAACACCACGCCGCCATTGGTATTTGTCACTTCAGCTGGGCAATTTCCAGGGGGGTTTGGTGCTCCCGGCCATCCTGCTTTCAGGTCATTCGCCGCCACTTTCGGTGCTCAAGATGCTTATGGAGGGCAGCCTGCCTCTTCTCGTGGCCAGGATGCCGGTGGAGGCCAGGCTACCACCTTTGCTGATAAGTATGCTGCTAATGGAGGCCACAATGCTGCTAATGGGACTACAAATCCTGGCGCCGCCGCTCACTGTCCAATTGATGCCACCCCTATATCAGCTTACAGGTCGACACCGCCAACTGTTATACCACTGGACGACGATGACGATGACACTGAGCATTTCGCTGGCAACCAGACGTCAGCATCTGGGCGGAAGATCAAGAGGCCGTCCCACCTAAGTGGATATAAGATGAGTGGCGGTTTGGGCAGTGATGACAGCAATGGTGTGAAGACCAAACGCCACAAGTCCTCTTACAGGAAGGCTGGTGCTGACAATGAGTTTACCTTGGTGCCCCTTTCATCCAGCAATCCCAGGGAGGTTGTGGAAGAGGTTCTCATGACCTTCGAGGCCCTGCGGCGTAGACATCTTCAGGTAGATCAGGCACAAGAGAGTAGCAAACGTCCAGACCTTAAGGTTGGTGCGATGATGATGGCACGTAATCTCAGGGCTAACATCGGCAAGAGGATTGGAGTTGTTCCTGGAATCGAGATAGGGGATATTTTCTACTTCAGGATGGAGCTATGCATTATTGGCTTGCATTCTCCTACCATGGCTGGAATTGATTATATGACCCACACCTTTGGTGATAAGGATGATGATTCTGTAGCAATATGTATTGTCGCTGCAGGTGTTTATGAGAATGAAGATGATGCTACAGACACACTAGTCTACAGCGGTTCAGGAGGTAGCAGCAAGAACAATGAGGAGATGCATGACCAGAAGCTTGAGAGGGGTAACCTTGCTCTTCAGACGAGCCTGTCGAGAAAGAATGTGATCCGGGTTGTAAGGGGATTTAAAGATCCAGGTTGCCTGGGTGGGAAGGTTTATATGTATGATGGCCTCTATAAAATCCATGAGTCCTGGAAGGAGAGAACAAAGACTGGGATCCAGTGCTTCAAGTACAAGCTGCTTCGGGAGCCAGGACAACCCGAGGGAATGTCAATCTGGAAGATGTCCCGGAAATGGGTAGAGAATCCAGCAACTAGAGGTAGAGTTCTACACCCTGATCTATCATCTGGTGCTGAAAATCTTCCAGTGTGTCTTGTCAATGATATTGACAGTGAGAAAGGACCAGGCCTTTTCACCTATATTACTCAGGTCAAGTACCCAAAGCCACTAAGTTCTATGAAACCATTACAGGGTTGTTCTTGCCTCAATGCTTGTCTGCCCAGTGATACCGATTGTGCTTGTGCAAAGTTTAATGGAGCTAATTTACCTTATAGTTCAACAGGATTGCTTGTATGCCGCAAGAATAGGCTATATGAATGTGGTGAATCTTGCCAGTGTTCAGTTAACTGCCGTAACAGGGTGACACAGAAGGGGGTTAGGGTTCACTTTGAGATCTTTAGGACAGGAAATCGAGGCTGGGGTCTTCGTTCATGGGATCCTATACGGGCTGGCTCATTTATCTGCGAGTATGTTGGCGAGGTTATTGATGATGGTAAATTGAATTTGGATGATGGTGAAGATGATTACATTTTTAGGACTGTGTGCCCTGGTGAGAAGACATTAAAATGGAATTATGGACCTGAACTGATGGGGGAGCAAAGCACAAATAATTCAGCTGATACTTTTGAGCCACTGCCCATCAAGATAAGTGCAAAGAAAAAGGGAAACATCTCACGTTTCATGAACCATAGTTGTTCCCCTAACGCCTTCTGGCAGCCAGTTCAGTTTGACCATGGAGATGACGGTCACCCACATATCATGTTCTTCGCATTGAAGCATATCCCTCCCATGACAGAGCTGACTTACGACTATGGTGAGATTGGAGCTGATTCTGGTGGTATAGGTTCCCCTGGAGCTAAGAGCTGCCTTTGTGGATCCTCAAATTGCCGGGGCTATTTCTGCTGATTATGGAAGATGTGCATTCTGCTTTTCAACACGCCAATCTATCTGCTAGGTAAATACAGTCTTCACCTGAATGCCATTCTCAGCATTGAGCATCATGCATACATCTAACTACTCCTTTGCTGTTAGACATCCCTGATTGCCATGCATATTTACAGTCATCTAATTCATTTTCGATAAGCAAAGCAATTTGTGGTGATAAATACTAGTTGGGATATTTGTATTTTAGCTTTGCCGTAGCTGTGCTAATTGTGCTTCCATAGAAACTGTAGTGTTATTCCTGTCTAGTGTCTTAAGAAACTCTCAGCTTCTCTGTTAAGAATGAACAATGTAATTCGTGTCTAGTGTCTTGAGAAATTTCCAGCTTCTCTGTTAAGAACTCGAGACATTTCATGGCTTAGTTGTTCTTGCTACAATTTTTTGGGTCAGATATTTATGATAATATGTCGATGTATTTCATATCCTGCATAGGATTTCTCTGTTAACAAATGTTTACACCATATGAACTTGGAGTTGTTGCTTCACTTGTGTAATAGTTTTGGATGTTTGTAAACTACCTCACCTCTACTTTCTGTGAACCTAACTTGTGCTGGTCTTTTGCAGATCATTTTTTGGCCGTTCTGGTGGTACCTAGAAGAAAGGAAGTGTGCTGAGGTCTGACAGAGGTAGGAGCGTCTCAAATAGCTCCCCTCATGACTACACCGTAGTGGAGATAGTAGACTTATGTCAAGCTCTGCAATGCCCATTGTCACACAAGGACAAAGTAGCTTGTTGTGATTCTGTGACCGTAGGCCTTGCGAGGTCAATTTTGTATGATAACCTTAGTACGTATTTTGGTAGCTCAAGTTGAACCAAAACTCTTTGCGACCAATATGCCTATTGCGCCGTTGTCAAGTATATTCAGACCAGTGGGCTGGCTTTAAAGTCTTGAATTTCCTGGCACGGTTCTCTGTTGAGTTCCGTTCGGGTTTATATGCTACAAAAGTTATACCGTTGAATCTTCACATTCAAAAGAAGTTTTCAATGGCATAACTTTCGCAGCATACAACTCATATTTTGTTGATCAAAATTCATGGTCAAAGTTTTCCTTAAAATGTGTAGAGTAGGATTGGTTGGAATCTTATGTGGTATGCATTGCCAGTTCTGGAGGAAATTCCATGATAATTGCTTTTAAATGTTTATAATAACTGAAAAGGTCTCTGGGTTACGAATAAGGTACAGCTACACCAGGAACTTCAGGCCCTTGGCCATAAAAGTGATGTATAGCACACTGCATATCTTAATTCTCCAACCGGAGCATCAGTTACAAACTAACGCTAGATTTTTCAAGTACAACTTACAAGGGAGCGTAACAGCGGTAAAAACTCGTGCTAGTGACAGGTAGAGAAGAGCTAACGTTACGGGAACTGGTAAAAATACAAAGGAAGAGTTGGTTCAGAGCATCCTCGTAGTGTTCCCGACTCTACACTCACATGTGCATACGCTTCTTGATTCTCTGACCACGCGCCGCGACCGCTGAATATGCAACTTGATGTTCACCAGATTGCCAGCAATCTGCATTTCAGGCATGGAACGGATAAACTGTTTTAGAGAAGACCGTATTTCTTACTCTGAAGTCCCAATATTTACACAAGATAGGAACGAAACTGCAGATAAAATAATTGGCCTTATGACGTTGGGCTCACAAAATTGAACCGATGTAGAAGCAAAAACACTTCTATTCCGCAAGTATAATAGCCTGAACGACTCTAGATGTATGTCAGGGAATTACCATTCTCCATGTAAGGTCTTCTGGTCCAAGGGGCTGAGCAGGACTTGAATATAGAAAATGCCTCGAGTACTGTCAATGCACCATGAGTAAAAATAGTCAAGAAGATGGGTCTTCCAAGGGTATATTTGGTTGGTGCCCAAAACCACCAAAATTGGCATAGCCGATACCAACTAGATCACTCTAGTTTGTTTTTCTTGGCAACATTGTTCCTATCAATCTATCATGGGCAAGCATAATCTTCACTGAAATTTTGGCTAGCCAAACTTTTGGTAGGGTGAGCTTGGGTTCAAACAAAGCATACCCTTAGATCGTATCCAAGTTTTAAATTAGAGCAAACCTTGAGAAGATTGGATTGCATCTCCCTGACTCTTTTGCCATCGATGCCTCTTAGGTAATTCACCAGCCAGCCAGGTTGCACAGCATCAGTTGATGAAACAAACAATGCTATCTGCACAATGAAGTAACAGGCCATTATTTCACACTACAGAAAAGTTGTGTTCTCCAAATGCAGCAGACCAATGCCAGTGACCAATGGTGAGACAAAAATACATAATCATCATGCTACAATAAAATTGTAAAAGTAAATCTTGGTGGGATGTAATATCTGGATCTCCAACAGACTGCATGTATAAGCTTTCCGTGCATGCTCACACATGTGTACATCTATATAGACATCTTTACTATAGTTTACAACTGATTGAGTGCTCATGCACCATTTTTATAATTCAAAGTGACCGATATCACCAACGCATCTTCTCGGTTTATCTCACATTGCAAGTATATAGAAAATAAATAATCCTTAGGTACAGTGATTTCATAGACACCGTGCAAACTTTCACACAAGCTTCAGAAACACTATTGGTGCAGAAAAATTGGTATATGTCAAAAGATAGGTATCACTAATTCTTCAACAGTCAGTGTCATTGAAGTATAGAGCCCAGGCCTGTCCATTGTCAACTATGCAGCTATAGTTCCCGTGTTACTTGTTAGTAACTCAGTGATATGGATATATTTGTTCGTTATTCATGCGATTCAGCTAGCAAAATATCCTCATTTTTTCACGTAACAGGTAAAGTTTTGGAGCTCCAGTAAGATATATCAACGGTCTATGCGAACCTTCATGCTTCAAATTAGGGATAATGGCAAGGCATGTTGTAGAACAATGGGCCAACTATACCTTACTGTAGTCAAGTATTCCTTCAAAAGGAAGCTCTAGCTCATCGCTGATTATAACTGGGATACATCCACTAACAATTGCATCAAACAGGCGAGCAGAAGATGGAGTATCCCCAGCAGGATTCAAGCAAAAGAGAGACTTGCGCATGCCAGTCTGAGCTGCTACTTTCCCCTTAGCCCCAGCAGACCCTTCTTCTATGATTATGTCTTCTATGTTTTGTAATTCTGTCACAAGCTTACTGCGTATCTTCCCACCCTAAGCAAGGTCAACAAGATAGAAGATCAAAAGGCAAATAAGACAACGAAAAGTGGAACTATCACATGCATATATAGATCTGATTTTGTCAAAAGCTTGAAATAGTAGCAAGAAACTTACAGCATTTCTTTTAAGTCTTCCTCGGAAGAACAGCAACGTACTTCTTTTGGATTGAGATTCTGACACACACTTATAATCACAAAGGTCAACATTTGGGACATATGGAAGGATAACATCCTTTTCCAGATAAACTTGCCCAGGTTTATACCTGATATAAGGTGGAAAACATGAGTTGTGTTGCTCAACTGATGTATGCAAGCAGCATGGAGGCAGCGTGGCAAACAATGAAGGAATGAATACCATACCAGTTCCCAGTAGAATCCATATCAGGTAGAAGCCATATTGCTTTCTTCACAAATCTTCGGACCGACTTAAAAGACCATGGGTGATGAACAGGAATAACATGATCTCTGCCTTCTGAACGTTGCCAAGCAGGTTGATCAGTCACCCACTTCAAAGCTTCCTAATTACAGGGAAGTAATGGTAAGATCATCTTGGATATAAATAGGGATGAACAGAACAATTAATAATTTGCAATCTAGACAGAGAGTTGGATATTCCCTACAGTCAGGTGACCCCCCCCCCCCCCAACCCCCCCCCCAAAAAAAAATTAGATAGTCATGCAATATTGAGTTCATTCCATAGAGTGTGTTATTATGATTTCTGTTGTGACTGCAGAAACGAATTAAATTTTCTTAATAATTGATGTCAGGTAGATAGCATGAAGAATCAAAGTTTAGCTTGGTCATATGCATGTCCTACAACAAATACTAGCTAAAAAATTAAACCTTGAGAAATGCTCGCACACCCTATAAAGTGCCTTGCATTCTTGTTTCTCCAGCAAGAAGTAACTGATTGTTGTGAAAAATGGCACGTAGAAAATGTCTGCTTCTTCTTGCCGCTCCACCCTGATAACATTCTTCAGAAGTCTTTGTGATTCAGGAGCAATGAGATCAGCCCACAGCCAGTAGTCAATAGAATGCTGCATGTGTGAATGGAGATAAATTCAGACAGTAAAACAAAACAAATGGTAAGTTCCAAATTCATAGTGCTGCAATATTACTTAGTGTAGAGATATTTAACAAAACCATGTTGGAAAACTGATGTAGTAAATTATGATATGCAGAGGTGGTAAATCTAAACAAGCAGTAAACAGACCATTCCTATCCCAGCCAATATAAGTACATGCTATTCCAGTTCAACCATTTCCCACTATATGTAAACAGGATATCGGCAAGTAAACTATTTACAATTTACTAATGCATTCCAGCAAGAGTTTCATGATCTCAAAGAGATCGAAAGAACATCAGCAAATGATACACATCCTTATGTTTGAATCTTGTAATAATTGGCAATTTTCTTCATCCAGGACCAAGAGGATCAGTTTCGAGACCCCCATAGGCCAAGCATAAAAATTACAAATGATATGTGACATCTTATTCAATTACCCCTCTCCCCCTCTGTTGCATCTCACATGCTTTAGACAAACTAGTCTCCATGATCAATATAACAAAACACTTCAAAGCTGTAGCAACCTAGATATTGTTTACATAAACTGATAAAAGTCACAAACAGATGCAAGTCCAAATCTTCAATCTCTCTGTTCAAGCTGTAAAATCAAATTGCTACATAGAAAAAACTATTTTATATAAGATTCAGTCGAGAAGCGTATGTGCCTCATTGGTATAGCTCTACAGCATTGGGTCACAAGAATACCACAGATACCCAGAGCTGCTACAGTGGATCAGCACATAATATTTCTATGAGATCCAACACACTAACATACAGCTCATTTCAGGAACACTTATCTCCCGAAAGCATCAGAGAACAGATTTAATAGAGGAATATAGTAATGCAGCATTACTACTAATGCTCCACTTTCAACCAGCAAGCAATAAAATGACACACGCTCTACAAACTAAGCGCTGTCCACCACCAAATCTGGAAACACGGAGATCTCGTGGCATCATCAAAATAAAAACGACGCGAGATGATACAATTCGATCTCACCGCTCGCCCACCTGCTCGATGAGCCTGTGCACGGGGCTCCCGTTGGAGGTGAGGTTGGTGGTGTCGCGGTACGAGTCCCTGAACAGCCTGAGTAGATCGTAGGTGAACTTGCGCGGCATCTCGTACACGTAGACCCTGAGCGGCGCGGGCGCCGCCGGCCACGCGCCACGGGGGTCCCCGTACAGCCGGGCTTCCTCCTCGCTCCGGATCGCGGTGTCGAGGTCCCCGGGCGCCGCGGAGGAGGCGGCGGGGCGGTGCGGGGAGTCGAGGAAGCGGTCGAGGGAGGCGACGAAGGAGGTGGTGGCGCTGCTAGGGTTGGAGAGCGGGCCGGCGACGGGGCGCGGCGGCGAGGGGGAGAGGAGGAGGAAGTAGACGGCGGAGAAGACGAGGAGGGCGCCGACGGCGAGCAGGCAGCGGGAGGAGCCTGGCCGCGCGTGCGCGAGGGAGGGGAACTGCTTCCCCGCCATGGCTGGAGACTGTCGAGTGGCTGCAAGTTTTGTGTTAAGCCGAGGCTTATGGTTTCAGCACACGAGATAGAGAAAAAAAAAACTCGTACGACTGAAATTTGAACTTCTTTTTATTTTTGTGATGAATGGACTGACATTTGAACTTCTGGAGATAGAGGAATTTGGCAAGCTCAATCTCGAAGTATATGATTCAAACGGGCCCTGTGTGACAATTTAAAAAAAAAAAACATCCTAAAAAGCATATTGGAATCTTCTAAATCGCTATGAGAATCCTACAGTTCAAAGATGCCTTGCTAAATCAGCACCTATTTTCAAAATTCCACTGCAACATGCTATCCAGTTCCTTGCAGGTTTCAAAGACATATATAAATAAATCTACCAATGTATGCATTACACAGAATTGTTTTTGACCGTCTGTTATTTTGCAGGCCCGGAGGTCTTCTTTACTGCCGCGCTGCCCTTCTTCCCAGCGTCGTCGTCACCGTCCAACTTGGCGTGTTCTTTTCTCTTGCGAATCGCCACCTTGGCGTGTTCAACACCGTCGTCGGCAGAGGAGGGAGGATCAGTGACGAGATCGACATGCTGCTGATGATAAGCAGGTAGTAGTCCCAGCGGGATCTCCATCGGATCAGGGTCGCTGGGCGTTCGGAGCCGGCTGCCGGACGAATCAGTGTCGGTGTTCTCTTGACCATACATGCTCCAAGGCCATGGATCAGGCCTGAAGACATGGTCATAGCTGCTCTCGCTCAAGGGCTCCAGATCAGAAAAACCCAATGGGTCGTCGTCGGCAGGCTGCTGGGGATCGGCGCCGGAGCCGGATCCTTCGACCTGGCTGTCGGCGGTGCTGTCCGACCAGTTGGCGCAGCTCTGTAAGAGGCCGGCAGGCATCGTCGCCTGCGCTTGCTGAGACGTGTCGGGGTCGGGGCTGGTGTCCATCGGCTGCTCGTCGACGAGCATCAGTGGCGGCTCGTCCACGTGCTCCTCCTCCCCTGCCTCCTCCTCTTCTTCCTCCTCCTCCTCCCCCGGAGAAGCGCCGGGATTCTTCTCCTTCTTCTTCTTCTCCGGCTTGCGTGTTATCTTGCACAGCACCCAGTCGTTGAGCTGCAAGCGAAACACAGGACACGCATCAAAACACAGACTCGCACGCTAGATAGGCGTGCATGCATGGCATGAAATCGACGACGATGTATGGCTGACCAGCATGAAGTTGGGGGCGGACGAGACGGGCCTGTTGGAGCCGTCGTCGACGAACTCGGTCATCTTCCACTCCGTCTTCTCTATCCGCTTCTTCTTGGGGTCGCCGCCGCCGCCGTCGCCGTAGACGAACACCTCGTACGCCAGCCCGTTCTTGAACCCGATCGTCGCCTTGTCCCTCCCGTAGGTGACCGGCGTGTTCTTGCCCACCGACTTCCAGCGGCCCGTGCTGCCGGTGCTCCGGCTCGGCCGGCCCCCCCTGGCGTACTTGCGGTTCCTCTGCGTGAACACGTACCAGTAGTCCCCCACGCTCCGGCCCAGCCTCGTCGCTGCCAAAACGAACAAACCACGTACGCCATGGCCGGCACAGATCGATCGGTTTAACCGAGTTATACGTTCGGCCATCGAGAAGACAAGAACTCCATCAGGGAGACCACGATCGATCGAAACGAAATTAAAGACGGTGGGCATTGAGCAAGAACTCACTGAGGTTCTGGGGGTGGTCCGCGTACACGTCGGCGTCGCGCACGAGCGGTGTCGGGGGCTCCTCGTTGCGCAGCCTGCACCGGAGGTAGCAGAGGATGAGCTCCTGGTCGGTCGGGACGAACCGGACGCCGGGAGCCTGCAGGTACGGAAACGGCGACGCCGGGGCTGCCTCGCCGGGCTGCTGCTGCTGCGACGACGTCGACGCCACCATGGCTACTGACGAAGTTGACGCGTCCATGGCGGCCGATGACGTTGACGCTTCCATGGCGGCCGGCACGTGCGGATGCTGTCGGAGACAAGGACGTTAGGGGTTCAATTCGGCTGCCCACAGCACGTACGGAACAAGATTCCTTTTCCGTAACTCAACGATCTGCACGATTTATGTAGCATACGATGGGTTTAAGGGGCTGTGGCCAGCCTGCCTGCCTGATGAGCCGATGTACGGACCAAGATTCCTTTCCCGTAACGATTTCCGTAATAACAAGATTCAAACAAGAAAAGTTACCGACTACCTCGCCTCGTCCTTCCACGGCGTTTATTGGCCCAGCCCACGAACCACGCTCGCCTACGAATGAGCCGACAGGTTTTCTTTTGTTTCTTTCGGTTTTTCTCCTTTTTCAATTTCTGGGTGGATCGAGTTATTATTTCATGTGACTGTAAACCAGTTATATATCGGAGATCAAAGAAGGAAGTGATGGCATTTATGGGACAATTATCAAAGAAATTGTTGAAGGAGCTCGGAATTTCAATAGTTGTAATTTCTTTTTTGAAAGTAGAGTTAAGAACAAAGAAGCTCATTGTTTAGTTAAGTTTGCTAGCTCTTTAGAGGAGGGTCGCCACCTGTGGCTGGCAGTTCCCAATGACCCAATGTTATTCCTGTAAACCTCGTGATCGAGTAATAAAGAGGTCTTACCACTCAGAAAAACTAATTTTCTTTTCTTCCTTTCTTGCTTTTTGTTTTTGTTTATTCGTTTTCGTTTATTTCCTCTTTTGATTTTTCCTCCCTTTTCCTTTTTGCTTCTTTGTTATTTTTTATTTTTCTCGTTTTTGTGAACATTTTTTTTAATCAGGAAAATAGTCCGTTCATTGAATTAAAAAAATGATCATCTAATTCAAAAAAACATCATAAAATTGAATTTTGTCGTCATATTAAAAAATTGTTCACCATAATTTAAAAAACATCAAATTCGAAAAATGTTCATCCGGTTTTCAAGAAAAGTTTTTGAATTGAGAATTTGTTCATTAATTTCAAAAAAATCTGAAAAAAACATCAATATCAAAACATTGTTCATCAAAAAATTGAAATTTCGTTCATGGAAATACAAAAAAAGTCATCAAATATAATTTTTGTTTATACTTACAATTTTGAAAGAAAAAAACAAATTCACGAACATTTTTTGAAATTGCGTAGAATATTTTCGAACACATGAATAATTATTCTGAACCAGCGATCATTTTTTTGGTACAATTTTTTTAATTCAGGAACATTTATAGTTCAACGAACATTTTTTGTGTTCATGAATACGTTTTGAATCAACGGATATTTTTTGAGTTTTGTGAACATTTTTCAAATTCGTGAACATTATTTGAACTCAAGGACATTTTTTTGGCTCCACAAACTTTTTCAAAATTCGCAATTGTTTTGAATTTTGGAACTTTTCAAAATCCTGAATTATTTAAAGGAAATGCTATAGTTCACCCGGCTGAAAAAACAGTCCGTGTCCGCCACCTACTCTGCGCTACACGTGGTGCTCAGGGCACACCAAGCTTATCTCCTTCCCTTCCTTAACATTATCTCCTCGCCCACCCATACGCCACCTTTTCTCCTTCCCCGGTCTCCCTCCAATCCATCCCCAATCCACGCGTCGACGCCAATGGGCATACCGATGTGCCAAGCCTCTGTCGGCCACGCCCGTCCTCTTCTCTCTCTCTCTCTCTCTCTCTCTCTCTCTCTCTCGCGCGCGCGCGCGCGCGCGCAAGTTCCTCCATGTCGCCTCTGGAACAAGACCTCGAGCCACGTCCGGCGTCCCGGTGGACCACCGATATCCGCATCCGCTATCATCTCACTATCCTCGGGGATCACCGACGTGGACAGCCATGGTTGCTGCCTCCTCATGCTCTGTTTCCCACAACAATCTTTTTGCAACAACAGTTAGACGCTATTGAAAATAAAATGCCAACTATGTAACAATTTGAATCTTTGGATAGGAAGATCCACAACCAAGTAATTAAATTAGGCTCTACGTTTGGGAATGCATTAAAGATATTAAAAGAAAAAGAATCCATTACCAATAGAGTCGAACAAAGTCCCGCTATAATTGATAATATAGAAAAAGTTATCCATGCATTGGGTTCCGCCTTTTCACCTACGACACCTAATGAGGAACCCACAATTAAAAAAGCAAACTTTGTTTATGTAGCTAAGGTCCCTAAGCCAAATAAGGATGGTTCGTCTAGTAAAGTGAATGAGGACTTCAACATGATTAGCTTTCACCCCAAATATATTGATAAAATAAAGGAGCCCATTCTTGATAAACAATTCCTCAACTTTGTGCCTAGGAGTATCATGATTGAAAAATATGCTTACTAAAACTCCTAAGAAGTCTTATTGTTTGACTGAGGAATTGGATGACAATACATGAAACTATGCATTATGTCTAACTACGAACTTCCAGCCTGCACGCACCAAAGCAGACCCGGAGTGCACCAACTCTCGGGAGCCCCCGGAACCTGCCCGGACCTTGCCGGAAAACGCCGGCGCCTAGAACTTCTGGCCGAACCCGGAACTTTCGGCCTGCCTACCCGTAGAGACTTGGGCCAAGGCCTATGTACCCCTTTCCCCCACCTAGACTATAAATACTCATCTCCTACCTCCGTTTTAGGGTTAGCAAAGTGATGTCTCATTTCTAGTTGAGCTTTGCTCCTTCCACTACCTCTCCCATGGAGATCAAGGCTTCCATGTGAGAAGATCCCCTAGTGGATGTTAAGGCCCCTTTCGAGGGAAGATTCATCTCGGATTCAAGAACCCATCTCCCCATGGGATTTGGGATGAACTTTACCATGCATGCTTCTTTCCCTTTGTTGTTCACGTACCTTGTGGATCTTGTGTGGTTTTGAGTCTAGTGGATGTGTGATTGGACTTGTTGTTGAGTGTTACTCTTGTGATTTCTCCGTGTTTTTCCCCGTGTTCTTCGCGTTGTTCGTGGAATCCCCCTCCAAATCGTGAAAGATCACTAACAAGGGCTTGACCCAATATCATCTTGGATCAGAGCTTTGGTTGTCACGAATTTGGAGTTCCTCCCCTACGTTTTCTAGCCTAATTCTGTTTGTTTTTGTCCCAATTCAAAAATTCCCACCAAAAATAGCCTCACCATTTTTTTTGCAATTTGTTGGTTCTTGTGAGATTTTGTTGCGTTTGATCCTTGGAATTCGTGTTTTGCAAGTGGATCTAGCTTCCCCTCCAGTCAATCCCCCAAAAATATTCTTTTTCCCATCAATTTTGACCCACGAAATCAAGATTTTCCGCCTCCGTTCTCAGATCTGGAAATTAGGGTTCGTTCCCAAAGTATTTCCGTGACCCCGAAACTTTCGGCCTCGCCTAGAACTTCTGCACCCCGAAACTTTTGTCCCTACCCCAGAACTTCCGGGTTAAGCAGAAAGTTTCCGTAAAAATCCCCGGGTCTCCCCCTCACCTCTCCCGCGACCCTTGAACTTCCGGCACCCCTCAGAACTGTCGGAGCCCAGAACTTCTGGCCCTAACCCCTTTCGGCGCCCCCCCCCCCTCGAAACTTTCGGAGCCCGAAACTTCTGGCCCTAACCCTGGAACTTCCGGCCTAACCAGAAACTTGCATCGAAATTTCAGCATCATCCTTTTCACCATTTTGGCCATAACTAATTCATCTCGAGTCCGGTTTTGACGTTCTTTAGCTCGTTTTGTAGCTATTGACATTACTCACCCCATAAAAAATACTTCCATAACCATTTGACTCCATCAAACTTTTTCATATTTGGCATCTTTGCCTAGGCCCACACCATAACTTTCACATACACCCTTTCGCCACAATAACCCAATTTTGACCAATTTTGTTGGAGATTTTGAGTTGCAGTTTCCATTTCCTAAGGTGTTTTTGGCTAATTAGGAACAGTTCGACATCAACAACACCGCCACTCATAATTTCCTCGGCCTCGGCATCGACAACGGTCACTTCACCTTTTGATACCACGACCGTAAGCACGGACGGTAACTTCGACGACGGCATTGTACATTTCCTTGCCATTGCATTGATCGCCCCGAGCCTATTGCGTACCTTACCCATTAAGACTAACAAGTTGAGAATTGCCAGGCCACGCTACTTGTGCACCTTAGTGATATGCCTATTCTGCATAGCTACTTTTAGCATGCAAACATCTTGCTATCTACATTGTGCCATAAGTCTCTCCCGTGCATATCCAATATACTTGTCTCATATCATTGTTCGAGCATCAAGCATAGCAGCAAAGTAAGAAAAGGAGAGAGAAAAGGGAAGAGGAAAAGCTTCTAAGCAAAAGAGGAGATACAAAGAGCTTGTAAGCAATAGAAATAGCATTGAGCCATTTTGCATAGTACATACTCTTGGATCATACATACATTGCATATTTGGGATTGAATATGGCACGTTTACTCTCATAGGTTGGTGCACAAGAGCGTATCTCGCCAATTTGAGAATTGAGCCATCGTCTATCTTGTATCCGTGCAACACGAGCTTCTCCGTGGTATCACATTTTATGCTCATTTCTTGGTTGCGCGGATCCCACTTATCTATCCGCGTGTGTGTTTCCTAGTGCCACCATAGCTATTGATCTTATTGTAATTTTGTGAATCTTCCTAAACATTTTCGACATCTTGGACTAACATTTGCTTGAATTTTGTGCCACTTGTCCTAACCAAGCCACTCGATAAGCTTTACTTTGTAGGTGTGAGTGAACAAGTCCGATACCAATTCCACTATCCTCTCAATTCACATTGGGTGAAACGGGATACATCCTCAACTTTGGGAAAAGGTACCTTGGTATTGTTTATCTCATTTCCTACTCACCTTTGCTTGAGTCTTGTGATGGCTAGGCAAGTCATGTCATCTCCGGTCTTTGACGACAACAACTGCGCGAACAACTACATCACCAAAAGTCACTTCTCCGGCCTACAACGAGCAATGCAAGCTAAATTGTATGACCGTGTTGAGCGACTCGTCACCAACATACAACACTCCGAAGCTCGGAAAAGAGACTACATCAACGACAAGTTGGACGCACACATGGATCATATTCGACACATGTTGGCTAACTACAAGCCTTCTTCCCCTTTGTCATCTTCAAGGAGGAGACGCTCAAGACGCACATATCCGGAGTGCCCATTCAAAGCAAGCATAACGCGGCAACATCCTCATCTTCGAGACGACCATCAAGATGACTTAAATGCACAAGTGCATGAAGATGACGAATGCCATCAACTACAACTTCAAGCACGACAATGCCACCATCAAGATGAAGTCACTCGAGCGAAGCACAAGAGAAGACCATGCGACGAGCAAGGAGAAGTTTCGACGCTAACATCAAGGCACCCGACTACAAGCAATGGTGACACTTCCATCTTCGGAAGCACCCAAGGAATATGGCCGAGCACGGGAAATCTCCTTCGGTCATGGAGGCGAGCAATGAGGTGCCACATCACATGTCGTGGTTTTGTCACAGCAGATGTCCTCGTGCAAGGACTTAGGTGTGAGGCCATCGCTGCTAGGTGGCGACTCAAAGGGGTTGAACGGGAAAGAGAGTCGGGTTTACCCAGGTTCGGCCCCTCCGATGGAGGTAATAGTCTACGTCTTTCTTTGTGTGTATTGATGGATAGATCTCGATTACAAGGGTGCGGAATCGCCAACCTAGCTATCGAGAGATTGTGACTTAAGTCTTTCGGTCCTAGGGGCTTGCCTTTATATACAGGTCAAGACCCTAGGGTTTACAATAGAGTCCGGGTCATATCGTGACTCGTAACCTATAATGACTCTAACTCGCCTTGCTCTTTAAGCAAGGAAATCGGCCGGCATCCTCCGCCTTGTGGGCCTTGAGCCGCCGTCTTCAGGTGTTGGGCCGCCTGGCAACTTAGTCAGCCACCGCCTTGCTTGTCTTGCCTTCATGACACGGCCCATCTTAAACTTGACCGTAGAGCCGTCAACATATTAACCCGGCCCAGTAGGGCGGGTTATATCACGGGGCTATATCCCCGACATTAGGCCCCAGATTGATTTGAATTCATTCACGTCAATTTCTCTTCTCTTCCTTTGGCGGCTCATTATCAAGCATGTGTCCTGTATGGATCTCATAATGTCGGTTTGTAGTGTTTTCAGACTTGTCATTTCTTCAGTGCTTGTCCGTTGTGACATCATCCGCCATCAATTCGGGAAACCAATGGTCCCCTTTTCACTTTTTACTTTGCCTCCTTGCTCCTTCTTCTTCCTCGAGCCCGGAGTTTTCTCACACCACCGCTGCTGTCTCTCGTCTCCGGCGACCACTTCTGAGACCGTCGCGGCATTCCTTCCTCGCCGGGCAAACATCCGCACGTTCCCGCCGCCACCGGTGATCACTCAAGTAAGTCATTTCCCCTGACCTAGATCCATTGTAGTTCATCGAAGTTCTTTGAGTTCTTCAATAACTTTTCTTCGGTTCATCACCATCGCTGGTTTCGTGAGTAGATCCCACAAGTTTAATCATAAAAATAAAGCGGTGGAAACACTGGTTCTGTTTCTTGTATAACACACTTCAATACTTCTTAGCATTAGATGAACCATACTGTCACTGTTTCTCTGCTTCTCCGTTAGGGCTAGCAAATATTTTGCTTTTTGGAACTATTCTTAGATCCACAATCATTGTTGTTCCAGCGGAAACTTGTTTGTCTTGCACTTAGCAAAGGAAACGCAAGCCCTTGACGTAGCTTAAGTCGCATGTATGTTCCGACCGGTCCGTCAGTGTAAACGTGATCCGCCATATAATAAATTGTCGGGTTTAGATGTTGGCTCCATCAGGCAATTTACTTATCATGGATAATTAAGCCGTCTGCTCTTTAGTCGCATGTCTAAGCCATCTCTTTATTTTGTTCAGGCGACTCGTTATGTCAAAATCCACCACCACCTGCAACTGGGTGCCAACTCAAGTTTCTGAGGTTATCTTGAAAGATTACGAGGAACATGGGTTTCTGCCGCCTCAAGACGTGGTTGGCTGGCGGGTTATCCTTGGAGAGGAAATCCCAAAACCAGAGGAGGGAGAAGTGGTGATATTCTTGGATCACCTTCAGAGGTGGTTTTCGCCTCCCAGATCAAAATTCTTTCGGGACGTATTGCACTTCTTCCATCTTCATCCTCAAGACCTGGGTCCCAACTCCATATCGAACATTTGCCAATTCCAAGTGTTTTGTGAGGTATATCTGCAAATGGAACCCACCGTCTCCCTCTTCAGGGAATTCTTCTACTTGAACCGGCAGACCGAATGTGCGGACGGCCCTAGCCTAGAACTTGGCGGGGTCTCAATCCAGAGACGGAAAGACGTCCTTTTTCCTGCTGCCACCCTACCAAGCCATCCTAAGGGGTGGAACAAAACTTGGTTTTATTGTCGGAACACCGCCCCTGCTGACGAAAATCCCTTGCCGTGTTATAGACCCAATCGCCTCCCCATGGATTTCGAACTTCCTGGTTGGGCTCCCCTCGTCGTGCTCCCATCCATGCTCCCGACCATCCATTTTACATCCGATGGCCACCCTATTCTCCTCCCCCACGTCCTTTATCCAGATAAAATGAAACAAAATAACATGTATTCATGTCCGTCTTTCTCGTCTAACAATCGTATCTTCACCTCTCCCCTTTCTAGCGCTCAAGTCAACGCAAACAGGTAGCACCACGCCGTGGCGACGTCGAATCTCCACCCACCATGTCCCTTCGCTTGACTACTCGTCCCGCTATGGAACACAGGTCCGCATTGCTGTTTTGGGCCCTGCACCGGCAGAACCACGGCCTTGCCATGCGGAGCCCATCGCGGCTAACTCGTGTAGGAGATATGCCCTAGAGGCAGTAATAACAGTTATTTTGTATCTCCGAGTTTGTAATGAATGTTTATGATCCATGCTATAACTGCAATGATTCTCGAGTCTACAATAACCACGAGGCTTGGAGGGAAACTCATGTGCACGTGTGGTATAATAAATGGTAAATTGTATTCCTAGTCTTGCCTCTAAGACTGGCTCAAGTATTGCAGGATGATCTTGTTTTCCTGATCATGGGCATGGCTATGCCGGCAATTTTGAGGGCACGATGTTGGTAGAACACTTGTGTTGAATCGACCCAAATTGATGTTATGCTATGAGATTCATTTGTCACAAGTTAATGGTTAATAACACAGAGATAGTTAATGTTTGCATAATTCCTTAGACCATGAGAGTATCAAGTTCCTTCGTGCTTGCTTCGTGAACTTTGGGGTTTGTTAAACGTCATCCGTTACTGGGTGGCTATTACGGCGGCTTACGGGTTCACGGAAAAGTATGGCAAGTAACTTGATAGCTCAAGATTGGGATTTGCTCCTCCGACGATGGAGAGATATTCTCGGGCCCTCTCGGTGTTACGGTATCCATCATCGTCTGGCCAGACACAGTGTGATTTGATCACAGGGATGCCGGAACACGAAAACGAGAAAAGAGAACAAAACCGGTAACGAGGTAACTTGCATAGTGGACAAGTTGTTGATCCACGGGGATGCAGAAAATCTCACCTCGGGTGTTTGTGAAATATCGCGAAGCAACAGGAATAGCACACGGCAACTGGAGGTTCACTCGAATATTCATTCGTGTGGGTATAGGGGTCAATATGGGTGTCCACGGCTCCGATGTTGATCATTGATCGTAAGGGGTTCCGGGTCATGTCTATGCTTCACCGAACCTATAGGGTCACACGCTTAAGGGTCATCTATCTGCTGAATACTAGACAGGGAGTCTGAGAGAAAATCACCGAAAAAGTTTCGGACACCGGAAAAGTTTCGAACAGCGGAAAAGTTCCGCAGAGAGAACACCGGAACAGTTTCGGTAAAACTGAAAAGTTGTTTCAGGGGATTCCATTAAGTCAAATTGGTTTCGGCACATGCCTGATAATTCTTGGAGGGTGCCAGAATCATTCTAGAAACTTCTGGGAATTTTCCGGAAGAATAACCGGAAATGTTCCGGAGCTGCCGGAACCGCTTCGGATGCTTTTCGCAGATGAAAATCACTAATCCGGAATTGTTCCGGATGGCATTGAAAATTATTTTGGTGGGTACTGGAAATGTTCTAAGCCCACATAAATATTTTCAGTTCGACCGGACGCTGAAAAATGTCGTCGTGAATAGTGAAAGTGCTTTTTGGGATATTTATGAAAGTCACCTTTTGGGATATTTCCAAAAGGCTTCTAGAAGGACTTGGGGGCTAAGGAAGCCCCTCATGGGGGGGCCCCAAGGAGAGGTGGGCGGCCAAGGTGGGGCACACCATGGTGCCCCCACATGCCCCATTTGATTTCCCTTTATGCCCTTGTGAAGGGTCTTTTGGGTATTTCAAGTGGCACCTCACCCCTTGGGTTTTTCCTATAAATAGGAGGTGAGTGGACTGCCATATCTTCATCCATTTGCTCTCATACACATGCTATGCTTTGCTAGCTCTCTCTCCCTCCCACGAAAAGAGTTTTTCGTAGAGCCGAAAGGCTGTCTGGGTTCCGGCAGGAACTAGTTCTGGACGGCGAAGCCCTGCCGGATAGATGACACCGTATGTGTGCAACTCTGTAGAGAGATCGTAGTTTCGGTCTTAGTTTGAGAGGTCCTCCCGAAGGGCTGTCCGAGTGATCGTCCGAGTTTCGAAGGTCCTCCCGAAGGGCTGTCCGAGTGACCGTCCGAGTTTCGAAGGTCCTCCCGAAGGGCTGTCCGTGACATCGTCCGAGGGACTGTCCGACCGCCTCCCGAAGGGCTGTCCGATGAGGGAGTACATCCTCGCGGTTGGGAGGTTGTAAAATCCTAGCTGCGGGGATCTGCACCAACGATCTCCACCGACTCTTCTTCCGCTGTGCTTCGAGTCGGTACGGATCAGATCAAACCTTGTATGCAGTCTCCATAGTGGTCCTGGGCGTGCTCGCTATACCGGAAATTTTTGTATTCTATCGCGTTCCCCAACAACTCGTTTCTTCCATGTGCACGTGGAGCTCCTCGTCCGGCACGGTGATGCAAACTACAGGCTCAGCCATCGCGGTTTGGGCTCATCTCTACATAGCCCAGGAACACACGTGTTGATTACTTTTTTTTTTGAATTTTCACCAGGGGAGGAGGGGAAAGCCCCTCAACCACCTGAATATACTACGTAAATAAGGGGGAAAACCCCCCTTACTGAGTGACAGATTTACACAGAGAGTTAAGACATTACACGCGGAGCCGCCAGCCAAAGAGCGGGCTATCAGGTAGGCCTAAGCACCTTGAGCCAGACGTCCACATGGGTGCGATCATCAGTTTTCATCCTGGCTCGCCAGAGAACCGCGTCGTCGCGGCAGGCTTTGAGAGTGGCAGATAGAGATGGCAAGTTGTCTTGGAACACCACGGCGTTTCGCCGTTTCCAGAGCCTCCAGCAACAGAGGAGGACGAAGGCTGCGGGAGAGGCGGCGCCGACCGCGGAAGAGGCGTCAAAGAGATGAAGGGTCTTGATCGAGGCGGGCCCCGGTGACAGACCGAGGTACCTCCAGAACCACACCGCAAACGGGCAGCCAAAAATAAGGTGGTCAGCGGTCTCCAGACTTGTCGCACAACAGGGGCACCCAGCCTCCTTCGCAGTTAGGATGATCTTGCGGAGTAGCACGTCCCGCGTATGAATGCGCGACAGGGTGAGCAGCCACATGAAGAACTTGACGCGCGTGGGGGCCCGGTTCGACCACAAGAAGGTGGCCGCCTCCGCCTCCACACTACCGAAGCGTTGCAGGGCGTACGCCGCACGGGCCGAGAACTAGCCTTTAGGTCCCGCGCACAGATTAGCCAGTCGGGAGTCCGGAGACTCGCTCCGGGGGCAACCCTCCACGAGTAGCTGGACAGCGGCACACTCCCGGACAACCAGCGGAGTGAGCCGGGGCACTAGCAGGGCACGTACCCCCCGCTGACGGGCCTCCCACACCATAACCTCCGCGCAGGTCGTATGTGAGAATAAGGCAGGAAAAGCCACTCGTCGTGCCAGAACGAGGTCCACTTCCCATCTCCCACCCACACGGGTGAGAGCGAACGGTAGACGGGCAGTAGCCCCGTTAGAGCCCGCCAGTGCTCGCCCTCCAGAGAGGGTCGGCCGTGGGCGAGAAGAGAGCGACCGCCCATCCGCTCCCAAACCCAGGAGGCCCACCTCGACGGGACCCCAGAGTGCAAGCGGTGTACTACCTCCGTCCTGGTTTATTGGTCCCCTTCGCATTTTGTGCTCAATTTTGACCTTAGATATGACTAATAAGATGTTAATGCATGTAACCAAAAATAATATTACTGGAAACATTATTAAAATACGAACCCACTATATAATTTTTTATGACATGCGTTATTATTTTCTTAGTTAAATATATGGTCAAAGTTTGGCACAAAATACTAAGGGGACCAATAAACCAGGATAGAGGTAGTAGCAGCTTGAGGAGGAGGCAGTCATTTTGGACGTCGAGAGCCCGGACACCGAGCCCGCCCTCCACCTTGGACCGACATACCTGC
This sequence comes from Elymus sibiricus, assembly GCA_039707655.1. Taxonomy (NCBI): domain Eukaryota; kingdom Viridiplantae; phylum Streptophyta; class Magnoliopsida; order Poales; family Poaceae; genus Elymus; species Elymus sibiricus. Next base: position 386,497,799 of record CM077667.1, read on the forward strand.
ACCCAGGCAACCAAGCACTGCGCACCGGAGGCCCGCTCGGCGACATTCCACAGGAACGCCCGCCTAAGCTTGTCGAGCGCCCCGATCACCGCGGGGGGGGGGGGGCGCATGGCTGCCATGGCATAGGTGGGGATGGAGTCGAGCACCGCGTTGATGAGCACCAGACACCTAGCAGGGGAGAGCAGACGCGCTCTTCATCCGGCTAGGTGACGTGGCTTGAGACTGCGTCGGTATTTCCCCCAAAGAGGAAGGGATGATGCAGCACAGCGACGGTAAGTATTTCCCTCAGTTATGAAACCAAGGTTATTGAACCAGTAGGATGATCACCAACACCCAATAAGTAGCACCTGCACACAAACAACAAATACTTGCAACCCGACGCGAAAGAGAGGTTGTCAATCTCTCTACGGTAAAAAGATAGATTAGGTAGTGATAGATAGGAGAGATAGATCTCTCAAGAACAATAATAAAAAGAGTAAATATGCAGCAATACATTTTTGGGTTTTTGGTTTTGTAGATCTGAAAACAAAGATTGCAAAAACGTAGATCGGAAAGCAATATGATGGAAAAGTAGACCCGGGGGCCGTAGGGTTCACTAGTGGCTTCTCTCATGAGTATAGCGCACGGTGGGTGAACAAATTACTGTTGGGCAATTGATAGAAAATCGAATAGTCATGACGATATCCAAGGCAATGATCATTATATAGGCATCACGTCCCAGATAGATAGACCGACTCCTGCCTGCATCTACCTCTATTACTCCACACATCGACCGCTATCCAGCATGCATCTAGTGTATTAAGTTCATGGAAAAATGGAGTAATGCAATAAGAACGGTGACATGATGTAGACAAGATCTATTCAAGTAGGAATAGACCCCATCTTGTTATCCTTAATAGCAACGATACATGCGTGTCTTGTTGCCCCTTCTGTCACTGGGAAAGAACACCGCAAGATCGAACCCATCACAAAGCACCTCTTCCCATGGCAAGAAAAATCGATCTAGTCGGCCTAACTAAACCAAAGATTAGGAAAAGAAATACGAGGCTATAAGTAATCATGCATATAAGAGATCAAAGAAGACTCAAATAATTTTCATGGATAGAAACTGGTCATGAACTCAAAATTCATCGGATCCCAACAAACACACCGCAAAAGTTTACATCAAATAGATCTCCAAGAGACCATTGTATTGAGAATCATAAGAGAGAGAGAGAAGAAGCCATCTAGCTACTGCCTACGGACCTGTAGGTCTATGGTGGACTACTCACGCATCATCGGAGAGGCACCTATGAAGAAGATGAACCCCTTTGTGATGGTGTTTAGATTGGATCTCGCTGTTCTGGAACATGCGGCGACTGGAATTGTGTTTCGTCGACTTCCCTAGGGTTTTTGGAATATTTGGGAATTTATAGGCATCAGAGGCGGTGCGGAAGGGGGCCGAGGAGGGCACAACCCATCAGGGCACGCCGGGGCCTCCCTGGTGCGCCCTGGTGGGTTGTGCTCTCCACATCCCACCTCTCCGGCAGTTGTTTGGCCCACTGGGTGTCTTCTGGTCCAGAAAAAATCTCCAAAAAGTTCGTCGCGATTGGACTCCGTTTGGTATTGATTTTCTGTGAAGTAAAAAACAAGCAAAAACAGCAACTGGCACTTTGGCACTATGTCAATATGTTAGTCCCAAAAAATGATATAAAGTTGTTATAAAATGATTGTAAAACATCCAAGAATGATAATATAACAGCACGGAACAAGCAAAAATTATAGATACGTTGGAGACGTATCAGCATCCCCAAGCTTAATTCCTACTCGTCCTCGAGTAGGTAAATGATAAAAACAGAATTTTTGATGTGGAATGCTGCCTAACATGTTCATCACATTCTTTTCTTTTGTATAGCATGGACATTTGGACTTATAATGATTCAAAGCAATAGTCTAGTTTTAACATAATGACTTCAATACTCAAGCATGTCAACAAGCAACCATGTCTTTCAAAATATCAACACCAAAGAAAGTTATCCCTAGACCATCATGCTCAATCATTGATCCATTCATGAAACACACTCAAATATTAGCTATGCCCAATGCTCAAGTACGATCATAGTGCCCCCTAGTTGGTGCTTATAAGAGAAGATGGAGAACTCAAAGCAAAAATAAAAATTGCATAAAGTAAATAGAAAGGCCCTTCGCAGAGGGAAGTAGGGATTTGTAGACGTGCCAGAGCTCAAGGTTTAAATTGAGAGAGAGAAAAATATTTTGGGTGGCATGCTTTTCCTGCCAACGAAAACGACAAAGTAGCTCACAATACTTTTCATGCTAGATATATCATAGGCGGTTCCCAAACAGAAAATAAAGTTTATTCCTTTTTCCACCAAACTTTCACTTTCCATGGCGGGCCGTATCCACAGTTGCCTTCCATACCAACACTTTCCAAGGAATTTATTATTTGACAACATAAAGTAAATATTTTTTTTCTTTTTCATTTCGGGAATGGGCATCCCTATTACCGCCGCACTCTCGTGCGATGACAAGTGAATAAACACTCATCTTGAGAATAACACATCTAGCATGGAAAAATATTGGACACTCCCCACCGTTTCATGAGCGGTATGGGCACACAAAGAGAAAATTTATTTTAAAATTTTAGAGATGGCACATACAAATTTGCTTGGGACGGCATGGAAATACCGCATATACGTAGGTATGGTGGACTCATAAGGCAAAACTTGGTTTAAAGATTTTGGATGCACAAGTAGTATTTCTACTTAGTACAAATGAAGGCTAGCAAATAGATTGAGAAGCAACCAAACCAAGAAACGAAAATTCACATAAGTGAGCATTGAAAATAACTAACACCGAATAATGCACCACAAGTAGGATGTAACTTCATTGCATAACTATTGACTTTCGTGCATGCATAGGGAATCACAAACCTTAACACCAATATTCCTACTAAGCATAATTACTCACTAGCATGACTCACATATTACTATCATCATGTTTCAAAACTATTACAAGGAATCAAGTTTAATTTGTCCAATGATCTTCATGAAAGTTTTTATTATATCCTCCTTGGATATCTATCACTTTGGGACGAGTTTCATCTCTCAAAAAGGTAAGTGAAGCATGAGAGGTTTTCTTCAAAATTTACCAGCTCTCAAATTAATCTAAGTGAAGCATGAGAGTATTTCTACAAAAATTTCCAAGCACACCGTGCTCAAAAAGATATAAGTGAAGCACATAGAGAAATTCTAACAAATCATAGCATGATTGTGGCTCTCTCAAATAGGTGTGTATAGCAAGGATACAAAGGAAAAAACTAAAAAGCAAATCAAGCAAAGATACAAGACGCTCCAAGCAAAACTCATGATATGTGACGAATAAAAATATAGCTCCAAGTAAAATACCGATGGTCGTTAGAAGAAAGAGGAGATGCCACTCGGGGGCATCCCCAAGCTTAGTTGCTTGTTTCTCTTTGGATATATCTTGGGGGTGTGGTAGCATCCCCAAGCTTAGGATTTTATCACTCTTCCTTCATCCATCGCGATCTCACCCAAAACTTGAAAATTTCAATCACACAAAACTCAACAAAATCTTCGTGAGATCCGTTAGTATAAGAAAGCAAATTGCTACTTTAGGTACTATTGCAAACCCATTCATATTTTATTATTGCATTATACCTACTGTATTTTAACTTTACCATGGCTCATACCCTTCAATATAACCCATAGATTCATCAAAACAAGCACACAATGCAACGAAAACAGAATCTGTCTTAAACAGAATAGTCTGTAGTAATCTGTACTCTACTCATAGTTCTGTAACTCTAAAAATTCTGAAAAATTAGGACAACGTAAGGACTTTGTATAGAAACACTGTGTGAAAATTTAAGATCAATATCACGTTCCAGAAAAAAATGAAAATTCATATAATGGACGCAAAGTTTCTGTTTCAGATTCAGCATCACTTCTACTCATCCTATGAATCATCCTAAAGGCTTTACTTGGCACAAACACTAAATAAACCTGAAAAACACAATCATAATAGAGGCGTAATTGTGTCAACACTCAAAAACAAAAAGGAAAAAGCAAAATTTTATTTATTCATTGGGTTGCCTCCCAACAAGCGCTATCGTTTTACGCCCCTAGGTAGGCATAACGCATACATTCAAGTATTGTCATCCTTGGTTTTCAATTCCTCAATCACACAATTAGATTTCCTCAAGGATTTAGCATGCATATTTTTTATGACAACAGTCCTAGGAAGAAAACCAAAAAAATCATTCTTGTAAATAGGGTCTCTTATGATTTCAACAAAGTCGGGATGAATACTAATCATTTTAAGATCCCCCTTGTGACTACTAGGTGTAGCAACTTTGTTTTTAGTGACTTGCGTGGTCTTGCCAATCTTTACAGGAGTTTTTTCAATAGTTTTGATAGAAGAAAAAGCTAAACCCAAATTATTAAAAATCTCTTCTATCTTATCAATCTGGTAGGGGCTCTCTTCTACCCTTTCGTTAACTACGGTTTCTTTTTCCTTAAGAAATTTAAGAGCATCTCCCGCCTTAGATCCAATTTTATTAGAAAGATTATGCATCCTTTTATCTAGATCATCAAGATGTTCTTTAGTAATCATCCTCTTTTCAATAGCATCTAATCTCTCCATAACTTGTTCGAGAGTTAAAGTTGTCTCATTGATCATGATAGGTGGTGATCCCACTAGACTTCCCAAAGCATTAAAAGCATCCAAAGATGGACACATCAAAAAATTTCCACCGGTAATCGTATCAAGGACGAATCTATACCAAGTGGTGATGCCAACATAAAAACTGCGAAGAAGAACAACGGTAGATTGCTTATGGGTAGATCTATTATGAGCATTGCAAATCCGGTACCAAGCATCTTTTAGGTTCTCCCCTCCCCTTTGCTTAAAATTAAGAACCTCATTATTGGGGGTACACGCAATAAAGGAAGAACTAGCCATGATGACTAAGCAAGAGATCTGACGAGAAAAAGGCAAACAAAGAAGAAGGCGAATAAAACGGCAAATTGGTGAAGTGGGGGGGAGGAAAACGAGAGGCAAATGGTAAATAATGTAATTGCAAGGAGATGAGATTTGTGATTAGGAACCTACTAGATGGTGGTGGAGTCCCCTCGACGCCTACGATTGGCATGTAGAAGAGACCGCTTCCTCCTTGGCAACGGCGCCAGAAATTCCTTTGACGTGGCTTCAGACTGCGTCGGTATTTCCCCAAAGAGGAAGGGATGATGCAGCACAGCGACGGTAAGTATTTCCCTCAGTTATGAAACCTAGGTTATCGAACCAGTAGCAGGATCACCAACACCCAATAAGCAGCACCTGCACACAAACAACAAATACTTGCAACCCGACGCGAAAAAGAGGTTGTCAATCTCCCTACGGTAAAAAGATAGATTAGGTAGTGATAGATAGGAGAGATAGATCTCTCAAGAACACAAATAAAAAGAGTAAATATGCAGCAATACATTTTTAGGTTTTTGGTTTTGTAGATCTGAAAACAAAGATTGCAAAAACGTAGATCGGAAAGCAATATGATGGAAAAGTAGACCCGGGGGCCGTAGGATTCACTAGTGGCTTCTCTCATGAGTATAGCGCACGGTGGGTGAACAAATTACTGTTGGGCAATTGATAGAAAATCGAATAGTCATGACGATATCCAAGGCAATGATCATTATATAGGCATCACGTCCAAGATAGATAGACCGACTCCTGCCTGCATCTACCTCTATTACTCCACACATCGACCACTATCCAGCATGCATCTAGTGTATTAAGTTCATGGAAAAACGGAGTAATGCAATAAGAACGGTGACATGATGTAGAACGATCTATTCATGTAGGAATAGACCCCATCTTGTTATCCTTAATAGCAACGATACATGCGTGTCTTGCTGCCCCTTCTGTCACTGGGAAAGAACACCGCAAGATCAAACCCATCACAAAGCACCTCTTCCCATGGCAAGAAAAATCGATCTAGTCGGCCTAACTAAACCAAAGATTCGGAGAAGAAATACAAGGCTATAAGTAATCATGCATATAAGAGATCAAAGAAGACTCAAATAATATTCATGGATAGAAACTGATCATGAACTCAAAATTCATCGGATCCCAACGAACACACCGCAAAAGTTTACATCAAATAGATCTCCAAGAGACCATTGTATTGAGAATCATAAGAGAGAGAGAGAGAGAGAGAGAGAGAGAGAGAAGAAGCCATCTAGCTACTGCCTACGGACCCGTAGGTCTATGGTGGACTACTCACGCATCATCGGAGAGGCACCTATGAAGAAGATGAACCCCTCCGTGATGGTGTTTAGATTGGATCTCGCGGTTCTGGAACTTGCGGCGGCTAGAATTGTGTTTCGTCGAATCCCCTAGGGTTTTTGGAATATTTGGGAATTTATAGGCATCAGAGGCGGTGCGGAAGGGGGCCGAGGAGGGCACAACCCATGAGGGCACGCCGGGCCCCCCCTGGCGCGCCCTGGTGGGTTGTGCTCTCCACAGCCCACCTCTTCGGCAGTTGTTTGGCCCACTGGGTGTCTTCTAGTCCAGAAAAAATCTCCAAAAAGTTCTGTCGCGATTGGACTCCGTTTGGTATTGATTTTCTGCGAAGTAAAAAACAAGCAAAAAAAACAACTGGCACTTTGGCACTATGTCAATAGGTTAGTCCCAAAAAATAATATAAAGTTATTATAAAATGATTGTAAAACATCCAAGAATGATAATATAACAGCACGGAACAAGCAAAAATTATAGATATGTTGGAGACGTATCACTAGGTAACGGTCCACCTTAGCAATCAAGGGTGCGAAGTCGTCGAGCTTGAGCTTGTCGTAGGAGAGCGGCAGCCCAAGGTATGTCTGAGGAAAGGAGCCCACGTGTAGGACCGAAAGTATGTCTAGAGGGGGGTGATTAGACTACTTGACCAAATAAAAGTTTTGCCTATGCCAAGTTTTAGGGTTGACAGTTTTTAGCATTTCATGGCAAGTCAAGTACACCCTACACATGCAAGTCTAAGAGTATATAGCAGCGGAAAATAACAACAAGCATGTATAGAAGGGATAGGGTAGGAGAATCAAACACAGTTGTAGACACGATGATTTTTCCCGTGGTTCCGATAGGTGGCGCTATTGTACATCCACGTTTATGGAGTCTTCAACCCACGGAGGGTAACGGTCGCGAGAGTCCACGGAGGGCTCCACCCATAAGGGTCCACGAAGTAGCAACCTTGACTATTCCATAACGGCTTCCGTCCACGAAGGACTAGCCTCACTATGGGTAGATCTTCACGAAGTAGGCGATCTCCTTGCCCGTACAAACTTCTTGGTTCACTCCACAACACGAAGTAGGAGGCTCCCAAGCGACACCTAACCAATCTAGAAGGCACCACCCTCCAAAAGGTAATAGGCTCGGTAATGACGATGAACTCCTTGCTCTTGTGCTTCAAGATGATAGACTCCTCAACACACAATCACTCTCTCACAGATATGGCTTGGTAGAAGAGATGGGATTGGTGGAAAGCAACTTGGGGAGGCTAGAAATCAAGATCCATATGGTAGGAGTGGAAGATCTTGACCTCAACACAAGACTAGGTGGTTCTCTCTCAGAAAACTGGATGGGCAAGTATGGAATAGTTCTGAGTGCTTCACTTTCGAGTAGGTGGTGGTGGAGGGGTATATATAGGCATCCCCAAAAATCCAACCGTTACACACAAAATGACCAACTCGGTGACACCGATGTGTGAATCTCGGTGGTACCGAAGTGACCAAAAGGTGGCAACTTTTGAATCTCGGTGAGACCGATATAGGAAACTCGGTTGCACCGATAAGGTGACCTACGGTCAGATTTCCAATCTCGGTGACGCCGATCCAACATTCTCGGTGGGACCGAAAATGTGAATTTGCGTAACAGAAAGTTGGCAACCCAAACTCGGTGGCACCGGTATGGAATCGGTTGCACCGAAGTGGCTAGGGTTTGGCTGAGTCTGTCTAGGGTTTGGAACTCGGTGGCACCGGGATAGGAATGTTGGTTGCACCGATTTTGAGTGTTTGGCTTAGGACAGACTTTGGTGGGAGAGCTTGTGGATGTTTTTGGTGACTATCTCTTGTGCACGTATGAGCATATTGTTCACCAACAAAACCTTACCCCCTTTTAATAGTATTGGCTTTCCTATGGACTCATAGTGATTTCTCACAAATATAAAATGTAGATTCCTCTTGCTTGAAGCTTGGCCAACCTATTTCCTTGCATCTTGGGGTATCTCCACAATCTCCTTTTGCCAATCCTATCATTGAACATTTCCTGAAATATACTTGGTAGAAACATTAGTTCAATGACTTATATGTTGTTATTAATTACCAAAACCACCAAGGGAGCAAATGTGCTTTCAATCTCCCCCTTTTTGGTAATTGATGACAACATATAGATCAAAGCTTCGACAAATGATATAATCAATGAATATAATCGTCGCTTTGAGAAGTATGTGATAAGCAAGAGCTCCCCCTAAATTTGTGCATTATTTTGAATTTGCGTTTGAATGCAAATGCACAATCGATTAGGTACATGGGGCACTTCTTCCATGTCACATACAACTTGGTGGTGTGTGAGAATAATTAGAGTGAGCATCATAGCACAACACAATCAAGCAAAGATAATGATCATCTCATAAGCATTGAGTTGATAGGAGATAGTTGCATAATGCACATGAGCAATCACAAAGAACCATGTATCACAAGCAACCAAAAGACACAAACGTTTTTTTGAAAAACAGCAAAACACCAAAACGCTCTCTCACTCGAAGCCTAAAGATCTATATACACTTCTCCCCCTTTGGCAACAAGTTACCAAAAAGTTCAAAGGCATACATCTAATCGTTCTTGGGCTGATCTCCTCCGGTTGTTGATGAAGGAGTCGAGAGAACCGCGTCGGCGAAGATGTCAGCTGATGTCCTGGATGGAGTTGGTGTGGCAACTGGAGGAACTGGAACTGTTGGAGCAGGAGCTGATGAAGAGGGCCTCAAGTCTGGAGCTGGCACAGTGGCTGATCTGGCCTGAGTGGGAAACTGTGTGCCTGTCCTGAGAGGTGATCCATCATCATCATCATCATCAGAATCAGAAGAATGAGGAAGAGGCACTGAGTCAACTTCCTTCTTGAGCTCATTCACTGTCTTCGTCAGTCCATCAACCTTATCATTGAGAGTCTTGATTCTGTTTTCAAATATCCTCACAAGACTGTTCTGGTTGTCCAGAATCCCCTTAATGTCCTTCTTCATGTCCTGAACTGATGAGATTAGAAGATCCATTTGCTCATTCCTGGATCTAGGGACTTGAGCACTAGTGGCTCTAGCTGCCTCGGCCTCTGCCTGAGCTGCAGCTGAAGTGGGATGTCCTTGTTCCATCACCACAACATTGTCCTCGAGATCTGGCTGTAGGGGTAGATGTGGACGATCTAGAGCAAAAATGTGTTTCTCCAATTTAGAATTGATAAGCATCTGGATGTAGGGTGCATAACAGCAAGAGCGCTTCGGATCAGCGGCAACCCTCTTGATTGTCTCAACAATCAAATCCATGACTCTGATCCTGGTGTGTCTGTCAAGGTGGATCAGCATATTTATGGAGTAGCCTCGGATCATCTTTTCATCTCCTGACTTGGGCATCAAAGTATGCCTCAGAATGGTGTTCATGGTGCGGAGGCCAGCCTGAAGGAAATAGATGGATCCTAGCTTGTGAGTCTTCACATTTGCAGCAGGGATCTCCTTATACATATTGGCCATAGCATTGTGGCTCTCCTTGGATTCTGAGTAGACATCCAAATCACCATCCTGTGCTTCTGGGACTCCTAAGATGGTAGCCCACTCCTCAACAGTAGATTCATACCTTGCACCTTCAGTCATCCATACAATTCTACCATCTCCATAGAAATGTGCAGTGGAGTAGAATTGCATGATCATCTCATCATTCCAAGCAGTGAACTCTCTGCCAACAAACTCATCCAAACCAATGCAGTGGAAATTATCTTGGACACTTGGAAAGTAGTCCTTGTTTTCCTCGATGAATTTCCAGTCAACATAGCGCATATCGCTCACAGTTGGACTCTTGTCAAGGAGCACAGTCTCATAGAAGTCATGTTGCTCTTTGGTGAAAAATCTGTAGTCCACAGCTGTCTTCTTCCTCTGGGCATATGGATCAGCAGCTCTCCATGCCCTCAAACCTGTATCCTTCCTCTTCTTCATATCCTCAGCTAGTGGGTAGCTGGCATTGTGAACTGGAAGGTGAGGTCTAAGCTTCATCAAAGCAGACATAGCATCCTCATCCTCAACTCTGGAGGTAGTCCCTTTGTTCTTTTCAGAAGCAGGAATGTGCCTAGACAATTTCTTAGGCTTCTCAGCAGCAGGCTTCTTGGGGACAGACTTGGTACTCTTGGAAGTACCGCTCTTTGGCATAGCATCAGACATGAGTTTATTTTGCTTCTTCTTGGGAGGGGCTTTCTCAACATGTTCTTCCTCCTCCTCAGCAGCAGCACCAGCAGCCTCCTCTGGATCTTCATACATGGAAGTTCTTCTGCCAATAACATGAACAATCCTCTTTCTTGCTTTCTTCTTCTCACCTGCCTTCTTAGGCAATGATTTCTTCTTTGGAGGTGACTCAAGATGAAGAGCCATTCTTGTCCTAGTACCTTCACGAGGGAGCTCAATAGTCATTGTAGCTCTAGCACTCTCAGGTGCTCTCACTGAAGCAGAACTGGCATATGTCTTGCCAACCACTTTCCTGGAAGAAGTAGCTTCATTGGCAGCTTTCTCTTGCTTCTTGGCAAGAATTTCTTCCAGCACAAAATCTGAATCTTCTTCATCTGAGTTCAGCTTCTTCCTTGCCTTAGTAGCAGCCTTGTGCAATCCATGGGAACTGGGAGTGCCTGGATCTGAAGATGAACTAGACTCAGGACTAGTGCCTGAATCCATCTCAACACTTTGCTCTCGGAGATCATTCTGACTGTCCTCAGCTTCTGACATACTGACCCTGTGAATAGAATATAGATGAGCAGAATAGAATGAGTCATCACAAAATGAGGCTGGTTTTTGAAAGTTTTGAATAAAGGATTTCCAAAGTTTTGCATTCTGTCAGATACAAATCGGTAAGGCCGAAGCAAAAATTTCGGTGACACCGAGACTGACTGTCCATTTAACAGAAACTTGGCACCCTTTTCGGTGGGACCGAAAAGGAGTACTCGGTTTCACCGAGACAGTTCTCAACAACACAGAAACGAAAATCGGTGGTACCGACTTTCTTGATTCGGTTCTACCGAGTTGCGTCGAGCGGAAGGCAAACCCTAGAAAATCAATCATTCGCTAGGCTATAGGAATTTTCTTGTGGATAGGAAGCTGTGCAAACTGGCTTATAGAGAAAACAAATCCAATGCGCAAGAATTAGAAGGGGAGGCGCAAAGGAGGTCGAATCCGTACCCTAACTTGGTGCGGATCCGCTACGGCGGCGACGATGGAGCAGATCTCGTCGGCGGCGGCGATTCCCAGCGGCGGAGGAGGCTCGGGAAGGCAAGGCAATGACCAGGGGTCTCGAAGCGGCAGCTTAGGGTTTGGGGCGCGACGGTTTGAGGATGAAATTTCAAAGCGTCGGGTCCACAGATATATATACCCTCCACTGTCGGTGGTACCGATTTTATGTTTTCGATGTCACCGAGTTCCACAACTGTCAGTTGACAGGGAAACTCGGTGTAACCGAGAATATGAAATCGGCAGTACCGAGATTGAAAACCAGATCAACCCTAGGCATTTGGTGAGACCGAGATTGTGGGTTGGTTCCACCGAGATGCACTTGGGAGGTTTTAATGGTCAGTCCTTGTCGATACGGAACTCCGAGTGCTCCACACACAGAGGGATCGAAAGGTACTTGTTCAAATTTTGTGATGTAGCATGAATAGAATGTGAGGTGAGAAAGCATAGATAGCTAAAGAGTGGTCCTAGGCATTCTTGTCCATCCAATTGGCAAAAGATAAATCAAAAGCCAAATAGCAACAATTGGATGTCCTCGAATGAGAAAATAAATGCAGACCAACATGCTCACACAATAAGATGTCAAATGAAATCATGACAAACATGCACAAACATACTAGCATCTAACAAGCACTTGGGCGATGACGAAGTCATCTATATATGAGTATTTGACTTAGGAGCCAAGTAAGAATACTTGATCATAGGTCATACTCATCGTTTAAGCACAAGTGGGGTTACCACTTTTACATAAAGCATTTAATGTTGTCGCATACTAAGAGATGCTTTGACTCAAGTCTTAGAGTAAAGCTCCCCCTTGATGTGACATCCCCCCATAAGAGGGATAAACTAACCTTGGGTTTTGTCAAATAAGACTTCATGTTGGTGAGGTAGTTGTGGATGCTCAAGGTTGATGAAGATCACCAAGAGTTGGGAGCATCCTTGTTGTTCCCTTACTATTCTCACCTACATGGGTTAGTCCCAATACACAAGAGACAAATACAAGGATATCTATGGACATGGAGTGCAAAGCATGTGTTATGATGTCCATTGATTTGTTGATTACCTTGTCCCTTGCTTACCTTTGAGGGAATGTGTGACTCCTTGAACTATTGCATAGAGTTGATGTTGATTGCAAATAATTCTTGCCAATAATGAATGTGAGTGAATTTCATTGGCGGAGTCACCCCTCAAGAACATACTAGTTCTTCTTCTTGGGAACCCACATCAAGTTGATGGGGATCCTTGGTGTTGAAGTAGCCTTTGTAGAAGTTGAGCTTGAAGTAGCCTTGGGAACCCACTCCACCATAGCTAGGGATTCATCTTCATATGAGTCAATGTCCTCTTGAAGCTTGTTCTTGCCCTTGAGCTTGTGGTCTTGTGGTGGAAGGTCATCTTGAGTGCTTGTCCCCTTGGGAAGAGTATTTTCATACTTCTCCTTTTGAGGAACAAACTTGGGCTCGGGATATTGACCTTCTTCCCATTCAACTCCGTTAGCGTTGAAGTAGCCAACACCACGATTCTTCCGGTATCCTCCGTGCTGTTGGGGAACGTTGCATGGGAAACAAAAAATTTCCTACGCACACACAAGATCTATCCATGGTGATGAGCATCTACGAGAGGGAGAGTGAATCTACATACCCTTGTAGATCGCTAAGCGGAAGCGTTTAAGAAACGCGGTTGATGTAGTCGAACGTCTCCGCGATCCAAATCGCAAGTCGTCCCTCGATCCGATCACGAACTAGCGCCGAACGGACGGCACCTCCGCGTTCAACACACGTACGGCTTGATGACGCCTTCACCTCCTCGATCCAGCGAGCGATGATGAAGTAGTGGTTGAGTTCCAGCAGCACGACGGCGTGGTGATGGTGGTGAGGAACAATCTCTGCAGGGCTTCGCCAAGCGCTACGGAGATTATGACGGAGGAACTAGAGGGTTAGGGTTGACGCACACGGCTTGGGGAAATCTTGATGTATCACGTGTGCTAGCCCTGCCCCTCTATTTATACGTTGAGCCTTGGGGTCTAAACTTGGAGTAAAAGCCTCCTCCAGGTCGGTTTTGCCCGCACAAGGTCGGTTTGGCCCGCAGGGAAAGAGTCCAACTCGGATCCCTGCCGAACCGTGCACAGCCGCGCACAAGCGGTAGTACCGCTTCACACAAGCGGTAGTACCGCTTGGGCGGTAGTACCGCTTCACACAAGCGGTAGTACCGCTCGGGCGGTAGTACCGCTTCACCAAGCGGTAGTACCGCTTACGCGGCAGCAAAACTACTTTTGCACTTTCCAATACCTCGTGGGCTTTATCCCTTTGGCCCATATAAAGTGTTGCTGCACCCGAACACTTCGGTAAACATCCGGAACCCATTCCGGTGAACTCCGGAACTCTTCCGGAGATCAAAACACTATTATCACATATATCAATCTTTACCTCCGGACTATTCCGGAGATCCTCGTCATGTCCGGGATCTTATCCGGGACTCCGAACAACCTTCGGTCACCAACATAATAACTCAACTATACTAATCGTCACCAAACGTTAAGTGTGTAGACCCTGCGGGTTCGAGAACTATGTAGACATGACCGAGACACCTCTACGGCCAATAACCAATAGCGGGACCTGGATGCCCATATTGGCTCCTACATATTCTACGAAGATCTTTTATCGGTCGAACCTCTATGTCAAGGATTCAGTTAATCCCGTATGCTGTTACCTTTGTTCTTCGGTATGTTACTTGCCCGAGATTCGATCGTCGGTATCACTATACCTAGTTCAATCTCGTTACCGGCAAGTCTCTTTTACTCGTTCCGTAATACAAGATCCTGTGGCTAACTCTTTAGTCACTTTGCTTGCAAGGCTCAATGTGATGTTGTATTACCGAGTGGGCCCTGAGATACCTCTCCGTCACACGGAGTAACAAATCCCAGTCTTGATCCATGCCAACCCAACAGACACCCTCGGAGATACCTGTAGAGCACCTTTATAGTCACCCAGTTACGTTGCGACGTTTGATACACACAAGGTATTCCTCCGGTGTAAGTGAGTTGCATGATCTCATGGTCAAAGGAACAGATACTTGACATGCAGAAAACAATAGCAATAAACTGACACGATCAAATGCTACGTTTACAGTTTGGGTCTTGTCCATCACATCATTCTCCTAATGATGTGATCCCGTTATCAAATGACATCTCATGTCAATGGCTAGGAAACCTTAACCATCTTTGATCAACGAGCTAGTCAACTAGAGGCTTACTAGGGACACAGTGTTGTCTATGTACCCACACATGTATTTGAGTTTCCAATCAATACAATTATAGCATGGATAATAAACGATTATCATGAACAAGGAAATATAATAATAACCAATTTATTATTGCCTCTAGGGCATATTTCCAACAGTCTCCCACTTGCACTAGAGTCAATAATCTAGTTCACATCACTATGTGATTTACATTGTAATGAATCGAACACCCATGCAGTTCTGGTGTTGTTCATGTTTAGCCCTTGGAAGAGGTTTAGTCATCAGATCTGCAACATTTAGATCCGTGTGTACTTTGCAAATATTTATGTCGTCCTCCTTGATGTAATCGCGGATGGAATTGAAACGTCGCTTTATGTGTCTGGTCCTCTTGTGAAATCTTGGTTCCTTGGCTAGAGCAATGGCACCAGTATTATCACAAAACAGAGTCATTGGGTTAAGTGCACTAGGCACTACTCCAAGATCTGTCATGAACTCCTTCATCCAGACACCTTCCTTCGCCGCCTCCGAGGCAGCGATGTACTCCGCTTCGCATGTAGAATCTGCTACCACGCTTTGCTTGGAACTGCACCAGCTAACCGCACCCCCATTTAGAATAAATACGTATCCGGTTTGCGACTTTGAGTCATCCGGATCAGTGTCAAAGCTTGCATCGACGTAACCCTTTACGACGAGCTCTTGATCACCTCCATAAACGAGAAACATGTCCTTAGTCCTTTTCAGGTACTTCAGGATATTCTTGACCGCCGTCCAGTGTTCCATTCCTGGATCACCTTGAAACCTTCCGACCATACTTATGGCAAGGCTGACATCGGGTCTTGTGCACAGCATTGCATACATGATAGAGCCTATGGCCGAAGCATAGGGGATGACACTCATCTTTTCTCTATCTTCTGCAGTCACTGGGCATTGAGTCTTACTCAACTTCACACCTTGCAATACAGGCAAGAACCCCTTCTTGGACTGATCCATTTTGAACTTCTTCAAAACTTTGTCAAGGTATGTGCTTTGTGAAAGTCCTATTAAGCGTCTCGATCTATCTCTATAGATCTTGATGCCTAATATGAAAGCAGCTTCTCCTAGGTCCTTCATTGAAAAACTCTTGTTCAAATATTCCTTTACGCTTTCCAGCATTTCTATATTGTTTCCAATCAGTAATATGTCATCCACATATAATATTAGAAACGCTATAGAGCTCCCACTCACTTTCTTGTAAATACAAGCTTCTCCGTAAACTTGTATAAACTCGAACGCTTTGATCACCTCATCAAAACGAAGATTCCAACTCCGAGATGCTTGCACCAGTCCATAAATGGATCGCTGGAGTTTGCAAACTTTGTCAGCATTCTCTGGATCGACAAAACCTTCTGGTTGCATCATATACAACTCTTCCTTAAGGTAACCGTTAAGGAACGCTGTTTTGACATCCATCTGCCAAATTTCATAATCGAAAAAGGCAGCTATTGCTAACATGATTCTGACGGACTTAAGCATCGCTACGGGTGAGAAGGTCTCATCGTAGTCAAATCCTTGAACTTGTGAAAAACCCTTTGCCACAAGTCGAGCTTTATAGACGGTTACATTACCGTCCGCGTCCGTCTTCCTCTTAAAGATCCATTTGTTCTGAATGGCCTTACGCCCTTCAGGTAATACTTCCAAAGTCCATACTTTGTTTTCATACATGGATCCCATCTCGGATTTCATGGCCTCTAACCACTTCTCGGAATCCGGGCCCATCATCGCTTCTCCATAGCTCGTAGGTTCATCGTTGTCTAACAACATGACCTCTAAGACAGGATTGCCGTACCACTCGGGAGCAGTACGCGTCCTTGTCGACCTACGAGGTTCGATAGCAACTTGATCCAAAGCTTCATGATCATCATCATTAACTTCCTCTTCAGCTAATGTAGGCTCCACAGAAACATCTTTCTGCGCTGCGCTACTCTCAGGTTGAAGTAAAGGTTCAACAACCTCATCAAGTTCTATCTTCCTCCCACTCAATTCTTTCGAGAGAAACTCTTTCTCAAGAAATGTTCCGTTTTTAGCGACAAACACTTTGCCTTCGGATCTGAGATAGAAGGTATACCCAACTGTCTCTTTTGGGTATCCTATGAAGACGCATTTCTCCGCTTTGGGTTCCAGCTTTTCAGGCTGAAGCTTTTTGACATAAGCATCACATCCCCAAACTTTAAGAAACGACAGCTTTGGCTTCTTGCCAAACCAAAGTTCATATGGCGTCGTCTCAACGGATTTCGATGGTGCCCTATTTAAAGTGAATGCAGCTGTCTCTAATGCATAACCCCAAAACGATAGTGGCAAATCGGCAAGAGACATCATAGATCGCACCATATCCAATAAAGTTCGATTACGACGTTCGGACACACCATTACGCTGTGGTGTTCCAGGCGGTGTCAATTGTGAAACAATTCCACACTGTCTTAAGTGACTGCCAAACTCATAACTCAGATATTCTCCTCCTCGATCAGATCGTAGGAATTTAATCTTCTTGTTACGATGATTCTCAACTTCACTCTGAAATTGTTTGAACTTTTCAAATGTTTCAGACTTGTGTTTCATTAAGTAAATATACCCATATCTACTTAAGTCATCAGTGAAGGTGAGAAAGTAACGATAACCACCGCGCGCCTCAATGCTCATCGGACCGCACACATCAGTATGTATGATTTCCAATAAGTCACTTGCCCGTTCCATTGTTCCAGAGAACGGCGTTTTAGTCATCTTGCCCATGAGGCATGGCTCACATGTGTCAAGTGATTCAAAATCAAGTGACTCCAAAAGTCCATCAGCATGGAGCTTCCTCATGCGTTTTACGCCAATATGACCTAAACGGCAGTGCCACAAGAAAGTGGTATTATCATTATCAATTCTACATCTTTTGGCATCAATGTTATTAACATGTGTATCATTACTATCGAGATTCAATAAGAATAAACCCCTCACATTGGGTGCATGACCATAAAAGATATTACTCATATAAATAGAACAACCATTATTCTCTGATTTAAATGAGTAACCGTCTCGCAATAAACAAGATCCAGATATAATGTTCATGCTTAACGCAGGCACCAAATAACACTTATTTAGGTTCATCACTAATCCCGACGGTAATCGAAGAGCGAGCGTGCCGACGGCGATCACATCAACCTTGGAACCATTTCCCACGCGCATCGTCACTTCGTCCTTTGCCAGCCTCCGTCTATTCCGCAGTTCCTGTTTTGAGTTGCAAATATGAGCAACCGCACCGGTATCAAATACCCAGGCACTACAACGAGAGTTGGTAAGGTACACATCAATAACATGTATATCATATATACCTTGTTTGTTGTTTGGCCGCCTTCTTGTCAGCCAAATACTTGGGGCAATTCCGCTTCCAGTGTCCAGTTCCCTTGCAATGAAAACACACAGTTTCTGGTTTGGGTCCAGCCTTGGGTTTCTTCACGAGAGGAGCAACTGCTTTGCCACTCTTCTTGGAGTTACCCTTCTTACCCTTGCCATTTTTCTTGAAACTAGTGGTTTTATTGACCATCAACACTTGATGCTCCTTCTGAATTTCAGACTCAGCGGCTTTCAGCATCGCAAATAGCTCGGCGACTGACTTGTTCATCCCGTGCATGTTATAGTTCAACACGAAGCTCTTGTAGCTAGGTGGCAATGATTGAAGAACTCTGTCAGTGATAGCCTCTGGCGGAAGGGGCATCCCTAACTCAGCCAGACGGGTGGAGTACCCAGACATTCTGAGCCTGTGATCACTGATAGACCCGTTCTCCTCCATCTTGCAAGCATAGAACTTATCGGAGATCTCATATCTCTCGATCCGGACATTCTTCTGAAAGATAAACTTCAACTCCTGGAACATCTCATATGCTCCATGACGTTCAAAACGTCTTTGAAGTCCCGGTTCTAAGCCATATAACATTGCACATTGAACTATTGAGTAATCATCAGAACGAGCCTGCCAGGCGTTCACAACGTCTAGAGACTCAACTGGAGCGGGTGGATCACCAAGCGGTGCATCAAGGACATAAGCCTTCTGGGAAGCTGTAAGGATAATCCTTAGATTACGGGCCCAGTCCACAAAGTTACTTCCATCATCTTTCAACTTAGCTTTCTCTAGGAACGCATTAAAATTCAGGGGTGCTACTGCGCGAGCCATGATCTACAACATAAATATAGCAAAGACAATTTAGACTATTGTTCTAGATAATGAGTTTAGTTAATCATATTACTTAAAAACTCCCACTCAAATTGACATCCCTCCGGTCATTCGAGTGTAATCATGATCCAAATCCACCAACTCAAGTCCGATCATCACGTGAGTCGAGGTGGTTTCAATGGTGAACATCTTCATGTTGATCATATCTACTATATGACTCATGTTCGACCTTTCGGTCTCTTGTGTTCCGAGGCCATGTCTGTACATGCTAGGCTCGTCAAGTTTAACCCGAGTGTTTCCGCACGTGCAACATGGCTTACACCCGTTGTATGTGAACGTAGAGTCTATCACACCCGATCATCACGGCGTGTCTCGAAACGACGAACTTTCGCAACGGTGCACACTTGGGGAGAACACAATTTATCTTAAAATTTAAGTGAGGGATCACCTTATAATGCCACCGTCGTCCTAAGCAAAATAAGATGCATAAAAGGATTAACATCACATGCAAATCATAAGTGACATGATATGGCCATGAACTTGTGCTTTTGATCTCCATCTCCAAAGCACCGGCATGATCTCCATCGTCACCGGCATGACACCATGATCTCCATCATCTTGATCTCCATCAACGTGTCGCCATAAGGTTGTCGCGCCGACTGTTGCTTCCACGACTATTGCTAACGTTTAGCGATAAAGTAAAGCATTACATAGCGCTTAATGATTGACACGCAGGTCATACAATAATTAAAGACAACTCTATGGCTCCTGCCAGTTGCCGTACTCATCGACATGCAAGTCATGATATTCTATACAACACATGATCATCTCATACATCACATATATCTCATCATGTAATTGGCCATATCACATCACAACATACCCTGCAAAAACAAGTTAGACGTCCTCTAATAGTTGTTGCAAATTTTTACGTGGCTGCTATGGGTTTGCAAGAACCGTTCTTACCTACGCAAAACCACAACGTGGTGTAGTGATTGCTTTTTGATCTTCTAAAAGAACCCTCTTCATTGAAATCGATTCAACTAAAGTGAGAGAGACAGAGACCCGCTAGCCATCTTTATGCAACGAAGTTACATGTCAGTTGAAGGAACCTGTCTCGCGTAAGTGTACGCGTAATGTCGGTCCGGGCCGCTTCATCTCACAGTACCGCCGAATCAAATATCAACTAGTAACGGCAAGCAATATGTATACACCCACGCCCACAACTCGTTTGTGTTCTACTCGAGATCTCATCTACGCATAGACCTGGCTCTGATACCACTGTTGGGGAACGTTGCATGGGAAACAAAAAATTTCCTACGCACACACAAGATCTATCCATGGTGATGAGCATCTACGAGAGGGAGAGTGAATCTACATACCCTTGTAGATCGCTAAGCGGAAGCGTTTAAGAAACGCGGTTGATGTAGTCGAACGTCTCCGCGATCCAAATCGCAAGTCGTCCCTCGATCCGATCACGAACTAGCGCCGAACGGACGGCACCTCCGCGTTCAACACACGTACGGCTTGATGACGCCTTCACCTCCTCGATCCAGCGAGCGATGATGAAGTAGTGGTTGAGTTCCAGCAGCACGACGGCGTGGTGATGGTGGTGAGGAACAATCTCTGCAGGGCTTCGCCAAGCGCTACGGAGATTATGACGGAGGAACTAGAGGGTTAGGGTTGCCGCACACGGCTTGGGGAAATCTTGATGTATCACGTGTGCTAGCCCTGCCCCTCTATTTATACGTTGAGCCTTGGGGTCTAAACTTGGAGTAAAAGCCTCCTCCAGGTCGGTTTTGCCCGCACAAGGTCGGTTTGGCCCGCAGGGAAAGAGTCCAACTCGGATCCCTGCCGAACCGTGCACAGCCGCGCACAAGCGGTAGTACCGCTTCACACAAGCGGTAGTACCGCTTGGGCGGTAGTACCGCTTCACACAAGCGGTAGTACCGCTCGGGCGGTAGTACCGCTTCACCAAGCGGTAGTACCGCTTACGCGGCAGCAAAACTACTTTTGCACTTTCCAATACCTCGTGGGCTTTATCCCTTTGGCCCATATAAAGTGTTGCTGCACCCGAACACTTCGGTAAACATCCGGAACCCATTCCGGTGAACTCCGGAACTCTTCCGGAGATCAAAACACTATTATCACATATATCAATCTTTACCTCCGGACTATTCCGGAGATCCTCGTCATGTCCGGGATCTTATCCGGGACTCCGAACAACCTTCGGTCACCAACATAATAACTCAACTATACTAATCGTCACCAAACGTTAAGTGTGTAGACCCTGCGGGTTCGAGAACTATGTAGACATGACCGAGACACCTCTACGGCCAATAACCAATAGCGGGACCTGGATGCCCATATTGGCTCCTACATATTCTACGAAGATCTTTTATCGGTCGAACCTCTATGTCAAGGATTCAGTTAATCCCGTATGCTGTTCCCTTTGTTCTTCGGTATGTTACTTGCCCGAGATTCGATCGTCGGTATCACTATACCTAGTTCAATCTCGTTACCGGCAAGTCTCTTTTACTCGTTCCGTAATACAAGATCCTGTGGCTAACTCTTTAGTCACTTTGCTTGCAAGGCTCAATGTGATGTTGTATTACCGAGTGGGCCCTGAGATACCTCTCCGTCACACGGAGTAACAAATCCCAGTCTTGATCCATGCCAACCCAACAGACACCCTCGGAGATACCTGTAGAGCACCTTTATAGTCACCCAGTTACGTTGCGACGTTTGATACACACAAGGTATTCCTCCGGTGTAAGTGAGTTGCATGATCTCATGGTCAAAGGAACAGATACTTGACATGCAGAAAACAATAGCAATAAACTGACACGATCAAATGCTACGTTTACAGTTTGGGTCTTGTCCATCACATCATTCTCCTAATGATGTGATCCCGTTATCAAATGACATCTCATGTCAATGGCTAGGAAACCTTAACCATCTTTGATCAACGAGCTAGTCAACTAGAGGCTTACTAGGGACACAGTGTTGTCTATGTACCCACACATGTATTTGAGTTTCCAATCAATACAATTATAGCATGGATAATAAACGATTATCATGAACAAGGAAATATAATAATAACCAATTTATTATTGCCTCTAGGGCATATTTCCAACACGTGCTTGCGAACAATTTCCTCAAATTGCTTACATCCGGCAAGACTCTTGTAGACACCTTTCTCTATAATTCCCTTTAATAAAGCATTTTCTTGCTCAAGTGTAACTTGGCTAAGAGAATCATCATTTGTGGAATCAATAGAACTACTAGAAGCAACATCATTGGGTTTAGCATTTTTATTGTTGCTACTAGATGAAGAACCTTTCTTGCCTTTGTTACTAGATTGCTTAGTTTTAACTTGAGGCATGAATGTAGACAAGAGTAGTCGTTTGGCTAGATAAGATGAAGTCTTCTTTTGGAGATCGTCATTGATAGCTTTGAGAAACTCATGCTCTTGCTCCAAGTTGAGCTTCTCGAAGCGTAGCTTCTCATGAGTTCTCACAAGCTCTCTATGATCTTCGAGAGTAGATTCATGAGCTAACTTAAGAGTGTTTAGTTCTTTAGTTAGTTCTTCTATTTTCACCTTATCATCATCAATTGACTTATCTTGACTAGCATGAGGATTATCAAGTTCGTTTTGATCAACATCACTAGTTTTATCACAAAACAAGTCATCATCACAAAGCAAATCATCTTCATCACTATCAAAATCAAGATACTCGGGGTGTGATACCTTGGGGCCTTTAGCCATGAAGCAACTTCCACTCCCTTCGTTTGGTGAGTCGAATAGATCATAGGAGTTGGTAGTCACTAGAGCAATTCCGGCAACACCATCATGTTGACTATAGTCAGAGTCGGAGTGATAGCTTCTCTCGGAGTTGTCGTCGGAGTCGGAGCCGGAAACCCATTCACCAACATGAGCTTGATGTTTTCTTCTTGTGTAGCTCTTGGTGTACTTGTCCTTTTTCTCCGAATCCCTACTTCTCCTTGAGGGTCTTTGTTCATAACGATCATCTCTACTCCTTCTCTCTCTTTGAGGTGATACATTCCTTGAGCTTCGTCTTCGAGGTGACTCTTCTCTTCTTTTGTAGGGAGCCGTGCACTCATTTGAGTAGTGTTCGGGCTTCCCACAATTGTAGCAATTGCGGTCACGACTTGACGAACGCTTCTCATCATATCTAGAATTGGAGCTTCTTTCTTTGCCTCTATTCTTGTAGAACTTGTTGAATTTCTTGACCATGAGACTTATTTCTTCATTGGTGACAAGGTTGTCGTTTGAAGTTGCGGGAGCATCACTTGTGGCTTTGTAAGCACCGCTAGACTTGTGATGTAGCTCTTCCTTGTCCTTGAGTGCCATCTCATGAGCAACAATCCTTCCAATGACTTCCGTAGGCTTGAGATCTTTGTAGTTGGGCATCATTTGGATCAATGTGCACACGGTGTCGTATCTCTCATCCAAAGCTCTAAGAATCTTCTTGATGATGAATTTGTCTGTCATTTCTTCGCTTCCTAAGCCGGCAATCTCATTTGTGATGAGAGCTAGCCTAGAGTACATCTCTGCGACTCCTTCACCATCCTTCATCTTGAACTTGTCAAGCTGACCTTGAAGAACATCTAACTTGGATTCTCTCACGGACTCGGTTCCTTCGTGCATATCAACCAAAGTATCCCAAATCTCTTTTGCATTCTCAAGACGACTGATTTTGTTGAATTCTTCGGGGCACAAGCAGTTGAATAGAATGTCACATGCTTGAGCATTGAGTTGCAACATCTTAAACTCATCCGCGGTCGCTTCACGATCCGGTTCCCATCCATCCGAAAAGAACTCACCTTGCAAGCCAACACGAACAACAGCCCAAACGGCGGGGTTATGACCAAGAATATGCATTTTCATTTTGTGCTTCCAACTAGCAAAATTAGTACCATCAAAATACGGACCTCTACGATGATAACTTCCCTCACTAGACGCCATACTCTCCTAGGTTGTGAGACCTAAGCAATGGAGACCAAAGCTCTGATACCACCTGTAGGACCGAAAGTATGTCTAGAGGGGGGGGTGATTAGACTACTTGACCAAATAAAAGTTTTGCCTATGCCAAGTTTTAGGGTTGACAGTTTTTAGCATTTCATGGCAAGTCAAGTACACCCTACACATGCAAGTCTAAGAGTATATAGCAGCGGAAAATAACAACAAGCATGTATAGAAGGGATAGGGTAGGAGAATCAAACGCAGTTGTAGACACGATGATTTTTCCCATGGTTCCGATAGGTGGCGCTATCGTACATCCACGTTTATGGAGTCTTCAACCCACGGAGGGTAACGGTCGCGAGAGTCCACGGAGGGCTCCACCCATAAGGGTCCACGAAGTAGCAACCTTGACTATTCCATAACGGCTTCCGTCCACGAAGGACTAGCCTCACTATGGGTAGATCTTCACGAAGTAGGCGATCTCCTTGCTCGTACAAACTTCTTGGTTCACTCCACAACACGAAGTAGGAGGCTCCCAAGCGACACCTAACCAATCTAGGAGGCACCACCCTCCAAAAGGTAATAGGCTCGATAATGACGATGAACTCCTTGCTCTTGTGCTTCAAGATGATAGACTCCTCAACACACAATCACTCTCTCACAGATATGGCTTGGTAGAAGAGATGGGATTGGAGGAAAGCAACTTGGGGAGGCTAGAAATCAAGATCCATATGGTAGGAGTGGAAGATCTTGACCTCAACACAAGACTAGGTGGTTCTCTCTCAGAAAACTGGATGGGCAAGTATGGAATAGTTCTGAGTGCTTCACTTTCGAGTAGGTGGTGGTGGAGGGGTATATATAGGCATCCCCAAAAATCCAACCGTTACACACAAAATGACCAACTCGGTGACACCGATGTGTGAATCTCGGTGGTACCGAAGTGACCAAAAGGTGGCAACTTTTGAATCTCGGTGAGACCGATATAGGAAACTCGGTTGCACCGATAAGGTGACCAACGGTCAGATTTCCAATCTCGGTGACGCCGATCCAACATTCTCGGTGGGACCAAAAATGTGAATTTGCGTAACAGAAAGTTGGCAACCCAAACTCGGTGGCACCGGTATGGAATCGGTTGCACCGAAGTGGCTAGGGTTTGGCTGAGTCTGTCTAGGGTTTGGAACTCGGTGGCACCAGGATAGGAATGTTGGTTGCACCGATTTTGAGTGTTTGGCTTAGGACATACTTTGGTGGGAGAGCTTGTGGATGTTTTTGGCGACTATCTCTTGTGCACGTATGAGCATATTGTTCACCAACAAAACCTTACCCCCTTTTAATAGTATTGGCTTTCCTATGGACTCAAAGTGATTTCTCACAAATATAAAATGTAGAGTCCTCTTGCTTGAAGCTTGGCCAACCTATTTCCTTGCATCTTGGGGTATCTCCACAATCTCCTTTTGCCAATCCTATCATTGAACATTTCCTGAAATATACTTGGTAGAAACATTAGTTCAATGACTTATATGTTGTTATTAATTACCAAAACCACCAAGGGAGCAAATGTGCTTTCACCACGCTACACTGGAAGGACGCCACGACCACCGCCAGCACCCCGGGGTCGACGTGCATGGGGACGAGGGTGCTCTTGGGTAAGTTGATCACGAGGCCCCTCGCCGCGGCAAAAAGGTCGAGAATGACCCGCAGCCGAACATCGGTAGCCGGGTTGGCACACAAGATGATCACCGTGTCGTCCGAGTACTGCGGCACCACCGGCGGTGCCTCGTCCGCCAAGGGGTGCCGGAGGATCTCGTCCCGCTGGATCATGCGTTGAAGCACGTCGGCGACCAGGAGGAACAAGTAGGGCGAGGCAGGGTCCCCCTGACGCAGCCCCTTCTTAAGCACGAACCATCTCCCCGGGACGCCGTTGAGGAGCACCGCCGCCCGCGAGGATTTGAGGATGAGGTCCATCCAGTCACACCAAACGGGGGGAAACCCCCGCGTCTCCATGACCCTTCGCAGGTTGGGCCAGGAGATGGAGTCGAAAGCCTTGGCAAAGTCTAGCTTGAACACCAAGGTTTGCGCAGCACGCTTATGACAGCACTGCACCAGCTCCACCGCAAAGACGAAGTTCTGGGAGATGCTTCTCCCAGACAGGAAGTCGGACTGGTCCTCATCGATGAGACCAACAATTTGCTGCTGGAGACGGGAAGTAAGCCCCCGGCAGAGGATCTTCACATCACCGTTCTGGAACGAGACAGGACGGAAATCCCCCGGCCCGGGCAATCCCTCCGTCGTGGGGAGCAGGGCAATGAGCGCCATGTTAATCCCGTCCAGACGCGCCGCTCTGTGGTGGACGTCGTCAAAGAGGCGTTGGAGGTCCTCCACGGTCGTCGGCCAGGCGGCCTAGTAGAAGGCAGGGCCGATGCCGTCCGGCCCCGGAGCGTGACGTGGCTTGAGACTGCGTCGGTATTTCCCCAAGGAGGAAGGGATGATGCAGCACAACGACGGTAAGTATTTCCCTCAGTTATGAAACCAAGGTTATCGAACCAGTAGGAGGATCACCACCACCCAATAAGCAGCACCTGCACACAAACAACAAATACTTGCAACCCGACGTGAAAGAGAGGTTGTCAATCTCTCTACGGTAATAAGATCGATTAGGTATTGATAGATAGGAGAGATAGAGCTCTCAAGAACACAAATAAAAAGAGTAAATATGCAGCAATATGTTTTTGGGTTTTTGGTTTTGTAGATCTGAAAACAAAGATTGCAAAAAATGTAGATCCGAAAGCAATATGATGGAAAAGTAGACCCAGGGGCCGTAGGGTTCACTAGTGGCTTCTCTCATGAGTATAGCGCACGGTGGGTGAACAAATTACTGTTGGGAAATTGATAGAAGATCAAATAATCATGACATTGTCCAAGGCAATGATCATTATATAGGCATCACGTCCAAGATTAGTAGACCAAAATGATTCTGCATCTACTACTATTACTCCACACATCGACCGCTATCCAGCATGCATCTAGTGTATTAAGTTCATGAAAAAACGGAGTAATGCAATAAGAACGATGACATGATGTAGACAAGATCTATTCATGTAGGAATAGACCCCATCTTGTTATCCTTAATAGCAACGATACATGTGTGTCTTGCTGCCCCTTCTGTCACTGGGAAAGAACACCGCAAGATCAAACCCATCACAAAGCACCTCTTCCCATGGCAAGAAAAATCGATCTAGTCGGCCTAACTAAACCAAAGATTCGGAGAAGAAATACAAGGCTATAAGTAATCATGCATATAAGAGATCAAAGAAGACTCAAATAATATTCATGGATAGAAACTGATCATGAACTCAAAATTCATCGGATCCCAACGAACACACCGCAAAAGTTTACATCAAATAGATCTCCAAGAGACCATTGTATTGAGAATCATAAGAGAGAGAGAGAGAGAGAGAGAGAAGAAGCCATCTAGCTACTGCCTACGGACCCGTAGGTCTATGGTGGACTACTCACGCATCATCGGAGAGGCACCTATGAAGAAGATGAACCCCTCCGTGATGGTGTTTAGATTGGATCTCGCGGTTCTGGAACTTGCGGCGGCTAGAATTGTGTTTCGTCGAATCCCCTAGGGTTTTTGGAATATTTGGGAATTTATAGGCATCAGAGGCGGTGCGGAAGGTGGCCGAGGAGGGCACAACCCATGAGGGCGCGCCGGGGCCCCCCTGGCGCGCCCTGGTGGGTTGTGCTCTCCACAGCCCACCTCTTCGGCAGTTGTTTGGCCCACTGGGTGTCTTCTAGTCCAGAAAAAATCTCCAAAAAGTTCTGTCGCGATTGGACTCCGTTTGGTATTGATTTTCTGCGAAGTAAAAAACAAGCAAAAACAGCAACTGGCACTTTGGCACTATGTCAATAGGTTAGTCCCAAAAAATAATATAAAGTTATTATAAAATGATTGTAAAACATCCAAGAATGATAATATAATAGCACGGAACAAGCAAAAATTATAGATATGTTGGAGACGTATCACTAGGTAACGGTCCACCTTAGCAATCAAGGGTGCGAAGTCGTCGAGCTTGAGCTTGTCGTAGGAGAGCGGCAGCCCAAGGTATGTCTGAGGAAAGGAGCCCACGCTACGCTGGAATTGTGTTTCGTCGACTCCCCTAGGGTTTTTGTCATATTTGGGAATTTATAGGCATTAGAGGCGGTGCGGAGGGGCCCCGTGGAGGGCACAACCCATCAGGGCGCGCCGGGGGCCCCCTAGCGCGCCCTGGTGGGTTGTGCTCTCCATAGCCCACCTTCCTGGCTCTTGTTTGGCCCACTGGGTGTCTTCTGGTCCAGAAAAAATCTCCAAAAAGTTTTGTTGCGATTGGACGCCGTTTGGTATTGATTTTCTGCGAAGTAAAAAACAAGCAAAAACAGCAACTGGCACTTTGGCACTATGTCAATAGGTTAGTCGCAAAAATGATATAAAGTTGTTCTAAAATGATTGTAAAACATCCAAGAATGATAATATAATAGCATGGAACAAGCAAAAATTATAGATACGTTGGAGACGTATCAGCATCCCCAAGCTTAATTCCTACTCGTCCTCGAGTAGGTAAATGATAAAAACAGAATTTTTGATGTGGAATGATGCCTAACATGTTCATCATATTCTTTTCTTTTGTATAGCATGGACATTTGGACTTATAGATGATTCAAAGCAATAGTCTAGTTTTAAAATAATGACTTCAATACTCAAGCATGTCAACAAGCAACCATGTCTTTCAAAATATCAACACTAAAGAAAGTTATCCCTAGCCCATCATGCTCAATCATTGATCCATTCATGAAACACACTCAAATATTAGCTATGCCCAATGCTCAAGTACGATCATAGTGCCCCCTAGTTGGTGCTTATAAGAGAAGATGGAGACTCAAAGCAAAAATAAAAAAATGCATAAAGTAAATAGATAGGCCCTTCGCAGAGGGAAGTAGGGATTTGTAGAGGTGCCAGAGCTCAAGGTTTAAATTGAGAGAGAAAAAAATATTTTGGGTGGCATGCTTTTCCTGTCAACGAAAACAAAAGTAGTTCACAATACTTTCCATGCTAGATATATCATAAGTGGTTCCCAAACAGAAAATAAAGTTTATTCCTTTTTCCACCAAACTTTCACTTTCCATGGCAGGCCGTATCCACGGTTGCCTTCCATACCAACACTTTCCAAGGAATTTATTATTTGACAACATAAAGTAAAAAAAAATCTTTTTCATTTCGGGAATGGGCATCCCTATTACCGCTGCACTCTCGTGCAATGACAAGTGAATAAACACTCATCTTGAGAATAGCACATCTAGCATGGAAAAAATATTGAACACTCCCCATCGTTTCATGAGCGGTACGGGCACACAAAAGAGAAAATTTATTTTGAAAATTTAGAGATGGCACATACAAATTTGCTTGGAACGGCATGGAAATGCCGCATATAGGTAGGTATGGTGGACTCATAAGGCAAAACTTGGTTTAAGGATTTTGGATGCACAAGTAGTATTTCTACTTAGTACAAATGAAGGCTAGCAAATAGATTGAGAAGCAACCAAACCAAGAAACAAAAATTCACATAAGTGAGCATTGAACATAACTAACACCGAATAATGCACCACAAATAGGATGTAACTTCATTGCATAAGTATTGACTTTCGTGCATGCATAGGGAATCACAAACCTTAACACCAATATTCCTACTAAGCATAATTACTCACTAGCATGACTCACATATTACTATCATCATGTTTCAAAACTATTACAAGGAATCAAGTTTAATTTGTCCAATGATCTTCATGAAAGTTTTTATTATATCCTCCTTGGATATCTATCACTTTGGGACTAGTTTCATATATTGCCATTGCTTTTTGGCAAGCTCTAACAAATTTAAGTGAAGCACATGAGCATAAAGATTTCATATATCAAAAAGGTCTAAGTGAAGCATGAGAGGTTTTCTTCAAAATTTACCAACTCTCAAATTAATCTAAATGAAGCATGAGAGTATTTCTACAAAAAATTCCAAGCACACCGTGCTCAAAAAGATATAAGTGAAGCACATAGAGCAATTCTAACAAATCATAGCATGATTGTGGCTCTCTCAAATAGGTGTGTATAGCAAGGATACAAAGGAAAAACTAACAAGCAAAGAAAGCGAAGATACAAGATGCTCCAAGCAAAACTCATGATATGTGATGAATAAAAATATAGCTCCAAGTAAAATACCGATGGTAGTTAGAAGAAAGAGGGGATGCCACTCGGGGGCATCCCCAAGCTTAGTTGCTTGTTTCTCTTTGGATATATCTTGGGGTTGCGGTAGCATCCCCAAGATTAGGCTTTTATCACTCCTTATTCCTGCATCCATCGTGATCTCACCCAAAACTTGAAAACTTCAATCACACAAAACTCAACAAAATCTTCGTGAGATCCGTTAGTATAAGAAAGCAAATTGCTACTTTAGGTACTG
The DNA here is from genome assembly GCA_039707655.1 of Elymus sibiricus. Lineage (NCBI taxonomy): Eukaryota > Viridiplantae > Streptophyta > Magnoliopsida > Poales > Poaceae > Elymus > Elymus sibiricus. The sequence continues at coordinate 386,528,248 of CM077667.1, forward strand.
TTGCAAACCCATTCATATTTTATTATTGCATTATACCTACTGTATTTTAACTTTACCATGGCTCATACCCTTCAATATAACCCATAGATTGATCAAAACAAGCACACAATGCAACGAAAACAGAATCTGTCTTAAACAGAACAGTCTGTAGTAATATGTACTCTACCCATACTTCTGTAACTCTAAAAATTCTGAAAAATTAGGAAAACGTAACTAATTTGTATAGAAACACTGTGTTAAAATTTCAGCTCAAGATCACGTTCCATAAAAAAAATGAAAATTCATATACTGGACGCAAAGTTTCTGTTTCAGATTCAGCATCACTTCTACTCATCCTATGAATCATCCTAAAGGCTTTACTTGGTACAAACACTAAATAAACCATAAAAACACAATCATAACAGAGGCATAATTGTGTCAACATTCAAAAACAGAAAGGAAAACGCAAAAATAAATTTATTCATTGGGTTGCCTCCCAACAAGCGCTATCGTTTTACGCCCCTAGCTAGTCATAATGGATAGATTCAAGTATTGTCATCCTTGGTTTTGGATGAGGAGCTTTTGTCAAGAGGTTTTGCAAATATAACTTGAAACACATCATCCATAGCAACCTTAGCACTATCAAGTTGTCCCTCTACATACCCCCTTTGATTACCGGCTACGATCCAAGAATATTGTTGGTTCACGTCATTGAAAACTTGTTGGATCATATCTAAAATGGGGACTTCCTTTTTGAGATTCTCATAAAAAAATTGATTATTTCGAAGCAAATATCTCATCATGTAATCACTATTGTAGAGGATTTCTCCTATTACTGGTTTTTCACGGTTCATACCATAAAAGTCAAAGATCTCCCTAGCTTCCCGTACTATGTGATCAAATTCATGCATAAGAACAAGTGTAGCCAACTTCCTAGCTTTAGGGTTCTTTATGACGGGTAGCTCATAAAACAATCTTTGCAAGGTAGGATGGGTACGAATAAATCTATTTTCAAGTTTTAGAACTAGCGCCGAGATAGCTTCCGCATAAGATTTAGTTCTTTTCAGAATAGGGATATCATCGAGAGTCAAATTCCCAACGCAATTGAAAAACTCTTGAATAGTTTCTTTTCCTATAATGTTCCCTTGCCCCAAAACAAAAGTTTTAGAATCAAGATTAGCAGAACGTCCAATTTTAGGAGTCATGCCATCATCCGTTTCTGCCATACCAAAATCACTCATGGTGACAAGCAAACAAGAGATCTAACGAGAGAAAGGCAAACGAAGAAGAGGGCGAATAAAACGGCAAATTGGTGAAGTGGGGGAGAGGATAACGAGAGGCAAATGGCAAATAATGTAATTGCAAGGAGATGAGATTTGTGATTAGGAACCTGGTAGATGATGGTGGAGTCCCCTTGGCGCCTACGATAGGCACGTAGAAGAGACCGCTTCCTCCCCGGCAACGGCGCCAGAAATTCCTTTGACGTGGCTTGAGACTGCGTCGGTATTTCCCCAAAGAGGAAGGGATGATGCAGCACAACGACGGTAAGTATTTCCCTTAGTTATGAAACCAAGGTTATCGAACCAGTAGGAGGATCACCACCACCCAATAAGCAGCACCTACACACAAACAACAAATACTTGCAACCCGACGCGAAAGAGAGGTTGTCAATCTCTCTACGGTAATAAGATAGATTAGGTATTGATAGATAGGAGAGATAGATCTCTCAAGAACACAAATAAAAAGAGTAAATATGCAGCAATATGTTTTTGGGTTTTTGGTTTTGTAGATCTGAAAACAAAGATTGCAAAAAACGTAGATCGGAAAGCAATATGATGGAAAAGTAGACCCGGGGGTCGTAGGGTTCACTAGTGGCTTCTCTCATGAGTATAGCGCACGGTGGGTGAACAAATTACTCTTGGGCAATTGATAGAAAATCGAATAGTCATGACGATATCCAAGGCGATGATCATTATATAGGCATCATATCCAAGATAGATAGACCGACTCCTGCTTGCATCTACCTCTATTACTCCACACATCAACCGCTATCCAGCATGCATCTAGTGTATTAAGTTCATGGAAAAACGGAGTAATGCAATAAGAACGATGACATGATGTAGACAAGATCTATTCATGTAGGAATAGACCCCATCTTGTTATCCTTAATAGCAACGATACATGCGTGTCTTGATGCCCCTTCTATCACTGGGAAAGAACACCGCAAGATCGAACCCATCACAAAGCACCTCTTCCCATGGCAAGAAAAATCGATCTAGTCGGCCTAACTAAACCAAAGATTCGGAGAAGAAATACAAGGCTATAAGTAATCATGCATATAAGAGATCAAAGAAGACTCAAATAATAATCATGGATAGAAACTGATCATGAACTCAAAATTCATCGGATCCCAACAAACACACCACAAAAGTTTACATCAAATAGATCTCCAAGAGACCATTATATTGAGAATCATAAGAGAGAGAGAGGAAGCCATCTAGCTATTGCCTACGAACCCATAGGTCTATGGTGGACTACTCACGCATCATCGGAGAGGCACCTATGAGGAAGATGAACCCCTCCGTGATGGTGTTTAGATTAGATATCGAGGTTCTGGAACTTGCGGCGGCTGGAATTGTGTTTCGTCGATTCCCCTAGGGTTTTTGGAATATTTGGGAATTTATAAGCATCAGAGGCGATGCGGAGGGGCCACGTGGAGGGCACAACCCATCAGGGCACGCCGGGGGCGCCCTGGCGCGCCCTGGTGGGTTGTGCTCTCCACAGCCCGCCTTCCTGGCTCTTGTTTGGCCCACTGGGTGTCTTTTGGTCCTGAAAAATCTCCAAAAAAAATTGTCGCGATTGGACTCCGTTTGGTATTGATTTTCTGCGAAGTAAAAAACAAGCAAAAACAACAACTGGCACTTTGGCACTATGTCAATAGGTTAGTCCCAAAAAATGATATGAAGTTGTTATAAAATGATTGTAAAACATCCAAGAATGATAATATAACAACATGGAACAAGCAAAAACTATAGATACGTTGGAGACGTATCAGAGCGTTGGTCCGGTCCAGGGCGAAGACGGTCGCCCTGATCTCAGCCCTCGTGAAGGGTGCGACCAGAGGCGCATCATCGACCGACGGTGCATCGGCGTATAGGGCCGCTAGGTCGAAGCCCCGAGAGATGGTAGGGGCCCGACCCAGCAGGTCAGAGTAGAACCACCGAAGAGCCGCCTCCTTAGCGCCCTGGGCGACAAGCTCGATGCCGACGACGACGAGCACGCGGATGGCGTTGCCCCGCCGGCGTTGAGAGGCCCTAGCGTGGAAGTAGCCGGTGTTTTCATCACCCTCCACCACGTCGCGGCATTTCCCTCGTTGCCGCCAGAAGGCGGCCTGGCGCGCCACAGACACAGCCAGCGCCTGCTAAGCGTCGCACCGCAGCTCCCCATCTAGCCGCGAGAGCCGACAGTGTTCCTCCAAGAAGTCAAGCAGATCAATAATAAATTTGCAATCATTATCAAATGCGGGAATGAACTTGTGTTGTCGTTTCCAAATCTTGGCAGCAAACCTGAGGGCCTTTTTCTGGCGAGCCAGGCGGGTCGCAGCACAGGGGGAGGGGGCACCAGACCAGCACGACATAACCGAGGGGAGGAACTGGGGGTCTAGCAGCCAAGAATTCTCGAAGAAAAACCTCCCCGCGGAGGGGATTCGAGTCGAGACAGAAACCACCAGAGGGATGTGGTCCGAAGTGGTTCTAGGACGCGAACAAAGCGAGGAGTCCGAGAAGAGACAGTCCCAGTCCGCATTGAAGAAAGCCCGATCGAGCCACGCGAGCGTAGGAGGGTCTCGCTTTCTGGTCCAGGTGTACAGACGGTGTTGGGGAACGTTGCATGGGAAACAAAAAAATTCCTACGCACACGCAAGATCTATCCATGGTGATGAGCATCTACGAGAGGGAGAGTGAATCTACATACCCTTGTAGATCGCTAAGCGGAAGCGTTAAGAAACGCGGTTGATGTAGTCGAACGTCTTCGCGATCCAAATAGCAAGCCGTCCCGTGATCCCATCATGATCCGTCTCGCGATCCAATCACGATCCGTCCCGCGATCCAATCACGGTCTTTCCAATCTAGTGCCGAACGGACGACACCTCCGCGTTCAGCACACGTACAGCTCGATGACGATCTCCGCCTTCTTGATCCAGCAAGAGGGAGCAGAGAGGTTGATGAGTTCTCCGGCAGCGCGACAGCGCGGCAGCGGTGGTGGTGGAACTATTCCAGCAGGGCTTTGCCTAAGCACTGTTGAAAACTACAGGACTTGATCTATTGGGGAGAGAGGGCTGCACCGTGGCTTAGAGTTTTCTGGTGCGGCTGCCCTATCTTCCCTCCAGTATATATAGGAGGAAGGGGAGGGAGGCCGGCGCCCCTAGGGTTCTCCCTAGGCTGCGGCCGAAGTGGGAGAGGTGGAGGAGTCCTAATCCAATCCTACTAGGAGTAGGATTCCTCCCCCACTTGGTTTTCCTTTCCTCACTTGGACTTTCCCACCCCTAGCCGCATGGGCCTTGTTGGGGAGGTTCGGCCAGCCCACCAGGGGCTGGTTTACCTCCTCCCACAGCCATGAGGCCCTTTGGGGCGAGAGGCCCCTCCCGATGGTCCCCCGGTACCCTCCCGGCACTCCCGGTACACTACCGAAGTACCCGAAACTTTTCCGGTGACCAAAACGGGACTTCCTATATATCAATCTTTACCTCCGGACCATTCTGGAGCTCCTCGTGATGTCCTGGATCTCATCCGGGACTCCGAACAACCTTTGGTCACCACCATACATAACTCTATACTACCGAAACGTCACCGAACCTTAAGTGTGCAGACCCTGCGGGTTCGAGAACTATGTAGACATGACCGAGACACCTCTACGGTCATTAACCAATAGCGGGACCTGGATGCCCATATTGGTTCCTACATATTCCATGAAGATCTTCATCGGTTGAACCTCAATGTCAAGGATTCAGTTAATCTCGTATGATGTTCCCTTTGTTCTTCGGTATGTTACTTGCCCGAGATTAGATCATCGGTATCCCTATACCTAGTTCAATCTCGTTACCGGCAAGTCTCTTTACTCATTCCGTAATACAAGACCCCATGGCTAACACTTTAGTCACATTGCTTGCAAGGCTTGTTGTGATGTTGTATTACCGAGTGGGCCCTGAGATACCTCTCCGTCACACGGAGTAACAAATCCCAGTCTTGATCCATGCCCACTCAACAGACACATTCGGAGATACCTGTAGAGCATCTTTATAGTCACCCAGTTATGTTGTGACATTTGATACACACAAGGTATTCCTCCGGTGTCAGTGAGTTGCATGATCTCATGGTCATAGGAACAGATACTTGACATGCAGAAAACAATAGCAATAAACTGACACGATGATATGCTACGTTCATAGTTTGGATCTTGTCCATCACATCATTCTCCTAATGATGTGATTCTATTATCAAATGACATCTCATGTCTATGGCTAGGAAACCTTGACCATCTTTGATCAACGAGCTAGTCTATTAGAGGCATACTAGGGACACAGTGTTGTCTATGTACCCACACATGTATTTGAGTTTCCAATCAATACAATTATAGCATGGATAATAAATGATTATCATGAACAAGGAAATATGATAATAACTAATTTATTATTGCCTCTAGGGCATATTTCCAACAGTCTCCCACTTGCACTAGTCAATAATCTAGTTCACATCACCATGTGATTTACATTGTTATGAATCTAACATCCAATGAGTTCTAGGGTTCGATCATGCTTTGCATGTGAGAGAGGTCTTAGTTAACGGTCTACAATATTCAGATCCGTGTGTTCTTTGCAAATCTATATGTCGTACTGCAGATGCTACCACGCTCCACTTGGAGCTATTCCAAATGGCTGCTCCGCTATACGCATCTGGATTGCTGCTCAGAGTCATCCGGATTGGTGTTAAAGCTTGCATCGACGTAACCCTTTACGATGAACTCTTTATCACCTCCATAATCGAGAAATATTTCCTTAGTCTTCTAGTTACTAAGGATAACTTTGACCGATGTCCAGTGATCCACTCCTGGACCACTCTTGTACCCCTTGACAGACTAATGGCAAGGCACACACCAGGTGCGGTACACAGCATGGCATACTATACAGATCCTATGGATAAAGCATAGGGGACGACCTTCATCCTTTCTCTTTCTTCTGCCGTGGTCGAGCTTTGAGTCTCACTCAACTCCACACCTTACAAATCAGGCAAGAATTCTTTCTTTGACTGATCCATTTTGAACTCTTTCAAAATCTTGTCAAGGTATGTACTCATTGAAAGTTTTATCAGACGTCTTGATCTATCTCTATAGATCCCGATGCCCAATATTTAAGTAGCTTCATTCCAGGTTTTCCTTTGAAAAACTCCTTTTCAAACAACCCCTTTATGCTTTCCAGAAATTCTACATCATTTCCGATCAACAATATGTCATCCACATAAACTTATCAGAAATTCTATAGTGCTCCCACTCACTTTATTGTAAATACAAGTTTCTCATAAACTTTGTATAGACCCCAAAAACTTTGATCACCTCATCAAAGCGTATATTCCAACTCCGAGATGCTTGCTCCAGTCCATAGAAGGATCGCTGGAGCTTGCATACATTTTAGCATCCTTAGGACTGACAAACCCTTCTGGTTGTATCACATACAACCTTTCCTCAAGGAAACCGTTAAGGAAATGATGTTTTGACATCCATCTGCCAGATTTCATAATTGAAAAATGCAGCAACTGCTAACATAATTCCAACAAACTTTTAGCATCGCTACGGGTGAGAAAGTCTCATCGTAGTCAACTCCTTGAACTTGTGAAAAACCCTTTGCCACAAGTCGAGCTTTATAGACGGTGACATTACCGTCTGCGTCCGTCTTCCTTTTAAAGATCCATTTGTACTCAACGGCCTGCCATTCGGGCAAGTCCACCAAAGTCCATACTTGGTTTTCATACATGGATCCCATCTCAGATCTCATGGCCTCTAACCATTTCTCGGAATCCGGGCCCATCATCGCTTCTCCATAGCTCATAGGTTCATCGTTGTCCAACAACATGACCTCTAAGACAGGGTTGCCGTACCACTCAGGAGCAGTATGTGTCCTTGTCGACCTATGAGGTTCGATAGTAACTTGATCCGAAGCTTCATGATCATCATCATTAACTTCCTCTTCAACTAACGTAGGCTCCACAAAAACAACTTTCTGCGCTGCGCTACTCTCTGGTTGAAACAAAGGTTCAACAACCTCATCAAGTTCTATCTTCCTCCCACTCAATTCTTTCGAGAGAAAGTCTTTCTCGAGAAAGGACCCGTTTTAGCAACAAACACTTTGTGCTTGGATCTAAGATAGAAGGTTCACCCAACTGTTACGTTAGGGTATTCTATGAAGATGCATTTGTCCGCTTTGGGTTCGAGCTCATTAGGTTGAAACCCTTTTTCACATAAGCGTCGCAGCCCCAAACATTAAGAAATGACAGCTAAGGTTTCTGCCAAACCAAAATTCATACGGTGTCATCTCAACGGACTTAGATGGTGCCCCTTTTAAAGTGAATGTAGTTGTCTCTAATGCATAACCCCAAAACGATAGTGGCAAATCGATAAGAGACATCATAGTACACACCATATCCAATAGAGCACGACTACGATGTTCGGACACACCATCACACTATGGCGTTCCAGGTGGCGTGAGTTGTGAAACAACTTTCACATTGTCTTAAGTTGTATACCAAACTCGTAACTCAGATATTTACCTCCATGATCATATCATAGACATTTTATCTTCTTGTCACGATGATCTCAAACTTCACTCTGAATTTGTTTGAACTTATCAAACGTTTCAGACTTGTGTTTCATTAAGTAAATATCCCCATATTTACTTAAATCATCAGTGAAGGTAGGAAAATAACGATATCCACCACACGCTACAACACTCATTGGACCGAATACATCAACATGTATCGTTTCCAATAAGTCACTTGCCCGCTCCATCATACCGGAAAACAGGGTCTTAGTCATCTTGCCCATGAGGCATGGTCCGCATGTCTCAACCGATTCGAAATCGAATGAGTCCAAAGATCCATCAGCATGGAGTTTCTTCATATGCTTTACACCAATATGACATTTAGCAGCAGTGCCACAAGTATGTGGTACTATCATTATTAACTTTGTATCTTTTGGCATCAATATTATGAACATGTGTATCACTACGATCCAGATTCAATAAACCATTCTCATTGGGTGCATGACCATTGAAGGTATTATTCATGTAAACAGAATAACCATTATTCTCTAACTTAAATGAATAACCATATTGCAACAAACATTATCTAATCACGTTCATGCTCAACGCAAACACCAAATAACATTTATTTAGGTTCATCACTAATCCCGAAGGTAGAGAGAGCGTACGATGGTGATCACATCAACCTTGGAAACACTTTCAACACTCATCGTCACCTCACCCTTAGCTAGCCTCCGTTTATTCCGTAGCTTTTATTTCAAGTTACTAACATTTAGCAACCGAACCGGTATCCAATACCCAGGTGCTACTAGGAGTACTAGTAAGGTACACATCAATAACACGTATATCAAATATACTTCTGTCGACGTTGCCAGCCTTCTTATCTACCAAGTATCTAGGGTTGTTCCGCTTCAGCGATCGTTCTCCTCATAATAGAAGCACTTAGTCTTGGGTTTGGGTTCAACCTTGGGTTTCTTCACTGGAGCAGCAACTAACTTGCCATCCATGAAGTTTCCCTCCTTGCCCGTGCCCTTCTCGAAACTAGTGGTTTCACTAACCATCAACACTTGATGCTCCTTCTTGATTTCTACCTTCGCGGTGTCAAACATCGCGAATAGCTCAGGGATCATTATTTCCATCCCTGGCATTTTATAGTTCATCACGAAGCTCTAGTAGCTTTAGTGACAGTGACTTGGAGAATTATATCAATCACTATCTTATCTGGAAGATCAACTCCCACTCGATTCAAGCGATTGTAGCACCCAGACAATCTGAACACATGCTCACTGATTGAGCTATTATCCTTCATCTTGCAGGCAAATAATCTTGTTGGAGGTCTCATACCTCTCAACACAGGCATGAGCCTGAAATCTCAATTCCAGCTCTTAGAACATCTCATATGCTCCGTGACGTTCAAAACGTCTTTGGAGCCTCAATTCTAAGCCGTAATGCATGACGCACTGAACTATCAAGTAGTCATCACAACGTGCCTGTCAGATGTTCACAACATCCACAGACGATGCTAGAGGGGGTGGTGCACCGAGCGATGCATCAAGGACACAAGCCTTCTGTGCAGCAATGAGGACAATCCTCAGTTTACGGACCTAGTCCGCATAATTGCTACCATCATCTTTCAGCTCTATTTCTCTAGGAACATATATAAATACAAGGGAGCTACAGCGCGAGCTAGTAATCTACAACATAATTTCCAAAGACATTTTGACTATGTTCATGATAATAAGTTTAGTTAATCATATTACTTAAAAAAAACCACTCAAATTGACATCCCTCTGGTCATTCGAGTGTCACACGATCCAAATTCACCAACCCAAGTCCGTGTTGGGGAACGTAGTAATAATTCAAAATTTTCCTATGTGTCACCAAGATCAATCTAGGAGATGCTAGCAACGATAGAGAGGGAGTGCATCTTCATACCCTTCAAGATCGCTAAGCGGAAGCGTTGCAAAGAACGCGGTTGATGGAGTCGTACTCGCGGCGATTCAAATCGCGGAAGATCCGATCCAAGCGCCGAACGGATGGCGCCTCCGCATTCAACACACGTACAGCCCGGGGATGTCTCCTCCTTCTTGATCCAGCAAGGGGGGAGGAGAAGTTGAGGGAGAGCTCCGGCAGCATGACGGCGTGGTGGCGGTGGAGCTCGTGGTTCTCCGGCAGAGCTTCGCTAGGCACTACGGAGGAGGAGGTGTAGGAGGAGGGAGGGCTGCGCCAGGGGCAAGGGGTGCAGCTCCCATGTGCCTCCCCACTATATATAGGGGTGGAGGGGGCTGGTTTCTTGCCCTCCAAGTCCATTGGGGCATTGGCAAAGGTGGGAGGAAAGAAACCCCATCCTTTCCCTTCCCCACCGATTGTTATCCCCCCTTTTTAGGGATCTCGATCTTATCCCTTCGGGATATGATCTTATTCCTTCTAAGGGGGATCTTGGTGCGCCTTGACCAGGGGTGTGGGGCCTTGCCCCCACTACCCACGTTCATGTGGGTCCCCCCATGCAGGTGGGCCCCACTCCGGAACCTTCTAGAACCTTCCCGGTACAATACCGAAAAATCCCAAACATTTTCCGGTGGCCAAAATAGGACTTCCCATATATAGATCTTTACCTCCGAACCATTCTGGAACTCCTCGTGACGTTCGGGATCTCATCCAGGACTCCGAACAACTTTCGGTAACCACATACAATTCCCATTACAACTCTAGCGTCACCGAACCTTAAGTGTGTAGACCCTACGGGTTCGGGAACCATGCAGACATGACCGAGACACCTCTCCGGCCAATAACCAATAGCGGGATCTGGATACCCATATTGGATCCCACAAGTTCCACGATGATCTCATCGGATGAACCACGATGTCGGGGATTCAATTAATCCCGTATACAATTCCCTTTGTCCATCGGTATGTTACTTGCCCGAGATTCGATCGTCGGTATCCCTATACCTTGTTCAATCTCGTTACCGGCAAGTCTCTTTACTCGTTCCGTAACACATGATCCCGTGACTAACTCCTTAGTCACATTGAGCTCATTATGATGATGTATTACCGAGTGGGCCCAGAGATACCTCTCCGTCACACGGAGTGACAAATCCCAGTCTCGATTCGTGCCAACCCAACAGACACTTTCGGAGATACATGTAGTGCACCTTTATAGTCACCCAGTTACGTTGTGACGTTTGATACACCCAAAGAATTCCTATGGTATCCGGGAGTTGCACAATCTCATGGTCTAAGGAAATGATACTTGACATTAGAAAAGCTCTAGCAGACGAACTACACGATCTTGTGCTATGCTTAGGATTGGGTCTTGTCCATCACATCATTCTCCTAATGATGTGATCCCGTTATCAAGGACATCCAATGTCCATGGTTAGGAAACCATGACCATCTATTGATCAACGAGCTAGTCAACTAGAGGCTCACTAGGGACATGGTGTGGTCTATGTATTCACACATGTATTACGGTTTTCGGTTAATACAATTATAGCATGAACAATAGACAATTATCATGAACAAGGAAATATAATAATAACCATTTTATTATTGCCTCTAGGGCATATTTCCAATAGTCCGATCATCACGTGAGTTGAGGTGGTTTCAATGGTGAACATCTTCATGTTGATCATATCTACTATATGACTCATGTTCGACCTTTCGGTCTCTTGTGTTCCGAGGCCATGTCTGTACATGCTAGGCTCGTCAAGTTTAACCCGAGTGTTCCGCACGTACAACACTGGCTTGCACCCGTTGTATGCGAACGTAGAGTCTATCATACCCGACGCATTGGGAATCACTCCTAGGTCGGTGATGAACTCCTTCATCCAGACTCCTTCCTGCGCTGCTTCCAAAGCAGCTATGTACTCCACTTCACATGTAGATGCCGCCACGACGCTTTGCTTGCAACTGCACCAGCTGACTGCCCCACCATTCAAAACATACACGTATCCGGTTTGTGACTTGGAGTCATCCGGATCTGTGTCGAAGCTGGCATCGACGTAACCCTTTACGACGAGCTCTTCGGCACCTCCATAAACGAGAAACATATCCTTAGTCCTTTTCAGGTACTTAAGGATATTCTTGACCGCTGTCCAGTGTTCCATTCCGGGATCACTTTGGTACCTCCCTACCAAACTTGTGGCAAGGTTCACATCAGGTCTGGTACACAGCATGGCATACATAATAGAGCCTATGGCTGAGGCATAGGGGATGACACTCATCTTTTCTCTATCTTCTGCCGAGGTCGGGCATTGAGTTGTGCTCAATCTCACACCTTGCAATACAGGCAAGAACCCCTTCTTGGACTGATCCATATTGAACTTCTTCAATATCTTGTCAAGGTATGTGCTTTGTGAAAGACCAATGAGGCGTCTCGATCTATCTCTATAGATCTTGATGCCTAATATGTAAGCAGCTTCTCCAAGGTCCTTCATTGAAAAACACTTATTCAAGTAGGCCTTTATGCTTTCCAAAAGTTATGTATCATTTCCCATCAACAATATGTCATCCACATATAAAATGAGAAATGCTACAGAGCTCCCACTCACTTTCTTGTAAATACAGGCTTCTCCATAAGTCTGTATAAACCCAAACACTTTGATCACCTCATCAAAGCGAATGTTCCAACTCCGAGATGCTTGCACCAGCCCATAGATGGAGCGCTGGAGCTTGCATACCTTGTCAGCATTCTTAGGATCGACAAAACCTTCCGGCTGCATCATATACAATTCTTCCTTAAGGAAACCGTTAAGGAATGTCGTTTTGACGTCCATTTGCCAGATCTCATAATCATAAAATGCGGCAACTGCTAACATGATTCGGACGGACTTCAGCATCGCTACGGGTGAGAAAGTCTCATCGTAGTCAACTCCTTGAACTTATCGATAACCCTTAGTGACAAGCTGAGCCTTATAGACGGTCACATTACCATCCGCGTCAGTCTTCTTCTTAAAGATCCATTTATTTTCTATGGCTTTCCGATCATCGGGCAAGTCCACCAAGTCCATACTTTGTTCTCATACATGGATCCTATCTCGGATTTCATGGCTTCAAGCCATTTGTTGGAATCCGGGCCCGCCATGGCTTCTTCATAGTTCGAAGGTTCACCGTTGTCTAACAACATGATTTCCAGGACAGGGTTGCCATACCACTCTGGTGCGGAACGTGTCCTCGTGGACCTACGAAGTTCAGTAGTAACTTGATCCGAAGTTTCATGATCATCAGCATTAACTTCCTCTCTAGTCGGTGCAGGCACCACATAAACATTTTCCTGCGCCGCGCTACTCTCCGGTTCGAGAGGGGGTACAATTACCTCATCAAGTTCTACTTTCCTCCCACTTACTTCTTTCGAGAGAAACTCTTTCTCTAGAAAGGATCCATTCTTGGCAATAAAGATCTTGCCTACGGATCTGAGGTAGAAGGTATACCCAATAGTTTCCTTAGGGTATCCTATGAAGACGCACTTTTCCGATTTGGGTTCGAGCTTTTCAGGTTGAAGTTTCTTGACATAAGCATCGCATCCCCAAACTTTCAGAAACGACAGCTTAGGTTTCTTCCCAAACCATAATTCATACGGTGTCGTCTCAACGGATTTAGACGGTGCCCTATTTAAAGTGAATGCGGCAGTCTCTAATGCATACCCCAAAATGATAGCAGTAAATCAGTAAGAGACATCATAGATCGCACCATATCCAATAGAGTGCGATTACAACGTTCGGACACACTATTACGCTGAGGTGTGCCAGGCGGCGTGAGTTGTGAAACAATTCCACATTTCCTTAAGTTCGTGCCAAACTCGTGACTCAAATATTCTCCTCCACGATCAGATCGTATCGTAAGAACTTTATTTTCTTGTCACGTTGATTCTCTACCTCACTCTGAAATTCCTTGAACTTTTCAAAGGTCTCAGACTTGTGTTTCATTAAGTAGACATACCCATATCTGCTTAAGTCATCAGTGAGGGTGAGAACATAACGATAGCCACCGCGAGCCTCAACGCTCATTGGACCGCATACATCGGTATGTATTATTTCCAACAAGTTGGTTGCTCGCTCCATTGTTCCGAAGAACGGAGTCTTAGTCATCTTGCCCATGAGGCATGGTTCGCACGTGTCAAATGATTCATAATCAAGAGACTCCAAAAGTCCATCTGCATGGAGTTTCTTCATGCGTTTGACACCAATATGACCAAGGCGGCAGTGCCACAAGTATGTGGGACTATCATTATCAACCTTACATCGTTTGGTATTCACACTATGAATATGTGTAACATCACGTTCGAGATTCAATAAAAATAAACCATTGACCAGCGGGGCATGACCATAAAACATATCTCTCATATAAATAGAACAACCATTATTCTCGGATTTAAATGAGTAGCCATCTCGCATCAAATGAGATCCAGATACAATGTTCATGCTCAAAGCTGGTACAAAATAACAATTATTGAGGTTTAAAACTAATCCCGAAGGTAGATGCAGAGGTAGTGTGCCGACGGCGATCACATCGACCTTGGAACCATTCCCGACGCGCATCGTCACGTCGTCCTTCGCCAGTCTCCGCTTATTCCGCAGCTCCTGTTTTGAGTTACAATTGTGAGCAACCGCACCGGTATCAAATACCCAGGAGCTAATATGAGCGCTGGTAAGGTACACATCAATAACATGTATATCATATATACCTTTGACGTTGCCAGCCTTCTTATCCGCTAAGTACTTGGGGCAGTTCCGCTTCCAGTGACCGGTTCCCTTGCAATAAAAGCACTCAGCCTCAGGCTTGGGTCCATTCTTGGGCTTCTTCCCGGCAACTGATTTACCGAGCGCGGCAACTGCTTTGCAGTCCTTCTTGAAGTTCTTCTTACCCTTGCCTTTCTTGAAACTGGTGGTCTTATTCACCATCAACACTTGATGTTAGTTTTTGATCTCCACCTCCGCTGATTTCAGCATCTAATATAACTCAGGAATGGACTTCTCCATCCCTTGCATATTGAAGTTCATCACAAAGCTCTTGTAGCTAGGTGGAAGCGACTGGAGGATTCTATCAATAACCGAGTCATCCGGAAGATTAACTCCCAGCTGAGACAAGCGGCTGTGCAACCCAGACATTTTGAGTATGTGCTCGCTGACGGAACTATTTTCCTCCATCTTACAACTGAAGAACTTGTCGGAGACTTCATATCTCTCGACCCGGGCATGAGCTTGGAAAACCATTCTCAGCTCTTGGAACATCTCATATGCTCCGTGTTGCTCAAAACGCTTTTGGAGCCCCGGTTCTAAGCTGTAAAGCATGCCGCACTGAACCAGGGAGTAATCATCACTACGCGACTGCCAGGCGTTCATAATGTCTTGAGTTGCTAGGAAAATGGGTGCATCACCTAGCGGTGCATCAAGGACATATGCTTTCTTGGAAGCTATGAAGATGATCCTCAAGTTACGGACCCAGTCCGTATAGTTGCTTCCATCGTCTTTCAGCTTGGTTTTCTCTAGGAACGCGTTGAAGTTGAGGGCAACATTAGCGTGGGCCATTGGATCTACAAGATAGATTGTAAAGACAATTTCAGACTAAGTTCATGATAATTAAGTTCATCTAATCAAATTATTTAATGAACTCCCACTCAGATAGACATCCCTCTAGTCATCTAAGTGATACATGATCCATATCGACTAGGCCGTGTCCGATCATCACGTGAGACGGACTAGTCATCAATGGTGAACATCTCCATGTTGATCGCATCTACTATACGACTCATGTTCGACCTTTCGGTCTCTCGTGTCCCGAGGCCATGTCTGTACATGCTAGGCCCGTCAAGTCAACCTAAGTGTTTCGCGTGTGTAAATCTGGCTTACACCCGTTGTATGCGAACGTTAGAATCTATCACACCCGATCATCACGTGGTGCTTTGAAACAACGATCCTTCGCAACGGTGCACACTTAGGGGGAACACATTTCTTGAAATTTTAGTGAGGGATCATCTTATTTATGCTACCGTCGTTCTAAGCAAATAAGATGTAAAAACATGATAAACATCGCATGCAAATCATAAAGTGACATGATATGGCCAATATCATCTTGCGCCTTTGATCTCCATCTTCGGGGCGCGGCATGATCACCATCGTCACCGGCACGACACCATGATCTCCATCATCATGATCTCCATCATCGTGTCTTCATGAAGTTGTCTCACCAACTATTACTTCTACTACTATGGCTAACGGTTAGCAATAAAGTAAAGTAATTACATGGCATTTTTGATTGACACGCAGGTCATACAATAAATTAAGACAACTCCTATGGCTCCTGCCGGTTGTCATACTCATCGACATGCAAGTCGTGATTCCTATTACAAGAACACGATCAATCTCATACATCACATATATTTCATCACATCCTTTTGGCCATATCACATCACATAGCATACCCTGCAAAAACAAGTTAGACGTCCTCTAATTGTTGTTACAAGTTTTACGTGGTTGCTATGGGTTTCTAGCAAGAACGTTTCTTACCTACGCAAAAGCCACAACGGTGATATGCCAATTGCTATTTACCCTTCATAAGGACCCTCTTCATCGAATCCGATCCGACTAAAGTGGGAGAGACAGACACCCGCTAGCCACCTTATGCAACAAGTGCATGTCAGGCGGTGGAACCAGTCTCACGTAAGCGTACGTGTAAAGTCGGTCCGGGCCGCTTCATCCCACAATGCCGCCGAATCAAGATAGGACTAGTAACGGCAAGCAAATTGACCAAATCATCGCACACAACTACTTGTGTTCTACTCGTGCATAGAATCTACGCATAGACCTAGCTCTGATACCACTGTTGGGGAACGTAGTAATAATTCAAAATTTTCCTATGTGTCACCAAGATCAATCTAGGAGATGCTAGCAACGAGAGAGAGGGAGTGCATCTTCATACCCTTGAAGATCGCTAAGCGGAAGCGTTGCAAAGAACGCGATTGATGGAGTCGTACTCGCGGCGATTCAAATCACGGAAGATCCGATCCAAGCGTCGAATGGACGACGCCTCCGCTTTCAACACACGTACAGCCCGGGGACGTCTCCTCCTTCTTGATCCAGCAAGGGGGAGGAGAAGTTGAGGGAGAGCTCCGGCAACACGACGGCGTGGTGGCGGTGGAGCTCGTGGTTCTCCGGCAGAGCTTCGCTAAGCACTACGGAGGATGAGGTGTAGGAGGAGGGAGGGCTGCGCCAGGGGCAAGGGGTGCAGCTCCCATGTGCCTCCCCACTATATATAGGGGTGGAGGGGGTTGTTTTCTTGCCCTCCAAGTCCATTGGGGCGTTGGCAAAGGTGGGAGGAAAGAAATCCCATCCTTTCCCTTCCCCACCGATTGTTATCCCCCCTTTTTTGGGATCTTGATCTTATCCCTTCGGGATATGATCTTATTCCTTCTAAGGGGGATCTTGGTGCGCCTTGACCAGGGGTGTGGGGCCTTGCCCCCACTACTCACGTTCATGTGGGTCCCCCCATGCAGGTGGGCCCCACTCTGGAACCTTCTAGAACCTTCCAGGTACAATACCGAAAAATCCCAAACATTTTCCGGTGGCCAAAATAGGACTTCCCATATATAGATCTTTACCTCCAGACCATTCCGGAACTCCTCGTGACATCCGGGATCTCATCCGGGACTCCGAACAACTTTCGGTAACCACATACAATTCCCATTACAACTTTAGCGTCACCGAACCTTAAGTGTGTAGACCCTACGGGTTCGGAAACCATGCAGACATGACCGAGACACCTCTCCGGCCAATAACCAATAGCGGGATCTGGATACCCATATTGGCTCCCACATGTTCCACGATGATCTCATCGGATGAACCACGATGTCGGGGATTCAATTAATCCCGTATACAATTCCCTTTGTTCATCGGTATGTTACTTGTCCGAGATTTGATCGTCGGTATCCCTATACCTTGTTCAATCTCGTTACCGGCAAGTCTCTTTACTCGTTCCGTAACACATGATCACGTGACTAACTCCTTAGTTACATTGAGCTCATTATGATGATGTATTACCGAGTGGGCCCAGAGATACCTCTCCGTCACACGGAGTGACAAATCCCAGTCTCGATTCGTGCCAACCCAACGGACACTTTCGGAGATACCTGTAGTGCACCTTTATAGTCACCCAGTTACGTTGTGACGTTTGATACACCCAAAGCATTCCTACGGTATCCGGGAGTTGCACAATCTCATGGTCGAAGGAAATGATACTTGACATTAGAAAAGCTCTAGCAGACGAACTACACGATCTTGTGCTATGCTTAGGATTGGGTCTTGTCCATCACATCATTCTCCTAATGATGTGATCCCGTTATCAACGACATCCAATGTCCATGGTCAGGAAACCATGACCATCTATTGATCAACGAGCTAGTCAACTAGAGGCTCACTAGGGACATGGTGTGCTCTATGTATTCACACATGTATTACGGTTTCCGGTTAATACAATTATAGCATGAACAATAGACAATTATCATGAACAAGGAAATATAATAATAACCATTTTATTATTGCCTCTAGGGCATATTTCCAACAGTCCGATCATCACGTGAGTTGAGGTGGTTTCAATGGTGAACATCTATGTTCGACCTTTCGGTCTCTTGTGTTCCGAGGCCATGTCTGTACATGCTAGGCTCGTCAAGTTTAACCCGAGTGTTCCGCACGTGCAACACTGGCTTGCACCCGTTGTATGCAAACGTAGAGTCTATCATACCCGACGCACCCGTTCAAGATAATGAGTTTAGTTAATTGTATTACTTAAAAACTCCCACTCAAATTGACATCCCTCTGGTCATTCGAGTGTCACATGATCCAAAATTCACCAACTCAAGTCCGATCATCACGTGAGTTGAGGTGGTTTCAATGGTGAACATCTTCATGTTGATCATATCTACTATATGACTCATGTTCGACCTTTCGGTCTCTTGTGTTCCGAGGCCATGTCTGTACATGCTAGGCTCGTCAAGTTTAACCCGAGTGTTCTGCTTGTGCAACACTGACTTGCACCCGTTGTATGCGAACGTAGAGTCTATCACACCCGATCATCACGTGGTGTCTCGAAACGACGAACTTTCGCAACGGTGCACACTTGGGGAGAACACAATTTTATCTTGAAATTTAAGTGAGGGATCACCTTATAATGCTACCGTCGTCCTAAGCAAAATAAGATGCATAAAAGGATTAACATCACATGCAAATCATAAGTGACATGATATGGCCATGAACTTGTGCTTTTGATCTCCATCTCCAAAGCACCGGCATGATCTCCATCGTCACCGGCATGACACCATGATCTCCATCATCTTGATCTCCATCAACGTGTCACCATGAGGTTGTCGCGACAACTGTTGCTTCTACGACTATTGCTAACTCATAGTGATAAAGTAAAGCAAAACGGCGAAAATAAATTAAAGACAACCCTATGGCTCCTGCCGGTTGCCGTACTCAATCACATGCAAGTCGTGATATTCTATACAAAACATGATCATCTCATACATCACATATCTCTCATCATGTAATTGGCCATATCACATCACAACATACCCTGGAAAAACAAGTTAGACGTCCTCTAATTGTTGTTTCATGTTTTATGTGGCTGCTACGGGTATCTAGCAAGAACGATTCTTACCTACGCAAAAACCACAATGGTGATACACAAATTGCTATTCAACCTTCTCAAGGACCACCTTTGTCGAATCCGATCCAACTAGAGTGGGAGAGACAGACACCCACCAGCCATCTTTATGCAACGAAGTTACATGTCAGTTGATGGAACCGGTCTCTCGTAAGCGTACGAGTAAGGTTGGTCCGGGCCGCTTCATCCCACAATACCGCTCAATCAAGAAAAGACCAAGGGAGGAAGCAATGTGAGCATCAACGCCCACAAACTCCTTTGTGTTCTACTCGTGATCTCATCTACGCATAGACCTAGCTCATGATGCCATTATTGGAGAACGTTGCATGGGAAACAAAAAAATTACTACGCACACGCAAGATCTATCCATGGTGATGAGCATCTACGAGAGGGAGAGTGAATCTACATACCCTTGTAGATCGCTAATCGGAAGCGTGAAGAAACGTGGTTGATGTAGTCGAACGTCTTCGCGATCCAAATCGCAAGCCATCCCGCGATCCCATCATGATCCGTCTCGCGATCCAATCACGATCCGTCCCGCGATCCAATCACGGTCCTTCCAATCTAGTGCCGAACGGATGGCACCTCCGCGTTCAGCACACGTACAGCTCGATGACGATCTCCGCCTTCTTGATACATCAAGAGGGAGCGGAGAGGTAGATGAGTTCTCCGGCAGCGCGACGGCGCGGCGACGGTGGTGGTGGAACTATTCCAGTAGGGCTTCGCCTAAGCACTGCTGAAAACTAGAGGACTTGATCTGTTGAGGAGAGAGGGTTGCACCGTGCCTTAGAGTTTTCTGGTGTGGCTGCCCTCTCTCCCCTCCAGTATATATAGGAGGAAGGGAGGGAGGCCGGCGCCCCTAGGGTTCTCCCTAGGCTGCGGCCGAAGTGGGAGAGGTGGAGGAGTCCTACTCCAATCCTACTAGGAGTAGGATTCCTCCCCCACTTGGTTTTCCTTTACCCACTTGGACTTTCCCACCCCTAGCCGCATGGCCCTTGTTGGGGAGGTTCGGCCAGCCCACCAGGGGCTGGTTTACCTCCTCCCACAGCCCATGATTCCCTTTGGGGCGAGAGGCCCCTCCCGATGGCCCCCCGGTACCCTCCCGGCACTCCCGATACACTACCGAAGTACCCAAAACTTTTCCGGTGACCAAAACGGGACTTCCTATATATCAATCTTTACCTCCGGACCATTCCGGAGCTCCTCGTGACGTCCTGGATCTCATCCGGGACTCCGAAAAACCTTCGGTCACCACCATACATAACTCTATACTACCAAAACGTCACCGAACCTTAAGTGTGCAGACCCTGCGGGTTCGAGAACTATGTAGACATGACCGAGACACCTCTACGGTCAATAACCAATAGCGGGACCTGGATGCCCATATTGGTTCCTACATATTCCACGAAGATCTTCATCGTTTGAACCTCTATGTCAAGGATTCAGTTAATCCCGTATGCTGTTACCTTTGTTCTTCGGTACGTTACTTGCCCGAGATTCGATCGTCGGTATCCCTATACCTAGTTCAATCTCGTTACTGGCAAGTCTCTTTACTCGTTTCGTAATACAAGATCCCGTGGCTAACACTTTAGTCACATTGCTTGCAAGGCATGTTGTGATGTTGTATTACCGAGTGGGCCCTGAGATACCTTTCCGTCACACGGAGTAACAAATCCCAGTATTGATCCATGCCCACTCAACAGACACCCTCGGAGATACCTGTAGAGCATCTTTATAGTCACCCAGTTACGTTGTGACGTTTGATACACACAAGGTATTCCTCCGGTGTCAGTGAGTTGCATGATCTCATGGTCATAGGAACAGATACTTGACATGCAGAAAACAATAGCAATAAACTGACACGATCATATGCTACGTTCATAGTTTGGGTCTTGTCCATCACATCATTCTCCTAATAATGTGATCCCGTTATCAAATGACATCTCATGTCTATGGCTAGGAAACCTTGACCATCTTTGATCAACGAGCTATTCTATTAGAGGCATACTAGGGACACAATGTTGTCTATGTACCCACACATGTATTTGAGTTTCCAATCAATACAATTATAGCATGGATAATAAACGATTATCATGAACAAGGAAATATGATAATAACTAATTTATTATTGCCTCTAGGGCATATTTCCAACAGACGGTCCGTAAGCGGGAGCCCGAACCAGGCCAAGGCATTAATCATGGCGTTAAACTCAGACGCCTGCCCAGCATCAAACCTGTCATTGTTCTTCTCTCACGGGAGACAAATGAGATTGAAGTCCCCAACGATAAGCCACGATCCGTCAACCGACGAGCCCACCGCGAGCATGTCATCGACAAAAGCCGAGGTGAGGGAATGATCGGCTGGGGCGTAGACGTTAGTGATCTTGAAAGCCATATCAGAGACCGCGGACACGAGAGACGCGGAAAGCGAGAACCGAGACCTAGCGACACGAACGAGAGATAGGAGACGCGGGTTCCAAGCAGTAACCATGCCCCCTAGACCCATCCGCATCCTTGGTCACAAAATTAGAGAGGGCGACGAAGAGGAAAGAGCGAGCTTTACGCCCGTCGAGCGAGGCCATCTTGGACTCTTGGAGACAGGCAACAGAGGGGGACGCAACGAAGACGGAGTTGATTACTCTATTACGAGTTGGAACGTTGATGCCGTGCATGACATGGTGGTGCTGGTCCTGCCATCCATGTTGAGAACTTGAGACTGGTGCAACATGTATAACGTCGTAGCACGCACAGTGGTCTGAGTTAACTGACTCCAGCATCGATGGTAGGGCCGTCGGTGCCGCTACCTGTGGTGCATGCCGGGATCGAGCACTCCGAGCTCGGTCCTGCTGCTTTGTCGGGATTGCGGCACGCCGGTGTCTCCTTTGCCGAGGATTCCTATTGAGCCGCCGTCCAACGGTGGTTGTGCCAGACGTGATGGTGCAGGTGGTGCTATCCATGCCGAGTCCACTGCAGCCTCTACCGGACGTCGTCGTAGCAGGCGCAGCGATGGAGTCGCCTTCGGCATGGACACGAGGGCCTCTACGTTTCCCGCTCTATCGGCCATGCCGTGATCGTCAACGCTGAAACCGCCGTCATGCGAGCCGCTTGAGCCACCTCCGACGTCAGAACCGCCGGTGCGGCCTGTTGTGTCTGCCACTCCATGATCATTGGGTAGAAGGAAATAAAGTAGTACCGGGGAGAAGGAGGAGATACGGGTAGTTAGGCGAGGAAGATGAGAATACAGTTTATTTGTTTCCTTTTATCCGGATATAAAAAAGACATGATGAGGAGAATTGGATGGCCGTCGAATGCTAAATGGATGGTAGGGAGCACAGTGGGGGGAGCACGCAAGCCTCATCCCTACTGGGCCGGTCCAGCGGGGCGTGTGGGTACTGTACGTGTAGCGGGTCAACAATTATTTTTTCGGTTTCTTTTTTTCATTTTTTCTTTGTCAGTTTTTCTGTTTCTTTTTTCTTTTTTCCTGTTTTATGCTATTTATTTTATTTTCTATTCCTTTTTCTTCTCTTTCTTGTTCTTCAAAATTTCACTCTTTTAAAATTTCAAAAAATGCTCAAAAATTATTCCTATTATTATTTTTTATTAAAAAATTCAAAAATGTTTGCATATTTAAAAAAAATGTTCACATTTCATAACGTATTCATAATTTTAGAAACTGTTTGGGTTTTAAAGTTTTGTTCATGGATTTTTTTTAAATGTTCCTTTTTAAAAAATGTTTGTGTTTTCAAATTTGTTTGGGAGTTTCATAAAATGTTTTCATGATTTTAAATTGTGAACTAATTATAAAAAAGAGATTTATTTTTGAAATTCCTGGACACTTTTTGAAACACAATCATTTTTATGAGAATCTAGAACAAATTTTGAGAATGGCATTATTTTTTTAAACACGAACATTTTGTGAAAATCACGAACAAACTTTGAAAAGGAGAACAGTTTTTGAAACACAAATATTTTAATGAAATCATGATTTTTTTTTGTTGAAAACAAGAACATTTCCTTAAATCCCTGATTTCTTTTTCAAAACACGGACATTTTTGAAAAATCGTGCAGTTTTTTTTATATGAGAACAATTTTTGAAATACGAACATTTTTTAAAACATGAACACATTTTGAAATCAAGAACATTTTTTGCATTTCCTGATTTTTTTAAGCACGAACATTTAAAAAAAATTGTGAACAAAATTTTGAACACGAGAACATTTTTTGAAATTAAAAACAAAAAATTTAAAATGTCCAACAAAAGAAATAGGAAAAGGAAAAAAGAAAAAGAAAAAAAGGATAGTAAAAAATATGAAAACGAAAACAAGAATATTTTTGAAAATACCTAACATTTTTTGAAATTTTGAATAGTTCTTAAAAAAGACAATTATTTGAAATTTAGAATATTTTTTCTAAAATCAAGAACATTTTTTAAATTTTAAGAACAATTTTCAAACACGAGCTTAGTTTAAAAAGGATAAAATAACCTTGAAAAAAGGAAAAAAGAAGAAACAGATAACGAAAAAAAGAAAAGAAACAGAAAAACCGGTAAAAAACAAAAAAAAAACGGTTCAAGGAACCTCCTAAAAGGTTCCCTAAACCGGCTGGCTAGGCGTAACTGGGCCGGCTCATTGTGTCGCTGCTCGGTCGCTCCTCTGTGCGAAGGGCCGGCAGTTTGACGCAGTGAGCGGCGAATAGGGAATTCCCGGCGCTGATGCTACGCCACAAAAGCAAAACTCAGCACTGATGCCACGGCCCACCGCCTCAACTTTACTTGTCAACTTTAATTTGTTGTTGTTGCAACCCACACTTTTGCTTAGGGTTAGCCAAACCAAACATGCATGACAAATTTTCATTTGCTGGTTGCTTCACACTTCACAGCAAAGGAAAAAAGAACCGGCTAGAAGTTTTGAGTCGTGGGTACGCGCGTGAGGACCCTGCAGTGTTCTTGCCCATAATTGACCATTCAACATAGTGGTGTTTCAGCTGTTCAATATATCCAGCACGGCTAATTATGGTCGACCCGTCTTTTGCAGTGCTAGCTAGCTAGCTGTGTTGAAAATGGTTGCGTGCGCACACAGCAGTGTGCCGGATACGTGAAAGGAGACGGGAAATTCGCGGGCAACCGGGCCACTGGACACGATGGAAATAAACGACCTATGACGCGCGATGCCGTGGGGTCGCCATCGGTGGAATTATTGGTGTGCATGGTGCATGCAAAAGTGATCACCAAGCGTCTCACAGCACAGCAAACCAGCATGCATGCATGTATGGCCCCTCTGCTCTGCTTGCGTACCCAAAAATCGACGGTAGCTGGCGTAGATCACCAGCTGAGATGTCACCTTCTTTTGGCCGCCGAATGCCGGTACATCGGGCACTGCCTTTATGTACATGAATTTAGATCAATTATTCCCCTAAAAAAAGTACACCAATTGCTTTAGTAGCCAATAATGCACACATCTGACTGAGTCTAGCAACAAAATGATATACCATACATACTGCGTTCATGTCAGTGAAAATACACGTTTCCTTTAGAGAAACGGTGAAGTACAATTGATCCACGTTGCAAATAACAGCTTATGTTGGTGGGTCGTCCATTTCGATCCACTCTGTTTTACGCATTTGTGTGTCATGGGGGCAGTTGGATTGTCAGCTCAGTAAGCGTGTGGTGCCTGCGAAGCACCTCAGGCGCTTGAAGCGTGGTCTCGACTCTTGAGACGTTGTATGTCTATCTGATGAATAGGTTGGCACGAGCGGTTAAAAAGACAAAAATTATGCTTCTTGGATCAGATTTAGGATGGTTTGCTACTATTGGCGCAAATGGGGTTGCGATGTTGCTTCATGTGTGATACCGGTGGTAGTTTGGTTGTGGGTGAGCCCTCTTCCACGTGGTTCGTCGAGAAGGGGGCGTGATGAGCTTTGAGAGTATGCCTTTTCTAAAGAGGGTCAATGTTGGTGATGATGACCCTCTACTTTTCACTGGAGGCATCATCGAAGAGTTCATCCCCTCCTCCATTGGACCATGTCTGCTCGGATCTTGGGTAGGCCATGGTACCTGCTGTTGTCATTTGGATCCCATCCTTGGGATTTGGTGGGGTGATGGTGAGTTCTTAAGGAAATTGGTTGTTCAATGGGGTTTGGTGTCGATGACGATGCACCCTACCGATGTTATTCCCTTTCATGGAG
The DNA here is from genome assembly GCA_039707655.1 of Elymus sibiricus. Lineage (NCBI taxonomy): Eukaryota > Viridiplantae > Streptophyta > Magnoliopsida > Poales > Poaceae > Elymus > Elymus sibiricus. The sequence continues at coordinate 386,553,873 of CM077667.1, forward strand.
GCGTTTGTTGAAGATCTTCTTTCACAACCCGCCATTAGTCTCGGCATTCTTAAGGTTAAAGCTTAGGGCTAGCTGACGGCACCCGGTGGTCGGTGTGTTTGGCTTTGGGAGTGGTTTTAGATTGATGCTAACAACTTGGCATAGAAGAGGAGCATAGAGGCCTCTAGATAGAGTGTCAGTGTTGTGCTTTCCATGCGTATCATCGTTGGATAGTGCTCTAGTTCTAGTTTAGTCAGGTGGCTTTGCCATTGTGGGGATTTTTAGCATGCTTGTCCCAAAATTAACTTCAGCCTATCGTTTGTCTTTAAGTCAGGCAAATTCATTTATAAGAACACTCTACCCTCGTTACAAGGTTAAGAACACTCTACCCTCATACAAGGTTGTCCAAACAATAAAGGGGAAATTTACTTCATTGGACTTCCTTAATTAAATAGGCATATTCTCCTAGTCATAGAGCCATGGCATGGCATGAGCAACAAAAGGAGTTCTACAGTGACTCTTGAGTTCTATGGGCCGTCCAAAACCTCAACTTGACGAGCGAAAACCGGACACTACAAATTTATTCAAAACGACAAAGCCTGGGCGAATAAACTGGCAGCCGCCTGGCAACTACAAGTACGCTGCATCAGCTTAAATTAGGCCTTGATTATTACTAGAAACCTTTTAGTACATAAATAGACAGTCGTTCCTCCGTACATGGGCATGGACAACAAGCAACAGGTACACATCAACACATGCATATGTAGACCTTATAATTGCACCCGAACAGATCAAGGTCATGATTATTCCTTGTGCTCTGCTAGTTATACTATGCAAGCTCACGACGGATGCGTGTCTCGCTTCTTTGGGTATGTCTCGTTCGATCTGGCTATGATGAGATACGCGCGTTTTCCCCTTGCAATTTGAGGGCAATCACAATGATGGTGCATGCATATGTACGTCTTATGAGTATCTTCCTGAATTAACCTCAATTCGGTGGCAAAACGAAGCGCTGCCGACCACATATACAACACAAAGTTACGACAGACAAGTATATATATATATAGGTAAACGATCGACCTAGCTAGTGGTACGCAGCTAGCCAGCTACCGTGCCTAGAGCTAGCTTATGTTTCTTCCACGGTTAATTATCAGATTTTGAATCTAGTTCTGCGAAATTTCTACGCGACGTTCCATCGACTCTTTCGCGATTTTCCGCTCTGATGCATGATTAAGATTGTGCCCTACGCAATTTCTTCGGTGAGTTTCACGTGCATTGATCGGTGGCCACAGTTTTGCTAGTACTGCTGATCTAATCGCGCGCTTGGACGCCCGGCTGGTATTTGAATCTGGGTTCATCTGGGTGTAACTTGTTGGGATGCAATCAGTTAGACCCACGTATGTTCTATATGATTCAAAGAATTTAAACTTCTAGCAAAATAATAATAATATTTTTTTGATTCATAAGAAATTTTCCTTGGGATTTTTTAGTTACTTTATAGGAATTTTCTTAATCGCTCCAACCTTTTGAAAAGAATCATATGCTTTTTTTTGTTGATAACGCCACATCATCTCAAATACACATTAATCAAACTAGATACATCCATTTCAACGTCAAGTAATTCTAGACGGAGATAGTACCAAAATTCCAGGGGTGCGGCGACCCCCTCCCCCCCTCCCCCCTTTTCCCTTGGTGATGCATGCACTTGCCATTTTCCCGCGGAGTTTCCCCACAGACATCAAAGACGCGCTCACCCGTAGAAATCGATGCGTGCCGTGCATGCATGATGCATCGCCACGCACAAGAGTCGGAGAACTCGAGTCAGTCTGCATGATGCATGCAACCAATCCCCTTGTCATGCACATCCACTACCCCCCGCGCGCGTACGTACACGCTCCGACGTCTATCGATCTCAGGCATGTCACGGCCACTTGCCACATGAATGAATAGCCGGGTGGGGTGCGTACGTCGCTCGACCAAAGGCCGGCGGCGCCTCCGCGTGAGCTCATGGGTCGTCAGGGCGCGCAAGCAAACGACCGACCGGCACGCGGGCGCGGCGCCCGCACTCTTTTCCCCCAGATCAGACCACGCCCCTCGTGCACGTAAGGATAGCAACGACCCAGAGCATCAGCTTCTGGAGGATAGACAATGCACCCACGCACTTTACACGCAGGCGAGCACAGCGGTACCTCTTCCTCGTCGTGATCGACCGCGATCGATCCCCTTGCATAGGTCGCAGCAGCTCCGAACCGGGTGTAGTTACAAATTTTCTCGTTTCGTAGCGAGAACAGCGGTCTCAGGCGTGCTGTGCGCTATGAGTTGAATATATAGAGTCTCGGTCGTGTGGCTGCAACGCGCGCAGTGTTCTCCGGGTGGGCTTTGAATTGATCCGTGACTGACTCAGACTGCCGGTACATACAGGCGTGCTGCAAGATCGCGTCTATGTTTTCTACGTAGTCACTAGTCAACAACTGCGTCGGACTCACGAGCGCGCAGCCTACTTACTGCAGCGATGCATACCAGCGGTCACTAGACACGCATGACTCCCGATCAAACACTGCACGTATTTATTTTCCTTCCGTTCACTTTCCTGTATATCCAGCCTTTTCTTCTATCTTCTACTACCAGCTTAATTCATTGTCTGATTGATCAATCAAAATGCAAGGCGTATACCGCTGCCTGCCTTGAACTCCGACCGACGTGCGTACAGCAGCTAGTTTCCTTCCCCTGAAAGAATTCCTACATGCCTAGCTAGCCTAATTCATCGTCCGATCGACCAATGCAAAATGCAAGCTGCATACCTCGAACTCTGACCGACCTCCCTTCTCTTATACAGCAAGCTACCTACCTAAGAGAGACTGAGCAATAGCTATGCACGTTGAATCTGACCACGAGCAAGCATGCACGTAGTAGCACGTCTGAATTCTACTACTACAAATTCGGTCCAACTGTTGAAGAATCAGCGGAGGCGGAGAGAATCTGCACGTACGTAACGTGGTCATCCTCATCCTGCATCGATCGACCGGGGTCAACAGATTAACCACCACCCCGCCCTGAAAACTGGTCCTCCCGAGCGGAGCAGCGGTGCATGTTTGTTCTCTTTCACACACGGATACAGTAGTAGCAGCTACCTAGCCCGGCCGTGCATGCGTAGGTCCGACGTGCACACAGCACACGAATCCTTGACCGGCATCGGTCGATCAGGCGGCCACATGGAAGGTCGGGTAAAGGGCAGGCCGCCACCCATGTCACGGCGTACCGCCGCTCAACAACCTCCGCCGGAGCAGAGCCGGTGAGCAGTCCTCCCCAACGAGATACAGATAACCCGACCTGCTAAATGATCCATGCAGATGCAGTACTCTGAGCAAAGGTTTTGTACACGATAAGAAGGGCCAATGTCAGCTGCCAAACTATGGAGAGGGAGGAAGAAAACCGGAAATGACACGGTACGCGAGCCGGGTTCCGCCGGGCGCGCGGCGGAGCTTAGCTGGAGCGTTCCCCGTCGCGGCAGCGACATTTAGGAGCGCCGCGAAAGGCAGGGGCACCGTTTGCCAAAATCGGACGAGGCCAGGCCAGCCAAGAGCACACGGAAATTATTATTTATTTTCTTCTCCCTTCTTCGCGAGGATGATGGTAGTGGTATGGCCCAAAATAATGAAATGAAATGAAATCGATTCGAACCCCTCCTCGGTCCTCGCTCGTCCGTGGGGACCACCGTGTGCGGGAGGAAGGGGGGCGGTGGGACCGGGCGCACCCCCCCACGGGGCTTGCATGTTGGCTCGATTGCTTGCTCCGCTTGCGTTGCATGTCCCCACGGCCCCCCCGGGGCGTGGGCCCGCGTTCCGTGGTAGGCGCCACACATGCAGCACGCAGCAGGATCGCCTCGCCTCGCCGGGGAAGGGAAGGGATCAGCATCATCCCAGCGCCTAGCTAGACCCGGCGCCCGCGTGGGCCCGCCCCCTCTTCCTGTGGCTGTGGGCAAGCATCGCTGCTGGCTGGCTGGCTAGGTCAAATTGCCCATTGCAATATTGGCAGCAGGACAGGAGCTCCGTCGGTCGACACATGCCCCTGATCCTGACCCTCAGTCCGATCCGATGCTCCTCTCCTTTTCAAGAATCAAGAAACAAAAAAACAGTCGGGTACTCCTCTGATTGGCCCGAACGTCTATCCTTGGCCTGGAGTTGTGAGGGACTGAAGAAATATAATGAAACTTGCGTGTGTTGATTATTGGGGGTACAAGAAATATATATAGGCCTGAGTCACAAACCGACTCAGCCTAACCTTCCTAACCCTAGCCGCCTTGATCAACTTGTTTTACAAGATTAACATATAATCTAACATCCCCCGCAGTCTCAACTTGGGGTTCAACAACGTTGAGACTGAAACGAATGTCGGTAAATGGCGCAGTCCCGAGAGCCTTGGTGAAGATATCAGCAAATTGTGCTGTAGTGGGAACATGAAGAACACGAACTTGCCCCAAAGCAACTTTTTCTCGAACGAAGTGGATGTCAATTTCAATGTGCTTGGTACGCCTGTGTTGCACTGGATTGCTGGACATGTAGATAGCCGAAACATTATCACAATAAACAATGGTTGCTTGATGAATGGGGCGATGCAGCTCCGAGAGCAATTGGCGTAGCCAAACCGTTTCAGCAACGGTGTGAGCGACCGCCCGATACTCAGCTTCAGCAGACGATCTTGAGACTGTAACCTGTCGCTTTGAAGACCAAGAAACCAAGTTGTTACCAAGAAAAACACAGTATCCGGACGTGGACCTACGAGTATCTGGGCAACCAGCCCAATCGGCATCGGAGTATGCTGTCAAAGTAGTGGGAGAGGAAGAATTTATGTGAAGACCATGGTCGAGAGTACCTTTAAGATAACGAAGAATACGTTTGATGTGATTGTGATGGGGAACACGCGGATCATGCATGTAAAGACAAGCTTGTTGGACAGCATATGAAAGTTCAGGACGTGTGAGGGTGAGATACTGGAGAGCTCCAGTGAGACTGCGATAAAGTGTAGGATCGGAAAAGGGCTCACCATCAGAAGAGAGTTTGAAGGTGGTGTCAACGGGTGTGCGAGAAGGTTGGCAATCTTGCATGCCCGCCTTGGAGAGGAGATCAAGAATATACTGACGTTGAGATAGAAATAATCCTTTAGAATCATGTGTGACAGAGATGCCAAGAAAATGATGTAGAAGACCAAGATCAGTCATAGAAAATTCATTGTTGAGAAGAGTAATGATGTGATTGAGAAAAAGCTGAGAAGAGGCTGTAAGAACAATGTCATCAACATATAAAAGTAAATATGAAGTGTGGAAATTTTGGTGAAAGACAAAAAGAGAGGAATCGGAGAGAGAGGGGACAAAGCCGAGGGTTTGAATAAAGGTTGAGAATCGGTGAAACCATGCCCGAGGGGCTTGTTTAAGACCATATAGGGATTTTTGAAGAAGACAGACATGATTGGGAAGACTAGGATCCTCAAAGCCAAGAGGTTGCTGACAGTAGACAGTTTCGTTGAGACTACCATTAAGAAAAGCATTTTTGACATCAAGTTGATGAATGGCCCAAGAGGAAGAAATATCAATGCTAAGAACGGTGCGAATAGTGCTAGGTTTGACAACAGGAGAAAAAGTTTCATCATAGTCTATGCCATGTTGCTGAGAAAAACCACGACAAACCCACCTTGCTTTGTAACGAGCTAGGGAGCCGTCGGAGTGAAATTTTTGGCGAAAAACCCATTTACCAGAAACTATGTTTGCACCATGGGGACGAGGAACACGTTGCCATGTGTTATTTTGAAGTAAAGCTGTAAATTCATCGTTCATGGCTGCAGCCCATTGAGGATCAAGTAGGGCGGCTTTGTAGGATTTTGGAATAGGAGAGATAGGAGATGTAGCAAGAAGACTAAGACGATCTTTGGGTTGGAGACGAAAACCTGACTTAGCGCGAGTACGCATGGCATGGTCGTTTGTGGGGACGGGAATAGGAACAGCACGTGGGGGTAAACGAGTTGTGGAAGTGCCCGGCGCAGCGGAACGATCGGGCACGGGGGAGTTGGGTGCGACAGAGCTGGTTGCCGCGACAGTGTTTGGAGCCTGATTCTCTGCCGCGGCAGAGGGCTCGGCAGAATCGGGAGACGCGGCAGGAAAGTCTGCCGCGGCAGCGTTTTCCGTCATGTCATGTGCCGCGACAGGAGGTGGGTTGGGTTCTGGCGCGACGTTGGCAGGGGTAGGGGTGGCGATAATGGGGTTGCATAGGAGAGGATTTAGCGTGCGAGATGGAGGGGGAGGGGTGGCCGGTGTTGCAGTAGGTGTAGGTGATCTAGAAGAAAAGGGAAACACGGATTCGTCGAAAGTGACATGACGGGAGATGTGAACACGACCAGTAGTGAGATCAAGACAACGAAATCCTTTGTGTTCATCGGAGTATCCGAGAAAAACGCAGGGAATAGATCGGGGGGCCAATTTATTTGGAGAGGTGGCGTGGATGTTTGGAAAGCATAGACAGCCAAACACGCGGAGCTCGGTGTAGTTTGGGTGGCTGAGAAAAAGAGAGTAAAAAGGAGTTGTTTTTGGATTGACAGAAGAAGGACGGATGTTGAGAAGATAGGTGGCCGTGCGGAGGGCCTCTGTCCAAAACTTTGGTAGCATCGATGAGTGTATGAGGAGAGTACGAATAATATCATTGAGTGTGCGGAGAGAGCGCTCGGCCTTGCCGTTTTGAGGAGATGTGTAGGGACAGGAGAAACGAAGAAGGATGCCATGTTGAAGAAAGAAGTTTCTATTTTTAAAATTGTCAAATTCTCGGCCATTATCACATTGAAGAAACCGAATTGGTAGAAGGAAGTGGGCAGAAACATATTGTTGAAAGTTAAGAAAAATAGTATGAACGTCTGATTTGTTGCGCAGAGGGAAAGTCCAAACAAAGTGAGAAAAATCATCTAATATAACAAGATAGTATTGAAAACCCGAAATACTAGCATGAGGAGACGTCCATATATCGCAATGCAATAGTTCGAAAGGAAAAGTGCTAGACGAGCTAGATGAACTAAAGGGAAGGCGCACATGTTTGCCTTGCTGACATGACTCACACATCGAGGGATCATGATGATCTTTATTACATGGAAGAGCAAATTCACTAAGTAAAGATGATGTGGTGGATGCATTGGGGTGGCCGAGACGCTGGTGCCAAAGGTGGACGGAGGCCATCATGGATGAGGGTGGACTTGCGGCAGGGGCTCCATTGATAGAGTAGAGGTCTCCGGAACTATTGAAGCGAGCGATCTCCTCCTTGGTTTGAAGATCCTTCACAGACAGGCCAAAGGGGTCAAATTCTATTGATACAAGATTATCATAAGTGAATTTGCGCACAGATATTAAGTTTTTGATAAGAGCAGGAGCAACAAGAACATCTCGAAGTAAAAGAGGTTTTAGGTTGGAGGGTAATTCAGTGTGACCGGTGCTATAGATGGGGATGGTGGAGCCATTGCCGAGAGTTATAGAAGAAAAAGGAGAGGAGGTGCAATTTGACAGCATAGTACTCGAATTAGACATGTGGCTAGAGGCTCCAGAATCAAAAATCCAGTCCATACCTGAAGTTCCCTGAGCAACAAAGTGGTTCATGGCCTGCAAAAAGGCAGCTTGGTCCCAATGAGGGGTCGGTGAAGCCAGTAGGGGTGGTGCAGTCGATGGCGGTGGCGGTCCATGCAGCTGGTGCGGCGTGATCGAGGAGGACTGCAGCGGGGGCTGCATATGGTACAGGCCGCTGCTGTCGATGAAGTAGGGCTCCGGAGCGCTGTAGCTGTAGGGCGTTGGAGCAGCGTGATACGCCTGCGTCGGAGGACGGGAGCCCATGAGCCCAGGAGATCCCGTGTGTGGGCGCATGCCCGGCATCCAGGAGCCGGAGTACGCAGGAGGGGCGCCGATCGGAGAGGGGGCAGCCCAGGGCATCGGCCAGGCCTGGACGAGGCCTGTCCAGGGGTCATGTGGAGGACGTCATGCTGGGGGCGCTGGTGGCGGTGCGGCGCTGGGAGGAGGCGTTGGTGCAGTCGGTGGCCGCGACGGCGGCGGCGGCCTGTAGATCGGATTTTTGCCTCGGTAATTCGGACTTGGGCGCTAGCCGGAGGGCGGCTGGATCGGAGGCGTCGGCGGCACGGCAGGTGCAGGAGACGGGGGCCGTGGAGTGGCGACGAAGACTTGAGGACGCGACTCCTTGTTGGTGATGGCGCGATCGGCCCATTGAAGCATGGAGCGTACCTCGGCGAAGGAGGGGGCCGGCCGCATCATGGGGATAAAGGACGCCTGTTTTTCAAAGCGTTCGCCGAGGCCGACGAGGAGAACGTTGATGAGTTGCCGGTCGTCGATGGGGTCCCCAAGCTCGCGGAGTTCGTCGACGATGGACTTGAGACGCTGGCAGTAGACGCCGACCTGAGAGTCGCCTTGTACGGTGTTGCGGAGCTCGGTGTGGAGGGTGTTGACGCGGGCGTCGACGTTGTCCTGGAAGAGTTGACGTAGAGCCACCCAAAGGGCGGCGGCGTTGGTGGCGTCGCGGAAGACGAGGTTGAAAATCTCAGTGGAGACACGCTGATAAATCCACTGGATGATGGCGAGGTCGTCCTTGACCCATCGAGAATCGAAGGGCCGGGGAACGGAGCCGGGGGCGACGTGATCCAGAAGATTGCAGCGGCCGAGGTGGACTTCAAAAAGATGACGCCAATGATAATAGTTGTGCTTTGGAAGATCTAAAGTAATTGGGATGAACGGGCAGACATCTGAGATGGTGTCGGCATAGTTGATGGTGGTAGGAAGTGTTGGAGCTAGAGAGAGGGCGGAGGAAGAGGAGGCAACGACCGCAATGGAGGAGGCGGCCTTTGCTTTGGCGGCGGCAAGGGCAGCCCGGCTTTCGAAGTAGCCGGGCGGTGGCGGCGGCGGCGGCGTGGGAGGCGCAGCCATGACCTAGGAACGGACTAATCTGATACCATGAAGAAATATAATGAAACTTGCGTGTGTTGATTATTGGGGGTACAAGAAATATATATAGGCCTGAGTCACAAACCGACTCAGCCTAACCTTCCTAACCCTAGCCGCCTTGATCAACTTGTTTTACAAGATTAACATATAATCTAACAGGGACGACGAAGGTGCCGGGAAAAGTTGACCCTGCTGCTGAACATGACCGGATCACCAGAAAATCATGGCGAGATAAGTGCCTGGCTAACTTGGCGATGCCATGCCGGTACATGTGCATGCACCTACAAGGTCTAGGTCCAGAGGTAGGCCTGCTCGACCCATGGAAACTGCGCCTGGCGCCTCCGGAGAGGAGAGGGTCATCGATGCTGGCTCGTTGCCGGCCGGCCGGTCGCTGTTCGTCGAGTTCGGCCGGCCAGGGTGATCCGTGGCCGAAGAAGACGCTGTCGACAGAATCCGGAAGCCGTGGCTCAACGGGCTATGACAGACGACGATAGGGAGCAGTTTGTGGAAACAAGGAGGCGAGAAGATTGAAGAAAGCATATCCTCAACATTTAGTCACGTGCGCGAACCAACCTGTGGTTGGATGGTTAGAGGGACTGTGGTATCCCCAGTCCACCAAGGTTCAAGTCTTGGTGCTCGCATTTATTTCTGGATTTATTTCAGGATTTCCGGCGATGCGCATTCAGTGGGAGGAGACGTTCCCGTCGACGACGAGGTGCCTACGGTGACTTCGTAAATTTCAAAATGATATGCCGGCTCAGTCTCTCGGAGGTGCTCATAGGGATAGGGTGTGCGTGTATGCGTTCATAGGGGTGAGTGTATGCGCGTGTATACGAGCGCTTGCGTCTGTACCGTGTTAAAAAAAAACATTTAGTCACGTGCTACGTATGCCTCGGCACGTAGTAATTACTTACTTCCAGAGCAAGCAACCAAAACCAGACCGTGGATGTGTGCACGGTTCGAGGTCGCACACACCAGTGTGCTTTTCCCGCGTGCCAAGAGCAGGACGGTAATTCTGCCGCACACACCACGTACAAGTACAGTGTCTTGATTCGCTTGTTACCCTTGCATAGTTGCATGTATATACCGCAGTCGCACGCACTACGGTGGTAGAGCCGAGCAGTGTCGATCTACGCTGCCGTCCTCCCTTGCCCTTTTCGAGAACTGGCCAAACTTACCGTTCACCAAAGATGGCAAACGCCGTAGTACCGCCACCGTTTTCCCGCGAGGTTCTACCGGACGGCCGTCGGCCGTAAGACATTCGCGCGCGCGCTAGCCCGACGGCCGGTGATCTCCCGCGCTAGCACAACACCATCACCATCCCTGGAATTCCACGCAACCAGTGGGAAGCGAGGATACGGCAACCTTCGAGCAGCTATGCGTGGGAGCACCCTGTGTATTTGACGTATGATATAGACGGTGACGGTCTGCTTAGACGGTTCTAATTCGTCGTCGCCATTTTTCCGGGTCACGGTCAAGCGGTCAACGTTGTCCCCTCGTACGTACGTTCAAACATATACGAGGTCCTTCTCCTCGGTGCGTATTTGAGGCGTCGAGGAAACATCCGGTGTCCTTCCTACACGTTAAGCCAGGGGCACGTACCGACGACTTTAGCAAGCACACCCGCCTATGTACTTACGTGCGTTTTATCTGCATATGAGTACGTAGACAGTTTGTTCTTTTCGAGATAAAAAAAAACGGTTTTGCTAGATCACATCTAGATGTGACATAAGTATTGCACATCTAATTTCTATGCCATTGATTTCATACGGAGATTCGTGTGACTATTTTTTTTTTAATTTTAGTTTTTTCTTTTTATGCTTGATGGAGTCACTTAGATGTGCAATAATTATGTCACATCTAGATGTGTCTAGACACACCCAAAAAAAAAACAGACATGTGTGCGTAATGACATGCATTAGCTTAGCTTGCACGATCGATCTATACCACTTTAGCGGGTACATGTAATTTGTCAGACGGTTCCCCTGATGCAGATTAAATCGATCCACCAAGTACGTACTCCGCATGTGGTATTTCCCGTCCAAGGCTGGCACGACCGGCCGGACGAGCACCTGACCGGCCGGGTCGATCGATCGCCACGCGTACTGCGATCTAAGTGGTACGTACGCGTGCGCACCCCCCTGAATTAGCAAACCCCACCAAACGCATCGCCGAGTGTTGGACGACGCACGAGACGGGAACACCGGGGGTACGTACGCTGTGTTTGTGTTCGTTCCTCCAAGAAGCAACTCAAAAGCAGGTCAGATGGATGCATGCCAATTATACGGTGGCAGCCAGTGGCGAGTTCTTCCTTGTTATCAACTTTTTCTTTACATAACCGAGGGGGAAGAAGCGAAGCAGCAGTACGTGGTGGCCGAGTTGGGTGAAGTAATAGTTAGTTAATTGTACCGCATGCATGCATAGCTTGATTCTTGACTTGTCGTCCCCTGAGAACTGCATATTCTTATTCACAGGCCAGTTAATTAATCATACCCGGATCACGGCAGTACTACGCTGGTATAATTAACAATTAATTCGCGATGGTGACTTGTCCACTTTTAATATCTTTTGCGCTCTGTACCATGATCGCACAGGACAATAGGGACAAACTGCTGGAATATGCTTGCAGGTTTAGAGAGAGAGAAAGTGGGAGACTAGAAAAATTAGATCACTCGCAGCAAAAGAGCCGGAAGGTAAAGATGACAAATAAGACGAAAGCGGTGGCGGAATCGGATTCGAGACACAAACAGTAAGCGAGAATCGAGGATGGCCTCAAATCCGTCAATCTGCATCCGCATCTCTCAAATTTCATCCCTACATCCATACAAAAGCATGCAAAGAAAATCCTACGTACTACCCTAGCTACTCTTCGTCGTCGGTGATGTCCACGACGACGGAGCCGGGCGCCGGCTAGACGGGCAGGGAGGAGGGCTCCGGTTCATCCTCCTCCTGCTCCATCTCATCGATGTAGGCCAAGCACTCCGCGTGTTCCGCGGCTTCTTGCGCCTCCATCTCCTGCCGGCGACGGCGTCTTGCATCCGCTTCCGACTCCGACCGGAGGGAATCGAGGATAGCCTGCTGCTCCGCCCGGAGATCCCCGTCGCCAGCGTCCCCCACATCCTCCTCCCCCGGCTCATCCCCCTCCTCCTCCACCTCTTCATCCTCCTCCTCCACCTCCACCTCCTCCTCCTCCGGATCCACTACATCCGGAGGTAGCCCCGCGGCGATCCGGGCTTCACGCCTATTCAGGATCCGCTCAAGGAGCTCGAGCCGGCGCTCCGGCGTCAGGAACGCCTGGCTCCTCACCCGGCGGCGTGGGGGCATGGCTGCAGATGGGTGGAGTGGAAACTGGCGGCGGCGGCGGACAGGAGGATGAGGAAGATGTGGATGTAGGGTTTCGGAGTCCGCCGGTGCACTTAAATAGCCGGGCAATGCACTACGCGGCCCGCCGGAGCTGCGACACGCGGCGAGACCGGTCCGACGGAGGAGACGACCTTCGGACCGTCGGGTTGGCGGGCGTTTCCGGCTGGGCCCCGTTCGTCAGTCCGACGTGGCGGGCGTGCCCGGACGCCCCCATATCGGTCCCATATTTGGGCTGGATATGGGGGGTGCCGGTCAGCCCGGACGTTTGAGGGCCGTTTGAGAGGCCCGTCTGGGTCAAAAAAAAGTGACCGGGCAGTGAACGGGCGGCCTGCCCGGGCGTATGAGACGGGGTTGAGAGGTCCGGTTGTAGATGCTCTTACTATAGAAAACAAAGACTGCGTAGGTAGGCGCTATTGACATCGCATGCAAAGTGGTAGCGTTCTCTTCCCATAATTAGACCAAGAAACTTTAGTGCACAATAGTTTGAAAATTATTTTGTTAACATATTATGTACAACGAATTTTGTGAGCGGATATACAAAACGTCTCCCGGGAGCATATGCTCATGCACTTCGAAAAATAACTTTGATAATGTAAAAGAACGGAAAGAAAATCGACATGCATGTGTTCGTGCCCTTTTGGATATATGCAATTTTGATGGAGAAAAGATGCTGGAAACACATGTATCACTTCAAAAATAGCTTTTAGAGCACCAAATTTTGTTTTGTTTTTTCACATCACAACATAAGTTTTTCTTTTTGAGGATCACAACATAAGTTGTTTATTCGTCTAACTTTACACGCAAAGAATGGACACACACAAATATTTTGTAAGAAAAGTAAGATTTTTCTTTTACCAGGAAGCCAAAACTTTATACTCTACCTCTTTTGTGAGATCTATTCCCTATGCTTGAGTATGCTAATTCCAAATATCATGCTATGTATGAGTCTCCACTTTTTTTACCCAGTATTTCCACCTTTTTCTGCTTTATGCACAACCAAGTCTTCCAGAAGTACTGAGAAAAAATAAGAAATTATGCTACTCCTAGTACTACTATATTTTTGTATTAGTGCCCAAGATTTACTTCATTCAATGTTTATCTCACCTGGTTTTTAGATACTCAGTATTAATATCAGATAGTAGTACACTACTACAACTACACAATAAATGAATTTGAAGAGATAAAAGATTACAGTCATGCAATTGAAGCGAGAAGAGCCGAAAATATAGGGAGAGAGAGAAAATAGTCGCCCATGCGGCTGTGCCCAATAGCGTTGCTCCCTGTACCTTTCAGCTTTATAATCCCCCCACAAATCTCCCCCCTCTCCCTCGCCCACCCTCCCTCTCTCTCTCTCCCCCTCCCTCAAAACTCTCTCTCCCTCCCTGAAAATTCTCCGCATACTGGGTGCCCAAGTGGTGCCGGCATCTCGCTGCGGTCAGAGAGAGAGAGAGAGAGAGAGAGAGACAGAGAGAGAGAGATCCTCCTCCCCTGTTCCCACTCCCCCGCCGCTCCCCCGACCCGCCGCCGAGCCGGTTGGAGGAGGAGCTGCAGCTCAGCTCCGCCCCAGCTCAGCCCCCGAGCCCGAGCTGATCGACCCGCCGGCAGCGAGATTCGGCCAGGTAGCCCCCTCTCCCCTGCAGAATTCCGGGTCCTTTCGGGCGCGGGGGTGGTGATCCGGGGCTGCTCCACTGGTGGAATTGCGCGTTCCGCCTTTTTTCTTTCTTCGGCCGGGTTCGGCCCCGTGGGAATTTTCCATTCTGGGGGCACGAGGAGTGGTGTTTACGCCTTTTTGTCCGACTTGTCTAGTGGTTTGATCTGTCGATTGCGAGGACAAGCCCGGCCCTTTCCCCTTTTTCACCTAAATCCCTGGCTAAAACTGCTGTGCCACCGCAGTTCTTGAGCTCAAACATGTTCGATTCAATTCAATTCTTAACCGGGTATTAAATGCCTCTGCTCTGCTGAATTTGGGAAGGAAGTGACTCCAGTCCGGTGGCTTCTCCAGGTTCTTCAGTTGCTGCACAATAAATACATGCTTGCTTTCGTGATTCTCTAAAAAAGTTTGCTCTCTTGATCGCCTTCTGGTGTTGTTTGATTGCATAATTCGAACTCTCCCGTGTGATTCAAGTGGTGGAACTCGATAATTTTTCTCAAAAAGAAGTACTGTACTTACTAGTAGTACTCAGTTCGTAGTCTTAACAAAATTTCCTTTCTTTTTCTTTGTTCTTGGCGTAATTCAGGGCGCGACGGAGAGATGTACCGGGTCAAGAGCGAGAGCGACTGCGAGATGATGCATCAGGAGGACCAGATGGACTCGCCGGTGGGGGACGACGGCAGCAGCGGAGGGTCGCCTCACAGGGGCGGCGGGCCGCCTCTGAAGAAAGGGCCCTGGACGTCGGCGGAGGACGCCATCCTGGTGGACTACGTGAAGAAGCACGGCGAGGGGAACTGGAACGCGGTGCAGAAGAACACCGGGCTGTTCCGGTGCGGCAAGAGCTGCCGCCTCCGGTGGGCGAACCACCTCAGGCCCAACCTCAAGAAGGGGGCCTTCACCCCCGAGGAGGAGAGGCTCATCATCCAGCTCCACTCCAAGATGGGCAACAAGTGGGCTCGGATGGCCGCTCATGTAAGTGCGATGCCACGCTGATTCACTGCTTTACTCCATGTACTACTACTAGTAGATGTTTACCGGTAGCAAGGCATGCTCTTTGTGTGCTGTTCTTGAGCCTTGCATGATTTCCTCTTACGTCATGGTCACATGGGGCTGAAAGCTACCGATTTTTATCGATTTATTATTGTTCTGAAGACTATTTTTTTTATGTAGTGATGAAATTGTTCTGTTTAATTTATATATTGGAACTGTGTTACTGTTTGTTGCTCTTCCTGTTACTGACTGTTATTGCTCTGGATGAAAGATTAACTTGAATAATTATCTAGTGCAATCCAGAAAGTAATCAAACTTCAGCTCTATGTTGGTTGGTACATGCTGTGTTTAGCTCTACTATTCTTGTTACTGAAAGCAAGTTGGCCTGACTTTTAAAAGGTTGAAAATTGACGGCTACATATGTATGCCTTAAATAGGTAGTCCATTTTTGACCTTGACTGCGTTCAAGGGGGTCGCCTGCGCTAGTCTGGCATCTTTGTTGACAAATTGACTATTATTAGTTAGCGGCTATTTCAGTGTGACCAACTAGTGTTGTTTTTGTCACAGTCTAGAGTTACTAATCAAGCATGGAATATTATGACTCACAGTATTTAGTTACTTTACTATCATTTAGCATGTACTCCCTCCATAGAGAAATATAAGAGCGTTTAGATCATTAAAGTAGTGATCTAAACGAAACGCTCTTATGTTACCGATTCCATTGAAAAATAGGTTATCATGTAGTACTGTATTAATTTATCCTGTGTACATGATTCTTGTATTTTTTTTCCTCTCATGTTGTCATTATTGACTTTGAGCACCTCTTCTCAGTTGCCAGGGCGTACTGATAATGAAATAAAGAATTACTGGAACACTCGAATAAAGAGATGTCAGCGAGCTGGCTTGCCAATATATCCTGCTAGCGTATGCAACCAATCTTCAAATGAAGATCAGCAGGGCTCCAGCGATTTCAACTGCGGCGAAAATCTTTCCACTGACCTTCTGAATGGAAATGGTCTTTATCTGCCAGATTTTACCTGTGACAATTTCATTGCTAATTCAGAGGCTTTATCTTATGCACCACAGCTTTCAGCTGTTTCAATAAGCAGTTTGCTTGGTCAGAGTTTTGCATCCAAAAACTGCGGCTTCATGGATCAAGTAAACCAAGCAGGGATGCTAAAACAGTCTGACCCTTTACTCCCTGGATTGAGCGACACCATCAATGGCGCGCTCTCCTTGGTCGATCAGTTCTCAAATGACTCTGAGAAGCTCAAGCAGGCTCTGGGTTTTGACTATCTCCACGAAGCCAACTCTAGCAGCAAGATTATTGCACCATTTGGGGGTGCGCTTACTGGCAGCCATGCCTTTTTAAATGGCACCTTCTCTACTTCTAGGACCATCAATGGTCCTTTGAAGATGGAGCTCCCTTCACTCCAAGATACCGAATCTGACCCAAATAGCTGGCTCAAGTATACCGTGGCTCCTGCGATGCAGCCTACGGAGTTGGTTGATCCCTACCTGCAGTCTCCGACAGCAACTCCGTCAGTGAAATCGGAGTGTGCGTCGCCGAGGAACAGCGGCCTCTTGGAAGAGCTGCTCCATGAAGCTCAGGGACTAAGATCTGGGAAGAATCAGCAGCTCTCCGTGAGAAGTTCAAGTTCCTCTGTCAGTACGCCGTGTGATACCACGGTGGTTAGCCCGGAGTTTGATCTCTGTCAGGAATATTGGGAAGAACGTCTGAATGAGTATGCTCCCTTCAGTGGCAACTCACTCACCGGATCCACCGCTCCTGTTAGCGCTGCGTCGCCTGATGTTTTTCAGCTCTCCAAAATTTCTCCTGGTGAGTATGTTTAAATTGCTCATCCGTTCTTGGGAGTGAAAAAATTGTCCTGAGTTACTTACTTATATCAGTATTTATTTGCAGCACAAAGCCCTTCGCTGGGATCTGGAGAGCAGGCAATGGAGCCTGCATATGAGCCCGGGGCCGGGGACACTTCGTCTCATCCTGAAAACTTCAGGCCGGACGCGTTCTTCTCCGGGAACACGGCCGACTCGTCCGTCTTCAACAACGCCATAGCCATGCTTCTGGGTAACGACATGAACACGGAGTGCAAGCCTGTTTTCGGCGACGGTATCGTGTTTGATACTTCGGTGTGGAGCAACATGCCTCATGCTTGCCAAATGTCGGAGGAATTCAAATGAGTTCCTCACCGAACCTCCAGCCGGCGTCGAAGGAGATTCTTGGTATCCCTCACCCTGATTGTTTTGAGGAAAAATTCAGAGAAAGCCTCATCGATTGTATACGCTGCTGCGTGCCCGCCGTGGACAGGTCCTTGACGGCGTGTGCGGCCGCTACCAGATGTGCTCTCCATGCAACTAAGACCCTTTTCCCCAATAAAGTTGATGGAGATAAGCCGGTTATCTATTTGTTTTTTGTTTGTTTGGAACTAGAGAACCCCTTTTTTGTCATCTCCATGGCATTTATTTGAACAATGTAAGATCAGTTACTGCTCTTTTTTTCTGGTGTACTCTCTCTTGTTGAACATTTCCCCCCAAATTCTCAATCGATAGTAGCATTCCCCCCCCCCCCCCCCCCCCCCCTCGCAGCAGCATTTCTGCGCTCGTACTCGTCGACTATTTTTTCTTTTCAGCTTGGTGTATTAACTTGGCTAGAAGCATCCATCAAGCATTCAAGCTGTTGGGTAGTGGTATTATTCAGTAGCTTGCTCCAGGAGATTTGTCTATTCATGGCTGCCGGCGTACAAACAAACGTCTGAAACATGCGCTGTCGTGTTTGCCGGAGTACCATAGAGCATACGTGGTGGCTAAAACTTGGTGATGTTGTTTGTCGAGCCATTTGCCGCAAATTCAGAGGGAGCAGGGCTGGGCGGGGAGGGCGCACACTATTTATGTGCCGGCGACGTGCCGTGGATGTGCATGGCATGATCCGGCCCTGATCCAACGCCCCACGCGCGCGATGTGCATGGCATGACTTGCTCGCGTCTGGCTCTTCCCGTCCCGCCACGCACGGTTCGGACCTCTCCCTGCGCATACATACGGTGCCACGATTAGTCAACTCACGCATGTGCGGATGTGCCTAGATTGTCTCTCCCGACTCCCCCCAAGGCCCGAGGGATGAGCAAGTCTTCCCCGAAAATTATACAGTAGTCGTCTACCGTGAAACTAATTTCTTCAATCCTTGTCTCCCCCGAAAAATCTGGATGAAATAAGTTGGTCGGTTGCACTCGTTTATGTTATTTTTTTTAACACAGTACAGACGCAAGCATTCATATACACGTGCATACACTCACCCTTATGAACGCACACACGCACACCCTATCCCTATGAGCACCTCCGAGAGACTAAGTGTGACGCCTCCAATTTTGACCGTACGCTAATCATACACGCAATGCGTACGACCAAGATTAGGGACTCACTGATCGATATCAGAACACAACACTAGACGCCAATTAAAGTCATACAGTTCATATTACAAGCCAGGGGCCTCGAGGGCTCGAATACAAAGCTCGACAAGCACGAGTCAGCGGAAGCAAATAATATTCGAGTACAGACATAAGTTAAACAAGTTTTGTCTTAAGAAGGCTAGCACAAACATAACATCGGATCGAAAGAGGCGAGGCCTCCTGCCTGGGAACCTCCTATCCTACTGCTGGTCGGGAGTAGCCTCCACGTGGTAGTAGGCTCCGGCGGTGGTGTAGTAGTCGTCTCCGACGTACTCCATCTCCTGGGCTCCATCGTCTGAACGCAGAATCGTATCGAGGGGGAAAGAGAAAGCAAAGCAGCTGTGAGTACTCATCCAAAGTACTTGCAAGACTGACATCAGAACTATGCTAAGTATGCATCAGTATCAAGGAATGTGGTTATATCTGGACTGACTGCAGAAAGCAAGAATAGGGGAAAGACCTAGTCCTATCGAAGACTAGCATCTTCAGCATCTTGCAGCATTAGAAGAGAGTAGACTGGTATCTCATATATAGCAATATTGTTGTAGCAATTTTTTATTAAGTATCCACGCCTAGAGATTCTTCCTCGACTCCCTGCGAGGAAGCAATCCCGGAGCCAACATTCATCTCAAATTAGAGTCACAATTTTAGTTGTAGTAGATCAAGGTACAACTCCAAGTCATCCTGTTACCGTGGACACGGCTATTCGAATAGTTGAATTCATCCCTGCAGGGGTGCACCACATTTCCACACACGTCTGATAACCTTTGGCCGGACACGCTTTCCTGGGTCATGCCCGGCCTCAAGACATCAACACGTCGTTGTCCTACCTAGGCTCAACAGAGAGGCTAGCCCGCCGGTCTAAATCCTAAGCGCGCAGGGGTCATGGGCCCACTCACCCTTTGCACTCCTGCACGATGCGTACGCGGTCGATGTCAGTCCTAGCACTCTCTAATACAAGATCAATGCCGTTGCGGACCACTCGGGCGCGCGCCGCTCCATTGCTGACGTCCGAAGAGCTTCGGCTGATACAATGACGCCGAGTACCCATAACTTTCCCTCGTGAGGGCTGGTGTGAAAAAGGTCAAACGATCAACTCAGATCAAATACCCAAACCATTAGCATTTTATTAATGCGGGACGAGCGCGACCCATGATGTGCGGTCCCGTCGCCCCGTCTCGAGGATGTGTGGCAAGGGCCTCACCTGCACGGCCACGCCTCGTCATCATCAAACCGTGGGTACCCTTCAGGGCCGACCCATCACCAACATCTTTCTTTAACCCAAGTCATAGTAACCGTGTGTATAAAACATCAAGGCGGGAACTGAGGAATCACCCTCAAAGGTTCTCGCTCAATGTAACCGTCAAGGTGGGCTTAGAGGAATCACCCTCGGGGGTCCCACACTTGAGGGGGTTGCACGACAGAGTCGATATCGGGAGTGGCAGAGAGGTATCACCCTCTGATTACCACGACCGACTAGCTACACTACAGAGCTAACATCATGAGTACTTCACGAGGTCTCACCCTCGGTACTCGATGGTAGTTCCGCAGAGTCGTACAACTAAGGGGGTGTGCGGTGATGTGACAGGCCTGGCTCATCGATCATGAAGATCGAGTAACTGATAATTAAAGCGGGGCAACTAAGACTAGGGGTCACATGGGATTCATTGATCAACCTATACTAAGCAGTTGATATGACCGTAGGTACAGTAGCAGCTCATCAAAAACAGGCTATGCATCAGAATAGGAGCTATCTATAACAGTAGCAAAATCTAATGCAAGAATGAGAGGGAAAGAATTGGGCGATATCAGAATGCTCAAGGAGGGGTTGCTTGCCTTGCCGCTCTGCGACAAAGGCCTAATCGTCAGCGGTGTAGTCGTACCCGGCAGCAGCGTCAGTCTCGGGGTCTACCGGTAAGAAGTGGGGGAGAAACAATAAATATGTTGGAAATATGCCCTAGAGGCAATAATAATTTAGTTATTATCATATTTCCTTGTTCATGATAATCGTTCATTATCCATGCTATAATTGTATTGATTGGAAACTCAAATACATGTATGGGTACATAGACAACACCGTGTCCCTGGTATGCCTCTAATAGACTAGCTCGTTGATCAAAGATGGTCAAGGTTTCCTAGCCATAGACATGAGATGTCATTTGATAACGGGATCACATCATTAGGAGAATGATGTGATGGACAAGACCCAAACTATGAACATAGCATATGATCGTGTCAGTTATTGCTATTGTTTTCTGCATGTCAAGTATATGTTCCTATGACCATGAGATCATGCAAC